>JAVLUX010000026.1:13147500-14397500 GCA_032164185.1 Moxostoma hubbsi
ATGAGACCGCTTCAGCACTGGCTTTAGACTCGAGTCCCGAGATGAGCATGGCGCCGCGGCACTCACAGTGTAACGATCACCCCGCCTGCTGCCAAACATTCAAACCCTGGACAGACCTCTGTTTTCTACGGGCAGGATTACCCTTGCAGCAGGTGTCCCAACGCATCTTGGTCACGACCGACGCCTCCAGATTGGGTTGGGGCGCTGTGTGCAACGGGCGTGCAGTAGCAGGCCGTTGGAAAGGGGCCCCGCTGCGCTGGCACATCAACTGCCTGGAGTTGCTGACTGTTTTCTTTGCCCTGCGGAAGTTTCTCCTGTTAGTTCGAGACAAACACATCCTGATCAGGTCAGACAGCACAACTGCGGTAGCGTACGTAAATCGCCATGGCGGCGTATGCTCCTGCCACATGTCACAACTCGCCCGTCATCTCGTCCTTTGGAGACTCAAGTCGCTGTGCACCACTCACATCCCCAGCAACCTCAATGTGGTTGTGGACGCGCTGTCACGACAACGCTTGCCCGGCAGAGAGTGGAGGCTTCACCCACAGTCGGTCCAGCTGATTTGGGAACGGTTCGGCAAGGCCCAGGTAGACCTGTTTGCCTCCCAAGAGACCTCCCACTGCCTGCTCTGGTATGCCCGATCAGAGACTCCCCTCAGGGCAGATGCACTGGCACACAGCAGGAGTATTGCGTCCTCATGGGCACTGGCCAGAGGCACCTCCCTAGCAGAAATATTTAGAGCAGCGGGTTGGGCAACACCTAATACTTTCGTGAGATCTTACAATCTCAGGGTTGAGTCAGTATCATCCCGTGTTTTCTCAGGTCCGAGCCGGTAGAACTCGGTAACACACTGATGATCTGGCCGGGTGAATCACTTGCACCTGGCTCCCTTTCCCTCGGCCGAGGTAAAACTGTGCACAGTTCAGCGGAGGAACTTGCCAACCCAGTCCACTACGGGTACTCAAATCTACCATGTACAGGAATAGGTGCTCCACAGATCGGGACTCCTACACGGACTCCCCCTGTGTGTATTTTCCACGGTACGGTCCCCTTACGAAGTGGATCCACATCTCCCTTAGGCAGTTTTAGCTGCCCTCCTGTCGCTATACTGTAGCAACTCCCACCTCCTTGAGGTTGGATCTACCACTGCGCCACATTCCACATGTTGCCTAAAAAACCCATGTGATGTATTCACCACCTTTACCTCCCCTTTTGGCAGGTGTGGCCTCCGCAGGGTCTTCCCCCTGAAAGAATAGGAAACTGGGTGAGACTCCCTTCCCTCAATGCATGTAAGGGCCCTAGCTGTTCTTGCTCTATGCGGAGAAACATAGAGAGAAAAGAGGCCCAGCCAGGCTTGGCCCGTTCCCAGGTTGGCAAGCGTCACCTTGTTCCCCTCTAGTGTAACCAGGATTCCGACGACTTTTTTGGGGCATTGGGGAAGGGTAAGCGCAGTCTGACACAGTTGGTCGCTTGTGCACATGAAATACCTGCCCGCTCCTGTGTCAGCAGTACACGTACACGGCTCAGCGCATGGCGTGATTTGAAGTGGACTCCTAGTGTTGCTTCTTCGATACGACGTAGAAGTGAGCGACAGACGGGGAACGTCTAGGTTACATATGTAACCTCCGTTCCCTGATGGAGGGAACGAGACTTCGTATCCTCCCGGCCACGTCGCTGAGCTGAGCCACTGTAGTGGCTGGACCATTTCCGTCTCCTCAGAAAAATCCTGAATGAACTTGATGTATTTCCCCGCTTTTAAACCCGTATGTCCAGGGCGGGGTATGCAAATACTGTCTGCCAACTTCTCATTGGCCTTTTTTCATAGATCAGAGGCATATTCGCCGCTCAAGAGAGACCCCTAGTGTAGCTTCTTCGACACGATGTCTCGTTCCCTCCATCAGGGAACGAAGATTACATATGTTACCTAGACGTTTGTGGCCTCTCTGTGGAAATGCAACTATTGCAAATTCATGGGCTTTTGTAATTTTATGAATGAGCATTTTTCTTCCACATTACTGTATAATCAATCAAATTCAAAATTTTCTACTCAAACACAACTCGCTTTTGGGACCACTCTGTGGACATTTCACCAGAAAACTGGAGCTCACACGTGCCCATACAATCAGCAACACTTCCCGCTTCAGCCATTAGGGGCAATGCTTCAAACTGTTGTAAATACAGACCGAAATCAGCAGCAGAACTTTCGACCTACTGTCATTGAATTCACAGTGTTATCAGTCTGGTAAAAACACGTTGAACACATTTTATCAGATAAGAAAGTGTTATCGTCAAGGAATATTACAAGGAACAACTTTTGATAAATCTTCCACGGTCTTTTGCCCATTCTTCGTATTCATGCTGTCTCTAACCCCACAGGTGAGAGTTGCAAGCCTAATAGGATTTCATTCAATGTCCTATTTTGGATGTTGTCATGGAAACCTCCACAATATCAGTATGTGAATACTGTTTGTTGCCGAAGCTTCATGGTAGGGAAAAACAGAAGGCCATTGTGTGCAGCCCTGGGGAGTGGCATTGACATTTGCTTTGCAGGATTCACTCTCATCTCTATTATAATAAGATCCATGGCAGAGTGCCTCTACACAATACCATCATCACTTCTTGAAGACTTGTTGTCCAGTAGTGATTCATCAACAAAACTGTGCGGACTCAATAGGTGCTAGGTGAACAAAACTAAGCAGGACATAGCCTATAAAGAGAGGAAAAACTCAGATTCCAAAAGAGAACATAATTGGAATGTATCATTGATGGTCCACCTTCCAATTTTATGTTTTGGCTTCATGCCGTAGGGTAATTTCCATGTCCTCCTTGGTGCACTTAAGATGTGTGTGTGTGTGTGTGTGTGTGTGTGTGTGTGTGTGTGTGTGTGTGTGTGTGTGTGTGTGTGTGTTGGGGGGTGTCTCCACAGATGCATCATTACAGTTGGAGTCACTGCAGAGAGAAGTAGGGCATTCCTTTTGCCACCTTCATCCACCTGTGACTAGAAGTGCTCATCTCTGCCTGCTGCCCAGACTAACAAGCTACAGAGTGCTAGAATATAAACGTGAGAAAGCGTAAATACTTGGAGAGGAGAACTATGGTGTCAAACTGTGACTAGTGACTGAAACTCTGAAATATGGAATGATTCTAAAGTAGCAGGAGCAATTCAGGTTTGCCAAACAGCACTCACCAGACCTGTCATTCTCAACCTTCCATACTGCTGCCATGGTGACCATTTGTGGATGCCTTACTTAGACCCTCAGTGTGCAAGCCTCGACCTGGGTCAGTCTCACATGAGATCATAAGAAAAGATTAAAAATGTAGTCATGGACAGCCATGCTTGACAAAAGGAAACAGCAAGAGAGTGATAATAGGATAATGTAAGACTATTGGAAGAGAATCTGAAGTTTACAGATATGCAAAGACCCAACCACAAGGTCAGAATGCCTGAGACTTATGCCCACGTATCATTCATGGACCATTTGAGGCATACTCCACACAAAAAAATCAAAATCTGTAAAGAATTGCAAGCTCCAATCTGATTGGCTGGCTTTATTCAGATTCCAGGATTCAGCCTAGGATTTTACTTCCTATTATCTGCATTTGTGCTGATGTTTGCTGTTTACAATCAAATGAGGAACTGGAGCGGGTTTCATAATGAACATGCTGCTCAAATAGTCTTTTCATCATCACAATATCTTTATTTTAATATGTTACAAACATGTTTTCTGATGTCGAACAAAGAATATACAAACCAGTCAGTCTACACGCGCCTTCTCCCATTCTATCTGTCACTCATTCTAAAAACTTCCGGTGGTGGGAAAGTGGAAGAACTATGTGTGGCAGCGGGAGCGTGGTCAAGCGCCCGTCTGGAGAGGGAAAGCGGTAAGGGCGCTTGCACCTGAGCTAAATTATGTCTAACACCTGTCTCTAATTTCAGTGAGCACGGGGAGAGCGGCATAAAAGAGCCACAGCACCGCCAGTCATAGAGAGAATGCCAGTCCAGTGTTGGCTAAGAGAGAAAGAGCCTTGACAAAGATTGTTTTTATAGAAGAGTTTGTGTTCACCCTTTCCCCAAAATATTAATTAAAGATTTACCTTTGGAGTTACGCCCCTGCCTCTGTGTCAGTTTTCCAAACCCTGTTACACTATGGTTTTAGAACCTTCAATGCTTCTATCACGAGCACAGAATCCCATGCTGCATTGCATGTAAACAATATGGCGGCACTCATAGAGGAAAGCGCATTCGCGATCACATATTATAATCATATTATAATCATAATCAATCATTATAACCGTCTAAAAACACATTATATATTTGATAATATATTGTCAGGAAGGATGAGACAAAACATCCAAGTGCAGAGACAATGATCTGATATTTATTTCACAAAAACACCAATGCTGGTAAAGCTTCAATGGGGGAACCCTGGCACAGAATGCAGCATGGAAAAGGATGGTGTTTTCGTAGGCTTGCGTGCATAGTGGTCGTGTAGTGTAGATCCTCAAGGAATGCAGAGAGAGTAGTATGTTCATAGGCTTGTATGTGTAGTGGTTGTCTGCAGAGCAGTTCCGGTGCAGTGAGGAATCGCAGAGGGGAAACTCAGGAGAAGCACCAAATGTGCCTAGGCAACAGGCAGGATCCTGCCGCACACAATGCAGACTGGTAACCAATAAACAGAACACTATACAGGGTATACTAGGGTAGAGGGAGAGAGTGGTAAGCAACAGGACTCAAACAAACAGTCGCGCAAGGATCACAAAACAGAGTGAGGTAGACATAGCCAGGGAACTAATGGCGATCAGGTGCCGCTCACTCGCAGCAAGCTGGAATCAGATCAGCATTACCATGGAAACAATAAAGGCATCCATGGCAACGCTGATTACGCAAGCCAGTGACACCTGAACCCAACAGAGAGAACATGTTATCACAAAGTAGTTCAAACCAGCGGACTCACAGAGACCGTGACAATATATAATCTGATAATAATATCACCTGCTGTGATATAATCTGTCCTCCAGTGCACTTGCTGTGAAGCGTAAGGAAAGATTTTTTTTTTATTACAGCGCACATTAAAGAACACACACTGGGGGGGGGGGTCCCTCATTACAGGAGAATATCACGTGCTAAAAGGTTCAATAGGAAAACAACTGAAAAACAGCCAGACAGACAAAAAAAACACGTTCAAAGTGACAGCCCCTAAGTGGGCAGTACTTAGCCAGAATAAGCAACCAAGTGAATTAGACTTCATGCCTATATTCAACAGTCTGGCTACTTGAGATTACACTGTCTAATAAACAGCATGACAATTTCCCATTAGCAACAACTTTATTAAAAATATGAAAACCAATTCTGTTCATTTGGGATGAACCTTTCAAATTGTAGGTTATTATAAAACCTCACCCAACAATTTCTCAAAGTTTATTACTTACATAACACCTCATATGTATTTGGTAGGGCAAACAGGTGGTGAACAGCCCCTTTATTATTAAGGGACTTTGCTCAAATAAGGAAAGGTGTGTATGCTGTAAAGCCAGACTTTTACATGAGTGTTTATTGAACTCTCATCATCAGATGACTCACGTTGCCAGCTGTCTCTCTTCTCACCTTAGTGTGGACAGGTGTGGGGCCACCTGCCATGCACCTGCTGCTTACACTGTCCTGCTGTGCAGGTGCACTACCACTGGATGAGAATAGGCCAACTTAATTTCATTCTATCTCTCCCTCTCTGGCTCTTGCTCTACCTAGTCAACTTCTCTCATATTTGATGTTTCTGTTATATCATACTGACATCTACATTTCACTCCCTTCTAATCTCCTATCTCTTTTATTGTTTAATTTTTTATTAATATTATTACTTGCCCCCAACAACAGGTATGAAAAGTTCACCCAAAACTTACAATTCTGTAAAAATGTACCCATCTTTGAACTTACCATGTTGTTCCAAACCTGTATGTGTTTGCTTACCACACACACACACACACACACACACAAACACACACACACACGCTTAGAGGAACAGAGATGTCAGTCTATCACACACAGATCTCCCTGGCCGCCCCACACAGATGTTCAGGTACATTATATTTCATGTTGACAATCTTGCTGTGAGAGACCAGGTCTCTGACAGGGTCTCTCAAATGAAAAGAACAGGTCAAGCTGATAGGAATCTGGGACACATCTTTCCCTCAAAACAAACCTGTGCTGCTGAAAACTCCCACACGACATCTCTCACACCTGGAGCATGGCTATAGTGCCGGTCCTCCCTTTATACAAACTATGCAAGTTGCAAAGGGCCCCCGATTCACCAGGGGGCCCCTATGCTGTCATTTTTTTTTTAAAGCTAAACTACGTAAGATGTTTTGGTTAAAAATTAACAAATTGAGTACATAAACAACCAGTGTTCAAAACAATGACAAAATAATTTGTATTTTGAGCAGTTGGGTTCGATTTGGTGCAAAATCGCTGGCTTATTAAGTACATCCTTGCATCATTACATCATGTCCGTGAACATAGGCAAGAAGAACCAGCTGTCTTGTTCCCATGTAAACAGTAGATGGCAGTAATGTACTGTTTTAGTTTGCGAGTAGCCGTTAGAAAGAAGAAAGAAACTACAGCTCAGCAGTTTTGCCAACTTAGCGACTTTGTCGCTAGATTTAGTGACTTTCAGACCTCTTAAGTGACTTATATTCAAAAAAGCGAAAAAATCTAGCGACTTTTTAGACAAACCGTAGCTACTTCCGTAGAAGAAAGTCACCAATACTGCCCCGTGGGCGTATTTATATCAACATTAAAATAGCATGGTATGACTCTGGATCTGAATATCTCGAGTCATGGTCACACACAGCCAAAGCTCAAATCATGAGATTCATCCACCTGAAGAACAGTGCCGAAACACGATTCACGTAAAGTGTTCTTCTGCAAATTGCTTGAAATTTTAAGTTCAACCACAGATGTCACTAGATAGCACAAAGTTACATAGTGCAGCTTTAAAGTAGCCCCAGTAAAAAAATACATAACATAGAAGTAGACATGGCTATGTTTTTTTATGTGAAGCTGCCCATCCTTTATGGTCATCAAAAAGGAGGAAAATGTGCCAGGAATCTGAAACAAGACAGAATGAATGTATGCACTATTTTAAGGCAATTTTAATCATTTTTTAAGGGATGATTTTCAATTATGTTTTTCAATGAAACTGCTCAATGAGTACATTACAGATACTATAGCATAATTTTCTGTAAAGCTGCTTTGAAATGACATGTATTGAGAAAAGCACTGTAACACAAAATCTTTACATAATCATTGCTCGGCTCATAATTCAGATGACCAGCTTCAATATTACAATGCCACATCCAACACAATTTCTCACAATATTAGGAGTGCTCAACAAAGCATGCAAAATAAAAATTTTAAATTTTAAATTAAATTAAATTTTTAATAAGTTTTAGAATGTAATAAAGAAGTTTATACTTGTTCAATCATGTGAGCTATGCTGAATATCATGTCAATGCTTGAAATAACAATATCCATTACAACTTTATGTCCAAAGTTTGCACCTTTAGAGAAATATTGAGGATTCTCGTATGTTTACATATTTCTTGGGGGAAAATCTTTCATGTTTTCTGGTACAATTTGCAGTCGAAAAAACATTCAGCTGTAAAAACTCTCTCATATGTGTGTTATAACACACACACACACACACACACACACACACACACACACACACACACACACACACACAAACAGAGAGCAACAGAAAAGACTGGTTCAGTCTGATAACTGAAGTTTTATGACAGGCCAACAAATGTATAAAGTCTCTCATAGTAGAATCAAAGTATAATGTCATCCATCATGATGTGACATGTCAAAAGCGATTCTGTCAGCACTCTCATTTGAAGAAGTTTTATGCAAATAACCCCTTAAGGATTCAACTGATCACAGAGATTTTCTCAGATAAAGAGGAAGATCTGAGGGGAAAAAATGAGAAACAGATGTAACTGATGAAGACTAGGCTATATAATGTTTCTCTGGCAGAGTGGGAGACACATTTAGTACAATAAGTCAAAGCACCCCAACCAAACAATGAACAGAGAGTGATTAATATATGCTTTTATATTGTATGTTCATAGCACAAACCCTAAGTATGAGCAATAATGAGACTTGCTTTAGTAACACAGGTTATACACAAAGTATTGGCTTTGATTGCTGTAAGTTTAGCAGGTAGGGATTTGAAGGCAATCTTAGTTTCAGTCTTTATAGAGAGTAAAAAAAGTGACCATATTTTCAAAAGATGCCTCTTGTTTTTGCATTTTAAAAGAGAAGGACTAGTTAAGACAAGCTGTCAAGACACTGCATTTCCCATTGGAGCAGAGTGCTTAGCTCAGCATGTGTGCTTTATGACATCAAAAGCTCTACTGCCACTTATAGGACAGACAGGGAAATGCAGTAAGGGCAACCTTCATCCAACCTCAAAATGACTCTGGGACCTTTACCTCTTCTTAAACTATTTCAGACAATAGATTTCTTAAAGGTGTTAAATTGCAAGTATATGAGAATCTTTAGCTTTTAAAGAAAGGTTTTTGTCAGGATTTCTGCAAATGTCCTGTGACAGAAGGATCATGTGATAGAATGATTCTATTAGGTTCCAAAAACTGCACATATTTGTGAAGAATTGCATTTTAAACATCCTAAAAAATTTGTATATTATTTATGTGTGCATATGTATTTGAAAAGTATTTGTGCTCTATTAAAAGTGACTAATTAAACAATGGCATGTCTGTCTGCATTTAAGTACTATAATATACTGTAAAATAATACAAAATAAGATTAAAGGTATTAGGAGTATATGTATATACAGTATGTATATATATAGTATATAGAGTGTGCAGAGTTCATATCAAAGATCTGATATTTGGCATTATGAAGAGACGTGTTAGATAACTGGTTCTAAAACCTCTTTTAGCTCTGGCAATCATAATTAATCATATAAATCTGAGTTATTAACATATATCTGCTGGAATCTGTAGGGAGATGTTGAGTGGATGTGGCAGATAAGAGCAGACATGGAAATAAACTCCTCACACCGTGGCATGCCTGAATGCCTTGCATCATATTTTGTCTTGTATTGTAAGGAACATAAGAGTGTCTGGCATATTAAGCAGAGCAGAGTTCTCATCATGTCAGTTGCAGTCGTGTAGAGAATGAGTCTAAATTACACACATGCCTCACATAAACTCCTTCCACTGCCGTAATAAAACACACCTAGCGCCAATAATGCTCATGGGAGTGTAAAGGAGCTAAAAACTGCAGTGACGGTCACATCAAGCCTGACAGACTGCATGTACTGTGCATTGTAGGAATTTTTCACTCAAAAATTAACCCTCGTATCATTCCAAACCTGTATGCTGTTCTTTGTCTCTTAAAACCCAACAGACGAAATTGTAAAGAATCTTCACACAGCTCTTTTCCATACAATGAAAGTTTACATTGACGCCATGTCTGTCAAGCTTCAACATAGACAAACAAAACACCCTAAAAGCATCATAAATGTAGTCCAAATGACTTTTGTGCTTTATTTGAAGTTTTCTGAAGCCATCAAGCTTTGATGATCAGTAAGAAAATTACACTGACTTAACATTAATTAATAAAATTCCCTTCTACCAAAGCTCTGAAATCTCATTCATGTTTGCGTTCAGATTAAAAATTGTGTTTTGTGGCAGGTCTTACTTAAGTCACTGACACCAAAACACTATTGGTTCTTGTGCGCATTGTAATTGCAAAACATAAACACAATGCCTAACTTTGAATTTGTAAAATGGAGAATGAGATTTAAGGGCCGCAGTGGAGGGGACATTTTTAGTTGAATAATGACATTCAGTCATTTATTTCAGTCAACAATTTTCGGTCAACAATTTTAGTCTCTTCCTCATACAAAGCTATGGCTTAAGAAGACTTAGAATATAGTGCACAAGTCATATAAACTACTTTTATGGTGTTTTTCGTCTGTTTTGGAGCTTGACAGATGTGGTCACCATGAACTGTCCTTGTATGAAAAAGAGCTGTGTGAAGATTCTTCTAAATTTCTCCTTGATAATTCCATGGGAAAATAGCAACACAGGTTTGGAATGAAATGAGGGGGAGCAAATAATTACAGAATTTCCATTTTTGGGTGAATTATTCCTTTAATCGTCCAAAACCTCAAAAAAATTAATTGTGCTGAAAGCAATTTCTACAGCCATTCTTAACCATGAGAATTGGGTCATATCCCCTATCAGCCAGCTGGACCTGGAAGAGAGCCTGAAACCAAGGTTCTGATCTTATCAGGCTTGTGGCTAAGTTACTCGCTCTCTTGGTCTCTTTTTGAATCACTTAAAATGATTGTTAAGAACCACTCTTTTGCCAGCGATTATACGATCAAAAAAGAATGACTTGGCTAAGCAAAAATAAATCAATATACTCAATAATCAAGTGGTGCCTGGTGCGTAGAGATTAGGAGTGTGTGTAAAAGTTGACAGGAAAGAAGTAGAGGAAAAGGAGGGGGGCAGTGAGGTGAATATCGCCCCCAATCTGATCCTGTTTGTGATTAGGCAGGATTACAGTACATGTTTATGGTTTATTAGTACTTATTAGCCTACATTAGGGGCAGATGTCCAGGGGTGGAAAGAGTACTGAAAAATTATACTCAAGAAAAAGTACTGATTTATCTTAAAAAATGGAGTATGTGTAGATTAAAAGTCTTTAAAATCTACTCAAGTAAGAGTAAAAGAGTAGCTCATTTAAAAGTACTCATGAGTAGTGAGTATTGAGTACTGAGTATGCCCCTTTATAATAAAAACTCTATGCTGCAATTTAAGAATGTAGCACACATACCGTAATTTACATTCACTTTTATGGCTGTTTGCCAGAAAGAATAAAATATATATGTATTTTATAGGTGTTTATGATTGACAACTTTTAAAATACATCACTTATCTATGATACTGTAAACACTACATGAATCTGATTTTAAAAAATAAAAAAGGATGACATGATTACAGAAATTAACAGATTAAAGTTTTAATATCGTAATGTATGAAACAATTACATTAAAATCAGTTTATGTAAGGTCTAAATGTTCCTTAATACCGACAAGAGAGAGTTACTGTTGTGCATAAAACATGTTCAAAACAATGCAAGTAATGCAAAAAAAAAAAAAAAAAAAAAAATTATGAAAACCCACTAAATAAGCAGGGTCAGTTGGTGCGTTATGTCCCGCACAATAGAGAGCAGTTGTTTGGTTCAGGGGCCACATCAGGCTTCAAAGCAATAATTCACACAAAAAAAAAATTCATCATTTAGCCTTATGCCATCCCGGATGTGTATGACTTTCTTTCTTTGGCAAAACACAAATTAAGATTTTTAGAAGAATATCTCAGCTCTTTTGGTTCATACAATATAAGTGAATGGGTGCCAAACATTTTGATGCTCCTAAAATCACATAAATTAGCATGAAAATAAACCTTTCCATGGGACTCCAGTGGTTAAATCCATGTGTTCAGAAGAGATATGATAGGTTGGGTGAGAAACAGATCAATATTTATTCATTATCAATGTAAATGCTTACTGATTGTTCTACTGTTTACACTCACTGTAGACCAAACCAACTGCGTTTACGTTAATGCCTCATCAAGACGGGCGAAGTATGAAGTGTATTTGATCATTTAGGAGTGAACCCGCATTAGCGCACAAACATTAGCACCTGTCAATCAAATAGCACGCAGCTACAGAGGTCAGGAAATAAAAAGTCAATCTTTTGTATTTTATCTTGATCAACCAACCAGTGGTTATCTTGCTATCGTGATTAATGTAATGAACACCCCTGTTCTATATGTAGAACATAGGCCAAGTATAGAAAATTACTCAAAAGTTTATCATCGATATTTATCTATCTATTTTTTTAGTTTTCAGATAAATATTGAGCGTTTTATTGCCCAGTCCTATTGATAACACTGCCTTAATCTCTCATATCAACCCAATAATCTCAGTGATAGATAGATCATTTAAAGGCTACATTATAGAAACAGAATCTAGTAAGCAGAAATATTAAATTTACCTCGATATGTTTCTTCAAATTAGAGGCAAGATTAATGTTGATATCTGGCACAAGCAAGTTAAACTCACATGATACAGTCAAGCAATTGGCCTTTTTCACTGCGAAAAGCCCTTTCAGGTGTTGAACTGTGCTTGAGGCATCCTCCACAGTTGGTGCCAGATCTACAACTGCCGATCAAGTGTGTGATTTTATTTGACAGGAGTCACGATACTCTCTATTGCCAATCATGTTGATAGATTAAAATAAAATCAGGACGGGGAAGTAGCGAACATAGACGGTGGGAAAATAGCGCAGTTAAAGTATAGTTACAGCACTTAAAATTAACTCAAGTAAAAGTATACCATTTTTAAACGTGAGTATTTTTAATCTGTTACTTACCTGTAGATGTCTATGCACTGCTGGGCTGGGCTGGAGTGAAGCAGATGTCTGTGTATGGCATACCTCTGAAAGCACTCAGAACTTTACCTTACCTTGGCAAAATCGCTTTGATGCTAGAGGGGTTGAAACTGGCATTTTTGCATACACAACATTGCAGCAACACACATAAACGACACCTTCAGGCTTCGTCAATGAATGGTCACAACTGTGATTACATCAGCTGCAACTTTTAGCTGCTGTCCTTGCCTCAGATATGACTTCTTCACTGCCTGTGTCAACTCCTGGATTTTAACTTAATAGGGTTAGCTTACCCACAACTTATGTTGTTCCAAACCTCTATGACTTCTGTTTCTTCAGTGGAACACAGATAGGAGATGTTAGAAGAAAGGGTGATGCACAGTTATGTGCATGAGCGGGGCTTATGATGCATCACTCTCACAGCCCTTTTTTACAGACATGGTTCAGGTGCGGGTTCCTGGGCCTGCTTGCTGGTCTCTATACAGGAACCAATTACATCAGGGGATGGAGGGCAGGATAATGTTTCGTCACTAAGGTAAAGTTTTCCCAAACAACAGCAGTAGCTACCATCTGCAGCAAGGAGTACTTTTTCACTCTATAACAACAATAAAAAAAAACAACTAAATTATCAGACATCAAAATCGTGCAGCTAACACGACGAAATGAGTGCTCTACTTGCGATATGGTATTTACGAAGATCTGAGATAAACTAGAGAGATCGCAAAGGAACAAAATACTCTACGAGAATGAAAATACAGCACAAAATGATGCACGGTGCCTTCAATTGGACAACTGACCAAATTATAAACAAACTGAAAAACACTTAAGGGAGGACAGGGACCATAAGATGGACATAAGCAATAATGACAGTGGATGGACCAAAACATTTTGTGATTCGGACACCGACCAGCCTGCTAACTAACTGGGGCAATGAATTCAGCCAGTAACGTTTGTGATTAACAGTGAACCACTGGTGTCCACAGCAGCTGATCTCAGTAAGTTATTATATTTTCCAACATTGTTAGCTTTTCTTACAGGGTTGTCATGTTATTTTGTGCATTGTTTTTGTTCTGTAAGTGTTTTTGACCTGGTACTTACTAAGTTTCGAAGATCACGGCTATCTGTTAAGTAAAACGGTGGGATTTTCTATCAATAATATTATATGCTACAGCAAAAATACAAATACAAACTTCTGCTACACCAATGTAATAATGATTCCATTATAACAGTTTACAGAACTTAGCAAGTTATGTCATAGTTTGTATAATATAATGTAATTACATTACTGTGGCAGGGCGGTGGGCGGGGCCGGGTTGTGACGATACACACCCGGTCCCGTATCAGGCTAATCAAGCCTCCGAGAGGGATAAAGGCCGATGGCAGACAGTGGTGCGAGGAGAGAGAGATCATTTACGGACATGTCCGTCATGTGTGTGTTTGTCTTTTTAAGTTTATCATTAAAATATTATTTACAAGCCGGTTCTCGCCTCCTTTCCATTGAAGTGCTTTACAATTACCTGTCGTCTTTAGCGTATATCTCTTCTCTGACAATCTTGTTGAACTATTTAATAACGATGGATTTCATTAATCGTTAAAATCGTTTAAATGTGTCCTCAAAAACAAGACTAAAAGCTGTATACAAACACACTGACACATGTCATGTTTGTTTATGTTTGAGGTAGTCACGTGAAACTACCACATAGACAGTAAGTCACTGTTATGTCTGTTGTCACCGCTATGTCACTGGTCAGTGGCCAGTTTACGATAGGCTCCAGATTGCCAGTTTCTGCCAATGGAATGGACTCAGGTGAGTATGGAGACATCAGATCCTGGAATGCTAAATTTTTGGTGGAGGACACCAACTTTGAGGCAAGAGCTGGCATTGGTTCTTTGAGAAGTCAAGTGGAGGGGCTGGGATGACAGCATGCCATGGAGAAAGTAGCAAGTGCCGAGGCGATCTTCAGCCTACATGCTGGAGGACGAGCTTAAGGCAGCTAAGATCGATGAGGTGTGCCTTCAGGATGACGGTCTCTCCTTAGATGGTCAGGATACAGAATACCTGTGCAAAAAATATGAAGATGGCCATGAACATCTGAGCAACCAGAACTCCCCACTCAGCATTGGCACCAAACCAGACACTGGATATGGCTTGCCCCTTGGTGAAACCAGCAATCACCTGGCTAACTTTAAAAATACCTCCTCCAAAGACGGCCAGTATAAAGAGGAGACCGAAGACATGGAGACAGACGTAAGACTGTCCTTGAAGGACAGCCTGGCACAGATGAAAGCTGTCTATTCAAACCTGATTTCAGATACTTCCTGGTCAAGTATAACTAGAGACATTAAAAACAAGCAGGTTAGTGCTAGCAGCACTACAAGAAGTACTCCAAGCAGCCACAAGTGGAACAATAGCATTGTAAACTGCCATACAAGTAATGGTACTAGCAGTGGAGCAAGCTGCAATTCGACATAAACCACCACTTTAAACAATGCCAACAATGGAAATATTAATGGTGCTAATAGTGGGAGTGATGCATATGACTGGCACTAAGCAGCCCATGTTAAAACCTTACAACATTCTCCCTACCACCTCATGCCTGAACCAAGCCTCTTCACCACAGTGAAGCTTAACGGCAAAACAATAAGCTGTATGGGCCTGTATATATGGATGCCAGCAAGTTCAGATGTAAGGACTGTAGTGCAGCCTTTGACACACTAGTAGGTCTCACAGTGCACATGAATGAAACAGGCCATTACCGTGATGACAATAAGGATGAGGAGGAGGGGGGCAAAAAATGGTCCAAGCCATGGAAGCGATCCTTAATGGAGATGGAGGGCAAAGAAGATGCTCAGAAAGTTCTGAAATGCATGTATTGTGGCCACTCATTTGAAGCCCTGCAGGACTAGAGTGTTCACATGATCAAAAAAGAAAGCAGAGAGAGGAGAGAGAGACAGGCTCGCCGGCCCCGGACACACCACCGACTGGCCCTCAGCTTGCTGTACTGCTTCCGTCTGTGATGCCAAGCAATGACACTGGATCCCTCAGTAGTCCCTTTCGGATGCCAGTTGATGCAGAGCTACAGCACTACCAGATGAGCACTCCCTCGGCATCCTACATTCAACATGTTGACAACAAGTACTGATTGTCTGCTTCCCATCTTATCAACCCAGACCTTGACATGTGGCCTTGTTAGGAGATGATCAACGTTATTTGCTTCACCTGTGAGTGGTCATAATATTTTGGCTCATCAGTGAATATATAATGTATATATATTACAAATTAAATGATCAGCATTGTAACTGAATTAACATGAATTTCAAAATTTCCCAGTATTGAACAGAAAGTCTGTAATTCATAAATACTTCAACCTTTTACGCATATTGTTATGCTGATAATTTGCAATGAAAATATTTTTATGAAATAACAAGTAAAAAAAAAGATGGATTTTCACTAGAAAAGGATTTTGCTAAAAACAAAAAATAAAAATAAAACGAGGGCAAACATTTTACAAAAATTAACAACAATTTAAATCCTCAATAATACAATGTTATATGTAGGCCTACAAATAACACTGATATATTTTCAGGATTGGTCCAGTGGTTTGTTCTTTGCTTTTGATGGGAGTGGTCCCGTTTTCAAAACCCATTCAGTTGTATTTTTTATTTTTTTTTATAAACCAAGATAATTGAAACCCCATATCTGATTTCTATCGGACCACGAAGCAAATACAGATGTCTGCATGCGGGAAAGGCCGTCTCGAGTCACTCTTGAATATGCCGCTTCTACCAGGGTACACTACTGAGTAGAGCTAATTATAAAACTATTATAATGGCCCAAAAAGTTTGTTTTGAGCAAGTACACTCACTAAATTTAAATTTAACGATTTGACAGAATAATTTTTTTATATACCCTTCCAGGCCAATTTACCTCCCAACTATAGTCAATTTCCAATAGTGGCCAATAAACATCAAGCACCTACCTACTTACTGTGAGCACCCACACACAGTAACAACACTCTAAAATGCACTAAGAATGGCCTTACAACCTTATAGCAATGCTCTTCCAACCACTCACAACTCCCAAGCATGGTAGTGGAGAAATTGCATGGGCAAGCACAAAATTAAAAAAATATGTGTTTTCTTATGTTCGCTGATACCCCTGTGAAATTTGCGAGACACAATATGTATGGATGTATGGCATTTCCATATACAACACCCAAATACAGCTTATTTGTTCATTCATTTCAGCTTTCCCCTAATGGGTTTTATATAGACAATTGCCATTGCTTGTTTATCCTTAGCTTTAACTAACCTAGCTGACATTTTCAGTCTTTCAATCAATAAGGATAATTTTAAGGCTTGAAAAAGCAGGTTTCCCTCTGTGAATCACAGAGTGAAAAATTGGCGTTCTAACATGCTTGTATAAAGTATCATTTATTAAAGAGTAATGGTACTAAATAATTCATGGGCACAGAGAGCGCTCCTCAGTAACCCGTAGTGTTGGACCACACACTCGGAGAGTATGGCAAACAGTGCTATGCATCTCAAACTGCTCCACGTGAGACCAGCTCAAGGTTACACAGGAAGTTCAAACATTCCATTACAAAATGCCCTTTGTTTGGGAACAACACACTGGACCTGTTTGGATGAGTGCTGTGAAGTCAGAGACTAAATTAGGGAAATTTTAAGGAATTTTCCACAGCGCAACAACCACAATTCCACTTGTGGAATTATAGCTGAAGTGAAGCTAAACTTCATCCGGTCATAAATAGGCCACATATCATTTATTTTCACACATATACACTGTTTCTATCACTCTCCACCGAGCAATTTAGTTAAATTAGCAATTTCATTAGAATAATGTATTCACAGATTATGTCTAAGCATTAGCATGCTAGTGAAAGTGAGTGGGGGGATTGTCAGGAATGTGTCTTTGAAGAGATACTCTAATGAAGTCTAACTGAGCCGTGTTTGCATTAAAAGCAAAAGTCCAGAGCAGTCAGACAGTCGAGTGAGCCCGCATGGGCTTCAAATCAATAGCACAGCTCACACATCTCTTTTCACCAAACCCAGCATAAGGCACCCCACTGTTATAAAATTAATGAGCATTTTTCTCCCAACATTAACGTTTTGCAGATAAACAGATGACAAACTCCAGAAATAGAGAGCGAGGAGAGAAAAATCTAGTAAATTCTTCATCAAAGATATCCCGCGTTCCAAAAATAATTGTAATTTTTGCAGGCCGAAGGGCTAATGAAAGTTGAGAGAGAAGAAATAATCCATGCTACGCCTTTTATGTCTAAGCTTGGATTTGTGGATGGGCAGCTCTGAAGTAGGGAAAAATAAAGTAATATATACATGTAAAAGCTTTAAGTCCAACAGCACTGACTTAAACTGAATCTATAATATTCAGTTGACAGGGACAATGAACTGCAATCAATCATTAGTCTTTAATGCTAGGACACAGATTCTTAGTCTTTGAAATATGTTCACGATGTGTTAATGAGGAACATTCATAATTGAATGGCTTTATGATCAATGAGACTGGAGAGTAGCGGATGCTGTATTTAAAGTCAATGAATCGGCTTTGCTGGACTGATTGATTCATCCTTTGATTGATTGATTGATTGATTGAATGATTGATTGATGAGGCGTCTTAGTCTCTTCAAGTGAACAGCTGAGGGGACACTTTACTTACATGAGAGGACAGTCTCATCCAAAAATCCAGTTCAAAACAGCTTCAAATTTTACTCAAAAGATTAAAGGCTCTGGTATACATCATTTTTCTGTGTTCTGTACTGTGCTGATGACGAAATTTTAGTCACATTTACTGTGTGAGGAGTGATCAGTAATGCAGTAACCAAAGTATACTTAGGCCTTACCACTTAAAGACAAGGCCATTATGTTCAAGTACTGTATGAACATTGTCACATATTATCTGTATGCAAGGCAATATGAACTATTACTTAAAATGCTAATTTAAGATTGGATTTACCTTACTATGGATTTTGAATTATTTGAAGTTGTGTGGTTTAGCGCTAAAAACAAAACAAGTTCTCATGTGACCACTGTGACCGAGCAGTCGCATGGCCTACTACTTGTGGGTCCTTTTTTAAGCTTCAAAGTTAGTAACTACCAACTGCCATTGGATTGGAAAGATGAATGAAAGAATATTACATTTATATAGCACTTATATATAGCCAGGACACCGGGGTTACACTCCTACTCTATTCGAGAAGTGTCATGGGATTTTTAAAGACAGCAGAGAGTCAGGACCTCAGTTTAACATTTCATCCAAAGGACAGTGCCTTTTTAGGGAATAGTGACTCCATCACTATACTGGGACATTTGGACCTACACAGTACACAAGGTGAGCATCCCCTGCTGGACTCCATAATAACTCTTCCAGCAGAAAGCTAAGTTATCCCAGGAGGGATCCCATCCTAGTACTGATCAGGCTCAGCCCTGCTTAGCTTCAGTAGGCAACCAGTCTTGATCTACAGGGTGATATGGCTGCTGGCCATAGAAGACGACTTCTTTCTGCATAAGAATGAAGTCATACAGGTTTGGAACAACACAAAAGTAAATAATGAGAATTTTCATGTTTGGGTGAACTATTCCTTTTAACTATTTTTTCCAGGTTCAAAACCAATTAAGCTCTGTTGACAGTAAGACTTGAACTGTATGAACATTGTCACATATTCTCTGTATGCAAGGCATTATGAACTATTACTTAAAATGCTAATTTAAGGCTGGATTTGCCTTACTATGGATTTGCAATTATTTGAAGCTGTGTTGTTTAGCACTAAAAACAATGCAAGTACTCATGTGAGCATGTTTGCCATTGTGAATGAGCAGTGAAAACACTGAGTACTTCCACTCTGGGGAATCCCCGCCACCATTTTGGAAGTCTGTTCCACTTCATTAAGTGAGCAAAGGAAGTTTATATTTTGACAGAGGGATCAAGCCTTCACTGATGTACACTTCAGGCAGCTCCATATCCCACAATGCAACTCGATTGTGACGTGACAGCAGATTGTACTTAATAAACCCTCACACAACTCTAATGTATGATGGAAGTGAAGTTAGGTCAATTAAGCAGTTTAGAAAAGTTATATTGTGATTTAACAGCATAATACTTGTAGCTACATTAAACTGTTTATCACAAAATTATAGCCTATGTCTTTATTGTTATGTTAACATTTTAATTTGTGTAAATCTTGATGAATCCTTTATAACAATTCAATTCTAATGAAAAAAAAAAATAAACATACAAAATTTATATTTAAGCCTCTGAAATCAATCTCCGAAAAACATAGTTTTCTCAGGTGCAAAAATCAATAAATAATTCTATAAATTGACATCAGCCTTCAACATGCTCCAAGTGATCAAGAGTTTAGGGTGTTGAAGTTAAACCCATTGCATGTCTTCCGCCAGTAGTGGACACTCGCGGAACGTGTATATATATATATATATACACGTTCCGCGAGTGTCCACTACTGGCCTTTTTTTTTTGGTAATCAACATTATGCCACAAATGCTGTCGAATAAGATTAACTTGAATTGAACCTGGAACATTGCTTAAACTCATGCAGTTAAGTAACGTTAATGAATACAACCTTATGCAACGTCCACATTAATCTGTATATATTTGAAAACTGTGTTTTAATTTTTGAAACACTCTCTGTTCAAACTGCCTTTATTCAAGAATTTTCCAAAAGTTGCTCGTCCACAATGAAATGTATGAAAACTCTTAAATCCCTTTACTGCGCATGGGAAAAATCACCGTTGCATGTACTGGCTGAAACGCAATTGTCCTTGTGTTCTGTCACCGGATTCCAATTCCAAGTAAACTTCCCATCGCCTTTAAAGGAATGCAATGTGTAGGTTGTACAAAGTAGTATTTATCTTTACCAGTGCTATCAAAGTGAATGTCCGCTATAACACAGTCTGCCAATTTGATTGTTTTTTTGAATGGATCACATGACTGCATCACATGACAACCAATACGTCATAGTTTTCCGGATATCTCCGTCTTCCCCGTCCACACTACAATGTAAAGACAGATTTTCAAATTTATCCCCATGGGAGAGCATTTAAAAAAAAGCTCAGTTTACAAACAGAAACATATTAGTGTGGATGTAGCCTTAGAATAAAGTGTTACCCAAATACATGTTTATTATTTGATTTGAAAAATGTACTTATTCTTAATTTCTGAGGTGGGAATAAACAAAAAACAAAGTTTGATGTTATTGACGTACTAGCCACCATATTTGATTTCAACTCTTTATTAATGTTTTGATTTGATCTGATAGTGAATACAATTTTTATTACTCGGCTCTTTGGAATACTTCATTCTGATTGGTAAATGGCAGCATCTAGTGGTGTGATATGTCATATCAGACCGGTTATCTGTGTATTGCGATTCATCTTTCCTACTTCTCGTATCATTCTGTGATCTACACATGAAGTACGTTAATAAAATAATTTCAACTCATATCAATGTTTTATGTCCAATTATTAATTTATTTGGCAATCAGTCTGGTAATTATCTGCATAACGAGCAGTCATTTTCGCAAAAATTAACACCAACAGAACTCCGGACGTGGAATTCAGCTGTTTAGCTTTTTCTTTCTTCTTACATCATAACATAATTTCAATGAAAATAAATATTTAATGTCCATGTATTTGTTTATTTGGTTAGAATCTGTGTAAGAAGAGGGATAATGCACAGTCAGCCAGTTATTTTGGCAAAATAAACCACTTCAGGATGAAACAAGATCTGAAAACTATAAACTTGTAAACTAATAACTATAACTTGAAAAACCATGGTTACTGTGCAGTAAATGGCATGACCCAAAAGGCCACAGGTATGTCATAACATACATTGAGACATATTTCCTCGGCTATTAGAAGTAAGTAAGATAATCAGGAAGCTCTCATGCTGTATATAGACACACAGCAGAGTGAGCAAAACAACAGCTGTCAGTGTGAGAGAGGTTGTCAGAAAGAGAATGCCAAGCAAGCATACAAGGAAATGAAATACAGACAGAAGACAGAGGTTGCTGAAAAAGCATCAAACTGTCCCTGGAGGGCAGGAACACACACACACACACACACACACACACACACAGGCATTTGAGAAGTGCAGTGACCCAAATATAAAAAGGAGTAAAAAGAGCATTCAATAAGGCCTAGGGAGAAATGCCTAGAATCCTGGAACATTACAGCCTTTCTGAACCTGACATGCTAATTTAACTAGGATACTTTAAACTTCTGTTTCTCCTGAGTGTGCTTTAAATACCATCTTTCTCAGCAAACTGACATGAAAGGTGGTGGTATTAGGTTGTGTATATATATATATATATATATATATATATATATATATATATATATATATATACACACACAGGTGCTGGTCATATAATTAGAATATCATCAAAAAGTTGATTTATTTCAATAATTCCATTCAAAAAGTGAAACTTGTATAATGTATACATTCATTCCACACAGACTGATATATTTCAAGTTTTCATTCCTTTTAATATCGATGATAATAACTGACAACTAATGAAAACCCCAAAATCAGTATCTCAGAAAATTAGAATATTGTGAAAAGGTTCAATATTGAAGACAACTTGTGCCCACTCTAATCAGCTAATTAACTCAAAACACCTGCAAAGGCCTTTAAATGGTCTCTCAATCTAGTTCTGTAGGCTACACAATCATGGGGAAGACTGCTGACTTGACAGCCGTCCAAAAGACGACCATTGACATCTTGCACAAGGAGGGCAAGACACAAAAGGTCATTGCTAAAGAGGCTGGCTGTTCACAAGCACATTAATAGAGAGGCGAAGGGAAGAAAAAGATGTGGTAGAAAAAAGTGTACAAGCAATAGGGATAACCGCACCCTGGAGAGGATTGTGAAACAAAACCCATTCAAAAATGTGGGGGAGATTCACAAAGAGTGGACTGCAGCTGGAGTCAGTGCTTCAAGAACCACCACGCACAGACGTATGCAAGACACGGGTTTCAGCTGTCGCATTCCTTGTGTCAAGCCACTCTTGAACAAGACACAGCGTCAGAAGTATCTCACCTGGGCTAAAGACAAAAAGGACTGGACTGCTGCTGAGTGGTCCAAAGTTTTATTCTCTGATGAAAATAAATTTTGCATTTCCTTTGGAAATCAAGGTCCCAGAGACTGGAGGAAGAGAGGAGAGGCACAGAATCCACGTTGCTTGAAGTCCAGTGTAAAGTTTCCACAGTCAGTGATGGTTTGGGGTGCCATGTCATCTGCTGGTGTTGGTCCACTGTGTTTTCTAAGGTTCAAGGTCAACGCAGCCGTCTACCAGGAAGTTTTAGAGCACTTCATGCTTCCTGCTGCTGACCAATTTTATGGAGATGCCGATTTTATTTTCCAACAGGACTTGGCACCTGCACACAGTGCCAAAGCTACCAGTACCTGGTTTAAGGACCATGGTATCCCTGTTCTTAATTGGCCAGCAAACTCGCCTGACCTTAACCCTATAGAAAATCTATGGGGTATTGTGAAGAGGAAGATGCGAAACGCCAGACCCAGCAATGCAGAAGAGCTGAAGGCCACTATCAGAGCAACCTGGGCTCTCATAACACCTGAGCAGTGCCACAGACTGATCGACTCCATGCCACGCCGCATTGCTGCAGTAATTCAGGCAAAATGAGCCCCAACTAAGTATTGAGTGCTGTACATGCTCATACTTTTCATGTTCATACTTTTCAGTTGGACAACATTTCTAAAAATCCTTTTTTTGTATTGGTCTTAAAGTAATATTCTAATTTTCGGAGATACTGAATTTGGGATTTTCATTAGTTGTCAGTTTTACTCATCACAATTAAATGAAATAAACATTTGAAATATATCAGTCTGTGTGTAATGAATTAATATAATATCCAAGTTTCACTTTTTGAATGGAATTACTGAAATAAATCAACTTTTTGATGATATTCTAATTATATGACCAGCACCTGTATATTGTAATTTTCTTTCTCTTTTTTGTCTCTTGCTAATGCTCTTAACGACTGAGCTATCTTTAATGTTTACAAAAATACACAGAGAGCAGAGTTAGAACAATGGTTGCTTTTCCTCACTTAACTGAACTGCAACAAAAAACAATACATCACACTCCTTTGCAACAATGCAGTGCACAAAATACAGCTAAATATTGAAATAATGTGCATGGAAATCAACTAGCATATTTGCAACATACTGTACTATGAACAATTTTTGTGTCATGAAATTAATTTTAAAAAATGTCAACCTTAAAAATGTGCTTCATGAGGGGACATCTAACTTTAATTGACTGAATCAAAACATTGCTCTTTCTGTTGTGCTGCATTCAATTTAACACACAGATTTTCTAACTTGCTACTAGAAAAAGTGCAATTGAATGTCAGAATGTCAGAATTCCAACTTGGAAAATCATGCAAAAATTATCAGAAATTATAGAGAGATTCAGCTAAATGATGTTGAGAAAAACTGTAGCACTTTTTAAAGTACAGTATAGTACAATTTTAGTAAACAACACTTTTATTTGCCAAAACAACAACACTGTCATCCAAGGAGAAATTCACTTCATGTCAAGTGTTTCCTATCCAATAAAAATCCATTATAATTACTACTAAGTTAGTACATTACTACATTAGTTACTACTAAGACTTGTACTTACATTTTTTTAGTAATAAAAAAATGCTAATTTTATTATACTAAATATAAAATACTATTTTTGACAGCTTTCTCAAATAGCTGATGACCCAAATTTTTAACAGGATGCCGGTTCTCTGAGCTTTAAAATGTAAAAGACTTAAGTTAATTATGGGGAAGAAAATGCTTGACAGAAAAATATTGTCTTTCTCTACTGATTGCAGCTTTGTTTTTTAGACAAAATGTAGTGATTATTAAAGATGAAGATTGAAAGAAATGTGTATTTTCCTGGACGATGTATTAATTATGGGAAAGAAAACGATTGACAGAAAATATTGTCTTTCTCTATTGCAGCTTCATTCTTTTGACAAAAAGTAGTGTTTATTTAAAGATTTATAGAAATGCATATTTTTTCCTGGACGCTGTACTAAAGCTGTTTTTACTTTAAGCGTATTAGGGGCTTTTCACAGCAAACATTTTTCTTTTTTTTTTATGTTTGTCCGCCCTGTTTTTCAATAGTTTTTTTTATGTAAACAAGCTTTAGGTGGACCTCTTAAACCACTGTGCAGTGTCTCATGCCGAAGCCCCACTGAAAAAAGTATTCCATATTTAAAGCTGGAATGTCCTGTTTTTGGCTGGTAGAAAGTTGGCAATCTATTCAGGCAACCAGTGGGTGTGGGGTGGTATGTTCAGGAAACCTGTTGGAGTGAAAACAGTCAAAACTATTTTGTTTGGTTATGCTAGTGGTGCAGAAATTAAAAACTTGTCATTAAATGGATCATGACATACTCTTGTTGAATTTTAGTTAAGTTTTTTTGCACCAAACAGTCCTAATTTAGTCATATATAACAATTTTTCACCCTGTCTCTGGCCCTCTGTCTGAAACACTCGGTTTTAATCTGCCTGGCCCTTTAAGACTTCGATGTAAATGTCCACTTTTATGAGCTAACCTTGTGATGCTCTTCCAATACAGGCATATTGGAAATGAGATCTGAAGAAAATGTTCCAACTCCACACAACATTAAAACTACATTTCAGGGTTTACACATTGAACAGACCCAACACATTTCATCTGAATGTATCAAACTCAAAAAAAACCCATAAACTATCAAACAGTCATGACATATTAAATATTCATGAATTAAATTTGTTACTAACAGTTTTTCGTACAATTGTCCAATTTTAACTGCCCCATCTTTCAATAACAGCTCCTTTGCAAAACTTGAATCCTATTGTGGCTGTGAATTCCTCCGCTGAATTTGCGGACCAGAGGGCAAGGGAGGAAGAAAATCCAGGGAGCACGTATCTAGTGGACTCTCCTGGGGGAAAAGAGTGCACGTGATCACCTCATTGAAGGGGAATGGCGCTATGTGCAAACGGAACACCCCGGTCAGATGTTCTGCATTCCCGAGTTCTACGTGCTTGGACCTGAGAGAACACGGGATGAGAGCGACTCAACCCTGAGATTGTAAAATCTCGTAAAGGTATTGGGTGTTGCTCAGCCCGCTGCTCTGCAGATTTCTGCTAGGGAGGTGCCGTTGGTCAGTGCCCACAAGGACTCTTCGAGTGTGCTCAAACCCGCAATGGGGTGGGCACAGCTTGGGTGTGATAATGAAATGAAAATGAAATGAAACACCAATTCGCAAACAAGCGCCACTTCAGGGTGTAAATTTGCTTGGTAGAGGGATCTCTTGCTTGGTTGATCATGTCTATGACAGCAGGTGGTAGGCCACTTAGATCTTCACTGTCCCATCCAGAGGCCAAATGTGGAGGTTCCAGAGGTCTGGGCACGGATGCCAGAGGGTGCCCCATCCCTGAGAGAGAAGGTCCTTCCTCGCGTTGGGACATCTGCCATCTCAAAGCTAGTGCTGAAGAGGTCTCATATGCATCAACCCCAGTTGCGTGACCACCGTGGAGGATGCCATATGCCCCTGGAGCCTCTGAAAATGTTTTAGAGGAACCACTGTGCCTGGCTTGAATAAGGTGAGGCATTTTAGCACTGACTGCGTGCGCTCATTGGTGAGGCGTGCTGTCATTGAGTCTAACTCCATGCCAAGAAAAGAGATGCTTTGAATCTGGGCGAGCTTGCTCTTTTCCCAGTTGACTTGAAGCCCTAGACGGCTGAGGTGCCAGAGCACCTGGTCCTTGTGGGCACACAGTGACTCTCGAGAGTGGGCTAGGATGAGCTAGTTGTCGAGGTAATTGAGTATGCGGATGCCCACTTCCCTTAGCGAGGGGACAGGGACATGCCGAAGGGGAGGACTTTGTACTGGTATGCATGGCCTGGTTGAAAGGGAGTTTGTGCAAGGCCCGGTTGAAAACTCGCAAGTCAAAGTCATGCGTCCAAGCTCCGTGTGAGGGGCACTAAGGGGACGATCACTTTTGACGTACCTGCCGAGGCTTCGCAACGGGGCGGAGCGGGTAGTGTCGTGTCGGGAGGCAAAAGCGCATCCTGAGGCTTTGTTGTTGAGAGAAGGCTCGAAGCACTTACCTTGCTCTGTGCACCCAGCAGGGGGCAGGTTTGTGACTGAGGAGGAGGTCCCATGTAGGCGTCCTCTAGACTCATCAGAACCGGCCAGCTGAGGAGCAGAATTTGTGGGTCTGGAGGCGAGGGTTCCATGTCCAGAGTGCCGGAACTGCCGGAGTGTGGCACCGGGTTGCCGTTAGAATGGCATTTGCGGGCCAGATGACCAAGGGAATGAGGAAATCGCTCTTTTATTGAGAATGTGGGTACCACAGCCCAAAGGGGGTGCGGCAAAGTAAATAAGATTAAACAAAGATCTCCTCTCGGCCCTCCACCGGGGGACGGAGTGGTCTGCTTACCAACTCCGGAGTAAACATCTCATTCCCTGGGTCCATCTCAGGAACGCTTCCGGGTCCTTGAGGACATTCGGGAGATGGGGGGTGAGTGCTTCATGCTGGGAGCTCGAAGCTGGGGCTGAGAGCTGGGCCCAGGATGAGGCAGATCTGCCCGTGCTGGATCAGTGGCGGGGCATGATGTGGGAAATGGCCTCCGTCTGTTTCTTCACCGCGAGATTTGTTTGGCGAAGTCATCAACGGTGTCGCCAAATAGGCCAAGCATGGAGATGGGGCAGTTGAGAAAACAAGCTTTGTCTACTTCCCGCATCTCAACCAGGTTCAGCCATAAGTGGCGTTCCTGGACCACGAGGGTGGCCATCGCCTGCCCGAGTGACCTTTTTGGCCTGGAGGGCGAGGTCGGTCACCAAGTGCAATTCCTGCAACACGTAGGTGTCAGGAATACCCGAGTGTTGATCTTTGTGTGCCTTGGCCTGGTGAACCTGCAAGAGGGCCATGGCATGCAGGGCGGAGGTGGCCTGTCCGGTGGCACTGTAGGATTTGGCAGTCAGTGACGACGTCATCCTACAGGCCTTGGAGGGGAGTACCGGGCGATCCTGCCAGGTGGCGGTGTTTTCGGAAGCACAGGTTGATCATAACCGCTCTGTCAACCTGGGGGAAGTACCCGTGGGCCACTCCGCCGTCGAGGGTAGCGAGAGCGGATGAGCGAGGAGGTCAGTTGCAGGCAGTGAAAGGTGCCCTCCATGACCTCGTCTGCTCATCCAAGGCCATCAAGAAAGTGCATCCACCTGCAGCTCCCAATCCCATATTTTAAGGGATGGTCTGCAACCACCTTAAGAATCAAAGAGCAGGTGGAAAATGGCCATGTAAAAATAAATGATGACTATTTTGGTAAATAAAAAAAAGTCTAAAATTATAAGAAAGCATAAGGCAACAAAAATAAAGTGATATCAAATTTTGATATGTCCCCTTGAATGCATACAGTGCTCCTTCGACAATTCTCAAAGAAGTCTTTTTTGTCCTTTCATGGGTTGACACATTTGGTGTCACACCCCCTAAAACTGCTTCCACAATATAACACATAGACTGTGTGGAGCCCTTCACAGACCTCTCAGGACACAAACATGTTACACATACCCAAATGAGCACAACAGATGACATTTGGGACACATCTGTTCAAACGGATAACCTACCAGCAACAAACATCGACAAATAATGCTGGCATGTGCTGTGCTGCTATGAAGATGGACAAGGTGAGGTGTTTAATTCCTTCATAGACAGAGATAAAGGGAGACAGATCCCAAACCACAAATCAATAAGCAATTCAAGCATGGTTGTGGAATGGCAGAAATATGTTTTAAAATTCCAAACAGTGTCAGAACAGGGATTGAGGCATGGAAGAGCTTAAAACCAAGCTCTCGGCTTATAAGCATGATTGCAAATCATTTGCTCATCAGATTAGACACTGTCTAACCAATGATCTACTCTGTGTGTATGTGTGTGCGTGTTTCACAAGGCTGATATAATAAACTCACGATGTCATAAGATAAATACATGTCAAAAGCTAGAATTACACATCTCTAAGAAGGTACAACCGGAAAACGAATCTGAATACGAATGCTGTGTGACCGAGGGTTGACAAACAGTTTGCTGATTGGTTAAGGCAGATTAGAAAATTGTTTTCTCAGCTTGCCTTAAACCCAGCCATACATGTATATCCCACATGTTATCATCTACATCTGGTTTATATAATGGTCATATTTTCACAACAATTTTAAAATTCTCTGGACATAAAAAAGTGAAAAAGTTGTTTCACATGAGATTTGGAACTGACTGCCAACCTGCCAGAGAGTCATATAAACATAAACATTATGAGAGATCCATCAGTACATCATGCGTTGATTGTTTTTCTTAACATGATGCAATTGTAAACCACTGCTGACAAATACTTAATACAATATTACTTAAGTTAATCCAACATCACACAGTAAATCCAAAATCAATCTCTTGAGTACACTAAAATGCAAAGATTATGTTTGTGAAAACAGATGAGCATTAACAGGAAAAGTATGTTACAGTGGCAACAGCAATGCTGTTTGTAAAATGAGTGATGGATAAAAATGTCATAATAGAGTCATGTGACCTGTATTTCTGATATACAGTGGCAATAAGTGTCTGGAAAGTGAAGGATAGTGTCTGTAGATACAGACAGGAACTAAAAGCGGCCAGGTAAGAATATTTTAGTAAACTCATAGAAAATAACCACAACAATCCTAGATGGTTATTCAGTACTGTGGCTAAATTGGTTAGGAATAAAGCCTAAACAGAACCAGATATTACGTCGCAGCACAAGAGTAATGACTTCATGAATTTCTTTACAGATAAAATTGAAATAATCAGAAATAAAATTGGATTTATGCAATCATCTGTCATAGCACCTCAGAAAACAGTGTCTAATAATTTTCCTCACGTGCAACTTCAATCCTTCTCTGTCATAGGTCATGAAGAGCTAACAAAAGTTATTGAAACATCAAAAGCCACAACATGTTTGTTAGATCCTATACCAACTAAGCTCTTAAAAGAGGTATCTCCTGTAATTTCAGAACCTCTTCTTAATAATATTAACTCCTCGCTATGGTTAGGACATGTCCCAAGAAACTTTAAAATGGCAGTTATCAAACCGCTTATTAACCCTCTGGGGTCGATGGACGCGCCAGCGCGTCCTGCTGGATATTTTCATCATTACAGCAGAAACAACTTAAAATACTCCGTAATTTTTGGGTATACAGATAAGTGTAAGACATCATTAGAGACTATAAAGGGTCTACTTTTATTTGTGTACACTCACAATAACAACAAAATCTTGTACTTTTGTAAAATAAAGAAAATAAAAAGGGTGTGCTTTCAGCTGTCTCTGTGTTCACGAGCATATTTCAGAAACACGTCACAAAAATGAACTGAAACTCAGCGAATACTTATCACACAAACATGAAACATATGTCTACTTTTTTAAAAATATTTAAAACAAATATTCTCCTGCAATGCAATCTGTATGAAACAGAGCAATGTACCGTTTTTACTGGTCTATCTAATTATCTGCAAAGTGATTCCACCCACCAGCAGAGCACGCCATTCATACGCTAAATTGCTGAGACGATCAACTCAAATGTACACGCCCCCCCCCAACTGTGAGCTATAATGTAAACACATTTCATAAATTTTTCTGCGCATTTGCAACGATACACAAGTGAGAAAGCTCCAGGATTGTAAGGAAGACTTAACATTTTCCTCAGAATGTGATGAACATTTGTATTTTGAAGAGAGACTTGATCCAGCCGAGGATACAATTTCAGACGAGTAAGCCATTTAGTTTTCATTAGTTGACATGCTACTTTATATAAACATGTACATATTTTACTAGTGGAACTGTTTACACACTTGCCAGCCAGGATTCAGAGTATTGACATTTGAAATATGACTACTAATAAGCAAGTTTTAGTTACATTTAAATGCTGTTTCGTCTAAAGCAGGCACTTCAATTGTAAGCTCTATGATAAAATATGATATGTAATATGATATAAAATTATATTAATGTTTAGAATATATTTTATCTAGTGTTTATGCTGCCTCATTATCATCAGTGCTTGTGCTTGCAAATATGTGTTCAGGTTAAATGAGTAAAATGCACTTTAAATATGTCCATATTAGAAAATCACCATCTTATAATGATTTCTGAAGGATCATGTGACACTGAAGACCGCAGTAATGATGATGAAAATTATGTTTTGATCACAAATTGCTTTTCACAATATATTTAAATGGCAGTGGTGGTGGCGTAGTGGCTAGAGCACAGGGCTGCTAATCAGAAGGTCATTGGTTCGATCCCCACAGCCACCACCATTGTGTCCTTGAGCAAGGCACTTAACTCCAGGTTGCACCGGGGGATTGTCCCTGTAATAAGGGCTCTGTAAAACTTTTCTTTTAAATTGTAAAAAGAGTTCAGAATATCAATATTGTTTCTGTATTTTGGATCAAATAAATCCAGTCTTGGTGAGCAGAAGAGACTTCTTTTAACGGTAGTGTAGGTCTAAAATTAAGTAAAGTCTTTATGTAAAGAAAAAATATAGTCAGATTACTTATTTTAACTTAAAACTTGATTTTGATCATTAAGTCTCCTCATATTCATTCTGGTTCTGTCACATTCCTCATTGATAGACCCAGGGGTGGGGTCATTGTCTCTCAGGTGTGAATTACAATCCATATTCATGATCGTTCACGCCTCCTCGCATATTACCTTTCAACACTAAAATTGTCTTACAAAAGTTAAATTACTATATTGTTTTGTATGAATGAGTGATCAGGATGGTTTTCACATCATTTTGTAGCAGAAACTCTAGGCTACAAGATCTCAAAATGACAGTTGGGCTGAGGGTTAGGTTTATGAGCAGGGCTAGGAATAGACAAATGTTTAGTATGTGTTATATGGCCTTATTTCAGTGACTTAAAATATTAGATTTTTCAAAAACCATGCATAAACATTATTTTCTCAAAAATACAAACCTGTACATACATGTTGCTCACATATTAGTGTAGCCCAGTTTGTGCTGAATACAGTGTTATCAGACTTTAGCCATTAATATGTTTTTAAGCAACTGAAAAAAAGTACAAATGTCAAGGCATGTCAAAACTTCTCCAGTGCTCAAAATACCCTCAGACCCCAGAGAGTTAAGAAGCCACTTGATCCTGGAGAACTGGCTAATTACAGACCGATTTCAAATCTCCCATTTATGTAAAAAATACTAGAAAAGGTAGTATCCTCCCAAATATGTTAATTTCTACAGAGAAATAGTATATACAAAGAATTTCAGTCAGGATTTAGGCCTCATCACAGTACAGAGACTGCACTTATCAGAGTTACAAATGACTTGCTCTTATCATCTGATCGCGGCTGCATTTCTCTTCTAGTGCTTTTAGATCTTAGTGCTGCATTCATCACGATAGATCATGACATTCTCTTGAATAAGCTAGAGAATTATGTCGGCATTTGTGGTGTGCATTAGCATAGTTTAGGTCATATTTAGCAGACCACTACCACTTTGTATGTGAGGAATTGTCAAACCAAACAAAAGTAAAATATGAGTGCCACAGGGATCAGTTTTAGGGCCTCTGCTTTTCTCCATGTATATGCTTCCCCTGGGAGATATTATCAGGAATCATGGAATAAGTTTCCACTGCTATGCCGACGATACACAACTTTATATTTCTTCAAAACCTGATGAGATTTCACAATTCTCGAAATTAGCAGTGTATCAATGAAATAAAAGATTGGATGGCCAGAAATTTCCTTCTACTCAATTCTGACAAAACAGAGGTACTAATTATTGGACCAAAAACCTTAAAAATAAGCCACTACAATATAATTTGACTCTCGCTGGATGTACTGTTACATCATCTTCAACAGCAAAGAACATATGTGTTATATTTGATACATATCTGTCCTTTGAAAATCAAATTACCAATGTTTGTAGAACATCATTCTTCCACCTAAGAAATATTGCTAAATTAAGGCACATGCTCTCTGTTGCTGATGCGAAAAACTAATTAATGAGTTCATGACCTCAAAACTAGATTATTGCAATGCATTACTGGGAGGATGTCCAGCAAGATCAATAAATAAACTTCAATTGGTTCAAAATGCAGCAGCCAGAGTGCTAACGAGAACCAAGAAATATGATCATATTAGCCCCATTTTATTATCGTTGCATTGGCTACCTGTTAAATTCCATATTAATTTTTTAATTCTGTTAACTACGTACAAAGCTTTGAATGGTCTAGCTCCGCAGTACTTAAGTGACCTTCTACCACGCTATATTCCATCAAGTTCATTACGATCGCAAAATTCTGGCCTGTTAATAGTTCCTAGAATATCAAAATCCACAAAAGGAGGTAGATCCTTTTCATATTTGGCTCCTAGACTATGGAATAGTCTCCCTAACACAGTTCGAGATGCAGACACACACCCTCAGTTTAAGTCTAGACTAAAGACTCATCTATTTAGCCAGGCATACACCTAATTTATCCTCCAACCCACAATTAGGCTGCTTTAGTTGGGTCTACCGGAACCAGAATCCAGAAACATTGATCATGATTTATAACTGCAATCAATTGAATGGCATCTATGCTTATATTATTTTATTTGTTTCCCTGTCTCAACCTCGGGACTCCTATCCTGAGGTCACCAGAACCAGCTGGATCCAGCACCATTCCTACTTCGTGTTGGACTCCACTGCTACGTGTCGCTGAATGATGATGACTAAATGCAGCCAATGCCAGCCAAACATCACTTCAGTCTATTATGATGGACTTCAGAGGATGAACTGATGCCAACTCCAACCATAAGACATGGGATACTTCATATGACATTGTCTGAACCTTGGATTTATGATGGACCACACCGAACCTCACCGAAATTACCGGCCAGGTTGAACTGCATTTCACATCCCTGATCTCTGCCTGCATCACCTCGGTCTATTGATGGACTACGATCTTGAAATGGAATGTATAGACTAACAATTGCCAACAAAAGCCTTCATCAGACAATTAACAAGGACAATTGCATCTATGTGAACTTCCACAGTTAATCCAGGATGGACTTCAAAGACATTGGTCATTAATCTTACAGTTCAAACAAAATCGATGTTTAAACACTGACCCTTAACACTTACTTACTTTAATAATTTTAAACCATGACTTTAACTATACATAAGTAATATTTTTATCTAATTACACAATGATGATTCATCGACATTATAGACATTACAGTTTTATCGTCTGTTAATGCCTGCTTTGAAACTATGTGTGTTGTGAAAGGCGCTGTACAAATAAAATTGACTTGACTGACTTTTCTTGACTTGACAATAAAAAGTATGTGAACCCTTTGGAAAAAGCTGGTTTTGTGCATTTATTGGTCATACATTTTTAGCTCATCTTCATCAAAGTAGCGAGTATAGACAAACGTAATGTGCTTAAGATAATAATACACAAACAATTATAATCTTTCATGCCTTTATCAAACAAATTCTATTAAACATTAAAAAAAATAAGTGAACTGGCTGATCCTCCTTTGGCAGCAATAACCTCAAACAGCATTTCCAGTAGCTGCGCATTAGACCTGCACAAAGTTCAGAAGGAATTTTTGACCATTCTTCCTTACAGAACTGCTTCAGCTCAGCCATATTCTTAGGATGTCTAGTGTGAACAGCTCATTTGAGGTAATTCCACAGAATGTTTATTGGGTTAAGGTCTGGGCTCTGACTGAGCCACTCCAAAAGATGGATTTTCTTTTTTGAAGCCATTCTGTAGTGAATTTGTTTTGATGTTAGGGTTATTGTCCTGCTACGTCAACCAACTTCTACTCAGCTCCAGCTGGCAGACAGACACCCTGATATTATTCTGCAGGATATCTTGATAATCTTGTGAAATCATTTTTCCCTCGATGATGGCAAGCGGTCCAGGCCCCGAAGAAGCAATGCAGCCCCAAATCATGATGCTTCCTCCACCATACATCACTGTTAGGATGATGTTTTCATGTTTGTATGTGATGCCATTTTTATGCCATTCATAGTGCTGCATGTTCTTCCCAATTAATTCAACCTAAGTTTCATCAGTCCACAAAACATTTTCCCAGTAGCATTGTGGAGTATCTAGGTGGTCTTTGCTAAACGTTTTTGTTGAAAAGCAGCGGCTTCCTTTGTGGTGTCCTGCCTTACACACCATGCCTGTTTAATGTTTCCTGTATAATAGACTCATGACCAGAGTTGTTAAGCAGTTCCAATGATTCCTTTAAGTCTTAAGCTGTCAATCTAGGTTTCTTTTTTACCTCAATGAGAATTTTGCTGTGTGCCCTTTGAGTCATCTCCCCACTTCGAGGGAGAGTAGCCACAGTACTAAATCAACTCTTTTTATAGACTATTTGTCTAACTGTAGACAGATTAATATCTAAGCTCTTTGAGATAACTTTGTATCCCTTTGCAAAGCAACAATTCTTGATCATAGGTTTTCTGAGATCACGTGGCATGGTTCACGTCAGCAGATGTTTCTTACGAGAAAAAAAAATGCCTTAGCTTTTAAGACATTTGTTGCAAATGAAATAAACATTCTCACTCCTGGTTCAGGATTTCTTCCCCGAGTTCCATCAGCGTTTCATGTCAGTGGTCAAAACAGCTTTCTGTGCTTTTGCGCTGCCAGTTGCACTAGTTGATATCTGCAGCAGCTCCTGACACATGATCCAAAGATCGTATTTTATTGGTTAGGGCATTTCATCAGTTGACAAAGAAACAAACTGATACACTTATATACATAGATATACATTGTTTTGACTAAAAATGTTAATCACACCAAAAAATTGTTGCGAATATTCATGTTTGGTGTGTGAAGGACTTAACGCATTTATTTTTAATTATTGTAATCAGATTACAGTTACGGACATTTAATTTATCTACTTTTAAGTAAATTACTAGGGTTAAACATATTTCTAAATTAATATTATTTATGTAATTATTTATGTAAAATACATTTAAAACATGAATTATTTTCATATAGGTATATACAACTAATTAATCTATTAGTATATTTGCACGCGTCCCCTAATAAGTCATTGTAAGTGAGAAATGAGTGGTACTGAATGTAAGATTTGTGTGCAATAATGAAAAAAGAGGAAGTATAGACATTATTTTGAAAGGTGTTATAGAAAGTAATATAAAAGTAAAGTAATTAGTAATATGATTTTTTTAAATTAAGTAATCATTAAAGTAATTGGATTACAATTTTAGAATTAGTAATATGTATTGGATAACCTTTTTGAGTAACTTACCCTACATTGTTTATCACAATATGATGTTAATACATTTTTAATACATTTGCTAATGTGTTTCTTGCAAATAGTAACAACTTGGTTTGTGAATAAATAGTAAAGTCCAGTGATTAGAGTCTGTACAGCAGTAAAGTCCAGTGATTAGTGTCTGTACAGCCTTTTGGGTTTCCAAAAAAGAGAAGAATGTGTGAAATATTTGCCCTCAGTTGCAATTACCATTCAGCTAGCAGCTGGTGTTATACAGTTCTGCACACAAATGTGACAGATTGCTGGAATGTTATTTGGATTGCATTAGCTGGCCCAGCTTAACTGACTTCACATCAAATAAATATGGGCAGGACAGCAAAAATGATTTCAGCCCCCTTCAATCCAAAGGATTGGTGTCACATCAAAACAAGAATCACACTAACACACACATGTTTGTTTTTCTATCATGGTTGAGACTTTCCATTGACCTCTAATAGGGCCATAATCCCCACAGACATTGAGTGGTATCCCCCATGGGATAGGTCATGGGATTTTGAATGGTTTATTTAGATTATTTACTTGTGTATTATTTATTAATTATTACATTTGGTCACCCCCTAACGCTACTATGTGGATACCGCCTTGAGTTCTGTTGGTTTTATATTGCAGCTAATAATATTTTCTATTCCTAGCCCTGCTCATAAACCTAACCCTCAGTCCAACTGTCACTTTAAGAATCAAATAATACAAATAATTGTATTATTATTATTTTAATAAAAATAAAATCTTCTAAAAGGGGCAACCTGCAATTGTTACCTTAAGAGCCATTTCTGCCTGATATAACCCATAAAACTTGTTTTTTAAGGTGTAATCTAATGTGCCCATGTTGATTCAGTGATGGTAAATAATATTTTTCTGACTTAAAACCACTTCATCTAGATTTTACAACATGAAGCACATTTTTATAGGTTTACATTGTTTCAGTATATCCCCTATTTTCATTATAAAACACAACTGTGCTCTTCAAAGGTAGTAAACCTTTATGCCTGTTGTAGTCTACATTGAATAGAGTATACTATGAATCACTTACTGTACTGAGATAAACCCCCTATTTAAAAAAATTTTTTAACATGAATGTAAATATAATCCTATGTTTACCATTTTTTAAAATAAGTAAGCATACAGTGTCATATCAGATCCTGGGGAAAAATGGACCGAATAAGACTTCAAATGTCTATTCTCTGCAGACAGACACAGGAATAATGCTCCATCTTGAATAATGTCACACAACCACAATTATTCATTAGTGGCCTAAAAATATTTCCTCTTTCTACTTTCAGCTTCCAAATGGCAGCCTCAAAGAAAATCTGTATTCTGAGGCTTTAACAGACAGGCACACATTTTTAAACCCTCTACCAGTCAAGAAGCTGTCATGGTGAACAAGGCTCTGCCAACGAAACAAAGACAAACATTTTGACTGGAGATTACAGTTTTAGGATTGCTGGAAGTCTGTCACCATGGTAACGAATGGAAAAGGGTTCAACTGCCCCCTCTGAGAGCACTGAAGATGAAACAGACATTAAGCTAATCCTCCACCTTATTAAAATGTAAAGTCAGCAAAAGAGGAACACATGCCAGCAAAGACTGTGTCTGACTGGAACAGGACTCAGTATTTCCAGTTCCTCTCCACCTCAGTGCTTGTGTCTCTATATGTATTAGACAACCCTTACAATACATTACCATGGTTTTACTATAGTAACACTAATTATAACTATGGCTGTCAGTGTTTGAGATGTTGTAAATTATTAATACTAAATATTTTTGGGCATTGAGGGAAGCTACAATAGTATTTTTCATTACAAAAAACATTGTTACATTCATCTAACCATAGCAATGAGGAGCCATTCAGAATTATACCTGTATTTTTACTATGGCCTTACTAAAAATACCACAGTTTAAGTATGATCACTATGCTATTGTACAGTTGTTTTTCATGAAGAAAAAAATCACTTCAGTTTGCACTCACTAGCACTTCAAAGAGCATTCGTAACCCATTTTGCTCCTGTAATGTGATGTATATTGTATGTGATGTATGTACTGGATACTCAACAAGAAATACATGAATGCAAGTTTGCACCCACTTTTGAGGAGGTTTTTGATAGGTATAAATACTCAGAATAGACATTAATAAGCATTACATTATCATAATAAATGAGCTAAGAGAAAACTGTAAAACATGTCAATAAGGAATGTTGTAAATAAATAATAAAATTATCAGTGATAACACCAGTATAGCTCCTATCTGATCCCTGCTAAACCACTGTGCCAGGGAGTTCAGGCTAAGACAGCAAGCTAACAGAGAGCTCAATCTACTCACCAAGGTCAGCAGTCGGGCCGAAACAACCCCCAGCCTGAACCCTCGCCACGAGTCTACAAAGCAGCTGTGCTCAAACCACTCTTTAATAGAGTAAGCAAGGTAGCAGTCTGGTCATCACAAATTGGCATAGATTTCAGCATTGCTTAGTAGGGCTATTAGGATTACCACTGCCTGTAAACAGTGTCTGCTTTATCACACATTGCCACAGCTGTTATCTTGCAGATTCTGTGGGTGTGTGGGTCAGACTATGTGTTTACACATCAAGCAAGAGGATCATAAATCATAACAGTTTGATATGTGGCACTTAAAAAAAAAGTTTACTCATCAGGTTGTGTTGATCTGTATATGCTTATTCAAAGTCAGCCAGAAATTGTGCAAATTCAAGTTTTCATTAGTGAAAATACACAGAGTACAAACATACCCAAAAGATACATTTTATTATCTGTATCAGCTAAATGTTGCAGATACATTTGCATAATATTAATTTCTAGGATAAATATAACCTGAAATGTGTAATTTCAAGACTGATCAAACTGTGACTCCAGCAACAGGATGTCAAAAGCTCTTAGATCGGTCTGTGCTTACTGAAATGTCCCTCAGTGGCCAGCTGGAAGGGTTGTTGAACGTATTGTCATGTGTGAGCTCCAGTGTCCAGGTGAAATATCCAGAGAGGTGCCAAAAGAGTGTTGTATTTTTTGTTGTAAATGATGTAATACAGTCAAGAGAAACACAAAACTTAACCATCAGTGGGGTAAAATTTTAATTTTACAGTGAAAATGCAACCTCCAAATCATGCCCTCCATTGTTTATGTGAATGCGATTACTTCCTGGTTCCCATGTATTTTGCAATACAAAAATCACAAAATTTGTTCTGTATGGGAAAAGGTAATTGGTCTGCACTTATATAGCGCCTTTCTAACCTTAACGGTATTCAAAGCGCTTTACACTGTGACTCATTCTCCCATTCACACACACATTCATACACCAATGGCGGTATAGCTGCCATGCAAGGCGCTAGCCTGCCATTGGCAGCAACTTGGGGTTCAGTGTCTTGCCCAAGGACACTTCGGCATGTGGAGTTGTGTGGGCCGGGATTCGAACCACCAACCCTGTGACTAGTGGCCGACCCGCTCCACCAACTGAAACAACCAAAATGAAACAACCAAAAGTAGAAGTCACCTAAATAAAGGCAGAGAAACATATCTAATAAAAACAAATTCATCATAAAAATAAAGGCAGAGAAACATATCTAATAAAAAAATTCATCCAAAATAAATCTACCTATTTGGGTAAATCTGCCCTTAAGCTGTTTCCACGCAGAATTTTTTTTTCTCGCTAATTTGCCTCCCAGATGTCACTAATTTAATTTAATAAAGTTTTGGTAAACTGGGGAGAATATTCAGACAATTCATTGAAATTAGCCAGTTTACTATCATTTTAATTTCACAAATAAAATCTATCAGATGAGGGGGAATTGCAATCAAATAGGACTGTATTATTGGTCCTGATATTGCGCCTATTGCAGGTTGCCACCGGTTCCGACTCGAATGCGAATCATCATGGCCCTGTTCAAGCTGGCAACCTGCACCAAGTAGTGGAGAAACTTTCGGTCTTAGTATAAGGATCATCCATCGATGTGTATATGCTGTGTGCACAACTATTAACAAAAAATTGATGCGGTGTAATAACAGGGTTTACATAAGATACATTCCTGATATTCAATAGGCTATTTTGAACAATCATCTAATCTAAAGCATCACAACTGCATAATGCACCCAACTGAACTTAAATTTAAACACTAAAATTAATTTTTGTGTCATAATGCAATTTACATTTTCTGAAGAAGTTCAGCAAATACGATCCAGGTAAAGAGGGTTAGATTTAAAATATTTAAATGTTTTAAAATGTTCAAAAGCTTTCAAGTTTTCTGAATGTAATCGCAGCATTGAACAAATAGTTCTGATACTTTGTAGTCTTGGAAAAAAATGCAAAACATTCTGATGATGTAATTCAGCTGACTTTTTTATCTACAGAACAGGGTAAGGCTAATTTAAGCTTGTGTAAAAAAAAAAAAAAAAAAAAAAAGGTCTAAAAATATCTAAAAATAATTTGATTCTTTTTTTTTCATTTGGTAATTTATTTAATTTAATACAGGGAATTTTGCCAGCATTTTTCGAAAGTAAGCTAAACAATAATTTAATAGAATTGGGCTGTTAGTGTTCCAAAAAGCACACTGATGTATTTCTCCTAGTATTGTGTATATTTATTTTTTATTTAAAACATCTTAACAGAAATTATATGTTTTTTGTATTGTGGGCGAATTCCGTGACTGCTGTCTATTATTTTGAATGGTGTATAAAAGCAACTTTAAAAAATAAATGGATGTCTACCATGATTAAATTAACCGCAAATAGTGGCCATTAAATTGTTCTCTGTGCACTTGTCGATGTGCATGATACGAGATATTTGTGTTGGCACTCCTGGAATTGTCATGTTTGCAGCATCCGATCTAGGCCCTATATGCCGTTAAGATCAATCCATAATCACGTACAATAAATTGGCTTTCAAGGATGTATACCATTGTCATGATTAACACAGGCTTAACAATTAGGGTAAATTCTGTCATGTGACACTACATTTTAAACTTCTTTCCAAACCAGTTTTTTGCAACATTAGTATCCACATAGAGTTTATGCACTAGAGTTAAAATATTATGTCGACACTTGTGACATTTTTGTGATAATTTGCGTTTCCATCAGCTTTATTTTGTTGCAAAAAATCCTTGGATGGAAACGGTTATTTTCTCTACCTCATGTCTCGCAAACAAAGCCGACATGCATGATCAGAGTTTCCATGGAAACTTTGATTGTTACTAGTGGAAAGCTGATCATGCCAATAATTAGCATGCTAGCAACACCTGGTTCTCCTCTAATTCAGTTCTCCTCCCTGCTTAAACACTTCGTGTTCTTAGTAGCCTTGCTAGATTGTTTTTTGATGTGAAGTAACTTATCTCACTCTCTCTGCCAAGTTGGTCCTGCCTCATGTATCTGTTGCCCGCCTCTGCCTGCGTGTCTGGAAAGTGGTTATATTCCAGCTTGCTGTACGCTTGTTCTCTTTGCTCACAAATCTTCAATGGAGGATTCCTTGTGTCTGCCCGTGTGTCAGCAAAGTGATTGCCTTCCAATCTGCTGGCGTTGTTCTCTGCGAACCCACTCTTCACGGATCTGCCCATTGTGTGGCTATGGCGCGCACTCATCCCCAAAACTCCTTCCTTCAACTGCAGCTGGTGCCGGAATCTCCAGTCTTCGCCAGACAGTTAAAGTAATCATTTATTGTCAGTAAATCCTTTAAACTGTTCCCCTGCTCTTGGGTCTCTTTGTATCGCTCTCTGACAGACACATGAATCATCTTTTTTAACATGCTGAAAGTGTGCTTGACTACATAGTGTATCTGGATATATGCCAAGTTAAGTCTTCTCCATTTTATGAATATTTGATGAATTTCTACTACCATGATCAATAAAAATTGTACACACACATTTTAAATTAAAATTCAGTTTAATGCCTGCTTCCCTGGGTGGGAAAGTTAATTCCAGGCAAACTGCACATCATTATGTGACTGAAGCGCAATCTATGAGCCTTATTTACATTGAAAGGAAAAGGAATGTCAATTTCTTAATTTATATACTCATGGTGTATCGCTATTTCAGTGCTGATTGCACCTGCTTAAATGAGACTGCAGGTAGTTTGTGATTTATGATGCAGATTTTTGCACTGAAATACCAGACGCAAAAGTGTCGCAACTGTTTAGTGACACCCCACAGTCTCTTTCAGTCTCACTAATACGAACACAGTTTAGCTGTAATGCATAGATCTGTTTAATTTAAATGTAATCTGTCAACTACTGTATCTCCAACAACACTGCATGTAAATGAATGAGCTTTACTGAAAAATTGAAAGTACACCTCCTTTATTCAAAATTAGTCATTTTTCCTGCTCCTTAATCCTGAGAAAACACTTCTCTTGTTTTTTGGGTTTGTTTTTTGTTTTTAGGAATGTTAACTTTGCTGTTAATCTCAAAAAGGACAGCCTATATTCAAATATAACATAGTTATGTGAACTGCGAAAAGTTACACAAGCTACTGCTAGTGTTGGTTCCTCATTGAAAATGCACTGAAGATGGCTAATATGATCCAAATGTAAAGGTCTAAAAAAAACGTTTCTGGATAGTTGACAAGATGTTCATAAACTTTTTTACTTCAACATCTAGAATTTAGGTTTAAGTTTAAACTAATTCATAAGGAATGTATACATTTTAGGTTCTCCAGTTTTTGTTCAACTTTTTGCTCTCAATACTTAGGAAACACCTGTGGTGTCCATTCAGTCTCTAAGTTACTTTGGTAATTAAAATGGCATGCATAATAATTCTAAAATAATTAGAAATAATCTCAGCAAAAAAAGAAACATCCTCTCAGTTTCAACTGCTTTTATTTTCAGCAAACCTAACGTGTAAATATTTGTATGAACATAAATAGATTCAACAACTAAGACATAAACTGACTAACAGAAATGGAATAATGTATCCCTGAGTAACAGTCCCAAAAGTTTTTTTTTGTCCCAAAGGTAACCATATCTGGTGTGGCCACCAGCTGCAAAGTACTGCAGTGCATCTCCTCCTCATGGACTGCACCAGATTTGACAGTTCTTGCTGTGAGATGTTACCCCACTCTTCCACCAATGCACTTGCAAGTTCCTGGGCATTTCTGGGGGGAATGGCCCTAGCCCTAACCCTCCAATCCAACAGGTCCCAGACCTTCACTGGCCATGACAGAACACTAACATTCCTGTCTTGCAGGAAATCATGCACAGAACGAGCAGTATGGCTGGTGGCATTGTCATGCTGGAGGGTCATGTCAGGATGAGCTTGCAGGAAGGGTACCACATGAGGGAGGATATCTTCCCTGTAACGCACAGCGTTGGGAATGCCTGCAGTGACAACATGCTCAGTCCGATGATGCTGTGACATACCGCCCCAGACCACCCTCCACCTCCAAATCTATCCCGCTCCAGAGTACAGGCCTCGGTGTAACTCTCATTTCTTCAATGATAAACGCAAGTCCGACAATCACCCCTGGTGAGACAAAACTGCAACTCATCAGTTAAGAGCACTTTTTGCCAATCCTGTCAGGTACAGTTATTGCCAGTGATGTATGGTAAGGACCTGTTTTACTACAGGCCTACAAGCCCTCAGTCCAGCCGCTCTCAGCCTAAAGCGGACAGTCTGAGCACTGATGGAGGGATTGTGTGCTCCTGGTGTAACTCGGGCAGTTGTTGTTGCCATCCTGTACCTGTCCCGCAGGTGTGATATCCGGATGTACTGATCCTGTGCAGGTGTTGTTGCACGTGGTCTGCCACTGCAAGGACAATCAGCTGTCTTTCCTGTCTCCCTGTAATGCTGTCTTACATTACATTTACATTTATGCATTTGGCAGACGCTTTTATCCAAAGCGACTTACAGTGCACTTACTACAGGGACAATCTCCCCGGAGCAACCTGGAGTTATAAAGGGCACAATGGTGGTGGTTCGAACCAACGACCTTCTGATTAGCAGCCCTGTGCTCTAGCCACTACACCACCACTCCTTAGGCGTCTCATATTACAGACATTGCAATTTATTGCCCTGGCCACATCTGCAGTCTTCATGTCTCCATGCAGCATGCCTAAGGCACGATCACGCAGATGAGCAGGTACCCTGGACATCTTTCTTTTGGTGTTTTTCAGAGTCGGTAGAAAGGTCTTTTTAGTGTCCTAAGTTTTTATAAATGTGAACTTATTTGCCTACCGTCTGTAAGCTGTTAGTGTCTAACGACCATTCCACAGGTGCGTGTTCATTAATTGTTTATGGTTCATTGAACAAGCATGGAAAACATTGTTTAAACCTTTTACAATAAAGATTTGTAAAGTTATTTGGATTTGAAAAAAAAAATATCTTTAAAATAAAGTGTCCTGAAAAAGGGACGTTTCCTTTTTTTTTGCTGAGTTTATATTAATGTATACAATGGTTGGATGTCTGAGATCTGTATTGTTTAAAGATGAACAAACCACAGTTACATTGGTTCTTCTTTAAAGTTTTTTGGTGCAAAGAGCAATACAAGCTTTCAAAGACCTGGGGACAAGCAGACATAGAACTAAATACATAGATCTAAATCACTAGCATTGCTTTGAATTATCCTGTTCCTTCAGCCCCTGTTCCGCACAAATAATCTAAAGCATTCATTATCCATGGAGCTGCAAATCAATGGCAACAATTAATTACCAGACAAATGGACCTTCATTAACCATAGCCATCATCAGAGCAGCCCACCCTTTTATTAGTTATGCTGATGATAATAAATATAGACTCATCAGTCAAGCCTAACTCAAAGAACAGCTTCTATTTCCCCAGGGCATCCAGCAGGGAAGATCTATAGCTCAGGCTGAGTAAATAATGGATGGGACAGAGATAAACATGAAATATCAGTGGGTAAACAACTTTGATTAGAAGTCCTTCAAAGACCTTCAGTTGAGAGACAGTGTATGTGGGTATGAGTGGAACCTAAGTTCTGTATCAAGTTCTTGATGTAAACTAGCCAATCATTAAACCTTTTGCAGTGACTGTTGCCTGGTTAGTTTAGATGTTTTTGCACACTTTAAAACCTGGGTGACAAAGAAACCCGAATAAGAATTATATATTATTTAGTCATATTATATTTGCACTAATAGAGAGTCTGCTGTAGCATGTTGCTACAACAGACATACAAAACACAATTAGCAAAAGTTCTGGAGTTGCCTGTCTTAATGTTCTGCCAATCAATTTTGATTTCCTTAGCTTACTGGAAATATAAACCAGGGGTACTCGACACAAGGGGTGGAAGGGCCACCTTCCTGCAGATGATTGTGAACATCACAATCCAACTTAATTCTGAGTGGTACAGCAATGTTTTTGACCTCATTTAAGGTGAGCTGTTGTATCAACCTTTCCCATTGTAGTTGACCAGCAAAAGGAGGAAAGATAAGTTGGTTCAGTGATTGTCTATCTTATAATCTTTCATTGCTAAAGTCCTCCACACATCTTCAGCCAGTCCAATCACAAAGGAGCCAGTGGGCCAAAGTTATTGGGAGTATTACAGGTAGGGCTAATACACACTTACTGGGTCAGACTGATCTCACTGTGAATTCGGTGACAATAAGTTGAATGTTTTTTTTTTTTAGCTCTCGGTCTGTGCTCACTGAAATTCAAACCACTGCCCCCAGTGGCCAAAGCTGGAAGTGTTGTTGTATATATGGGCATGTGCTTGTTTCAGGGTGAAATCTCTACAGAGTGGTGCCAAAAGTGCATTGTTGTTAGTTGGAAATGGTGTAATATAGTGAACGGGAATGCATATTTTATTGCTCCAACAAAGATTTGAGAGTTTATGGAAAATGTGCAAATTCACCACTGATTAATTTCACATGCAAATTAGTCTTGTGGCAAACTTGCGGCAAATTGTGCATTGTTGCAAAAGGTTTGCTGCAGGTTCACCACTACCGGTGAAGAGCTGCAAACTTCTGGTAAACATTTGTGGCAAAGTTTACAAGCTCAATTGCATGTGAAAATAACGAGTGGCAGATATGCTGAAAATTTGTGGCAAGTTTGCGGCTAGTTTGCCAGAACTCTAGATTTTTTTGTAAGGGTAATGGCCTAACCCCACCCCTAAACCTAACCACCAGTGGAATAAAAATATAATCATAGAGAGAAAATGGAATGTCTGAATCACAATGGGGTCGATATCATGATACTGGAACACAATATCCGGAAGCAATGCCTCTACTCAGCATCTCAGCATGTAGTGTTGCGGAGGCACTCTTCAAAATACTCTTCAATCTCCCAGGTGGGGGATTCCGAAAGTAATCCTCACCAATCAGGGCACAACCTTTATGTCATGAACACTATGCAAGCTTTACGAATTATTTGGCATTAAATCGATTTGCACCGACGTTTACCAACCACAAACAGATGGCCTGGTGGAACAATTTAATAAAACAATTAAAACATGATTCATAATTTTGTGCACGAGGATGAAAGAAATTAGGACAAATAGCTCGATCTCCAGTTATTCGCAGTACGAGAGGTCCCGCAAGCCTCCACTGCGTTTTCCCCATTCGAGCTGCTGTATGGGTGGTGCCCGTATAGCGTGCTTGATGTCATATGCAAAGTGTGGGAGGAGGGACCTTCAAATAGTGAGAATGAAATTCAATATGTTCTTGATTTTAGAACAAAGCACCACACTTTGGGGCAACTAACACAGGATAATTTGCTCCAAGCTCAAGAACAACAGAGCCGACTGTATAACAGGGGAACTTGGCTAAGGGAATTTTCAGCGGGAGATAAGGTACTCATATTACTCTCTACATTGAGCTGCAAATTACTTGCCAAGTGGCAAGGACCCTTTGAGGTCACACGACGAGTGGAGGAACTCGATTATGAGGTAAAGCGAACCGATAGAGGGGGCACATGTCAAAATTATCACCTCAACCTCCTGAAATTTTGGAGGGAGGTGGCCCTGGTGACATTGGCTATGGTAGTTCTGGAGAGGGCGGAGCTTGGGCCGAGGTGAAACATAAAACACAATCACTCCACCCTTGTCACTTGCGGAGACCACCTCTCACCATACCAACTTGCAGAGGTTGCCAAACTACAAGAATTCATGTTTTCCCCTCTACCAGGTCACACAAACCTCATTCAACACCACATCGAGACTGAGTCGGGGGTGGTGGTACGTATCTATCCCTACCGATTGCCCGAACATAAACAAATATAGTTCAAGAAAAATTGAATGCAATGCTGGATATGGGAATAATAGAGGAATCCCAGAGTGACTGGTCAAGCCAGATGTTCTGGTGCCTAAGAGCGATGGGTCAGTAAGGTTCGGTGTGGATTATAGAAAAGTCAATGTGGTGTCTAAATTTGATGCCTACCCAATGCCTCATTTTGATGAGTTGCTCAATCATTTGGGCACTGCTCGTTTTTACTCGACACTGAATTTGAAAAAGGGATATTGGTAGATCCCCTTGACACAGATTTCTCATGAAAAAACAGCTTTCTGCAAACTGTTTGGATTACACCAATTTGTGACACTTCCGTTCGGTTTGTTTGGGGCTCCGGCAACATTTCATCGTCTTATGGACCAAAACCTCAGACTGCATTTGGTTTACAAATACAGCATCAGTATCAGGGTGGTTCTGAGGTCGCTGTGACTGGCAGGGCTCACAGCAAACTCTAAGAAGTGCGCGATTGGGTGGAGGTACAGTATCTAGGGTTCCACTTGGGCCACGGGAAGGTGTGTCCCTAAATTGACAAGACGGCGTCGATTGCGACCTGCCCGAAACTAAAGACCAAAAAGGGGGTAAGACAGTTCCTGAGGCTGGCTGGCTATTTTAGGAGATTTGTTGGAGATTTACAGGAGAACAATTCGGATGTCACCAGCCCGCTGACTGATCTCACTAAAAAGGGAGCTCCAGACCTGGTCCAGCAGATGGAGCAGTGCCAACAGACATTTACACAGGTTAAAGCCGCACTTTGTTGGGGGGTGGGGGGGACTTATATATGCACCTTATTTCTCTTTCCCTTTTGTATTACAGACAGATGCTTCAGACATGGGGCTGGGGGCCACACTGTTGCAGGTTGTGGAGGGGGAGGAGCACCCAGTGCTGTACATCAGCCGCAAGCTCTCCTTGAGGGAAACAAAGTAAAGCACCATGGAAAAGGAGTGTCTGACAATCAAGTGGGCAGTCCTCACTCTCCATTACTACCTGCTGGGGCAGGCCTTCACTCTCTCCTCAGATCACGCCCCACTTCAATGGCTCCACCACATGAAGGATACCAACTCGCGGATCACCCAGTGGCATCTGGTACTACAGCCCTTTAAATTCAAGGTGGTCTACAGACCGGGAGCACAGATGGCTGTCGCCGACTTCCTGTCCAGAAATGGGGGGGAGTGGTAGGCAGTCTGGATGTCTCCTCTGCCTGAGTTGGGTGGTGGGGATATGTGGCAGCGGGGGTGTGGTTGAGCGTCTGTCGGGAGAGAGTGGTAAGGGTGCATACACCTAAGCCAAATTATGACTTACACCTGTCTCTAATTGTAGTGAGATTGGGGAGAGTGACAAAAAAGGACCATGCCAGTGCCAGATCGAGAGAGAGAGACTTGGCCGAGAGCCTTAATGTGAAGCTAATATATTATTGTGAAGCTGATGTGTTATTGTGAAGCTGTTGAGTTAGTGTGAAACTGATGAGTTATTGTGAAGCTGTAAACCAGAGAAGTTGTCAAATAAAAGTTTCCTACCTGTGTTTGAAGAATCCAGCTCCCGGTGTCCTTCCTTTTTACAGTATCTAATCGCGTTTCCCGTGGAGTTCAAAATGATGCTTGATGTTGGCATTGACGTTCTGGCGTGAATCATAAATGAAGCTTCACAATTGCTGTAAGAAAGCAGATAGCCACAGTCTTCCAGCAGATTAATATTGTGGATAAGGAGAGTTTAAGAGTTTAATGTCCATTGTGATGAATATGCAACCTATGGGGAGACTAGTTCTTTCAATTAGTCAAACTCCCACTTAGACTTTAAGAAACATTTAATGTTACTTGAACTGATGCTATTTTAGTGCATTTCTACATTTATCCTGCAAAAGGCTTTGTTTGGAAAGGCTTTGTTAAAAATCTGCGATTAATTGCGATTAACTAAAAAAGTGATGTGATTAATCATGATTAAAAAATTTAATCGACTGACAGCACTATTTAAAACTAATTGTCATGTGCTTTGGACGTGACATTCTTTATTTACAATCCCTAAAGCTAGCTAAGGAGATTGTAAAAAAATGTATACATTTGTCAGGCTGTCTCTTGTAAAAACAACGTTGCAACAGAAACAGTCTAGCTAGTGATTTCTCATCTGAGAGTTGACTAATTCCATGATGTTACCCTCAACTAAATTGAGGCTTTGTTCACCTTGGGTGCTTTAGTTTGTTTAGGAGAAAAAAGGTCAGCTTCTAGGCCGTTAGTCTGCTTTTCCTAATGACCGCCTTGCTGAAGCCACTGTACCTCCTACTGAATCTGCCTGTTGATGGAGGGCCCATTTTTGTAGAATTTTGTAGATGGACATATTTCTTTTTGTTTGACGACATTCAGTTAGCTTCTTAGAATGTAGATTGATAGAAGCATTAATTCCTGTCACACACCATGATGTGATCAAACTCAAAATTGCTGTGGGAGTAACTTAACTGAATGTGAATCACATTCACTGAGGGAGTAGGTTCTCTGAAACTGTGAATCACAATGGCTGTTTGACTGTCAATTGAAAAATAAAATGCTGAGGTAGAAATGTTGAAGTGCCATTATAAGAAGGGGACAAGTTTTTTTTTTTTACCAATTTGACCAATATAATAAGGGCTAAGTGTGGTCACCCATAGCCATTTTCCACAGAAATGCTACTGGTTCTCGAGTCAGACCCTGTGGTCGGCAGGTTCTTGGCCAGGAAAATCTAGAGCCTATTGCAAACCGGCCTGCTTTCCCCCAACTTGAGAACCAAATGGTGAAGTAATGGGTTATGTGGCTATGTGGTAGTTTAACGTGACTACCTAACCTGCCCACAAACAAACATAGTGTGTCATTGTTTGTTTTAGTTTAAACATACAGATTAATGCAATCCAATGTTATTACATTGCTCAACAATATTGCGAGAGATGATATCTACGCTCAAGATGAGATGTAACATAATTACATTATTTGGTATGAACTTTATAATATGGCTTAACTTGCTAAGTACTATAAAATGTAACAGTTAAATCATTACTAACAATGGCGTAGCAGATGGTTATATTTGTATTTTTGCCATAGCATATAATATTTTGTTTACGTCTTGACTCAGAATTCCACCAGTTTATAATAAGCCTCGATCTATCTAATTAAGTGAGTAGCTGGCTATATATCACCTTACTAAATGCACAAAATAAGATGAGAAGATAAAGCTAACTAAGTTGGCAAATGTAATAAACTACCAGCCAATCTTTGGTTGTCTCACATGTGACTGTCATTGAATTCAATGCCCCTGTTATATAGCTGGCTGGTCAGCTAGTCTAAGACATTGCAGTGAAGGGTTTTATTGCTCTGCCCACTGCCTCATTTGCTAAAGTCCTTCTTCTGGTCCCTTTACTCCTTTTCAAGTTTTTTAAATGAGTTTATGATTTGGTCAGTTGTACGATTAAAGCCGGTGTTCATAATTTCTTGTATCTCATCGTAAACAATTTTTTCCCCTCTCTAATTTATCTTAGACATCTATAGAAGACTATCGCAAGTAGAGTGCTGGTTTTCTCCATGGACAACTGATGAATGATTTTGATGTACAAGTTTTTTTTTGTTAGCTAGCCAAACTGTTTATGTTTGTAAAACTTTGCCTGTTGATGACATATCTTTCCGCCCTCCGCCCCCTGACAAAATTGGTTCCTGCTTAAAGACCAGAAAGCTTTTAGGGCTGGTGCAAAACCATTTTTTCACCCCTGAACTGCCTTTTCTACAGTAGATATGCATGGAACAGTTAAAAAATTGCACTGGCCCAGGAACCAGCCCCCAAACTATTTTGGTGGATAAGAATCAGTGCTCTAAATACTAGGACAACTTTAAACAGTCAACTTACAGTCAAAGTAGTGTTGACCTTGAGGGAATTCTACCAGGACAAAGACCTTGTGGGAATGTATCCAGAGCCTGGGTACTTTGCTCCCAGCAGGTACTTTGTATTTGACTACTGGCTTATGGTGGGTAAGTCTTGTAACACCCACCTTTCCATCTAGGATCTTGTATTGTATGATTTGGCACCAAAGAGCAAAAACCTGTTTTCACTCTTCTGTAGCTGAACAGGAGATTGAATGTTGTTGATTCTGTGTGGTCCCCCTTGAAAAAGCAATTTTTCCACATTCTCAGTCATTTTTCATTTACCTAGTATATGTTCATCCGATGGTAAATAGCTTATCCTGTGCAGAGAACCTTCAAATAATTTGCTTTTAGAGACAGCTAGTTTAAGTTTTCATTGGCAGGCAATAGGCCACAGTTTCTTTCAACAGTTTCTTATATCTACCTGCTGACTGGTGCCTATTATATTGGACTTTTTAATGTCATGATCTTCTCCCTTCCCAAGTCTCTGAAACTTTCTTTGAATTGTTCCAGCCATGAGACTCAGTGTTAGTTGGTCTTGTGCAGTGTTCTTGGTTCATAATCCCAATACCTTTTGAAGAGTTAACAGAGATACAGGATAATAACTATTATATTCTCCTCCTCTTACAGTCTACACTTTAAAACTGAACCCATATTACTAAGGATATAATTTTTTATAGAATACAACTTTGTAAAATGGCTCAGTAGAATGTTCTTATCATTGTAAATTACAGAATAACTTCTCTTTTTGAATTTCCCCTCAAAACTCAAAACTCAGCAATAACCTACTTTCTGTTCATCACTCAAGCATAAACTTAGCTTCTATTTGTATGTTTAATTCACCAAACTTAATTTTCCCCCAAAATGTTTAAATCTATGCAATTTGCATACACCATGGTAATAAGTATTCACTACAGGTCAGTTACGTAGGCCAGAAGCACCAGCATTGCCTGCACCCTGCATCTCTGTTGTGCTATATGGTAAGATACACTGCCTACAATGCCAAAGCAGAATAATATATTTTAATGTCAACCACCACTTAGAGGGATAATCCAAAAATTAAAACACAAAATATGTTAGACAGGAAGACTCAGTCAAGGATGTAGATTGGGGAGTAGTGCAGCATGAAGCATTTATGTTTCCATTTATCATAAATATTGAGGGAGGGGGGGGTGCATGTTTTTGATTATTCAGGGTGCCTCAGTCATCATTCACTTTAATTGCATGCAAAATGCAGTAAAATTAAATGGTGACTAGTATTCTCCCTAAGATCTCCTTTTGTAATCTTTTAAACTGGGCTGGGTGATGTCACCACACGGCACCATGTTAAATGCAAGGAGCAACTTGGGGTGAACAGCCTTGCTCAAGGGGACAATGGGAATGGATTCATCATATATTTATCCCCACGTGAAACCTGTTTACAGTGAATTTTTTTCTGTGACTTTCACAATGTTGACATAGAACAGAAGGCCTACTATGAACATATTACAAGAGAAGCCCCCCTGGATTTAAGTGCCTTGCTCAAGGGCACATTGGTGACACTTTATGACTTATACTTTATGGGGATAAAACCAGCAATTTGCCAGTTAACAGCCCTGAGCCTTAACCACTACACCACAATTGGTAATTGTTTACGAATTTGAACCTGTACCTGGTTCATTTGTTAGAAGCAATGAATAAGTCAAGATTTTTAAATCCAGAAACTAACATGAAAATTTTCTCATACAGGTACATCTGCAAACTAAAAGTGTGAGTACAAACTTTTTGTACAATACTACACCAATAAAAGGCCACGTTTAATCATTTAATGCGTCACTTTTTGGTCAATTGCACAAATATATGCACTTAAATAAAACGTTTCAACAAACTACAATGATAGCCTAAAACAGTCAAAGTATTAAGAAAATAAAATAAATATATATATTGACCATATATATTTGTCTATATATGATAGAGCATTGATCATTTATCGCACATAACAGGCAACATAATGTAGAATGTGGTTCATTACGTATGTGCTGATATTTTATCAGATACAACTGGTTGTCAAATACTGTACATATTGAGCGAAACGTTTTGCAAAAAAAAAAAAGCAAAAAATGTGCATAAATAATTTCTGTTATCTGTCATTCTTTCACTTGTACATCAATCATGTATCAAACACAAACAGCATCAAAGGTCCATCATTGTGCATTTTGAAGGTGCATGATCCTTTCAGATGAGGATAGTGCACTGTTGTGGTATTGAAACAATGAGGGGGACTATGGTGTTTTTTTTTGTTTTTTTTTGTGCAAAAGTAGATATTAATTGTAGAACTTAGAACATACCGAGAAATATTTAGGAACTCACTTACCTAACACAGATAGCATTGGAAAATTGTACTTTTTGCACAAGCAATGTCCATTAACACACAATATGAATGCCCTCTCTTGCAACTACCATAAAGCTGAATTGAATTACAGATTTAACAGAATTATTGAAATCACCTATGCAATTTAACCACACTGCTCTTGCACAAAGAAGCACCAATAAATAGCAAGATATTGTCAACTGCTTTTAGCACAGTTTCAAAAAACCCTTCTTCTCTGGGCTGGCATATACAGTATTTCCAAAGGAAGTTTCTGTGTGTGTTTGCATATCCTCCACAAACAAACACTTATCTGGTTCTGGGCTTTACTGTGCCCTTTGGAGAGCAGTGACACCAATGCACAGTTCAAAGAGCTGCTGAAGAGAATGCAGAGAGCTGCCTGACAGGAAAACTATTACAAACACTCAATCAAACACAGGGACCAGGACAGAACAGATGTATAAAACAGGCACAAAGCCACATTTATTGTCTTGTAAAGGCACACAAACCAAACGTGTGCACCTACTGCTCATTTAGAAAGGCTTGAAACAACTACAATAATATATAAAGCAAAGAAATAGTGAAAGCATCAAAAACTGAAGCTAGTTCTGAATACAGGTTTTACATTGTTTGAAGATGACACATGGTTTGATATTTTGTTACCTGTATAAATGCAATGAATCGGAGTCCAGCACATGTGAAGAGAGCATAAAATTTGAATGGCAGCTTGCAATCATTTGTTTTAGTTATAGCGCACCTATGGGGCAGACTGATCTCCCAGTGAAATCGAAAACCGTAGAGGTGCTTCTCAATCAGAAGGCTGTAGCCTAGTTCAGCTGTGTCCTTCCTAGACCAGTCCTCCTGAAGGCCCAGATATACTTTATACGAAATCGAAGAACGGGTAAGACGTCATTTAGAATGAAGTCTGGCCAAAAAGAAGGTGTTTTTGCATTCATTTTGGTGGTTCGTAACAGCTCGTCTTTACAAACTTTTAGGAAAACTTCTAACCAGCTGCTAAACACCTTGCTGCCATTTGTCCACGTCATCGGTAGGTGTGACCTACAGCTCCACCTACTACTTTGTTTAAATTTTTCAGTCAGCATTCAACATGAACACACTGACGTTGAATAAGACCATGTTATATATTTTTTTTTTGTGCCCATTCACTCATGTGCCATCAGCAGCGAAAGCCATTCACACATCTGCCCAGATATGCCACTGTCACTATTCGTTTGTCTGTATTCTGAATGTCAACACTCTTTTATAAACTTATATATGTTATAAGCTTTGAAGTATTATCAGTGTCATCATAAATTAAAATAACAGAGTGTATTTGGCACATATTATGGCGATGTATATTGTGTTAGCGCATTAGCGTCATAAATTCAGAATCTAAACAAGACTAATTTAACTGCATATATATTACTTTAAGTCATATTTGAGTGGTTAAAAAAGCTTCTTTTACTGAATTCTACTAATAGAATGATGCATAAAGTCATAATACATTTTAATGGCACAAGAGTTTAGGGTAGAGGTATCATATTTCAATGCTCCTCTAAATGCCTCCCTCAGCAGTGTGACCTGTGTCTGAATGTTCGCAAACAGTATACCATTGCTCAGCTTTTTAGAACGTATTTTTACCCTGGAACAAAGAACGAAGAAAAACTTATCTGCCAGTATATCGGGGCCATGAGGCTGTGGGGTAGGTTCTTCCTCAGCATTCAGTGCTAGAATGAGACGGTCTAGTTAGTGCGCATGTTGTCTCTGCGGTCATGTGACTTGTTTCCCAACATTTTTTTTTATAATTTGAGACGTGCAAGGGATTGTTGGTGCTTAAAGGCCACAAAGGATTTACTTGATGAATCCTCCAAATTATGGCAAATGAAGACTGTGAAGCAAGGGTCCATGGGTCCTCACAATTATGACAGCCTTCGATGGTGTTTGATGGGGTAGGTTCATCATTGGCAACCAAATCCTATTTGGGCATATGGGCATGTGTGAGCTCCATATTCTGGGTGAAATGTACAGAGAGGGTCGTCAAAAGTGAGTTGTTTTCGGCTGTACAGGTTGTAATACAGTGAAGAGGAATGGATATTTTGTAAACGGTACCCACCAAGCCAAACCTTAAACCTAAACTTAACCATCTGTGGAGTAAAACTGTAATGTTAGAGGAAACAATGCAATCTCAGAATCATGCTTGTCACTGACTATGTGAAAACAATTTCTTTCTGGTTTCAACATGGGATCTGAACCTGGGTCTCCCACACTGGTGATGCAACATGCCTCTGGATGCACCTCAAGGGAAGGTAAACATACAGGAGCCGACGTAAAATTGTCTGATAGGAGATTCCGCTTTTTAGTGAGTCGCCATAATGTGTTCGATCCTAGGTTACCATAACTCTCGGAAGCAACATGCTGACAACCCATGTGATCATGTTGTATGGGTTGAATTGGACAAAATTTGTCATGCATTCTCAAAATGACTTCATGTTCAAGTTTTCCAAGTTTTGTTAAGTTTGGACTTATAAAATAAAATATAGGTCAATAAGTGTATTTGGGCCATGCCCAAACAGTTTATTGTTTTGTAACTGCAAAGTGACAGTTCAAAATTATTTTTATAAATTTTTGGCAGGAGGGTCTCTAGTTGATGTATACCAAATTTTATGCAAATCAGACAAACGGCCTATGCAGTGTTTAAAAAGTAGATTTTTTTTCATGCTTAACTAAAATAAATGACTTTTTATAAATGGAGTAGATAGGTCTGTTAATGTGTCAAAATATAAATATTAAGCTTAATAATTAGTCATAAAATGTAATTTAATTATTTTGTATTCATAATTATTTTCCAGAATATACTTACACAAAAATATAAATGTTGGGATTACTTTCACTGTACAGAAAAAAAAAAAAAAAAAAAATATATATATATATATATATATATATATATATATATATATATACATAGTTACGTTAATTAATTAGCCAAATTTGAATAAAGTATAATATCATGTCTGACCTTTTGCTGACTAACACAAACATATGGTAAGTAGACTGCTGATTATGTTTTATAGATTTGCATATCATCACTGGAAAATTTACTGAACTAATAACTGAAATATAAATTACATCTGTCATCTATTCAGGCAGATAAGTCTGATTTTTAAACCAAGCAAGCTCACACAATTAAAAACTTAAAGATGTATAACACGTTATGAAATAATGATTGCGAAGAAAGGTGCTTTACAGTATTGCCTAACTTATCAAGTATTCCTCAGTAGTGTAGTATTATACAAGCAGAAGAATTGAAACAACATGATTTGAATCTAGGAAAAACCTTCCTACTGAAGGCCTGTCTTTGGACAATAAAATACTCTGAACACCATAATTCAAAGCAAAAAGGGTTATTAGTCAGAAAGGCCCCTCAGCATGACCTTCTGAACTTCCACACAGAGTTAAAGCAGACTTTTCTTTGAAAGGCTTCCAAAAGACCATCAGATTTGCACGACTCGAATACTAACACATTTCATCTTAATCCAGGAACATTCTACACAAAATCACAGTACTTTACCGATTTAACCTTCTAAAATGTACAGAATGCATTTAAATCCACGATTTATACAATACCTAATCTTGCTAGGTAATTCTGACAATTGCTTTGAACTGTGGTAACATGTATAACTGACAAATTAATGATTATAGCCTGATATACCTCTTTAAAATGTGTGTAATGTTTTATCCATGTTGTATAACCAATGAATTAACCAGTATGATTTGAACCAGGGATTGTCAGGTTTTGTTAACTACACGTATAATATCCATGAAAGAATGTCATGTTCAGTATGTAAACGCTTGCACGCGTTTAAGAAAAAACAACGAATGGCATGCCTCTTGTACCATTTGCAAAATATAAAGTTAATGATTGAACATGCACTATTTTGAGCGGGAATTTTGTAAAGAATCTGAAACAAAGGACCATAAAATCAACTGTCGGAAAAGACAGCCCAGTTGAACAAAACATTGACGGAACGAACTTTTGACCAAGAGCCAACAACCAAGCCAAACAAAGAACGCAAGGAAACACAACGACACGCAAGTACATCTCCAATATTGTGCTCAAAGTGCTGGTGTATTAGTTAAATATTTTGGGTAATCTGATAGCAAATCGATGTAGACTCAAAAAAGGTTAAATGGTTCTTAAGACATTGTCAACAGACTCCATAAAATTCATCTTCACTGTACTGATCAGTTATTTCACATTCTGTCACTCTTCTCACCAACCTGTCTCATGTATATATGTGTTAGATGAGATTTATGTTTAGAATAGTAATAAAGTTTGTCTGTGTTCAAAGATGACTTGACTGTGGTATATTTTGTTAAATAATCTCATCCCTATTTCTACAAGATTTCGCATCAATGCTGTACCTAAATACATTTGATATTATTTTCAATACACCATGAGAATACTATCACTCCAATAAGTGAATTAATCATAATTCACTTATTAAAGCTAATTCCTTACAGTAGACATTGTGAGCGGATACAACGAGACGTTGTATTACGATTTTAATCAGACAAATCATCTAGTTATTTGTAATTTATCTAAATTATAATGGTTGTCAAACGTGACTGATTCCATTATAAATTAACTTACATAGTAATGTAGAATCAGAACAGTTTAATTTAGTTCATAGCACACATATTTCAAGACCCTAAATTCCTTACATATAATGCTGAGAATGAAGGCACTTCAACGGTTCTCATCTAGATTTATCAGTGCCAAATATCCTACAATATGCATTATTTTTCATAATTGGGGAAGAAAAGAACAACAATTTATACATTTTGCTTTTATAGACACACAATTATGAACAACGTGGCAGAGACATCACATGATATAAACTTTCTTACTTTAAAGTGTGCATTTGTTTCCTCAGTCACGCACTCCCACGTCTGTTGTGAGAGTGCTTGTGTAATCTGAGAGAGCCTCTGTAAAATATAAGGTACTATTATTTTAGTCATTATAATTGATTATTAAATTCCGTAATCGATACATCAAAGTTTCAGAATGAAAGTTCTGCATTTTTACATACCTACATACCATTATTGAGTGTAAAAAATAACTAAATTATAATTTAATATGGTGTGGTATTTCCATACCTTGGAACACCCTCTGCTCCATCAGAGGGGCACCTCAGCAAAAGGGCAAGGGCTCAAGCCTCTAGGGCCACCCACTCGGCACGTGCCTGGATGTAGTGCTAATCGGTTTCCAACAACCCTTAAATGCATGACAACCCTTTCACAGTAATGAAGTATGCCTCCCCATAGCTTCAGTGCAGGATTACAACTGTTGTTTCTTGAAAAGTCTGATGCCTTGTAATTTAAACAACATAATACCATGATTTGGCCCAAAGACTGTCCTTGTTTACAGCTGTTAAGCACAGGGACGTTTGCCTGTTGACCAGACCGTAAATAAACTACAGTAATAAAGTATGTTCGTCCATGACCAGATGGAAAATGTTAGTTAGGAGCAACTATGGTTGCCTGTTGTTCTTGTGCAGGGAGTGAGTGAGAATTAGAATCATTCTGAATTCAAAATCTTATTTAAAGTTTAAACATATTACAGCACTTTGGAAAAAATTCTTGTCATATGTACAAGCCTTGGTACACAGAAAGGTCTTTCTTTTTCTGGCTGCAACCCGACATAACCTCAACCGCCTTCCATCCCCATACACCCCCACGCTCCACTGTGAGCGAGAAACCCAAAATATGTAAATTAAAGCTAAAAGAGCCCCTGGACTAACGTCAGCTTTGACATTCAGTGCTGCTTTTCCAAAGACAAGGGAACGTAGCATCTGGATACTGGATACCCACTTCTGCTCTCTGGGTCAGCACATTCCAACCCTGCCGCCCATTCAGCATGGGAGTTCACGTCAAGAGCCTGTATCTGCCATAACAGGGTCAGGAAAGGTTTCACACTCATATGTATACACACCACAATGAGGAAACAGCAAGGCAATGCCAAAAAAAAAATGTCAAGGACAATAAAGGAAAAACGAGATACAGAGAGTGAGAGAGATGGAAAAAAAATTGAGTCATTGTTATTGAAGTGTCCATCTTCAAATATGAAGTGTGAAATGTCTAATTTACCAAATATCATTTGGTATGCCATTGGTTGGATAAACAGATTTTTGGATACGAGAATGTATTTTAACATCATAAAAATAGTTTACCCAAAAAATTGAACTCTGTCATAAATTACCTGATGTCGTTCCAAACTTGTGTTTCTTTCTTTCTTATGTAGAACACATAAGGATATTTTTTTTTTGGGGCGCATCTTTACGTTTTCACATGAACATGAAAGCCACTGTGAACAAGCTTCTTGCATAGTGCTCATGAATGTGCAATGGATGTCAAGATTTTCACTGAAAAATTTACTTAAATTTTAGGTTGTTTCTCACCAAAAGCTACTGTATTTCTTCAGAAGACTTGGAATGTGACACACGAGTCACATGAACTACTTTAATGATACTTTTGGATCCTTTTTTAAGCTGTAGAGTAAGTCATATCAACTGCCATTATATTGAAAGATGGACTGTAATATTCATTAAAACATGTTTGTGTTCAACATAATAATATTAATATTTTAATATTATGATGGTATTTGCATATAATCAATATTTGCAGAGAAAGGCCCCCAAATAACAACAATTCAATAAATAATGATTCAATAATTATAAATAATTTTTTAATCATTATACATTTATATAATAAATATAATAATTCACATAATTATAATATCTTAAATTATTTTGGCAGAAAAGTATTGATAACTTTATTGTTTACCTCAAGCTTGAATTGCTTGTAAATGATTAACTGTGATATTTTCTTTATGCATATTTGTTTATACAATTAAACACACTGAATGAACGCATTAAATTGACAGCCCTAAATTAAATACATGAGATAACCTTACATTTTTAAAGATCAGTACCCTTGTGACTAACTTTCAGAGACCAGATATGTAAAAAACTTCAACATGTGACATTCACAATCTACCAATGGCAACAAAATTTGGCATTGTGGTAACCAGTCCAATAACATACAAGAGGCAACAAATGGGGTCAGATTAAAGCTCCAGTAAGCCCCAGAAACACATTCAGATGGACAAACAGTGATAAATAGGTAAATATGTGATCATACATGCAGCTTAAGGTCTGGGGAAATAACTAAATGTGATAAGTGAAATCCAAAAGTAATGGAATGGGCAAGCAAGGGTAAAAGCAGGCTTTACAGGATTTTTCTCTCTCTGTCTCTAACTGACACACTGGAGATACAGCATTAATGCTCCCTGCACCATCTGGCCCCTATGAAAAGAACGACACGTTTCTCAGGGGATTTCAAACTTATCTGCCCCAGGATTATAGGGTGCCATCATATGTGTGACTGTGTGGGTGGAGAGAGTCATGGGTTCTTTATAGTCTGTGGTACAAGATGTGATCGGTGGGGCAATCAGTACAGAACAGCACAAGAATGTTCATATGCTCGACAAATTGTAGTGCTAATTAAATACAGAAACAATGTAAGTGTGGAATGATTGTTCAAACATTTGGTGATGTAAAAGCAAACTGTAAACAAAGCGATGCACGGAAACCTGATACATACTGACAAATACTGTTAAAATTATAAACACCACAAACAAAAAAAGTTACCCGAACAGAGCTATAGTATTACCAGGTTTTTTTTTTTTTTGTAATATGGCAAGAAATGTTTTGATAGGGAGATGAGGCTAACATCCTAGAATCGCCCCAGCAAATTGCCATGGTGTTACAAGCAGATACATCAATCTACAAGAAATTTTTTTATCTAAAAATGATTTACATCAGCTTTAATGTGTAATTGTTTTGTGGTGCTGCTTGTAAATAACATATTGTTTTTGTCACAAGAAGCGAACCATGAACTATAAAAATTGTGTCTCTGAGCAAAACACTTAACCCCAGGTTACTCTAGGTGGACTATTACTGAGATAAGTGTACTGTAAATTGCTATGGATAAAATAATCTGCAAAGTGACTTACTATGTACTGATGATGTCAAAAGTACTGGTGTCAGGATCCTGTCACCTTTGTTTTTGGTGCTTTCCTTGCCATGTGCTCTTCTGTTTAGTCTGCGTTTCATGTTAAGAGAATGGTGCCTGGATCTGGACTCTTCGGTCTGGTTCGGTCTTGTTTCTGAGTCGTGATCCAGAAACTCATGCTCCATGTCTTGTTTTTGTGTTCGGTTTCGGATCTCTTGCCATGTGCTCTCCTGTGTCTTGTCCTTATCCCACCTTTGTTACCTCATTATTAGTTAATTTGCTTAACCTGCCCTCCTCATTTTCTTTCCTATTTAACCCCATTATGTATTTTGTCTTGTGCCAGTTTGTTGTGGATGTTCCTGTGAATGTTTCCCTGCCAGGTGTCTGCTTCTCAATTCCTGTCTGTCCCAAACCTGTGTCCCCAGCACAGCCAGTCTTCTCTTCGCCTGGACTGTTGAGTTTTCCCTTACGGGTAGTTTTGTTTGTTTTCTTTAGTTTTAAGTTTAAATAAAGCCAACCTAATTTCTGCATCTGAGTCCTGCCTTTTCACCTACCCTTACCTGACAGAATGATCTGGCCATCACAGGACATAGCAGAGGCAACATGGGCATTTTTTTTTTTTTTTACCCTGCTCCTGTCCAAGAGGAATTGGTCTCCCAGGACAGACGCCCATTGGCATTTATGCTATTGAACTTGCCAATGCGGCCATCAGATGGTGTATTGGAGACGTTCCTAAAACAGCACTTTTTGTCCGGCTTGGACAAGTTGTATCATGCTGAGGAGCTAGTTGATTGTGTGTGTGTGTGTGTGTGTGTGTGTGGTGGTTTTCTTTGTTTTTTTTTGGGCCTTATTGTGATTTGGTTGACTAGGTCTGTCAACTTGCAGAGATGGAGATTCTCCAAAAAATTGGAATGGCAAATCCCACAATTCCTCTCAACCTGCACCCTGTTCTTCCCCTGGTTCTTCTCAGGCTTCAAGGAGGAGGAAGCTTGAAGCTGACCACCAGGAGATGGAGCTGTCCACCACCACGGAGATCATTCCTTCCCGCTGTCGGCATCTACAACCACAAAGGTCATTCCCCAGTTCAGCTGCCAGTGTTCACACCCACGGAGGCTATTCCCCTGTCACCGCCAGTGCTTACGATCAAGGAGGCCATTACCTGGTCGCTGCCAGTGGCCACAGAAGCCAGTCCCATGCTGCAGCCAGTGTCCCCTGAGCCTTCAAGGGCTCCACCCCCTGAGCTACTCCCTACTGCCCCCTGTCCAGCGGTCACCACCCAGTACATTGTCACATCTGACTTGTCTTTGTGAGCGCATGGCTTCGTGTTCGGTTTTGGTTCTCTTGCCATGCGCTCTCCTGTCTCTAATAGTGGCTTCATTGCCATGTGCCTAATTTTCTTGTCATTGTGTTTGTTTGAGCACATGGCCAATGATGGCCTCATTGCCATGTGCTCTTCCTTACTGTTGTTTTTGGTGTGAGCACATGGTTCTTATTCAGTTGTTTGCCATGTTCTCTCCTGTCTCTCGACCTAACACCACCCCCTTGTTACCTCATAAGTTTATTTGCTTACCCTACCTTCCTCATTTTTCTTTTTTTTTGTCTTGTGCCAGTCCATTGTGGATGTTCCTGTGAATGTTTCCCTGCCAGGTGTCGGTTCATGTCTGCCCCAGCCCTGTGACTCCAGTCTTCCCTTTGCCTTCTCTGTACTGTTGAGTTTTCCCCTACAGGGTAGTTGTGTTCATTTTTAAATGTAAATAAAGCACATCATAGTTTCTGCATTTGAGTCCTGCCTTTTCACCTACTCTAACCTGACAACCGGTTCCAAGTCGATACTATGGGAAGAATATATTATCAAAATTATTTACAAATGCATAAACACTTATCCATCAATTTGATAAATGTCATACATGAATCTTACTATACACACACAAATGTCTTTCAACTTGTGTCTGTGAAATTCTGAATTAAATGAATGTGCACCTATTTGTACAAATAGACATATTTGTGAATACAAATGTTCCTTTTTGTATATATGTAACACAATTTGCATGTCTAACCAAATGATGGTGTTCCAAATTAAACATAAATTGGCCTTGTGAAGCATTGAAAGTGCATTTGTGGATCAAGTGACACATGTGCATTCATTGACATGTATTTGTGTCTATCCTGTTTTATTTATTCAAATTTTTAGACTTTTGTTTTGCTGTTTTTACCATGGTCGACTACCAATGAATAAGTCCTAAATTCATCCATAAGTGTGGTAACATCTACCCATCAATTTGTGAAAACCTCATAAATCTTCATTTGGTTGCAAAAACTGTGATTAATCTGAACAAAAGGGAACATTTAATATTCACAAATATTAAATACTATTTGTACAAATAGGTGCACATTAATTTAATATAGGTGCACATTAATTTAATTTAACAGCCACAAGTTGAAAGGCATTTGTGTGTGTATAGTAAGATGCATGTATGACAACGAATTGATAGATAAGTGTTTATGCATTTGTGAATAACTATTTACAAAAGACCAATCAAATGTGAGCACCATGAAATTAAACCTGTTTGTTTACTTATCTTTATTCATCTGCAAAAGATTTAATAACTAATCTAAACCAATTTTGTTTATTTTACCCAAGTTTGCATGGAAAGATATACATTGACTGGCATTATAATGCAGCTAATTACCCACTAATGCATTAATGTCATTTATCTGACATTGTGATGAATATGACAGACCTTTCAGGCTCTAATATCCTAACATCACAGGCTTTGATGCCTCCCCTCCTTCTCCTTTTGAAGTTAGTTCATTGCACTCTGACCAAACATTTTCACTCAGCTCTTTTGAGAAACAGGCTTCAATTATTTCTTAATATCTGTTGTTGTGTTAGAAGTCTAATCATGAATGACATTCTGTGTTGCAAAGGCTGTTGGGCTCCATGCATTGCAAGCCCCCCTGAAGTAATCACTGTGTTAATTAAAACAAGGAAAAATAAATCATGCATTAGTATGTCTCAAGGTGTCTCCACAATATAATCTATTTTTAACTGCAACACAAAGAGTGAGACCACAATTAACCTTCATATGTACTTTGGACCTCAAGAATATGAACTGTTACAACAGCTGATATTAACACAGATGAGTGACAGAGAAAGAGAGAAGGTTAGGGATAGATTAATGGATAATCATAAAACAACAAATGGGCAACACAAAGGTGAAAATGTAGACACAAATTTGCCAAAAACAAATGGAAGTACAAAATTATGCAAACAAATTCTACTTGAAAAGTGACTGTTTTAGAGAGAAAGCACAACATGTCCACCTCCATGTCTGTTTGAGTGTCTGACAGGAAATGACTAATTAACAGACAGTCCTTAGGATAAATCATTACTGAGAAACCAGAAAATCTATTTCTTCAGCACAATATGAAAGCTCATATAAAGTAGAAAATAAACATCCTGAAGAAGTTTACTTTTCTAGTGCAATAAGTTATTATTTTTTTACATAGACAGATCCAACGCAGAAAAGAATAATGTTCTGCAAAGCTTAGGTTTTAGCCCTTGCTCCTGTTGAAATTAAATGCTGCATTAAATTACGTTGTCATGATAGTCACTATGTCATATGAATGAAAAGGACTTAAATATTTTTTCTGTTTCTCACCCAAAGTGATTGTGTCACTTTAGAAGACGTGATTTTAACCACTGGGGCCATATGGATTACTTTTATTATGATTATCTGTGCCTTTTGGATCTTTAAAATGGTGCTGATCACCATCCACTTCCATTGTTTAGATCTAATGAGCTGAAATATACTTCTAGACGTTTTCATTTGTGTTCTGCTGAAGAAAGAAATTCATACACATCTGGGATGACACAAGGGTGAGAATTTATATTTTTGAATGAACTGTCCCTTTAAGATTTAAATTATCTAAAAAAAAACTAAGTTAGAATGAAGTCTGTATGTTAAGCTGTTTTGGGCTGAATAATTGCAGAATTTTATACTTTGAGATGGGGGTTTACAACAAACGCCTTATCAGAATATTTGAATAATATCAAATCAGTGATGAATTACTAGCACTGTAATAAATTTCAACTTCCAACATCTTGCTAGGGCCCTAAACTGTGGCTTAAAACAACAAAAAGCAACACAAGAAAAAATAAAAATAAAAATTATTAGAATAGTAAAAATACCATTTGAATTTCGCAAAGTTGTGCTTTGTTGTCCATATATACAGTGAGATCCATGATAAATCCTGAACACACAAACTAAAACTGGCAGTTATAACAGAATGCACTGGGTGGCGCTGTTGAGTGTGGACACAAGTTGATCACATTTGTTGCGCAAGCAGTTCTGTCAGTACATTCAGATGGACACCAAATAGCGGGTTATTGTGAGAATGTGTCTTACTGTGAGAAAGCTGGGTTCCAGTTTACATGTACTGGATAAGCGGTGTACACTTTATTATCGTATATGTGCATCTCGTCCCCGTAGCAAGGACGAGATGCTTCTGTACTCCCTGTGATGTTTCTGTAAACAACAAACATGGCATCCGAGAAAGACTTTGTTAGGTGAGGTAAAAGACATTCCTTCATTTAAACTGGTGTGTATTAATGAGTATAGTTTATCGAGCACGTGGATATACTTACAACTTACAATATAAACACGATAACTATTATATGTCAAGTGTTTATATTCGTGGTGTATGTTTACTGCATCAGTCTACTTCATTAGCGGTTTCTTTTTCTTCGCTTTGCGTGAGCTTCAGTTTTTTTCACGCATTGCTTGTTTAAATATTTTTTTTAAAAACACAGGACATGATAAGCTTGTTTTGAATATAATTTGAAGTTAGTTTTTTTAATGGTGACGCAAACTTTATGACTAAAAAAAATGTTTTACAATATCTCTTTCTCATTAATGACCTTCATTTAAATAATAGAATACTTTAATATTATTTTTTTATGAGCTTAAATATTCGAATACCAAATTATTGATGAATGCCCATTCCTAATAAACACTACAAGAATCTGATTCCAAAAAATAATGGAGAGACATGAAAACAGAAATTAAAAGAGTAAAAGGTTATTTTAAATCGTAATGTATGAAAAAATTACATTCAAATCAGTTTATGTGTAGGATCTAAATTTCCCTTAATGCCGACAGAGCGTTATTGTTGTGCATAAAACATGTTCAAAACAGTGCAAGTAATGCAAAGAAATGTGAAATAAGCAGTACCATTCCCGTTGTACGCTGTGCGGCCCCGTGCTCAAGAATTCTACCTTTTCGTATTGCAAAGCGCACTTGTTTAATATACAGCATTAATCATTTTTACGTGAAACAGGAGCTCTCCTATTGAAATTTAGCCATCTGTCACAACACGATATTCCACTCATTTCCAGGGCCTCTAGAATGCTTTCAGTTCTGTAATTCGAGCACTGTGCTAGCTCTCCCGTTCGAGCATGGTGTGAGTTACCACACTCTGTTTGAGCACCATGTGGACTTTCACAATCTGGCTGTGGGCTCACCCGTTCAAATCGTAGTGGGGCTTGCCCATTCAAATGCATCCTGGGCTCTCCCATTTGAATCACAGCGAGGTCTCTCCCATCTGAAGGCTGAGTAATCTAACTTACGTTTACCTTCTCTTCATTCAATGATTACATGAACATGTGAACTTATGAAATGGAGTTCTTAACAATAGTTTGAGAGGAGCATGTAATTTTATTCCAACCAATCAACACTGTAGTAAACGTATATATATAAACCACCACTTACCTCAACCTGGCGACAGTTCTTCTGGCATCCCTCCTCCACCCCAACTCCACCTTCATGTTTAGTTGCCACTAAATCAGACAAGGAAGGGGGGGAGCCTCAGGCTCGGGTGAAGTACCAAGCTCGAGCCCTCCAAGATGGACAGTGAGCAACATATGTTTACCTTCTCTTCATTCAAAGATTACATTAACATGTGAACTCATGAAATGCCATTATTGTATCCTCCATATTCATTGCATCTATCCAAAGCAGTGGTGTTGGTACTGCATTATTTTAGAAGATTTTGAGCCATGCAGTCTCTTGGGGTTCGGACTGTGTGGCGGGGACTCATCCAGGACGTAATTGTCTCGAAAAGATCCTTCTGCTGCGAAATCTTCTATGGTAGTGACTTGACCCTTCATCTCAATCACCCATTCAACAATGCTCCAAACCATTCACAATCATTACCCTCCATTACCCAGCAGCCCCTGCTGTAATGCTACCGCATCACATTCCGCAAGGACTCACACGTGCACACACATACAAAAGACCAGGTGACATGGCGACCTGTTAAAAGTATCTCATCACACAGCCTTTTTTAATATAGAGGAGTGTGAGGAGTGGAACTATAGGAGATTGAGGTAATGATTCTTTGAAGTGTCAGGAAGGTCAGGTGAAAGCTGCTGCGTTTGTGACTCTACTCCATTCCAGCTGAGAGAGGATTCAATTATCTTCATCCAGACCAATTACATGCGTACTTCTGTGACCCGTGGACCTCACCTGCATTATTCAAATGTACTCTTAAACATGAGTGACATTATGAGCTAGAAAGAGAGGGATTAATCTGAAAACAAGGACGTATGAATGCCAGAGAACAGTGAAAAGTGTGATGCCTGAGTCCATGCGGGGGGTTTTGATAATTATACCTCATGTTCAACAGAGCAGAAGATGCACATCCAAACTGATAGAGATCCAAATGATAGCCAACTGAAGACCACAGAGCATGACTGGTCAACCCGACATGTTGTAGGCAATCCAAACAGATCTGTGCTCAGTCTAGTCACAACTTATTTTTACATTGTCTAAAGAAGATTAAGTGGTGCTTGCCTCCGCAAAACTTACATTTAACCTGGTTGTTCAGCAAATTGATGAATTCAATAAAATTCATAACTAATATTTACTCAGATTCCATCATAATTTTCATTGCTGGTTTTATAGTTATTATTATAATTAATAGTTTCCTAACAACAACAACAATGATAATAAATCAGAAAATAGGGAGTAAAAATTCATAGATATGATTTAAATGTGAAGGCAAGTGTAGAAATCAATGACATGTACACATTTATTTACAAAAGACTTTTGTTTTTATATATATTTGCAATGAGAATTATAATTTTTGACTTCATAACTGTCAAATCTGTGAAAGTAGCAGGCATTTAGAATAAAGTTTAGGACAAAAACCATCAGTGTTTCTCACTTCCTGCTCAAAGTTTTGAATGAATTCCTCACATTCAGTCGGGCGGTCACATACAGTCTAGTCGCACAAATATTTCAACATATCCGAAGCTCATATCAGATCCAAAATTCTGCCTCTGCCATTGGTCGGAACTCCCCACAGCCGCCGTGCAATACTCTATTTGAAATGACTGACCTCTGGTATGTCATCTGTCATTTGTTGGATGCAGTAAAAGGTCAGGTTTTAAGTCAAATTTACTTTTTTTTTCTTTGGAAATGTAAATAAGTAAAAGTACAAGTATTCCTTTTAAATTGCACTCGAGTAAAGTACAAATTCCCAAAAATAAAACAGGATCATCCAGTTTTTAAAGATCATATGGCGTCACGGCTAAAGCATTTAAGATTGTTAATTTAACCTTGATATTTGTTGTAAATGTGGGAAAGGGACCATCTAAAATGTCACACATTGTGCTAAAACATCCTTTATTCTACAGCTCCAAAAGTGGCAGTCCTACATATAGAAGATGAGAGCACAGAAGTACTCTATTATATGAATGGTTGTTCATTCTTTGGATACCATTTGTGTTAAATTATTCAAATAATCCAACTATAATCTCCAAATCTTGTCATCCAGAGACCAAGTTAACAGGCAGCACAAGAATGATCTAGTGAGGAATCAGGAAGCTGTGTGTGTGTGTGTGTGTGTGTGTGTGTGTGTGTGTGTGTGTGTGTGTGTGTCCCTTTCAGTAATCTCTCAATTAATTAAACATTAATTATAATTAAACCCAGTAATTTAACAACAGGACAACAGTCATTTCACCCATTGTAATGATGGTTACAATCGTTATTGTATGGTCCACTGGTCATGTGATTTCATGTTTCCCTCCATGTTCATGTGTCTTGTTTTCATTGGTATATTGCTAGTTTATCCTGCATTACTTAGCATTTTCCCGAGCATCTCTTTGCCTGCTGTTTTGGATTATTTGCTTGTGTCTATTTTACTAAACTTCCTGCACATGGATCCTAACACCGTCTCCATGGCCAGTTCATTACAGAATACTTCGCCTCAGTTTGCTCCATGCCACGTCAAAGCCAAGCTTCTGTCTACACCATGCAAGGCTTGCCTCTGGCCAACGAACCAGCTTTGCAGGCCTCGTTCGTTCCAGAGCCATCTCACACTGGGCTATTTGAGGTGGAATTGGTTCCCGCCCTTGTGCCCAACCTTTGGGGACTCCTGATCAGGTAATGGGAACTTGCAACCCTACGACCCCACCTAGACCCTCCGAGCCTTGGACTCTGCCTTGGACTCTGGACTCGATCCCTTTAGCTGTCTATTTGGTTCATTGGATTTATCTGCCTGCTTTACGACCTGCTGTTTTGGATTGTTCGCTTGTGTCTCTTTTAATAAACTTACTGCACATGGATCCTAACACCGTCTCCATGGCCAGTTCATTACATTTACTGGAGTGAAAGTAAAAAGTACCCACTATTAAACCTATTCTAAAAGTATTTTTTTTTTCCAAAAATGTACTCAAGTAAATATAATGGAGAAAATGCAGCATGTTACTACCCACCTCTGGAACCTGTACATGAAAGTAATAGTTCACCAAAAATGTTTTAATTCTCTCATCATTTGCTCACCCTCATGCCATCCCAGATGTGTATGGCCTTCATTCTACTGCAGAACACAAGCAAAGATTTTTTAGCAAAACATCTCTGTAAGTCAAACCAATGCAAGTCAACAGAGTCAAAAACTTTGAAGCTCCAAATAGCATAAAAATGCAGCATACAAGTAATTACTAAACTGAGTGATTTAATTAATGTCTTCTGAAGTGATAAAATAGGTGTGTTTGTTGTGTCTACATCAAAGTTGAATGTATTACTATACACGGCATAGGAAAAAAGTAAGTGAGAGTGTAGAGTACACAATTAGTGATTGTAGACATCTTGTAGTGCTGTTCTGTTCTAGATTAAAAGACAACTACTCTCAAAGTAGTCTGGTGCCATTCTGCCTTTTATTTCATTTTAAGTCCGTCCTACATTACAACAAATTGCCGACAAAGTGTTCAATGTATATATTGATTGACGATGCCCCATTTCCCGATTTTTTTCTGCCTTGCCCTGGCACAAATGATCCCAACATTCCCTTCACCCCATGGATCAGGATTTTCAGTAATTACCTCCTCATTGTGGGAGCAACAGGTGATACTTGGTCAGAGGGGAGAAAAAGGGCTTTACTGCTTCATTGCCTAGGAACTGAAGAGCAAAGGATTTTTTCTATGCTGCCAGAGTCCGGGGATACGTTAGACTCCGCTATTACTGCTCTAAGTACACATTTCACACCTGCTATAAATGTGGTGGTTGAACTTTACAATTTCCGAAAGTGAGTGCAAGGTGCTCAAGAGTCTATAGTGAACTATATTGTTGCACTGAAACAGTTAGTGGCAACATGTGACTTCCCAAATATGGAGGACATGATCCAAGATCAGCTCATCTAACGTGTCTGACCCGTGGATTCATGAGATGGCTTCTGAAACCTAATCTCACTTTAACAGAAGCAACTGCAACCCAAGTAGAGTCTTCATTAAAACAAGCAAAGGCCACAGGAGAGCAGGGCATTCCCATGCAAGCTGTTCAAGTCCACAAAAAGCTTATCAGCGCAAGCTGCAACTAACCACTTTCACTGCAAAGACAGCTTCAAAGCCTCACACACCTGCCATGCAGACACCCACATGTTTTCGCTGTGGCTCTGGTGGACACTTAGCCAATGCAAAAGACTGCCCAGCATCAAAAGCAGTGTGTAAGAACTGTAAAAAGAAAGGACACTTCACTCGTGTGCGTCGTTCAGGTCAAGCACGTACTGTAAGAGAAGTTGAGTTACCCGAGTGGACTCTACTGTTAGTCCAAGGATCTAGTACACCCAGTAAAATCCAATATGCTGTGGGCATTCAAACTGAAAAGTCTTTCACAACTGTGGAATTGACTGTGGATTGACTGTGGATACCGGTGCTTCTGTATCAGTCCTACCTCGATCTGTGTATGAGGAATATTTCAAAGACACTCCTTCAGCCATCGACTGCAAGACTAGTTACATACTCATGCATGCCCATGAATGTTCTTAGTTGCAATGCTCTGCTACCTTTTTCATTGTGGATGCAGGAACTGCCCTAATGGGGATGGACTTGATATCTACTCTCCACCTGCACATAAAGGGGAGCAAAATTTGTACTACAAGAGCCTCTGACTTACCTACTACTTCTTTGACACCTGTGATGCATCTTTCTGCTTCAGCACTGCACACCTTCGGCTGTGTGAAAAGTTTCATGCATCGTGTGAAAGTTTCAACTTCTACTGTACCTGTGACACCTTCCCTTCTCAGTGCATGCTGCCATTTTTTATTAAATTAACCGCCTTTTCAGTGCTAGTGTAATTGAGAAAGTTGATGCTTCACCGTGGATTTTAGAATGTGCGTTGATCTGCGGGAGCCTATTAAGGCTGTTATAATTGATGCTTTCCCTCTTTTGCATATGGATAAACTTCTTGCTGCCTTGTTTTAGAGGTACACATATATTAGTATCAGTGATGTTACCCACCAAGGAATTGTACGGACTAAGCAACACTTAGGAGAACTGTACTGGTTCCCTGGCATGGATAAAGCAATCCAGGCTCAGGTCTCAATGTATGTATTGTCTCAAAAGTTGGATAAATCTGCATGGACCTTTACTGCTCCTCTTCAACTGGTGCCTTTTCCAGACGTGCCATAGAGTAAACTGTGTATGGACATTGTCGGCCCATTTGATACAGCTGTTTGGGACTGTAACCATTACTCTGATCGATTACGATTCCAAATGGCCAGAAGTTGCCTGCACATCGTCTGTCACTACTGAGGCCATGATTGACTTTCTGAACAGTATCTTCAGTTGTCATGGTTACCCAGCAGAGCTAGTTATGGATAATGGTCCCCAATTTACTTCTGCAGTTACTCTTAACTTTCTCACTCATCGGTGCACCATCCAGCAGCAAATGGTTCAATAGAACACTTTAACAGGGTACTTAATGAGTGTGTACAATCTGCTATTGTACAATCCAAGCCATGGAAATGCACTGTTACTGACTTCCTTCAGGTCTATTGCTCCACCGTGCATGCCACCTCTGGGATCTCACTCATGAAGCGCTACATGATGCTAAATGTAGTGCACGGACAGTTCCCTTTACAAAAAGCTTCACTTTGATGCTGCGCTGCTAAGCGCTATGGGGAAACAATCTTATTGTGAGCTGCTCTGAACATGTGTGTAACACATCAATGAAATTGACTGGAATTTATAGCCTCGGTTGGTGAGATCATTGGACGCACCTGTGGCCAGGCTATAAATAGGAGGCGTCACCAGAGTGTCGTCAGACATTTTTCTTCAGAGCTTTCTCTCTGTGTGTTTTCACAAAACTCTTTGTTAGAAATTTGTTAAAATCAAAGTCTTTTTGAAAAAGAGAACTTTCCTTTCCTTTCTTTCTCTCTCTCTCTCTCTCTCTCTCTCTCTCTATATATATATATATATATATATATATATATATATATATATAAAAAATAAAAAAGGGGGGAAGAGCACGCTGCTCTCGCGTTGCAGCAGTGGGGGTGCGAGCACTGTGATTTGCTTTCAGGCAAAGTGCTTCGTGCTCGCCTCGCTTGCTTCCGGGAGTCAGCACTCTCACTTAATTTGTGGGGCTCTCATATTGATCTGGCTGAGAAGCGAGAGACGGGTTCGTCCCTTTCACTCGCTCTCTCCCCAGACTCAGCTGATCCTCGTAAGCCTGAAGCGCGCCTCGGCGCCTCTTCGGTTCACGAGGACACTTAATCTCTGTAAATCCCGCGATAATAAAGCGGCTGCAGAATTAAGAGACAAATGCGAGCATTGCGATCTGCTTTCAGGCAAAATGTTTCGCGCTCGCCTCCCTTACTTCCGGGAGTCGCCACATTTCATTCAGGGCTCTCTCCCCAGACCCATCTGGTCCTTCCCGTGATCTCGAAGCGCGCTTCGGCGCCTCTTCAGTTCATGAGGGGGGCGGAGCGCTGAACCTCTGTACTTTTTCACGCACAATAATAAAGCGGCTGAGAAATTACTCGAGGTATTATGCCCCAAACGCTCCAAACTATAAGACAAATTTCTGTCTGGTGGCCAAAATAATGAAATAAAAGAGGGAATGGAACTCTATATCAGTCCCTTCCTTTCTTCTATGTTCCTTATAAAAATGTATACTTCCCGTATCTTCGTGCCCTCGACGTTGGTGTATTCAACTATCGTGGGTGCTGAAGCTCGGGGGTATTTGGTGATGCCGCCGGTAGAAGAGACACCTGCGGGTTTTCTCTCGCCTGGCTTGGCATCATCACTAAAGAGACCTACTCTCCCCACAAAGCTGTGCAGGACCACCTCCACGCTTGTGGGGAAAGCTTATCAGACAGCAGGTCAGGCTGGTGTTGCTCTGCACACTATGGCAGTGTTACAAGCGCACTAGGCTTTTGTTGAAGGACCTGAGTGTGGGCATCTCACTCAGGGGGAGGGGCCATCGGCCACCCAGCCCCGCCCCGGTCCTTCCAGACGGGAGGCTCTAAAACAAGACGTGGTGAATCGTGCTCCCCCTCGCAGAGATTGGGGACAGGCTCGTCGCCCTCAGCAACCTCCCAAACAAGACCTCAGGGCTTGTATCTCCAAGAGAAAGAAGCCCTGACGGTCCTGTATCCAACCCTGTGAGGGTAGTTCCCTTCGGGACGGGGCGCGTGTATCATTCACTTCGGCCCTCCCGATACCCTCACGAAACCTCTTCACTCCCGCCACCCTTGGTGTTTCGGGTGACAGAGGTTTCCAACAAGATGTTGAATGTACCGTTGCTCCCTGCCATAATCCAGGACACGGAACATTCGACACCCCCTCGACAGGAAGTCTTGAAATTAGTTCCCATCTCAGAGAACCTGGCAGCGTGGAAACTTCTGCCAGGTATTTCTATGTGGGTTCTAAAAACAGTAGAAAAAGGCTTGCCGCCCTCCGAGCTTCAACGGCGTGGTTTCCACTACCGTAAGCCCGGAACAAGCATGTCTACTTCAGGTAGAACTGCAAAATCTCTTGGAAAAAGGGGCCATAGAACATGTTCCCCTTCCAGAGAAAAAGTCAGGCTATTACAGCAGATACTTCCTGGTCCCCAAGAAGGGGGGGGGTTGCGTCCGATCTTAGATCTTCGTGCCTTGAACCGCTCGGTCAAGACGCTCAAGTTCAAGTTGCTAACAGTCAAGTCCGTCGTGTCACAGTTCCAACGTCTCGATTGGCTGGTCACGATCGACCTCATGGACGCATATTTTCATATTGGAATTCTGCCACAGCACAGGAAGTTCCTGAGGTTCGCTTTTGGGGACGAAGCCTTCCAGTATCGGGTCCTTCCATTCGGCCTAGCCCTATCACCCCGCACATTCACGAAATGCATGGATGCAGCACTGGCTCCTTTGCGACTCCAGGGCATCCGCATTCTGAATTATCTAGATGACTGGCTGATCCTAGCCCAGTCTCAGAAACTGGCAGTTCAGCACAGGGATATCGTCTTGGCTCATCTAGGTTCCCTGGGTCCGAGACTCAACGCCAAAGGAGCGTTCTTTCCCCGACCCAGAAAATTTCCTATTTTAGGGGTCATATGGAATTCGATCACGATGCAGGCACAGTTGTCTCCCGCTCGTGTCATCTCCATTCAGAACTCCCTGAGCAATCTCAGGCTAGGTCAAGGTTGCACTGTTCTTCAGTATCAACGAATATTAGGTCTCATGGCGTCTGCGTCCACGGTGATTCCTTTGGGCCTTCTCCATATGAGACCGTTTCAGCTGTGGCTAAAAGCCAGGGGGTTTCATCCAAGGGCCAGTCCCCTCAGGCAAATAAGGGTTACGCGCCCAGTGCTTCGTTCCCTTTCTATGTGGTTCAGACCCCGGTTCTTACCTTGGGTCCCACTCTAGGTGCGTCTTGTCGTCGCAGGCTGCTAACGACAGACGCCTCCCTGACGGGCTGGGTAGCGGCCTTAAGTGGTCGTCCGGCTTAAAGGGATAGGAGGGTCGTCAGTTCGGTTGTCACAGTAACTGTCTCGAGCTGATGGCCGTATTTCTGGCCCTGAAATACTTCCTCCTGAGGCTGCCATGTCTTGGTGCGGGTGGGCAATACAGTGGTAGCCTCTTACATAAACCATCGGGGGATCCACGTTCACGTCAGCTGAATTTCTGGCACGTTCGATCCTCCTTTGGGCCCAGGGCAGCTCAGGGCAGTTTCGTCCCTGGATGCCCGTGTGTGTGTGTGTGTGTGGGAGCAGATTTACTAATCTAGGGTAGAAGAGGACCTCTTCGCCTCTATGATAGCGCAATGTCTCCTCTACTTCTCCCTAAGTCACCCAGCCCCCTTGGGTCTGGGCTCAAAGGCACTTACGTGTCCCCCGGTTCTTCTGCTCCCGGGAGTCTTGGTAAGGTTCGCCAGCAAGGGTCTTGCCTCCTTTTAATGGCACTGCTCTGGCCGAACAGGATATGTTTCTCGAATTTCTCTCCTTGACGGCTCGCCTTGGGCGATTCCGGACAGGAAGGACCTTCTCATCACTGGTCCGAATTGTGAAAACTTTCATGCTTGGCCCCTAAGGGTACCAACTGAGGTTCACAGGGCTTTCTATTGAAGTTTCCGAGAACATTTCAAGTGCTACGGCTCCCTCCACTTGGAACTGATCTGGGTAGATTTTTCAGGGCAGAAGAGGACCTCTTCGCCTCTTTTGATAGCGCAATGTCTCCTCTACTTCTCCCCGAGTCGCCCAGTTTCCCCCCCTAAGTTCATATTACAGAACCAGCTAACTGCCAGTTTGCTTCAGTTCTGGATTTTCTGTAGAAAAAACTGTCAGCGGGCACTTGCCTCGCCACTGCCAGGTTCTATGTGGCTTCCACTGCGGTTTGCCACGCCTTGGTGGGCGGGGTGCCCCCTAAGAGGCGTCCTTGCTAGGACCTCTTCACAGGGTAAGACCCCTTTTTAGACCTCTAGAGTCAGCGTTTGGTAGACTTCTGACTCTCAGGATGGTTTTTCTTATGGCAATTACGTCTCTAAGGAGACTTGGGTACCTACAGGCTCTGTCTCTTTTGCCGGCCTGTTTAGAGTTTGCCCCAGAATGACCAAAAGCATTCTTTGCACCCTCACCCTAACTACCTGCCCAAGGTGTCTTTAGCGTCCCTTGGCCGGTTATTTTCTAAGCCTTCTGCTCCCTGCCGTTTGTAACGCCGGAGCAGCTAAGACTTCTCAGACTCTGTCCAGTCTGTACCCTTCAGACTTATGTCCACCGCTTTTGCTAGTGGCGTAAAGTCAGGGCAGCAATTCTTCACTTGGAAGCCATGACCGGGGGGCGGTCACTTCCTGGCAGACTATGTCACTTTGGGTGAGGTACATTTTTGCCCCGGCCTACGAGGCGCGCGGTCAAGCTTCGCCAGTAGGTTTTAGGGCGCGCACTACCAGAAGGCTGTCCTCCTTTAAAGCCTCGGCTAGAGGCCTCTCTCTGCAGCAAGTTTGTGATGCGGCAGGCTGGTCCTCCCCGCACACATTCATCTGGTTTCATGGTCATGTTTCTAGATGTTCATGCTACCCCGGGCTCTTATGCCCTTGGGTCGACATCTACGCTCATGTCTAAGCAAGTTTGTGATGCGGCAGGCTGGTCACCTCCGCACACATTCTTCAGGATCTATGGTTTGGCTAGATGCTCCTGCTACCCCGGTATGCCCTTGGGTCGACATCTACGCTAATGTCTAAGCAAGTTTGTGATGCGGCAGGCTGGTCCTCTCCGCACACATTCATTAGATTCTATAGTTTGGATGTCCATGCTACTCCGGGCTTTTACGCCCTCGAGTCGACATCTCAAACTCATGCAGGAACAAGTTTGTGACGTGGCGGGCTGGTCCTCTCCACGCACATTCTACAATTTTCTACATGGGCTAGGATGTTTTTGCTACCCCGGACTATGTCCTTGGGTCGACATCCCAGGCTCATGCTAAATCCAAGTTCATGGTACGAACTTTTGAGTTAGAGCCCTTGGGTCGGCTTCTCAAACTCATCTTTTGACTTTGTGGGCTAGATGCTCCGCTACTCCGGACTCTTATGTCTTTGAGTCGACATCTCAAGCTCATGTCTAACCAGGTTTGTGATACGGCAGGCTAGTCCTTTCCGCACACACTCTTCGGATTTTATGGTGTTAGATGTTCTGCTACTCCGGGCTTATGCCCTTGAGTCGACGTCTCAAGCTCATGTCTGGAACCTCTCGCGTTCTGTGAAAACACTTCACAACGATCAGGGGTCCGGACAGCCCCAGTGCGGCGGCGTGGGCATTTCGTTCCCCATAGCACTTAGCAGCGCAGCATCAAAGTGAAGCTTTTTGTAAAGGGAACGTCTCGGGTTACTTGTGTAACCCTTGTTCCCTGAAAAAAGCGGAACGAGATGCTGCGCTTCTTTTGCCGCACTGGGACGTCCCAGGACCGCTCTTCAGAAAAATAATCTGACGACACTCTGGTGACGCCTCCTATTTATAGCCTGGCCACAGGTGCGTCCAATGATCTCACCAACCGAGGCTATAAATTCCAGTCAATTTCATTGACGTGTTACACACATGTTCAGAGCAGCTCACAATAAGATTGTTTCCCCATAGCGCTTAGCAGCGCAGCATCTCGTTCCGCTTTTTTCAGGGAACAAGGGTTACACAAGTAACCCGAGACGTTCTCTTAAAAAGGTAGACAGAGTTCAGGTGCACAAACTGTTTCATTTGCCAAAGGGACATTGCAAAATCTCTGACCCTATGGAGATTGAAGAACAAGTGGGTCCAAATACCTACTTACTAGAGCAGGGGTTCCCAAACTTTTCAGCCCACGACCCCCAAAATAAAGGTGCGAGTGACTCATGACCCCTACTATCCTCGGAGGTGGTTAAAGTATACAAACATTGCGTGAAACTGTGCATACGCACTAAAAGGCATACTTCCAACACAAAAGAACACGACAGTCAAAACAACCATTATATTATTTTATATTAAATATTAACATCACCTAATGAGATTTGGACACGATGCCGTTGCACACAACTGCGCACACGCACAAATAGGCCTATCTAAACACGAGCATGTTTACAACAAAAAAGAACACAACAATCAAATAACTATAATGTTTTATAGTAATTTACTCATTACTTTTATTTAAATAGTAACATCACCGTCCTAATGAGATGGATGGGCACAATGCTTGGAGCAGAGCAAGTCCATTGGTTTAATTTTGGAGACCGCCACTCGGAGTTCATCCTCTACATTCAGTCGCGATCTGTATTTATTTTTAATGTACGTGAGTGCCAAGAAAGTCTTTTCGCACAAGTAGGTAGTGCCAAACGGCATCAGTATATCCATAGCGGCCTTGGATAGTTGTGGGTATTCCCTCTCGACGGAAATCCAAAACTCAGCCAGCGTCTTGGAATTAAACGCTGTCTTTAAGGTTTGGTCGCTTGACAGTTCAACCAATGCGTGCGTCCTCCAGGTCGGATGTCAGATGACAGGGCTTGAAGGTGGGTAGTGATAGACTTCATCACTATGTTAACACATTTTCCTCAATGAATTCGTCCAGCTCAGAAAACATGTCAATCCTACCCATTTCAACTCGTTCAGTCCAGCGCTCAAGTTTTCTCGTGAATGCGTAGATTTTATCATTCAGTGACATGATGCTTGTGTTTTCACCTTGCAATGACATATTACGGCCATTCAGTTTTTCAAATATGCAAGACAAATACGCTAGCCTTGTTAATCAGTCAGGATCAGCGAGCTGGGACCCATACTCCATCAGAAATAAGCGCACTTCGTCCCGCAGCTCAAACAGGCGGCTGAGCACATTCCCTGTGTGGGACAGCAAGCACTCAAGCTCCGATCCCAGTTTGTGACAGAGAGTGGCAAACAGCCTGATATTGAGTGGACGCGCTTTTATGTAGTTGACCATTTTTATCGCAGTCTCAAGAACACGTTTAAGTTCTGGGTCAAGTGTTTTGCTCGCAAGATCTTCTCTGTTTATAATACAGTGCGTGAAATTTATGTGAGGCACCACTTGCAAGACTCTTGCTTTAAGACCTTTCTTTTTCCCCAGCATCGCTCCAGCACCATCTGCACCAATGCACTCACCTCAAGACAGTCCCTCTTATTTTAGTTTGTTGTCAAGTTTTGTGAAAAGTTTCGCCTTTGCATGTTCCCTCCAGCGCGGTGCAAAACAGAATGTCCTCGTTAAGTTTTCCGTCAAAACTGTATCTGACGAAAATGAAAAGGCTGATGGCTTTTTTTATTTGCATGTTTTTTTATTTCTTATTTAACAACTATTTTTGTATTTTTTTTACAATTATGGATACAATATGCTATTTCTAATCGTTATATATATATTTTTTTTTTGATTTCTGGAAATCATCTCGCGACTCCCCCCTCGCTGTCTCACGACCCCCCGGGGGGTCGCGACCCCTACTTTGGGAACCACTGTACTAGAGGATAGAAGGAATGGCACTCCTTGCACTTGACATGAATGGATCATGTACCTGATCATACCCCTGACCTGCCAGAGGAAACTTCTTCCTTTGATACAGTGGAGAACTCCCAGCAGAGCAAGTGTTATCTTGTAAGAGTACGCCAGCCAGCCTCCATCATGGCTCAAAGTCTACGAGACTTGAACACATACACCTCATATTACCAATACATGTTGATGTCAGTTATCTGTTATAGTTATATATAGTCAAGCATTGTTGACACTTTCGTTAAGCTGTTATGCAGGATTCTACTGAAAAATGTTCATGAGGAATATGCATGTTTAGCATAATGGTGAAGTATTGAATACATTACAAGTAAATTGCTTAACTATAGATATTTCTACTGTATAGTTTTGTTGGTTTTAATTAACTAAAGGAAAAGATTAGAGGTAAGAAGAAAAAATGTTTGGGAGGATGTTGTGTCTACATCATATTTGAATGTATTAATAAAGGGATTTATGAATTAATAATAGATTTAGGGAAAGGAGGTGGCGAGAACCGGCTTAACAATATAAATAATATTTCATTAAATAAAAAGACACACACACAAACACACACAGGGCAGCTGCCCGTAAACGCTTTCTCTCTCTAGCACCACCGTCCATAGTTGGCCTTTATCCCTCTCGGAGGCTTGATTAGCCTGATAAGGGGCCGGGTGTGTAGAATCATGACCAAGCCCCGCCCTCCACCCTGTCACAGACAGCCACTATGGGGTAGCATAGGAAAAGGGTAAGTGAGAGAGTAGAGTACAGAGTTAGTGATTGCAGACATCTTGTATTGATGTTCTGTATTAAAAGACAACCACTCACATAGTAGTCTGGTGCCATCCTGCTTTTTATTTCATTTTAAGTCCATTCAACATTACAACAGCATGAGAGAAACAGATCAATATTTAAAACTTTTTCAACTATTAATCTGCCAAATATAAGAATACTGTTTTTAGAGCTCATAAAGCACCGAACACAAGATGTATATAATTAAATTTATTTCGAATTGCAGACATTCAAAGAATTTTAATGCTGAAAAAATCCTCAAAATGGGTGTTAAGCCCTGCCGGAAACACATTTTAATACCAGGTGTAAATGGAGTCAATATGTCATACCCACATTAAAATACTAAATCGTTCCAAGAGTTGAGGATGAAGTAGAATAAATATTATTAAACAGAAAAATCCAAAAGAAGATGCTATTATTCCATTTGGCATTTAAACGGGGAAAAAAAATCACCCCCCCAAAAATAATTATTTAATGTTGTTCCAAACCCATACTTGGAATAGGATGCACAAGTTCCATCAACTACTTTTCTAATACTTTAAAGTCAGTATTCACTGCCATTGTACTAAAAAGGCGGACCGGATATTATTCAAAAATATCCTTTTGTGTTCCGCACAAAGAAAGTCACACTTGTTTGTAATGATGTTAGGATGAGTAAATTATGACAGAATTTCATTATTGGGTGAAGTATTGCTTTAACAAATGGAAAGAGTAAGACATTATTTAACATTTTAAGCTCTGAAGGTGTTTATGTCATTAACATTTTTTTTTTTTATTCCATACATAAAAACAAAATACAAAATTAGGATAAACAGAACATAAATACATGGAATCATTTATATCCCTATTATTCCACCCCACTCAACCAGAACTTGTCCATTCCCCACCCCCAGTGGTCAAAATAAATACAAATAAAGGACTTAGACACATATCTAAAAAAACACAAAGAAAGAAAGTGATTATCCACAGAATTCTTTTTTAAATGACTACATACAACGAAACAACATTGTCCCTAACCGTTATTGAAATCCTCCAGGAAGGCCACATATCTGCCCCATTTCTTCCTGTATGCCTCCATGTTACCCAGGAGTCTATACATCATTTGCTCGAAAGCCGCCACCTTGCCCAATTCGATGCACCACTCCTGTAAGGAGGGAGAACAAGCTGCCTTCCAACCCCTAAGAATTGATAGTCTCCCAATCATCACACTGTATAGAACCCACTTTTTATATATTTGTAATTTATATCAATGACTGTCCCATTCCCCAAAATACACAGTATTGGGCAGAGAGTAACGTTAGTATCCAAGACCTCACTGATGAAGTTCTGGACTTCCGACCAGAACTCTTGAATCATCGCACAGAACCAAAAGGCATGGTCTATGTCCCCATCTTCCGATTACCATCTCCAACAGGTAGGTGTATCTATTAAACCAAGTCTATTCAACCTAGAGGGTGTCCAACAGAAACAATATATGATCTTAAATTGCATAAGACGTATCTTAGCGTCTCTGGACGTAAGACCTTACACACAGCTATTTACTCAACCTCATGTCCTTCCAAACCTGTATGACATTCTGTGGAACACAAAAGATTATATTTTAAAGAATGTTTTTGTCCATATAATGAAAGTCAATGGTGATCAAAACAAGCAATTTTGCTCACCATTTACTTTCCTTATATGGAATACAAAATACCTTTTTTGGGGTTCTGCAAAAGAAAGTCACATGGATTTGGAAGGACATGAGGTTGAGTATATGATGACAGAATTTACATTCATTAAAATGTACATTTTTGGGTCAAGTTATAACTTTTAATTAATATTAAAAGTTATAACTATCTAAAACACAGTGATTTTATAAGACTTGTAAAAAGTTACACTGCATGTTGCAAAAGTATCTTCATTGCAAATAAAAACAGAGCGTATCATATTTTTTACTCAGCAAATGTTGTCTATTCTCTTACCTGTTAAAACAGCTCTTCAGTGAAGCCAGGCATCTGTCTCCTCATACAGCTTTTCCTCCTGTTGCAAACCAATTCCAGTTTTATCTAACATTCAGTGGGATGTTTATTGAAATCCAAACGGCAAACGTACCTTGTTTAACTTCTACAATATCCATGTGCTCCTTGTCAGGGCTGGACTGAGAAGAGAAATCGGACCGGGATTTTACATAGCAACTGGCCCAAAAGTTGTTGGGGGCAGAGTGTTCGCTAAAGCGGCGGCTCATTTTCAAATCAAAATCAAATCAAATCAAATCACTTTATTGTCACTCTACTGTGTACACGAGTGCAACAGCAGGTGAAATTCTTGTGTGCAGTTCCGAGCAACATTGCAGTCATGACAGTGACGAGACATAAACCACTTTACAATAACAACATATTTACACAACACAATTTACATAACAAATGTACACATACCTACACAACAATTTACATATCAAATGTACACAATACACACAATGTAGAATACACATACACTAGATAAGGGTATAAATATATATATACACTAACTGAATTGGGAGCGAGAATATATTGACAGAGTGATGATTAATAAAGTGCAGTGCTGATTGTTGATCGTGAGAGATCATGTGTTCAAAAGTCTTATTGCTTGTGGGAAGAAGCTGTCATGTAGTCGGCTGGTGCGGGTCCTGATGCTGCGATACCGCCTGCCTGATGGAAGCAGTGAGAGCAGCCCATGACTCGGGTGGCTGGAGTCTTTGATAATCCTCCGAGCTTTATTCACACACCGTCTGTTATATATATCCTGGAGGGAGGGAAGCTCACCTCCGATGATGTTTCTGGCCGTTCGCACCACCCTTTGCAGGTCTTTGCGGTTGTGGGCGGTGCTATTGCCGTACCAGGCGGTGATGCAGCCAGTCAGGATGCTCTCTACAGTACTGGTGTAGAACCGTGTGAGGATGTGTTGGTTCATTCCGAACTTCCTCAGCCGTCTCAGGAAGAAGAGGCGCTGGTGAGCCTTCTTCACAACGGCCTCAGTGTGGACGGACCATGTGAGTTCCTCAGTAATGTGGACACCGAGGAACTTGAAGCTGCTGACTCTCTCCACCGGTGCTCCATTAATGGTGATGGGGCTGTGTTCTCTGTCTTTCTTCCTGAAGTCCACCACAAGCTCCTTGGTTTTACTGACGTTGAGGGAGAGGTTGTGCTCCTGACACCAGCGTGTCAGAGTGTGCACCTCCTCTCTGTAGGCTGTTTCATCATTGTCAGTGATCAGACCTACAACCGTCGTATCGTCAGCAAACTTAATGATGGCATTGGAGCTATGTGTCGCCACACAGTCATGTGTGTAAAGGGAATACAGGAGTGGACTGAGAACACAGCCCTGCGGGGCTCCAGTGTTGAGGGTCAGTGATGAGGAGTAATTTTAGATTATCGCGGGCGACACAGCGGCCCGCTCGGTTCTCTCGATGGCCATTCCACCCTGATCGGCCCCAAAGTGTGTCGGCCCACCGGGAAAACACCCGGTATGCCAGATTACCAGTCCTGCCTACAAATTACACACAGAGAATTAATGCAAGCCCACATTATATTCATCATATGTAACCGGTGTTGATCTGCAAATAGATATTCAACTTGACCAAAAAAGCTACCTTGGTGAGTTATACTGTTATTCATTGCGATTATTTTCTTAAGTTAACATTAGCTGCATAGCTAATATTCATTTAGCCTCAGAAAATAACCACAATGCATGTTCAACATAAACAAAAGCTACAAAGCATAATTATGTATTCAGAATACAAACTTTAAAGCCTGCAAAAAATATGTTTGAAAATGTCTCCTGATATCTTACCTTAGTTTCTTAAACTTGTTTCTGTTGAAGTAACACGTGCGCCGCTGAATGTAATACTGCTGCAATAAAGAGCAACATAACACGCTCACACTTACAATAAGCATGGGGAAAAAAATGAGAGTCCAAATAAATAATTAATTACATATTTAGGAAGATTGTATTGTGATGCAATATATGCAGACTTAAAAAAAAAATTTATGTGACTGGATAGGTAAAAATTATTCACCAAAACAGACGATTTCCTATTGAGTCCCATAGGAATACAGAATATTAGGGAATACCAAGATAGCTTCACTGTTGTGACGTCATGAGCAATCCAGTTATATATATAGATTAGTGATCAATACACAATTTAAGTTTCAACAATATGCTTGAGGCAACATTCAAATAAATATCCAGATTGAACATGCGGAAAACCTTTAACCACACTGATTGCAAGTGCGAAATGACAGGATGAGATTTTACCTTTCTGGGCAATTTGGTCGAAAGAATTTGTAATGGTGAAATAGGGGCAAGGGCCACTTGTTCAATGCAAAACCAGGGAGGGGCCCTCTCCGGTGGGAGTGTCCAATGTGCCAAATGTAGCTCAACTCACATCAAATGAAGCCCACATCCCTCGAAAAACGTTTTATTAAAGGGTAATAATTAACTCGAATTAAATCTGGCCTCTGGAAGGTGCCCGGCTGAAAAGCTGGAAAATCATCCTCCTTTCTTATCGTGGCTGCTAATGGTTCCAGGACAAGACAGAACAAATAGGGGGAAAGAGGACAACTCTGCTAGGTGCCCCTATCCAGAGTAAAGGTATCTTAAATTAATCCATTTGTTTGTACTGCCGCTACCGAGTGTCTATAAAGTAACTGTGGAGTGAACCGGCTTGTCAACATAAATAATATTTTAATATAAAACTGAAGCAAAAAGCACAAACACACACAACGGACATGTCCGGGATTGAGCTCTCTCTCTCGAACCGTCGTCACCGGCCACCTTTATCCCTCGCGCGCCCCATCAGGCCGATTGGGGACCGGGCGTGCAACATTCCAGCCAGGCCCCGGCCCCGCCCCCCTCCACTCCACAGTAACTTAATCCACCCAATTATATCATTCCCAAACTCATACATTTCCAAAATCTTAAAAAGATAATCCCATTCTACCATATCAAATTCCTTTTTGGCATCAAGTGAGATGGCAGCAACCGGAGTCTGATCATATACCACTGACCACTTAATATTGATGAAATGAGCCTAATGTTATAAGAAGAGCTGCGACCCAAAATAAACCCCACCTGATCTATATGTATAAGAGATGTCATAACTTTACTTAATCAGTTAGCCAAATTTTTTGGCAATATTTTTACATCTAGCTGGATCAGGGAAATCGGACGATAACTCTTACACCTGCTTGGATCTTTGTCCTTTTAATGAATCAGACGGATCCAGGCTTTTGTCATGGTTGGCAGAAGCTTTTCATTCTTTAATGATTCCATATAAACTTCTAACAAAAGTGGAGCCAGTTGTGATTAAAAAGATTAAAAATATTCTGCGGCAAAGCCATCTGGCCCCAGGGCCTGTGGGCAAGGCCTTAAATTCCTCGCCACGCACCTTCAAGGTTATCTCAGAATCAAGAGAATTGTTTTGCTCAATCGTCAGTTTAGGAAGTTCTAATGGTTCCACAAAATGTTTAATATATTCATCAGTAGACAAAGACGTGGAGCTATAGAGATAGAATTCTTTAGAATTCATTAAAAGCATTATTAATATCAATAAAAATTTCACTACCAGCAGATTTCACTTATGGAATATATCGCTTCATATATCTAGCCAGAAGTTTTCCAGCTTTGTCCCCCAGCTCAAGGTATGACTGTCTTGGCCTGAATAGCCATATATCCACCTTCCGTGACTACACACTGTTATATTTTTATTTCAGTCGGGTCAATTCTCTGAGGCCATCAGATGACTTTCGGCACTTTAGCTATACTTCTGCACTTTTAATATTCCCTTACAAAACTTAGGATTTTTTGATGAATGAGGCATACTGTATGATCCGACCCCTAAGAACTGCCTTAAGTGCCTCCCAAGTCACGACCACAGAGGATACTGAGGGCCAGTTGGTCTCCATATAAACATTGATTTCAACCTTTAACATTGGAATTCAGGATTTAAAATGGCAACTAAATTATTTCTATTTCTCTGTATGTGGCAACAACTCTAAACTCACCAGGGTGTGATCTGAGACTAATATGTTTCCAATTGAGCAATCAACAACAGATGAAATGAGGGATTTGGATATATATAAAAAAATCTATTCTAGAATAAATCTTATGAACTGATGAAAAAAATGTATAGTCCCTACCAGATGGGTTCAAATGTTTTCAGATATCTGTAAAACTAAGATTTTTACACATCTTGTGAAGCGTCAATGTTGCTCTAGGGGGCGTACACACTTTTTTTCAGAGAGAGAGAGAGAAAGAGATATGGAGCATGTGTGATCACCTGTTGCCACACCCAAGCAGAGATGCTGTCAGCTTTCTGAAGGTCAGCTTTCTCAGTGGAAAAATAGCATGCAAGTGGGGGTATTTCTCCCTATTTCGCAGTAGCCAGTGTGCAAGAGTCGATCACTATAGAAACCGCAATGTTCTCCACCATTTTAAACAGTACTCATTGTATAATTAATCAGTCTTTTGTGTCTTTTAGCTGTGATGAGGCGAAATGCTGAAGTTGTTCACTTAAAGCCTTTTAAAGCTATTTAGTAGTGTAGTGTAGTAAGTGTAGTAAGTGATCACGAAGAGCTGTTGTATGTAAACGGCTGATGCGGATTCACTTCACATCACCTAACTGGCTTATAATACACACAAAAACGATCTTTTGCCACCACCTGCTGGCTAACATATGTAATGTCATAAAAAAAGACCATAGCTCTTAACAGATCTGCGCTTCTCTTACACATGAACACAAGCGGAGTGATACACACACAGTGAAGCGTCGAAGTGCTGATGGTGTCCATCAATGTTCATGGAACGTCTCTCATCCAATCAGATTCGAGGACTGGAACTAACTGTTGTGTATATATTAGGGCTATTAATTAAATTTTTTAATCTAATTAATTAATGTCCTGATTAATTAATCGCAATTAGTCACATTTAATCGCAAATAAAAATATTTGCTGGGAAAGCCCCTCATATAACAATAATTCAATATATAATAATGAAATAATTATACATAGTTATCTTTAAATATTTAACAATTATATGTATATATATATATATATATATATATATATATATATATATATATATATATATATATATATAATAAAAAATATTCAGATAATTCAAATGCATTACATTCTTGTGGCAGAAGAGTTCATCATTGATAAGACAATACAAAAAGCAGCTTTAAAATACAATGTATTGTTTACTACCATATTATTGAACATAAGTCAATCATTGGCAAACTGTTCACAGCAATCCATTTCGCAAGTAAATTTGTCAGTCAGTTCAAGATATATTATGAGGGCTTGTTTAAGGGCCCGTCAATGTACACCTGCGTCAGACATGCTTGTGTAGCGTCTTGGGTGCGTTGCATCATAAACATGCATTTTTAGGTCACTGTGTCAAGTTAAATATAGTTTAATACTTAGAACACATCTTGAGATCCCTTAGTTCAAATTTGCGCACCATCAAGTGTTTTGAACGCAAGAACGTAACAAATGTCTGTTTTGTGATGTCTGGTTGTTTTCTTTTTTCAAGTTTAAAGATAACTATGTATAATTATTTCATCATTATATATTGAATTATTGTTATATGAGGGGCTTTCACAGCAAATATTTGTATATGTGATTAAATGTGATTAACTGCGATTAATTAATCGGAACATCATGTAATTAATTTGTTTAAAAATTGTAATCAATTGACAGCCCTAATATATATATAAATATTAGGTTCCTCGGACGGTCAAGTGAATGTTCATTGAGTCATGTCCACTCAGCTGTATCAAGAGCATCACACAATGACTTCCTTAGTATCTATTCTCAATTTGGCTGGGAACCTCAGTGCAAAAGCACTTTCCTTGAAATGATCAAGTTTCTCTCTTGTCAAATTTGCAAAGTCTGGGAATAAGAAAATGTTCTTCCAAGAAAGCCTTCCTTTACTCCTCGCCTTGCATATCACAAGATCTATATCGGATGATCTCAGAAATTTGGCCAGAATTGAGTGGGGCCTGTCTCCCTCAGCGGATCGTCGAGCCGGATTCCGGATGTGAGCTTGCTCGATTTCCAGCTTATGGCCTGTTATGTTGAGCAGACTCGGAAAGAGCCTGTCCAGAAATTCCACCATATTTTGACCCTCTGCTCACTCGGGTATTCCAACAATTCGGACATTGTAGCGCCAACTACAATATTCCATATCCTCCTACTTTTCCCAGACATGCTCCAAGTCTGCCTTGGTCACAAGCAGATTAGTAGATACCTCTTCACATCAGTGAATTTCGTCTCCATGACAGTGATCGATCGACGTATTGCAGCAAGATCCTCCAAGTCAGCAACGACCTTTGTCAGCATTGCAGGTACATTCAGCAATTCACGCAGAGTCTCTTTCACTTCTCCGGCCAAATTGACTCCCTGGTCCGAGGCCTCCGGAGGGGCATCAGCTATAAGTGTTTTAATTGTCTCCAGAGCCCAATAATTTTTAATTCTTTGACATGTTGTCTTCGTAGAACAGTTATGGTTCAGGGTGTATCAAATCTCACTGGTTTATATCATTCAAAATATAAAAACTAGCAAGTGCGCAGAGGTTGCCATTTATACATCCGAACATCGCATGGCATCACGTGACTCCCCTCTGAAGGTGCTTTTAAAGATATCCTGTTCAGTGGCATCCCCCAAAATGAAAGGCTTATAACTTGATCAAAAGAAAACAAAAACAAGGAGGGTCAAGTGTTTCATATCACTGAAAAGAAAACATTTGATTTTTTTTATGATATAGATTATGATAAATTCTGAGACTCTCAGCCTAAGAAACTGCTTAAAAATAATAACAACAATTGAGCCAAACAATTAACTTTTTTCCCCCTATTTTTTCTTATTTTACATTATATATCTTTGGGTGTAAATAAGGTGACTCCCAAAAACTGCTTTTATTTTGTCATGATAACTGTGTCTGAGAAAAAAGTTGTGTTGATATTACCAAAAAATGACAATCAAAAGTTATAGCATTACAAAAACTATTTATCAGTGTGTCCAAAAACATTTCCATGCATCCAAATGCCACTCCAAACAAATAAAAAATAATAATTGTAAATAAAATCTATTTGCACATGCAAACACAACAATGACTAAATGTATGCATAGCATGGAGACATGATTTTAGCAATGCATCATTCATTTCCATGGTGCCATCTCCTGGTAGCCATGTGTAACATTGTGCTTTGTGTGAATTATCTAATGATCTATGCATCCGATTTCCTTGTGTGTGAGCTTGTTTGAAAGATAATCACCTCTAAATAATGGTATGTGATATTTTATGTTCCATCTATTTTGCGTGAGTGAAAATGCGACACAGAAGCAACTCTGACATAATTGTCAAAGACATATACACTCACCTAAAGGATTATTAGGAACACCTGTTCAATTTCTCATTAATGCAATTATCTAATCAACCAATCACATGGCAGTTGCTTCAATGCATTTAGGGGTGTGGTCCGGGTCAAGACAATCTCCTGAACTCCAAACTGAATGTCAGAATGTGAAAGAAAGGTGATTTAAGCAATTTTGAGCGTGGCATGGTTGTTGGTGCCAGACGGGCCGGTCTGAGTATTTCACAATCTGCTCAGTTACTGGGATTTTCACGCACAACCATTTCTAGGGTTTACAAAGAATGGTGTGAAAAGGGAAAAACATCCAGTATGCGGCAGTCCTGTGGGCGAAAATGCCTTGTTGATGCTAGAGGTCAGAGGAGAATGGGCCGACTGATTCAAGCTGATAGAAGAGCAACTTTGACTGAAATAACCACTCGTTACAACCGAGGTATGCAGCAAAGCATTTGTGAAGCCACAACACGCACAACCTTGAGGCGGATGGGCTACAACAGCAGAAGACCCCACCGGGTACCACTCATCTCCACTACAAATAGGAAAAAGAGGCTACAATTTGCAAGAGCTCACCAAAATTGGACAGTTGAAGACTGGAAAAATGTTGCCTGGTCTGATGAGTCTCGATTTCTGTTCAGACATTCAGATGGTAGAGTCAGAATTTGGCGTAAACAGAATGAGAACATGGATCCATCATGCCTTGTTACCACTGTGCAGGCTGGTGGTGGTGGTGTAATGGTGTGAGGGATGTTTTCTTGGCACACTTTAGGCCCCTTAGTGCCAATTGGGCATCGTTTAAATGCCACGGCCTACCTGAGCATTGTTTCTGACCATGTCCATCCCTTTATGGCCACCATGTACCCATCCTCTGATGGCTACTTCCAGCAGGATAATGCACCATGTCACAAAGCTCGAATCATTTCAAATTGGTTTCTTGAGCATGACAATGAGTTCACTGTACTAAAATGGCCCCCACAGTCACCAGATCTCAACCCAATAGAGCATCTTTGGGATGTGGTGGAACGGGAGCTTCGTGCCCTGGATGTGCATCCCACAAATCTCCATCAACTGCAAGATGCTATCCTATCAATATGGGCCAACATTTCTAAAGAATGCTTTCAGCACCTTGTTGAATCAATGCCACGTAGAATTAAGGCAGTTCTGAAGGCGAAAGGGGGTCAAACACAGTATTAGTATGGTGTTCCTAATAATCCTTTAGGTGAGTGTACGTACTTAGCTATTACATGTTATATAGCAAATAAGCTGGTTGTATTCTACTCTTTGATAGCTTTCCAAAAACATAAGACTGTAGTTGTTAATATTTTGACGATTACATATTTTTTTTCATGGGCCCACCCAAGCTTAAAGGGTTAAAGAAAGTTCACAGAACTGTTTTTGGCCCCCAGTTTTAGAAACAAGTGGCTAAAATGTATTTTTAAGAAGGCCACTGATCTCATCAATCCAACATTGATTTGAACAAAAGACAAAGTCAGAGATTTCAGGTTTCACTATACTTTTGGAGACATTGGGTGGGCGTTTATGTCAATAGAATATGCTAAAAAGACCTTCTAATTAAACATTGACTAACACTAGCGCATGGTAGCACAAATGACATACTATTTTCTAAACTGTCCAAATATGCAATAAAAGGCCAAGCATGTTATCTTTTAAGTTTGTCTCTAGACAACAGACAGCTGAGAAATGGTCAGCTATGCAAAAGACTTGAGCTGTGATTATTTAAAGATGTATCTTAGAGAGCACATAAATGGTCCACATTTATATGAGCAGATAAAAGCTTAGGTTAGAACAGCCAAATAAATATGAAAGTCAGCCCTATCACTGTCCAAGCTAAATGCCACAGAGAAAAGCTGCTCTTGATGCAGGCGTCTTAGACAAGGTGATACTATACAAATACCATACACTCACAACAAAGTCATAGGTTATTTGTGTGGAAAGTGTGTGCAAGCTTTTATATTGTGGTGTGGACCAAATGTCCCTACAAATATAAACTTTAAAGGTGCAATATGTAAAAAATGTCATGTAATATTAGCCCCTTTTTTGCCAATGTGTATAAAAATGAGCCCTTCCTGGACTTCCTAGGTTGCCTATTAAAGCCTGTAGACTGATTTTCATGGGAAGGGAGCGGATCGCTTTTGCCGTGAAAATCCAAATGATGTGATGTTTATGCACGCTTCCGAGAGCATTGCCTCAGTAATCGCTTCTCTTCTGCTATTCAACAGTGACAACAAACATTTATATTGTTATAAAAACAAAGTCCATTATTATAAAACAATAGCCCATCGATATATCAAAATGGCTGTTGTGATGGAATCACATCAATACTAAATTGTGTCAACGTATTTATAATGTACAGTCTATTTTATAAACAGCTACTATCATCATCCAAAAAATTTAGCTAACAGCTATTGATAAAGCTGGCTAGCTAGCTAATGCCGGCATAGGCTATCATATAAACGCAGTCAATGTATCAAGCAAAGAAAATTGATTACTTCAAACTACAGTCTCGCATAGTTAGACCTATATTCACACTTTGTTTAAGCTCTGTTCCAGCTCTGGAGAGTCAAATATAATATACAGTCTCAAAGTTTGTAGTAAAACAATCATAACTGTGTCATTTTAATTATGCTACCTCATCTGTCAGCACGATGCTGGTGAATACTGTTGTCTCTTTGTATATTACTTCATTGTTTTGGTCGATGCTCGCATCTGTATGGAGTGTGTGCATGAGCGCTGGCTGCAGTTCACTTAACGGCCACAGGAGTCATTAATAACAAGAGTTTCTTAATCTTACATACTGCACCATAAAAGAAAACTTAATGGTCACATTTTAAGGAATAGTAAACCCACAAATGAAAATGATGTCATCCATCCATCCATCCATCTGTTTATTATAGCTACCAACGTAAAATTAAAGGTCTCTCATTAATTCAATGGAAAGAAGGCTTGATTTTTCAGTGTAAAATCCTTAATTTGCCGGAGAAAGGTTATCTTACAATAATATGTTTCTGTGACAGACTGGAACAAGCACAGGCATGATTAGAGCTCTTTAGCTCAGTTCGATATTCTGCCAAGACCTGAAGAAAAACAGCTGGTGAAATATTGAACTATGTAAATATGGAAAAAGAAAAGCACTGGTGTATTTTTTAAATGTAGGGAAAGTCTTAAATGGATTGTTTTCATTCACCCTTGAAAGTCTCAGTGGTGCTGGCACTTGGAGCACAGGACACGTCTGGCTAATATGTATTTGATGAAACATTAATATTCTTCAGACAGCTTTTGGAGTGAGCTTCAGAGGAAAGAATATGACCTGAAATTGTGGTTAATAGCATCTATGAAAAAAAACAATATATGAGATTTAGTGGACTAGTTCAGATTTTCAAAATGCAACTACAGTAAGTATCTAGCCAGATATGATTATGCATCAATCTATCTGAATGTCTGTCTGTCTGTCCATCAACACAACATAGCATTAAGTTAATGAGTTTTTGGATGTTTGATGGTCAAAAAAATAATAATATTTAGACCACTGATGAGCCAAAATATTATGACCACTCATGGGTGAAGCAAATAAAGATGATCATCTCCTAACAAAACCACATGTCAAGGTCTGGGTAGATAGATGGTAAGCGAACAATCCGTTCTCGTAGACAACACGTTGAATGCAGGAGAAACGTGCAGAAGTAAGGACCTGAGCGACTTTGACAATGGCCAAATTGTAATGGCCAGCTGACTGGGTCAGAGAATCTCTGAAACGGCAAGGCTTGTGTGGTGCTCCCAGTCAGAAGTGGTGAATACCTACAGAAAGTGGTCCAAGGAGGGACAAAACACAAATGGGCAACAGGGCGTTGGGCCGCCCAAGGATCATAGATGCACGAGGGCAACTAAGGCTATCCCATCTGGCCCGAACCGGCAGTAGGTCTACTGTGACACAAATCACAGAACATTTTAATGATGTTTATAGAAGGAATGTGTCACAACACCCAGTGCTTTGCACCCTGCTGCATATGGGGCTGTGTAGCAGCAAATAATGTTATAACTACCATTAATGTAATAATAGCCACTAATGTAATAAATGTTTTAAAAACAAATTATTAACCCAGCCAATAATGTAAGAACTTATTACATTATGGGCAAAAGTTATTACATTGCTGGTTCAGAAATTGTATGGTCAGAATGCCCATGATGACCCCTTTCCACAATTGAAAGCGCCTACAATGGGCACGCGAGCATCGGAAATGGACCTCAATCCAGTTGAGGATCTGTGGGATGTGCTGGTCCAACAAGTCCAGTCCATGGTGGCTCCACCTTGCAACTTTCAGAATTTGAAGGATCTGCTGCTAATTTTTTATTGCCAGATACCACAGGATAGCTTCAGGGTCTAGTAGAGCCCATGCCTCGGCAGGTCGGCACTGTTTTGGCGGTACACGGAGGACCAACAGCATATTAGGCAGGTGGTCATAATGTTTTGGCTTATCAGTGTGTGCATGCAATATATTTTAAGCAATATCACACAAGCAAGAGTACAAAATGGCCTTCCATCAGCGGTCGCAGACACAAGGCCGCAGGTCGAGTGCAGCAGGCAATCACAGTAGTGCTGATTTAGGGCCATACAGCACGATTGCAAGAGTATATATATATATATATATATATATATATATATATATATATACACTGTAAAAATAAAGTCATTATTTTTACATATTTCATGGGTTTTTTTTTTTTTTTTAAATTTTAAGATGACTTATATTGCTAATTTGATCTCTGTGTTTATGGTAGCTGCTAATTATAGACAGATTTGCATGTTTTAGTTGAATACATGTTGACTGATGGTGAAAAGAAAGTTTTTTTTTTAAGCAACGTTTGTACTTTATCTAAATAAAGTGTTCTCTTAAATTGTTTTGAAGACTAATAAAATCTTCAACAAAATTGTATACAAGGAGAAAAAGCTGTGTGGAAGCTGCAAGATTGAAATAAAATTAGTTATGCTACACAATTACGTGAATGATCTAATTTAATCAAGGGGAAAATAAAAAATTTTTAAAAACATGAGAACTCAAAATTAACAAATACACACTGTAATTCACAAGCTGTCTTGCACTAGTTGTAAAATTACACATTTGACATGAAATGTTTTCCATTCCAACAAGTTGGCACTGTTTCTCTGTTTTGAATTAAAATATGACATTTAAAAGAAAAAAAACTAATGTGAGAACAGAAATCATTCAAGCAAGCAGAGAACCAACAACAGCACAAGATATCAAATATCATACCTCAGCTGATCTATTTTACCTGCTTCTTTACAGTCTGCCATTACAGATCCTGTTTAATTTAAACATCAAACAGAAAGCATATGATTGAATACATAATAACAGGCACCTCCTATAATAGCGGGCTGGCAAATTTCCATGAAAATGACTACATTTTATGTATAAAACAAAATGTACAATAATTATACTTATATAAGTACAATTAATTGCCATCTTTTTCTTTTCCTCTCGCAAGATGAAACTGTCACCACAGCCAGTGGCAGTGCACGGCACACTTCAGGTCATTGGGATCTAAGCATTTAAAAAAAAGTTTAAAAAAATCCTCAAAAAAGGAAAAATTGAAAAAATAAATAAATATATATATATATATATGTATATATATTATAATTTATTACTTCCCAAAAGTGTATAGGATCACTAAAGACATCCCTAGACATTTAACAGTGTCGTTTTTTTATGATTATTTCATGTCTTTATAAGTTTACTATCACATGATATATATTTAATTGTTTAATACAAGACATTTTTTTATTATCAGTATACCCTATGCGTGTAGACATACAGAATAAACATGCAATTTGTTAATCAAGCTGCCACTGATGTGTCAGTGATTGGATTTGATTTTCATTTGACATTGGTATTTAACAAAGAAGCAATGTGGAAGTAAAATATAGTAAGTGAAACAAGTGAACAGTATGATTTGGATATTGTTTTTTGGGTGTATTACTGAAATTATGTTTTTCCTCTATTAGACTAAACAGTGCCTGAGAAAACGGATGTGTAGCTTATGTGTAGTTTATGTGAAGGCATTTTCTAGATCCATTTATGATTGATATATATGCCGGGTCTCTAAAGGCCAGAGTGTGTAATAATGTTTGGTGAAACACATATGCATTTAAGGGTTAATTAAAGGCCACTATATAACTGCAAGGAAGGTGAAATGTTGTGACCAGGTTATTGAGAAATGGGGTTCCAAGCTCTCATTGGTGTGGGCTTAGCAGCATGACTGATCCTGTATGTTAAGTAAACAGGAGACCCCATGACTCATAATCCCTAGCAAGGGTCTCAGTGCCTTTGGCCACGTCTGCCCCAAAGCCAAAGGGACTCCAGCTGCTACCCAGATAACCAGTTAATCCCCTCAGCTCGTTAAAAACTCTTTTATCTTCAACCAGCTCCACTCCAAACAACATCTCTCTACATTTCGACCAAAAATCAAAGCGAGAAAAAAAAAATCAATGGTTTGACCAAAACAGCAAAATCAGCCATATCAGAGTACCATAAACATTCCCTATCACTATACCACACAGAAATCCTCTAATCCAGCAAAAGGTTACTGTCCTCTCTTTTCTGTTCCTGCCAATCCCCAATCAAAACCTGTCATGTTCATGCAAGTGATAGTCACTGTGCAAATCATTGGGGATCCTTCATATAATATCTATCTAAATTCACCTGAATATTGTAGCCAAATATTATCTGTGTACCTTCAGACAAAAACTTTAAAATAGAAGAACAGAGGACACCAATGGCAATGAGGAGTTAGGCTATTGTGGATCAGGGCAGGGAGGTGAGGTTTATAATCTGCTAATGCTGGTGCCATCTCATCTTTAATCAACTTAATGCTGTCCTGCAGCACATATAAAAGGAGAAAGTATTGAGAAGAGGAGAACTCTTCAATGGGAACTGTGTGCATGGGACAAGAATAGAGAAAACTGTCATATCACCCCAACCCACACAAAGAGCATTAATGCTAGATTTATGCTGGACTGATAAGGGCCATGTAGTCATTTAACCCTCTGCATGCGCACACAGCAGTAGAAGTAGAGCAGAGTAAAATTCACTTAATGTACAGTAGAGTATTAGAGTAGAATAAAGAAGAATAAAGCAGAGTAGAGTAGAATAGAGAAGAGCATAATAGAGAACAAAAGAATACTAGTCGAAAAATATAAAATAAAGAGTAAAGCATAGAAGAATACAGAAGAGTACTTTAGCAGAATAAATAAAAAAATTGTATAGTAAAGCAATGTAGAGTAGAATAGATAGAGAATAGCATAGTTGAGTAGAGCATACAACAGTACAGTATTAGAGTAAAAAAATAGAATAAAGAAAAAGAGAGTAAAGCAGAGTAGAACAGAGAAGAGCATAATTGAGTATAGTAAAATAAAGAATAGCATAGTTGAGTACAGTAGAGTATTAGAGTAGAATAAAATACAATAGAGTAAATCAGAGTAGAGTAGAATAGAGAAGAGCATAGTTGAGCAAAGTAGTGTCGAATAGAGCATAGTAGAGTAGAATACTAGAGTAGAATATAATACAATAAAGCAGAGTAGTGAAGAATAGAATAGAGTTCAACTTAGTAGAATAGAGCATAGTTAAGTAGAGTAGAACATAGTGGAGTACTAGAGTAGAATAAATTAGAATAAATAAGAATTCAGTAAAGCAAAGCAGAGTAGAATAGATCAGAGTAGAATAAAGCACAGCATAGTTGCGTATAGTTAAGTACATAAGTAGAATAAAGAACAGTTAAGCAGAGTAGAGTAAAATAGAGTATAGTAAAGTACATCATAGTGCTAGAGAAACATGAATAAAGGAAATGACATGAATAAAGGAAAGTTGAGTAAAGAAGAGTTGAGTATAACAGTGAAGAGAAGAGTAGAATAATGCAGAGCATAAATGGTAGAGTTGAGCATAATAGAGTACCAAAAGTGGAATATATTAAAATAGAATAAAGAAGAGAAGAGTAAAGCTAAGTAAAGTAGAATAGAGAAGAATAGAGCAAAGCATATAGTAGAGTACAGTAGAGTACTAAAGTAAAATAAAATAGAGAAAGAAGTGTATGATTAGGCAGAATACAATAGAAAAAGAAGAGTAGAGTAAAGCAGAGTAGAGTTGAGTTCAAAAGACCAGTATATACTAACATGAATGCCTGTCAAAACTTGTTTATGCTGGTTAATAATGGTTTGGTTCTTGTCTAGCCAGTGGGCTAGCATTGCCATGCTGCTCTCCAGGAAAACGTAGCTGGTTGACCAGCATGTCAGTTTTCTTGCTGATTAAATTAGTTAAAGGGCCATGATATGCCTTTTTTATTTTAATATCTTCCTTTAGGTTCACTTATAATATGTTTTTTGGCACAAAAAACAGCCATATATTTGTAAAACATGATCTTTTTCCACCCTCATTCTGACCCTCTGTCAGAAACGCTCTGTTTTGGTGCTACGTCTCCTTAAGTGATGACAGTAAACGGTTATATTAGTGTATGTTTAACCGGAACCAATGTATGTTAATGTTATGATTGGCTCTCTGCTCTTGACTGACCTGCTCTCACCTTGCTATCTCACTGATCCCCGCTACTGGGCAGGCTACAGAAGTCATTAAAGGTAAAGTAGGCGTTGATGTGTTGTTGTGGAGGTGGTCAGATGCAAATGTCTACCACAGTATGAAATCATAATATGAAGGACGTAGAGAATGAGTTGTTTTGGCTGCTTGGTTTCAACAAATGCTCTTTGTGCAGTGAAGAGAAAGTTTTGAGTTCTGAAACGTACAGTATGTTTTTATAGTACAATGACATCTTACATGGAAATTTGATTACTAATGTCATCATGTCCCCTTTAAGCAGCAGGTTCATGCTGTTATTGTGGTCTTGCTGGTTTAGCAGATCAGTTGTCTGCAGTTAAGCAGCCTGGTAGGGACAAAACAGCACAGCAGCATTCTACATCTACAACAAAACACACTGGTCTTTTCAGCAAGGAGCACAGGGTAGAGTCAAGTAATCCTACAAAATTTTAATGTGCTACTCAGTTTGGTGTTTTGATTTGGTGAACAGTGCAGTGAGAGATATCTCTGAATACTCATTCTGTTTTGACTTAGCCCTATTTGCCTATCACACAATTTTCATTTTCATATCCTCATAAAGCTTAGGCTGGTAATTGGCACTTGGCTAGCATGCATGGCTGAACACTTTGTGCAGAAGGAAAGCTCCAAATGGGACATTAGGATAACACACAGGACCTTCCATGAGTAATCAATCATGTAGTTCTCGTTGTAATGCAAATTATTTGTTTATTGGTTCCGAATCAATTAGCAACACTCATTAATTAAGAACAGGGTGATCTAGACGACGTCAGAGCAGTGGGTAGATATGCAGACTGACTCCTGCATGTGATTAATGGTTGTGTAAATATCTACTCTCCCGAGACACTGCCTAGATATGTGTGCTTTTGTGGTGTGTTTATAAAAGTAATTGTGGACACTTTGATTGATTGGTATAAAAACCTGGTAGAGTTCATCCCTCTGCTCTTTTGTTCTGTAAACTAGACCAGCACTAACCAGCATAAACCAGCTTGAACCAGCATTGAAATCCATACTGGTCTAAGATGGACTTTTCAGCAGGGTTGTTACAAAAGTTGCACAAAAGATTACAATTTAGAATTAGCATCAACATGATCACCTACAAATTTTAAATGTTCACCAGTGTGTTTTATCCATGTTCATTTTTCACTTCAGAATTGAGCAATCTAGGAAGAAAAAGTATCTAAATAACAGTCTGTGCACCTATAGTAACCTCCGGTGACAGTTGCAATACACACACACCCACAATTTCACTTCTCTGCAGTTTTTTCACACCTTACTTGTGAAAACTCTGCCTCCTCAGGCTACCAACTGCTCCACTGCTGCAGAACAAGAGCAAATCTGGACTGCCAGACACCACCACTGAGTCATGCTAACACTTACACATTAGCTCAACATTTCCTCAATACAACATAGGCTGCTTCCTGTAGAGGTGCATGCACACAAGAGAACGATTTCTTCATTCTGGTTTAACATGCTGTCAGGTTTCACTAACTGGCCTTTGATCAGAGGCCTCTTGATCTTTGCACAAACACCATCGAGGTTTGTCATGCATTCCTCCCATCAAACCCAAAAGCTGCGTGTTAATTCTTAACCTGTCTAGTGAAATTCTAGCGAAAGTCCAAGCTGAAATAATTACCTCCTTCATTGAAGAAAAATTAACCCACCCCACCCCTTTGCTACAGCAGAAAGTACCACCAGGGCCTTAGAGTTCCCTTATCACCACAAGTAATAAACATTCCATTCCCTCAAGCTTCCTGTGCGAGTAAATGAAAAGCAGACAAAAATTAAATAAACAATTAGAAAATATCATGCATGCTTTGAACTCTTTTTATCCAATGCTTTCGCAATGCTGATAATAAAGCAGAGGTATTACATGTAAAACAATGAATCCTTTGTCTGCAAAAGGGCTTGCTGATATACAGCTGCAAAAAATATTATATTCAATATTTTTTCAGTCTTTAGACAATATTTCAATATATATCTCAATGTATGTTTGTTTTCTGTCATAAGACCCATAATTTAAACCAAGTAGAATAGTCATTAGCCACGTTTTCACCGCACCAAATTAGGACATGCTTGTGCGTGCCAGGGCCAGTTGCGTTCCCACTGTCACTTACGGCGCTTCATTGTGGGTCCTTGGGGCTTTTAGGGCCAACGGCCAAGCGCCCACCGATTACCCTTTGGCCAAAGAATGCCAACTGGGGATTGAGACAGGTACAGGATGGGAGGGGGGAGGGGGAGGCATAGCTGATACAGTACAAATCTGTTTTAATTTCAAGGGATATCTAGTCTCCAGAGTCTGATACCTCAGCTTGAGTTTCCCTCTTGATTGTGAAATCAATTTGTATCTTTATCACTAAGGCGGTTGTATTAATGTTGGGTTTTAGGGCAACTCTGCAGGGGTATAGAGCGCAACAGTCTGGTTCTAGAAGTAAAAATCCCATTTATCCCATAGACAAATTGATTTTCAGTGAAAACTTATAAACATTTAAAGGCAGACTTATCGCAAACTACGAGGTTGTTCATCGATGGTATATGCTTCCGTTGAAGCATCTGTCTGTATTATTTCAACTTCATTGTTTATAGATCGTGTTTCATAGCGGAATTCATGGTAAACCACCACATTACCCATGGTACAGCAAAGAAAGATCCACCAAACAGAGAACTGCAGCCAACGAAACCCGCGAAAGGTGCCTCGGAGCAACTGCACACTCTCATGACGCACTGTGAATGACGGAATCAAGTTGGTGTCTCTTCACCCTTAAACTACTTATCTATTTGTACATATAGGAATATTTTGTAATAAATGTAAAATATAGTGTTACTATACATAAAATCAACAACCTAAAGTCAAAAGTTTTATACATTACTATCGTTTTTTTATTCAATTACATAATTCACAATGCTCCATGGGATTGTAGTCCATGAATACTGTAAGTACACAGCCTTGTACCTTTGTCTTTATGTCGGATTTTCAAATACATTTTTGCCCAAAACAAAATTCTTTAAGTTGTGATTCATCTTGGAGTTGGTCTGTTTGGTCCATGGTTAACAACTCTTTTATGAAGTCTATGGAAGAAATTAATGGAAAAAATACTTCCGTAACCCAGACGGCTGAAAAAGTGGACAGGCACTGTTGCTGTCTATTAGGTGAGAATGCAGATCGATTCTGGTCTCGCAGCTCTGGCCCTGGCCTAATAATGGAAAAGCAGCTATTTATGGCAAGAAGAAAAATTCAGTAAAAATTAGGGCTGTTGATTTAATATGTTAATTCAGTGTGATTAAAGCAGCACTACGTAACTTTGTGCACTCTTGCGAGAGATCTGTGCTTAAATTGCGGGAAAACACTTTGCATCTGTCACTGCTCTTCTGGTGGATGAATCTCATGATTTGAACATACCAGGAGACATCGCCTGTGTGTGATCATTACTCGGAGTGTAATAAGTTTATTCAAGTGTTTTATCTATTACTAATGTTTGTATTGTACTACACTTATCTATTTAAGAGGTGAAACTGGTGACGCATGATTCGAGTTCAATGGAAGACTTTTTATTATTTTAATATTTTATTTTAAAGTGTCAGTTTATAATGCAAGTGAACAGTAATACTACAACAGTATGTCTATGCAATGCAAACCTGAAAATATCCTGCTTAAATATGCAATATAACAATTACAATAAGTACATTTCAGATGTCATAAATATTAGTAAACATGTCACAGTAACTTCCCCCGACAACATAGAAACATCACAATCGGTTAGCACACGAGTAATGTTCGATTCATACAAGAATGACAAGCAATATTAGCTTCAACAACCCTACCAGAAAACATTTCCAAGCATTTTAACAGGTAAACAACTTTGTCAAATGGATAACAGACCATGCAGATTGCTGCCACACTGTCCTGAACTGTGTGAGTGTGACTGACCGAACTGAACGTAGTTTCCCCAGACAGAACACGAGACAGCTGGTACTCCTTTCACGTGTTTACAGACATGTCGTAATGATGAAAGGATGGACGAAATAAGCCAGTGATTTCGTGCCAAATCTTACCCGACTGCTCAAAATACAAATATTTTAATAGGCTTACCATTGTGAATTGGGGCAAGGTAACAATATTTTTTTGAACACTGATTATTTATGTACTCAATCACTAATGGCAATTTGTACATTTTTAACCAGAAAATCTTACATAGTGCAGCTTTAATTACATGAAATATAACATGATAAAATAATAATAATAATAAAGAATATTCCTACCATCGGGGCAATTTAGGCTTGAAATATCACTTGTGTTCAGCAGGGGGCAGTAAGCGAAACTCCAACTGAAAAGGCACCGAACACCGAACAAACTTGAGTCTTTAGGAACCTGAAAGTGATAGTTCACACAAACATGAAAATGATTGTTGTTCCAAACCCGTATGGCTTTCTTTCTACAGTTGAACTCAAAGGGAAATTTTATGCAGAATGTGTGCATTTGCTATTCAATTTCATTGCATTTTTTTTTTTCAGTACAATGAAAGTGAATGGTGAGTGAGGCTATGACTTCATTTCAGTTCTAAAAAAGAAAGTAAAACTGGGAATAATATGAGTACATAGGAGTACACGATGACAGATATATAATTTTTGGGTAAACTATCATTTTAATGTGCAAATAAAAACAACATTAGAATCATCACAATCTTGGCAATGTTGGTTTATATTTTGCAACTTTATATTGGCAGCAAAATAATTCCAAATACACTGTTAATATTCTATATATAAACCAGCGGTAGACTGCTCATATCCTATTCACAAGCCTGTAATATAGCAAGTACTGGAATTAAGATTATTTTCTGCATGGTATTAAAAGAAGTTCAATTATTCAAATAATTAAGGCAATCTTAAGCAGTCTCATCTCACTCCATACAAGGACACACAGTGCATCTATTCATACATGTGCATGCGCTTTCATGCATGCACATGTTAAAGAGAGAAATGGGAAGCATAAGGCTTTTGTATGTGGCCTTGCAGATGGATAAGGTACTGATTATATTTGCAGGGGAGATGTGTTTTTCCTGTGTGCCTCTTTTCACACTGGCGCCCTATCTAAATATTGAATCATATAAAACTGTAAAGACATTATTATCCAGAGGATTCAAGGCAATTTGCATATTCATCAGAATTAATTAAAATTCGTTGCTGTCTCTATTTTTTTTTTTCTTTATTTTCAGCACTCGAGAGGGGCAAAAGACAAAGAGGGAAACAATCAGAATTCACAATTGTGTGTGAGAGTGAGAAAGAGAGAGAAAGAGAGAGAAGAGAGAGAGAGAGAGAGAGAGAGAGAGAGAGAGAGAGAGAGAAGAGAAAGAGAGATCTGACATCATCACAAATGCAGTCTCGAGTCTAGCACAGGAAATGTTTTTTTTTATTATTTGAATTTGTATTATTATTATTCAAAATCAAGCCCCGAATCCCTATAATGAATTATATAAAAAATTAAGCAAACACAGTTTCTTTCTGAAAGGCTGGCCACTTTTGGAGATTTGAGAGAGTTTGGGTACCTTTTCAGAAGAAAATTTTAATTTCAAATTGTGCCCATGCCACATGCCAGCCACACAAAGACTGTGATGTATGAAGCAGTCGGTCAGTCTAGCTGAATAAAAACACATTCGAAAAACACTTAAAGTAAGGTATTTAGGGACACATGACAGGTATTGTGATGAGGTGATGACAACTCTTTGTCGCACTCTCTCTAATGGACAACATCAACAGATCTTTAAAAAAGTTATGAAGAAGTTGTTATGACACCAACAACACTACTTTTGGTGCTCTGTTTACGTGTGAAAATGTTAGAAAGGTCGCCATGTTATTTTGGCAGCAGGGCTTTGTGTCATTTTTCAGGTTTTGTGCAAGTGTACCATTTAAACGAAAAAGGCAAAGTGTCAACAACGGCACTGCAAATTCTCAAGCTGCCTCGAGTGAACTCTTGTTCTTTCTCAAGAACTGTCAGGGTTCTTTTCTGTGAATGCAGCTGCCTATATCCTTCTTAAAAACACAATAAATAAATACAGCTTAAACCTACCCAAGACTAGCTAGACCAGATGAGTACCAGGTTGGCCAGGCTGGGAAACCAGCTAGACCATTTTAAACCAGCTAAAACCAACTAGACTTGCTGAAATTCAGCTTAGACAGTCTGGGAGACCAGCAAGAACATTTTAAATCTGCTAAGGCCAGAAAGACCATCTGAAGACAAGCTTGGCTAAGCTGATAGACAAGGTAGACCAGCTGAGCACCAGCTTGGCCAGTCTTGGGGACAAGCTAGAACATCTTTAAACCAGCTAAGACCAGCTAGGCCTGCTGAAATTCAGCTTGGCCAGTCTGGGAGACAAACTAGAACATATTAAACCAGCTAAGGCCAGGAAGACCATCTGGAGACCAGATTGGCTAGGCTGAGAGACTAGGTAGACAAGCGGAGCACCAGCTTGGCAAGGCTAGTAGACAACCTAGGCCATCTTAAACCAGCTAAGACCAGCTAGACCTGATGAAATTCAGCTTGGCCAGTCTGGGAGACCAGCTAGAACATCTTAAACCAGCTAAAGCCAGGAAGACCATATGAAGACCAGCTTAGCTAGGCTGAGAGACCAGGTAAACCAGCAGAAGATCAGCATAGCCAGGCTGTGACACCAGTTAGACCAGCATAAACCAGCAAGACTAACTGAATGCCAGCTTGGCCAGGCTGTTAGACCAGCAAGACCAGATAAAATCCAGCTTGTCTTGGCTTAAATTCTTGCTAGACAAGTTAAAGACCAGCTTGCATGCTGAAAGACCAGCTAGACCAACCAGAATAAAACAGCTAAGATCAGCTATACCAACTTTTTCATGCTGGGATACCAGCAAGATCATCTGAAGACTAGCTTGGACAGGCTGGGGAACAAGCTAGACTTGTTGAAGACCAGCTTGGAGACTAGTTAGATCAGCTTAAACTAGCTATTACCAGCTGTAGGCTGGTTTTAGTTGTTTTATGTTTATTATTATTTTATTTATTTATTTATTTATTTATTTTTGCAGAGAGAGCTACCAGGATCCTTCCCCATGAATGCAAATACCTATAGCTCCACTATAAAGGAGTCAGTAGCCATTGTAAATGCATGTGGTAATACCATAGAGCATTCTGACTAAAGCCAGTCCGAGCAGCCTGTAGTGTTCCTGAGAGGTTGTTGTTGCTGAGCCAATCTTTAGCCCTTTAAGTGTTATCTTCTTTTATTCATGCTTCAGATGTTTATTAGCCTTACAGCTTCTGACAAGAGTCTCTAGGGAAAGACAGAGAGGTACGCAGCAAGGAACAGAGAGAAAGAAGCAAAGAAAGTGAACAAGCCATCTAGAGAGGGAAAAAAGAAAGAGAGAAAAGAGCAAACATAATATGTGCATTAGTCGAGCCCAGATCTCACAAAGGACAGTCATGTTCTGGGTATTACAGTCATGAATACTGCATTGCCTTTTTTGTAAATGTGGCGTGCCAGAGACTGTTGTCCTCTCTATTCATTCCTGCTCTCTATGGACAGGGGTGAGACTCAGTGCCTGTCCAGTGGGAAACAATGAAATAGTGAGTGTCAAAGTATCATGGTGAAAGCTCTAGATGCCCCTCTGGAACCCTGAGAACTAAGCTGAGCCAGAGAGTCATGACATTTGTAAGGGACTTAAATTGAGAGGGATCCCAGTCAAACAATAAAAAACGTTACATTTATAACTGAGGTTTGAATTATCTAAAGTTGTTTTACAAGTAAAACTACTTTATATAAGTGAGCTAGAGATCATTGATGAAGACCCACATACTAAATGTCTAAATGTCCATTGTTGCCAAAGGATTGCCAGAGGTTCACCACTACCGTTGAAGTGCTGCAAACGTCCGGGAAATATTTGTGGTGAATCAAAAACTAATTTGCATGTGAAAATAACGAAAAGTTTGCAGCAAAAATGGCAGTGGAAAAATCGGTTAGTGGGGCATTAGCTTAGGTCTGCTTTTCTATGCCATTATTGCATGTCTGGATTAAGTACTTGTCTAATATGTCTGTTACGGGGCACTCTTTTAGGAAAAGAAAGCCACAGAAAAATGCAGGATAGAAAGTTCCAGAGAAAACACAGCTTGCAGAGCATATATATATATATTCTGAAACCCGTAAAACACCACAGCACAATAAATTTAATTCAGCTCTCATTAATTTGGCCAGACAATGTATCAAGAAAAATCGAGTCATGTACTTGAAAAATTTGACACTTCTTTCTAATTCCTACAATGTCTGTGGTATGAAGAAAATGGCGTGAGCAAGGAGGGTAGGGAGAGAAGAGCTGTCCTCACATGACACAAGATTAGGACTTCTTTCTCCTTGATTTTCTCTCCTTCTGTCTTGCTCACACTTCTCCTCTCTCTCCAAATTTACTTATGTTTTGCCTCCACCCTAGGCTTGCTGGAAAGAGCTAGGCCTAATTTGTGTGTTCTCCAGCACAAAAAAGCAATTGTGAGAGGTCACTGTGAAAGCAGAGCAATATAATAAACTGCCAGCAAGACCGAGACAGGTCTTGTGTTATTATCAACTCATTCTTTATGTCACAAAGTTAGCTAAAACATGACAGATGACTTTACCAAGTGAAGAAACAAAGAATGTGCAATATTGTTGCCCACATGCAAGAAAGAAATAAAGAAAGACTAGTTGGAGTAGGGTCCTGGGAGCTTGTTTACATGGGAAAACTATTGAAAAACAATATGGGTGGACACAAAAATGTGATTGGTGTGAACGGCCCCTAATATGCTTAAAATGAAAACAGCTTTAATACAATGACCAGGAAGAACCAGATTTATATCAATCTTCACTTTTAATAAACACTACTTTTTGTCAAAAGAACAAAGTTGCAATCAAAAAAGAAAGACATTAAATGTGTCAAGCGTTTTCTCATCCACAAGTAAGCTTAAGCCTTTTCTGTTTTGAAAGCTCAGCAAACCGGCATTCCATTTAAAATTGGGAGTCATTAGTTTGTAGACAGTTTATGACTAATGTGTTAAAAATAGTGTACATCACAAAAAAATTATAATTTGGCCTTCCAAATAATTTGCCCACTGTCTTAGTGCAAGTCGTAGCACTGGCAACCATACATTATAATGGATTTTTATAGGAGAGAAAATGCTTAACATGAAAATAATGCATTTCTCCTTGGGTAGAGTGTCATAGTTTTGTCAGTAAACAGAATATCTCATAAGGGAAATTAAAGAAAATCACATTAAAGGAATAGATCACCCAAAAAATAAAATGCTCTTATCATTTACTCATCAGATTACATCATTTATCCCAGATGTGTATGACTTTCTTTCTTCTGCAGAACACAACGCATATGCAAGAAGAATGTGAATCACCAAAACACAAGAAGAAGAATGTGAAAGTGAAAATTAAGTGGACATTGACTGAGTAGGGACCAGAATTTATAGTAAGAATTGACTTAAATATTGATATTTTTCTTTCCCACATCTATCATTTTTGAAGACATGAACTTAACCACTGGAGTCATATGGATTACTTTTATGCTGACTTATGTGATTTGTGGAGGTTCAAAATTTTGACACCATTCACTTGCATTGTATGGACCAAAAGAGCTGAAATATTCTACGAAAAATCTTAATTTGTGTTCTGCTGAAGAAAGTCACACACAGGGTGAGCAAATGATGAGCAAATTTTCATTTTTGGTTGAACTGTTCCTTTAAAATGCGCTTTACAATGACTAAAGAACATTATTGAAACTCAAAATTATTATTATTTGTCTACTATTGTGGTCTTTTCTGATAAAAGCCATGCTCAGCAGCTTAAATAGACTACTGTAGGACAATGAGATCGTAGATCTGCTTTGTGTCAGAAGCAAGCCTTACCAAAATACTCTTTATTTTGCAGCTAATTCTACACAATTGTAAACTTCAATAAACTTGAAAGATGGAATTGGTGCTTTTATCTTATTCTTTGAAAACAAATCACCCAAAAATAGTGTGTGGACCAGTGTTTGTCTTACCTTTTTCACCCCTCGTGAGTTTGCATCCTTGTAATTTGCTGTGGCATTGTAAGAACAAATCTACACATTTGAAAAGAAGCAAATTTGTTGTTTTTTAAATACCCATTTAGTGCTCTTGCCACCTGTATGGATTTGAAAAGGCTGTGCTAAAAATATGGCAGATGACATGACCAAGTGAAGAAACAAAGATGAGCAATTTTGTTGCCCACATGCAAGAGGGGACAAGTTAGGTACGTGTTAGGTATGTGTTTCTGTGATATTATCAACTTATTTCTTGTCACAATGCTAGCCTAGCTAAACGGTAATGACAAAAGGCTAATGCTAAAACAGCAGATAACTTTACCAAGTGGAGCAACAAAGAATGTGCAATTTTGCTCCCTACATGCAAGAGATGACTAGCTGGTATATGTTTTTGAAATAAGGCAGTAAGTAAATGGATAAAAACTGTACCCTGCTAAAAAGACAAGCATTGCTGGACACCATCTAATGCTGTGTTTTAGGTGCTGGTTCCCCAGCATGGAATGCTGGTGTGCATGTGTCCCCGCCAGGCTTTTAAATGAACTTAACCAGCTACATCAGAAAGACCATGCTGGTCAACAAGCTTCAACAGAAAGCTTAAGCTGGTGAAAAGCATGGCAGTGCTGGTCCCCCAGCTAGACCAGCACCAAACCAGCACTAACTAGTATAACCAGCCCAGACCAGCATGGGAATTGCATGCTGGTTAAGCTGGCCTTTTCAGCAGAGTATATATAACACAAAAAAATAAAGAGGCAGGAAAAAGCTCAGACAGTGTATAATAATGTATAATAACACAATGTGATTCTGAGAAACTGCAGCATTCCTTTGAGAAACATGATTGGAAACAGATCTAACTTAATTAAATGATCCTAATTAGATTTCCTTTACTCCATCTCTACTTTAGAAGAGCTTTATTTCATACTCCCATGTTGCCTTAAAGAATGAGAAGCACAGCTAAATATTTCCCATTTTCCACAGCGTGGTGACTCAAATGTGAGGACACTTCACCATTTGAGCCAGACAATTAGCCAATCAGGCTGCACATATCCTCTTCAAAATTACCCATTTGTCACTCAAAATGTTCCTGCTCCTCAGCACGCTCATGGTTATTTTCCACTCATACTCGGCCCGCTGCTGGGTCATGGTGCGGGTGCCAGCTACTGCAGTTGTGGGAAGCACCGAAACACTCAGTTCACAGGCTGGTTTTTGTTTTTCTTTGCTGGTGTGACACAGCACATAAAGGTCACTTCAGAGTGTGTGCATGGGCCATAAAGTAAAGAGAGAGAGAGAGTGCTTTCATGCATATTCAGAATCTAATGAATAAAAACATCTTAAACCAGCTTAAGCTGGCCTGCTATAGGGTTCCTGTAGCTCAACTGATAGAGCATGGCACTACCAATGCCAAGATCAGTGGTTTGATTGCCAGGGAACACACAAACTGAAAAAATTTACACCTTTAATGCACAAGTTGCTTTGGGGAAAAAGCATCTACCAAAATGCATAAATGTAAATAAATGTCTGCTGGTTTAAGACGGCTTTGTTTGGTTTAAGCTGGTCATCCAGCCAGCTTAGCTGAAAAGTGCCCCTAACCCTTCTAAAAACAACCAAGAAACCAGCAAAAAAGCTCAGGCTGGTTTAAGCTGTTTTTTTTTCCTAGCAGGGTGCTACAAAGGGTTTCTATGAAGTGAACTGCCAAATGTTTACAGTCAATACACTGAATTTTGTTGCCAGCATGATTCCAAGAACTCCCACACCTGTTTGCTGGAGCAGAAGCCGAGATGTTACACCTTATTACACTGACAGCTATCTTTGATATATTGGTTCTTTCCTGTTAGCTTTTTGTCAGCCTGGGTTCATCTGGCTGCAGCATACTGGGATTTTACTGGGGTGTTAGCAATACTCAGCAGCCTGGTGCTGTTTACCTGGCAGTGGGTTCATTATCCTTTGCCAAAGAGGTCACACATATGGCAAACATTACTGTATTCTGACTGGCACAGGCATGTCTCAACAGCGCCCATTCACACTAGTACACTAGCACTCATTCCGATGACACTGCATCAGGCAAAGAGCCACGCTACTGTGCCATGCACTTAAATCTGGCATGTGTGTGTGTGTGTGTCTGTATTTGTGCATGTGTGTACGCATCTGGCGAGCATAAAGTGGTCAGGGTGCAAGGCATAAAAATTTGTAGATTCTAATAAAACAAACACCCTGAAATACAGCAATAACTGAAGGGCACATGGAATGGCACACTGAAACCATGTGGAATATCCCTCTGTGCCAGGTAACCTCCATACCAACTCACTGAGCACATCGCAACCACAGGAGAGGAAACCAGGACTGCTGTTTAAACACTAACTGACCAAACTCAATTACCCCCATCTTGCACACTCACTGAGTCTGATTTTCTTGTAGGGGAATTTGGAGAGGAACTTTCTTGCTTTCTATTTCAGTCAACCTCTTACTTTATTACTCGCAAACACCAGGGTTGGGAGGGTTACTTTTAATCTATTCCACTACAGATTACAGAATACATGCTTCAAAATGTAATTTGTAACATATTCAGTTAGATTACTTATCTTCAGTAACGTAATCTAAATACTTTGAATTACTTTTTTTAGCATGGCATATATTTTCACCTTTTTATGTCCTAGTGTGATGATTAAACCACACATGGATGTGATTTTATTTATTTTTTTAAATGCCTATACGTTCTGCATAAGCTTCAACAGAAAGTGAATGTGAGAAGCCATTGCTTGGTCAATACAACCATGTGCAATATTCAATCCATCCGAGTAATTTTTCCAACAATTGTTTACAGACAGATTGTTTCACTTTTAATTGAATATATATCACAATTCCAGTGGGTCAGAAGTTTACATTTACTAAGTTAACTGTGCCTAAGCAGCTTTGAAATTTAGGTAATAAGCCAATTAGCTTCTGATATGAAAATTGGAGTCAATTGGAGGTGTACCTGTGGATGTATTTTAAGGCCTACCTTCAAACTTAGTGCATCTTTGCTTGAGATCATGGGAAAATCAAAAGAAATCAGCCAAGATCTCAGAAATGTTTTTGGACCTCCTCAAGTCTGGTTCATCCTTGGGCACAATTTCCAAATGCCTGAAGGTACCACATTCATCTGTACAAACAATAGTATGCAAGTATAAACACCATGGGACCATGCAGCCATCATACAGCTCAGGAAGGAGACACATTCTGTCTCCTAGAGATGAACGTAATTTGGTGTAAAAATTGCAAATCAATCCCAGAACAACAGCAAAGGACCTTGTGAAAATGCTGAAGGAAACAGGTAGACAAGTATCTATAGCCACAGTAAAACGAGACCTATACTGACATAACCTGAAAGGCTGCTCAGCATGGAAGAAGCCACTGCTCCAAAACAGCCATAAAAAAGCCAGACTACAGTTTGCAAGTGCACATGGAGACAAAGATCTGTTACTTTTTGGCCAAAAATGTTACTTTGTTACTGTGCAAACAGGGAGGCCTACAAACCTGACTCAGTTACACCAGTTCTGTCTGGAGGAATGGGCAAAAATTCCAGCAACTTATTGAGAAAAGCTTGTGGAAGGCTACCCAAAACATCTGACCCAAGTTAAACAATTTAAAGGCAATGCTACCAAATACTAACAAAATGTATGTAAACTTCTGACCCACTGGGAATGTGATGAAAGAAATAAAAGCTAAAATAAATAATTCTCTCTACTATTATTCTGACATTTCACATTCTTAAAATAAAGTAGTGATCCTAACTGACCTAATACATGGAATGTTTTCTAAGATTAAATGTCAGGAATTGTGAAAAACTGAGTTTAAAAGTATCTGTTGTATGTAAACTTCTGAATTCAACTGTATATTTATATAATTATATCATAGCCTTTTTCAGTTTAATAAGCACATTAGCCCATTTATCGAACTGCTTCCCGAAGGCGAGAAGTGAAGCCGTCAAAAACATCCGGTTTTCTGCAAAAATAAAAGCTCCTTGAAATTGAAAAGATGCAAAAGAAATATTTCACTTCTGTATAGTTAAATGTAATATATATCAAATGTAATCAATGTAGCTGTAGTAGTAGTAATAATGATGATGATAATAATAATCATCATTGATAATAATATCAGTAATAATGTCATTATATTTAAGCAATATCTTAAAGAGTTTCATCACTGCTTTCATTAATACTGTGATGTACTACTGTGTAGCACTGTATTTGACCATAATAATAATAAAAAAATAAATACTAAAAACAAAACTATACTAAAAATTCCAATGGTATGTTAAAAAGTAATTGTTCTGTTTTCATTTTTTTTTTTTTATTCTATTAATTCATTTAGACAGTTTTTTATGATAAAATGTAATTAAACTTTAGAACTCAGAGAAAATAAAATGGAAAACAGAATTTTGAAAAAAAAAACATTTTTACGGAATTTGGAAAAAAATCAAACTAATTTCCTAGGGCCCTATAAATATGTAACACTGTTACAGGCATTCCATTATTCCCCAACCCTGGCAAACACAAACCCATGCACACAAATAAAACAGAGTTAGCGTTATGCTTGATGTTGTTTTCACGTATCGATAATCAGAAGATTTCCTGATGATTATCGATAGCGGACATTTTTCAGATATAGATAGGGCTACTCATTGCACAACAGTCTTTGTTTTTTTAAACATATTTCTCAACACAACTTTGGTAAAGTGTGAGAGGCAGGATTGCTTAAAGTGGGTAGCATACCAGATGCATCTGGCAGATGATATGGCACTTTCTAAAATTCAAAACAATTATTTTCGCTGAAGATACATATACACACAGAGTGTGGGCTCGCCGTCTCTGGAGGCTGGTAAAAATTCTGCAGCATCACTCACATAGTTTTCCATTATATTCGACCCAAATCATTATCAAGATACATAGATTATTTACTCTAGTCATTACTGGATGATATATTGTGTATAACTATCTTTCATAGAGACAACACAATGTATTTTCAGTTACAAGTATGTATTTTTGTGGTTTGACAGCTAGAATAAAAGACCTATTCCATGCTACACACAAAGAAAATTGCATATTAAATGTTGCCATTTCCAAGGTTGGGTAGTAACGAAATACATGTAATGGGATTACGTATTTAAAATACAAAATATAAGTAACTGTATTCCACTACAGTTACATTTTTTGTATTTAGAATACAGTTACATTCAAAAAGTATTTTGATTACTGAAGAGATTACTTTGCATTTTATTGTCATTTATTTCATTTAATATTTAGTTCTTTCAGATGGAAAACATTTATACATATGAATAATGCGATCCAAAGAGAATTTGAACTGCGGTGAAACACTTTCTTTTGATGTGCTAATTCATACGAGCAGACAGAGAAGTAAGTTTGAAGTAAGTTTGGAGCAGAAGAAATAGAAATAAGCCTGATTTAAATTGTCAGCTTTACGCTAAGCTAAAATGCTATTTCTAGCCATCTAACATGCACATGTTACCAGACACGATCCTATTTTTTTATCATGAAAATTCACGTTGGGTCATACTTTCTTTTTTCTAGTAAGTCCTTTGATATTTAGGGAAAAAATCGGATACTTGATAATAAGTTTTGTATTGTTTTCCTGTAAAAATATCTAAAAATCCTTAAAACAAGATCAATTTGATTTATCTTGTTTTAGAAACAACACTGCATAAGATATTTAAGTTTTTCAGAGAATTTATTATTAACATGTGTATTTTGTCTTAATGTACTGGCAGAGTTTTTATAGTCAAAACAAGTGAAAAATCTACCAGTTAATCCAAGTAAGCCAAAGTATTTAGAATATGTTACTGACCTTTAGTAATCTAATGGAATATGTTACAAATGAGATTTTACAGCATGTATTTTGTAATTTGTATTGGAATACATTTCAAAAGTAACCCTCCCAACCCTGGGCATTTCTTATTGTTCAGGTTGCAGTTACACCAGTTTCATACACTAACCTGCAAACTCATCAATGTCACTTTGTTAATTATTGTAGTACAAAAACCTAAAAACCTAATGTGTGTGTGATATCAGAACCCTTTTACATATGGGAGCCAACAGGCTTTGCCTAAAATAGCATAGCACAGCGGTTCCATAGACATTCTATGGGCAGTACATTGGCAAGGAGACAAGAGACCATTTTATTTAATAGATGTCTATGGAGGAGATGCTTCATTATGCTGAATAAACTGCTTTTGTGAGGAAACACCTCATAATTGAATGAATTGACCACCTGTCCAGTACTCTTCAACATGTTTTAAACTAAGCAATCCGTTTGGAATGAACCATGTGTGGAGTTAACTACGCTAAAATTGCTGTTTTAAAAGAGAAGACACAAAAAAATCTTGCGACAGGTAGGTCTCAGTTTACGGTTCTCGCCATTTGTTTGTTTGGTGTCCGCAAATGGTGACGTTCTGTTGTAACATGCTATTGACCATTACGCGCTCTGCAGTGTTAAAAAAGCGAGGTTGTTTATCTTCTATAAAGAGGTTGTAATCTCTTTATAGAAGATCTCTGGTGATATCTGTGCCTTGTCCATGTCACAACCAGCTTCAGTAAATGAGACCTCTTATGGTCTCTCAAAGCTATTTCTTCACACTACATTAAATGGAAGGCAACTGACAAGCGCAAAGCACAAACATTAGGCTTCTAATTTTTGTGTTTTTAATAACACTTCTACACAGCTGAAATTAATATATTGATGCTTCAAAGATGTATTGATAAAATAAAATGCAGATCAATAATCGATATTTTAAGACATGTATACAAGAATATTAAACTTGTGGATCTTTGGCTGATTATTTAACTGTGACTAAGGAAAATTTACTATGTATGCAGGTCTTTGAAGAAGCCATTGTCTTTGCCATGTTATTAGGCTTATGCTATTAGTCATGTCCTCTCACCAGCTAAGACTAAATAAACAGTTGTAGGGAAATTATGGATGCATAATCAAGAACATTAAAAGCTACTTGCTATTGCTAGTAGGTGGTATTATGCTGTGTTCCATTCAAAGTGAGGTGTGGGATATAAAACTTGATATCTCTGTCTGACCATAAAGACATTTCATTGTCCAATGACAAGGAGGTGACATAAGGATACAAAACTCCAATGCTCCCATTAGCAATGCTAGCATTTGTTCTATAGGTGTATGATTATTAAAATAGTATAATTGATTATTATAATGTAAACATTTGCTTAACAACTTACATTATATTGTGTATTGTAGGAACTTTGACCTATAGATGCATTTTAATTGGATACAAATTAATGTTTATCATTAACTCCAAATTTACATGGGTGTAAAACCCACCAAAACTCCAACAAAGGGTCCTTAAACCTCAAAGAAAACAGCAGATTGCTCTATTATGATGCTGGGAGATATGCTTTGAAAAAAATTGCGTAACACCACCCACCACAGTAAATTGTCCTGACATTTAAGCTTGGCTGAACATAAGAAACACTCTGCAAGGGGCCATCTTCATGTTTCACAACAAATAGGCTGGCCTATATACAAACTTATATAAGACACTATGCCAACTGCAGACAGTTACTTAACATTTAAGAGAGAAATAAATTATTGTAAAAGAGTCAGCAAGAATAAGTGTATAGGTCAGCTACCACGTCTAAAACTGTCAGTGTGAGCAAGGTGTATGAGCAAAGCTGCATGTGTTGAAAGAACACTATATTGGTCAAAGGGGAGTTAACACACAAGTTTCCCTGAGGCTTGTAAAGTTCAATGAGTGCTCAAGATATCTGTATGTTTTCTGTCTTCCAGAGCCCTAAGCAACCTGCCCTATATAGACATATATACATGCACCATAACAGCCCAGAGTATTTATACAAAAATAATAATTCCATTGAAATAAATGTATACATCTCACAGGCAGTGAATATGCCCTGGTGAGATTGTTCACTCTTTACTTTGCATGCTGTACCACCATAGAGCATAGATCAAAGAATAATGCTGCTTTTAATAAACTGTGTCAGAGCCCTATAGGCTAAATATGCATTCTGCGTTCTGGGAAGCAAAACTTGATGCACACCTTCAATACTTCCTTGCTTTTCACACTCATTTCACTTGCAGGCATCTAAATATTGGCAGACTGGCACACTGCCAATGCCTTGGTTGGATTTCCGTTGAGACTTTGTGTATTGTCTGTGAATGATGCTCCTCATGATGTCTGACTACTACTTCCTCTTATCGGTTATAGCTAGGAGGAAGCAGATGACTTCTACCTGCAGATCATCCATGCAGTGCTCAATTATGTTTTTCATGTTTATGAATTAATTATTTGACAATTGTCTAAAAGGATTAAAATATTCAAAATTTAAAATCCAATTAGCTTATTTTTTCTATTGGTAATCAATTAATAACTATAACTTATAAACATTTAAAGACAGACCTACCAGGAGCGCCAAGGTTGTTAATTGATGGTATATGCTCCGATTGAAGCCATCAGTCGGTGTTAATTCACAGTATTTTTTAAAAATCAAGTTGAATAATGGAATTCCTGGTGAGGAACTACACTAGCCATGATCATGAGGGGGGAAATCCACCAATCAGAATTGTAGCAAACAAATCGTGGCACCAGAGCTCTGCAGTGACTGCCCACTTCCATGACGCACTGCGAATGATGCAATCGGTCGTCCTACATTACACTATCAAACTACATATATGTTTCATTATATCTGGATATTTTGCAAAATGCTTTAAATATATTGATTCTAAACATTTAATGAACAACATTAAATCCATAGTTTTATATGTCCATATTTTTTTATTTGATTACATCATGCACAATGATTCATGGGATTGTAGTTTGTTCCCTCTTTAAAGACCAAGTACACAGTATTGCACCTTTTTCTTTTCAAATACTTTTTTGCTTCAAATCAAAGTTTGTAATGTAGTGATTCACCTTGAAGCTGATTGGTTTGGTTCATGCTTAGAACACTTTCATGATGGATTTTAATGCAATCCCTATGGAGAAAATTAATGGGAAAATGCTTCTGGAACCAAGATGGCTGAAAAGGTGGGTGGGCACCATTGCACTTCATATCACACCTTTCCTCAAAAAGCCCCATGATTTGAGATATCATTCATGTCCATAGCACAAATAGTGCAGGACAAGTTACATGCTGACCTTTGAAACTTAAAGAGTTAGAGGTTTGTTCAAATCCCTAACCAATAGTAATGCTTGACAACATCTAAGCATTGCTTCATGTTACCAGGAGATTGTTTGTTTTGTTTATTGTGTTAAAAGGACTGATATTGATTTTCGGTCACACAAATCTTGGCAGATTGTCCAACCCTTGAACATTTTGCCACTCCAGTTCAATTACTACATCTAAATAGAGGCAGCCATTCCAATGTACCAAGCAAATGGGGTGGAAAAACATTGATATATTTTGTGAAGACAGAAAGAAAATAGATAATCTAGTGCTGTAAAGATCATATGCTCTCACTGAAGTTCAGATGCTCTTAGAGGTGGTGTTACAAACAGTGTTATTGAGGCGCCACTTCTCATCAACAGAATCCCCTCAGGTATGACCTGTGCATCTCCTTCATTGTAGATCCCTCTTGTGGATTTGACACGTTCCGCTTCCAAAGGCTTCCACCCTGAAGCAAAGGAACTGTCTCTGTGGAACAGCACAATGAGATTCTCATTCCGGACCGTGGCACTTAGAACCCAATCTGAGCATTTATTAGAGGTGTCAGAGCAATCAGAGGACCTGCGATTGCAGCGAATGAATGAATAACTGATTTCCAGAGGTTGGGGTTAAAAGGCTCAGGAGGCCCTGTTGTGGGCTCCAGGGCCTCAGTGAGAGTTGCTATTGGCATATGGATTCGGAGGTGAATTTCACACTCCACTAGGAGCAGTGTCATTATGATTCGCTTACCCTCTCTCTCTTCTTCTCGATTTCTCTCTCTCTCTCTCCAAAGCTTTTGGAGCTCCAGCCGAGCAGAAAAGCCTCAACCCAAAAGCTTAATTACAAATCTACCCTGAGGAGGAAAGGAAAATATACTCTTTCTTCCTCACACTCAAACATACACACACACGCCCACATTTATGGCACATATTTACACAGTTTGAGGCAGTTTTCAGAAAATACATGTACAGTGGCGTCCAAACATCATACACAGCATATATCATATGCTTCTTTTTTAGTAATTATTTTATCAGCATAACAATTTGAGTGAAAAGTTCACTCAAAAAAAGGATTTTTGCAGGTCGTTCAGTATACTTAATTGAAATGAACTAAAGCAATACAATTCTAGAACATTTTGTCACAACTTGATATCATTGCATTCTATCCAATTAAATGTGTAACTTTTAAGTTTACTTTATCAATTTGAGTTGGGACAACATAAATACTTTTTGTATCATTGATGAAACTGGGCAGGGGATTTCCATTTCCCAGCATACTTTGCCTAGGATTGGGTGGGTTGAACAAATGTTGAAATTAAGTGTCATTTGATGCATTTTCGAGCAAAATGAGAACAAGAGATTGACCTGGTATATACTAATGATTAATACAATTTTATTAAATTGGAACAAAAACAAAATATTAAATAATTATTATTTTTTTTAATGAGTTTGAGTAACCTAATGAGTAAAACTACTATAGTACATTTGACCTAATTTAATTAATTTTTTTGGCTCAATAAAATTAACCAAATTCAATTGCTTGTAAAAACTCTAAAATTAAATTAAATAAGGGTAATGACTTCATTTTATGAGTGTTAGAGAAGTTTGACATCAAAACAACTCTAAATGATCCGTTATCGCAACATGATTTGAGAATGTTCCAAAGAGCATCTTGTGTGCTTCAACAAAAATCTGACCACGATAATGTCACAAATTGGCTTAGATTTGATTAGTGACCTAAAAATAGTGCCGAAACTTATTTATTTTTTATCATAACATGTCTGTTTCAAATGGATTTTATCCTATTTATTTCTAGGTTTAAATTTAATTTTTAATTCCCAGATTTTCAATGTGGTCGCAGACCTTTGGCCCCCTCTGTATCAATAGGTATTGCTTAAGGCAAATTCATGGATTATTTTTTTTTTATTAATATGGAGGCCAAATCAAAACAGAAACTTTTTATCATTTTGAATCAAGCTCTAATTTTGCCAAATTACCCAAAAAGGGAGAAAATATTATTTAGTTGTACTTAGGACATATCAGCTACGATATTAGCACTAAAAAGACAAAGGAGTATGACATTTTATTTCAAAAACGTAAACACATTTTTTAATTTCTATCATTTCTGATGTGGTGGAAATGACACTGTGGTGGGAATATCAGAAAAAAATGTGATTCAGATATACTGTTAGACATTTTTAGTAGACAAATTTACAAAAACACAATAGTGGGAGTGTGTTAACAAGATTCAAGAAGTCCACAGTGCTAAAAGTGCCCAAAGTTGAAGAAACATTTAAAAAAAACATTAGAAAGCCTTCTTAAAATGTCCTCTCAAAGACAGCTAAATGATTTAAACTAGTTCAGGGCTGGACTGGTAATCTGGCATACCAGGCATTTTCTTGATGGGCCGACGCACTTTGGGGCTGATCAGGGGCGAACTGGCCAGCGGGAGAACCGAGCGGGCCAGTGGGTCTGCGATAATCTCAAATGAGCCCCCGCGTTATGCAGAACAGACCACAAAACGGCGCTGCGATATGCAGAAAAGGACAGTGAACACCCCCCAACTCAACTTTTGGGCAAGTTGCTATGTAAAATCTTGGGCTGATTTCTCTTCCCAGTCCAGCCCTGCATGAGTTTATTCCACAGGCCCAGCTTTGTGACTTTTTCAGACAGTGACAGCAAAACTCAGCCTTCACATTAACCAGTAGCAAACCCCAGACGATTTTATCATGGAAAACTGTGAACTTTCCCTGCCAATGCATCTGCTTCTTTTCTGAGTGAGATTGATCGTGCTGATGAACGCAACACTCATCATAGCCTAGCCTAATTTTTCATCCTTATGAAAAGTATGACAGAACATGTAGACACGCAAAAAGTGACTTGATTGGGAACAGCTTGCACATCCCCATCCTGACAGCATGCAAATGTATTCTCTGGGTCATAACGATACTTTCCTTAATGAAATTAATTGCAATCAGAGTCTGCTTACTCCCTGCACAAGGACAAAGGCAATTAAGGTCACCTAGCAGAGCAACCTCGGTCAAGCAGCTCCCATGCAAATGAGATGCAAACTGAAAACTAATTAATTTGGCCCCTTGACATAATTACCAACAGGAATTGGGAGGCAACTGTAGGCAAATGGAATGCAAATGACCAGATCAGGGACCACTTTTGAAAAAAGCTAATTTTGTCTCTGTGGTTCTCAGGTAGGGCAGGAAGGTGCTTATAGACGCCACACAGGAAATCCAGGTTCATCTGCCTCTGTTAGGGCAACTGGAGTGTTCTGTAGACAACAGCTGGTCAGTCAGCACATCTTATCACTTAAAGCAAGAAAGTGCTAGTTTCAATGAATGCTACCTATATGAAATACATTTTCGCATAAACAACACAAAAAATGAAATTATTTGTTTCTCGTGCAGATGACGGCTTTACGTGGTCACTAAAGTTTCAATAGCATCATGTAGTAGTAGACATCTAACTTGGAATAACTATTCTACAGCACCATTCTTTGCTGCATTTAAAAAAAAATTGAGATCAAGAGCCAAGATCCGTCTTTTCATATTAGATGACCGAAATGTGCAATAAAATAAGTGCCTTGAATAAGTATTGTTTAAACTCCTATTCTGTCATTTTCAAAAATATTTTTTAAAGTCAATTAAACATATTAACGCAATATAAGCTGAAAAATTAAATATTAATTAACTTGGACTGTTCCAAAGTTATGAACTGGCCACTCACCTGGAGAGCACTGCATTTCTGTGGCATTACAATTTAAACCGGCAGTCACCGGCTGCTGCTTATGCAGGGGACACACATTACCTCATCTTCACACATTACCTCAGATGGGCAGGATCAGTGCATGAAAGAGAGATAAACCGTTATGCCAAATGTCAAGTGCCCTCCAAAACTGTTAAAAAATCCTATTGAGCCTATTTGAATAGTGTAAGGAATAATCATATTACTGTAGAATTTTAATTTAACTTTGCTTACAACAGATTTCATGCGCTATAGAATCCCCATTAGTTTTAATATATAAGAGGGCTTCTAATGCATCAAAGAAGGAAACCTGATCAGATTCTATATAGTTCAATCCAATAAGAGCTATTGGAAGTCGTTCTGAAGATGCTTCGAAACTCAACCCCTTGACATAACATAATTACACTATATATACTAAATACACTCACCGAACACTTTATTAGAAACACCTGTACACCTACTTATTCATGTAATTTTCGGATCAACCAATCATGTGGCAGCAGTGCAATGCATAAAATCATGCAGATATGGGTCAGGACCTTCACCTTGTCTGGGTGAACCAGGGCTTCAACTGCGCACCTTCTTGATGTGATATAACAGTGCTACCCACTGAGCCACCATGGCACCCATCTGAATAAAAATTATTTAAAAAAATCTGTTTCAAGAAATCTTAAACAACTGGAGAAATCATGGAAATTAATCGGTGCAAAAAGGGAGGAAACACTGGCTGTCCCAAGGGAATTATTCACAAGGGCTCTATCTCAGTAACTATATTGTTCTAAATCAAAAGTCCAGTTGCACAAATGGATGTTTCCTCTAGCAGTGGGGTATAATGGCACAGAAGGTCAACTCGTGTTAACCATTTTAATTTTTCCTGGGCAATAATGGTGCAATTGTTCAACAGCTTTTTTTCCTCTACAATTTTTGTAGCCAAGATTGTAGGGTGTGTCAAAACAGAAATTCACTTAAAAATATAGCTGCAAGCAGCGATACTGGGGTCAAGCCAATTATCAGAACCATGAGCAGCATAGCATTTCTAGAAATAGTATTATAAATTTGGATCACAATGTGGTGCTGTCCCGAATCGTTTTGAGTCCCTTCAGAGCATGGTGCCAAAAGACACATACCAAGTTTTGTAACGTTACGCCAAGTCGTTCATAAAATACGGCATTTTATGACTAAATTCAAAATGGCCGACGTAGGAATTTTTCATATCGTTGGACTCGCTATACCCCACTGAATCTAATGAGACCATGATGATTTTGACAAACTATTCAGAAGTTAAAGGGTTACTTCAGGATTTAGCATTAAGCTTTGTATCAGTAGAAAACCAGTAGTATTTTCGAATTACCGAGCTCCCCCCCCTCATATCCCCCTGAGACAAGAGATTTATTTATTTTTAGTCTGGAAAAAAATCCTCCGATGACGCAAAAATCGTCATTTTGCGTCATCGGAGGATTTTTGGGCCAGAGGCTTAAAACTACAGCCAGTATTCCGCACGTTTTCACCACGCCCATATGGGGCGGGATCTCACTCACAGAATGTGAAGATAGTGTCAGCCATCTTTCTGTAGAAGCTAAGAAAACAGGCTCTTGCTCTGTGTAGAAAGTTTGTATACAAGTAGACTAATCACGATGGCGGAAGGTAGTTTTGAAGTTGAAATGGCAGAAGGGGATTTCGAAGATCTGTTGCGAGAATCTGATGCTCGCGGCTACCTGTACGAGCCGCAATACAGCGATGAACAGAGGCTGGAGCAGCTGCTGTAGCAGGGGAGCAAAACCTGCTTGGCAGGCAGGAGGAAGAGAGTGTTAAATTATATTCAGACTCGAGTTGGGGCGGACTGGTGGTGCTCTCGCTGTGCGCCTATGGAAACGGATAGAGAGTCCTATTGCTGTCGCGAATTTCAGCGATGCCGTTTTCTTCTGGACCAGATCGCTGAATCCACTGATGAAACTGCACCGATAACATGAGCATGTATAACTGAGCACCCAAGTTTTGTACCACACATGGACAGGGGAGTCCTGGAAACTTATTTTAGGATCCCGAAGATAAATTGGAAACGCCAGCCAAAGCCCGCAGGGACAAACGGACGGCTTAGTGTAAAGTGAGTATTTTGTTTGTTTTTCTTTTTGTTACTAAGACGTCATGTACAGAGTTTGGAAACACGGAATTATAATGTTCTTCCCGCGTAGTCAGTCAATTTATCAACTAACTCACGATTTATAGAGTCACGATGTATCAATACAAGCCTAGTTGTATCATATTTTCAGATACTGCCGCCTGTAACCGGTAGGCGTGGTTTGGGAGTGGCCTCGTAAGGGCAGCAAAGCAAGTGCATTCTGGGAGTTGTTGTCTTTCAGCCACATGTGTAAAAAATACATTTTCTGCCTTTTCTCAGTCTAGAATGCTTCAAATTCAAAAATAATTTCACATTTATACTATATAAATGACCAATTTTAAATACACATTCATCTTCCCAGAGGTGAAGTATCCCTTTAAAGAAAAATTTGCTTTTTTTCATATCTCGTGACCACTAGGTGGCACTGTTCCGAAACTGAGCCGGCACCCTTGAGTCATGGTGCATATGACAAATAAGTTTGGAATGAATACGCTAAAGCAGTGTTTCCCAAACTGGAGTACGCATACCCCTGGGGGTCCTTGAGGTGACAATGGGGGTACGCGAATGACATTGAGATTTACCGTTCTTTCAATTCAATTTCAATTTCATCACAGTCTGAAATATCATTCAAACCCAGTTTGTGTATTTTTCACTGGCAAAAATAATTTTGTGTGCCCTCTACTGTAGAAACACCAAAATGGTTTTGTCATAAAGGTCAGAAAAATATGCAATGAAATAACCAAATATTTTGCGGTTAAAAAATGCATTTATTCATGCGTCGTGCGTCACACAGGTATCTTTTTTCATCAGCCCAGTACAGTGCTAGGTGACGTAGCTTAGTGATAGCAAGTAAAATACTTTTTTTTTTTTCTTGTAAATTTTTTTATTGGAAAACATCACATCAAATGACAAATCTTGTACATTCACATGTGTGACCATCATTAAAAATGTATATTTATTTTTTTATAAACAGACATTCATGTAGAAAAAGGTAAAAAAAAAAAAAAAAAAAAAACACAAACAAAACTTAAAACCCAAAGACTTATCTGCTGGGGGTTTGGGTAACTTCCAGCGTAGAAAGATACAACTGTGGGCTATCAGAGAGGCAAATGCTAAAACATTTAATTTCTGTTTATTAAGTTCAGAGTGGTTCAGGGGAACTCCAAATATGGCAATAAGTGGACAGGGAGTGATATTTGTATCTAGAACCTCAGATATAATCTTGAAAAAGTTCTTCCAGAATCCTGTTAGCTTTGAGCATAGCCAGAAGGTATGGGCTAGGGCAGATGGGACAGAGGCACATCTATTACAGGCCTCGCTGGTGCCAGGGAAAAACTTAGCTAATTTGGCTTTGCTAAAATGCATTCTGTGTAGTACTTTGTATTGTATTAAGTTAAGACGGGCGTGGATGAGGAGTCATTTACTTGCAATTTGGCTCTGTCCCACCAGGAGTCTTGAAATAGGTCCTGCTTAACTTTGACCAGCGGAGAGGGGTTGGATTGAAGGATATACGTGTATAACTTAGACAACATCTTTGTCAGGCTTTCAGGTCTGTCAAGAATTTTTGGTAAGTCTGCAGGCAGAGACGGGAATATGCTGCAATGGTCTTTAACAAAACTGCGTATCTGAAGATAGCAGAAGTTGCTTTTGGGTAAGTCGTGCTCATGGGACAATCTTTTAAAGTCAACAAATGTCCCATTTAAAAACATATCTCGTAATGATGTGATACCGTTCTCCTTCCAAAGTGTAAATGCAGAGTCTAGTATGGAAGGCAAGAAATCATGATTATAGCATAATGGACCAAGGAGGAAACCGATGGAGTGCGTACTCCGGGTGGGGAAGGAGGTATTGCCCCAAGTGAAGGAGTTCAAGTACCCCGGGGTCTTGTTCACGAGTGAGGGGACAATGGAGCGGGAGGTTGGCCGGAGAATCGGGGCAGCGGGGGCGGTATTGCATTCGCTCTATCGCACCGTTGTCATGAAAAGAGAGCTGAGCCGGAAGGCAAAGATCTCGATCTACCGGTCAATTTTTGTTCCTACCCTCACCTATGGTCATGAAGGTTGGGTCATGACCGAAAGAACTAGGTCGCGAGTACAAGCGGCCGAAATGGGCTTCCTCAGAAGGGTGGCGGGCTTCTCCCTTAGAGATAGGGTGAGGAGCTCAGTCATCCGCGAGGAGCTCGGAGTAGAGCCGCTGCTCCTTTGCGTGGAAAGGAGTCAGTTGAGGTGGTTTGGGCATCTGGTAAGGATGCCCCCTGGGCACCTCCCTAGGGAGGTGTTTCAGGCACGTCCAGCTGGGAGGAGGCCTCGGGGAAGACCCAGGAATAGGTGGAGAGATTACATCTCCACACTGGCCTGGGAACGCCTCGGGGTCCCCCAGTCAGAGCTGGTTAATGTGGCTCGGGATAGGGAAGTTTGGGGCCCCCTGCTGGAGCTGCTGCCCCCGCGACCCGACTTCGGATAAGCGGTTGAAGATGGATGGATGGATGGACCAAGGAGGATGAAATTGTTTAGTTTGAAGTGTTTGCGGAACTGTGACCATATTGAAGGTTGACAGGATTACGGGGTTTGAGGTATAATTTGTGGCTGAGAATGGTAAAGGGGAGCATGTCAGAGCTACAAGTGAGGAGGTGCGGCAGGAGAGGGACTACATTTTACACCAGTCTCATACCACCAGCTGAGTATTTTTTGTATATTTGCTGCCCAGTAGTAGAACATGAAATTAGGCAGGCCCAGGCCACCTTCTTGTCCTGCTGCCTGCAAAGCGTTTTTGTTAATCCTGGCAACCTTGCCTGCCCACAAGAATGGGAGTATAATTTGGTCACGTTTCTTGAAAAATTATTTTGTCAGGAAGAGAGGTAGACATTGAAAAAGGAACAAAAATCTAGGCAAGACATTCATTTTTATAGTTTGTACTCTTCCCACTAATGACATTGGCAACCTGGACCATTTCTGTAGGTCGGCTTTCACTTTAGTCATTAAGATTGCCAATGTTATTTTTATGTTAATCCCTAGATATTGAACCCTGTCTAGTGAAAAGTTGAAAGGAATTTGTCCCTGTGTGAGTGTTTTGGCTTTAGAGTTTATTGGGAAGCACACTGTTTTTTGGAGATTGATTTTGTAGCCTGAAAATGTACCAAATTCCTCTAATATCTGTATGATTTTATTAGCACAGGTGATGGGATCTGTTAAATAAATTAGTAGATCATCTGCATACAGGGAGACACGATTCTCAATATTTCCTTGTTTGATACCCCGCAGATGTGTTGATGTTCTCAGCAGAATGGCTAACGGTTCAATAGCAAGGGCGAACAGCAGAGGTGACAGCGGACACCCTTGGCGGGTTCCACGAGATAGAGGAAAGTATGTTGAGTACTGCCTGTTTGTGTTAACACGGGCAAGGGGCGATGAATAAAGAAGGCGTCTCCATGTTATGAATTGTTTCCCAAACCCAAATTTTTCCAGCACCTTAAACAGGTACCCCCATTCCACTCTGTCAAAGGCTTTTTCCGCGTCTATTGAGAGCACTATTACAGGCTTTATCGCACTGGATGAGGTAGAGACCCAAATTTGCTGTGGTAACAGATCAGACTGTTCTCTATCTGTGTGCCAAATTCCATAACTTTCCCTCAAGTTCTATGGGCTGCCGTAGACTCAAGAACAGAATAAGTGGAAGAATAATAATAAGAAAAATAACAAAAACAATAGGGGTCTTTCGCCCTTTCAGGGCTTGACTCCTCATAAACCTAACTTGAAAAATACACAAATGAGTCAAAACATTATGACCACTCACAGGTGACGCAAATAAAATTGATCATCTAACAAGGGCACATGTCATGGGCTGGATAGATTAGATGGTAAGCGAACAATCAGTTCTCATAGTCAACTTGTGAATGCAGAAGAAATGGGCAAGAGTACAGACCTGAGCGACTTCGACAAGGGCCAAAATGACATGGCCAGATGACTGGGTCAGAGCATCTCTGAAATGGCAAGGTGCTCCCAGTCAGGGAGTCTACAGAAAGTTCGAGGAGGGACAAACCAAATGGCAACAGTGTGTTGGACGCCCAAGGCTCATTGATGAGTGGGGGCAATAAAGGCTATCCTGCCTGGTTTGAACCAACAGAACTGTGGCATAAGTCACAGAAAATTGTAACAATTGTTACAGGAGGAATGTGTAACAAAACACAGTGCATTGCACCCTGCTGCATATGGTCTGCATAGCTGCAGACTGGTTAGATCCCCTGGCCACCATCAAAAGTGCCTACAATGGGCACACGAGTGTCAGAACTGGACCTTGATGCAGTGGAAGAAGGTCGCCTGGTCCGATGAGTCCCATTTTCTTTTACCTCCCATGGACAGGGATGGCACAAGGATGTACTGTGGGAAGAGCCAATGGAGGGTGTTTGATGCTCTGTGTAATTTTCTCCAGGGTCAGGCCATTTATGTGGACATCGACTTGACATGTGCCACCTACCTAAACATTGTTGCAGACACGGTACACCCCATCATGGCAATGGTATTCCCTGATGGCAGTGGCCTCTTTCAGCAGGATAATGTGCCCTGCCACACTGCACACATTGATCGGGAATGGTTTGAGGAATATAATGAAGAGCTCTGGCCTCCAAATTCCCTGGATCTCAATCTGATTGAGCATCTGTGGGATGTGCTAGACCAAGTCCGATCCACGCTAGTTCCACTTTGCAACTTATTGGACTTGAAGGATCTGCTGCTAATGTCTTGGTGCCAGATACCACAAGACACCTTCAGGGGTCTTGTAGAGTTCATGCCTCGGCAGGTCAGAGAACCAACAGCATATTAGGCATAGGTCATAATGTTTTGGCTCATCAGTGTATACAACATAAGGAAAGTCTAGAGTCAACGTAAAACAAAAATGTTGTCAATTATTTCCTATAAATGAGGCAGTGCATTTTTGTCAATAATGCTAAACAAGTGGGGTGTGGAGTAATAATTTATGTGGCCAGTATTCTAAATATGTAATTTAGTCCACAAATCAGGTATCTGTATATAAAGCAGACATTTGTGCATTTCACATAAAGATAAAAAGGACTAGTTCCAAGCTTAAACACATCACCCTTATAATTATCAAGAAAAATAGGGAATGACAATAATATAATTATGGCTTTATCTTGCTTTATCCTGTAGTAAAGACATACCAGTGCATGACAATATGAATGAAGTTTGTTTGAAATCTATGCAAATTTATTAAAAATAAAAACGAAAAAAAAAAAAAAAAAAAATTACACTTGAGGCTGTACATGTGATTTATTTATTTTTTTAATACATTTGCAAAGATTTCAAAAAAACTTCTTTCACATTGTCATTATGGGGTATTGTTGCAGAATTTTGAGGAAAATAATGAATTTAATCCATTTTGGAATAAGGCTGTAACATAACAAAATGTGGAAAAAGTGAAGCGCTGTGAATACTTTCTGGATACACTGTATTACAAATGAGATTGAATAAAAAAAATCTAATAAATCTCAATTCTTTCTCCAAGACAACGATGAGATTAAAGAGTGAATGAAGACTGTTACATTTATTAATTTGTCAGATGCTTTTATCAAAAGCGACTATTGCTGGAATCGGATTTTTTTTCTCCTAAGAAAAAGACCCCAGTAATCTCGTGTCTCCTCAAAAGTTTTAGTACAGATGTATTTTGTATTTAATGTGATCAAAATGATGCATTTGTTACTGTCCTGTTCTGCAGTGTTTGCATAGCAACAACAATCTGCTGTTATTTGTACTGTCCATGACAGACACACAGTAGCAAAATAGGATCCAGATAAGTCATCTGACACACTAGTGAAACTCAGAAACAGAGTGGATAGAATGGAGGGCAGCCTGCTTCTGATTGGCTACATAGGATATGGCAAATCGTAGCGTTGCGCAGCCCTCAGCCAATCAGCTTCCATCAAAACATGGCGTGTGCTTTTATGAATGAGTTGCAGCGTATGCATTGCTTGTGCGCACGTGCGTGATGTCTCTACACTGTGTATACATTTGAGATGTTTCTCTAATGGATTAACTGTAGAAAGGCATTTAGTAATCAAATATTGTAGTCTGTCTGCTCCAGTACCCCATTAAACTTAATGTTTTTTTTTAAAACAATCCCTCTGAAAGAGTAGATCATGATACAACAGTTCATCGGGCACATTGCAAAAATAGATTTACGTTGCTGAAATTTCCCACTGGAGTTTGTGTGGACTACAGCAGCCAATGAATCGAGCATTACCTCAAATGCACACATATTAGTTTCCACATAACAAATGAGAACAGTTGCAAGTCATTTGTTTCAACTGCTGGGTGCATAGCAGAATCTGAATAACTGATAAAATCTGTGACTTTCCATGAACCTGGTGTCTGGCAAGCAAAACTGGGGAATTAGGTTAAGGGTGTCTGGGCCCTTTTTGATGTCTCAACAGTGCCCCCTACAGGCATAATCGGAAATAGACACTCAAAACTAATTACATCATAGATTGCCAGCCCCATTCAGACCCCCAAGTTGCCTACGCTCAGACAAAAGACCAGACAGCTACAGAGCTGAGGCGCTTCAATCAAAGTGTGGAGAGATAAGGGACATCTTTAGAAGAACAAGTCTGTTTTGTCTGACGACACTGTCTGCTCTATGGTCCTCACACAAAAAGTGAAATTAAACATTTAAATCACCTGCACTTAAGGACACAAACAATAAATGAATGTCTGTCTTTTTTTTAAGGTATGAAGGGGATCAAATGAGCAAGCACAAAATAACTATTTTTGTATTAAAAAAAAAAAGAAGGTGCAATTACTACAAGGCTGATGATTGCTCATTGTTTTGAAAGCAGCAGTCTTGAGATCTAAATGGCATTGATTTGGAGTCTAGACCATTTTCAAGAATGTGGTGGGAAGACATTTCTGTCTTTTATATGAAAAACATGCCATCTAATGGCAAAAAAGGGGAGGACAAGCATGACTAACTGGCTTCATTGATTAAATGTAATGAATAAATTGTTCATTTCAAAACAGTTCAGCACATAGTATTACAAAACATAACTTCAATCCTCCAAATAATTTAAATCCCTCTACATACCCTTTCACAATCCACTCTCCTCCATAATGACATGGCACACTACAGGAAGTACTCCATTTGTGCACACTTCAAACTTAGAAATCCACATCTATGATTATGGATGGATTATTGTATTCATAGATTCATAAGCAATGCAACTGCAAACTCCATGGCACACCAAATCAAGAATATATATTTTTGCAATAACATTTTAGGATTAATTTTTTTTTTTAACATGAATCTCACAATCTAGTTGTTTTTTGTTTTCACTTAATACATTAAAATCTTACATAAGAGCTTTTGTTTGGAATGTGCTTTACAAGCCCATGTAGATCAAATACAATTGGACGAGCATCAATTCTGAATGACCATTATTTAGTCAAGACAGGATTACTATGGAATATAAACTCAGCAAAAAAGAAACATCCTCTCACTTTCAACTGCTTTTATTTTCAGCAAACTTAGCCTGTAAAAATGAGTATGAACAAAGATTCATACAGATTCATAGTATCAATAAAAGGGGAATGAAAATGAAAAGTCTTAACTTTTAATCTTAAAACTAAGTACTGCAGTGCATCTCCTCATGGACTGCACCAGATTTGCCAGTTCTTGCGGTGAGATGTTACCCCACTCTTCCAGCAAGGCACTTGCAAGTTCCCGGACATTTCTGGGTGGAATGGTCCTAGCCTTCACCCTCCGATTAAACAGGTCCCAGACATGCTCAATAGGATTGAGATCTGGGCTCTTCGCTGGCCATGGCAGAACACCGCCATTCCTGTCTTGCAGGAAATCACGCACAGAACGAGCAGTATGGCTGGTGGCATTTTGCTGGAGGGTCATGTCAGGATGAGCCTGCAGGAAGGGTACCTCACGAGGTATAATGTCTTCCATGTAACGCACAGCGTTGAGATTGCCTGCAATGACGAGATCAGTCTGATGATGCTGTGACACACCGCCCCAGACCATGACAGACCCTCCACCTCCAAATCTATCCTGCTCAAGAATATAGGCCTCGGTGTAATACTCATACCTTTGACGATAAACGCCAGTGAGACAAAAGCACGACTCGTCTGGCAAAAAGTGCTCTTCACTGACCAGTCTGATCCAGCGGAGGTGAGTTTGTGCCCATGAACAACATTGTTGCTGGTGATGTCTGGTAAGAACCTGACTTTCAACAGGCCTACAAGCCCTCACTCCAGCCAATTACGGACAGTCTGAACACTGGAGCTATTGTGCATTTCTGGTACAACTCGGGCATTTGTTGTTGCCATCCTGTACCTGTCTCGCAGGTGGGATATTCGGATGTACCGATCCTGTGCAGGTGTTGTTACACGTGGTCTGTGCGCGCGAGGATGATCAGATGACCTTCCTGTTTCCTTGTATCGCCGTCTTAGGCATCTCACAGTACGGACACTGCAATTTATTGCCCTGGCCACATCTACAGTTCTCATGCCTCCATACTGCATGCCTAAGGCACATTCACGCAGATGAGTAGGGACCATGGGCATCTTTCTTTTGTTGTTTTGAGTCAATAGAAAGGACTCATTGGTGTCCTAAATTGCCTACTGTCTGCAAGCTGGTTCGTGACTTAACGACCATTCCACAGGGGCTTGTTCATGTATGGTTTATTGAACAAGCATGGAAAACATTGTAAATAAACCCTTTACAATAAAGATCTGTAAAATTATTAGGATTTCTACAAAATTATCTTTAATATACACTGTCCTGAAAAAGGGATGTTTCTTTTTTGCTGAGTTTATATTACACAAGGTATTTAAAAGGTTCAGCATGACATTTCCAAGTTTTACTTTGCTCTACATTCTTAATCTTCAGTTATACTGAAATATTTTCAGTCAGCTAACTCATAACCTTTTCACTGGTTCAGCCAGTTGCAACGGACAAAGTAAAAATATTTCCAATACGTGATGTTAATATCCATTTAAAATAACATGTACCACTTTGATGAAGCATGAGAACAAAACCATGTACAAAATCCTTTTTTGCAGGCCACCTAAAAGTTTTATCAATAGCAGGACTGACCAAAAAGGAGGCTTGAATGTGCAGAAATGCATTGCTTTATTAAAAATTTGCAAACAATGTGCAGGTCACAATCCACATATAAAACACTTCACAAAATGTTCACACACACAAACTGCCTCCAACTGCAAAAAAAAAAAAAAAAAAAAAAAAAAAACTTCTGACTCCAGACGGCCCTTGTGTGAGAAGGTACAATGCAACAGAATCAACTTATTTGCTTGTCCAATTTGTTCTCATAATACCCATTTTTTAAACATTACCAAAATTAACAAATGCATTAGTAGTACACAGTGGGCCTTATTCATGAAACTGAATTGTGCAAATCGCTCATAAATCCACATCCATTCAAGTCAAGACAATTCCTTCACAAATGATTTACACACACATATACATATGGTTGTTCACAATCCACATCTGAAGATTCCAAAAGATGTGTTAAATCAATTATAGAAGTTATGCCACAGATGACTATGATGGCTTTAAAAGACTAGAGTCTGAAGAGCAAATCAGATACTGAAATACATTACATTTTAATGGGGATCTAGATTGGAGCCATATTTAAAATTCAACTTGGTCTAAAAAATAAACTCCAAAATTAAAAGTACAGGAGAACTCTGAACGTTTTAAACATGTACCCTGCCAAACGGTTAAGAAATGACCTAGTAGACAGAAGTTCTTTGACAGTAGAAATAATTTTGGTAACAAAAGGAACACTACTATATAGCTCAAGAGACGATTGTGGGAAATCAATTTTCATTTTACATTTCGGTTTTAATTCTAATCATCAGATTTAAGCACAAATCATTCACTTTTAGAGATATACCAAAAGCATAACAAACAATATAGCACCAAATTCATCAGAGAGATGCAGGCGCCTGCACTTTGGATCACTCACTTAAACAGCACACTGACATTTCTTTGATAGTTAGCTACCCAAATTACAAGAATTTCCTCTCTCCATGGAAGAGTGACAGATTATGAAGTCATAAATGTCTAAGTGCAGAGCTATTCAATATACAGTCCTTAATCATGGTTCTGGGGACCCACAGCACATTTGGCCTTTCTTCCTTATCAGTTATGCAAATCAGTTCATTATGCCTCTACTAAGAAGCTGAAAACTTGAATAAGGTGTTTTAGATAAAAAAAAAAATGATGTCCAAATTGGGCTGTGGATCAGGATTAATGGAAGAGTTCACCTAAAACTGATAACGTTCACAATTTTCTCATGATTGTCTGAAACCCATAAACCTTATGCGGAAAACAAATGTAGATATTTTAAAGAACGTTGCAATGCTGATTTCTATACAATAACAGTTGATAAGGACACATTTTAAAGGCAAAACTGTAATCTCAATGGGAATCTGTGCGATTATGAATTTTGCGCGATGGACTTCCAGTGGCGGAAAATGTCCCCTCACAGATTTTGTGGAGTTCATGTTTAGTAAATTTTGACGTTCAACATTTGGAAGTTGCTTGGTTTGGCAGTGACCTTTGTGTGGGTGGTGCTTCCTACATAGCTACACTGAACATTCACAATGGACAAGAATAATTTTAGCTGCAAGTTTTTTTAAACTTCACTCACACAGTATAAAGTCCAGCATTAAAAAGAGGCTGCTTGGTTATCAGTTTTTTCTGGTTTAACACACATTTAATTTTGCCATGCAAACGTAAATGTGCATGCACCTTAAAGCTTTAAAAGCACCAAAATCAAACCAAACCTGTTCTTGTGACAGAACGCTTGAACAAAAAACACAAGAACCAATGTGGTTTGATGTTATTAATGTGCTGCCATATTTGATTTGTGCATAGCCTACATGAGTTGAGTTATATTTCAGGTATCATTCTGTTCTTTATACAAAGTAATTTTATGCATTTAGAAAACTTTGAATATGACGCACAAGCTACAGGGACTACTTATGACACTATTGGGGGATTTATGCTTTAAATTGAGGCAATGTCCACTGCTTTGATGGAAATCAGCAATCGTGACATTTTGTGTTCAGCAGAAGGGTGGGCATATGGATTTGAAACAACATGAGGGCGAGTAACTAACTTTTTTGGTGTGAAATATTCTTTAAAGAAACACAGGTGTAGAGAAACATTCTTTAGCATTATTTGCAGAGATTAGAGGCAGGGGTTGCCAATCACAGTAACAGTATGACAGCAAGTTTAAACACAAATCACACAACTCATGTAATTTGTCACTTAAAATTACATTGTTACATTATCTGGGTACAACTACCCATACGCAAATATCACAGACAAGAGTCCATGGATTCTGTACCAGCAAGTTTAAACACAAGATCCAAGCGTAAACAGTCAATATCAAATTTGGAGACAAGGAAATGCTGGGGGGGGGGGGGCAAAACAAAACATGAACACTAACACCAATTCAACATTCAATTAACCTTTAGCTCATTATCAGATTAATATCCGCTGAACCCATTATCTTATCCTTGGATCTTCACAGGTTTGAAGATAGAACAACTCCAAAGCACTTGCAACCAACCTGAAACCAGGTCCCATTCCTGGTGTTGACCTCCAGGAAGGCTCATATCCTGAGCAAGTCATCCAGTGCTAACATGTCCAGGTCACAGGAGTCAAACAGATCATTTATACCCTGCTCGTCACCCAAGCTCATCATGTATTCATCATTGAGCAGGGCAGGTGATAGTGGCACAAACGGGACAGACTCATCTGGCTGTTGGAGAATGGAGGACAGGGAGGAACTGAGGGGTGACATTGGGGCACTGCCAGTCAGGGGACCATACCCGTTGATGCTACCATTGTAGCTGCCGTTCATCTTGACACCATCAGCCGTTCCACCTGAAGAACCTTCTAAGATTAACAAAAATTGAGGTAATTATACTTTAGGGTAGGGGTGTAAAAAAAAAGTAGAGAAATCCACTCACTGCTCTTGGCTGATACTTCTGTAACATAGTATAAATGTACTTTTAATATGAAGATCAAAGTCTTATTTTTCCATGTGCTTCAATATCAGAAAATGTATTTGCACATACTGAAGTTAGACTTAAATTACAAGTAATGGAACAAAGACAGTGTTTTTCTTATATCACTGACACTGCTTTATGATTAATTGCCTGATAACATAAAATTCTGAAGTTTACTTAGAAATGTGGAATTAAATAGTATCAATCATTTTGAATTGTGGTAACTGTATAGAACACTATTAAAATGTGGTATTTGGTAGCCACCATCCTTTATGGGAAAGAATCATTTGAGGGTCAGAATTATCAGCCAAATATACAGTAGTGCACATGAGTAAATATGGGAGTACTTGCCTTGGGAGACTTTGAAAAAGGCAGTATGATTTCCATTCACATCAAGGCCATTGTGCAGCAGGCTGCCTGAATCACCACCATCAGTGCAGAGAAAAGCATCAATGGGACCCTTGGAGCTACTCAAGTGGACCTGTAAACTCTGAAATGCCATTGCAACAAGGGTATAAGTAAAAAAAAAAGAAAAAAGTTGAACATTTAATGAAGAGTTTGTGAAATGTTGAACACCGATTATGCATAAGCTTGGCATAATGGCTATTTTGGTCATTTATTCTACTCAAGTATGGAGGGGTAGGGCCACACAGACATGTTCTAGTGTCTCGCATTTTCATTATTATAGGCCATTTTAATGTAGTTAGTTTCAACAAGTACAAACAAAATGGCATAATCAAAATACACCGTTCAATGTCCTTTTGGTTGCATGAAGGGGACCTAAACAATATTAGTCAGGTGGTTTTAATGTTGTGGCTGATCGGTATATAAGGCATAATATTTTTCGCTGTGGCTGATTGAACAGTGAATTTTCAAACCATCTACAGTACTGAAATACCCATTCAACAAGTTAAACGTCCGGTTCCATTCAGTTGCACTCCAAATTTAAAGAACAACCCAAGGGCATAATGTTTTACATATGGCTGTCTGCACGTCATTGCCGTCGTAAACGGCTCTAATATTCGATGTATTAAGACTTTACGACACTCGCGTTAAGCGATATCTGCAAACAATGATCGTTTTGTCAACGGTTTGACTTTTGACGTTGTAAATGACTGCAAATCAAAAAAGTTTCCAGACAGGAGATTTGAGTGATGCAGAAGGATTCTCTCACAGTGGCTTATCTTCTCCACTTGCCATTTTAACACAACGCATGCAGAACTGATGTCATTAACTGGTTCAACATACTAACAGTTAATTGGAAAGCTACTCTGTAGAAAGTTGACCATCTACGGGAGCAATTCAGGTGCATTAGCAGAGGCAGCAACTGTGCCGATCTATTTGATGCAGCTTTCTCTTTACCAAAACATATGCTCCAGATGAGTCATTAGAATTGGGAACCGTAGGTGGCAAACTGCACAGTTTTAACAGAGAACCCTACACCCTTCAAAAATACTGATTTTTGCTCTACTCAAATTTTGTGTTGCATGAAAACACCTTTACCGGCTTCTCCAATGTGCACATGCCTGTTGACGTTTTGACGTCTAAGCAGAGAATAATGATCGCTGAAGATCATGTAATTATGAGTAATCAGGCATTTGAGAAATGTTGTAGTAGAGTACACTAACCCACAAAAAACAATTAGTTGTAAATTCAAGTTAAAATAACATATGATATACATTACATTTATATAGTTTAATTTACAAATGTAACAAACAACGGTTTCAAAACAAGCCAACTTCAAACTATGCTTTTCTTTTTGGAGAACAATTTAACAAAATATTGTTAATAAACATTTGCACTCACCCGAACCTTAAATAGAAACCAATATTGATGGCATTAGGCCATCATATTTTTACTGAGACATTTGTATTTGTTTAGCACTTTTCATAATATACAGTTTCAAAGCAGCTTTATGGAAAAGTATAATGTATTGCCTTAAAGTCTTGGGAGGACTTTGTAATTTCACATGTTATCAAGGAAAACAAGTGTTGAAAGTTGGTGTATTATAAAACAAACCGCATCATGTTAAGAAATGTATTGCACACGTACTGGTCTGATAAGCATTCTAGGTTTACCTTTTTTTCCACCAAATCTCACCCATGATGTGGCCAGAAGGGGAAAAAAAAAAAAAGTGATCTCGCCTGGAACAGGGAAACTGGGGCACTCTTCTGGAGCCAAGCCCGGAAGAAGAGCTGGCAGGGGAGTGTCTAGTGGTCGGGCTTTGACCCATGAGGCACATTCGGGCTCAGCCCGAAAAAATAACATAACATAGCCATTGTGTGGGCCCACCACTTGCATTGAGAAAAATAGGGGGCCGGTACAATGGCCAACAGGTAGCAGGCAAAGGCAGGGGCCTGTGAAGGCTGGACCTTGGTTACAGAAACTGGCTTTTAAAACATGGAATCTGAACTCACTGGTGGGGAAGGAGCCAGAATTAGTGTGCGAGGTTGAGATACCAGCTAGATCTAGTTGGACTCCTCTCTACACACTGTTCAGGCACTGTAACTAAACTCCTGGACAGGGGTTTGACTCAGTCCTTCTCCCTCATTGCAACTTCGCGTTGCAGGGGGAAACCTCTGACTGGTCTGTGCTTATGCACCGAACCACAGTATTCAGCCTTCTTATGAAGGAGCTGGGCCTGAATACAAAGCTAGCAATTTACAAGTCAGTGTACATTCCAACTCTCACCTATGGTCATGAGCTTTAGGCAGTGATTGAAAACACTCATTTACATACACCAATACTCTGATAACTAGCAGGAATCAGCGTATTTATAATTATTTACAGTGCATTTAGAAAGTATTCAGACTAGGGTTGCAATGGTATGAGATTTTCATAGTACGATAACGGTCTCAGAAAAGATCACGGTTTCACGGTATACGGGTTTAACCAATTATTATAATTTACAACAACCCTTAAATGGAGTGTTGTTATTTTTTTTGAAGTATGTGTAAAAACAGGTTTTGAAAATAAAGCTAACAGAATTAATAAACCAAATTATAAACATGATCAAAAAAAAAAATAGCATGTAACAATAACATGCCATGTAAATAAAGCATGTTAGTTTACATGGTAAATGAACTAAATGAAAAATATCAGCTGTGTGTGCTTTTAAAATAATGTCTTATGATTATTAATAATTAACATGTACTGCTCCTGTCTGTACCTTTAACTCTGTGGTTCTCAACTGGTTTTGCTTTAGGACAGATTTTGCATTGGAAATCAAGTGGCGGCCCACCATAGAAAAAAACGTAACCTGTATTTAATGTATCCTGGGACCCATTTCCTTTTATGTTGCATAGTTTTGTTCATGGTTTTCAAGTACAAGGACATGAATTTTGACTTACGAGCCCATTATTATCCCATTTGTTTCCGCAATTTCAAACATCATTCAAACAGAACATTACACAGGAGGAAAAGCTCCTCATGACCATGGATAGGTCAGTGTAGCTAGTTTTAATAGTAATAAATTATAGTATTATGAAAAAATAAATACTAAATCTTGAAACTTCAACTACAACTGCCACTGTTGATATAAAATGAGGTCTAATAGATTCTACCTTTAGATTATTTCATATGAAACATTGTCAAAATATAAGTTACTTTTACTCATGTAAAATCGTGAAACTGTTTTGTAAAGGTGATGAAGTATGAATAAAATAAATATAAAACTAGCACAGTGTTGCTCTTTTCCTCAGTGCTGTTTGGCATGTCAGGGCTGCCTACTGTTTGAGAGGTTGACTTCCTCCGTAAAGCTTTAAACTAGAAGTCTCTCCAGAATTGAAATTGGTCACGTCAGTTTTGAGGGAAGCCCATCAGAGCATGATCGCAATCTGGTTCTGTTACACTCGTGGAAGTGCAGATGAGAAGCCTTTAGCTGAATGTGAAATTATCATTAAATCTGCCTCTGCAGTCCTAAATAGGTTATCACTTGGGTGGCCACCGAAATATGTTCAATGGGAGAACCATGGCATTGTTCTTTCCCTGCTGCCCATGACCCAGTCCGAATAGACCTGCGCCCCACCAGTTGAGAAACACTGCTTTATTAACTCACACACGCTCACTCATGTCAGACCTCCTCTCCTTTCTCTGACATTTTCTCCACTCCGTGTGTGGCGCAAGTTGACTAGTCTGACAGGCAGAGAGGAGGAAAGGAGATGCGCACAGCAAGGTTAGATTTTCCGCTTGTAATTAAGGCGAAACAGTTCAATCTTTGTTTCATCAGACCAGCAAATATTGTTTTTCACAGTCAGAGTCATTTAGGTGCTTTTTTATGTGTCTTGCACTGAGAGGCTTCCGTCTGGCCACTCTGCCATAAAGCCCAGATCGGTTGAGTGTTGCAGTGATGGCTGTCCTTCTGCAAATTCTACCATCACTCCACTTGATCTCTGGAGCTCAACCAGTGTGACCCATTGGGTTCTTGGTGACATCTCGAAACCAAGGCCCTTCTTCCCCGATTGCTCAGTTTGGCCAGGTGTCCAGCTCTAGAAAGAGTCTTGGTTTTCCCAAACTTCTTCCATTTAAGAATTCTGAAGGCTACTGTGCTCTTGGTAAGCACATCTGAAATGTTTTCGTAGCCTTGCCCAGATCTGTGCCTTGACACAATCCTGTCTCTGAGCTCTGCAGGCAGTTCATTTAACCTCATGGCTTGGTTTATGCGCTGAAATGCATGTGCAGTTGTGAGACCTTATATTAGACAGGTGTGTGCCTTTCCAAATCATGTCCAATCAATTAAATTAGCCACAGGTTGACTCCAATCAAAGTTTAGAAACATCTCAGATGATCCAGAGAAATGGGATGCACGAGCTAAATTTCAAATGTCATAGCAAAGGGTCTGAATACTAATGTCAATGTGATTTCATTTTTCGCTATCAGAAATGATATATTTCAGACAGTAGATTTTGCATGGCAACTGACTAGGGATGTCGCAATAATACTGTTTTACCCTTAAATGCAGTTAAATATATCACTGTTAATTTAAATAAACTGTTAAGCATGAAATTTATTTACATGTGGCAAATATACATACACACATAATGTATGTGTGTGTGTATATATATATATATATATATATATATGTATATATATATATATATATATATGTATATATATGTATATATATATATATATATATATATATATATATATGTATATATATATATATGTATATATATATATATATATATGTATATATATATATATATATATATGTAAACACCTTGTTAAGAAACGTCTTGTCAACTAATAAATGGCCCGACTGGTTCTAGCTGATATAAAGGCTACTGTATCTCAGCTAACCACACGTTTGCAAAATGTTCACAGCATCCAACATGTTTTCTTCTGCAAACAGTTTGTCGGACACCTCACCATTACAAATAGGCAGTAGACTCCATAAAAATACTATCTTTTCATCGGTTCACAACACCATATACCTGAGGACTTTGCATAATAACAGGAAAATTGCGTACAGAAGGTGAAGTGTGATAACAAAAATTTTAATTTGTTGAATACGGTTCATTTGTACACAAGCAATGCTTTGAGAAGTTGCATCTTAAATCATCATTAAAGTTTACCACGCTGATAGAAACTACAAGCAAATGCACTGCACACTGTCAGCACGCTTAATCATTCCAAACAGTTGCATTTCTAAATTCATACCTTTAAAAGTACCACAGCAAAAATATTAAACACACTAGTCTATTTTTGGACGACTAGTGGAATGCCCTGTCCCATTTTTAGGATGTGTACTTTCATGAGTTCTGGCTTCATGTATTAATTTCGTCATCTTTAGTAAATCGCAGTCATTTAAACGCACCCAAACAGATTTTTTTTTTTTTTTGGAGCTCCACCACTGATGAAAAAGGAGTGAGACCGCTGAAATTTATCATGGGTCATTTATATTCATTAACATTCTTGATGCATTGTAACGCTAGCAAATTGGGTGGCATAGCCATACATGTTGGATTGCGACGTAATTTTAATAAATGTGCAAAAAATATGCTGAGTAAGAGTAAAGGAAATTCACTCTCCATTCTGTTATGCTTGCTGGGACAGTCTTTCAGCTCTTTGCTTAGAGGGGAGAGTCTTGCCTATCAAATTGTATTGTGGAGTGATATCATTCTATGATATGAAGGGAGGCAGAAAAGCGGTCACTCAAGCTTGACATTTTCCCGACACGTGTTATCATATACACTCGCCAAACAGAATGACAAATTCCTCAATTTATTTGTGTTGTTTATATATAGACTGATTTAAGTATCAGAAAGAGTGAGGAGCATCAAAAATATACACTGATACAACAATGTTTCAGTAGGTGATGTGTCAAATTGAAATCCTCATGAATTTGAAATCCAGGGTTTTCCAGCAGAGCATTGCCCAGAGCATCACACTCCCTCCACTGGCTTGTCATCTTCCCACAGTGCATCCTGGTGCCATCACTTCCCCAGGTAATCGGTGCACACGTACATTGTTGTCCACGTGATGTGAATGAATAACAGGACTAATCGGACCAGGCAACCGTCTTCCACTGCTCAAAGGTCCAGTTCCGACGCTCACGTGTGCATTGTAAGCACTTCTGGCAGTAGACAGGGCATCATGAGCACTCGAACCAGTCTACAGGTACGCACCCCTATATGCAGGGTGGGACGCACTGTCATTCCTCCCATAACCATTCTAAAAAAAAAAAAAAAAAAAAAAAAGTGACTTGTGCCACAGTAGACCTTCTGTTGGTTCAGACCAGATGGGATAGCCTTCGTTGCCCTTGTGCATTGAGCCTAAGGTGCCCAAAATCTTGTTGCCCGTTTTCCCTCCTCAGGCCACTGCCGGTAAGAACTCACCACTGCTGACTGGGAGCACCCCACAACCCTTGCCGTTTCTGATATGCTTTGACCTAGTTGTCTGGCCATAACAATTAGGCTCTTGTCAAAGTTGCTCGGGTCTTTACTCCTGTCCATTTCTCCTGCATTCAACACGTTGACTAGGAGAACGGATTGTTCGCTTACCATCTAAATCTACACAGACCTTGACATGTCGCCTTGTTAGGAGATGATCAACATTACTCACTTCACCTGTGAGTTGTCAATGTTTTGGCTCAGTGTATATCTCACGCAGCAGTCCCCTTAACTCGATAAAAAACCGTGGAAATTGAAAACAAGACGAAAAGACTTTCAAGTCATGAAAATGGTTAAGAATTTATAAAAACGGTAAATATGATCAGAAATACACAAGAATTGACTATCAAAGTGGGATAAGCAAGTTGCTTACAAAATCTTTTTAAATTGCTCTGTACTGTAATAACTTTAGTTCAATCTGAAATAATTTGACAGAACTACAGTTGCCATGGTACAGTAGTAGTAGTTATGTTTTGTTTAATTCCATGTCAGCATTCAAAGCTATTTTCATGGCAAGAATTCAATTACAAAAATACAAATATCATATAAATACAATAAAAACAAAACAAATATAGACAGCAAGTCATATTATACAATATTTTTTTTAAGATTAACATATGATAAAAAAATCCAAAACCTTTTCAGGCACAATCTCATTAAATAAGTCCTTTAACGAAGTAACTTCATAAGAGCATTCTACTTGTGTTAAGACCAGGGCAATCTAGTAAAATATGTTTGACAGATAAGGGAATACTACAAAACATACATAGGGTTGGGTCTCCACCTTTAAGCAAAAAAGCATGGGTCAGATTTTGCCATGGTACATGTTTGTAGGGTTAAAAAAAAATTAAAAGTTCAAACTGGATGGAATTGATTTGATCAGCTTCAAGAGATTTTTCTATTTCTAAAATTTGAGTGTGCGCATGTTTGTGTGCTTGTTCAAATGTTTAAATTTCCGTTACCATTTTTATTTATTTTTGGTCTGAGAAAGACTGAAGTGTGGGTCCTAGTTACACAAAAAAAAAACATAATATTTGGACCCTGGGCAGAGAATGTTTAAGAATCCCTGATATGGGGTGCCAACTTCACTGAGGTACACACTAAACTGGTGAAAATTTGTCACGTACCCTTATCTTGTAGTTTTTAGATTAGTCTGAAAGACTGGCCAACTAAAAAAGTAAAAAGAAAGGATGATAGTGACCATGGAGGAGATGAGGTCAGTAAATCAAAGTAGGGGAGCAAACTAGTCACATTTCAAGATGAGGGGATGTTTATTTTGGGTGTTAATGTATAAATGCTTGGGAGTTATGAGAAGGGAATCAGCGGTATAGCAGTGTTTCATTAGTGTTGATTGTTATGAATGCATGTTCTGATAAATAGGTTTACTTCCTACAGCCATTTGAATTTGTTTGTTAAAAATAGTGCAAGTAATTTTGTATATTTATATAAATTTTTTTAACTGCAGATTCTAAATTCCTAGTTATATTAACTGACATTTTTAAATGCAGTTAACAGAAAAACTGTATAAATCACGACATCCCAAGTAGTATGTAAAAGAACACCATGCCTTTTTGTTCTGCTTCTGGTATGAATAGGCCTGTCGTCGCTTTTTAGTTCATACAGCGAGTTGGCCTTCACATATTCCCATAACCAACCTGAATAAATAAAAAAATAAGCATTACCTCCTTTGGGTCAGGCACCTCCAGCTTTGTTTCAGATGGTGCTTTGACCGCTATGACGGTTTGGTCTTTAAGGCTTTTTATTCTTCGGATGTCCTGATAGGTCACATAGGCATATGTGCGAAAAGTTAAGGACAAGCCAGGCAATTACAAGGTGTATATTCCTACTTTTGCTTTCACTGCCCTTAAGATAATTGAAACTGCTTGCAAACTGCAAGTAAAGGATATTTTTGGTTATGGATCTCTTCAGTCATCTGCTGGACGTTACGTGTGCAGGTCTGTATTAGTTCATCTAGGCGTCTCTCCTCCTGCGTGAGCTCCAGCATCTCTCTGGCCAGACCGTGACTGGACATCGAAAGAGATGGCAGTTCTCCCTCTGATGGCAGACTGGGGCCTCTGCCGGAATTAAAACATGTAAACCCTTACAGCTTGACACATCCCACAGTTTAGGGCCCAAAATATTGTTTTTTTTTCTGTTGTCCCCAACAGGCAAATAGTTGTCTGCTTCAGGGTTCCCACTCTTTTCAAGTCTACATTTTCAAGGACATTTCCTTGACATGTGTGCAAGGCATTGTGTGATCCGCGTGGCGATAGTCTATTCAAGGTCCTGATATCAGTCGTGGAACAATGTATAATGTGTGAGGAAAGACAGCCGGTGGAGTTTCTGGTGACCCCATAAGGAGCTGGTGCCCTTAGCTGACTGCGTATGACTAGGGAGTGGCACTACGGTGTTTGTGTTTTAAAGGTAGTTTCTTAACTCCAAATAAGCAGTATGCTGCATGGCCCAGTGAGATTATTAAACCCCCAAAAGCTATTTCATTATATAGTCAGTATGTGCTGCATTTCAGAGCTCTCTGTCATACTTATACTACACATACAAAGAGTTTGATGACCATGATTAGAGCTGCACAATTAATCACATAACTACATCACGGTTATGCATAACCATCTCTGATATTTATGAGCTAGCAAGCAGATTTTGCATCCAGGTAAAGTGTCCAGTACAGGTGGTTTATAGATGAGACCAAATCACAAGCTTTTTCTAAGTCCATTTTCAACACAACTGACATAACGCTCTCTTCAGAAATTTGCACTGACCAATCACTTTCACTTGGGCACGCTCTGAAATATTTAGCCGCAGAAGTTTACGAGTAGCATGGGCAAAACATGACTTAATTTTGGCCAAAAGCCATCACCTAGTAGTTTGTACACCTTGTTCAACATTAGCCGCTGTTTATTGTAATTTGTTATGCGTTGTTCCCCAATTTAGAATTAATATCCAAGCAGTTGCAACAGCGATTTTCTTTTTTGTCCAAATTTTGTCCTTTTTTGCCCAGCAAAAAACAAAAATTTCAAATGACAACAATCTTGATTATTTGTGATTAAAACTTTGAGAAAAATAACCTTGACTAATTTTTAAACAATATCATGCAGCCTTAATCATGATGTCTTTTCAGTGTAAGAGAGGCCTGCTTCACACATTCATTTTGATGCGTGGTACACATACAGATTATATACATTCATTTAATAAAATCACAGCCTTTTACAGCCTAAATAACCACATTAGGACAAATCACAATTTTTATGTGATTGCGCATTTAAATATACATTTTTGTCCAAAATGTGTAGAATTCCATTACATTCCATATTTAATGCTATTTTTTTTACTGGATTCAGTGATTCTATCAGCGTTTCAAACATAAAGGAAATCATAGGACCCTACATGTGATGATCATAAGTATGGTATAAGTGGACTCCCATCATTGAATTATTGAAAAATACACCTGAGGTGTAAAGACTGCATCACAATAACCCCACAGGTGTATGAATTAATTTTCAAAAAAATCTGTCCATCTTCGCTGTCTAAAGTCGTGTTTTTGTTTTTTTTTCCAAAACGAAAATCATATTTTGCACTAGATCAATACTTAGACTATTTTGTGAGAGAAAAGTAGAGACGCCAGCAGATAAGCAGAGAAAACAGCTGACGGGTTCATTCACAACTAGGGCTGGGTATTGTTAAATAAATTTCGATATCGATACCAGTTCCTAAACGGTGCTTTTTTCAATACCAATTTTATGAAATCCATTTTAACAAGAATGCAAACACTACCTCAAAAAATGTGGGTTTTATTTTTTCAGTTTGTTGACTTTTTATACAGACTCAAATAATCATCTCCTGAGCCTTCTGGTCTTCTCATGCCAGGGTCGGCAGGGGCAGAGGCTATAACATTAATGTGAAGAGGAAAAAAACAAAACAAGAAAGCTAAACCGTTAATTCACCCAACCCTAAGGATAAGTACGGTTTAACAAGATGACTAGTTTAAATGTACATTAAACTTGATCAGTTATAGTCAACCTTAAAGCATTTTTAGCATCGATTTAGCTGGTTATCTATAGCCATACATCCAAATAATATCTAACATTACGTAGGTCCCAGTTTATAGGACTATGTCACCGCGCACAGAAATGTTAATTTAACAAGTACACAATCATGTACCATTACAAGTTAGCCGATTTTGTTTGTTGGTTTGCTAAACGTTAACCTTACCCGTCAGTGTCCCAGTCATATCGCCGCTGCATTTATCCGTAGTTTTGGAGGACTTGTGTGGTGGGCATGCTAAATGAAGTTATGTGGCAGGAGGACGCTGAGGTGACGACTACACCAGCTCGGTCTTCTTGCAGTCATAGATGAGCAACTTTCTGCTCTTAAGTTTATTAAAGTGTCAAGTGCTTCATCAGATTTGTCATGTTGCCTGTCTTGGCAGCAATTATCTTGCCGCAAATATTGCATCGCACGCTTTTGGCATCGAGCCTGGTGAAATGTGGCCACACTTTTAATATTTTCCACATCTTTTACATCTATGGGGGTTGAGCTGCATACACACTACAGCCTCACATATGAGCCACATCTCTGTGCGTAGTCAGTGTAAACTAGTGTTTTTGCTTGATGCCTAAACACAGCCAATCACCGGCACTTTCAGATTTGGGCACATCTAGCATTCTGCATGTTTATCACTGACGTTGATGAGATTAACACCTAAGGTTAGTTTTGGTACCGAACGACAAGACATTTTTCGATACTCGACTGTTTAGAGGCAATTCGGTCTGTGCCTAAAATGTATCGAAATCGATACCCAGCCCTATTTATGACAGTTATCTGTTGATGTTGTTTCACAACACATAGTTTGGCAGTGCCAAAACGATAGGAATGTGTATGACACCTATCCAGAATCACAATCGTTGGAATGTTTTTGTACATGTAACAAAAACCTTGTCAGCGATACAATCAAATGGTTTTATTTTACAAAAAAAAATTTTGCCCCAAGATATTTAGGCATTCTTATTATCAATGACATTTCCATAACCGGAAAACTGCATCGCAAAATTCCAAGGTTTTTCAAGACGCGTAGGAACCCTGCCAAAATATTTAACACTGCATTTGTGTGCCAAGAAAAAAACATTGATAGTTTTCATTAAAAAAAATGTTCGTCATAAAATAAGACATTTCAAAATAATTGTAAGCAACATACAGCCATTGGATGTTGTTCTTTGACTTCTTTTTGATGAGGTGCACACCCTCCAGCACGTTGGTGATGTCATAAAGACGTCTCTTCTGGACGTTGAGCACAATTGCAGCTTTATTCAGATCCAGCACTCCATCTGAGGACTGGGCCAGCAGCTCACAGAACTTCTTTGTCAAGAACCCCAAGGATGTGTCATAACGGGTCTTCTCTGGTGGAGTTTTGGGAGCTGAAATGTAAGAGGTCATTCAATCAGACATAACTGTCCTTCAGGATGGAGCCATTACTGTTCTTTAAACACTGGATCAAATGTAATAACATGACAAAGGGATAGCTCACCCAAAATGGAAATTTGTCATTTAATCATGTTGTACCAAACCCACATGAATGACTAAGCATAATTCAAAGAGGAATTTGGTAGAACTGTACTGGTCCCTAGTTTCAGTATAATAGCAGTAAATTCTGCTTTCCTGCTTTAAAAAGTAAACTCAGTAATGATTTCCTCATTAAAAGAAGTTTTACTTCCATAGAACTTAATAGTAATTTTGAAACATGAGAACAAGACTTCAGTCATATCAGTAACCTTAAAAAAAAAAAGCAGTTTTATTTTACATGGAGAGGGTCCACACATGGGGGCTGCCATGTTAGGATCACATGACCAGACAAACATTGCTCTCAATCTCAGTAACCGCCCTGTTAATTGACACTTTCACTCACGTGTTAAATGAATCATGGCTAACTGTGAAGTGTGAATTTTTGCAAATGGCGTTGGTATCTAATAATTGTTTGAATGATGCTGCATCCAGGAACATAAATGTCAGTGCAAGACTAAAACAAAATTACAGAGTGCATCTTTAAAAATGACAGAATTATCAGTCCTCTCATGAACGTGCAAGATTTTCACAAAATAATGACTTCAATTTTGGGTTGTTTTTCCACCAAAACCGATCTTGGAATATGAAGAAATCGTATGGACTACTTTTAAGACACTTTTGCATCTTTAAGCTTAAAAGCAGAATCATCATAAACTGCCATAATATTGAAAAGACAGCCAGATATATTACAGCAGTTACTTTTTGTTCCACAGAAAGGTTCAGAACATCATGACATGCCATCTTCAGTGAATATTTTGATGCCTAACACTTTTTTTGGGTGAACTACTACTTTAATATATAGGTGACAGTGCACTTATAACTACAGCATGATGAACTAAACTTGATACCTTTGGGGCTCTTCAGTTTAAGAGCTCCTTTGCGACTTCGAAGTGTTTTAGCGGGCTCACTGTATTGATGGTCAGTGATGTCCAGCTCCAGCCTCCTTTTAGCCTACATTTGAGAAAACAAAAGTGACCCATTAATGTGTAAAAGATTTGTATATCTTTCATGAAAAGCTAGAGTAATTATAAAGAATACAGGTTATCTAAATGGAGCATCCCATTCCATCTAACTCGAATGACAAAATACGAGAAGCTGTCTTGAAAAATCATTGTCAACATCCAATGTTTGAAATATTGCCAAAAAAAAAAACAAAAAAAAAAAAAAACACGAGCCTACAAAGGCCTACCTATAAATGCTCATGACATTAAATAATAGCAACAGATAGCTTCAACAAAACAGCAGAAACCAAATGAATGCTTATTTTACACAATATTTACACTCATTTAAAGGAGAAAACGTCTATTAGCCATAAAAGAAAGTCTGTCTTGAACCTGACACACTGTTAATATGCCAAGTATGATTGTCAGGTAAGTAGTAATACACCTACAGATATTATCATTCATGTCACTATCAATAAGACTAGATAGGTCATGATATCAAAATACAAAAAATTGTTTATTTTCCAGGGTAATAACATGATCTGACATAAAAGCAGCAGGCACTAGATTGTCATTACTTCTTTATTTAGCTTGGTAATATAAGTTACCGATTCAAAAGTCAACACAGGATGGGGGTAGCAAAATGGCTGTCCACCATTACCAGAGTGTAAAATTAACGCCATCAAAGAAACTACCTCTGACTCGCAGAGATAAATATAGACGGGTCGAGGATTTATTTTTATGCATTTTACATCTAGCAAAAACACTGCTGTGGTCTTAAACGGGGTACAGTTCGAGCTCTTATGAGCGGGTTAAGTTATGGAGCATTTCGAATGCCATCGACGTTATTTATTCCACATTAATCTATAAACAACTGCCAGTAATGCAAAAAATAACAATAAAAATGCAGTTAGCAAAGCATTCGGCTTAGCACAAGTTCCGCGAGCTCAGAAATGACTCCATCCCCCCCATCCTAAGAAAACAAACCAGGGCCTAGACTTCACAAATGCAATCTTTTACTTGGAAAGCAAACTCCCAAACTTTTATAGTCTATGTCAAGACTTAAGAGCATTTATTTCTTTTTTGCTGTTGCAGTAATCCCATGTTTTCGAGGGGGTAAACATATGAAATCAAGTTTTAAGATAAGCAACTGGACAACGAAGCGAGTTAAAAAAAACATTACTTTAGTACTCCTTAAAGTCAGAGCAACAAAAGGCATTGAAAAAGCTCGTCTAATACATATATTGACTGACGCAGTTAAGTAGAGTTATTTCGCTAAACATGCAGTTACTACATTGCGGAAATATGCATGCTTGTGTTTGCAGTAAACAATCGTCATACGTCCTTAAGCATTTTTAGGGGAGGTTCTTTAAAGGTCTTAATTTGTTAAATACCTTAAACAAGCAGGTTAGTTCTGAGTTGCATAATTAAACTGCCTGCTTTAGATATTGTGTCAGAATGGAGTACTCCAGAAGTAGCCACAGAAGCAGGCTAGGAGGACTTAGCATACCGACTAAACATTTGCAGGATTGGATGTGCATGTAACTCGACAAAACACAGAATTTAAGCAGACATTTACCGGCGGTCGTCCTAATGTGGGTCGCAGTCCATTCCCGTGCGTCGGTACTTGTAGAGGAGTTGTGTACACACTGTCAACAGAAGCCTCGGGTACACAAACTATATTAATGGACGGCGGTGTGTTAATATGTATACGACTTACACTGGAATAACCTGCAAATTGCCGATCGGAAACCGCGTTATAAACACCATTTTGCTCACGAGGAGAAGCTCTAACCCTTGATAACATTACTTGTCCTGGGAGCGAGGAACCCCCTTTTCTCATGATCTTCAGATGCGTAGGTTCCCTTTGTCCCGCTTGTGATTCAAGGCTCGTTTTCTATAAAATCCGTGTGCGTAGATTTAAAATGATCATAAATTATCAAAGAGCACAGTGTCAGGAATGCACTGTTATAATGTGAGTGAAATTGCTCAATCCTAAAATAGCCGATGTAGGCGATTAAAATGCGATGCAAACTCCCTCCCGGTAGAGCGAAAAATGGCTCCAGGAAGCGGACAATGAAGTAGGGGATGAGGTTTACGCGCGAAAGGTCCTCCCGCGAAACTCAGATTTCCCGGGAAAATTTTGAATCTGATTTGCATATGTGAATTCATTGGCCAGCGGTTTTTTTATTTCCCGCCCCAAGTGATGACGTTTGACTGCAGTGGAGCAATAAAAGCGTTCGATGAATTTGTAATTACACTTGCTCATTCACTAGAGGGCGATAGATATACGGCCAAATGTTTTCAAAACAGTTTTTGGCGATAAAAATGAATTAATCCTTAATTTAAAGATAAATATTGCGAATTAAAGGTAATTCAATTTATTGACTTCTTGTATTATATTGAATAAAAGGAAAAGGAAGTCTAAAGTCTACTAGCATTTATGTAAATTGTACTAAGCAAGTCGATATGTTTAAACTACAATTTGGGGAAACTAGCTCTGTGTTCCAAACAACATAAATGATGTCTTCGGAGAGCATGCCAAAGGGAGTTTAATCATGACGTTCCAAACAGAATTTCCACTAAAAATGACTTATCCCCACACTTGTCAGCCCTACAAAAATCTCACAGTGGGTGATAAAGTCAACAAAGGGAATTGGGCTTATGATCACTTCTGAATAGCACACACACCTCAATGAAAAAGTTTAAGAATTGGTCTTTGAAAAACCCACATTGATTGACTTCTATTCTGCATATGGCAGAGGACGTGCCTCAATGTCTGTCTATAGTGGTTACTTCCTTGTGTACAGTTACAAAGATACAATTTTGACCTAAAATTAGGATAAAAGGACAACATCCTTAAAGACCCAGTGCAATCAAAATTAAAGGTGCACTCAGTATTTTTTTTCCTCATTAAAAAAAATTAAATCCTAAAGACATGAATTGTAATTTTGCAATATATGTAGGAAATCATGAGCACTCCCATTAAAATGAAGACTCCAGTCATATTAGTAACCTCATAAAAGCTGTTTTACTCTACATGGACAGAGTTCGCACATGGGGGCTGCCATGTTAGAATCACATGGCCATAAGAATACTACTTGCTTAATCTCAGTAACCATCCTGTTATTTGACAGTTTCACTCATTGAGTAATCATGGATTATTTTGAATACTAAATTTCTACAATGGCATCTGAAACTGAAAACTAATGATTTTAAATGATGCTGCCTCCAAGCCGCTAGGTGTAAGTGTAAGTCCAAGATGACACAAAAACAAAAATTAATTAATGGAAGTTTAACATTTTGCTGCATTTAGACCAAATCTTTTAGCTTTAAAGTTATATGTTAGTGTACTTTTAAATGTTGACAAAACTTGTTTTCAGAAGATATAAGCATTGAAAATGCAATCTGCAGTCTCGCTCTTCCAGATAAAAAGACGCAACATCCAGGACTCAAAGGTTGTAAAATCTTGTCCAATCAAAACCTACTAGAGTGAGAACTCTCCCTCCCCCTACAACTTTTCAGCCATCTGGCTGTATTCTAACTGGCATATAATCTTTTACTTCACACAGAGTACTTTGAAGGGAGCACAATCCATGCTTTAGGGTTGTTTCTAACAGAATTTCCAATAAGACTCACTTAAAAAGTGAGTTCTGACTGACTGTTAAGAGACTTATTTCTCTGCAGAACAAAAATGGGCTTTTCCCAATCAGTGGGCATTTTCATGCCGAGATGGGCATTTTTAAAACGCTTCACATGCTTTGTCTATGACATTGATGTTCCCTACTTTCATTGGATAGTAAGAAATACCCATTCTTGTTTGGAAAAGGAAACAGATTGGGAAACACCATTCATTATTCTGCAGAGACATATTCTTAGACCATCATCACCCTTTAGAAATCTGAAGTCTTTGGAAAGGCTGGCCGATATTGAGATTGATTTTCAAGTTTTGTCAGTAAGCAGCTCTGACATCAGCAGCATGGGGGAAAGTGGTATGTGTGAGGCTGTAAACTAAAGCCTATTGGTTATTTTTAAAAATGGGACAAGTCGTTTGATATGCCCCACTTCCTGTTTCAGTAAGAAATAAGTCAAAACACCATCAAACTGTGCTTGTCAAGGCAAGTCACAGGGAATTTAATTAACTTCAACCTAAGTGTATGTTAACTTCTGACTTTAATTGTACCTGAAAATAGAGGTTATATTCCAGTATTATTTCATTAAAACTCACCAATCCACAGATTTCATATTAGCAAACTATAGTTTTGGCAAGTCTTTAGGACATCTACTTTGTGCATGACACAAGTACATTTTCCAACAATCGCTTACAGAGATTGTTTAACTTTTAATTGACTATATCACAAATCTAGTGGGTCAGAAATTTACATACACTTAAGTTAACTGTGCCTTTAAGCACCTTGGAAAATTCCAGAAAATGATGTCAAGCCTTTAGCCAATTCGCTTCTGATAGGTGGTGTACTGAATTGGAGGTGTACCTGTGGATGTATTTTAATGCCTACCTTCAAACTCCATGCCTCTTTGCTTGACATCATGGAAAAATTAAAAGAAATAAACCAAGACCTCAGAAAAAAAATTGTGGACCTCACAAGTCTGGTTCATCCTGAAGGTACCACGTTCATCTGTACAAACAATAGTATGCAAGTATAAACACCATGGGACTATGGAGCCATCATACCACTCAGGAAGGAGATGCATTCTGTAGTTTGGTGCAAAAAGTGCAAATCAATCCCAGAACAACAGCAAAGGACATTGTGAAGATGCTGGAGGAAACAGGAAGACAAGTATCTATATCCACTGTAAAATGAGTCCTATATTGACATAAAATGATAGGCTGCTCAGCCACTTCCAGGCTACAGTTTTCAAGTGCACATGGGGACTTACTTTTTGGAGAAATATCCTAATGGTCTAATGAAACAAAAAAATTAACTGTTTGGCTATTATGACCATTGTTATGTTTGGAGGAAAAATGGTGAGGCTTGCAAGCTGAAGAACACCATCCCAACCGTGAAGCATGAGGGTGGCAGCATCATTTTGCAGGGGGGGTGCTTTTCTGCAGGAGGGACTGGTGCACTTCACAAAATACGTGGAATTATGAGGAAGGAAAAGTATGTGGAAATATTAAAGCAAAATCTCAAGACATTAGCCAGGAATTTCAAGCTTGGTCGCAAATGGGTTTTCCAAATGGACAATGACCCCAAACATACCACAAGTTGTGGCAAAATGGCTTAAGGACAACAAAGTCAAGGTATTGGAGTGGCCATCACAAAGCCCTGACCTCAATACGATCCAGGCAGAACTGAATAAGCACCTGGACTCAGTTATACCAGTTCTGTCTGGAGGAATGGGCCAAAATTCAAGCAACTTATTGTGAGAATCATGTGGAAGGCTACCCAAAAAGTTTGACCCACGTAAAACAATTTAAAGGCAATACTACCAAATACTAACAAAGTGTGTGTAAACTTCTGACCCACTGGGAATGTGATGAAAGAAATAAAAGCTGCTACTATTATCCAGACAATTCAGATTCTTAAAATAGTGATCCTAACTGACTTAAACAGGGATTTTTTTTTCTAAAATGTAATATCAGGAATTGTGAAAAACTGAGTTTAAAAATATTTGGCTAAGGTGTATGTAAACATCTGACTTCAACTGTATGAGATGTAACAAGAAATTAACATAGGCTTTAAACAGTCCTTCATTTTATAAAACCAAAGATGAATTCCATTTTAATTCCATGTTTTAATACAAATTAACAGCAACTAGCTTGAAGGAATCTTTTTTATAACAGGCAGACATGTTTAAAAAAATAAAGGTGTTATGAATTTGAGCATGTCCAGCTTAATCATCGTCATCAAATTTGATCTTTTTCCCCTGAAATGCTGTGATTTGTGACTGCTGTTCTTTTCTTTTCCTACTGGCCTCCCATGAGGGATGAAGGGCATGCTGAGGTGGATTTGAAATATTACCCGATGGACCCCTGGTATTTCGCTTCTGATGCTGCTCAAACTGTGAATTTCCCCTCCCTGCCCCCGAAGGTCCACCTTGCCTTTCTCTTGCATCTTTAAATGTCTGGGTATTGCGTTTAAAATGACCTGGGTCTGGACCTTGGTATAGAGATGCTTTCATCTTGCCCTCAGGACCTTTCCTTTGGTTCTGGAAATGAGGAGGACTTGGACCATCATGCCAAGAGCCATGCTTTACGTTCCGAGAGGAGATTCTGGATTTGGACAAGGTCGAACAAAAAACAGATTTTATGTTGCCAAAGTTTGGCCTGTGAGGTTTGTTGGTGGCCCCCTTTGGATTCTGTAACTCGTCAGATTTTTGAGGCTCACCCTTTTTCTCGTTGACTCTTCCTTGGTAACTTCTCCTTTTCTTGAATTTGCTTACTTTGCCAAGGAAGAAGTCATCATCATCGCTCTCTTCAGACTGAGATGATTGCTTACGGAAACGCTCCTCTGTACTGTCGTCGAAGTATTCCTTCTCGTCATCGTCATCCGATAAATCACTTTCCTCATCGTCGTCTTCTGTCTCAGGGCTCTCGGCCTCAGGAAGGTCCTGTTTCTTCTGTGAATTTATGGTGGTACCCTTTTCTTTGTCTGATTTTACAAGGTTCTTTGGTAGCTTAGACTCTGTACTGGTTACTTTTGAAGACTTTTCAGGGGAAATTTGAACAACTAAAGAAGTGAGATCAGCACTCTTTGATTTAATGTTGGGCTCTCTGGCTTTTTCAGAAGATGTTGTGTTGACCTTGGAAGGTGTCAATTTTACAGTCTGAGAGTGTGTACCCTCCATTGGCTCTTCAATGCCAGACTTGTGGATTTCAATGGAAAGACTATTACATTTTTCCTCCCCCACTGCATCCTCCTTGTCATCGTCTTCCTCCTCCTCATCATCATCCTCCTCCTCACCTATACTCTTTGGCTGAACCAAGACTGGTCTGTCTTTCTTTTTCTGTTCAGCTTCAGCAGCCTTTACTCTATCTCTGGGTTTTTCCAAAGGGGTAGTGTTGACCTTGGATGGAGTCAACTTTACAGTCTGAGAGTTTGTACCCTCCGTTGGCTCTTCAAGGCCAGATTTGTGGATTTCAATGGACAGACTGTTCAGTATCTCCTCCCCAACTTCATCCTCCTCGTCATCTTCATTGCCATTGTCTTCATTATCATCATCATCATCCTCCTCCTCTTCTTCTTCACCTTTCTTGTTTGACTCAACCAAGACCTTTCTGTCTTTCATTTTTTGTTCAGCTGCAGCAGCCTTTGCTCTTTCTTCTTCGATTGCTTCTTTGACCTTTCGGAGTTTGTTGACGAAGTGGGAATGTGTGATGATATGCGCAATGGCTCGGTCCAATGGGTTTGCCTGAGGGCCCTTCAAAACATTCTCAAGCTCAGTGTTCTCCTGAAGTGCTGTCATAGTCACCTGATCTGGTTTAAGGCTCCTTAAAGCCTGGATTTCTTTCAGGATTCCCATCACCATCTCTTGGCTCTCCTTCACCTCAGATTCCTGACCCTTTCTCTTCTTCAGAGCAGCCACCTGCTGTGTCAGCTTACTGATGATCAGCACCCTTGTTCTCTTCACCTCCTTCCTCATCTTGACCATCTCATCTGGGATGTTTTCTGTTTCCGCTGAGTTCTGTAGCAGAGGCATATTTTTTAGAATAATCATTATGTTAAGGGAATTTTTGCAGAATATTGTCTAACACAAATCAGTCAAAACTCAAGAGTATGGAAGTAGTAGGATAATTCCGATAGCATGTGATTGCAGCATTATTCATTCACTTACATTGGTTGTTGAAATCTCTTCCTTCTGGCACTGATTAGTTTGTTCATTTAACATCTCCAGACTTGTCTTCTGGCTCACCTGTGAGGAACCATCTTGCTCTTCCTCTGTCAGTTTCTCTTCTCCATCATTTGATTTTTCTAAACCCACAACATATTCATCACTGCCTTCGTGTACCTGATCTTGCAGTGTGACATCTTCAGCATTAGTTTTTGCTTGTTTCTCAGTATTTCTTGCATTTATTCTCTCCTCTTTGAATGCTTTGATGGCTTCTTTTATGCTCTGGATTTTCTTGCTGAACTGTGGGTGCGTAGCAATGCGGGCAATTGCTCGTTCGGACAGGGTGCCCTCCTTATTCTGGCACACCTTCTCGAAGCTGATGTCCTTCTGTAGAGCAGCCTTGGTGATACTGTCTGGCGCAACAACCTTCAGCTCGTGGATCTCCTCCCGAAGTCTTGCTGCTCGCCTGCGGTGCCTCTCCAAGTCTGCCTCATTTCCTTTCTTCTTCTCCAAGACCGAAATCTGACGGATGAGTTTCCGGATGAGGAGCACCTTCACCCTTTTCACCTCCACCCTCATCTTGACCACCTCATTGCTGAGGTTCAACACTGTAGGCATCTTGGTATATTTTCTGAGGGCTGAAATGACAAAGGCAACAGATGTTATATGTATGCTTATAAAAGGTGCACTAAGTAACCTAATTTGTTTGTGTTTTGCTGGCCGCATTTAGTGGTGCATATTTAGGATAGTAAAAAAAAAAAAAAATAAACAGGCTAATTTATTTATTAACTTGTAAAAGTGAAGAGAAAACAAAATGCTTATGAAAAAGTAGCGTCTCATTTAATTTGTGAATTGTGTCTCCCATTAGCCTAAAACCACCACCACTAAAATTAATGTTATTAATCAACCCCACTAATCAATTGTTAGAGGACTAGTTGATTAGTCGACCACCCCAGTACATCATTAGCTAAAAATTAATACAATATTTTGCTGCATATTACATGTGCTTGGCTTTTAAAATCACAGTTCTCATTTGTGCATTTATAAATTTGCCAATTTTCCCTCTTTCGTTTAGTAGTAGAGTTCCCTACTATTATGCTAAATGCTTTGAGTGGAAGTATCCAGAAAAAGTGTCTAAGAAATGGAAGGAATTAAATATTGTTAACAATTCAGCTTTTTGTGTTTTTCATGTTAATTGTTTTGCATATTGCTGAGCTTTTGCAGTTTGTCGTGGTAATTTTCATCTCACGTGAATATGCACAATTAAGCAATTGTTAGAAGTCCTGCTGTTTATTAAGGTGTTAAAAATACAATAAAAATAATATTGCAAATTTAATGACAGGCTTAAAAAAAAAAACATGTTTACTGAGCCAAATAACGTTTTAAGTATTCAGGCGTCATGACAACACAGATAAATTCTGTGTTGACTATGGTCAGTTTGGACCAGGTAAAACGTTTGCTTAGGTGTATATTTTAATAATATCACGATTGCCGTGTGCAACACAACGCAATACAATGTTGACATAATTAGACATAAACAGATGAATTCAACTGTCAGTATATATTAAGATTATTACCACGACACACTCAACAACTTTTTCTTCACGTTCAGCTCACGCATGGCAGAGAGTGAAGGCATGTGTTGGAGTGAGCAGAGGTGGTTTATCACAAACACATAGTTTACATAAAATGCCACCACTTATATTTGATTGCTATTATACAAGAATTCAAATACACACAGTTAATGTCCATGTCAACACTTACCTTTACACAATATATATCAAAATCAGGCAAAAACTGTCGATTACTCAGGGCGCCGCCATCTTGTCTAGCGAACGTAACGTGGATCGTACGACGTCCTGACGTCATGAGACGTTAAGAATAAAAATGGGAGGTCCTCGAGCGGCTTGTTTTTATTTATTTATTTATTTCTACCAGAAGTCAAACGGTGACATCCTCGCATTCGCGTAGCGATGCGCATCAGTATTAGGTCGCACACGTAGTTTCCCTCGAGTGCAAAAAGTTACAGGGTGGAGAATGAAGCGGCGCAATGCGGACTGCAGCAAACTCCGTCGCCCGTTGAAACGGAACCGAATCACCGAGGGTATTCACAGCAGGTACAGAAGGAGAACCTCTCGGGTATCGAGAGCACCGTAATGGCGTCTCCTAACTGAGCCTGGCTGTATCGGATGTCTTAGCTGTCACAGTCAGATACAGATGACAGCAGCTCAGAGCTGTCGAATTATTCACTTCGAGTGTTTAGCTTAGCCCGGAATACCTGACGACTCTCAGTAAACCTCAGAATGTGTGAATGTTTTGATTTATGTGGGATCCATTCGCTTACATAGTGCATATTATGGGGGGAACAAAATAAGCGTCCCATTTTGTGCTTCCCATGTCACGAATATTCCTCTGGCTGGACAGTTGCCTTGAATAGCTTTCATCACTTCTTCTATAGGTGTAGCGTTAACTTTATTAAGGCAGTCCTAAATAGACTGAAAATCTGTCCATTTTAGACTTTTGATGCTCTAGAAATGTGTAACTTAAATCCCATGCAACATAATCACACAAGTTATTGTTTATACCAAATAACACTGTTGAATGAGGCCTTTGGTATGTTGTCTAATCTGCAATAACTTCTTGAAAACATACTCTGCCCAGAAATAATGTACTTTGCAAAGTATGTTTGCTGAAAGATTTGATAAAACATCTCTTTGTTTGATATCCTCATACACTCAAATATTATTTCTCTGTGATCCGACAGTACCTTCCTGTACCTGAAGTTCCTAGTTGTTTGGGCACTGGTTCTGCTGGCCGATTTTGTGCTGGAGTTCCGGTTTGAGTATTTGTGGCCTTTCTGGCTTTTCATCAGAAGTGTTTACGATTCCTTTCGATACCAGGGACTAGTGAGTATTTGATCTCCCAGCATCAGTTCATTGAGCAATTAATGATCTTCTGTCTGCTGCCTGGATCCTTTGTAAATATAATTATCTTTTACATCTTTCTCTGATGTGGAATATGGATGACATGTTTAATTGACATTTACCCCACTTCTCTTTTTGTTTCATAGGTGTTCTCTGTGTTTTTTGTGTGTGTCGCATTCACCTCAGACATCATCTGCCTCCTGTTCATCCCCAAGCAATGGCTGTTCTTTGCCGCCAGCACATATGTCTGGGTACAGTACGTGTGGCATACAGGTAAACCAGCATTGCTCAAGTTTAGTGTTTGATGAAGATAATAAAAGCTGGAAAAATTCAGAATGTCTTGTTGGGGATATTTACACTGTAACTTTGTGCGTTTATACTGATCATACTGTAATTCGATCATGAAAAGACCAAGTGCAAATGCTCTTCAAGACACATTTACTGGGATTTGCCCATATTGTTTGGTAAAATGTTCTAAATTTTCCTTATTAAAATCACTTTGAAGGTTTACTTTAAGATTAAATACTTAAAGCTTTAAATACAACAAAAATCAACTGAAAATATACATCTGGAACACCTAGTATTATTTTCTCACCTTTTTCACCTCTCATGAGTTTACATCCATGCATTTAAGATGGACAGCAATGTGATTACTCAAGCCTCAGAAGGTGGTTTTAAGACACATACAAGACACGACTTGGACAAGTGTAAATGCATCAGGTGTGCAAACTTTACTCCTTCCAAACTAAACTATGTCAGCATACAAAGTTTGAGAGCACCACAATCAAAGATGAGTTACATGAATGGGGCAACCGAAAAACTTAAAAACATGAATTATCATGTGGTTTGAAGTGATCATTCAACAGAAACTCTCTCAAACTTTCGAAACAAAAATTTAATCAGTTTTCTGTGTAAAAAGGCTCTTTGAGTTCATCGTCCTAGAAATACCAGTTGCACAAGGTATCAATAAAGATTTCCTGATTTGATTAAATTTTGATTCATAAGCTGTTTATTTTGATTTGATGTGATCAGATCAAATCTGGCTCATTTGGGTATATTTCATTACAAAATGTCAATTGTGCATACAACTTGGTACATTATGTTAATATTAGTGAAAAAAATATTAATATTAAATGTTCATTTTAAAAATAATATCAGGGCCCAAACTATGCAGTTCAATTGCGTTTTATTTAACAGATATACTAATCAACACACTCAAAACTTTGAAGTAAAAGATTGTTCTTGGGAAGTTTAAAATTGATATTGGGATTGTTTAAATAAAGATTGTGATTAATCAGAAAATCAATGTTTTTACCCATCTCTAGCTCACACTCTTGATTTCTCTATATTTCACTATATGGAGAAATGGCAAGGGTTTGCAAAGTGAAGCTCCATCATGCGACAGAAAGTTGAAAACATTTTAACTTTTGTAATTGTAAAAAATTTCACAAATATTTTTTGCAACGTACTCCGTAAACTTGCACTTTAGAAGTTCATTTTCAGGCAGACTAAGATCATGTTTTGTCTTTTTAAAATGTGATGATGTAGCGATTCACTAGGGCTGTTTTAACACGTTTTAACTAATTAATCTCACAGATTTCTTTATTAATGGCGATTAATCATGTACATTTAAAAAACATTAAAGTATAATCAAAGATATTTACTTTATACTTTCTCGAAGAACTTGCAAGAAATTGGTAAGTTTATTTAAAATAAACATTTTGTTTGTATGTTTTGCATATAGAGTTAATCAGACATATTTCTACAGGTATAAAACTTTAATACAAGTGTAAAAATGCCACCTCGCTGGCCCAATTGCGGAATCCAGCGAAGTGGTGAACGTTCGTCTTTTTCGTGCACTTGTGACTGTAGCATCAAAACTATTTGATTTAGTTAAAACTGAATCTGACTCTATTAATAATTTAATCTGACTCCAATTAAATTAGACCTCGAATTTAGTTTGAGATTCCAATTATTATAGATCGTCAATTGAGATCTTCTCTAGATTTGGATACTTGATTATTTTAGTTAATTCTATACTTTTACATTGCACTCGATTGTTTGGATTCCTGTTAGTAGATTCTACACACCGGCAGGTTTATACATGATCATTCCACAAACTGGTCAGTTTTGGATCATTATCCAGAGGTAATTGACTGACTAATACTATTCAGACAAGTTGCTCCCTGAATACTTTTATCTGAATAATAATTTTGTTTAGTCCCCCTAGACCTGCATACACTTAATTGAAATAACTCTGCTCTCAACCAGAGTAGTGGCTTATATTATCTAGCTTGGCTGACCAACGCTACGTATACAGATAGTACATTTAATTAGTCTGCATAGTTTCCTATGTACCCTTGGCCAGAACAATGTTAACAGTAGTCAGAAGTAATGACTACCATTATTTAGGCAAGTCGACCAACATTTTGTTGTTCTAAATAATTATTATATTTATTCCGTACAGTCTAGTTACACTTGGTTAATACCGAGTAGGTAGCCAGAAAGCTAAGGTCTCAGAAGACATAACCAATGCTCTATCAATGCTGAGCCATTTGTTTGTACTAACACTGATCGCAGATTTGTGTCAGCAAGGACCTAACATAATCTACTAAATGCAAGAATTTTTTAATAGAATCAAGTCTAACAATGTATTAGTCAGGTAAATGTGTATCAAACCAATTACATAATCAATTCAGAAATAATCTAATGCTCAAAGATTACTCTTAAGAGTAAAAGATGCATACCCGACTTCAGCAAAGTATGTAGTGTAAGCACCACTGGGATTTCGGGCTACAGAAAATTCCCATGAACGATGTGCTAAATTTCCTTAAATACCTAACCACAACCAAATGGAATGACGATAAGAATTTGGGGATGAATAGGTTTGGAAGTCCTGGGGTCACTTCTTATCTGCATACAGGATGTACAGGCACGCTCCCAGAATTCGTCAGAATTCCTTGAAATTCTCCAAACTGTGTTATGTATTTTACAGTTAAGGTAATGAGACCTTCGTACCAGTCACACTGAGACCTTTTCAATTATATGAAATATGAATAGTCAGATATATAATTAGACATTTGTTGCCTACGAGATTTAAGTGTCTTTTAAGGTGATTTTGAGCTGAGAGGGACATGAGGGTGAGGAGGAGAAAGAACAGATGTAGAAAGACAACGAGGCAATTCTTGCTCAGTTAGGTGTTAGATGGTCTCTTTGCAAGAAAGTTCTATGCTGATTTTCTCAGAGATCATACATTTGATCTTTGCCTCTCTTGGGATGCAAACACCTTGGCACCCCTCCTTACACAAGTATGTTTACATGCCATAAAATGAGCGGACATGCTGTAATTAAAAGTTGGGCAAGTTCTTCTGCTGTTTTCAAGTGGGCTTTTTTTAATAATGGGATTGAATGGGCAGATTCTGTTTATATCACACTTTATTTGGCTAGCGGATGTGTTTATTGCCAATACATTAGTAGATGCTATACATACAGATATAAAACTATTTGAATGCTGAAGTTTAAAACCTCAAAACTGTTATTTTCACTGGTTGCCATTCATTCCCATACATTCCAGTGCACACACTGGGTCTTTCTCATGCTATTTTGCATTTGACACTAGCTCAGATGACCGTTAGTGTGCATTTTTGGGTGATGAGAAGATATACATTAGCTTGCACATATATCTCCCACACCTGGCTCACCACATGTGGGTAAAGTCTGCATTCTCCATACAGATGTTATTAGTAATTTAGTTAAAAAATTTAATACTACGTTAATTGCATTATTTTTACGCGTTCTGTCAGCTGTTAATCACTGAAGTTGAGGCGTTATATTTCCCAGCCCTATTTAAAAAAATTTGCAAAGTTTGACTAAGAGACCTAGGTAAAGGTAGCTCGGCTTTGTGAAGCACGTATCACATTAAAACCGAACACAATTGGCCTTGGCTTTGTACACATGCTACAAAAGACAGAAGTGACACACTGTATGTTTTTAACACTTCATCAGCAGTCATACGTCCATTATGCATTGTGTCATTTGTACTTGGACAGAGAGATTGACTATGTAAAAACCTGCATTAGCTCAATTATAACTGTCCATGTAAACCTAATGATTAATGTAGGCATCTGTTGACCAGTAATAATTTAAGAGGCAAGTCCATTTGTGCTTGGGAAACCAAATTTGCTGTATTCCTTTTAAATTTCAAGCTGGCCTGGCTTTTCCCACTCCATCAAAATTGATCTTGCACATTCATATGTGCAAATGCTTCATAAGAGCTTTCTCTAGTAAGTGCCCTAAAGGCTTTATCACTGATTATTGTATGGCATAATTTAGTAGCATTTAGATAATATTATGCAACTGTCAAGTTTTCTGGCAGTTGGCTACCAGCGAGAGAAATGTTGAAAGGGATATTCTTGTGCAAGCATTGCCAGTTTAATCTCTCTGGGATTAATTCTTTCTTTTGAATGTGTTTGCGTGTATGAAAGAATAAGAGGAGCAAGTTGCATCTATGTCTTACTGCATTTTCAAAACACTTGTTAATCATTGAGATGACATTGTAGCTAAAGAATCTTCTAAATTAACTATTGAAAATGAAAAGAACAGCAATGATTTGGAATCAACCATGTCACACATGATAGAAAACATTAGATTTCAGTTATATTTTCAAATATACTTCAATACATATACAAAATTTAACTTGCTTTTACAGTTAAATGCTAATTAAAAGTTCATGATCAGCAGAGGTCTTTGTTGGGTTGTCTAGTACTACGTTCTGTTATAATGTAACATTTTGTCAGGTGGACTCAAGTTATGACTCAGGAAGGAGAGGGGAGATAAGAATTGCTGGCACTGAGTGATAGTTCCCAGAAAACCAATTGACCATGCCTTGAGCTGTGGCTGTGATTGCCCTGCTGACATACAACTCACAGCATGTCTCAACAAGAGAGTGTGCTTACAGAGAGTTGAGAAAGAGTTTTTTTGCAATCTACGGCTTGATTTGTGAGACCTGGGCTCTATGAATTGTGATGTTATTGATCTTCATATATTTGATCAATATGTGCTTTAAAAATATGATAACTGTTCTTAACAAGGCTAAAGTTCACTTAAAGGCTCCTTGAATTTATGTCCTATTGTTTGTCCAATGAAAACCTTCCATAGTAACCGTAGTTTCCACCAAAATACAATAGCATCTTGAGTAATTGTTTCTATAGTAGAACTGTGGTAACTTGGTATTAACACTCTCATCAAAAGCATAAACAAAATGATAGACATTGTGAAAGCTTCCTGTACTGTATGAAAGAGATCCCGTATTAATTTATTACAGTGTTAAAGACATGTAACGGTAACTGTAGCAACCATGGTATTTCCATGGAAACTATGGTTACCATAGTAAATGTTTGTAAGCATTGTTAATGCTGTTGTTAGATTGTGATTAGAGATTTTTGAGATTGAGACATTTACATGTTGGCCAATATAAATAATTTCCCCCCTCTTTATTAATTTGATTTCCTCTTTCAGAGCGAGGTGTGTGTCTGCCCACTGTCTGTCTATGGATTCTTTTCGTCTACATCGAAGCAGCCATCCGATTCAAGGATCTGAAGCATTTTCATGTAGACCTTTGCCGTCCATTCGCTGCTCACTGGTAAGGCTTGGTTTTACATCTTGTTAAACCTTAAAGGAATATTCCAGGTTCAATACAAGTTAAGCTCAATAGACAGCATTTGTGTCATAATGTTGAATACCACAAAAAATTATTTTGACTTTTTTTTACAATATTACAGTGAGGCACTTACAATGGAAGTGAATGGAGATGGGTTTAAAGACAGAATTTTATAGAAGCATTTACATTAATTCTTTTGTTCAAAATTATGTATTATTTGAGCTGTAATGTTGTTTAAATCCACATTTTGACAGGCATTTTAAGGTTTGAGGGTTCGTTGACATTATATTTGAACTTTTACGGATTGGCTCAATTCGTTTTCATTGTAAGTACTTCACTGTAACCCAGATCTTTGTTTTCAAAGTCAAAATACATTTTTGAGGTGGTCTGTAATATTGCAGAAATGCTGTTGATTGAGCTTAACTTGCATTGAACCCGGAATATTCCTTTTAATCATAAAAACTGAGGTTCCTTGTTTAAAGGAATGTGCTTGGTTCAATATTAGTTAAGATCTATAAAAATGACATTTGTGCCTTTAATTTTTATTACACAAATAATTTTGACTAATTTTGATACTTAAGTATCGAAAGAAAATCAGTGTAATGCACTTGCAATGTAAACATGTTTTAAAACACACGGGGGGGGGGAATTCACTAAAATGGAATATCGGTGGTTATTTGCACTCGCTGTCTGCCCTTCTTTAGCACCTGATTCACTAAAGGAATTATGCAGATCAGGCCAAATGTGCCCGCAAAATCGCTGCAGAACGCAAATTAAACGCAATTCCAAACTTGCAGGCCGATTTTGAGCGTTATATAGCGGAGGATGAAGCAGACCACTGTTATCTGACACACTCTGCCGGGATTGAAAAGCATTACTGACTTCTGTGATTTAGACACCTGAATCATCTCTTTAACGTGCAAAAAGTACACTTGACTACACTGCGCATGTGTATATGCCAGGTTATAACTTCTAAAACATTTAATCATTATATGATGAATTACTACTGATATGATCAATTGAAAATGTACACAAACATCTGTTTGAATAAAGTTCATTTTTCCACCTGCTTTCAACAAGTGTTTGCATGCTGTAAATTGCGGGAGGCAATATTTGTGAATGAAGTGCAATCTATAATTAGCCTAGCTCACATAGAATGGAATGACTTAATTAAAATACTCGGATATAGCGCAATTTTAGCACTAAGTGTGGTTGGTGAATAAGACGCAGGTTTTTGTGCTGAAATACCACCCGTTTATAGTGAATTCGCCCCACAGTGTTTCAAAGGTATAGCCACAAGACTTTAACTCGAACATGTTGGCATGGGACGTGTGATAGAATAGCTCCTCGTTCCCAACCCTATCTGTGTAAAATTGTGTCCAATCTTTCACTTTTAACAATGTGACCATGTAATTCTGATTAACCCATTAACTTTTACATGATGTGTGGAAAGGGACAAGAAAGGGACAAACTTTTAACAAACTTGGTAACATGTAAACAGAGTATACTCTCCTCAAACAGGATGAGTTGGTAAGATTTGACAAAGAGTCAAGTCAAGTGGTTGTCAGAGTAATTCTTGCAGGTTTTTTGCTTATAACCCCTCTGGAATGCTGGTCCCATTTGCTTCCATTGTAAGTGCATTACTGTAATTTTTTATTTAGTTTTTTGCGAGGATTGAGTCTGAATTATTTTGGAGCTAACTGACATTATGCTTTAAATGGTGTTGATAAAGGTTAAACTATTTTGAACCTAGTCGGATTATTCCAAATGCTCCCTTTTTCAGATGTCTTATTTACAGGGTTCCCATGGACATAGAAAACCTGGAACTATTGGGTAATTTTAATTGTGATTTCCAGTCCTGCAAATAAGATCCCAAAAGGTTATGGAAACTTCTGTAGTCAATATAATTTACTAGTTATGCTTGGCTGTAAAATGTTTTATCAGCTAGAAATTGCCCATCTTGGGTGAAATATCTATAATTCAGAAATCATATACAACTGGAAAAAGAAAGCCTCTTCTACAGTTGCTGTTACAATAAGCATATAATTCCTATAGTGTCTATTAATGTTTACACCAGTCAATACTGATCTCCACTGCCTCTACCACTAGTAAAACAGCAAGTAGCTTTATATTTGTAAACACAGTGGTGTCTCCATTGCGGCTTATGGAAGTGTTGCCATTATCTGAAGAAGTCTAATGTTGATTCATCGCTATCCCGCTAGTTGTAACACTCATGTTCATTTAAAAATATTATTTAGCATGTTGTTCTTCCCCTTTCATTGCAGCATCGGCTATCCGGTTGTGACGCTGGGCTTTGGCTTCAAGAGTTACGTCAGTTATAAGATGCGTCTACGCAAACAGAAGGAGGTACAGAAGGAGAATGAGTTCTACATGCAGCTTCTCCAGCAGGCCTTGCCTTTAGAGCAACAGATGCTCCAGAGACAAGAGAGAGACACAGAGGAGGGTAAGATCACTGATTGCCATTTTGATTGTCTTTGAGAACTATTACAATTTGGATTGCCATGAAATCTTATGTAATTTAGGAGCACAGCATTTACATCCAAATGGTAATTAATTTACACGGACTGGAACCGAAACCTCAAATTGCAGATTTTAAACTGCTTAAAGTAATTGTTCACCCAAAAATTAAAATTTAATTACACTCATCCATGTAGCAATCATTCATCCAAATCTGTGTGACTTACTTTCTGTGAAACACAAAAGAAGGAATTTTAAAGGATGCCCCATTCACTGATTTCTATACGATGGCATGAGAAAGAGCCCAGAAATTATTCTACCATGAAAAGTTGTTTTATTACAGTGACTTTTTTAATATATATATATATATATATATATATATATATATATATATATATATATATATATATATATATATATATATAATGTGTATATATATATATATATGTATATATATATATATATATATATGTATATATGTATATATATATATATATATATATATATATATATATATATATATATATATATATGTATATATATGTATATATATGTATATATGTATATATATATATATATATATGTATATATGTATATATATATATATATATATATATATATGTATATATATATATATATATATATATATATATATATATATATATATATATATATATATATATATATATATATATATATATATATATATATAATGTGTATATATATATATATATATATATAATGTGTATATATATATATATATATAATGTGTATATATATATATATATGTATATATGTATATGTATATATATGTATATATGTATATATGTATATGTATATATATGTATATATGTATATGTATATATATGTATATGTATATATATGTATATGTATATATATATATATATATATATATATGTATATATATGTATATATATATATATATAATGTATATGTGCTATAGCTCTCCTGTGTGTTCATTAGTGCATGAGAAAAGCTTGTTCACACTGACCACATTTACATGCACTTAAGGAAATGGTTTATTCCAGGGTTTTTTTTGCAGTAAGTGGCATTCTGAAACATCATGTAAATGAGAATGCTGGTTACCTTACACTGTTTAAGGGATTAAGAGAAACACACCTACGTTTTTCCTCGAGAGCATGACTTAATGCGGTCATGTAAACAAATAAGCGACATTCTGATGGGTGTTTGAAGAGTGTGCATGTGCATGAACAGACCGGATAACTAGCGTCAGAAGATAGAGCTCAACAAAAAGTCAACACCACAGAAAGAATTCAACAATTCTCAGAGAACAGTTGGAAAAGCACATATACGTATACATATACACATATACACTGTACCCATTTATACAAACCAATGTAAAAATTTTTTACTGTCCTTTATGTCCACGTATAAGCACTTGTACACTGGGGGAATCCCAGAGTTTTACATATGAGGGGAAACCCCACTGTTGCTGCGCAATTCCACTGCAGGTCGGTAAAGTTGAGAAAACAAAAACCGCAACAACTCTGGAATATCTGGAAATAAAGAAAAGCAACAGGAAATAAAATGGCAAAGTCTTCCTCGAATGCCATGTTTGTTATTTACACAAGCGTCATGAGGAAATTGCATTGTTGTGTAGAAAGCTGCTTACTGACTGAGCCACGTGTATACGGGAGTAAAGAAAACACATCTTTCACAGAAAACACAGTTCATGTAAACCAGAACGCTGCTTACTCACAATAAACCGTTTTCTGGTGTTCATGTAAACTTAGTCAATGGCTTGTGCCTATACCTCATGAAATCCGCACAAGATGCAAAAAAGCGCAAATTCTGCATCAGAGACTTGTGAAAATTTGTATATTGCAGTGCGTTTTGATGCCTTAAAATGTAGCCCAAATAAGCAGCTCACTAGATTTTTGAACAGAGCTATTGTACTTCAGTTGTAGTTACACCAGTTAGACAGCATTATCTTCTAACCTCAAAATCTTTGTTTGATTGATTTGGCAGCAACCTCCAAAAGCATGTCTGAAGCAGAGTCTGTGGTGGTGGCTCAGAACGGCACTGCTGTTACCAAGAAATTGCCCGCCTCTCTGCCAGAACTGGAGTACAAGGACAAGGGCAAAGATGGCGGGAAGGACAAAAAACAGCAGCAGCACAGTATAGGAATAAACAACAACATTCTACAGACTGTGGATGCAAAGCTGCAGGACATTGAGTATATGGAGAACCACCTAAACTCTAAGAAACTCAACAACGAGCTCAGCGGTAGTGCAGAGAACCTGTTTCTCAAAGAGGAGGTGGGTGGAGGAGGGGTAGGCTCCGCCCCCTCCAAGCATTACAAAAACTCCTCCCCCCATAGCCCCAATTCCAATGGCAGCGTTCCATCCTCCTCATCCAATAGGAATGAAAAGAAACAGAAGTGTGCAGGGAAGAACCTTGCTCCTCACAGAGATCTGATGGAGAATTATATACCTAACAACCAGCTTAGTAAGCCAGATGCATTAGTGCGGTAAGAGTCCTCATGATTCAGACAGTAGCACAATTCATAATTGTAGCGCTGTTTACTCAATATGCCTTTCTCTCTTTGTCTGTGCTCAGGCTTGAGCAGGACATAAAGAAGTTAAAGGCAGACCTGCAGGCGAGCAGACAGGTGGAGCAGGACCTGCGCAGTCAGATCAGCTGCCTGAGCAGTGCAGAAAAGAGCATGCGCTCTGAACTGGGGCAGCTTCGCCAGGAAAATGAGTTGCTGCAGAACAAGTGAGAGAAAAAAAACACCTAGAACTACACAACTCCTTTAAAATGAAAATGGTTGCAAAGATGTATAAAAAAGTTGACCTGATCTGCGCTGCGATATGATAGTAAGTCATGCTGTATACTCAGTTTGCCTGTGGTTCAGTTGGGAAGCACATTTAGTGCTTCTTATATTAAAGCACCAAACGTTAATGAAGACGCAGTGATATTAGAGGAAAATAGCATCATGCGTAATAAAATTTAACTTGGGTAGCTGCCAAAGAAGTTTTCATTGCAAGAACAACATTGCTTAGGGAATACCACAGTGTCCTAACCAGACACAAGTAATTTTTGACACAACATTTTCTTGTTCGCTTGTTTTCTTGATTGCTATGTCTGATGGGTAGCCCCATCTATGCCTGTAGCAATTATTAAATAATAATCTGATTGCAGTTAACTGCCAATTGCGGTTATTGTGCACTTTAAATTCCAATCATATTGTACTGTCCAAATAAGGGAATGAGTGGTGCATTTGAGTGTCTCATTCAACTGAACTCAGACCATCCCACTAAACCACACTGCGGACTACACTGAGTTCAGCTCCTGAGTAACCGCTTGTGAACCGGACTTGAAGTGCCATGATGCACACTCCAGTTACACTTTCATTTAACTATTGTGTAATGGCAAATGTTATTTGTCGTTGTGGGTTTATACATGCAGGAACCAAAGTTGATTAGAATGAAGAAAATCAGAATCTCAAAAGTCTTCAGACTCTTTGCTTCAAAAAGAGAGACAGATATTTTAAGTATTTTGATATTTAAACTATAATTTTTTTTTGGCATTCATAACTTTTTAAAGGAAATCATGCAAAAGTTAAATATAATTAAATTACTTTGAAGATTTATGAAGCATACGTACACCTAAGACAAAAGCATGACAATTTGAATGGCAAATAATCATCAACAGATTTTTACAACTCCGCTATATATTAAAAATCAATAGTGCTCTGATTGGCTGTGATTTTATCTCTTTGCACAGCATTTTTGAGGATGAAACAAATAACTTGACACTGAAAACTTTTTACCTGGTTAGGTCTCTGCAATGTTTAAATCCTCTTATGCGGCTTACACATGACTCAGTGGGACGTCAACGCTCCACTCAACACCAGCGACAAGCGCAGCATTAACCTCCATGTGAAAAACAATGCAGTTAGTGTTACACATTTGCCATGCACAAAAGCAGGAGGTGTGCACGTTAAACATTTAAAACATGTAATGAAAATATAATCTTAATTTATTCATTAGGAATTTTCATTTAATTATTTAATTTCAGATGATTGGTACTAGACGTCGATCAATAGTGCATTTTGCTAATACCGATAACCAAGGTGGTGAAAAAGGCCAATAACTGATTAATTGACTGATAGTTTTTAAAAAATGGATTCATAGAATAATTAAATATTACTTAGTCTTTCCTTACTATGAAGAGCACCGACATTGAGGTACCAAGAGTCCAAAATTAATAAAATCCCATAAGCAGTTTATTGTGCAACCAACATCCCAATAATAACCAGAAAAGTACTATTTAGTGCTTAACTTGGGACTTTTAACTATAAACAAGCCTAAAATATGCAGAGGACTTGGCTCCAGTAAGCCTGATTTATACTATGGAAGACGCAACTTTGTTTTCTCTTGGATGAACTAAAGCACCCTAGTCGAATGAAGCCAGAGTTTACACTATGCGTGACGTTGTTTTAAAATGAGTTAGTTGAGGGTGACGTGATGGAAGGCTGTCAACTCTCTGGTGGACGACACAACACACCAGGTACAGTGCTGTGTAAATGTATTTGCCCCATCCTGATTTCTTCTGTTTTTGTGTATTTTTCATACTGAATTGTTTTAGATCTTCTAACGAGAAATAACATACAAAGGCAATCTGAGTAAACACAAAATGCTTTTTCCCATATATAATATTTATTTATAATAATATATTTTTTTTATTGAAGTAAATGTCCAACACCTATATCACCCATGTAAGAAAACTGCCCCTTTAAACTTAATAGCTGATTGTGCCACCTTTAGTAGCAACAACTGTAACCAAATGCTTCCGATAACTGGAGACGAGTCTTTCACAATGCTGTGGTGGAATTTTGCCCCACTCTTCTTTGCAGAACTGCTTTAGTTCAGCCACATTGGAGGGTTTTCAAGCATGAACTGCACATTTAATGTCCTGCTACAGCATCTCAACTGGGTTCAAGTCAGTACTTTAACTAGGCCACTAAAAAAATTAGTTCATTAGTCCATTCAGAGGTGGACTTAGTCCTATGATTTGGATCATTGTCTTGCTGCATAATGCAGTTGCACTTGAGCTTCAACTCTCAGACTGATGACTAATTAATATATATATATATATATATATATATATATATATATATATATATATATATATATATATATATACTCACCTAAAGGATTATTAGGAACACCATACTAATACTGTGTTTGACCCCCTTTCGCCTTCAGAACTGCCTTAATTCTACGTGGCATTGATTCAACAAGGTGCTGAAAGCATTCTTTAGAAATGTTGGCCCATATTGATAGGATAGCATCTTGCAGTTGATGGAGATTTGTGGGCTGCACATCCAGGGCACGAAGCTCCCGTTCCACCACATCCCAAAGATGCTCTATTGGGTTGAGATCTGGTGACTGTGGGGGCCATTTTAGTAAAGTGAACTCATTGTCATGTTCAAGAAACCAATTTGAAATGATTCGAGCTTTGTGACATGGTGCATTATCCTGCTGGAAGTAGCCATCAGAGGATGGGTACATGGTGGCCATAAAGGGATGGACATGGTCAGAAACAATGCTCAGGTAGGCCGTGGCATTTAAACGATGCCCAATTGGCACTAAAGTGTGCCAAGAAAACATCCCCCACACCATTACACCACCACCACCAGCCTGCACAGTGGTAACAAGGCATGATGGATCCATGTTCTCATTCTGTTTACGCCAAATTCTGACTCTACCATCTGAATGTCTCAACAGAAATCGAGACTCATCAGACCAGGCAACATTTTTCCAGTCTTCAACTGTCCAATTTTGGTGAGCTCTTGCAAATTGTAGCATCTTTTTCCTATTTGTAGTGGAGATGAGTGGTACCCGGTGGGGTCTTCTGCTGTTGTAGCCCATCCGCCTCAAGGTTGTGCGTGTTGTGGCTTCACAAATGCTTTGCTGCATACCTCGGTTGTAACGAGTGGTTATTTCAGTCAAAGTTGCTCTTCTATCAGCTTGAATCAGTCGGCCCATTCTCCTCTGACCTCTAGCATCAACAAGGCATTTTCGCCCACAGGACTGCTGCATACTGGATGTTTTTCCCTTTTCACACCATTCTTTGTAAACCCTAGAAATGGTTGTGCGTGAAAATCCCAGTAACTGAGCAGATTGTGAAATACTCAGACCGGCCCGTCTGGCACCAACAACCATGCCACGCTCAAAATTGCTTAAATCACCTTTCTTTCCCATTCTGACATTCAGTTTGGAGTTCAGGAGATTGTCTTGACCAGGACCACACCCCTAAATGCATTGAAGCAACTGCCATGTGATTGGTTGATTAGATAATTGCATTAATGAGAAATTGAACAGGTGTTCCTAATAATCCTTTAGGTGAGTGTATAAAATCACACATACATACATACATACATACATACACACAGGCGGCCAAAGGTTTGGAATAATGTACAGATTTTGATGTTTCGGAAGGAAACTGGTACTTTAATTCACCAAAGTGGCATTCAGCTGATCACATAGTATAGTCAGGACATTACTGATGTAAGAAACAGCACCATCACTATTTAAAAAAAGATTTTCTCCTTATCCTTGAGAAATCATGCTAAATTTGGTACTAGAAAATCACTTGCCATTATATCAAACACAGCTGAAAGCTATTTGGTTCATTAAATGAAGCTTAACATTTTCTTTGTGTTTGTTTTTGAGTTGCCACAGACAGTATGCAATAGACTGGCAAGACTTAAGGTCAATATTAGGTCAGAAATGGCACAAAAAAAAAGAAACGCGTCAGTCATTCAATGTTTTGAGGAATGAAGGATATGCAATGCTTGAAATTGCCAAAAAAAACTGAAGATTTCATACAAAGGTGTTCACTACAGTCTTCAAAGACAAAGAACAAGGACAGAAAGAGATGTGGAAGGCCAAATGTACCTGTTCTTTTGAAACAGAAAAACAAAAAGAAAAGGTTAAAGAGGGCAAAGAAACACAGACATTGGACAACAGATAATTGCAAAAGAGTGTTATGGATCTTAACACCATTGAGACTGTAAGGTGTGTGAGAAGTGCCCGACAAGACAGCCACATCTATGGCAAGTGCTACAGGAAGTGTGGGGTGAAATGTCACCTGAGTATCTGGACAAACTGACAGCTAGAATGTCAAGAATCTGCAAAGCTGTCATCGCTGCACGTGGAGGATTTTTTTGGATGATTTTTCAAACTCTTTGATGTAGTTTAAGAAGTTCTGAAAACAAATTTCAAATTGTAATAGTAATTTTTCACGTTATTAATGTCCTGACTATACATTGTGATCAGTTGAATGCCACACTGGTGAATAAAATTATTTATTTCCATAAGGGCAAAATCTGTACATTTATTCCAAACTTGTGTGTGTATTGTACTGTACACATAATTGAAATCAGAGGTTTACATACACCTTAGCCAAATAAATTTGTACTCCATTGTAATTCCTGACATTTAATCTTAGAAAAAATTCCCTGTCAGTTATGATGATTATTTTGAAAATGTGAAATGTCAGTATAATGGTAAAGAGAATGTGATTTATTTCAGCTTTTATTTCTTTCATCAAATTTCCAATGGGTCAGAAGTTTACATACACTTTGTTAGTATTTGTTAGCATTGCATTGCAGTTGTCTAACTTGGATCAAACGTAGCCTTCCAAAAGTCAGGTTTGTAGGCCTCCTTGCTCGCACACAATTTTTCACTTCTGCCCACACGTTTTCTTGCGGATTTAGGTCAGGGCTTTGTGATGGACATTGCATTACCTGGACTTTGGTGTCCTTAAGCCATTTTCCACAACTTTGGAGATATGCTTGTGGTCGTTATGTATTTGGAAGACCCATTTGCGACCAAGCTTTAACTTCCTGTCTGATGTCTTGATGTTACTTCAATTTATCCACATAATTTTCCTTCCTCATGATGCCATCTATTTAGTCCACCAGTCCCTCCTGCAGCAAAGCACCCCCACAATATGATGCTGCCACCCTCATGCTTTATGGTTGGGATGGTGTTCTTCGGATTGCAAGCCTCACCCTTTTTCCTCCAAACATAACTATGGTCATTATGGCCTAACAGTTAAATTTGTTTCATTAGACCAGAGGACATTTCTCCAAAAAGTAAGATCTTTGTCCCCATGTGGACTTGCAAACTCTAGGCTTTTTTTTATGGCAGTTTTGGAGCAATGGCTTCAAAAAATGCTTGCTGTGCAGGTGATGTTGATATAGGACTTGTTTTACTGTGGATATAGATACTTGTCAACAGATTTTCTCCAGAATCTTCAAAAGGTCCTTTGCTGTTGTTCTGGGATTGATTTGCACTTTTTGCACTAAACTACTTTCATCTCTAGGAGACAGAATGCGTCTCCTCCTTGAGTGGTATGATGGCTGCATGGTCCCATGGTGTTTATATTTGCATACTATTGTTTGTACAGATGAATGTGGTACCTTCAGGCATTTGTAAATTGCTACCAAGGATGAACCAGACTTGTGGAGGTCCACAATTTTTTCTGAGGTCTTGGCTGATTTCTTTTGATTTTCCCATGATGTCAAGCAAAGAGGCACAGAGTTTGAAGGTAGGCCTTCAAATACATCCACATGTACACCTCCAATTGACTCCAATTAGTCAGTTAGCCTATCCGAAGCTAATTGGCCAATTGCCTAAAGGCTTGACATTATTTTCTGGAATTTTCCAAGCTGCTTAAAGCACCGTAAACTTGGTGTATGTAAACTTCTGACCCACTGGAATTGTGTTATAATCAATAAAAAATTAAACAATCTGGTAAACAATTGTTGTAAATATGACTTGTGTCATGCACAAAGTAGATTTCCTAAACGACTTGCCAAAACTATAGTTTGCTAATATGAAATCTGTGGAGTGGTTAAAATTAGTTTAAATTTTTTCAACATAATTGAATGTAAACTTCAGAGAGTGTGTGTGTGTGAGTGTGTGAGTCAGTCAGTCAGTCAGTCATCTGGTGGAAATTTTATATATTTATTCCACCAGATGAGGATTATTAATGAGGAATTAAAAAAAAAAACCACCTAAACAACTATTGGCACAGATGCACGGAAATGGCAATCTGGACATTCCAGAAATCTCTACGTCATGATTACCGTGTTATCCGGAATATAAATAGCGTTTTGTGTATCATCTCAAAAGTCTTACGACTTGTAGTCCGAAGCCATTTATTTACATAATTTATGTGTACAAGATATCATCTGGTCAAGCAAACTGTACTTTAAAACGCATACAGTACTGTGGAAATGTTTAGGCACTTGTGAAAACTGTTGCATAGTGTAGTGTGATACAAGGTGCAGTAAACGTAAAACAAGCTAAATCAATATTTGGTGTGAACATCTTTGCTTTTAAAACAGCACAAATTAACATAGGTACACCTGGACACAGTTTTTCTTGGTCATTGGCAGATAGGATGTTCCAAGCTTCTGTTTCAGGGTTCCCTGTTCTTCTTTTCTGTTCTTTTATATTTGGAAATTGAATGTATGGGAGTTTATAATTTATAATTCCTATTGACATACTAAGACAAATGTTTTTGTGAAACATCTTATTGCACAATTTTGTATGCTTACAAACAGTCATAGAGATGGTAGAAGCATTTTTATACAGCCAGTTTAAATATTCTGTCCATCATAACATAATTGTTCTAACAAACTCTAATCACATTCAAATGCAACTCCTTTTATCACACTCATAGTAGAAACATGCAGTCATTGAACCATATAATCAGTGCATAGCAAAGAGGGTTGCAAATATTAGAAATAACAATAGATATTCAGATGCTAACCTCTGTCAGTGCAACTTATACGGAGATGCGACTTATCTGTTTTGTTTTGTTTTTATCTCTCAACATCATGATTTTTACCAGGTGCAACTTTATTTCTGGAAAAATACAGTATATAAAATGCCTTTACCTGATCGGCATTGAAAAAGGTAACGGTATTGGACAGTGCAATCTGTACAATAATATAAACCTGAATAATGACACTAATAACATTTTTAATAGCCATTGATATCGAAATACACAGTGAAGAGTTTTAATTGAGTAATTGTTATGAAGACCTTTCATTACAGACATCATCTAAACCACTAAGTGCCACCCATTTTCAGGGACCCCTGTTTCAAGCTAATGATCATTCTGCGTTTCTCACAGTTCTTACAATTCCTTTCCACCAGCTGCAGTATCTTGTGCAAGTGTTGAGCATGTGTGTCTCTGTCATAGGCTTCATAACGCTGTGCAGGCCAAGCAGAAGGACAAGCAGACAATTGTACAGCTGGAGAAGCGGCTGAAGGTGGAACAGGAAGCGCGAGCAGCCGTGGAAAAGCAGCTTTCAGAAGAGAAGAAGAGGAAAAAGTTGGAGGAGGCCACAGCCGCACGTGCTGTCGCTCTGGCTGCTGCTGCCTCCAGGTGAGACGACATAAAACCATGGAGGTCATTTTATTTTATGATCTTTGCATTATGGTGGGCTGACTCTCACTTACCTCCACAGAGGGGAGTGCACAGACTCGCTGAGGACTCGCATACGTGAGTTGGAGTCAGAGTGCAAGAAGCTCACGCATGACATGAAGCTGAAGGAGGAAAGGATCAGAGAGCTGGAGCTCAAAGCGCAAGTAAGACAGCACTCTGACATCATTTCCTGGCAACATTGATATGCTTTCTCAAATGCAATATAGAGAATAAAGCATTTCGATATAGATAGGCGTTGTTGGTGTTTGGTTGTACAAGAAAGTTTTGAACATTTATAGTCAACATGAAATCTAAATATATTTGAAAATAAACCCATTTATTTTCTTAATTCATGTTCTTGGTGTAATTGTGCACGATTCATACTCTAGCTCTAAAATGACTTTCCTTTTTGGCTGAAGTCACCAGGTCAAGTAGGCTATTGGTTAATGTTAACCAATAGCTACTGAGACATTGTTTTAGGCAACTGTTGTAGGTAATTGTGTTGTAATTTAATGCTGGTAAAAGAATGGTTCATCTAAAAATGAAAATTCTCTTATCGTTTACTCACCCTCATGCCATTCCAGATGTGTATGACTTTGTCTATTGCTGAACACAAACTAAGATTTTTAGAAGAATATCTCAGCTCTGTTGGTCCTCACAATGCAAGTGAATGGTGACCAGGAATTTGAAGGTCCAAAAAGCATGTTAAGGCAGTGAAAAAGTAATCCATACGACTCCAGTGGGTAAAATCTATATCTTCAAAAGTGATATGATAGGTCTGGGTGAGAAATGGATCAATATTTAAGTAATTTTTTTACTATAAATAGCCACATTCACTTTCTTCTTTTGATATTGGTGATTCTATTGGTGAATTTATAAAAACTATACCAAGTCTATATCTTCACATGCTTCCTCACCTCTTTTTTATTTTTTTTGCTGTGTGCAGGAGTTGCGCAAATATAAGGAAAATGAAAAGGACACCGAGGTTCTAATGTCAGCACTGTCAGCCATGCAGGACAAGACCCAGCACCTCGAGAACAGTCTGAGCGCTGAGACCAGAATCAAACTGGATCTCTTCTCAGCACTTGGAGATGCCAAGAGACAGCTGGAGATTGCTCAAGGTCTGCTCCTCACACACTTTCATGTCTTTAGTATGTTACTGTATTTTCAGTATCAGGTTTTCCTGCTTCCTCTCTCACTGACCTGCTATGTTTTTGGCCTACGTACAGGTCAGATTTTGCAGAAGGAGCAGGAGATAAAAGATTTGAAGCAGAAGATCGCAGAGGTCATGGCGGTCATGCCCAGCATTACTTACTCTGCCGAGACCAACAACATGACCCCTGTCATTCCTCACTACTCCTCCAAGTTCATGGACACCGGTCCATCCAGCTTGGACCCCAATGCCTCCATCTACCAGCCGCTCAAGAAGTGAATGTCCAAACAGGAACACACATCCTTCACATTGCTCAATCATTTGTCTAAAAGTTCAGTATGCAAACCAATGGGATGGGGTAGTAATTTTTGTTTGTTGTACCCCCTTCTCTGTTAGTATGACTCTTCCTTGTTAGTGATTTAAAATAAGCGGAGTATAAGAGGAACAATAAGGGGAAAAAGGGGATATCACATTGACCAGAACTGCCCTCCTTGTTTTTAAAGTGATAGTTCACACAAAAATGAATTTACTCATCCTTGTGTTTTTCCAAACCCAACTTCTTTTCTTCTGTGGAACATAAACGGTGCAATGTAGAACATCTAGATGTTATTGACAGAGTTAGTCACCATTTACTTTCGTTGTATAGAAAAAATATGCAGTGAATGGTGACTGAGACAAACATAAATAGCCACTCCTTTTGTGTTCCTCTAAAGAAAGTCATATGGGTTCTAAACTACTCGAGGGTGAAGAAATGCTAACAGAATTTAAGTTTTTGGGTAAACTATGCCTTTACTGTTATTTTTAAAACCCTTTCTTGGTTATTGCACTTCATCCTGTTGCGGTTATTTTGTTGTCCTCCACCCATTTTCTGAGGTCTTAATGAAAATCTTATACGATTTTATTAGTACCTCCTCATCTTTTTGTTGAATATAAGCATTTTTGTGTGCCAGAATTGGTGGCATGTCTTCTTTTACTTCCCTCATATAAATATACCAACTTTAAGTTTATTGACTGTAAAAAGAAAAGGGGAAAATGTATTGCAATGAGACAAAAGTATTTGTGATGGAAAAATATTGTTAATTGCGATGGCATGATTGTTTAAGAATGCATTTCAAGTCAATTATGACAATAGTATTGTACATCCCTTTTTTTGAGGGGGGACGACAACATGGAATCTAATTTGGATATATTTTGGGGTTTCTGAAAACTAAAATGATCCATTCCTCCCAATGCTGTTTTATAAGTTACTACTTTGTCTGTATTTCTAAGAGGGCGAGGACACAGAAAATCCATATATTTAAAAAGGGACTGATCTTCACATTGTATTTGTTGACAATATGATGCATAAATATTTGGAATGTTGTTGTATTTTATGGTCAGTGCAAGTCCTTTTTGTTAATGGACAAATTTAAAATAGAGTTTAGATGAATGCAGTTGCAAAGCTGAACATAATACGTATTAACTGTTTGGGGATTTTTGTCAGATGTTATGTAACACAGTGCCTTGAGATATCTTATATGAAATATCTGTTTAATATATTATCTCACACACCTCCCAGGCCATGTCCACCCACATCTAGAATCCACCTGATTGGACAACGTACCACATGCCCCATTTATTTCTCCAATGTGGCATTTATAATCAACTGCCCCCTTTGCGTACAAGCACTCTCACTCTAATGCATTAGTTAATAATGGCCCTGCTATGCCTCTAATTTACATTAACCTGGCATTGTTTTGGAATTTTTTTAATTTTGGTCAAATGTGCAAAATTTTCCTCCCTTCCATAATTTAATAATATTGAGGACATTGCAACCTGTATATGTACATTGGCAAATGCACTGGAAATGTGTCACTTTTATAGTGGCATCATTGCAGTGACTGGGATAACCTGCTTCATTACAAAGGGGTTTTTTTTTTCTTCAGTGGTTTAAGGTTTGCGTCATAATGCAAGAAGAATATGCTTGTTTGGCCTAGTCCTTGCTTTACAACAGGGTTTTTTTTATTTGTATTTTTTATTTTTTTTGTCTAACTTGGGAGAGTATTACTGTGGATTGCATTGGTGTTTTGATGGTAAAATTTGTGCAGATTAAAGAATACGTTTTTGTTTCTAATTGTTTGATTTAAAAAAAAAAAAAAGTCTATATGTTGGAAGTGGGACTGAGATACTCCACATTGGAAAGGTGTTAAAATTTTTCACTCAAATATTGAACATTTCACAACAAAAACCAAACCAAAAGTGCCAAAATTAAGCCAGATTTGACCCACACTTTTTTGCTATCTGGGAAGTTTTAATGGCTGAAATATATATATATATATATATATATATATATATATATATATATATATATATATATATAATAATTTATTTTTTATTACATTTAAGAGTATACAATATAATCATGAAATTACAATGCAAACCCTAAAAAAATACGTAAGGGGCCATACACGTTTTTGTGGCCGTCCGCACTTTTTTGCAGTTGTTTTTCTGAGTAAGCGCACTAGACAGATATTTCTAACCACCTCGCCGCATCTTCCACAGAAGTACTGTATTTTTTAGACACCATGGCAAGTTAAGAACTTCAGTCTTAAAACATCTCGAGACATCATTCTGTTAAATTGTTTTTGCTGCTTCTAGGTTTTGTGTGTGTGTGTGAATGGCTCGTATATGGCATTACAAATAAAGAAAAAAAATAAGTCACATCACAAATACCATTCAACAAAATGTAGTCATTTTCAGGGTATTGCATGCGTCATATTAAATGTGCACTCAGTAACTTTTTGCTTATGTCATCTTGGACTTAAAGTGACACCTAGTGGTTTGGATGCAGCATCATTCAAAATCAATAGTTTATAGTTATAGATGCCATTGTAGAAATTCACTATTCACAATCAGGCTTGATTAATTTAATCCAAGAGTGAAAATGTCCAATAACAAGACAGCTGCTGAGATGCAGCGAGTAATATTCAACTAGTCATGCAATTCTAAAATGGCAGCCCACATGAGGGTGCCCCTGCCCAATTTAGAATAAAACAGCTTTATAAGGTTACTGATATAACTGGAATCCTCATTTCATGTGAGCGCTCATGATTTTATAAGTATGTTTTAAAATTACAATTAATTTCTATAGGAGTAAAACTTTTTAAAGGGGAAAAAATGACAGTGCACCTTTAAAATGTACTTCACAACATTGATCATTGTTATACATTCAAATAGGCCAGTCTTTTTCAAAAGTAATTAATCACTAGACGTTTCTAAAACACATTTTCTCCTTCCTAAACACTTCTTTTGTGTTCCACAGAAGAATGAAAGTCAAATGAGTTTGGAACAACAAGAGGGTTAGAAAAACATTACAGAAATTTAGATTTTTGCGTAAGCTATGCCTTTAAGAATGCTTTAGTCTTGTTTCTTGTACTTATGTTAAGTTTAGCTGTTTTGTAAGTTAAGACTGACTAATAAAACTCTAGTTTTCCTAGAGTTCAAATGATAAGGCAAAGAAAGAGAGTACGAACCACTCAAATTGTATCAAGACATCGTAACTAATGTTCGCACGCAATTTTCAATGGAGGATAATATATCTTGTAGCCTAATGACGGCGACAAAGCTGAAATTAATGATGTGTCACCCAAAGTGCTCCAAAACAGCATTTTTCGTGTCTCGCTATTCTGCGGGACATTTAAAAACGCATATGTCAGAGAATCTAACGGGTGCTGGTTTCATTCAACAGAATTTATCTGCTGAATTCCTCAATGTGGGTGGCGCGTCTCTCGCGCGTCATTTTGATTGACAGATAAAAACACCGCCCAGAAGACGCTGTGACTCAAATATTCCCACCGATGTCGGCATCGAAACGGCAACAACAAAGTTGAGAGTGGGAAGAAAACACAGCTCATGGCCAACACCACAACTTGAAGACGCTCCTCCGATTAAACCTCATCATGGATGTACTGAAATCAGCCAGAAGGGCTTTTATTCGCAGTCCCAGCCAGTCCTGGAGCTCAGGCAAACACCAAAGTGAGTATTGCATTTATTATTTTATTATTATTATTATTATTTTTGTGTGTGTCAACACAGAGACTTAAGTTTGACGCGTGTGTGTTTGACAGTCTGTTAGTATCTGCAAAATGTTTGGGAGTAAACCCAAAACATGCTGTTTGCCTAGTATGAAACTTTAGTGACTCAAATGCTTATTGTGGATCCATAAGAGTTGTTTAGAACTATTGTATTTTAAAAACAGTTTCACAAATTATATTAAACTTAAAATTAACCAGAATATTTTTCGGTTGTTTTGGGGGTCCATTAATGGTTGACTCACAAAACCTGTTGAGCTGTCAACCTTTTAAACATGATGTCTTTTTAGGCCGCTGTCTGGGTTTTGAGACACAGCCATCCTGTGGCTCATGTCAACTAGATGTGTGTTTCTTTATAAATGGGAATATATATATATATTTTTTTTTTATGACTAGGCCAAGAAGTTACCAGAAACAGTTTGGTGAAACAAAAATGATGCAAAAGCCTGCAGTGTGGTTTGAGATTTTTATCAATATTCCAAATCTCTGAAGTGTCTTTCTCCTTGGCATCCATCCTGGACTATTCTACAAGTAGGCACTTGTTTGCTGGCAGTATCCGAGACATACTGACTGAGGCCCATTTGATTCAACAAAGACTTCAAAGTTGGAATGGACGAAGACTGAACCATACCTTGAAAGCAGGTGAAGTAGGTCAGCCTGGGCTTTGCATAAAGAATCCGATTAGCCGAGTGCAATGAACTTTTTCTTTAGTAGGATCAGAAAGTTTGCTGTGCATTTTCATTTCCCCTTTAATTCTTTCTTGACTCCACAAAAGCTGCTCTGTTCCGCGACTGAGAGCTGCTTATCTTCAAGACCTGCAGCCGGTTAAAAGAAACATTTAGCGTAAATTCACTTCCAATTATTAGGGGTTTCTTGCTATAAGGGGCTTCTTGCTACAAGGTCCTGGAACACAAGAAGATTACAAGTGAAAGGTTAAGGTCATGTTCATAGTTCAGTTGTGGTGGAAAAGTTTCCAACATCAGAAAGCTATCAACGTTTATAGACTGGACTCTCAACGGATGAGTGATCAAGTATAAGACATTCTGTGTTTAACATTCTTTTGCTGATGTACTGACCTACTTTTGGTTACATTACAGACCTTATTGGAAGTCACCTAATTTTTCCTCATTTTTGTGGAACCCAAACAACAATTCTCCCTCTGTCTGGCTGGGACACGGTGGTTCATCTTGCCGTTTGGATTGTCCATATTCACAATTTTAACCTTTGGTTCTCAACTGGTTGGTGGCAGGATCTGTTCTTATTTCCTTTCCCACGGCGCTACAGCCCATGAAGGGCTTTGACCTGCTCCATCCATTCGGACCGGTCCAGGGCTCGGCATCTCCAGCCATGGTCTCCCAACTTCCTTAGATCCTATTCTACATCATCCAGCCAGCACTTCCTCAGATATCAAGCCACTTTTCTTTGGGCTTGTGCCTGAAGACCTCTATCTTTTGGCATGCGCTACAGTTGGCCGAGCCAGCGTAAGCTGGCTTTCTTGATTTCCGCCGTAATGCAGGGATCTCCGTACAGGTGATCCAACTCGCTGTTAGTCTGTACACACCATTCGCTATTGATCTGTACCAAATTGTACACTTTCCGCAAGATCCTTCTCTCCCAGGTGTTCAGGAGGTCTTCTGTTTTCTGCGTCAGCACACATGTCTAGCACCCATAGGTGACCACGGGTCTAATGACTATTCTGTAGATGGTCTTCTTGGTGTTCCGGGGGAGCGACCAAGATTTCATTAAATGGAGGACCATGAAATAGCAGCGGTTTCCTGCTGCTATCCATTCCTTGATCTCTGCCAGGCTTTCGTTCAATTCCATCAGCAGGGATTCCAACAGAAGGTATTTTAAGCTTCTGACTCTTTTGAAAGTCCTCCCTTCAAACCTTAGGTTGTCGTCGGCTCCCACCTCCCGTGACATCCGCATGCATTTATCAGCAGTGTCTGGTCTTCTGGGGTTAAATGCAAATCAGGTAAAGCCAGCTCCTGTGGTAAAAAAAAAATAGTTTAAACTATAGTTTTATCTGCTTTAAACCTTGCCGCTGTTGTAATGTTTAGCTCAAAGCTGTAACCCATTACTTTTGTTCTTTCTAATGGCAAAATTATGAACTAACGAGTCATCGTTTTAAAGTTCATTACGTTCCCTCCTCTTCCACAGCAGATCCCTCTTCTCAAAGTGTTGAGAAATGCCCTTCTTACTGCTGTCAAAATCATATGACTGGAAAGAGAAAGTGCAAAGCTTGCCGCAAACATGGCCGCATTGTAATAAAGGGAGACTCGAGTGGAGTTTTTATGGTGTTTTATAGTGTTAAGATTTATCGCCCGTGTCTCAGGATCTTTAGTTTGTCTGTGCCCTGCACATACTTAAGAGGGAGGCAATCTGATGTAGAGTGAAAGGGATATATCCAACAGCAGCTGTTGAGACTTTTCCAGGGAGGCAATTTGGTAAAATCATTCAATATTCACCTCTCAAGTTGCATGACTTGTGGCATGGATTGGAGATTTTCCAAGTCTAATTGTGTACTGGTAGAAAGAGCCAGCTTCCTCCATGAATTGATGTTTGTTTTTGTAATAATTATGGAAATCAGGAGCCTTAAAATGTACTTATCCAAAAAATCGCTTTTATGACAAAACAGACCTTATTCACAGTAGTGCCATCTTTGATTTTTGACAAATGAAAGCAAGGCTGTGAGGGATAGACTTGCAGTCTCTTCTATGCCATTTAATTTTCCACAACATATGTTTTCTGGAGTTTTTTTTTTTCTTTGTCGTCTACTGAAATTTTTTGGAAAGCTGTGCGTGCTGCTCTGACATACTTGGTTGTGTTGGGTGTAACGCATTACAAAGTGAAGCATTTCAAGATTTCATGTGCTCCCAAACCAATCTCAGCAAGGTCTGTGTCGCATGCCTCCAGCCCTGGGCCGCCGACAAATCCTCAAATATCCGTGCTCTGCCCCATCCTCAAGCGTCTCACTTGGGTGTGAAGCTTCCTTGGGAGGAGAGTAGATCGGTATTGGGTGTATAAGGAAAACCGCGCTCGTTCATGTCTGACAGAGGTATATATCACTCACAAGGTGGGAACATTTGCAGAACGGCATCACTAAGCAAACGGCTTTTTATGTTTTTATGTACTGTACACAATAAAACACAAACGCAACACTATAGCGTTATAGATGCGCAAGTGATAAAGGATACTCAATTCGTCCGAGTACAAGCAGGGAGGTAGACATAATCCCCTCGCTGTAAAGTTGTGTAAATGCACAAACCGACATGCATGGACGATGCAACACACAAGCAAACCTGTACAGGTGAAACTCGAAAAATTAGAATATTGTGCAAAAGTTCATTAATTTCAGTAATTCAACTTAAAAGGTGAAACTAATATATTATATAGACTCATTACAAGCAAAGTAAGATATTTCAAGCCTTTATTTGATATAATTTTTGATTATGACTTACAGCTTATGAAAACCCCAAATTCAGAATCTCAGAAAATTAGAATATTACATGAAATCAATAAAAAAAAAAGGATTTTAAATACAGAAATGTCGGCCCTCTGAAAAGTATAATCATGCATATGTACTCAGTACTTGGTTTGGGCCCCTTTTGCATTAATTACTGCCTCAATGCGGCGTGGCATGGATGCTATCAGCCTGTGGCACTGCTGAGGTGTTATGGAAGACCAAGATGCTTCAATAGCGGCCTTCAGCTCTTCTGCATTGTTTGGTCTCATGTCTCTCATCTTTCTCTTGGCAATGCCCCATAGATTCTCTATGGGGTTCAGGTCAGGCGAGTTTGCTGGCCAATAAAGCACAGTAATACCATGGTCATTGAACCAGGTTTTGGTACTTTTGGCAGTGTGGGCAGGTGCCAAGTCCTGCTGGAAAATGAAGTCAGCATCTCCATAAAGCTTGTCTGCTGAAGGAAGCATGAAGTGCTCTAAAATGTCCCGGTAGACGGCTGCGTTGACTCTGGACTTAATAAAGCACAGTGGACCAACACCAGCCGATGACATGGTTCCCCAAACCAACACAGACTGTGGAAACTTCACACTGGACTTCAAGCATCTTGGATTGTGTGCCTCTCCATTCTTCCTCCAGATTCTGGGACCTTGGTTTCCAAATGAGATGCAAAATTTGCTCTCATCAGAAAAGAGGACTTTGGACCACTGAGCAACAGACCAGTTCTTTTTTTCTTTAGCCCAGGTAAGACGCTTCTGACGTTGTTTGTTTTTCAGGAGCGGCTTGACAAGAGGAATACGACATTTGAAGCCCATGTCCAGGACCCGTCTGTGTGTGGTGGCTCTTGATGCAGTAACTCCAGCCTCAGTCCACTCCTTGTGAAACTCCCCCACACATTTGAATGGCCTTTTCCTGACAATCCTCTCCAGGCTACGGTCATCCCTGCTGCTTGTGCACCTTTTTCTTCCACACTTTTCCCTTCCACTTAACTTTCTATTAATGTGCTTTGATGCAGCACTTTGAGAACATCCAACTTCTTTTGCAATTACCTTTTGAGGCTTTCTCTCCTTGTGGAGGGTGTCAATGATGGTTTTCTGCACAACTGTCAGGTCAGCAGTCTTCCCCATGATTGTGAATTCAACTGAACCAGACTGAGTGACCATTTAAAGGCTCAGGAACCCTTTGCAGGTGTTTTGGATTAATTAGCTGATTAGAGTGTGACACGTTGAGCCTACAATACTGAACCTTTTCACAATATTCTAATTTTCTGAGATTCTGAATTTGGGGTTTTCATAAGCTGTAAGCCATAATCATAAAAATTATATCAAATAAAGGCTTGAAATATCTTACTTTGCTTGTAATGAGTCTATATAATATATTAGTTTCACCTTTTAAGTTGAATTACTGAACTTAATGAACTTTTGCACGATATTCTAATTTTTCGAGTTTCACCTGTATATGCACACTGAAAAGAAACAAGCATTCACAATACACAATGGTTTTACTATCAAAGCTGTCTGCAAATGGGTTTTCAGTTCATTAGTATTCTTTTTCTGTCTTTCACACAACACAAACGCAGGTAAACTATACCTCGATTGTGGACGCGCGCGCACACACATACCTGAAGATACAACTACAGCATATTTGAGATAAGAATGTAAAGTTGCATTTTTAGAAATGCATTGGATCTCTTTATCCAAGTTGCTGTCTTTGTCACATTGCTTTAATTTGGTTAATATTTCAGTCAATATTAAAGTACTAAAAGAGCTATTAGTGTCACATTTGTTTTTTTTCCCCGCAGGTTTGATTGGCTTTAGAAAGTAAATTCAATGTAAAGTAAATGTTTAATATAAATACTTTCCAGATGAAGTAATTAGTAATCTAATTACAATTGTACAAAATTAATGATCAGTAGTGGATTACTTTTTGAAAGTAACTTACCCAACACAGCTCGTAGTATGTGCAGGGGTGTCATGATGGAGCTAATGCGCGTTAGTGAGTTGATTGACAGGTGATGTCTGTATCAATAAGGTGATTGGCTCTTTTACCTGTAAAGTGGGACTGACTTTCTACATCTGTTGGGCGTTCCAGTTTCTCCCTTTCATTTTAATAGAAGTCGCCCATCTCTGCCCCCACTCACTTCCAATGTAGGTGCTTTACTGCAAGTGTGACAATTGCTTTTATTTATTTTTTCACTTTTTGAAAAAAATATTTTGGATACACAAATGCTGATTGAGCTTAACTTGTGTTAATCAGAGCACTCATAGTGGGAATAAACAATAATTAAAAAAATTGATATTAAACCTTCTCTACTTTACAATAAAGAGAATTCAAGGAAAATGTGCTTGGTTGTCATGAAAATAATGTCACAAATGGGAAAATAATTCCTACTAATCTTAAAAAATAAGCCTGATAGAAATGTGAAAATGTAGCCTGAATGTGTTGTGAGATTCACTCATATGCTTAGCTTTGTCTCTTGGGGTGGGGCTGGTTCACATTTAAATGGTTGTTTTGCTTAATCTTTTGTAAATGTAACACACACACACACACACACCCATTACCATTTGTGTCAGTATATTTTGCATATCTACTATTATCTGGATTTTTCTTCTACACAAGAATTATTTCCTGCTTAGAGGGCGCAGTTTATTTTTCCACAATTTCTACTTTGGCAAAATAAACAAGACAACATTCTTTCCTCCTTTATCTGGCCACAGTTGACTTTACTTTCAACCTTGCCATGAACTCATAACCTCCAAATTTTTTTTATTTTTAAATGTGCACGATAATCATATCTGGGCTTTACCCAATGTTGAGTGCTGTGTCTGTATTTTGAACTTTGGAGACAAACAGCAGTCAAGTCACTCCACCCTTGAATGGTTCTCCAGGGACCTAGTTAAGACAAAGTAGTACTCCCTCCTGTGATTTAAGGGCCCTTGGGTGTGTATCAGTATGGCCTGAGCAATGATGTCTGTTACAAGGGTTGTGTTATTACGCCCTTCTTCATTTATGTATGTTTGAGAAGAACCCCTGGTTTTAAATTATAGAACATCAATAATTTAAGCATGAAATGTTATTTCTGGAGACATGGTCAAAGTAATTATATAGAAAGGTCTCCAGTTGTGTCTTTAAATCACTGTGCAGAGCTAAAACTAGTTTTTGGTCCGTGTACATATGAAATGTCATCTGGTGAACATCTGAATCACATTAAGTTTGCCGTTGTCATGACAATTAGTGCACGTCTTGTTTTCAGTCAGCTGTACGTGATAACCAAAGATGTGTTCTGTGATTCCCAGGATTGTGAGTCTTGTGTAAATACATTTATGCTGCATATGTGCCACATTGAATAGTCTGTGTGAACGCCTTCTATTGTTGAAACAACTTCAGAAACCTGTTTTTGTTGAGGAGAAGGGAAGAAAAGAGAAGACCGTTATAGGATTTTTCCAGTTCCAAGTTAAATCTCTTGAGAGGAAGGATCTTGAGTAAACACATTTTATAGGGCCCATGGGGTAATGTACATGTAATTCTGTTATTGCATGTCACATTGGATGTAAAACGCCTGCTGAATGGCAGGTAAACAAAGGAACCATTTTCCCAAAGCACAAGAAAAACTTTATATGGAATATATAACATACTGACCCATCTGGGTCATCCTTTGAACTTATCACAGAGAAAGTCTATTTAAGGAATCACACTTCAATTTTAGATGACATTAATATTTTTGAACAAATGTAGACATTTGCGCTTTTTTTTTTTTTTTTTTGGATGCTTGTCAGATTTGGCTTTGTGCCAGTGTGTTGTAATTCCCAGGAGTTTTCTGCAGGGATTTTCAGAACTTGTCTTTTAACATAATGGCCCCAGTGCCTAAGGCAACCAGGTGACTGCAGTGCATGTAGTGTGACAGGAGCTGAAAGCGTGAGTCTCGACAGAAATAATGATGGTGTTTATTTGCATTTCTGTGCATGTTTGACTGGCTAACAAATTAAGCAATACGTGTATGTATCTTGGGTAATGGACATCTGGAAGCGTTATATTCGGATTGGGAAATGCAGATTGGGTTGGCAGGCTCTATTTTTCACTTCCTATTTTTTCACTTCCTTCAGTTAAACAACAAGACCAACGTCATTGTATTTGGCAAAAAAGATTAAATTCCCACGGTAAACGCAGACCTTGACTCCTGGTGTCTAAAGTAAAAACAGCTCACTGTGATTGACTGGCACCTGGTGTTTTTCATTCCTCATTTGCAAAGGCAAGGAATTTCAACTTTGTCTATGCTCTCGACCACCCTCAACGCAATTCCATGGACTTCCATGGGTATTAATTGAAAATGCTTGCTCACCTTCGCTCACAACGTTAGAGAAACGTGTTCATGCATTAATCAACAGCAGGGTGGACTACTGCAATGGACTCCTCACTGGCCTTTCCAAAATAACCATTGCAGACACCTGCAGCTCATTCAGAATGCTGCTGTCTATTACTCGTTTATATATCACTCGATGGCCTTAAATTGCTGATGCTTATTAAATATAAACCTAACAGACCTCTTTGATCATTAGGATCAATTCGGCTAGGAACACAGTGTTCACTCAAAACAAGGTAAGGCCGTGTTTAGCTATTATGCCACCTGCAGCTGGAACCAGCTTCCAGAAGAGGTCAGGTGTGCTCCAACAGTAGCCACATTCAAGTCCAGACTCAAAACATTAGCTGTTTAGCTGTGCTGATCTGAGCTTACTGATTGCACTGCATTTTATTTATATATTCTTTTTATTTTTAATTCATTTTAATATGTTTTACATTTATTCCATTACTCTTATTTTTGTGTTTTTAATTGGTTTTCAAAAAAAAAGTATTGTATTTTCTTTACCATTTTTACGTAAAGCACTTTTGAATTGCCATTGTGTGTGAAATGAGCTGTATGAATAAACTTGCCTTGCTTAGTCTTGGCAGCAAATTCACTAAATTGCACAAAAACCTTCATCTTATTCTTCAAATTATGGAAAGGAGTGCTATAACCAGGCATATCTGCAGTTGCACGATGTAGTCAAGTGCACTTTCGGCATGTTACAGAGACTGTCGAACCTTTAACCTCATATGATGCTTATGATTTAGCGATACGTACCACACCGACTAGACCAGCTCAACGCTGGGGCACAAGCTACCCCTGACGTACAGATTCTCCAAACCAAAGACCTTAACTGTTTTCACTCAACCGTGAAAATAAGGATGAGCTTATTTTAACCCACATGTGGTCATTTTTTTTTTTTTATTGTAGCTGTTCAGCTTTGTCTCAAACACTTCACTCTTATTTGTTCGCCTTCCCTACATGCAGAGCTCCCTGAGAACTGGACCGACACGAGAGAGACTCTGATGGAGGGCATGACCTTTAACCTTCGGCACCTGGGAATGACTCTGGTGGATCAGCCCAAAGGCGAGGAGCTCTCTGCAGCTGCTGTCAAAAGGATTGTTGCCACGGTGTGTTCCATCAACCGGCATATCGTATTAATGTTTGGGCTACATTTCAGATTCCAGATTTGTATTTAATGTATCTTTTTGTGGCATTTGCTAAGGCAGGCATCAGTATTACTATTGCTCATGCTTTGGGTTAGGGATTTATAGCAACCCCTAATCCTAAGGGTTGTACTCTGTGCATAACTCATCCAACACTATTACAGACATGAACATATTGGACTTATCATTCAGTTTGTTGAAAGAGGTGTGTGCTTTTACGTTTTTCAAATATCGGTCTAATGGTTTTCGCCTGGCAGATGATAAAATGGGTGAAAAATTCCATAGACTTACACCCTTAAGTCACCCAGAATATCATAGGTTTGTGGGGGTGAATCACACTGCTCACATTTTCATCTGAAAAATGCAAGTAATATTTTGTTATTGTGTATTGTTAGGCCAAAGCCTGTGGAAAGAAACTGCCTAAAGTGGCCCTGAAAGTGTCTCCTCAGGGAATCATTGTGTGCGACAGTGTGTCCAACCAGCTGATTGAGAACATTTCCATATACAGGTGAACTCAACACACTTATCACTCCTTAATTTCTCTAATTTTCAACTGCTTATTAAATATTCACCACTGTGCACTGAAATACATTAGATTATCAGAAGAATGTTTTTCCTTTTTTCCCAGAAACAAGTATGCAGTCTTGCCTGAAGCAATAATGATTTATCCTACCATAGTGTTTTACCACACGCGCAGGGGGTGGTGTAACCTCCATGTTTGTCACTAGGGACATAATACAGCACACTGCAGGTGACCAGCAGTAGTCTCCATAAATCTATTGTTCCCAGTGTGCTTTAGATAATCCTACTGTCCAAATAGACACATGCTCTGCTCTCCAATTTCCATATTTGTTTAAAGAGAAACAGTATCCATCAGTCCTTCATTTTGACAAAAGTGATGCATGAAAACATTCCGTGAAGTTCCAGTACAGACAGTCGCTGTCTGCTTCACATCTGCCCTGCAAAACATCAACGTATCTTTATTTACTCAAAACCGACTGCATGTGCTTAGCGCTGGTCTGTTTTGTGACCCTCCTCCTCAGGATATCATACTGCTCAGCTGACAAGATCCATGCCAAAGTGTTTGCTTTCATCGCCCAGAACCAACAGAACGAGGCGCTGGAGTGCCACGCATTCCTCTGCGCCAAACGGAAAGTGGTGAGATTTTGAATGTTTTCTAATGAAAACCCTGAATATTTTACAACCACAAGCAAACGAAGCATGAAGAAGATTAAGAAATGTTAAGAACAAATTTATAATGTCTTTTCTGAGCAACAGCTGACCAGCTTACTCTATTTGTATACGGATCTAAGGACACACTGTTCTGATCTGTCATAGCATTAGACATCTTTCTCTCTATAATCATTCAAAAGCATGGTAACATGTCTGTTGAGGCTAGACACTGATGTTTTGATGTCAGTGCTTTCTTAACACTTTGTTTTTGTGCATATCATATTTAGTTTTGTCCCATATCGCAAACAAAGCATGTATTGGATTTATTCCAGTGATTTTGCGTATGCGTGCCATTCTACAAAGTGGTACAACCACACCACTGTGGATGTTTATTATACTGTGTAGTAAGCTTGTTACACAGCTCTCCGGAATACTAGATTCTGATTGAAAACATTCACTGTTTTCACAGGACTTCCTACATAGATATGCTCGATTCATGTTTTATCCCATATTATTATTATTATTATCCATGGTCTCTTTCTTCTAACAATGAGTGTGTTTACATGCATGTTATTACACCGATTATACTTAATAAGCCGACTATGCGGGCAGTCATGTAAACACAATAAACCGTGTTCCTTTATCGGCATAAAGGCCAAAAACAGCTTATGAATAACCCAATTGAAATGGGTAGATCTTTGCACATTACGCATATTTGTGTGCCATCTTACGCTGTGTTCTTATCGGTTAATCCAATGCGTGCACGTGTTGAGCGCATTTCTATTTACAGTTTGACGTCAAAAGTAGGAATAATCAGGATTATGTCATGTAATCGCTTATTTCATGCCTTGTCAGATTTGTTAAATAAGATGATTTTAGAGAGTAATCAGCATATTGGTGTGCATGTAAATGGTCTCACTATCAAAATTTTAAACTCCAAACACTATTTAAGCACATTAATAATGTAATGTTTCTCTTTAATAAATATTAAAGCCAGTCATAATCACAAAATAAACAAGTACATTTCAATACATTAACAAATAAAAAATTTATATTTTATTTTATTTCGATGACGTATGAAATTTACAGACATTGATATACCTTCAAACATGCATGTCTCGTATTCAATTGTACATTTATACATGCTAAATTAAATATATATTTATACAGGTGTTTACACGCGCACACAGTGTCAAGAAAAATATGTGAACCCTTTTAACTTGGAACACAAATTATTGTATCGTTTTTGTACATATGGAATACATTATTCAGACATTCACAGTGTAGGTTGAGGAAAAAGTATGTGAACCCATAGACCTCAACAAAAGCTAATTAGTCAAAAGGTTACAAAGTTATCTCAAAGAGCTTAGATATTCATCTGTCCGTAGTTAGACAAATTGTCTATAAATGGAGACTAGAAGTGGCCGTCCAGCCAAGATGACTCAAAGGGCAAACTGCAGAATGCTCAATGAGGTAAAAGAACCCTAGAGTGACAGCTAAAGAGTTGAAGGAATCACTGGAACTTGTTAACATCGCTGTTCATGAATCTATTATACAGAAAACATTAAACAGGCACGGTGTCCACAACAGGACTCCATAAAGGAAGCCACTGTTTTCTAACAAAAACATTGCTGCATGTCTGAAGTTTACCAAACACCACCTAGACACTCCACAATTCTACTGGGAAAATGTTTTGTGGACTGATGAAACTAAGGTTGAATTGTTTAGAAAAACACACACCGCATTCTGTACAGTTGAAATCAGAAGTTCACATAAACTTTAGTTGAAGTCATTAAAACAAATTTAACCACTTAATTTACACAATTTAATATTTGCAAACTATAGTTTTGGCAACTTTGTGCATGACACAAATCTTTTTTTATAACAATTGTTTACAGATGGATTGTTTCACTTTTAATGGACTATTACACAATTCCAGTGGGTCAGAAGTTTACATACACTAAGATAACTGTGCCTTTTAAGCAGCTTGGAAATTAGCCAATTAGCTTCTAATAAGAGGTGTGCTGAATTGGAGTTGTAACTGTGGATGCATTTTAAGGCCTGCTTCAAAGTCTGTGCCTCTCTGCTTGACATCATGGGAAAATCAAAAGAAATCAGCCAAGGCCTCAGAAAAGAATTGTGGACCTCCACAAGTCTGGTTCATCCTTGGGAGCAATTTACAAATGCCTGTAGGTACCACTTTCATCTGTACAAACAATAGCATGCAAGTATAAACACCATGGGACCATGCAGCCATCATACCACTCAAGAAGGAGACTCATTCTGTCTCCTAGAGATGAACGTAGTTTAGTGCAAAATGTGCAAATCAATCCCAGAACAACAGCAAAGGACCTTGTGAAGATTCTGGAGAAAACCTGTAGACAAGTATCTATATCCACAGAAAAACAAGTCCTATATTGACATAACCTGATAGGCTGCTCAGCAAGGAAGCTTAGAAGGAAGCCAATGCTCCAAAACCACCATAAAAAAGCCAGACTACTGTTTGCAGGTGCACATGGGGAAAAGATCTTTCTTTTTGGAGAAATGTCCTCTGGTCTAATGAGAATTGTTTTGTTTGGAGGAAAAAGGGTGAGGCTTGCAATCTGAAGAACACCATCCCAACAGTGAAACATGGGGGTGGCAGCATCATGTTGTGGGGGTGCTTTGCTGCAGGAGGGACTGGTGCACTTCACAAAATAGATGGCATCATGAGGAAGGAAAATTATTTGGAGATATTGAAGCAACATCTCAAGGCATCAGCCAGGAAGTTTAAGCTCTCACAAATGGGTCTTCCAAATAGACAATGACCCCAAGCATACCTCACAAGTTGTGGTAGGATGGCTTAAGGACAGCAATTTCAAGGTATTGCAGTGGCCATCACAAAGCCCTGACCTTGAAAATATGTGGGTAGAACTGAAAAACCAAGTGCGAGCAAGGAGCCTACAAACCTGACTCGGTAACACCAGTTCTGTCTGAAGGAATGGGCCAAAATTTCAAGTTTTTGGAAGGCTAGCCAAAAAGTTTGACCCAAGTAAAACAATTGCAATGCAATGCTACCAAATACTAACAAATTGTATGTAAACTTCTGACACACTGGGAATGTGATGAAAGAAATTAAATAAAAGCTATTATTCTGACACTTCAAATTCTTAAAATAAAGTAGTGATTCTATCTGACCTAAAAAAAAAAAAAAAAAAAAAAAAAAAAAGGGGAATATTTTCTAAGAGTAAATATGTAAGTTTATATGTAAACTTCTGACTTGAACTGTATGGTGTAAAAAAAAATTACAGAGCATACCAACATGAAAACATCATCCCAACGGTTAAGTAAGGTGGAGGGAGCATCATGGTGCTTTGCTGCTTCAGGGCCTGGACCGCTTTCCATCATTGAGGCGAAAAATTAATTCCCAAGTTTATCAAGATAACCTACAGGATAATTCAGGGTGGCTGTGCACCAGCTAAAGCTCAGAAGTTGAGCGGTGCTGCAGAACAATAACCCTAAACATCAAAGTAAATCCACTACAGAATGGCTTAAAAAAAAGAAAATCCACCTTTTGGAGTGGCTCAGTCAGAGTCACTTAACTCAATAGAGATCCTGTGGATTGTCCTCAAGTGAGCCATGTTTACACCAGACATCCTAAAAATATGGCTGAGCTGATGCAGTTCTGTAAGGAAGAATTGTCCAGAGGATCAACCAGTTATTTAATACAAGGGTTCACTTAATTTTTCCACAGCACTGTAAATGTTTAAGGGGATGTGTTCAATAAAGACATGAAAGATTATACTTGTGTTGTTAGCTTAAGCATATTGTGTTTGTCTATCCTTGTGACTTTGATGAAGATATCACATTGTATGACCAAAAAGAAATGCAGAAAACCAGCTAATTCCAAAGGGTTAACATACTTTTTCTTGCCACTGTATATACTGTGGATATACTATGTCCCTTTTTCTTTCCTGTCTGACTGTCTTGTGTTGTTCCAGGCCCAGGCTGTCACACTCACAGTGGCTCAGGCCTTCAGAGTGGCCTTCGAGTTCTGGGAAGTTGCCAAAGAAGGTACAGTGTCATCTCTCTCCACTGAGCCCCTGAACAAAAGGCTTTGCCAAAACAATGTAGTGGTCATATACTATAACTGTCTTAGAAGATCATAGGCCACAAGAAGAAAATAATTTGTCATGTTGCACTTTTGAAGAAAATGTCCTCCTTGTGAGGTCATTGTTGCTGTCATGATGGATTGTAATCGGCAGAGCATTCTCTGTTGCCTTTTGTTGTTGTAGGACTTTCACAGAACTAAATGTTTTTGTATTTGTTAAAAAGGAACTAGTTAAAGGACCACCTTCCAAGAAATTCTTGTACTTGCTGAATAGTTTCTAAAGTGATGTGATAAGACTGCCAAGTGGCATGATCCTACTTGCCTAATGAGTTTAATATTGTGGTGATGTCATGGTTATTATTCTATATGTGTTTTTTTTTTTTTTTTTTTTTTTAACCCTGACTTTAGAGAGAGAGCAGCAAGATACATCCAACAGCACACAGTCTAAGAGATCTGTCAGTCTGACCAGCCTAAAAGGAGGTTGTATAATGTGTATATATGCACTTGGTTAAATTAATCAGATATTAATAGTCATTTAAAGCTATAGGTTACCTAAAAATGAAAATTATCATCATAAAGTCATCCTTTTGTCTTTCCAAACATGTTTGACCTTTTTATTATTATTGAACACAAAAAGAGGAGTTTAACAGTGTTCATACTGCTCTTTATCACACAATGAAAATGAATACAGACAGGTGCTTCCAAGCTCCAAAAATTATCATAAAAGCCTTTTTTGACTTCAGGCCTGCTATGTTTAGTGTTAAATATTTATATGGCTTTGGAAGACTTGGAACATAACACACAAGTCATGTGGACTACTTTTTATGGTGCCCAGTAACGGCATGAACATTTCAGCCTAACTTCTCATTTTGAGTTCTATGGAGGAAGTATAATCATCTTGGTTCGTAACTTCATGAAGGTGAGTAAATGGTGACAGATTTTTCATTTTTGGGTAAACTATCCCTTTAAGATTTTAAAGGAATATTAGAGGTTCAATAAAGTTAAATCGAAAGCATTTGAGGCATAATGTTGATAACCACAAAATATAAATTAATCCTTTTAAAAAAAAAAAAAAAGAAGCAAAATGCCAAGGTCACAGTGAGGCACTTGCAGTGGAAGTGAATGGGGCAAATGTTTGGAGGGTGTAAAGGCAGAAATGTAAAGCTTATAATTTTCTGAAAGTACTTTCATTAATTATATTACAACTCCTGTATTATTTGAGCTGTAAAGTTGTTTAAAATGTTAATCATGTTAACACATTGTTTACATCTTGTGGCTATACTTTTGAAACCGAGAGTATTTTAATGTTCACGGATTAGCCCCTATATACTTCTATTGTAAATAACCTTAATTTATTGATTTTAAGAAAATGAAGGGCAAGTCAAAATAAAATTGTGGTAATCAACATTATGCCACATGCTGTTGATTGAGCTTAACTTGTTTTGAACCCCAAATATTCCTTTTAATGTATCAATGGGCTGTGTGTCTCGTTTAGCTGAAGCTACAGAGAGCCTGTTGGACATTGATGTTATCGTGGAAAATGTGGACAACCACACTGAACCTAACAATAACAACCCCACAGTATGGGTAAGATCTTCTCAAAGGCAATTTTTGACATGTTGAAAACTGCACATCTGAAAAGTAGCATTCCATACTGTTGACTACAATGTTTGTGCATCTTTTTACAATGTACTTTAAGAACCACTTCCATTTTGTTCGTCCTTTCAGGAGATGGATGATGGTCTGGAAGAAGCTTTTTCAAGGTATGAGGCAACCAAAGCAGCTCTTATCTCCTCCTCAAAGTGAACGGCATGTTAAAAGCATGCTTATAACCCTCCCACAAATCAAAGTGATCTCAAAATGCAATCTTTCCATGTTTATTCTGAAAGATTGTGTGGCAATCACTTTAAATGTTTCTTACAGTTCACACAGAATTACTTCTATGCCTTTTGATTTAATATACAAACTGAAACAATTCAGCAAAGGTCTTGTGTCTCATGAGACAAATTCTTTTTTTGTTGTTTGTTTTTTGTTCTGTTTGTTTGCCACAGAGCCAAAGCAAAGCTTTCAATAACAGTAGTTTGGCAGGATATAAGTCACCCTGGAAAAGCAGTTGGTCTGGATTTATTTCTAATGGCATATAAAATAAACCTGACCTGAATACTTGGGCATTATGAGTACAAATGCTTTCAATTGTATTTGATTGAATCCACAAGAGAGGCTGAACATGAAATGTTTGGAAATGCTCTTTCAACAAGCTTCCAAAATGTTTTATTATTTTTGTTCTATCTGCTTCTAGTCTCGAAGACCCATATTATAGGGGAAAGGAAATCTGTGACTCTGTAGACCTGACCTTATCTTTACACTGAAAATACTTGTGCTGACCAAAAAGCGGGTTATGCTTGTAGAAGTGGGACTACGATTTTGGCTTTTTTGAGAGTTGACCCAACATCGGATAGTAAAACATTGCTTTATCCCTTTTTATGAAACCCAATTTAAATTGTGGTGACCGAGAAACATCCTGTAGCACCAAAACCCTTGATTGTTGTGCTTTCTTTTGTTCCTAGCTGCAGTCTGGATAGCTATGAGTACTCTCCAGGTAACATGTACAGTTCTACTCCTGTACCAGACCAATCCAATCTCGTCTTCTACCAACCCCTTACCTAAATCTCTTTTTAGCATACTGTCTGTCAGTTTATGTAACATCATTCCAGAACCCTGCCATGGTGCATTGATCAAACCAATGCAAAAGAAGAAAAAAAAGCCTTCTGGATAGTAACGGGTTACTGACCCAACAGACAGATGTTATTGGGAATTTCTTGGCAGGGTTCTGCTCTGGTCCATTTTTAGTTTGCAAGACATGGAACTGAGTATTTTTGTTGTACCCTCATGTTTTTTTTTTTTTTTTTTGTCTTTCAATTTCCCATCATCTTGAGCCTAGCCAGTTTTGTATCTGTTGTATGTGTTATTTGTGTAGCTTGTGATTTTTTTTTTTTTTTTTTTTTTTCCCTCCCCCCCATCCTAATCCGCAACCTATTTATCCATGAGCATAATTCTTAGTAAGAAGTATAATAGAATAACATTGATAAAGCATGGCCACTAACCTAACAAATAAAACGTATAGTTGTGCATATTAGCAACATTGTAAATGGCATAGCTACTGAATGGACCACAAATATGGCCTTTTAATGAAACTTTTAACCACATATGGATAATTACAATGTTATGGATGTAGTAGGGGGTTTTTTTTTTTCCCCCTTTGGGAAATTTTAAGTTCTGTTCCTTTTGGCAAGCACTTTATTTCAATGGTAAGACTGACATTTGCTTGACATTGCTGATATCTTAATCACTATAAAAATCCCTGATATACAGTGGGGTTCACAAGGCAAACCATTTGTGAAAATTATTCTATTTTGCTTTATTATATAAGTTCTATTTTTAAATTATTTGTTGTTATTTGCAGAATCTAAAATTAATTTTACATAACTTTTCCTTGTTTTAAATTTGTTTTTATCAACTTTCTCTTTCAGCAACCTTCTCTTTGTTTGAGAGAACCAGATTTTCAATCTGAACCCCACTGGTATGTTTGTATCACTGTAAAGTTTCAAGTTTATGCTCTTACATTTTTTTTTTTCTTCTCTCGCATAGGCTTGCCGAGTCTCGTACTAACCCCCAGGTCCTGGACATTGGGGTGACGCCTCAGGATTGGAGCTCTGATTCTGACTGGGACAAGACCAATGGAAATTCACCAAACAATGATGATGTCGTTCGCCTTTGAGCACAGACAGGTTTGTGTGGATGAAGCAATCCCAAGAACATTGCAGACGACTGTTGTGGCGCACAGTGTTCAGTCAAGAGAGTGGCTGACAGTTCCTTCTCACTCAACATCTGGTCCAACATCTTTCTCACCAAAGCAATAATAGATTAGTCTATTTCTTCAAAAGTGATATGTTATGAGTTTACATGCTTAATTTTTATCAATCAATTTGTATAAAGAATAAGACACCAGTCAGTATTGTTTTCATATATGAAAAACTCATTTATCAAATAAAAATGTGACATTCTGTATATTAATGTATTGTAGAGTTACTATTTTGATGGACTAACCCTGGAGTACAGCTGATATCATTAGGATCTTATAAAGACTGTAAGTCATATTTCATTGATATCCACATTTATTTAATCAGAATTTTACGGTTTCGTGTCATAACGCACCAAGGGGCCATTTAATATGTCTTTAAAAACTCTAATAAACGTGTTTATATTATGTGAAAATTTGCATTGATCAATATTTTTATTTATTTTTTTTATTATTATTTTTGTCATACTATGCACAGTGGGGTACAAGTGATTATGATGAAAAAATAAAGTTTGTACTATTTTCATCTCCCTAATCAAATATAAGCAAATTTGTGACATTTCCATGTTAACTTCCTTGTAAATATAGTCTGCTGGGATAACATGGATCATCAGAATTTATGCAAATCTGTGAAGTACATGCCAGCTGACATCTCAAGTGCATGTTGTCATTAAAGCAAAGGATGGATGTACCAAACACTACATTTAATTTGTCAAATTTATGGTTAACATTTTCACTCAAAGAGCAATGCATATACTAGAATTAGGAATAATAATAAATGTAATAAGAAAAATACTAAAAGCATTTTTTACTGTGTCCACACTCTTGTGTAATTATTTATTTTTGAAAGGGGAAACCATGAGAGGGCAGTGTTTCCTCAAATGTCTGGCTCTGTGCCTCCTTTTCAGGCCTGTGTATGGAGGATACCTTTTAGTCTTTATATATTAGATCCAGAAGTCAGCAAAATACACTTGACACATGTAGAGCACCTACAGCTGAGTCTGTATACAGTGACACAGGAGAGCTGATTTGCTGTTGTCTCTAGTTTTACTGTAGGCTTATTACACACCTAGTGAAATCCCTGTACTCATTATTGCTGGTGATGGCCATAGAAAGCAATATATTGTTGGTTTGCTGTTTCTGAAAACCTCAGATCTGTAATTTAAATCCAAATGTCTCATTGCTGACAGCTTATTGGATGGCAATGAAATGGGTGTGTAACCCTAACAATAAGGTTTGTTAAGATCAGTAAATGCATTAGGTATCATGAACTTACAAAAGAACAATATATTTTTATTAATAATTAATAAAAATACTTTTTTTTTCATTGGTTATATGAGTGCATAGTGCATCAACTAATGTTAACATACAAATTTTGATTTAAATATGTATTCCTATATGTTGAAATAAACCTTAAACAAGATTAACAAATGCTATATTTCATTGTTCGTTCATGTTAACAAATGGAACTTTATTGTAAAGAGTTACCAATGGGTGAATCTTTTTAAGAAATGTCTGGGTTATATTTCACTATAGAAATAGAAATAGAAATTTATGTTGTTTAAAAATAATAGTTTGTGGGGGAATATTGATTTTTTATTTTTCTTGAATTTAATCTAATGATGTCGTTACTGTTTGGGACAAGAAAACTTCTTAACAGCATATGACTATATTAATCAACATGGTGTACAGGATGTACACTTTCACTGTGCCTTTCTGCCCAGCTGAAATATATATATATATATATATATATATATATATATATATATATATATATATTACACATACAGTGCCTTGCAAAAGTATTCAGACCACTGACCAATTATCTCATATTACTGAATTAAAAATGGTGCAATTCAATTTCATTCTGTTTGATATTTTATTTTAAAACACTGGAATTCCTAATCAATTATTGTTAGGTGACATTGGTTTTATGTTGGGATATATATATATATATATATATATATATATATATATATATATATATATATATATATAAACTGAAATATCTTGCTTAAGTATTCAACCCCTCCACTGTGGAAGCTTCCAGGTTACACAAATGAAAGAAACTGCCCTAACGAGGACACAATTACATTACCATTGGCATCCACCTGTGAATCATTAAAGTTGCAACCACATTTTCTGGATAAACACCCATTGTTGAAGGATCACTGGTCAGGATGTGAATCTGAAGGAAAATGAAGACCGAAGAGCATTGCACAGAAGTAATAAAATGCATAGACAAGGGAAAGGGTACAAAATAATATCCAAATGTTTGGAAATCCAGTGAGTACATTTGGATCAGTAATCAGGAAGTGGAGGCTGCACCACACCACCCAGGCACTGCCAAGAAAAGGGTGTCCCTTAAAACTCAGCACTCTAACAAAAAGGAGATTTGTGAGAGAAGCCACAGAGAGGCCAACAATCACTTTGAAGGAGCTACAGAGTTTGGTGACTGGGAGTGGAGCAATGGTGCACTAGTCAACCATATTAAGAACACTGCATAATGCTGGCCTGTATGGGAAGGTGGCAAGAAAGAAGCCGTTACTCAAAAAGTACCGTCTGAAAGCACATCTGGAGTTTGCCAGAAAGCATGTGAGTGACCCAGCTGCGATGTGGGAGAAGGCTTTGTGGCCAGATGAGACAAAGATCAAGCTTTTTGGCCAAAACTCAAAGCGCTATTTATGGCGCAAACCTAACACTTCCTATGCCTCAAGACACACCATTCCTACAGTGAAGTATGGTGGTGGCAGCATCATGCTGTGGGAATGCTTCTCATCAGCAAGGACTGTGCATCTTGTTAGAATTGAAGGAAGTATGGATGGAGCAAAATATAGGGAAATAGAGAACCTGCTTCAGTCTGCTAAAAAAACTGAAGCTTGGGAGGAAATTCACCATTCAGCAAAACAATGATTCCAAGCACAAGGCCAAATCAACATTGGAGTGGCTAAAGAACAAAAGGTTAAATGTCCTACACTGGCCCAGTCAAAGTCCTGATCTCAATCCTATTGAGAATGTGTGGCACTATTTGAAAATTGCAGTCCACAAGCCCAACCAACCTGAACAATCTGGAGCAAATCTGCAGAGAAGAATGGGCCAAAAACACTTCATCACTGTGTGGAAAGCTGGTACATATGTACCCAAAGACTTAAAGCAGTTATTGCAGCAAAAGGTGGCTTGACTAAATATTAATGTGTGGGGGTTGAATACTTATGCAAGCAAGATATTTCAGTTTTTTATTTTTCATAAAAAATATTTCCCAACAAAAAAACAATGTCACCTTACAATAACTGATTTTTAGTTTCAGTGTTTTAAAATATCAATCATAATGAAATTTCAGAGACCATTTGTATTTCTGAAATATGAGAGAATTGGTCAGGGGTCTGAATATCCAAGGCACTGTATATATATATATATATATATATATATATAATAATACAATAATCATAGCCAGAAACTCTCCTTGGTGAAAAGATTGTCTTCAATAATACAGGTGGGCTAAGCTGAAATGAACCTGACTGGTCCACTTGCACTGTGTCTGTGGGATTGTGTGTTTTTGTTGCATACATGTGTAAAGACAGGTGTGCGTGTGGGTTGAAGCATGTGACGCAGTTCTCCAGATAACCCTTGACGCACACTTACGCATGCACGCTCACAGACTCACAACAGAAACGTGTCTGAAAACGTGTGGGAGGCATTGAGCTTCAGAAAAGCTGGGTCATCTCTAGTTCCTCTCCACAAACACACTGTATTCTCTTGCCCAAAGTCTCTCTCCCTCCCAAACTTAATTTGCATTCATTATTTGCACTGCTATAATGTGCCCTCAAAAATTTATGAATTGTTCATTTCAAGTCATATATAATGCATTCTCAGTACTGTAATGTTAAAAAACATTAAAAAAAATCTGCAAGATGTGCCTGTAATGTCACATCCCTTTTGAGTGTATTAATGTAATTACTACTCAAGTGTTACATATGGATAATGTTTGCTCATGTCTTGTGCTTACACAGTGCATCGTGTAAGCAATCAACGGTAGTTCGGCTACTGGGGACCAGTTCAGGAATTTCAGAGAGCAGAGACGAATTTTAGCAGACATAAATATTACATAGTACATCATAAAAAAAATGCACAGTGCGTCATGCAAATGTGTGCAAGCGTTCAACTGTAGTTCCACTTTCAGCCACAGGAAAGCAGTTCAGAAATTTCAGAAAGCAGAGACCGATTTTAGCAGGCAAAGATAATTAGAATTAACATTTTTTAAATCATTAAATAACAAAACAAATAGTGCAAGCATTCAACTTTAGTTCCATTTTTGGTCACTTGGAAGTGTACACCCTGGTGATATTTATTACAGAATGTAATTTGTACTGATTATATTTATTTATTTTAATAATTTTGTGTGTGGACAGATACAGTGATGAGAATGAGATTTTTTCATATGTTAAAATTAACATTTTTCATATGTTAAAATAACCAGAATTAGATGGAATTTTGGGGAGAATTTGCTTAATTGTAATTAAAGTAACGCAAACAAATCTGAATGGTCCTAAAAAATTGCATAATTTTCATTATGTATAATATAATTTCACAATTCTTTTGATTTTAGGGTGAATTATGACATGAGCATTTCTTTGCAAGATTCACCCATTATATTTCTACCCAATTTCGTATATATATTCCAATACTTTTTCTCTCCAATCTATATATGGGTGTATAGTGTGAAATAGCATTGATTTTACAGAGGTCTCTAGTTCAGAACAACTGAAGTATACACTTCCCAGCAAAAAAAAAAAAAAATAGATTAAAGGGCACACAGCCATGCGGCCACTGTCAGTGGATGGCTGATGGGATTTTACACCCCAAACGTGGCAAGGTTGAATAAGATTGATGGCTTTGATCATGGAGAGTTGGTTGAGATTCTGTAGCCCATTGCTTTATATTTTATTTTTTTCCACAGAATCTCCGAGCAGGGAATTATAGTTAATTGCAGTGAGCAGTCACAGTGAGGTTGTATTATTTCGATCTGTGTTCCTTTGTGTGTGTTTAAACCAGATAAATAATTCTGACCCCAGATGTTTATAAAACTGTTCAGAAAAGATATTTCTTTTCATTAAGCTAGTTTTATGTAGACCTTTAATGTGTTAGTTGTAGCTGTGGTGCATAACACATTTTTGTTTTCCTCACCTTTTCTTCCCAATTTCATATGTTCAATTCCCAAAGTGCTCACGGTCCTCGTAGTGGTGTAGTGACTCACCTCAATCCGGGTGGTGGGTGGAATAGGGTGGAATCTCAGTTGCCTCCACGTCTGAGACCGTCAATCTGCGGATCTTATCAGGTGGCTTGTTGAGCACATTACCGCAGAGACCTAGTGCATGTGGAGGCTTCATTCTATTTTCTGCGTCATCTACACACAACTCACCACATTCCCCACCAAGAGCAAGAACCACATTATAGTGACCACGAGGAGGTTAACCCAACGTGACTCTACCAACCCTAGCAACCGGGCCAATTGGTTGCTTAGGAAGCCTGACTGGAGTCACTCAGCATGCCCTGGATTTGAACTGTGACTCGAAGTGTGGTAGTCAGCGTCTTTACTTGCTGAGCTACACAGGCCCCCGGTGTGTAGCAAATTTGATTCAATTACCATACAGCCTTTTTTAAATACACTCAGTCATGCATTATTTCATTAGTCTGTGGTGTCAGCTTATTTATTTTTTACTGAAGAAACAGAGTTTGGAGGGACTCCATGATTTGATAATTTGATGTAACAGACAGTGTTTTATTGGTTAACATGAACACGGTGCACAAAGTGTGTATAAGTTAACAAAATATAAAATCAGGTAGCATTTATTATAAATATTAGCACAAGAACACTTTTGAAGCAAAATTTCACACCACAAATCCACTAAAAATCCCATTAAGGCCAATTGGTAATTTGCAAAAATAGCTAGGAATTGAGAAGTTAGCTATTAGAAAAGTTCTTGCACCATTGGTTTGCTGAAGCCACTTGTGTTGATAGTTTGTAATGTAATGAAATTCATACATTTTTAAGTTTGTATACACTACCGTTCAAAAGTTTGGGGTCACTTACTCATTCTATATTTATTTATTTATTTCACATTTTAGAATAATAGTAGTCAGCAAAACTATGGAATAATAGAAATGGAAATATGGGAATTATTTTGTGACCAAAAAATCCAAAATAAATCCAAAACTATGTAATATTTTAGCATCTTCAAAGTAGTCACCCTTTGCCTAGATTTTGCAGACATGTACTCGTGACATTTTCTCAACCAACTTCTTGAGGAATCACCCCGGGATGCTTTTTAAACAGTATTGAAGGAGTTCCCATCTATGTTGGGCACTTATTGGCTTCTTTTCTTCATATTTTGATCCAAGTCATCCATTTCAAAAACTTTTTTTTTTGGGGGGAAATTTTAGATTTGTAATTAAATAAATGTATATGTTTTGGCAGAATAATATTTTGTCTACAAAGTTAATTTCAAACTTTTAAGCATACACCTTCAGATCAAAAGATTTTTAAGATCATGAGAAACATTTCAGACAAGTGACCCCAAACTTTTGAACGGTAGTGTAGGTGTCCAACTTTGGGGCCACTGTATAGTCCATTATAGTCCATATATAAATTTCTGAATGGTATTGCCAATCAGACCACTAGAGTTGAATGAAAAAAAAAAAAAAAGAATCATACACATGTTTGAAAATACATGACCCTTTATTTTTTGTGGTTGTACATAATTAGACATTTATATATTTATGCCCATATAAATTGTATAATTCTGTGTAGAATAGCAGAAACATGCTAGCCCTCATGAAGCATTGTTCAAGAACAACAGTTAACATAGATTTGATGGATTACATAAACCATTCCATATGTTTTGAAATCCATGCGTTATAGTAAATAGGTGGAGCAAATGATATTGTCACGACCACACTAACTCAAGTCGTCTTGTCTACTATAGTTTCGTCTCTCTATTTTTGGGTTCTTTAAGGCATGATCTCGTCGCTTTGCCTTCAGTATACTATCAGGCTGCTTTACTGGATAACAAGTTGCCACAACACAGAAATATGTCAAAGTATTGTTAATTGGAAACACTCCAACAATGTATCATAATTATAACCTGGACACCTTAATTTTAACCTTAATGCATCTTATGTATATCTGTATGCAGTTGGCTGAGTTAAAGGATGAAATCTGAGCATGTATATTTCACACAGACTGTCAATACATACAGTATGTACATTCACAGGCCAATGCATAGTTTCAGAAAAGCATACACAAACTTTACCACTTGTATCCGAGGCGGTTTGTTCCTCATCATGGTATGGGGCCTATTCTGTATTTAGTTTTAAAACTGTGAGTGATAGATGTTGGATAATACTGGACTGATAATTTCTCAAAGATACATTCTTATGTTTATTTAAATATAAACTTAAAGCGTCTTAAAGGTGCACTCATTAATTTTTTGTTGCACTGGCCGATGCCTCAGACGTTTGGACTTACTGAAACCTAATGGCTTGTGTGTAGCATCCCGCAAAAGTGTAAAAACAAGTTATTCACAATAAGCCACAATTAATATGTATATGGCGAATGAAAGTGTCCAATAATAAGCAAGTAATATTCAGCTGGTCATGCGATCTTAATATGTTGGTGCCATGAGGCAACACTTCATATTCAACCCCAATTCCGAAAAAGTTTGGAAAGTATGAAAAATGATAATAAAAGCAAAAACGAGTCATTTGTAAATTATATTCACCCATTGCTATATTGAAAGCACTACAACTACACAGTATATTAAGGTTTTCCTTGTAAATTTCATTGTTTTTTTTAAAAATGTACAGTCATTTCAAATCAGATGATTTCAAAACGCTCCAAAACAGTTGGGACAGTCGAGTGTTTACAACTGTGAAATTTCACCATTTTTTCTAATAAAACATTTTAAGCATTTGGACACTGAAGACATAAGTTTAAGTTTAGAAAGTGGAATTTTCCCCCATTCATCCATTATGTAGGTCTTTAGCTGCACAATTGTAAGGGGTCTTCAACTGCGGGCAGGCCAATCTAGCACCCACACTCTCTGCTTACACAGCCATGCACTTGGAATCCGGGCAGTATGTGGTTTGAAGTTGTCCTGCTGGAAAATGCAGTGATATCCTTGGAAAAGACGGTGTAGGATATGATGCTCCAAAATGTTTACATATCTGTCTGAATTCATGGCATTCTCACAGATGTGCGAGTTACCCATGCCGTGGGCACTGATACACCCCTGGCCCATAGAGACACTGGCTTTTGGACCTGACGATAATAACAGCTTGGATGATCCTTTTCCTTTTTGGCCTGGATAACACGACGGCTTTGTTTTTCAAAATCACTCTTCAGACCAAAAAGCACAGTTCCACTGTTCTACTTTCCATCTAAGGTGAGACCGAGCCCAGAGAATTCGGCAGTGCTTCTGGACAGTGTTGATGTAGCGCTTCTGCTTTGCATAGTAAAGTCTTAACTTGCATTTGTGGATGCAGCGGCGAATGGTCTAACAAAGGTTTACAAAGATTTACTTAGTAATCCCAAACTCATGTTCATGATATCCATTACAGACGAATTACGTTTTTTAAGACAGTGACATCTGAGGGATCAGAGATCCTGCACATTCAGAAATGGTTTACGTCTTGCCCTTTACGCACAGAGATTTCAACAGGTTCCTTGAATCTTTTAACTATATTGTGCACTGTAGAGGGTGAAATACCCCAAATCCTCCCAGCTTGTCTTTGGGGAACATTGTTCTTAAAGTGTTGGATTATTTACTGAAGGATCTGTTGGCAAATTGCTCTTGCTCTTGAAGGACTAGGCTGTTTTTGGAGGCTCCTTATACAGTATACAGTGCTATGACACAATTGCCTTGGCTGTTTCACATCGTCTTAAATTAAAGTCTTACATTTTCTCAGTTTGGAGCGTGTTGCAATCATCTGATTTGACATTACTGTACATTAAAAAAAACTATGAAATTCACAAAGTAAAGCATCATATTATGTGTAGTTATAGTGAATATAATTTACAGATCATTCCTTTTTGTTTATATTAACATTTTTCATACTGTCCCAACTTTATTGGAATTGGGGTTGTAAAAAATTAACGGCTTTTATAAGGCTAAATATTTGACTAAAGCGTTCATCTTGTGTGAGTGTACATCATTTAAAGCATGTTTTGATATTTTTATTCAATTCTTTATATGTAGGGACCATTCAGACCGAAAAGAAAAAGATAGACACAGTACAACGAATAGAACAGAACACTGGTGTATCGACACATGATTTTAAAAGCTGATGTTCATTATAACCTAAAACGGCTTCCAAGTACACAACACTCAATGTCGAATGGTCAAAGTCTTCTATCCAGTGCATGTTTACCAGTCCTGGACAAGTTACTTAAAGTAATCCACTACAAATGACTAATTATTTATCTGAAATTTGAATAAGATTACTTTGCCTATTACTTCATCAAAGAGTAATTTAGTTTTAGTTTTCCCCCTTAAAAAAAGATATATATATATATATCATCCTTGTTTACAGTCACAATATATATATATATATATATATATATATATATATATATATCAGCTATCACAGAAACGCAAACAATCATACATATGAACTTAATACATGTTTTAATTATATCTTACATAAATAATATTTTTAAAAAATTAAAGAATTACTTGTAACCACTGATCTATAACTGTAACCCAAGTAATGTACTTAAAACAAATTACCTTACTTGAAAGTCAGTAACTAATCTGCTTACAAGAATTTAAATGTAATGTGTTACACTACTTTTTTACTTGAAAATAATTTGATTACAGTAACATATTACTTTGTTATCAGATTTTTACTGCCCATTAATAGTACTTAAAGTGGAAAAAATTACTGAGTGCATCTTTAAGTAACTTAAATCTAATGATTGATAGGTCTTGATAATACTCCAAATAAATATCTAATTTATATTTGTTGGCTATTAAATCCTGATGGTCATTATATTCTTATGCTTTCAACTCCAAAATGGGAGAAATCCTGTCTTAAGTTTTGAACCAGCAACAGATCTTGGATCATTACTTTTTGTTCTTCAAGAATGCATACTTGTTGCTTCAAATATAAACTTGTAGCCTAACCCTAAGCCAAACTTTAGTTTCCTTAGTTTTCCAAGAATGAGCATTCAAAAATGTGAAAAAATTCACAATATTGTTTAGGTTTGCTAGGCTTATTTAACTTTTCTACTCCACAATAAAGAAAATATTAAGCTCTTTTAAGCATTTAGACAGTTTTTGACTACCTTTGGTACCTTCTTTTCTTAAAACTAGTTTAGCTAACCAAGTTGGTGTGTTCATGTCTGTTTTAGTCTACATCATAAAACAAGCATCAGAACCCCGTCCAGCACTTTCTAATAGATGATACTAGTGCGAGAGCACAAAATGTGATTACGCATTTCCTAAATCTCTCCAACTGTGTGGCTTGCAAAAGCTATCCCAAGTGCCACTAAGAGGAGAATTATGCTCTTCAATAAGTAGCAAATGAGCTGCGTCTCTGAAATCCAGACGTTTTGCTCTCTTTCTTTGGAGATTTCACTTTGAAAAGACTGAAAAATAGGATAAGCTTGGATTGTGGGAGGGGAGTACATTGCTCATTTTGAAATGTGAAATTGAGATCCTGATTGCATTACGCTCTTTAATAAGGGTCGACTGCTGGCTTAAATTTTTGAGGGCAATATATTAGCAGATTTTTAGATTATGTTCGGAATGGCATACAACCATACTACTTTTACTATTTCTGCAGTATTCAGTATGCTCTGTACATGGTGTACAGTATGCCAAGTTTAAGTAGTTCTGCGTTGGTGAATCTCACAAAAAATTTTCCAGGTAACATTTCACCCCAAAATCAGAATTATTTTTTGGACCCACTTTATATAAGGTGTCTTTAACTACTATGTACTTTATACATTTTATACATTGTACTTATTATGTACATACAGTACGTGTTGTTGCATTGCACTTACATTTAATGTACCTGCATTTACATTGTTAACCTTACCCCTACTCCTAAACCTAAACCTATCCCAACCATTACCCTTACCCTAAACCCTAACCCTACCTGAACATCAGCAGCAGAAAATGTGAGCCTTTTGAGAATTTTGCAAAACAACATGCATTACACAATAAATACATGTATTGTACGTATTTTAATGCAGTATATAGCAGTTAAATAAATCTAAATATAAAGTGGGACCATTAAAATTTTTTATTTTTTTAATATAGATATTAAAAAATATGTTTATTGACTAATATGACTTTATTAGGACTATTAACATATTTTGCATTGTGATGTTATTTTCATGACAATTAATCATTCGAATTTTCGAAATATTCTGAATTTCCAAAAACCCTTCTACATTTTCCAAAATGTGCTGTATACAACAAAGCACACTGCATGTATGAATGAATCAGAATAATATTATTTAAAATTATTTGATCAGGATTGTGATTGAGATACTGAAACACAAAAACAGATTAATAAAAAAGGCAAAATAATTTCTGAGATATCTAGATACCAGTTGCTGAATTAAGCATGCAATGCAATTCAGTCATACGACAATGGTATAACGTACTAACGTTAGAAACATCATTGCATACCTACTGCTTAGAATATAATTTTCTTAAAATATAGGCCTAGTATGCAGTATATGATGTATGCTAGTATTCCATTCCAAACATAGCTCATATCAATGTGGTACTTGTGTCTATTTCTTCTGAAATAGTCTTTGTTTCAAGTGGAAGTGCTTCCAGTTAACACTGAATAGAAAACACAATGCTGGTCCTCTCTGGTACAAGCCAGTACTAAGACCCAACCTCCATCCTTGCCTTCTGTTCTTTTATGTAAGTTGCTCAGACAGAATATTGATAGCAGCCATTTTTCACCCAGCAGTCTGCCTGCTCTCTCCCCCATGCCCAAGGTTAATTAGCAGTCATTAAAGAAGAAATATACGCTTTCCTCTGCTGATAAGAATGAAAAATGAGGGTGAAGATGATGACTTAGATGGCTGCGGAATGAGAGGACAGTCCGTTAGTCTGTCACCATGGTGATAGAGATGAGGAGCTAATGGTTACCAATGCAGTACGTTAAATTTTGCTGAGATTCCTTCAGGTTGCTTTCAACACGGATAATCAGGGCCGCATTAATGCATGGGCTAACCTGGGCTTAAGAACAGCACCCCCAACTAAAGGGGGCTGCATTCGCAACATCCACCGCCACCATATTATCCACCTTCGAACATTGCAGGAGGAGCACATACAAGGCTTTCAGCGGAAAATCTGATAAGGATGCAGAGGCATTGCGCAACAGCAGCTGACACGCAGAGGGGTAATTACTGGCATGAGGGCAATATGAGAGAGAGGAGTATGGATTTTATTTAGATGAAGTCCCTCACGCACCTGCATGCCCATCCACCTCTTGATGTAATCCCTCCTTGTGATCACGTAGCATGTTTATGTAGTTATGTACTGAATGAGATGCCAAACTATAAAAGTGTGACGAGACTAAATCAAAAGACACACTCATCAACAGACGAGCACAGCACTTGCCAAGAATTTGCGCATCACAAGCTGGTGATAGGCTACTGTAAATGCATCCACTTTGTGTCAGTTTCAGGTTGGAGCACATTTCAGCCTTAATTGTAGATTTTCACTTTAAAAAAAACAAAAAAAAAAACACGATGCAAATAAAAACAAACACTATCAGTGTTTGAGATTTTAAATTCATATTCACACTTTTTAAACCACAATGATAGGGACTCTAAAAAATGCATTAGCCTATTAAGAGAAACAAGCAAACACAAACGCACAAAGTGGGGAGTCTGATTCAAAATCTAAATCAAATGTGGAAATACATTTTCAGGATATTGAAAAATGTATGACAAAAATAATTACAAATATTTAGGATTACACAATTTGTAGATCATTAAAATCAGTCTTAACAGGTCAGGTTTTCTTGCTTTGAAGAAGAACACAAGATCCTCTGTAGAACATCCATACTTGCTTGTATAACATGAATAATTGGGTTTTCCACAAATTTTTCCAAAAACTGTGATGCTTATAAAGCAATTTGGAATAAAAATAAACAGAATTAAATTAGAAATATATATATATATATAAAAAAAAAAGATTTTCATGAGAGTACTCAAAACGTGTGGATTTAAGGGAGAGGGTCGGCACAGTGATTAACAAAGGGAAAAAATGGCATTAACAAGGAAAGGACAATTAAAAATGGACAAGAATTGTCAAAATTGTAAAATATTAAATTGTAACAAAAATAAAAATAAAAAAGGATGTTATTCCCTGGTCTAACACAAGTTCAAATAATAACGGTCTGGCAACTGATACAGTACCCTAATGCGGCTCTGCGGTTGATTAACAGTGCAATCCATCTAATGGCAATTTTCCAGTGCACGTTACGGTTCGACTCGCCTCAACTTGACTCGCTTTACTTTTCAGAGCTTGCATTTCCACTGCAGTTTAGTACCACATCAACGTGGGTGGGATTATAGGCTGATCGTCATAACTGCGCCACCTCTACTGCCGTGATATTATCTTAAACACGACACAAACTGACCAAAACAATAACAAAACCGCTAGCTGTTAGCTCCTAGCTCATTGTGCTGCATAAAGCAGTTGTTGCTTGGTGATTTTACACAAGTGTAACTGTTAAATTGGCCTGGTTGTTTTAGAAGCAAGCTTTCCAGTAGCTGGTCAACTAAATAAAGTGAAGCTTTCAAGCAGAGTATAGAGTTAACAAAACAACACATAGTCCAGGGCACTCTCACTCCCATTGCTCGCCATTTAGATAGCGTCCATTAGTTCGAACCACTTCCACTTTTCCTTGATGGTTCTGCAGTCACTTTTAAGTTTTTTTTTTTACTTTTCCCTACACTGTTGGTAGGTCCGGTGGTAGCCGTGTGTGGCCAAAAGCTGAAACACTTCCAGAGAGACATTTTCGTTTGGCTCATCGCTAACGAGTGGACCATCTGCAACTTGTTTATTGACCACGGCATGGTTTTGTGCACAGCAAAAATGAATTTTTTCACAATTCGAAAGTTGTGTGAACAAATGATACTGCTATCGCTGTTACTAAAACTTTATAACTAGCGGGTTGATGTCGCATGTTGCAAATCCAGTGACGATGGTAGTGACGATTCTCCCTGAACAATCAGTGATCTGCAGGATTTTGACATCACATTTCGTATCAGCTCGGCTCGCTTGGAACCTCGACCGAGGTGGTACTAAAAAAAGTATCAGGTACCTCGTACTATCCACAGTGGAAAACCCCAAAAAAGCAAGCTAAGTCGAGTTGTACCGTACAGTGGAAAAGCCCCATAAACAATGAGTTCTGAATACAAGCAGCCACCAACCTGGGTAGGGTTGCACCAGCTGTGCGTAAGTTCTCACGTAAGTTATGAGGTAAAGTTCACACTAAGGGCTTAGTTTCTACTAGTTAGTTTGTAACTAAGTCGGTGCTAAATTTTATTGCACCACCTGTTCTTAAGGCAAGACTTAACTAGTAGGTCGTAAACTCTCGATTAAGTAATGCATAATATGACGTTACCTGTATTGATCCAATCAGCAGCCTTCAAATTTGTACAAACCTTGAATTTCAGTTTGATCTTGTTATGGTTGATGTTCAAACCTTGCCTGCTCATGTAACTGTCAGCTGTAATAAATTATATTCCCATTAAAATACGAAAGTAATAAAACAAGATTCCATTAATCGTATATTTAGATAATGTAAATAAAAATATTAAATTCTGTTTCTAAAATGAACAAGGGACAATAAATAAATAATTACTTATAAAACAGGCTGAAAAAGCAGACATTTATTTATTTTAATATGTTAATATAAATAATATATATATATTGTATATGTTGAAACTTGGCACCGGGCGGCATACACAGGAAAGTGCACCGTTAGAATGGTTTCATGCTGAAGAAGTACGTTTTTTACATAATGTTTTCTCCCATAAATGTAAAAGAGTGTAAATGTCACGCAAAACATGAGCTCGTTGATGTTATTAAGTGAGTCTGTTTTTTTATTACATCCATAACTCCTGGTCGGAGGCTTCCATAAATATTTAGTTTATATGTAGGGTTAAGTTCTAACTAAGTTGAATAGTGCAACTTAGTTAGAACTAAAAAAATATTTAGTAGGGCGTAAATTGTGACTTAGTGCCCATTTACAACACAACTAGGCTAAGTTGTAATGTACGTATAACTGGTGCAACCGGCCCCTGACCACAAATCTCAAATCCTCAAGCACACGTTACAGTTCTTTTTATTTAAAGGAATTCGATGTATTACCTCTGCTTTTACACTCTGTTGAGGTCTTGGAGATGTTTTGAAAAATGAGATGGCTCTATTTCAATTCCACTGCTCATTGTGTACTTACATAGGTTGGTTTTAAGATTAATGGGAGAGACTTTATTCTTATGATAAAATACTTTAACAGTCTTATACACGTCCTTGAGGTATGTGTACGGTCTGTAACCTCATTAACGTTGGGCTGTTGCAGTGTCACCGAGGCTAATGTATTGAACTCAGACCATGAAGAGTCCCAAATTACCAACGGCTGTCACATGTGGAAATCAATGCTCTCTGGACCTCTGACCTGCATTCCCCAAATTCTTTTTTCTTGACACGTGGGAACTAATTCAGTTTGCGCTACAGTATAGCTGATAAGGACACTATTCCCATTCACAGCATCATTCGAATGGACAAACTCATCTGACAAGACAGTTTGCTGTCAAACCGTTCCCCCTGATTTAACGTTCAGTTTGCTTAAACTGTCAAAAATAAAATTTGCATACTCAGAACAACCCATTTTACTTCCCAATGGGACAAATGTCTGACGAATGCAATGCAGGACTTGATTTTAAGTGTAAGGAATTGATTGGATTATGAACAGTGGTATCTGAGATCACCTGATATAGATTTTTATGACCACTAAAGATTATTTTTGTTTTAGTATATGTAACTTTTGATTATCATTTTACTTCTGCCTTTTGAAACAATAGTAACTAAATAATTATTAGACTACAGCAATAAAAAAAACTAAATTAATTATGAGTTTATTATTATTATTATGGTAACACTTTACAATACATTTTTATTTTCTGTTTGTTAACTTAGTGAATGCATTAGGTTTTATAATCTAACAATGAATAATATATTTTATACAGTATTTAATTATTTTATGAATATTGGTTATGTTAATTAATTAAAATACAAGTCCATAATGCATAATGCATGTTGTTTATGTTAACATTAGTTAACATAAACAACATCAATATAAAAGTGGTTATGTTGAAAATAACATTATCCAAGATTAATAAGTGCTGTAAATGTATTGATCAACTTTAGAAAATGTGTAGATAATTAATGTAAAGAATATAACCTTATTGTAAAGTGTTACCATTATTATTAATTTCACTTAAAATGCTATGTGTCACCTTTGAACTTGATTTTATTTGTGAACAATTGATTAGACTGGTGGCTTATGGGGATGAGTTGAAACAAAAATATGGTTTGTAAAGTCAGCTGAAAAGGAGTCATTTTAGAGGCACAGCAGTTTATAAAATGTTTAAGAAAAAAATAAATAAATAAATTGTATTCTTTGAAATAACTTAACCGATTAATTGTTCATGATAAGACCAGGTTTTAAGAAAGTAAATGGGGTTGATTTTGATTTCATGTTGACTTTTAAGATTAATGTTTTTAGAATGGAAGTATGGCAAAAAGAAAACCCAGTAGAAAAAGGCACCCAACTCTACTTTGTAGCAACACATTAAAGCGATAAATAGAATAGTCATACTCATAAAGAATAAGCAAATGAATGTAATATGAGGACTAGAACCATCACTGTACAGTAATGTGCTCAGTAGAGACAGCAAGCTGTTGAATTACTTCAGACACACAAGCGATTAAACACATTTTCTATCACTATTATAATATGAAGATCTTCATCATCCAATGAGTTTGCAGTTCAGTCTGAGTGGTGTGATTTGGCCACAGGTGAGTAAATGAGACGCGGCCAGTGTGGTCCATCGTTTGTTCTGTTAGTGTTTTCCAGAATGCCCTGAGAGCGAGAGTGCTTAGAAGAAATATTCCACTGCACCAATTAAACAACATCAAAGTGTCTGGACGGTTTCTTATTGGCTGGATATTGGATTAAAACGGGAAGGGACTGCATAACCAGTGTTGGGTGGTAAATTATTCAAAAGCTGAATCCACTATGAATTACTATTCTTTAATATTATAATCAGATTACACTACTTATTACTTCATGGAAAAATAATCACATTACTAATTACTTTTACTTTACGTTACTTTCTAAAATCCCTAACACTTTTCACAGAAAAGTATTTTTTTCTCTTTGCTCAACGAATTCAAAATATTGATTGTTTTTATTTTTCCTCCTCGTCTACTGCAATAGACTCAGCACCACACTGTCACGGAAACACAAACGATGTGCATATTAACAGAATTATGTTTTTAATGTATAACACGTAAATATTATTTTAGAAATGGGTTACATATGTACAGTAATGTAATTGTAACAATTGAAAGTACATGTAATCTGATTACAAGAATTTAAAATGTTAAAATTCTTTCCACTACTTTTTGACTTAAAAAGTATTTAGATAACCGTAAATAATTAATTTGTAATCACGTTACACCCAACACTGTGCATAATATATTGAAGAACCAACTAGTGTAAAGAAATCAAAACTGGAGGTGTGGTGAATTTGGGAACCAAAAAAAAAAAAGAGAAAGAGATAAGGGGTATATAGAGAAGGTATGAAACAGATGGAAAGATTGTGGAGTGAAATGTAGTATTGTCATCCCTGTCAGTGACAGAGGTTCAATGATAGTCCTGATCCTGTTTCAGAGCTGATTATGGTGGTGAGCTCAGAAAAGCCCCCCCCCCCCCCTTTTTTTTTTTTTTTTTTTTTTTTTTTTCAAAACACACCATTCTGCATTATTTACGACATGCCACATTGGGGTGACAGGTTTCTCCTTATCTCTGTGAAGCTACACATGAGCCAAAGACACTCCAGTTGGCAAGTTGCCTCTGGTCTTCCACCTCACAGTGGTGTTTCAGACCTTTAGCTGAGGTACCCTTTCAAGACTGGAGCTGTGGATCGAAACGCAATGACTCGCTTTAAAACATCTAAAACTTCCAGTGTGGCAGCTCTGGAGTTCATTTGTCCACTTTGTCCTCAAATTTGTGTCAATGTCCAAAACACACAAGCACCAAAGAGTTCATGTTGGTTGAAGGGAGTCCTAAAAGGTTGTTTGATTGGAGATGAAAGGTGGGCTTCATGACTTTGTTATTTGATGGCTTACTTGTTTTGTCTCAGAGCACTTTTGGGAAGACAAAACAAAAAGAGAGTTGAAAGAAAATGTATTTGCATTTTCCAAAGGAAACATCAGTGCTTGCAAGGCAGCAAAAGCTTTTAGACTTTGGTCCAAAAGGTTTCAGATTTTGTAATGTGTAAACGAAGTGCAAAACCTAGCGAGCTGCCTCTGTAGACAGCATTTTAAGGTGTCATATGCGTCCTGGTTCCAATAGATGAGTAGTTAAATTGTCCTCCCTTCCAAGTTATTTTGTATTGGACGAATTATAAGGCTGGATCATGAAACCTGACTGCAAAATTTCATTTAAGATTGCGGACATAGCAAGGGAAATGTCAATTTTAATTTACTTATAATTATATCTAAATTAAAAAGGATCAACAAAATCATCAATCTGAGGTCATAAATTATAAGACTGTGGCCACATTTTTTATTACATGGCTTTTTACATGTATCGCGGCACTTCCCAGGTTAAATGTCCACTGTGTGGCTCTAAAAGAGAGTTAAATGTTCTCCCAAATAGAGAACATTTTTTTAAGGTTAATGCCATTGCAGTGTTTCTCAATCCTTACCTGGAGTACCACTAACACTTCACATTTTGTATGTCTCCCTTATCTAACACACTCAAATCAGATCACTCTACTAATTAGCTAATGTTATTGGTGGACTGCACGTCTTGCCATAGCTTTAGACAATCTGATCACAGATGAGATACTGCCAGTAAAACAAAGATATTATTCTAATTTGACAAGGAATCAGTTCTCTTGCTCCTAAAAATTTACATTCTGCAGGGGTATGTAAATTTCAGCAGTGCTCAATGCATCATATCATTGACAAGACAAACTATCTATCTATGATGTGGTTATAGACAAGTGATTCTGAACAGTGAAATCCCTCACAACATTATTAATTCTCTACTTTGCCTGCACTCGACAACAGTGTTTCACAGAAGACAGGTGACGTGAGCTCTACTGTCTTCATGCTCATTGCTCATTTGCATAAAGTTAAACTTTTCTCAACCTTGTCATGTTACCTGCCACGTCCAGATCTTGTTGCAGAAAGTCACTGTGCTCTCATTGAAAATGAATGGCATCCTGTCGCTGTATGTCGCTGGCGGTGTGAATGAGGCTTAAAAAAATAACGCTTTACAAGTCGTGCACTATAGTAAAAGTGTTTAGATGACAAAAGATAGCATTGTGTGAAAAGTGTTTATGAACAGATAATCTGCAGTTTTACTAGTGATTTGTGTGAAAGGGAAAACAAGTTGTTCTAGCACCTCTAGTGTTCATTTCACCAGGAAACTGGTGCGATACGTACAACAAGCCAAAAAAAAAAAACATTTACATATACTAACGTGGTTCTATGAAACCAGGATGATAAAAAGTAGCAAGTGTATTTCCTTATCACACTCTTATCTTACACGCTAAAAGCAAACTTTCAAATCTCAGTAGAGTCTTACATGCTATTCAAATGAGTGCTATTTTTATGACACATTTTTGCTGTCAATGAAGAGAATTCCAAATCGGTCACTTATGAGGCTCTATTTCAGTTATGATGATGTCATATAAGGCAGTAGGTTTTCAAATAGAGCCAGCATCACAGCACTGTAAGGAAAGTTATAAAAGCTTACATTTAAATTTAAATGGAGTCTGTATGTTAAGCAGTTTGTGGTGAATTCATTGCACAAGTTTAGGTTAGGGTTAGGGATTTGGAAAAAACCCTTAACAGATTGTTTGAGGAATATCTATACAGTGCTGCCGTGCATGCAGTGTAATAAAACTTTTCATTGTTTAAAAGCATTAACAACTTGAGAATAGTGAGTAGGGCAATTTGTTTTACAAATGCAAACCATGCAAAGGAATAGTTCACCCAAAAATTTGAATTCTGTTATGTTTACTCACCCTCATGTCGTTCAAAATCCGTATGGCTTTCATTCTTTCTTAAGCGGAACACTAGGAGATGTTTTAATGAATGGCTTATGCGTTATATTCCCAGGCATACGAAATTGCAATTTTTCAGTAAAAATATTGACGTCTGTTACACTTTCATGAGCTTTATTTCAGCAGCTCTTTATGTCACGCAAGAATTTTGTTTAGCACTAAAAACATTCTCAAGTGAACATGCCTGTCCCAATTATTTTTGGGTGAACTTTTACTATTACAAATTCTATGAATTCAGCTATCCAGCTTAAAAATAGCCAAATTCATGTATTTTGAACATTTCATTTCAAATTAAACAGGCACATAAAAATGTACATACCTGTCCTGAGGCTAAAGCCTTTATTGCCGACAGGGGAAGGAGTAATTAGACCTTGCTGCGCAGTAGTCCCCCCGTAGGGTGCTCTGGGGTACTGCACTCTGATGAATTCTTGGCTTTGTCCTTGTTATTGTTGGGCTCATTGTCTTTGATGATGTCATACTGGCGACAGAAGAGAGCTATCACACCTGTGTGCAAATGGGCGTGAGAAAGTTAGAGAAAGAGGGTTCAGAGAGTTGAAGTCAGAAGTAGAGAGTGTGGTAGTGATGGATGGGACAATGTCGGAAGGAAGAGAGGAAAAGGTTTGATGATGGATTGCGCTGTGTTTCTGCCCCAAATAATAACATACCAATTATAGCTTGGCTAGAACAGTATGATGAACATCTCTGTGGCCTTGAGTTTAAGCTGTGGTACAACTGTCCTGTTTGATGATTTATTCGCTAGTCTTCTCACAGGCTAGATGTGGATTATAAACAGATAAGGAAGACCCCCCAAGGCCCAATTATAACATTAGAAACTCTCGTTTGTTTCCTTTCTCAACAGAAAACATTCCTACAAATATTAAACATACAGACCCTCTATATCGGTGACATTTTATAGTAACTTTCTTTGCAAATGTTTTTACATCAAAAGCAGATCATTGCAAATAGTTAGAAATGTCATGAAACTATATTTTCATATATACACTCACTTAACACTTTATTAGGAGCACCTGTGCACCTAAATATTAATGGGATCATCTAATCAGCCAATTATTTGGCAGCAGTGCAATGCATAAAATCATTCAGATACGGGTCAGGAGCTTCAGTTAATGTTCACATCAACCATCAGAATGGGGAAAAATGTGATCTCAGTGGTTTTGAACATGGCATGATTGTTGGTGCCAGATGGGCTGGTTTGAGTTTTTCTGTAACTGCTGATCTCCTGTGATTTTCACACACAACTGTCTCTAGGGCAGTGGTTCCCAACGCTGTTCCTGGAGGCCCCCCTACACTGACATTTTGTGTATCTCCCTTATCTGACTCACCCAATTCAGGTCATGAAGTCTCCACTAATGAGTTGAATCATGTGTGTTTGATAAGGGAGATATCCAAAATATGTATTGTTGGGGGGCCTCAAGGAACAGGGTTGGGTACCACTGATCTAGAGTTTACTCAGAATGGTGCCAAAAACAAAAAACATCCAGCAAGCGACAGTTCTGCGGACAGAAACACCTTGTTGATGTGATCAACGGAGAATGGCCAGACTGGTTTGAGATGACAGAAAGGCTACAGTAATCACTGTGTACAATTGTAGTTAGCAGAATACCATTTCAGAATGTATAACACGTCAAACCTTGAGGCAGATGGTCTACAACAACAGAAGACCACATCAAGCACTTAATTAGGACCATCGTGTTCCTATTAAAGTGCTAAGTGAGTTTATATTCATACACTCATACAGTGACCATTGAAAACACCTTTGCAACAACCTAAGCATAACATAAGCTTAGCAACCACCCAGAATATTTTACAACCACATAGCATATTTCAATGTGCACAAACTACTGGTGTGTTAAGCATTATAAAGCTAATGACTTATTAAATGTACATTTTTATAAAGTGTGAAAAAAACCCAAAGCAATATTGTCCCATTATTTTGGTCCAAATTCGTATCATTCCTATCAACTAATCAGATTTTAGGGTTAGCTTTAAGTATAGCCCTAGGGCTGGTGGTGTCGTTGGGGCTTAAACAACATTCTTATCACCCTATCTTGATCTTATTTTAGGGGTAGTTAATGGTTTTGGGTTGGGGTTAGAGATAGGGTTAGGATTATGTTTGTTGGACAAGAATTTTGTTCCAGGTCCAACAAAATTCAGGAGCATGTCCTACTTAGCAACATAATGGTCATTATCTAGATACAGTCAGTATCACCTACAAACTGGTCGATCATTAGTCTTTGGTCTTTGCATATAAGGTTCTTACCTGCCCACATAACGAGAACCACGACAATGATGATGAGCTCCCCAGCCCTGAGCTGGGCAGCCTGGCCAACCTCCTCCATTGTTACTTCATCTTTGTGGAGCAGAATTGAACAAATACGGTTATATGCCACATATTTTTAGACAAACAACATAAAGTATAAACTGTAATCAAAAAGTCTGAGACCATATTGAAAATGTGGGACTCAAAATCCAAGTTAAACATGGAAATGGAAAGAAACAAAAATGAACAGAAAACCCACATTATGACAGAAATCAATTACAAATTATTGTAATTGTATGTTTTCTAGGTCATTTATTAAATAAGCAAATTTGTGACTAACTCTATTGTACAAAAAGTGAAATTTTCTTTGCTCTGTCCTATATTTCACAAATCATGATGGATAACATGGATCAAAAGGTTTGACACAAACTTGTGGAGTCAGCTGGAGTATATTTTACATTTACATTTATTCATTTGGCTGGAACTTTTATCCAAAGCAACTTATAAAAGAGGGAAACATAAGCGAATCAGAGACAGTGTATGAAAAGTGCCATACTACAAAGTTTTACTAGCATTAGAATTCAATAGCAAAGTATTCAAAACAGATTAAAGTTCAACAAGATTGTTTTTTTTTTGTTTGTTTGTTTTTTTAGTGGCTGGTTAAGTGCTCATGGAAAAGATGCATTTTAAGTCGTTTTTTGAAGAAAGAGAGTGAGTCAGCTTCACAGAGTTGGGAAGGTCATTCCTCCAACATGGTATGATGAAACTGAAAGTCCGGGAAAATGTTTTGGGGCCTCGTTGTGTTGGGGTTAGGCTTTCCTTAGCCGACCGCAGGCTTCTGGTGGGTGTGTAGCTCTGCAGAAATTATTTTAGGTATGCTGGAGCAGACCCAGTGAATGATTTGTATGCCAGCATCAGAGCCTTGAATTTGATATGTGCATCAACCGGCAGCCAGTGGAGATAGTCAAAGAGTGGTATAACATGTGCTTTCTTTGGTTCATTAAAGACCAGACGTGCTGCTGCATTCTGGATCATTTGCAGAGGTCTAATTGCACTTATAGGGAGGCCTGCAATGAGAGAGTACAGTAGTCCATTGTAGTTATGAGAAGTGACTGAACAAGCAGTTGAGTGGCATGTTCAGAGAGGAAGGGTCTCATCTTCCTGATATTTTAGAGTAAATATACATGATCTTGTGGTCTTTGAGATGTGGTCTGTGAAATTTAGCTGGTTATCGATGGTTACCCCTAGATTTCTGACCGTTTTGGAAGGCGATACTGTAGTTTTACCCAGCTGCATTGTGATGTTGTGTTCAACAGCAGGGTTGGCTGGAAAGACAAGGAGTTCGGTCTTGGCTGGGTCGAGTTGCAGGGGGTGTTCCTTCATCCAGTCCGAGATATCTGCCAGGCAGGCAGTGATTTGAGCAGTCACTGTGGTGTTGTTGGGCTGGAAAGACAAGTAGAGTTGCGTGTCATCAGCGTAGCAGTGGTAAGAGAAACCATGTGACTGAATGATGGGTCACAGTGATGTTGTGTATATAGAGAAGAGAAGTGGTCCAAGCACTGTTCCCTGAGGTACCCCAGTAAGTAACTGATGTGGCTATACCTCACCTCTCCAGGCTAACTTGAAGTACCTACCTGAGAGAATGGAATTAAACCATTCAAGCACAGTTCCTATGATGCCCAGCGAGGGAAGGGTGGAGAGTAGGATCTGATGGTTGACTGTGTCAAAGGCTGCTGAAAGGTCCAGCAGAATCAGGACGAATGATCTGGATTCAGCGATATATATATAAATCACACACATTAATAACTACCCCTCTCTCTCCACTGATCCACCCCGAGACCCCAATTATCTACCCCAATTCCCAACAAACATCCAAATTCCCCAGTCTTCTATATCAGGGGTTCCCAACCTTTTTTGTGCCAGGTACCAGCATATTCATAAAAAAAATTCCAGGGACCAGTTGTCAATTTTAATGCCTCAATTTTAAGATGCATCGTTTGGATTTGGAACATATCACTGTGTAAAACAGTAACAGCCAATCATTTATTTGCATATAATGAACTAGGTGGCAACAAAGGCTACTTGTATGAATATACCAATCTTTTTAAACTTTCAGACCGGTTCACAAAATGTTTCCCTTTTCTCCCATACAATTGGGTCTACTTCAAAAGCAACTCACACAGCACTCACTCACTAGCAGGTGGCAGTAATGGCAAATTGTATGAAAATACCAGTCCATTTCACCTGTCAAATCTCTCCAGAACCACTAAAGACAATCACTTCAAGAGCAACTTAGTGTTTTCACTCACCAACAGGTGACAACAAAGGCTAATTGTATGAAAATAAGAGCCAGTTTCAACAGTCAGACAGTTTCAGAATACAATAGCAAACACACAGTGATTTCAGCCAATAATTTTTAAAAGTATAAAATTAGAGATTAAGCTTTAACCTTAAAAAAAAAAAAAAAAAAAGAGCCGGCAAAATTAGCTCTTCTCCGATTAAGTTTTTTTTTTTAGCTTTAGCTATTCGGCGAGCAACCAGATATGACGCCTTAGTTGCAGCTACGTTTACTGATGTTGAGGATATCAAAACTTGCCGCTGAGCGTCCAACTCACGTTTCTTTCTTTCGAAAAACTCCTCCGTTTTGTCTTTGAGAGTTGGGTGTTTGGTGTTTAAGTGCCGCTGAAGTTTTGACGGCTTCATTGCAGTTTTTCACCACAAATAACACACAACGGATTTGGCGCCACGGAATCGCCTGTTGTCGTAAATCCATACCTAATGTATGAGCTTATACATACATTAATCCATGCTTAATGTATGTATAAGCTTGACTTCTTTTTTTTTTTTCTCTCTCTCGCTATTTTCGAGTTGGTCATCGCCTTTCCTTTTACCAGAACTGTCCACAATGAAATTAGCCATTGAAGTTTGCTGAGGCCCGCTCATCTCTCCACATACTTCTCTGTCACTTCAGGTGCACCGCGCTTTTTTTGCAGTCCGTTCAGCTACGACGCGTTGCTAAGCAATCGCAAGGCGCTCAAAGAAACACATTTTAATCTATTTATTGTTTACGTTTTGGATTAAATAACATGACATGTAAGACTCATATAACTTAAAAAAGCATTTAAAAAAGACAATTATTATTATTATTATAAAAAAAAAAAAAAAAAATGATTATGGGAATATTTCAAGGCCCGGTACTAACGGGTCCACGGACCGGCACCGGTCCGGGGACCGGGGGTTGGGAATCACTGTTCTATATGACGCCTCTTCTACAGCTGCCATCCTCCCCATCTTCGAGCACCACTCCTGAAATGGGGCACTCCAACCGACTTCCAACCCCTCAAAGTCACCTGTCTGGCTACCATAACACTGTATAGAACCCAATCCTCTACATGTTTATTCCCCACATTGTTGACCACCCCATCTCCTAAAATACAGTGTCTGGGGCAGATATAAACCCTAGTGCCCAAGATGTCACATAAAACTCTGAACCCTCAACCAAAACCCTTGAATATTTACACACACCCCAAAAACATGCAGTGTCTCCATCCTCTGATTGGCATAGCCAGCAGGTGGGTGTGTCTTTAAGACCAAGCCTATACAATCTAGAGGTGTCTGTGGCACGGTGGAGGGCGGGACCGGCGCGTGATTACGCACGCCCGGTCCCGTATTAGGCTAATTAAGCCGTCAAGAGGGATAAAGGCCACTCGCAGACGGTGATCGAGAGAGAGAGCTCAATTACGGACGTCTGTTGTCCTATGTGTTTGTTTTAAGTTCTTCATTAAATTATTATTTATATTGACAAGCCGGTTTCTCGCCTCTTCCTTGCCCATGAACGTGAACTGTTTTACATTGGTGCTGAAATCCGGGAAGGAAGAGGGATACGTCGTAGCGGAGTTCTCGCCACTATCCCAAAGAAGCAGCCGCGGCCATCTGCCGGGGGACGAGGAGCCCAGCCGCCTGGACGCGGAGGAACGGCCGCCGACCGCGAGGGGAGAAGGGGCTCATATAGCCGACCGCCTGGAGCGGTCAGGGCCGCTGCCAGGGGCGGAGGATGCCCCTACCAGCCGCTGAAACGCGGAGGGGTCGAGGGAAGACCGCCGTCCGCGAGCGGGGAGGGGATCGCGACCGACCGCCTGGAGCGAGAGAACCGCTGCCAGGGGCGGGGGAGTCCCCTTTGGCTCCCCGAGAACGCGGCGGGGCGTTCCGTCCGCCAGGGGCTGAGGACTGCCTCGAATCCGCCTGGAGAGGCGCGGCTGCCGTACGGTAGAGGGTGGAGAAGTGGCTGAGGAACGAGCTACGGCGTATCAGAGAAACCGGCTTAACATATAAACTAAAGGTTTAATGGAAAACTCAAAAGACAAACACATAAGATAACGGACGTCCGTAATTGAGCTCTCTCTCTCGATCGCCGTCTGCGAGTGGCCTTTATCCCTCTTGACGGCTTAATTAGCCTAATACGGGACCGGGCGTGCGTAATCACGCGCCGGTCCCGCCCTCCACCGTGCCACAGTGTCCAATAGAATCTATGTAAAATCTTGAACTGCATAAGGCAAACCCTTGCATCTCTAGATACAGACTTAAAAATTTTTTGAATTCTAGCCCACACTCCCTCCTCCAATACCAAGTTTAAATCTTTCTCCCATAATCTCTTGATATAATTTCGAGCTCCATCCCCCAGAATCTGAATGAACAGGGAGTAATATGCAGATGACTCATGACCATTTACAAAAGCAGTAATCACCTCTCCCAGAGTATCTGCCACCCCCCTCACAATACACTCTGACCAGCAGAAAGGGGACTTATCAATACAAAACTGGGTTCAACCATATGCTTGAGGCAACATTAAAATAATTGTCAGAATTAAACACTCAGGGTATCTGTCCCGTATCTTAAACACACAGTTTAGTCCATACCGAGTGCAAATGCGAGATAACAGACTTAACTTCTCTGATTAGTTTAATAGAAAGGCTTTGCAATGGCAAAATAGGGGCAAGAACTTCCTGAGAAAGAAATTGCTGGGAATAAAATGCCCAAATACTTAATGCCCTCTTTGGGCCACTGGAAGGCACCCTTTGGAAGCTGGAAAGCGGTTACTGGGCAGTACGCTGTCAGAGCCAAAGCCTTCGGATTTAGACCAATTAACACTGTTTCCTGAGAAATTTGAAAATAAATTAATAATTCTGTGGAGGCAAGGCATAGATCTAGTGGGGTCGGAGATGAATAATAAATTAGAATCTGCGTAAAGTAAAAGCTTATGTGCCACACCTCCCGCCACCACCCCTGGACAATCATCTTCCCTTCTTATCGTGGCTGCTAATGTTTCCAGGGCAAGACAGAACAATAATGGGGAAAGAGGGCAACCCTTCCGGGTGCCCCTTTCCAGGGTAAAATAATCTGAAATGAATCCATTTGTTTTTATCGCCGCTACCGAGTGTCAATAAAGTAACTTTATCCATGCAATAAAAGTATTCCCGAACCCTTATATTTCCAAAATCTTAAAAAGATAATCCCATTCTACCATATCAAACCCCTTTTCAGCATCAAGTAAGATGGCCATGACCGGAGTCTGATCATTCACACTGATCACATGATATTGATAAGACACCTAATGTTGTCAGAAGAGATGCGGCCCCAAATAAACCCTACCTGATCTATATGTATAAGAGATGTCATAACTTTACTTCATCGGTTAGCCACATTTTTTTGACAATATTTTAATGTCTAGCTGTATCAGCGAAACTGGATGATAACACTTACACTCACTTGGATCTTTGTCTTTTTAAGAATCAGACTGATCCGGGCTTGTGTCATGGTTGGTGGAAGCTTTCCATTCTTTAATGATTCTGTATAAACTTCTAACAAAAGTGGAGCCAGTTCTGTAGCATAAGATCTAAAAAACTCAGTGGCAAAGCCATCTGGCCCTGGAGCCTTGCCTGTAGGCAAGGCCTTAATTACCTAGCCATGCTCTATTTTTCATCAGTTTAGGGAGTTCTGAAGGTTCCACAAAATGTCTAATATCCTCATCTGTAGAGGAAGGCATGGAACTATAGAGATCAAGATAGAATTGTTTAAAAGCATTATTAATATCAATGGCCGAGGTAAATATTTCACCACCAGCAGATTTCACTGAGGGAATGGTAGAAAAAGACTCTGTTTTATGTATCTAGCCAAAAGCTTCCCTGCTTTGTCCCATGACTCAAAGTATGACTGTCTTTCCCTGAATAATCAAAACTCCACCTTCCACAACAAAATAGTATTATATATGTATTTCATTCGAGTCAATTCTCTGAGGCCATCAGATGACATTCAGCACTTAAGCTCTGCCTGAGCACTTTTAATATTTCCTTCGAACTCCACAAGTTCTTGTTCTTTGGATTTTCTGAAGAATGAGCCATACTGTAATATCCGACCTCTAAGAACCACCTTAAGTGCCTCCCAAGCTACGCCCACAGAGGATACCGAGGACCAGTTGAAACTAGAACTCCATAGAAACACTGATTTCAGCCTTTAACATTTGTTGGAAATAAGGATATTGAAAAAGGGGTACATTAAAGCATCAACTATATGATTAATTTTTCTCCATAAATGGCAACACATCTAAACTCACCATGGCGTAATCTGAGACTAGGATGTTTCCATCCCTTCAAGATCTATAAAAAAGCCCTGATCATCATCGTTAGGTGTATAAATATTAGCCAAAATCAACACTTGACCCTGAATTTCTGCTAAAACAATAATGACTCTTCCTAATTTATCTGTTTAAGACATTTGAATTGTAGATGTTTACTTATCAATATAATGACTGCTCTGCTCTTAAGCCAGCAATAAAGAAAACATACCCACCCCATATATTCCCAAACTTTTCCAGCTTCTTCCAGGGAAAGATGCATTTCTTAAAGAAATACAATATCTTATTTCTTATCTTTAAGAAAAAAAATAACCTTCCTTCTTTTTATGGGGTGCCCCAACCCATTCACATTCCATGTGGAGAGAGACAATCCACTCATATTAACATTTGACATTTTGACATATTAGAAATAATAGATTGTGTGTCAAAAATAAAATTATAAAGACCACATTCCAACATTAGCTCAACAGTCAAACCATGAACTTCCTCCAAACCAAACAAACAGAAAAAAGAAAAACACGCACAAGAGCACCAACCGGTATCCATCCATCGAAATTCAAACAGTCCATGTATGCCTAGGAGAGCGTCCGCGACAACTTTGCCTTCGGATTGCTCAAGTCCAAATTTTGTGAGACAGAATTCATCCATCCATCCATCCATCCATCCATCGACAACCGCTTATCCTGTACAGGGTCGCGGGGGGCTGGAGCCTATCCCAGCTAACTTTGGGCGAAAGGCGGGGTACACCCTGGACAGGTCGCCAGTCCATCGCAGGGCCACACATAGACAAACCACCACTCACACTCACATTCACACCTAGGGCAATTTTTGGAGACATCAATTAACCTATGAGACAGAATTACATAACAGAAAATAATCTATAAAACAAACTTCAGCCAATAGGTGGAATAAACACACAGAACATGTAGATTTCTTCACAAAACTGTCCCAAAGGTGTGTTCTTCCACAAAACAAGCTACTCCAGCCACTAGCAGAACAGCACAAAAAAAAATCCCTTCAGTTTCCTTGGACAGTCAAACGCGTGTTCAGTGAGTCAGCTGTTCATGAGTGTAGCAGATGACCTAATCCTTCCGATGTCCTGCAAAATGCTCCACAAAACAAACTCGAGCCAGGAGAAGGCAGAAACACAAGGAACATCCCGATTCATCAAAAACTGTCCCAAAGGAGTGTTATTGCACAAAACAAACTCCAGCCGCTAGGCGCAGCAGCACAAAAAGGGCGCTTAGCTTCCTCGGACAGTCAAGTGAAGGTTCAGTGAGTAAAGCTCACTTTGGGCAATGTGAGAAACCCACCATGACTTACTCTGTCCATTGAATTTATGAAAGATGTAGCTGTTGTGGGCATGTAAATATTTTGCAGCCATCCTTAGTATCTATTCTCAATTTGGCTGGGAACATCAGTGCATATGCGACCTTCCGTTGAGGTAAGAGTTTCTTGCATTCCTTGAATCGATCACATTTTTCTCATGTTGAATTTGTCAAAGTCAGGGAACAAGAAAATGCTGTGGATCTTCCCAGAAAGCTTTCCTTTACTCCTCGCGTAACACAAGATCTTTATTGTGAAAATAAATGAAATTTGGACAGAATTGATTGGGGCCTGTCTCCCTCAGCCGATCTCCGAGAAAGGACTCTGTGAGCTTGCTTGATTTCATGCTTATGGACTGTTATGTTGAGCAGACTTGGGAAGAGCTTGTCTAGAAATGTTACCATATATTGTCCTTCCTCATGCCTAAGGAATTCCAACAATTCGGATGTTGTTTCACAGATTACGATTCTCAAGGTCTTCCAATTTTTCCCAAACGCATTCCAAATCTACTTTGGTCACTAGCAGATTAGGAGCTAACTCCCTCTCCGATGACTGATACTCGATACATTTCTCAACATTCCCGATTCTTGTGTCCAACTCAGGGAATTTCACCTCTGCTCACTAGTTGACGTAGAATTTCTCCTGCCTCATCGTCCAAACTGAGTCTCTGGTCTGCTGCCCTGTCTGGGGTATCAGCTTGAGCACATAAGTGTCTTTTAATATCACAAGAGCCTGAGAATTTTTAATTCTTTGGTATGTTGACTTCTTAGAACCGTTATGTAGCAGGGTGTTTTCGAATCTCACCGGTATAATACTTAAAAACTAGCAAAGTGCGCAGAGCTCGCCGTTCACATGTCTGACCCCCGCATAGTGCCACACGACTATGAATATCTAGTTAATTATGCCCATTAATTAGTCTCAAGTGGATGTAGCCTGAAGATCTTATTAAGAGGACTTTTGCAATGCCCAGTCAACATTAGAACATTGATCAGAGTCTGTAGCTCTGATGATCCCCACTAGGTTGAGGTCTCCTAAGCCTAATGTTTCACATCGCTAGAAGAGGTCACTTTCTTGGCAGCACATTTACCGTATCTGGTAATTAAGGCCTTGTTAACTAAAAGAAATATAGCATTCTGGTCTGTGTTCACTGATTAACTTTTCTGCTTATCAGAGGGTGAAGTAGTACCTTAATAATGACTGGGATAAGATACTATCTTCTATTTGTGTGCCTCTTCACTCCTGAAGAAAACTTTGATACACATTAGGTAAAACTGAAATTTTATTGGATGTGTCAGGCTTTTGAGTGTAGGGAAAAAATTTAGCATTTTTTAGCACATCCTCAGTCCAGCAGAAGCAATTGAGAGGGGAGGCCCACAGAGAGAAAAATTAACTGTCTGTGTTCATTAGCTGCTATAATATTTAGTGAAGTGTAATGGAGCTTGGTGGATTAATTATAATGTAACACGAGCACTAATGTTTCATGATTAAACTTTTTTTGTGTGTGTGTGTAAATGCTCTTGTGATCTAACGGACACATACATCAGCTAAGAGCCAGCTGTCCATTAACCACTATCTGCTATGCCTAAGTACATTTTTACCAGTCCTTGAGTATTCAAAAATATTTTGAAAGTCGCTTTGGATAAAAGCATGGGCTAAATGAATCAATGTAAATATTGTTAAGACATTAGCTCAGTAATTTCAATCGTTAATATATCTTGTAAAATGGAGTTTAATGATTTTGAAGGTGAGGTGCGTAATTTTTACAATGTTTAAATTCTTTCTTGTAACTCAGAGCCATCTACTGTAAGTCAGTCATTTGTAGGTTGACTTCCCGAAGAATGTAATTGCTGTAATTAGTTCCATAGCTCTTTCAACATAGCTCTGTACGAGTGGTCCAACATGTCCACCTGCAAAACTCTAACATCCACCAGCTTTTACAAGAAATCTAAACTAGACGAAAACGTCCCGCAAATTTGCAGCTTGTTATTTTCACATGCAAATATGACCTTTTGATTTGCGCAAATGATTGCCAGAAGTTTGCAGCTCTTTGCTGGTAGTGGTGAACCTCTGGCAAACCTTTGGCGACAAAGGACAATTAATGGACAACAAAGCTCATTTGCATATGAAAATTACCAGTGGTGAATTTGCGGCAAGTTTGCGGTAAATTTGCCATGAACTCTCGATTTCCGTAAAGGAAGTAACCATTAAAATACACCTTCACAACAGCCTAAGCATAACTTAAGCTTAGCAACCACACAGAATATTTTAGCAACCACCTAAACACCAGGTTGCAATGCTGTTGCTGAAGTATTTTGTGTAGCTGCTAAGCTAATGCCAGTTGTTTCTAGGTGGTAGCTAGGCGGTTGATGAAGCAAACCTTTGGCAACAATGAACTTTTTGCCGCTACTGGCAGACACTTCTATGGCAAACCTGTTTGAACATTTGCATGTTAAAATACAAACCCACATGAGGGTTTGCCAGAAATCTAGATTGTTGTAAGAGAATAAAAATCACACAGAATACTTCAGCATCCGTTTAGCAACAAACCACTGAAAACACCAGCAACAGCCTAAGCCTAGCAACAGCTTAGCGACCATCAAGTATATTTCAGCAACCGCTTAACAACCCCCTACCACTAAAAGCACCTGAGCAATTTAGTGGCACAGTCATTACACACTTAGCCTTTTTGATTATTTGAAACCTGATAATGACCTTTAAATACACTAACTGATAAATGACTACATGACAGCTTCTTCCCCCAAGCAATCAGACTTTTGAACACTTGATCAACAATCAGCACTGCACTTTATTAATCTATTATCTCACACTGGACTGTCAAATATATTCTCCACAATATAACTACTGCATATATATTTTTATACACTCTTATTTTTATTTTTATTGTATGTGTATTCTATATTGTATGTATTGTTTACTGTACATCGTATATTAGTACTGTGTTGTGTAAGTATATGCACATTTGATATGTAAATTGTGTTGTGTAAATATGTTGTTTATTGTAAATTGGTATATGTCTCGCCCCTGTCATGACTGCTATGTTGCTCGGAACTGCACACAAGACTTTCACCTACTGTTGCACTTGTGTACATAGTAGTGTGACAATAAAGTGATTTGATTTGATTTGAAATATACAGGTCAATATTGTAATTATCTTTGAAAATGTCTAAACCAAATGTTTCTAAGAGGCTTTTATTTTTTTATTTATTGACTTTTTCTAGGACATCCTGTGAATCTAGAACATTGGGTAGTTCCCTGTTCCTCGATGTGTGAGACAAAGGTGTATCATGTACTGAATGCTTGACATTTCACTTATGTTTGAGGTAAAACCTCAATCAAAACCCTGTGTGGAACCTGCCCTGACTCTCAACTGCATAACTGAGGGTTTGACACAAAATGTCAACAACACTGTCCAGAGCCAAGGACTGACGCTCATCCGTTAAAAAGGCAAGTGCTTCTGGAGCATAAGACTCCCCTGCAAATGTTTGTCAGAGTAAGCGGGTCATCAATAGGGATTATAAAACATAATCCTGTACTGTACTGTGGGTTGTTCTTAATAAGTAAACCTCTTTAGAAACAGCTAATTTGATGAGAAAACACACTTTAAAAAAGCACTTTATGCCCTGAATTATGACAATATCATTGTTAGAGTGGTTGTATAACTGCCAGCTCACTGTGGGTCTTTTTCCCTCTATTGAAAGTGATTTTGCTGTTAGTTATCATTCAGATGAAATCTACCTTAATAAAAACTGATAAAACACATAGGTTTTTATTTGTATTTTATCTCAGAAAATTATGTTTATTGTATCTATTTCTGGACCTAATTTCAATTTAAATGTCAGACGCTGGGTGTATTTTTGTTTTCAGAGTGCAATTTCATACAAAAAAAAAAAAAAGTTAAGGTTTTTAATCAGTGAAGGTAACAGATAGTATCGCCATAGTACTTTGATATATGCACTGTAAAAAGTGGTAAAAAATGGTTTTGCTAGTAACCTAAGACATTAAATTAGACATTATTTAGACACTATCATATTATTGACTTGAATAAAACAAGTATATTTAGATGTTACCACATGAAACACCTTTTTTTTTATTATTTTTTTTTTCAGTGAGGGTATTTGATGTATAACATGAGCACCATCCCAACAACATGATTTTAAGTTAAAATTGATATTAATGTTACAGAGAAAGTGTATATTTTAGGTTCTAAAAATGGTCAGCACAAGTTTTTTCCATTTTAATTACCTTTTTGTCCTCACTAGCTCTTCTTAAATGGTTCTGTTGTGTGACAAAAGGCCATAAAAGCTGCATGCATAATAATAAAATAGAAATTTCAATTCTGTTTAAAATAGTTTTAGATGGAGTTCAGAATCATATAGTAGGCCTTCCAAAAGCATTTCACGTCAACTATCCAATGGTACTGAATAACTACCAATTAAATGTACCATAGTATTTACATAGTACTCCAAGGTACTTCAAAAAAATTATTAACATGGTAATGTACATGTAAAAAAATAAAAAAATAAAACCATGGTATTACAATGGGACCATGTAAAAAAAATGGTAAATGGTCAATTTTTTTAGCGCTGGTTTACCTGGGCTTTTGGAGGCCAGTTTCTCAGACTCTTTTGGTGTGCGGAATAGAACAGGTTCACTGGGAGGGCTGGTGCCACTCATGCTAATGGACTGCACATGGACAATGTACTCTGTGTCTTCCTCCAAATCCCATAATGCACATGACCGAGTTGTGGTGTTCACTTCTTGGATGAATCGCAACATGCGAACGTCCTTCTTCTGTAATCATCAGAACAAAATAAATCTGAGAGATGAGAGGCTCGTACTGTGTAAAGAAGGATAAATGTACATGTGATTAGTCAACATGACATAAAAATTTACATGGTTTAATTTCTTAAAACATTATTCCAAGAAAAAAGTTTTGTCTTCAGAATCTTTCATCATGATGTAATAACTTGAAGTCTAAAATGACTTCCATTTTTGGCTGACATCACCAAGCCCTTCTAATTTTTCAAGCTCTCACCTGCAACCACATGTCATATAGAGACCAGTTTTCATGATCCAATCAATTCACCGATTAAATCCAGTCCAGCCTAACATTTTTTTCTTGTCTTTGAATATCTCATTAAATATCTTCTCGTCATTTCCCATTGCATGGTACTAGCAACACCAAGCCATGCAACTGATTCTGGGATCACATACTGACAAAATGTATACCTTGAATGCAATGTGAGTCAATTAGGATAAGTGTCATCCAAATGTGTACATGTAAATTAATATACTGTAACACTCACAAATACATTATGTAAAATGGGTTGCAAGTTGTTTCATGTTGACTTTAAATGCATAATGCAGAAACTCTGTTTTGGTCTTGCTTGGTTTGGTGACAAGCTTTAATGGCTTTGTACTCTAGCAGATGGTCACTGCAGTCTTTGTTACTGCTTTCCTCAAATCTGCTCACACACACACACACACACACACACACACACACACAGGCACCCACTAATGTATGCACGCATAAAAAATTTAAAGAAAGATGAAGGCCACCTAAAATATAAAAAGAACCTCCATGAGAAAGTAGATAAGTCTATATCGACCTATAACTAACATGCTTACGCAAGCATTCACCCACAGCTTTCCAACATTAAACTTGAATTACGAGGTGATTTTCCTGTTTTGCACATGTAAGGACTCTTAATGGACCATAAACATGTTCAGTACCTGCTGGGTGATGGCAAACCCAATGACTGGGTCTCCCTCCAGAATGTCCCATGTCACTATCGCTGAGTTCCCCTCCAGTGCTTTGATGGTCACATTGAGTGGAGCAGATAAACTATCTGATGAGGATAAAAAAAAAAAAAAAACAGTAAACACACTGTTAGAACCATTTCTCTATGTGTCCTAAACAGGCATGATGCGACAAGTTTCCAGAGAAATAATTATGTCCACACTGAGCGTGAAACTGTTGCTCAACATGACACACTTACAAAAAAATAGAAAAAATAAATAAATAAAAAAATCTACGAAAAATGTTGCATTCACACTGACAGCATTTTCCAATGAAAAGCATCCTGAAGTCACTTGATTTCAAATGCTGTTGGTGATTTGTAGCAACAGCAATGTCTGAAGCAAGGATATCTGGGCCCCCTGATTGGTCTGGGCCCCTTTCATATTAAAAACGGAAAAATTGGCTGTGGGACACTAGAATCATTACCACATTTCACACCATTAGCTACGGCCCTGACAGCAACCAATTACGATGAAGTGAACCAAAGTAGTTACATTTTATGCAAATGAGCAGCAATGGAATGCAGCAACTACCAATAAGAATGCAGAAAACAACCTCAACGTAAACAACAGTAATAGTGATGCTTGCCTTTAGCAAGCGCCACTTAATAGCTAAGCTCATCCCAACTGTATTTTTGCACCAAAAAAAAAATCTAGACGCAGTGCAACAAATAGAACAGAACAAGTTCTTTTAACTTCACACAACGTCAACAAATGCAGCTCTCTAGCACTAAACACTGGAAAAACAGCGAGACATGACGTAATGGTCAAAAATTTCTGTCAAGTGTATTTACAACGAAAAACACTGTAGGTAGAAGCAAAAATTTATTAGGTGTGAATGGCCCCTTAGACATTCATGTAGATATTCTTATGTCTGTGAAATTACCAGAAAAAGGTAGCACAAAATGAGTGTCAAGTTTGCAGTCTTGTCTAAGTCTATAGCTCTTTTTCTGATGTCAAAAAGGACAGCATAGTTTGGCTGCTGGAAATGCCCTGATGCTCAACTCTGTCTATGCTTGCTCTAGATCAATATTTCCACTGCTCTTTACTTTATTTACTGTGTGGGAACTCTTAAATTGTTATCTGAACCAACCTCTTTGTCTTTGATAGTCAACGAACAAAGAAAATGTCTGAAACAAAAGCCAGCTGCCATTTGGCCATTGACTATTTTCATCATGATTTTAATGGAAATGCTCCGCAGTGACTTCAGGAGACTCCATGAGTTGTGTTGTGTGCCATCACTTGTCAGGATGATAATGTGCCATCACATAAATCAGTGTCGTGAAGATCTAATCATCAGTAATGTTTGTTGACTACAAAGTGAAATGGTTGTCTACTTAACGTCATCCATCACCATGTAACAAATTCACACCCTTCAGATGAGGAAATTATGTATTTAAAGGGGATGACAGACAGAGAGAGCCAGTCATCCCTGAGGACACAATATGTCTCCCACTAGGAGGGTTGTGTTTATAACAGCCATACATTACACTTTAAAAAGGGGAGTAATCTAACGTGCATTTAGACCACTTGCAACATGCCTTAGTAATTTAATGATGCCTACAGTGGTGTATTGAATTAAAATTTTATGGATTTCAAAGTTAAAATACTTTCTCCAATGCTAGTTTAATATGCAGAGACAACTCTAAGTAAACCATTTGTAGGTTGATTTCCCTACGAATGCAAACACTGTGACTCTTTCAAAAAATTGCTCCGTTTAAGCAGCCTATCATGTCAAATTTTAGCATTGGTGATCTTAGTTAATGTAGCCTTTCTGTTAGCTCAAACCAGTCTGGCCATTCTCCATTGGTCTCTTTCATCAACAAGGCATTTCTGCTCACCTGGATGTTTTTGTTTTTGGCACCATTCTGAGTAAACTCCAGAAACTGTTATGCATGTAAGTCCCAGGAGATCAGCAGTTACAGAAATACTCAAACAAGCCCATCTGCCAACAGGCATGCCACAGTCGAAATCACTGATATCACATTCTTTCCCCATTCTGATGGTTGATGTGTACAATAACTGAAGCTCCTGGCTTCAGTTATTGTACTTAATGTACTGCACTTCTGCCACACTACTGGCTGATTAGATTATCGCATGAATAAGTAGGTGTACAGGTGTTCTCAATAAAGTGCTCAGTGAGTGTACATTACATATTACTCAATGAACATTTAAATATTTTAGCGAACAAAAGTTCAAAATATCACATAACTATCATTTCATTCAAGTAACATGGTCTGCATGGTCGGCCCATAGAGCCCTTCTGAAGCGTGCTTCAATGGAAGTCTATGGCAGAATGTATTTTTGTCCCACCTGTAAGCTTGGCTTCTCTATATAATGACTGCTCAAGCTTTTAAATGGCCAGTTGTTCAAACGGTGATTTACAGTGTATGAGATGTTATAGCACAGCTGTCAAGCAGGGCGGAGGGCGGGGCCGGTTCGTGATCCAACACACCCCGTCCCGTATTAGGCTAATCAAGCCTCCGAGAGGGATAAAGGCCGATCACAGAGGATGGTGCGGGAGAGAGAGATCGTTTATGGACATGTCCGTCATGTGTGTGTTTGTGTATTTTGTAGTTTATTATTAAACTATTATTTATTGTCAAGACGGTTCTCGCCTCCTCCTTGCCCATCTAAATTCCTTGTTACATTGGTGTCGAAACCCGGGAAGGAGGAGCGATATGCCGTAGTAGAGTTCTCGCCACTACCGTCCACCCCAACGGAGCAGCCGCGGCCATCTGCCGGGGGATGAGGAGCCCAGCCGCCTGGAAGCGGAGGAACGGCCGCCGACTGCGAGGGGAGAAGGGGCTCCTAGCCGACCGCCTGGAGCGGTCAGGGCTGCTGCTAGGGACGGAGCAGTCCCCTACCAGCCAGTGAAACGCGCCGGGGTATGAGACCGCTGACCATGAGCGGGGAGGGGCTCACTGCCGACCGCCTGGAGCGGGAGAACCTCTGCCAGGGGCGGGGGAGACCCCTTCGGCTCCCCGAGAATGCGGCGGGGCGTTCCATCCGCCAGGGGCTGGAGGACTGCCTCCGATCTGCCGGGAGAGGCGCGGCTGTCGTCCATTAGAGGGTGGAGGAGTGGCCGAGAAACAAGCTACGGCGTATCGGAGAACCGGCGAGTAAGTGTTTTTTTTTTATTCATCTATCTCTCCTCTCTCTCTCTCACTGCCGCTCTGCGTTGGCCTTTTCCCTCTCTTTTAAATTGTAGTGTTTTTTGCAGGGGTACTACACTGTTACAGGAAGTACCCCCCCATATTTTAATTATCTGTTTCCCTCGCCTTGTCCCCTCCCTCATCCAGGTAGACGGGGATGACCTGCCGGCAGACGGCGCGGAAGGCATGACCCTCCCCAGGGAAAGAGGGGGGGGGGGGATGTACGTCAGGCCGGGGGCTCCCCAGACTGAAAGAATTATGGAGGAATGTGGCAGGGTAGAGGGCGGGGCCGGGTCGTGATCCTACACACCTGGTCCCGTAGTAGGCTAATCAAGCCTCCGAGAGGGATAAAGGCTGATCGCAGAGGATGGTGCGGGAGAGAGATTGTTTACGGACATGTCCGTCACGTGTGTGTTTGTGTATTGTTTTAAGTTTATTATTAAACTATTATTTATATCATCAAGCCGGTTCTCGCCTCCTCCTTGCCCATCTAAATTCCTTGCTACAGTTACATTTTCATTTGGTGCTACCAGTGGCACAAAATTGCACATTTACCAAATTAGGTGATGTGGCTTATCATTTGCAACACATTGGAAAAACGTGTCCTGCTTAGTGCCTGACAGGTTGTTGAGGCCTTAACCCTTACAAGCCTTTAATAAAATTCCTACACCTTTTGTCCAATAAATTACCATGTCAGGAATTAGTAAGGGGAAAGTAAGAAAAGCTTAATGAGAAGCTCACCCAAGCACAGCTTCTGGGCCGCATTGAGAAGAGCATGGGCACACACCCTAACAGGCAGACAACTGTGGAGTTGGACAGAGAAACAGCCCCATACTTTGAGAGCTGATGTCTGCTGGCTTCAAAAACTGACTGGATTCTTCTGTCAGGAATTAGTAAGGGGAACCAAGCACAGACAAAAAAAAAAACCACACAGCCGACCATGAGGAAAACACAAAGAAGAATCCAGCACAAGACAAGAGACACAAGGAGAATATAAAGGGGGGGAAATCAGAAGGGCAAACGAGGAGGGCAGGTGGAGGAAATTAACAGAGAATCAATGAAATGAGGGGGCTGGGCTATGAAAGAGACAGGGAACAGAAACAAGTATTGTATACAGATGTGTGTCAGCGTTCTCAATCCCAAACCAACATGATTACACTGAAAGTTGGCCTGTTATTTCCAACACTTCCAGTACCCTAGGATCGGCCCCACTCATAAAAATCAGCTCATTGCGTCAGCAGTGTGGGAGACCCGGGTTTGGATCCTGTGTTGAAACCAAGAAGTAATCATGTTTGCATAATCGGTGACAAGCACAATTTTTTTGCTGCATTGTCCCTCTAACATAAAATTTTTACTCCACTGATGGTTAGGTGGAGTAAAACATTACACTAGAGAAATGGAGCTCGCATGTACCCATATGCCCAACAACACTTACCACTTTGGCCACTGGAGGGTATGTTTTGAATTTGTAAGGAAATGACAGATCTCACCTTAAGAAAAATCCACCTACTTACTGTTTCCCATTTCACAATGAGATCAGTCTGCCCCAACATTCTCAAATCAGTATGTTCTCTGTTTGCCAATGATTATCTGGCTCCAGTGTACAAATGCACTAAATATATAGACAAGGAAAGGCTCATTTTCCCCTCATTGTTTGAAAGGAAAATATTTTTCAGTTTTATATGTATTCTTATTTAAAATGATTCTTAAAATTTATATTAGATGGCCATTGCTATCTTATGTGGGTTGATATTCTCAAAGATATGGGCTTTAGCGGATCTAAATGTTCCTCTTAATTTTCATAGTTTGTAAACTATATATTAAAATAATTGTTATGTTTTTATTTTCAAAGTATAGTTGATCCAAGCCTATTTTTTGGTTATGGTTAAGAAGTCATGTTTGTTCTTCAGCCAGATCTAAAGAAGGAATGGCTAGACCTTAAACATTTTATTATTGGAATATACCCCGAGTGGTGTTGGCGTAGTGGGCTAAAGCACATAACTGGTAATCAGAAGGTTGCTGGTTCAATCCCCACAGCCACCACCATTGTGTCCTTGAGCAAAGCACTTAACTCCAGGTTGCTCTGGGGGATTGTCCCTGTAAGGCACTGTACTGTAAGTTGCTTTGGATAAAAGCATCTGCCAAATGCATAAATGTAAATACCCTTGACTATTTTAACGCAAAACACACACACAGTATTAACAGTATTTAGATTTATGTCATAATTTGTTCTTCCATTGATATGAATGACTCTTCTGTACTGACATCCGCAGGGCTGCATGGCAGTTAAGCCGTGATGCCAATTTGTAGGTGAATCTGGAAGGCTAATACGCCATGGGATTCCTCAGGAATTTTCTATGGGTTTTTAGAATGGGGGTTTTCAATTTATGATGAAAAAAGGTCAGTGGTAAACATTAATTGGCGATACAGTACTTGGACCTTTTGTTCTACAACATAAATTACACACAGTCATACCTTGAATTCTGAAGTCGCTGTGGTTTAAATAAACGTATGATGCTAATGTAAGTGACAAGATAAGGACTACAAATACCACAAGAATCTGAGTGAACATGTCTGATGAGATGGAAAACCGTAGTAGTTCTTAGCTAGTATCTTGTTATTAACATACTTTTTTTAAAAACACAGCAGCTTCAAAATTTACATTTGCGGTATGACAGTATGTCTGGTGCAGCTGCATGAGCACCAAGGCTTAATGTGTCAAGACGACATACACCAACCACAGCTCTGACCACATGATATCGCATTAAAATCATTCAAGAAAAGTGTAAACAAAAATCTAAATAAAAATAGAAAATTGTATTTTGCACTATTATTCCATTCTTTTAGTGAAAAAAAATTAAATACATTTATAAAGTACAATTGTAAGAGTACAAATTTAAGTGCTAGAATTTGTTGTATTGATTTTATTTTATTTCATTTAAAAAATAAATCTTGGAATGAGGATCTGAATTTCATTATTGTATTACAACAATTATGGATTTTTTTAGGATTACATTACTTATTGCAATTTTGCATTTCTTTTTTGCATTACAGTCATGACAATCTGGGGAAGAAATGTGAATATTGCGGGTTCAATACAAGTTAAGCTGAATTGACAGCATTTGTAGCAAAATATTGATTGCCACAAACATTTATTTTGACTTGCTCCTCCTTTTCTTTAAAAAAAAAAAAAAGAAGCAAAAATGTTAGTTCCAGTGAGGTAATGGAAGTGAATGTTGACAATCAGTAAACGTTGAAATACTCACCGTTTCAAAAGTATAGCCACAACACAAACTATATGCGTGTTAACATGATTTTAGTGTAATAAAATCACTTACTAACCTTTTCTGTGTAAAATTATAGACATTTTTACAACTTCACTGCCATGACAATGTCAACAAACCTTAAAATGACTGAAAAATTACGATTTAAACAACTTTAAAGCTTATATAATACTTGTGTTTAAATAGAAGAATTAATGTAAGTGCTTTTATAAGCTTCACATTTTTGCTTTTAAACCCTCCAAAAATTGGCCCCATTCACTTCCATTGTAAGTGCCTCACTGTGACCTCGATATTTGCTTTTTTTTTAAAGGGGCGAGTCTAAAACAAGTTTTTATGGTAATCAACATTATGCAACAAATGTTGTCAATTGAGCTTAACTTGTATTGAATCTGGAATATTCCATTAATTTTATTAAAATAATGTCACAATGCAAAAATGGTCCCAAAATAGGCTTAATTTTTAAGGCTTTTTAATGCCAAATATAATTCATTATTTTTTTCTTCTGGTTTTATGGTGAAATACAGTCTGGATATTTCTTGAGAGATTCACCCTGTAGCCACTTATTAGATCAGATTCATCATATTACGCTATGGACTCTCTCATCCACGGCTAAGTCTGACTTCTAGACTGAGAATATTACACCCTTAAGATTCAAATCCCAGTCTCTGATCCACAGATCCATGACATCCCTTGAACTCACGAGAAGTGATGCGGCAGTCCTCCAGCATCTAATATCATTTTAGCTTGGAGCTTACTGTTGACCTGATTATCTCTTATTTTTTATTAGTTTAATATAAATTTTGTGTGAGAGTATTATCATTGTCCAGTATGTATCTACCACTTCTGCACCTTTGATTGATAAACTGTTAGATTTGTTCTAATATGCAATGCACACGGTTGATTACCACCCAGAACATCACTAAACAACATCAGACTCATAAAATATTCAAAATGTCCTCGTGTAGCTTTGATGAGATGCCTGACACTGTCAGATGAAACAAACATGTGAGATCTCAGAGCAAGGAACTTCGCATTTCACGTAACGGGGGCACCTCTGCTTTTCATCACATGCTGCGTCATAACAAAGCACAACAGGCCTGTACAAAGACAAAGCCCAGTGTACAACCTCTAAAGCTGATCAATTATTTTCTGCCACGTTTGATTTACTTCCATCCTCTGTTGTCTTATTTAATAAACAAGATGTTTTCAAAGTGTTAATGCCATAATGGTATGGAAATGTTGCTTGTTTTGTGCATTAATATTCCTGTGCCTGCATCAAAGATGTATAGACAGAGGATTTGTTGCATCTCTACTTCACATGAAAGAGAAAATAAGAGTGAAATAGTTTAAAGGGCTTGATTCTGTTAGTCTTATGCTCACACATGGGTATCCTCCTCCTCATATATGTCTATTACAATTAACCTGTATATAATAAGAAGCTCAGAACAGTCACTAAATTGCAATTGCACTGCACATGCTGTACTCTTATAGTAGTTTAACCCTAAGATGCATGGATTCTACTACAATGAACAGATCTTTAAAAGGCATTTTTAATTTTAACCATTCAAGGTGTAATGTTACTGTATATGCAATGTTATAACCACCATGGGTGATTAACTTTGACACTTACTTACTAGTTACTGTGTTTTTACTCATGACACCATAACATCAACATGGCTGGTAAAAAAAAAGTGTTGATGCACCAAGTAACTGTTGATAGGCATGCTTTGAAGTAAAAAACAAAACAAAACAATGATAAATGATGATATTTCTTTTGTGATTTAATAAATTATGCATCAATGTCTCCAGATCTCAGATTTAACGTTTTGCAGATACAGTACATGGAAATGGCATATAATTTCACTTTTACTGCTATAATAAAAAGGCTCTGTTGTATATTTGTAGTCTAGTATAGTAGTATGTAATTTTCATAACAGATGTTTCCTAAGTAAAATAGTAGGCTGTCCTCCCTCACCAAACAACTGTGATAGAATAAAATCACAGGTGACTTCCTAAAGAAACTTTACATTTATTTCTACAAGGTTTCTTAAAAGCTATAATTTTGCAGTTTGTAAAAAATATATAATTATGCTCTAGTTATCCTATATCTAGGCCAGAGAAATATATAGGCTACTATAAAATCACCTGTAATAAATGATATTGCTTTGTAAGTTTACAATTAATGCACACAAAAAATGCAAATGGGATTGAAGATGCATTCATTAGGCATCTAATTTGATAACCAAAGCAGTTAACCATTAAATAGTACTTATTTAGCTATAGTAATTGTCTGATTATTTACCATTTAGCAGAAGCATTATTATGACAGTAGACAACTATATTGTATTGTGTCTCAACGCAGGCAAATTTCCTGAATCCCAAAATGTCAATATATCGTTTTTTACCAGACGACCAGGTTTATATTAGCTCTATTCATATATGTTAACAGAATCAATTATGATCAAAATAATTGCACACAGCATTTACATGCAGTCTGAACGAATAGTGGAAACGCACGAGCGTCTTCGGCTTCCCAATGGAGAACTGAACTGGTAGTAGCGCATCATTTATTCATCTGATAGCCGCAACTGTCTGTTCTATGCCCATGCCAACATGTCAGAATGCATTTCATTGTGCATGTTGTTTGTAGATAAAAGACAAAACCCTTGCCGTCATCTGTTCATTCATGCAAATTCAGCGCAAGAAGGGTTGATGTCTTTTTTTCATCGGCTTCGGTCCACGAGAGCTTAAAAAATGGCCATTATAACAATGACCATAAACAATAACGGCATTACTGAACAAAACGAATAAATTCACGCAAACTTACCGGCATTAACCGAGGACACGGAGATATAAGCCATAAACAACAATAACAGCGCAGAGCATGAGCCTTTAATTCCCCACATCCTTCAAGGAATTCTTTACATTCTGTTCGGCAGACGTTGAATCCCATTTACTCGCAGCGATCTTTACACTTTAAGTCGGCGACTATGTGTTTAACATTCAAGTCTGGCTGCGTCCGTTATTCCTGCATCAGTCAAGAACAGCGCTGGATCTAAACTCCTTACTTGCCGCAGAAAGTCCACATGAATGTTGCCCATTGGGCGGCATATGACACTATATCCAAAGGGACATACAGCTGTTTTTCTCTAGGGGGCGCTCGGAGGCTCAAAGCGCCGAATCCTGCTATTATCCGCATTCAAATCTTAGGGCGTCTTTGAGGTGTATTTGTTCACTAAAAAAATTTATTTTTGTGTAGTCTTTTGATTCCAATTATTCGTGTTATCGTTAAAACAGAAAACCAGCACAGAAATCTGTGAAAAATGACTAAATTAAGTGTGTTATCCTGTAATCACAAACGACTGTTATTGGTCTATTCTGACCAGCTCTGAGAAAATTGACACATGCTAACGCCATCTATGTGCTGCTCCACAGCTGTCAGGAAGATGATTTACAACAGAATAGTGACTTTACGAAATATTCATATATGTTGCATTGAAAATACATAAAGAAGAGTTAAAATAGGTGAAATATTACTAGACAACTTCTGAGCCTATATAAGTTGTACTGTTTCATGCTAATTACCATTCTACCTGCTTATTCTATTTCAATGGTGTAATGCTACCTGGGACAAGACAGCATCAGCTTTAGTACACATTGATGTTTTCGGTGAATAGCTTGGTGTGTATAGCCACAAATCAGCTCAAGATGTGCTGACTAAAAGCTGAACGGTTGGTTCAATCATTGCTTCTCAATAGCGAAGAACTGCTGGCCGTTCAATCTCAATACTGCAGAGTGAAAAAAGCTGGCACTGTCTTAAATCTAATTCATACTGTTCATTCATACCCCCCCCCCCCCCCCCCCCCTTCTATCTCTCTCTCTCTCTCTCTCTCTCTCTCTCTCTCTCTATCTCTCTCTTTCTGTTTATGCCAGGTTTCTCACTGAGGAACCACACTTTCAGGGGGCCTTTCCAGCTCTATCATTTGTGTATCTGTGCCAAATGCCGAGGACAGGAAATATGCCTCTGAATACTGAAAGATCTTCCCACAATGAATTCCCACAATGCACTTTCCATTAATACTGTCTGACACATTTACACTATTCTAACTAGAGCAATTTTGTCAGCAGTCCCAATGCAATATTTGAATACCAGATTTATAGGACAATTTTGCTCTTGTAGTGTAATTTAAACAAGCGTAGCCAAAGTTTGTATTTGTAAAGATTGTGCCAGCCCTTTACATAGAAAGAGCCGTTCTAACCTTTCAAACTAGCTGACCTTAGCTTCTTCTGAAGAACAGCGCTTTCTAGTTTAATGACAGAATGAAATGTAACGAGAAAAAGATATGTGGAGACAGCAAGTCCCTGAACATACAGTGCTGTTGTCTGTTTGGGAACTCTTTGTCCATGTACTGTACCCCTGAGGGCATTTCAGGTACAATTGGCAGTTTTTGACAGTTTGCTGATTTTTTTTTTTTCAGTACACTGAATTGAAATCAGATGTTAAGCATTGTTTCTCTGTCTCTTCCTGTCACTATTTGCATGTGTACTTATTGTACATTTGTGTGAAGGTGTGTCTTGTTGTAGCTCATAAGGCCACTTGCATTGCTGCATGCAGAGTATGTAGATGATTTCAGGATTTCAAGAAAAAGTTAACCTAAAAATGAAAATTATTTCATAATTTACTCACTCTCATGCCATACCCATATGACTTTCTTTTTTTTTTTTTGTTATTTCTTATATCTCATTGCATCTCACTAATTTATTAGAATATACTACACTTAATAATACAGTTTAAATGTTATCTCTGTGAGGTGTCATTTATCTAATGAATATTTAAATATTATTTAAACTAAAGCATAAAGGTACCGCTAACTTTTGTCTTTATAGGCTCAAAAATCAGAAGTTGCGTGCCTTTAACATGCACTATAAAAGGTGATTAAAAAAGTTGAATCATTAATTTATGTTGTTTAATATTTATATCTATTTCATTATTAACATGATACCAAAGCACTGAAACTCATGGAATCCCTGCAAGGTGATAAAAACATTTGGGGCTTTACTAAAAACATTCGGAACTTGAGCCCTGGTAGCCCACCAACAGTGCTGCACATTGTCATAAGCCTGATCATGTGTTTTTAGGATGATGTGTCAAGAACAGGTAGTTTTTGTTTGTACAGTACAAAGCTGTGCCTGTGCTGACTGCCCCCTACTGTCATAGATTTGCTCAAACATCAAGGTGGTACCTTAAGCTTGAATTGCTCAGATAGTAGGAAAATTCATTATTAATCATTTCAAACAATGAATCATAGTACATTAACATGTTTTCATTAATATCTTGGTCTGTCTTTTCAATACAGTTACAGTGGATAATGTCTCACTTTAAAAATGATAAAGTATCATTGTAACGCGGGGTCAGGATGGGCAAGGAGGAGGCGAGAACCGGCTTGTCAATATAAATAATATTTTAATGCTTTTAATACTTAAAACAAAAGCACAAACACAGACACACAACGGACATATCCCTCGCGCGCCTCCCTCGTGCGACATTCCAGCCCGGCCCGGCCCCGCCCCCCTCCACTCCACACTCCTCCCGGCGAAAGCTCAGGCCGGGGTGCCACCGGCCTGACTTACATCCCCCCTATCCCTGGGGAGGGGCGTGCCTTGCGCCCATCTGCCGGCTGGTCCTCGACCTGGGAGGAGACATGAGGGGAAAACAACAACAAAAAAAAAACTAAATGGGCGAGGGAAAAGGCCAACATGGTGTGAAAGAGCGAGAGAGAGAGGAGAGAGAGAAAAAGCTCACTCACCGGTTCTCTGATGTACCATCGCGTGGTCCTCGCACACTCCTCCACACTCTCTGGCCGACGACAGCCACTCCTCTCTGGGCGAACCGGAGACAACCTCCGACCCCCAGCGGACAGAACGCCCCTCCGCTTTCCTGGCGACGCGTGGGGACATTCCTCCACCCCTGGCAGCGGCCCTACCGCTCCGGGCATTCGGGGAGTTACTTCCCTCCACCCCTCGCGGACAGCGGTCTTCCCTCGACCCCTCCGCGTCTCTGGGGACGGCAGGGCCTCCTCCACCCCCGGCAGTGGTTCCTTCGCTCCAGGCAGTCGAGGAATCCAGTCCCCACTCGCCCCATGGACGGTGGCCGTTCCCCGCATCTGGGCGGTCGGCTACTCCGTCACCCGGCAGAAGGCAGCGGCGCTCCCCTGTGTGGACGGCAGTGTCGAGGACTCTGCGATAGGCATCCCTCCTCCTTCCCGGGTTTCGGCACCAATGTAACGCGGGGTCAGGATGGGCAAGGAAGAGGCGAGAAACCGGCTTGACATACAAACTAAAGGTTTAATGTAAAACTCAAAAGACAAACACATAAGACGACGGACATGTCCGTGAACAATCTCTCTCTCACGCACGACCTCCGCGGTCGGCCTTTAACCCTCTCGGAGGCTTGATTAGCCTAATACGGGACCGGGTGTGTTGAGTCACGACCCGGCCCCGCCCTCCACCATGCCACAATCATAAAAGTAGTTTATGCAATTTGTGCATCAAATCATTTGTCAGATTTGTTTGATTTTATTAAAAACAGATTATTTTGTTGGTTGTCATGAAAGTAATATTTATGGAATATATAAATAGTATATGGAATAGTCTTTGTTGTTTGTCACTTTATCATATCAGACCTGTTTAGGAGTATGGCTTTAGAAGCTGAATGAGGCTTTATTATCAGGTCTCCACGAGTGATAATGGTCCGTGGCTTGAATGTGGACCTCAGGGAAATTCAGTATAATTGGATGTGCCAGTTCATTTTTAAACCAGTATCTTTCTACAGTGTTTCTGCTGCCTAGAGACTAAATAATGATTATTGTGTAGTAAAGAGTGAGACAGGAAGTGGGGTCTGACTGATGTGTACAGTAGACATACAGCACCGCCCATGTGCATGGGATGCTGGTATGCTGGTGTGTTGGTGTCCCCACCAGGCTTTTAAACAAGCTTAACCAGCTTCATCAGAAAGACCATGCTGGACAACAAGCTTCACCATAAAGGTTTAGCTGGATAAAAAGCATGGCTATGCTGGTCAACCAGCTAGACTATCACCAAACCAGCACTAAGCAGCTTGTTTTAAACACTAAAGACACGCATTTTAAAATACAAATTTATTTCGAAAGAGCGGTGAAGTTACTGTGACGTGTTTAATATGTATAACTTATGCATATTTAAGCATATAATTTTTTTAGATTTAATAAAGTATATTTTATCCCCATCATTATTGAATCCTTGTTTTATGTTTTTAGTTCATGATGTTATTGTGTGCATTGCATAGACATACAATTGTAGTAACTGAGGCTGGACAATATAGTATAAAAATAATAAAGTCTTCAATTGAACTAGCAACATCACGAGTTTAACCTCTTAAATTGAAAACTTTAGTACAATTCAATCATTAGTGATATTAGTAATATTAGTAGATAAAACACTTGAATAAACATATTAAGATACTGTGCTGGCTGAGGAGAGTTACCTCTTCTCTTTTTAGAGTCAGAGAAGTGATTTAATTGTAAAATTCAATCAAATATGTATATAAGAGGGTTGCCCCGGCCTTTCTGTGTGGAGTTTGCATGTTCTCCCCGTGTCTGTGTGGGTTCTCTCCGGGTGGTCTGGCTTCCTCCCACCATCCAAAGACATGCAGGTTAGGTTAATTGGTGTCTCCAAAAAAATTGCCCTAGGTGTGGATGTGAGTGTGAGTGTGAGTGTGTGTCTGTCTATGTGTGGCCCTGCGATGAACTGGCGACCTGTCCAGGGTGTACCCCGCCTTTCGCCCAATGTTAGCTGGGATAGGCTCCAGCCCCCCGCGACCCTGTACACAGGATAAGCGGTTGACGATGGATGGATGGATGGATGGATATGTATATAAGAGTGTTGTTTATCTTCATCAAAGCAAGCAATATTTCTGTTTCAAATGTTTAATCGTATAACATAATATCATGAAAATAGCGCTCATATTTATGAAACAAATTATAAGAAAGTGTTTCACCGCTTTTCAAAAGCTCCTCGGATCGCATCATTTATATGGATAAATGTTTTCCAACTGAATAGACAAAATATTAAATAAAATAAATTACAATAAAAGTCAAAGTAATCTCTTCAGTAATCAAAATACTTTTAAATGTAAACGTATTCTGATTACCAACAATTTAAATTGTAACTGTAGTGGAATACAGTTACTAATATTTAGTATTTTAAATATGTAATCCCGCAACATGTATTCCGTTACTCCCCAACACTGTCTGTGAAACTGAGACTAGTCCTGCAGAGCTGAAGCTTACTGAGATATTATTGCCAATATGTTTAAATACATGCTTATGTTTTATGTACTTTAGAATATGTAACTGTGTTTGTGTATTTTGTTTAATGTTTGTCTACTCCTACAAAAATGCTAAAGTAGATGACGGCAAAGTGATGTGAATTTTTATTTATTTTTTTTATGTCTGGACTCATTCTAGACCTCCAATACAGATCTCTCATCAACAAATCATCAAACAGGTTTACAAGATGCTGTTTGCTTTATGTTGCATATGGCCATGCTGAATCACTGAGCACAGTGGAATGTTGTGGCAACAGGACATGGAATGATTGATAGGCAGAGGTGGCACTTTACTCTGCATGCAAATTAATAATTTTCTCATTTATTCTCTCTCTCTCTCTGGCCTCATATATATCTCTTCTGTTCCTTCTGGAAGTGTTTCAGATTATTCATGCACTTTAGAGGAGTTCACACATTTTAGAAGCTTTAATTGACTGCTCCAAAGAGCATTATAAATATTGAATGGTAATCTAGTGGTCCTTATATTTCATAATTAAGCTTCAAGTCAGAAAGTTCACTATCATCCACCACAAAGCACATTGCTCATTGCAACATAATACCAAAGACTTGGATTGTGGGATTCTGCATTGTCTGAATGTTTTTACTATAATGCTTCAAAGAATGCATTGGATCCAATTTTCTAACTTTAGCAGAAGACCAGAATAAGAATGACCATCGTGTGTAATGCAAAAAAAGTCAGTACAGAAGAGTTAGACTAGATGCAGACACAACATACCATTTGCTAAATGACAGTTATTCAGTTATTCAGCTAGTATATCTAAAAACAGCTGAATAAAATCAGCAAAACTCACCATCACAATGCTATACTGTATGAGGAATAGTAACAGTGACATATGCCTTAGCAAGCACCACTGTCTAGTACAGCACAATCAAGCCCTGTGGAGGCACTACCTCCTCTAAAATGATCCTAATATGACCATTATATGAAACTGTAATTATTTCCCATTAATTTGTCTCTAGCAGGCTTCAGTGAACAACATCCAAAATAACGTTTAGTCCAAAAGTGTACACATTGTGGGAGGCTGATGTTATAATTTGTCATGCTAAATATGTACATTTGAAGAAGTTATTACATCATGCATACCTTACATGCAGGTCAAATGACAGTGATTTTCACACACCATGCCATGTTATAACCTTCGTAAGCATAAAAATATTGTTTCGACTGATGAAACATGTATGCTAGTAAATACATATATCATTGCACCAATACTGTATTTTATGTTTATATGTTTTAAAGAAAAGAGAACGCTCTCTGTAACGTAATTAGATGGGCAAGGAGGAGGCGAGAACCAGCTTGACAATATAAATAATATTTTAATGATAAACTGAAAAGACAAAACACACACATGACGGACATGTCCGTCGGCCCTTATCCCTCTCGGAGGATTGATTAGACTGATACAGGACCGGGTGTGTATCGTTACGACCTGGCCCCGCCCTCCGCCCTGCCACATTCCTCCCTCGTTCTTTCAGGCTGGGGAGCCCCCGGCTTCCTGTAACAGTGTAGTAACAGTGTAGTACCCCCCCCCCCCCCCCAAAAAAAAAACCCCACTACAATTTAAAAGAGAGGGAAAAGGCCAACGTAGAGCGGCAGTGAGAGAGAGAGAGGGATAAAAAAATAAAACCTACTCGCCGGTTCTCCGATACGTCATAGCTTGTTCCTCGGCCACTCCTCCACCCTCTACTGGACAACAGCCGCGCCTCTCTGGGTGGATCGGAGGCAGTCCTCCAGCCCCTGGCAGCGGTCCAGGCGGTCGTACGCGAGCCCCTCCCCGCTCGCGGTCGGCGGTCTCTGACCTCGCCACATTTCAGCGGCTGGTAGGGGACTCCTCCGCCCCTAGCAGCGGCCCTGACCGCTCCAGGCGGTCGGCCAGGAGCCCCTTCTCCCCTTGCGGTCGGCGGCCTCTCCTCCACTTCCAAGCGGCTGGGCTCCTCGTCCCCCAGCAGATGGCTGTGGCTGCTCCGTTGGGGTGGACGTTAGTGGCGAGAACTCTACTACGGCGTATCCTTCCCGGGTTTCTGCACCAGTGTAACATAATTAGACGGGCAAGGAGGAGGCGAGAACCGGCTTGACAATATAAATAATATTTTAATGATAAACTTAAAAGACAAAACACACACATGACGGACATGTCCATAAATGATCTCTCTCTCATCGCACTGCCATCGGCCTTTATCCCTCTCGGAGGCTTGATTAGCCTGATACGGGACCGGGTGTGTATCATCATGACCGGCCCCGCCCTCCGCCCTGCCACACTGTCATACTGTATCTCATTTTGTGTGTGTGGCTTTTGCCTGCAGACGGCACATGAGTGAAACGTATCAAACAACAGAGTGAAAGGGCACTTTAGAGTTTTTGAAAAGATTTGATTCCTTTTGTAGGCTAATTAAACAAACAAACAAAGAAAAAACAATCAAGTGTCTCTATCAAAATATCTCTACGCAAACTATCGTACAGATGTATAGTAGGTACATTTGCACTAGCTTGCATGCAACTGAACTGCGTGACAGTGTTTTCATGTTGACTGATCTTAACTGACTGAACGAGAAATAGTTGTCGGCCAAAAAGTAGGTGGAGCTTCAGGCCACATCTACGGATGACGTGGACCAACGGCAGTAAGATGGTGTTTAGCAGCCAGTACAAAGTTTTCCTGAGGTTTGTACTGGCGAGCTGTTGTGTGGCAAGATTTTGTTCGAAATGATGTCAGACCTGTCCATTTCTTCGATATCGTGCGGGGCCTTTATGTGATGTAGGAATGCAGAGTTTGCATTGTCAGCTAAAGGGGAACTGTCTTTGTGATAAGGACACTGGTGCAAATACCGTAGCTAGAAGAAGTTAGTAAATGCCCCTCCGTCTGACGTCAATGCTTTTCTTCAGCCTTCGAAAAAGCACATCCATAAGAATGCAATGTCGAGGTTTCAATCCCCATAATTACACAGCAGAGAGACCGGTCTGGCCCTGTTCCATCATCACTAAACCTTAACCACACAGGCTCCCCTTATTAACCTCCCAGATTTTAATCTCCAAATGCATGCTCAAACATACACTTCACAGTGAAGGACAACACTGATCAATGTCTTCTTGATAACACACACACACACAACAAGTAAACATACCTTAAGTCTGCATTCCATTCAGAGTTGGATGCAGGATATTTCTGCTTGATATATCTGTTTGTTGGTTCAAAAGGATTCACATTTAAAGAAAGAAATAGGCAATGCAAGCATTTGTTTTGCAGGTGTACAATTAGCAACGGTGAAGATAATTTACTGTGTTTTACACTTTTGTCTTTGTAAATGTTTGCTAAACAGGCTAATGTCATGTAATGTAGAAACTTTGACTCATTTGGAGCATTTTATTTCATTTTATTTTTAAGTTGAATATTTATCATTGTGTACATTTTCCTGTGACACAACATATTTACATCTTTGCAAAGACAAGTTTAAAAACTGAAGTTAGAAGTCTTCAGAGTCTAGAGGGCATAATTTTATCATAGTGCTGTTGCTGCGTCTGCATTGTACCTAACAACACCCTTTAAACATAATGCACTAATGCACAACCTTTCATGGCTCATTGGTTTATGAATATATTCACACAAACATTATTGGTTTTGGACAACTTTCTCAAATCTACAAAAACATTAGTCATATATACAACAAAAGCCTAATCCTTGCTTTGCCTATGTTCCATTGCATAAAGCTGGACAGTTTGAAGGCACAGGCTGGGTGGACAGACCTTCCACACAGATGGAGCCAGATCTCCGTTTGATTGGTAAATATTTACCCAGCCTGTCAGTGAGTGCAACAGCATGCAGATGACAGTCAGCCTTGTTCACTGGATAGTGTGTACATGTTTATACTACATTGTGTGGACCAAATGTCCCCACAAGGATAGTAAAACCTGAGATCACCTACATTGTGGGGCCCAGCCAGTTTTTTGAAAAGTAAAAATGCAAAAGGTTTTCTGTGAGGGTTAGGTTTAGGGCTAAGGTTAGGGGATATAAATTATCGTTAGATCTGTATAAAATCCATATAATACATGGAAGTCTATGGAGAGTCCCCACAATTATATAAAAACAAGTTTGTGTGTGTGTGTGGTTTATGAGGACTTTTTTTTAGGTTACAAACTGGTAATTACAAGGGTATGATGCTCTAAATTTGTTTTTGAGGACATTTCTAATGTCCCCATAATTCAAATCGCTTAAATAAACATACTAAACTATGTTTTTTGAAAATGTAAAAATGTACAAAGTTAAATGCGTGGGTTAGGTTTAGGGATTAGGATCTATAGTTTGTAAAAATTATTATGTCTATGGAGAGTCCTCATAAGGATAACCACACCAACATGTGTGTGTGTTTCTTACTGTGCACATAGCCCTGCATCCCTGTGGAGAGATTTAGAGAATTGACTCTCCACTCTCGTCCATTCAACACTGTAAATTTTCCAAAGACCCATAGGAAGCACACACACACACACACACACTTTATGTAACACTCATGTTTAGGCTGAATTTATCTCCTTTTTGGAGCTTCATAGGCCTGATCACCATTCACTTGCCTTGTATGGACCTAGAGAGCTGAGATATTCTTCTAAAAATCACCGTTTGTGTTCTGCTCAAGAAAGAGAGTCATATACATCTGGGATGGAGTGAGGGTGAGTAAATGTTGAGAGAATACAAATTTTGGGGAGAACTATTCCTTTAAGACTAGAAACAGGATGGTGAAAACTGAGACAAAAGGTGGAATTGAACCCGAGTTATCCACAATAAGGAAGCACATCCTAGTTACACCACGCCACTGCAGTGGCACTAGGGTTGCAGTTTGTCTTTGTTTTCACCAGACATTGGATGGGGGTTAGCGGCAATGAGTGGCAGGTGCTATTTACACTGTAGAGCAGAGGAGAGCAGGGCCAGGCTGGAATGACGCACACCCAGTCCCCAATCAGCCTGATGGGGCACCGGTGATGGAAAGGCGCCCCAACATTTACTTGTCTTTCAAGACCAACGACACCACAGTGACCACTCGAATCGCTGCCTGTCTGGCAGACATCTCAGCCTGGATGAAGGAACACCACCTGCAACTCAACCCAGCCAAGACTGAACTCCTTGTCTTTCCAGCCAACCCTGATGTTGAACACAACATCACTGTGCAGCTGGGTCCAACTACAGTGTCGCCTTCCAAAACGGTCAGAAATCTAGGGGTAACCATTGATGACAAGCTAAATTTCACAGACCACATCTCAAAGACTACAAGATCATGTAGATTTACACTCTACAATATCAGAAAGATAAGACCTTTCATCTCTGAACATGCCACACAACTGCTTGTTCAGTCATAACTAGACTGGACTACTGTAACGCTCTCTTTGCAGGCCTTCCTGCATATACTATTAGACCTCTGCAAATGATCCAGAATGCAGCAGCACGTCTGGTCTTTAATGAACTAAAGAGAGCACATGTTACACCACTCTTTGTCTCTCTCCACTGGCTGTCAGTTCATGCACATATTAAATTCAAGGCCCTGATGCTGGCATACAAAACAGTCACTGGGTCTGCTCCAGCTTACCTAAAAATATTTATGCAGAGCTACGTTCCCACCAAAAGCCTGCGGTCGGCTAAGGAATGTCGCCTTGTCGTACCAAAACAAAGAGGCACCAAAACACTTTCCCGGACTTTCAGTTTTATCATATCACATTGGTGGAATGACCTCCCTAACTCAATCCGTGAAGCTCACTCTCTCTCTATCTTCAAAAAACAGTTAAAAACACATCTTTTCCAAGAGCATTTAACCAGTCACTAAAAAAATAAAAATAATTAACAATTCTTGTTGCACTTAAATCGGTTTTGTATACTATTCTGATGATAGTGAAACTTTGTAGTATGGCACTTTTCGTACCAATGTCTCCTTAAGATGATTCGCTTATGTTTTTTCCTCTTTTGTAAGTCGCTTTGGATAAATGCGTCTGCCAAATGAATAAATGTAAATGTAAAATGTAAATGTGATGACAGTTCGAGAGAGAGAGAATTACGGGCAGATGCCCTGTATGTGTTTGTCTTTTTATTTAACTAAATATAATTTAGATTGTTACGCCGGTTCTCGCCTCCTCCTTTCCCTTTAACCCCCTTACACTGGTGACAAAACCCGGGAGGGAGGAGGGATGCCGTCGTAGATTCTTCGACACTGCTGTCCACCTAGGGGAGTGCTGCTGCCATCCACCAGGGGATGGGGTAGCCAGATAGCGAGGATAGACGGGACTCCCTGACCACCTGGAGCAATGGAGATGCTGCCAGGGTCGGAGGAGTGTCCCATGTGCCGCCAGAGAAGTGGAGGGGCGTTCTGTCCACTGGGGGTCGGAGGTTTGACTCCGGTCTGCCCGGGGAGGAGAGGCTGTCATCTGCCTGAGAGTGTGGAGGAGTGATCGGGGACCATGCAAAGGGACATCAGAGAACCGGTGAGTGAGCTTATTCTCTCTCTCCTCTCTCTGTCACTCCGTGTTGGCCTTTCCCTCTTCTATTTATTTTTTGTTGTTGTTGTTTTTCACCTCCTGTCTCCGACCAGGTTGAGGAAGGCGGGGATAACCAGCCGGCAGACAGGGCACGCCCCTCCCCAGGGAAAGGGTGCACATCATGCCGGGGGCTCCCCGGCCTGAGGCAACGCCGGGAGGAGTGTAGAGCGGAGGAGGGTGGCGCCGGGCTGGAATGACTCACGCCCGGTCCCCAATCAGCCTGATGGGGCGCGCGAGGGATAAAGGCAGCCGGTGACGACAGTTAGAGAGAGAGAGAATTACGGGCAGCTGCCCTGTTTGTGTGTGTCTTTTTATTTAATTAAATATAATTTATATTGTTAAGCCGGTTCTTGCCTCCTCCTTTCCCTTTATCCCCCTTACATACACCTTTTGCAAATAGTCAATCTGTAAAATAACATATTTGATCAACCGATTAGGTAAAAGCTTCTGGCAGCTATATTGTACAGATTCTATCTACTTGAATGCAGAAAGATCGAAATCTCCAAAATTGATAATCAAGATTATATTCAAATAACATTTAAAATCAGCAATAAAATCAACAGTGGGATCATAAATTGTGCATTTTTAAGCCTGGCCCAATTAATGTGCAAGGGTGTTCTTGACTATGCAAACAATGGCTCTATCAAAAAGATGAATGGCACCGTTTCTAAAGTACAGTCACCATACTTTGCTATATAATTTGTCCCATTGATATGTATGCAAATGGCCTCTCCCTTAATTGCATTGTTCCTGATAGGTTACACTGTGAGAAGATCACATTGAGTTCCACTCTGGACACAGTCCAAATGGACCAGTAAGTGGAAAATAAAAGACAGGAGAAACATTGCCTGACAGCATGCAGAAAGGTACGGTCATAATTGGACCTAAACAGCATCTCAACATCCATCCTGCCTTCTGTCAATGGTTCAGACTTGTGGTAATGGTGTTATGGAGTGTCACTGACATCACACATGGCACAACACGTCTTAATGTGCCTAGACTTAATATGCCCAATGGAATAAGATTTGAAAGATGGCAACATTTTAAGTTAATAATGACATACAAAAGCCTTTGTATGGCTTCAGACAGTTTGGAATATAATGTATAACATATTGACCAGATTTAAAAAAATAAAATAAAATTTTTTTTTAGAATATTGGTCGACAAGATGGGTACTATACTGGCGTTTCAACAAGGATTTTTGACTAATGTAACCATCAAGACTCCCTTGGTTAAACAGCATTACCAGAAAAATCATAGTCATTGATCTTCACCAAATGATTGTGTATGGGAAACTGCAGAGTGAACATTCTTCTATCTTCTATCTTTTAAAATGGCAGTGGGCAGGAATGATGCATTGGTAGCGGCTCTCATATATGCATTCTTCATAAACTTCTAAGATGCTGGAGATTAATGAGAACTTATTGATCCAAAATAGCAATCACACATCACAAAAAAAACTTTTTACTTGGTCAAAGTATTATGCTCTGCACTCTCATCTGGCCTGGTAGGTAAAATAGGACTACCTACATACAACATCTCATCAAGGCAGATCGCCAAAGTGGGGAAATGCTTATTATCAAGTTTGGCCTGCATTTATCGGGCAACATTCATCAATGCCCGGGGCCACTGTATAGCACTAATTCGAAGCAGAATCTCCAAGACCCATAAATCCACCATGGTGAGTGACTACCTTGCTTTACATGTACATGCAAATATCATCAACACTACAAATACAGATTGTGATTACTCTGATTACTCACCTGGTGTCACTGTCTGTTCTCCGGGCGTCTTGGAGACCATGTCAAGTCAAGTCAAGTCAATTTTATTTGTATAGCGCAACACATTGTTTCAAAGCAGCTTTACAGAAGATCAGGTATTAACAGACGATAAAACTGTACTGTCTATAATGTCGATGAATAGTCATTGTGTAATTAGATAAAATATGATTGTTAATCGTGTTTAAAAATAAGCAGTTAGATAATAATTGTATTAATAACCCCAGTGAGCAAGCTGAAGGCGGTTTAAAATGATTAAACTAAGTGTTAATTGTCAGTGTTACGATCCACACTGTCTTTTGTTTGTGTACCTTTTATTCTTAAGTTTTTGGCACCTTTTACATTCCATACTGTCTTGTGTTCATGCACTCTTATTTTGAAATCACTCTTATGTTCCTGTTTCCCAGTCTTGTCATGTCCTGTTTTCCCTCCATGTTCATGTGTCTGGTTTTCATTGGTTCATTGTTTGATTACTTTATTATCAGTTCTGGTTTTGTCATTGGTTTTAGTTAATTGCCTTATCTTGTTTTGAGTTCTGTTTTCCCATTGGCTTTTGTTTCCCCTTTGGTTTTGTATTAAAGCCCTCATGTTCACCTTGTCCTTTGTTGGTTGTTGTTGATGTTTGGTCAATGTTTTATGAATGTCGTCTCTGCCTGCCACCGTGTTCCTGCTTCTACCCCTCATGGTTATTTTGTAGTGTTTTCCTCAGTTTTCCCACCGTGGATATTTCTTTGTTCCAGTTTTTTCCCCTTTGATTTACCTTCAATAAAGGCTGCATCTGGATCCTCACTCCTCGTCTCCTCATTCATAACAGTCAGTGTTTAAACATCAATTTTGTTTGATCTGTAAGATTAATGACAAATGTCCAGCCTGGATTAACTGCAGAAGTTCACATTGATGCAATTGTCCTTGTAAATTGGCTGATGAAGGCTTTTGTTGATAGTCTATGCATTCCATTTCAAGATCGTAGTCCATCAATAGACAGAGGTGATGCAGGCTGAGATCAGGGATGTGAAACGCAGTTCAAACTGGCCGGTAATTTTGGTGAGGTTTTGTGTGTCCATCCTAAATCCAAGGTTCAGACAATGGCATAAGAAGTATCCCATGTCTTATGGTTGGAGTTGGCATCAGTTCATCTTCTGAAGTCTGAAGTGATGTTTGGCTGGCACCGACTGCATTTAGTCTTCATCATTCAGAGACACATAGCAGTGGAGTCCAACACAAAGCAGGAATGGTGCTGGATCCAGCCGGTTCTGGTGACCTCAGTATAGGAGTCCCGAGGTTGAGACAGGGAAACAAATAAAATAAAATAAGCATAGATGCCATTCAATTTATTGCAGAGTTATATATCATGATCAATATTTCTGGTTTCTGATTCTGGTAGACTAAACTAAAACACCCTAATTGTGGGTTGGAGGATAAATTAGGTGTATGCCTGGCTAAATAGATGAGTCTTTAGTCTGGACTTAAACTGAGGGAGTGTGTCTGCATCTCGAACAGTGTTAGGGAGACTATTCCATAGTTTAGGAGCCAAATATGAAAAGGATCTACCTCCTTTTGTGGATTTTGATATTCTAGGAACTATTAACAGGCCAGAATTTTGTGATCGTAATGAACGCGATGGAATATAGCGTGGTAGAAGGTCACTTAAGTACTGTGGAGCTAGACCATTCTGTTAACGTTGTATGTGTGTAAAATGGGGCTAATATGATCATATTTCTTGGTTCTCATTAGCACTCTGGCTGCTGCATTTTGAACCAACTGAAGTTTATTTATTGATCTTGCAGGACATCCTCCTAGTAATGCATTACAATAATCTAGTCATGAAGATCATGAATGCATTAATTTGTTTTTCGGTATCAGCAACAGAGAGCATGTGCCGTAATTTAGCAATATTTCTTAGGTGGAAGAATGCTGTTCTACAAACATTGGTAATTTGATTTTCAAAGGACAGATTGGTATCAAATATGACACCTAGCTAGCGGACGCATACAAGATGGAAATGCAGAAGCTCATTGAAGCAAGTGCTGTGAGGGGAGTCACTGAGGAGACCTCTACCAAGGAAGGATGGTACATCTCACATCATCTCGTCAACCACAATGGAAAGAACCGCCTGGTCTTTAACTGCTCTCACCAGTACCTTGGGCAGACCCTGAACCAATACCTGCTACCTGGCCCTACCCTTGGTGCCTCCTTGCTGGGAGTCTTAGTGAGATTTCGTGAACATCCCATAGCGGCTAGTGGAGACATCAAGGGGATGTTTCATCAAGTCCGCCTCATCGCTGAAGATCGCCCTCTTCTAAGGTTCCTGTGGCGGGACCTGAAGGTAGAAGAGAGCCCCCAAGATCATTTGAGTGGCAAGTTTTGCCTTTCGACGCAACCTGCAGCCCGTGTTGTGCGACATACACCCTGCAGTGCCATGTTGTTGACCAATGCCAACCGGACGATGGCCTGAGATTCTCGGTTGAGAACTGCTTTTACGTCGATAACTGCCTGCAGAGCATGCATACGCCGGGTGAAGCCAAACTGCTGGTGGATCGGCTCAGGGATCTTCTGTCTACTGCAGGCTTCGAGTTGCGTCAATGGGCTTGCAGTGATCCAAGCGTCCTGAGCCACTTGCCTCAAGAGGCCAGATCTGAAAGCCTGGACTTGTGGCTGGCACATGATAAGTCCAACCCCTTGGAGTCAACACTCGGTCTCAGCTGGAATTGGGCAACTGACACCTTGAGCTACAAACATAGGCCTGTGACCTACGAGGTACCAACCCTGAGGAACATTTACAGAGTTCTAGCTACTCAATATGATCCCTTGGGTTATATGTTACCTTTCTCCACCCGAGCGAAGCTCATCATCAGGCAGCTGTGGGATAAGAAGCGAGGTTGGGATGACTCTAACTTACCCGCCGAACTCCTGCAAGCCTGGTCCAGCTGGGAGGCTGAACTTGAGTCCTTACCTCTCCTTACCTTTCCGCGTGCATATGTTCCTGTGGATGCTAACCTTGAGGGTGCCACCTGTGAGGTGCACATCTTCGCAGACGTATCTGAGCAAGCTTATGGAGCCGTAGCCTACATGAGAACTGAGGACAAGGAAGGCCAGATCCACCTATCTTTCATCCTTGCTCGTTCACGAGTAGCTCCAAGACGTCTGCACTCCATCCCACGCCTGGAGCTTTGTGGAGCTCTGGTTGCAGCGCAGCTGGCTCGTGTCCTTGAGAGGGAACTAACCTTGACAGTGGTTCAAACTGTGTTGTGGTCAGACTCCACTACAGTATTAACCTGGCTACACTCCCAGTCTTGCCGCTACAAGGTCTTCGTGGGTGCCAGAATAGCTGAGATACAGGAGTTAACTGAGAAGTGCACTTGGCGCTACGTGGACTCTGCGAACAATCCTGCTGATGATCTGATGAGAGGGAAGACCCTAGAGGCCCTAATAGATCCCAACCGATGGTCTCAAGGACCTCCCTTCCTTCTCCAGAACCCAGCCACCTGGCCAGAAAGACCCAGCACCGAGCCATTTGAGGACCAAGCGGAACTCCAGAAGGCCACCTTCTGTGGAGTAGTGGTTACCTCACCGATGTCGATCAGCAGGGATGACAAGGTGTACCACACCTGGCAGGAGCTCATAGATGCTACTGCTCAAGAAATCCTAGGACAAACCCCTTCCAGTTCACCGCCCAATGCTGAAGGATACCAACAGGCAGAGATGATCGTTTTCCAGCGAGCTCAACAACAGTCATTTCCAGAGGACTACAAACTCCTTGCCGCAGGGAAATCCATCTCACCTGGAAGTCGACTACTTACCTTGGCTCCGGAGTTAGATAAATCCACGGACCTCATAAGAGTAGGAGGTCGGCTCAGACGTTTAGAAGGTCAAGACGACTTGACATTGCACCCTGTTGTTCTGGATGCCTCACACCCAGTTACGCGTTTACTTATCCAGAGGTACGATAGTGACCTGCATCATCACAGGCCAGAGCGAGTCTTTGCAGAGATGCGGCGGTCATTTTGGATAATCCATGGAAGGGAGGCGATTCGCAGATACCAGCGTTCTTGTGCTGAATGTCAGCGCTGGAGAGCTCAGCCTTCCATTCCCCGAGTGGCGGACCTTCCCGCTGCTCGACTCCGATTACACAAACCAGCCTTCTACTCCACTGGCGTGGATTGTTTCGGGCCCATGTTTGTGAAGATGGGCAGACGCCAGGAGAAGCGTTGGGGGATAATATTTAAGTGTTTAACAACCAGGGCGGTACACTTGGATCTCCTAAGAAATATGGATGCGGATGCTTACTTGATGGCCCTAAGACGATTCATCGCCAGAAGAGGGACACCTGCAGAGTTGTTGTCAGACCAGGGGACCAACTTCAAAGGAGGAGAACGGGAACTTAGAGAGGCTTTTGCCAGTATGGAGCCAACATTGCAGAAACGACTCGCGCGTCAGAGGATTCATTTCCAGTTTAATCCCCCAGCAGCTCCACACTTTGGTGGAGTGTGGGAGAGAGCGGTTCGCTCCGTCAAGTCTGCACTTTACACCTGTGTGGGGGCCCAACCTGTTCATGAAGACGTCCTTCTCACAGTTCTCCTGGAGGTTGAGGCAATACTTAACTCTAAACCTTTGGGTTATGTGTCTGCCGACATTGCGGATATCGACCCTGTGACACCCAATAGTCTGCTTATGGGGTGGCCTGATGGATCCCTTCCTCAAGTGGTCTATCCTGAGACTGAGCTCCTGAGCCGCAGACGTTGGCGGCATTCACAAGTTCTCGCTGATCAATTCTGGTCCAGATTCATCAGAGAATATCTCCCTGGGCTGCAGATCAGACAGAAATGGCACTCCTCTACTCCTGAACTACTGGATAAAGCCGTTGTCATGCTGGTGGACCCGCAGCTACCTCGAGCCCTGTGGCCCATTGGGCATGTAACCAAGATTCACCGCAGCGACGATGGGTGCATTAGATCCGCTGATGTGGACATCAGAGGACATGTGTACACCCGACCGGTAGCTCGGTTGGTGATGCTGCCAGCTCTCCCGTCTGGGGAGGATGATGCCTCTGTGAGCCCCCCTTAGCCTGACTGATAAGCCTTTTAAAGGAAGCAAATGTGCTTGCACATTTGGGGGCGGCTGTATAAAAGGCTATGACATTTTTTGGTGTCTACCGCTTTAAGACTCTTATACGGAGGTTACGGGGGAGGAAGTGCGTAGCTAGTGTGTTGACTATCGAGAGAAGTGAAAACTGTGTTCAAGTTCGACGGCATAATTTAGTTCATATATTTGTGCTGAGTAGCCTCTTTAGTTCTTCCTGAATTATCCAGCTTCCAATATTTAATGTGTTGAGTTAATGACGAAAAGTAAGTGACTGTCACTTTGTGTTTATGTTTCTATATTGTAGAGTTACGATGCATTAATATGTGCCCAGCATGATGAGTGAGATTTCTAATGTTAGAACAATGTTTACGCTGTAATGCACTGCAAAAAATAATAAGTTAACTGTTGTGAGCCTTCTGATGTCTAAGTTATGTAGCAACGCTTGTAACATTGAGTTAATCAGAGTTAATATCTTGCTCAAGAGACCATGTGCGGACGCTATTGTGCAGTAGCTTTGTCTGGCCTGAAGGTGTCACCATAGCTCCTTCTGTAACCTTTTTTTTCATACAATCTCATGTAAACTGGTCGGGGAGATAGGTGAAGCTCATTGTATCTTTCCAAAGAGTAATATCCTCATTTATGTGATCGTAGATTATGTTTATAGGGGCATAGAAATGTTTATTGAGATATTTATGTTTGATGATCCTAATTTGTATTATGTGGATTTATTATTTATGTTGCATTGTAATCTAAGTACCGTAATTGTTTAAATGACAGTACCTAATGGTGATTTATTTGTGTTTATCAGACTATAATGACAATACTGGATATTGGAATGTTCTGATGATTACTGCTGGATCAAAATACAGTTATAAGAAGAGATTACATCTCCTCGTCTTTATTCCTGTGTCCTGACCGATACACCATCCTGTTTACTAGCTAAAACCCTTGACAAACTAGCCCTACCTGATTACCTCACTAACAGTGTCGAATGCAGCACTAAGATCTAAAAGAACTAGAAGAGAAATGCAGCCGCGATCAGATGATAAGAGAGTCATTTGTAACTCTGATAAGTGCAGTCTCTGTACTGTGATGACAGAGACTTAAATCCAGACTGAAATTCTTTGTATATACTAGTTCTCTGTAGAAATTAACATATTTGGGAGAATACTACCTTTTCTAGTATTTTTGACACAAATGGGAGATTTGAAATCGGTCTATAGTTAGCCAGTTCTCCAGGATCAAGTTGTGGCTTCTTAATAAGTGGTTTGATAACTGCCATTTTAAAGTTTCTTTGGATATGTCCTAAGTATAGCGAGGAGTTAATAATATTAAGAAGAGGTTCTGAAATTACAGGAGATACCTCTTTTAAGAGCTTAGTTGGTATAGGATCTAACAAACATGTTGTGGCATTTGATGTTTCGATAAGTTTTGTTAGGTCTTCGTGACCTATGACGGAGAAGAATTGAAGTTGCATGTGAGGAAAATTATTAGACAATGTTTTCTGAGGTGCTATGACAGATGATTGCATAATTCCAATTTTATTTCTGATTATTTCAATTTTGAAGTCATTACTCTTGTGCTGCGACATAATACCTGGTTCTGTTGAGGCTTTATTCCTAACCAATTTAGCCACAGTACTGAATAAACACCTATGATTGTTGTGGTTATTTTCTATGAGTTTACTAAAATATGCTGACCTGGCAGCTTTCAGTGCCTGTCTGTAGCTACAAACACTATCCTTCCATGCACCACGAAATACTTCTAATTTTGTATTTTTCCACATGCACTCCATTTTCCGAGCTGCTCTCTTGAGAGCATGAGTGTGATCATTGTACCATGGTGCAGGGCTTATTTCTTTAATTTTCTTTAATCGAAGTAGGGCGACAATATTAAGAGTTCTAGAGAAGTCTGCATTTATATTTTTTGTTATTTCATCAAGTTCTCCAGGGCTTTGGGGTTTATTGAGTGTATGAGATAGATCTGGATGATTATTAGTGAAGCTATATTTAGTGGTCGAAAGAATAGTTCTACCTGAACGATAGTGTGGTGTAGATTGAATAACATTAGCTGATTGCAGCATTCAAGAGACGAGCTAATGATCCGAGATGTTATCGCTCTGCTGCAGAATTTCTATATTATCAACTCCATGAGACAGAATTAAATCTAGTGTATAATTATGGCGATGAGTTAGTCCTGTTACATTTTGTCTGACTCCAAGAGGGTTGAGAATATCGATAAATGCTAATCCCAATGTATCCTTTTCATTATCTATGTGAATGTTGAAGTCACCAACAATTAAAGCTCTATCTACAGTAACTACAAGATCTGATAAAAAATTTGCAAATTCACCAAGGAAATCAGAATAAGGCCCAGGGGATCTATACATTGTAGCAAGGACAAAAGGCAAATTCTCTGAACTCATCAAGAGGGATCCAGGGGATTCCCTCCATCAGCTACGGAACACCACAAGTTTAATCCCAGCAATTAAGAAATTGCGAAAACTGAGTTTTTTTTAAAACTGTTAATAATGCCAGAGTACTGTGGGATCCTCATATGAAGCCCAAAGGTCTGTTAGGGGGACACCTGAATATTTGTATTATTATTACAAAAAGTGATCAAATCAAACAACTTCTAACAGATTCTAACCTAGATTTTCTATGTTTATCAGAGACATGGAAGGCTCCATAAAAACTCCTCATCATCAGCATTGCAGATTCCTGGCTATAATGCCATCAGAAAATATAGAATTGAGGGTAGAGGTGGGGGTTTGTTGTTTTATATGAAACATCACATATCATGTAAAGAGATTCTTTGCTCTGTTGAGAATTATCTAGAATGTATTTGTCTTAAAGTCACACTGTCACCACAAATGTCTTTTATCCTCATTGGAGTGGACAGACCACCCTCTGCAAAATATGTATTTCTTGAGAAATGAGATGCTATCCTTAGAGAATGCAATTCAGGGAAGGAGGTAATTATTGTGGGTGATTTTAATATCAATTGGGATGTCAAGTTAGGTAAAAAGGCACTGTATGTCAGGGTTCAGAGAGAAGAGGATTCAATTGCAGGGTAAACCACGATTTATTGGGAAATAAACAAGCACTAGCCGGACAGGATAAGGTCCTCAGTCAATCACAGCCTCAGAGAGCGTAGACTTGGTCCATGGACCGGTAACTCCCAGCCAAGAGCAGTCCAAAAAAGAGGACAAGGATGGTGGCGAATAAGACGGGGGAAGCAACGGGCAGTGTTGGCAGGTGAGACGTGGCAAAGGGGAAGGGAGATGACTGCTGGTAGGCCAGAGGTGGTGGGGGAATAAGTTCTGTCTAGCAGCCTGGAAGACAGGGAGACTAGAGAGAGAGAAAGAGAAAAAAAAAGAAAAAGACTAAACTTTTCGGAATGCAGACCACAGGGGATAGGGAAAAAATAAAGCAAAAACCAATTAACTATGGCAAGTTAACATAGGAAAAATAGATAAAATAAAAAATAAAAATAATAAATCAAATTAGGTCTGTGAACTAGACACAGCAATAAAAAAGAAAAATAGGAAAAAACCTTGGAATACAAAGCCAATCAAAACAGAAGAAAAATAAAACTTGACTAGATATCTAGACTACCAAGAACAGCAAGGAAATGCAAGACTAGCTAGACATGAATAACAACACGCAAACACGATCTGGGCAAGCGACAAAAAACACAAGGGGAATATAAATAGAGGCTAATGAGGGGTAACACGTGAGTGTAATGTTGAACTAACAAGGTAACAAGAGGGAGGGGCGCCAACTGACAGTTGAACGCACGGAAAACAACACGTGCACACACACATGGTGAATGAACACAAATGCAACATGCCGAAGCGCACGGTGGACAAACAAGACAGCCAAGCACTACGGACGAACAACGACACAGACACAAACACAACTAGGCTGATCAAACAGGCGTCCTGACACTGTTACAAATCACAAATAAATTTGATCTCACACAGCAAGTAAAGGAACATACTACGATAACATCTTCATCTAGAACTCAAATTGACCTGGTTTTCAGTAGGGGTGTAAAGCGGACATTTCATCATGATACAATCTTATATTGATTCTCTTGGCCTGTGACCCGGTATTTGCCGATTCTTCAATGTCTGCCGCAATACAATTTCAATTTGATTCGATTCAGGGCCCTGCAATCGATATTCAGATATTATGTGCCTATTTTACACAATCAATTCAATTTTGTTTGCCATCAAATGCAACCAAAATATAATTTGCTAATTTTATGAGCTCTCTGAAAAGAGCAAATTTAGTATCCACATTGGGACATCCACAACAAAATAAGGTACTTCAGATGTTGAAAAAGAATTATACAGATAATAATATAAAAAATAACATCACACACAATGATCATCAGTCGTTTGATTATAGCTTATGCTTACGGGGTGTCTAATCATAATCTATTCCTCATAGCCAGAAAGTTCACAAAGAATTGGTCCTACCTGTCTTCTAACACAAAGAATTGTGATTTATGTGAATTTGAAAATGCAATGAAGAATATTAACTGGAATGAATTACTGTATGGTACAAATGTGGATGATGACACACATGATTCTATCCACAATTCAAAATACAACAAAAAAAAATTCTCAAAAAAAGAAATTCTAAATGTTACAGTAAATATATTCTCCCCTAGATCAATGGTGTCATATGGAGACTAATGAAGAGAGAGCATGCCCTGCAAACTTTTCTTAAGACTAAGTCATTGATGACAGATACATTTTCACCTCTCTAAGAGACAGGGTTACAAAAGTCATCCAAGCCACTAAAGAAAACTTCTTTGTTAATCTGATAGGTGAAGCCAAGGGAAATCACAAACAAATCTGGGACAATCTAAAGATGTTAACAGGGCAATGGCACATAAAATTATAAAGCAGAAGGAGGATTAGTGACAACAGATCCTTAATTAAAGGAGCAGTAGAAACTGCAACTTTCTTTATCATCTACTTTGTGAATTCAGTTATGATGAGAGTACACACCAATCAAATTGAACTTCTAGATCCATCAACAATTGAAATATTGCAACCATTCGTCTCTCTGATTAGGTTTCTGAACCCAAAGTCAATACAACTCTGAACTCTCTTAAAAACTCAAAATCAAAAGACATGTTTGGATTGGACTCTTTTTAAAAAGACATGCAGATTTATTCACTGGCCAATTACCAAGATAATTAAGGCCTCTTTTAAAGAAGGGAAGTTCCCAAAGGACTGGAAGTCAGCTATTGTTGTGCCAGAAAATAAATCAGGAGTCCCAACTGATGTGAGCAATTGAAGGCCTATTAGCATTTTACCGTCATCTCCAAAATCGTAGAGAAATGTGTTATTGGATAGCTGACCACACATATCTCAATAGTAGCCCTTAAACACTGCATCCAAAGCAATTTGGCTTTCGAGCTAATCATTCCACTGAGACAGCAAATTGCTTCTTCTTAGAGTACATTAAAAATTTACAAAAGGAGGTGTTGTTGGGGCCATATTTTTAGACTTAAAGAAGGCATTTGATACTGACAACCATCAAATACTCATCTGTAATCTAGCAAAATGTATTTTAACTTCTAGTGTTGAATTGGATGAAGTCTTATCTTGAAGGCTGGGTTAAGTGTGTAATGGTGGGTAGTAAAACATCATCCCTCTTGAGTAATGAAGTAGGTGTGCCCCAGGGATCCATCCTTGGACCTCTCTTGTTCACTTTATACATAAATTATGTACCATCAGTCTGCACAGGATGTGAAGTTCAGATATATGCAGACAATACTGTTTTTATGTCAATGCAAAAACCAAAGAACAAGCAGCTGCCAAACTCAGTGCAACAATGTTAAATGTTCACAAATAGCTTGTTGATTCACACCTGTTTCTCAATGTTAAGAAGATGGTTTGCATGTTATTTACAAAGACACCATCTGCATCTGTTTGTGATCCAAAAGTCTACGTATCTGGAAAGATCATCCAAGCAGTCTCCCATGTTATATATCAAGGTATTACCACCTTATCCTATAATGCAAATAACCAAATACAACCTGGCAAATATTAGATACATTAAAAACTGCCTAACAAAATCAGCAGCAAAATGATATCTAAATGCAAGGCTCCGGGGCCAGATGGCTTTGCTGCTGATTTCTTTAGATTTTATGCTACAGATCTGGCTCCACTTTTGCTAGAAGTTTATACGGAAAGAGAGTGGAAAGCTTCTGCCAACCACGACACAAGTCTGTATCAGTATGATTCTTAAAAAGGACAAGGATCCAAGCGTGTGTCTGAGTTACCATTCAATTTCCCTGATCCAGCTAGACGTTAAAATATTGTAAAATATTTTGGCTAACCGATTAATTAATGTTATGACATCTCTTATACATATGGATTTGACTGCGTTGCCAGAAGTGGAAGGTAAGGTTAGGGCCTTGCTTATGAAGTACCAGACAGTGTTCTCTGCATATGATGGCGATTTGGAATGCACAAATCTTGTCTCTCATGATATCCTGCTGTTACACAAAGCTCCTGTGTGACAACGGCATTGTCAAGTACCTTCTTCAGAGTAAGAGGATGTGAGGGCCCACATTAATCCAACTGCTGGTGTCCCCAATTGTTTTGGTTAAAAAGAAGGATGGTGGTCTATGCATGTGTGTGGACTACCATCAGTTGAATGCCAAGACTAGACGGGATGCATTCCCCTTGCCTCGGATTGAGGAGTCACTGGATGCGTTGACAGGGGCCTGTTGGTTCTCTACCATAGATTTAGCCAGGGGGTATAACCAGGTCCCTGTCACTGAGGGGGATATGCCTAAGACCACTTTTTGCACCCCATTATGTCTGGTCGAATGGAACCGGATGCCATTTAGTTTGTATAAAGCCCTCTCTAACTTCCAGCGACTTATGGAGAGGTTATTTTGAGACCAACAGTGTCAGTCTTTACTTTAATATCTAGATGATATTGTGGTGTTGTCCACCTCAATTTCCCAGCATTTGGAGGGGTTGGAGGTCGTTCTAGGCCATCTAGAGCGGGAGGAGTTGAAGGCTAAGCTGGAAAAGTGTGCCTTCCTCTAACGAGAGGTGAAATACCCTGGTAAAGTTACCTCTTCCGGGGGTGTAGCAACAGATCCTAGTAAGATCGAAGCTGTGGTCCAGTGGCGTTGCCCCTCCAGTGTCATAGAATTATGATCCTTCCTGGGCTTCGCCAGCTACTACTGGCGGTTTGTAGAGGGGTTTGCCAAGTTGTCTTCCCCTTTACATAAGCTGGTAGGAGAGTTTTCTGGCATAAAGGGGAAGCAAACTGGAAGGAGTTTTGCTAGTGCCTGGAGTGAACATTGTCAGGAAAGCTTTGAGGGGTTAAAGGAAAAACTCACCACCGCCCAGTACTTGCGTATGCAGATTTCTATAAACTCTTCATCCTGGAGGTGGACGCCAGCCACCAAGGTTTTGGGGCAGACCTTTCCCAGGAACAAGAAGGAAAGGTGAGACCAATTGCATACACCAACCGCAGTCTGAGGCCCACTGAGTGCAATATGTCCAATTATAGCTCCATGAAGTTAGAGTTTGTGGTGCTCAATGGGCCATGATGGAGAAATTCAGTGAATACATGTTGGGTAATAAGTGTGTGGTATTAAAAGATAACAACTCCCTTAGCTACCTGACAACTGCAAAGCTTGGAGCCACTAAAAAGCATTGGGCTGCCCAGTTGGCTGACTTTGACTTTGATATTAAGTATCATTCATGTAAGAGTAATAAAAATGCAGATGCACTTTCACGATGGGACCACCTGGAACCTGGTGTGTTGGACAGGTTGGTCCCAGGCACTGCAATTTCAGGGTCATTGTGGCAGCTAATAGGGTTGGACCTGGCTGGGATAGTGACACAATGTGTAGTCACTACGCTGCCTGGTTATTCAGCTGGTGAGTTGGGTTTGTTTCAGACAGCTGATCCCATTATCCTTGAAGTGCTGCCATTTTGGAGGCAAGGTACTCGACCAGGCCCTGATAAACAGCACCAAATGTCCAGGCCAGCTTTGACAATTCTCCGCCAGTGGGCCCGTTTGATAGAGAAAGATGGCATGCTTTATCGCTGGGTTTGCTGCCCTAACTGTAAAGACGAGGTGCTGCAAGTGGTATTGCCGGCTACCCTGAAGCCAAAAGTGTTAAGGAAGTTGTATCAGCAACACGATATCAGGGTGTAGAGCGCACCACCGAGTTGGTGAGACAGAGGTGCTACTGGCCGGTACTCTCATCAGATATGGCATGCTGGTGTCAAGAGTGTGATTGGTGCCAGGCTGCCAGGATACTCTGCCACATGCTCAGGATTTTGTGGGGCGGTCGTTGTCGTCTAGGCCAAGTGAGATTCTTGCTGTTGACTTCACCGTGTTGGAGCCCTCAAGCTCAGGCATTGAAAACATCTTGGTGATGACCAACGTTTTCAGTAAATATACCCTGGCTGTCCCGACACTGGATCAGTGAGCTGAGACTGTGGCCCAGGCCCTGGTGACAGAATAGTTATATAGGTTTTGCGTTTCAGGCCGCCTCCATTCTGACCAGAGTCCCTGTTGATACATCAGCTAATCAACCTTTACGGTGTGGAGAAGTCTTGCACCACTCTATACCACCTGGCTGGTAATGGCCAGTGTGAGCACTTCAACCGCACCTTACAGAATCTGCCAGTGTCTAAGAAGCGAGATTGGGTAGCCTGTCTACCTTAGGTAATGTTTAGTTATGATAGTACCACTCACCAGTTCACTGGGGAATCGCCACACTTTTTGATGTTCGGCCAGGAACCATGATTGCCAGTCGATTTCCTGTTGGGGAGAGACTCTTAACCACAGGAGGGAAGCATGCATGACTGGGTCTTGGAGCATAAAGCCAGGCTACTGGTGGCCTTTGCGGGTGCACGCAAATGGTTGCAGGTCATGGCAGACAGGTGTAAGGCCCAACATGTTCAGCATGTTCAAGATAAACCACTAGTGGAGGGTCAGCTGGTATACCTCTGTGATTATGGGGTAAGGGGTCGTCATAAAATCCAGGATCTGTGGAGCCCAGTGGTTATCAAGTGATGAGAGCACCCAAGGAGGGTGGTGTAGTGTACACCATTGCGCCTGTGGATGACCTGACCAAGGTCAAGGATGTACACTGTTCATTGCTAAAGAGTCGAGTCCATAAGGAAATAGGGGCTGTTGATCATATCAGTCCCCCCCATAGCTCAGTCATGGACACACCATCATTGGCTGAGGAGGATGACAAGGTAGATTTTCTGGCTTTAGTGCAGGAGTAGGACCAAGCTGCTGTTGAACCAGAACTGGGAGAGATCAGGACCAGTTAGGGGCTATGGGACATATACCTATGGCCTGGCCAGGACTAAGGGTTCCAGAAGGGAATCCACCCAGTTTTCAGGAGCCCTTGCCTGAAGGTTGTCGTACACAGGACTGGACGTGTAACAGCGGGCCAGCATCCAAATGTGCATCACCTTCCCTGGTCAGTGGGAGAGATGGTTGGTGCTTCTCTTTAGCAAGTGTGTGGTATGGTAGCAAGCATTTTTAGGCCTTGGGATTACGGAATGTCGGCCTGTTCACCTGGGACAAACAGTGGGAATTGCAGTTTTTTTGTAATTATTGTACCAAACCTGTGGTTGCATTGATTGTCCAATCATAAGCCTTTAGGGATCCTATAAAATGGAACTGTAGGGCACTGCATGTGTGTCAAAGCACCGTTTGTGCGTCACTGCCAGAGGACCGTCCATTCCGGTTTCTATCCCTTCTGCTTTGGAGGTATGTTTGTTTGGCTAACTAGCTAACACTAATATGCTTGATTTGAGGTAACTGGTTTGTTTACTTGGTCAATTAGCTTCAGTATGGACAGTTTATCACTGTGGTCGGCTGGCGGTTGCCATTCCCTCAATGTTCTCCCCTCAACATTCTCCCTTCAACATTCTTCCTCTACTTTGGAGTGCTTTACTGGCATATTGATACCTTTTTGTTGTTCGCGTGGGTGTGCGGTTTGTATCTACAGTTGGAGCTACACTATAAATGTATGTGGATCTATCGCTATTTAGGCATATTTTTAAATAGTTATGTTGTAAACGATCCTTTTTTTTTATTTGTAGGAAGAACAATCAGGGTTTTAGGAAACATCTTGTTGCTTGATCCGGCGAGGCAACATTACCCACAGAATAATCGGGTGTTTTAGAAAACCTCTCGTCTGATTAAGCCTGCGGGATAACATTCTCCGATGCTGCTGCTTTGTTTGTAGTTGTTTGTCTCTATTTGTGGGTTTTGTCTTTATTTGTTTGGTTGGATGATGTTTAGTCTTGAGCTATTTTGAGTTTTTTTTTTGTTTTGTTTCATCTAACCTCTTCACTGGCTCTGTGCAACTTGAGTATTCTGTGACTAATCACCTCCATTCAAATGCTATATTTGTGGGTCTGGTTATTTGTTTTGTTGATTTATTGTATTGAACTGTTCATAGAGACTGGTTTAAAATATAAACAGGTGTTTCACGTCTCCATTTTCCCTGCCTAACAACTGTGACCTCTCTTGTGCTGTTGAAGTGTTTGTTTTTTATGGTTTAACTGTAATTCATTATTTGTGGCTAACTTTTCTTTCTGTTTACAGGAGCAACAGGAGCCGAGACCCTGGGCAGGCAGCTAGCTAGCCTCCCGGTGCGGTGGTGGTACTTCCGGATGGAAATCGGCTGGAGCGCTCTCATTTCAAGAGTGGTGCACAGAGATGGGGAGGGTGGCGCTATTCGAGGAAATACCACGTAGAAGGCTGGGGAACTATTTGACCTTCTTGGAGGGCTCTCGGTGAGGGGCAGTGGAGAGAGAAGTATATTTAAAATGTGTGTGATTATTATTTTATTTTATTTTATATTTTTTGTGTGTATACTCATGTGTGACCACAGGGATGTTTGTTGAGGGTCAGGGTGGGTTGGGGATTGGTAGGGGGAGGGGTAATAGTGGGGTTAAATGTTGATTCTGTGAATATATGTTTACCTTTTCTTTGTCAATTGTATGAATCGATAAAAACTGTTAATCAGAAAAAATATATATGAATGCAATTATCTTATCCCACTGAAACTACTGTATGACAAGCTGGACTCTAGCAAAAGGTACAACACAAAAGATGATTCTTACTCTGTACAAGCAGGCTCTTAAGGTATTAGACAGAAAATCAATTGTTTAACACCACTACCACTATTCTTGGCAAATATGACATTCTTAGCTGGGAAAATCTATATAATACGCTGACACCTACCTGAGTTTAAGATCCAGAATGGTCAGGCTCCCCCACCACCAGTACATTCATTAAGCAAAAGAACTTAAACAACAGATCTACAAGATCTGTTCTGAGAGGGGAATGTGTAATCCCTCTCAAGTTCATTTCCTTCAGTCAAATCATGCTTTTCTGTAAAATCATCTAAATTATGGAACATCCAACCAACTGAAATAAGAAACTGTACTTCTTACCATAGCTTCACTCGACAAGGCCTGGCATTGAACAGTCATACATGTGAAACATTTTAATCGATAAAGTACATTGCTAATTTAAATATTATCATTGTTAACACTGTTTTATCTGCTGCTAACTTTTCCCATGTATTTAGCCCATTGTCAGGAGGGTCAGCGTTCCTTGACTTGGATATGTATGGAATAATTATTCATATTTTGTAAACAATCTGCAATGTTTATTTATAATTGTGTCCTATAACTCTATGTTGTTATAACTGTTGTTTATTGCTGTTCTGCATGTCAGTTTGTAACTAAAATACTCGTGATTTGTATTGCTTGACTATGTTTTGTTGTGTTTGTATTGTTTGCATGACTACATGTGCAGAAATGGTGATGTTGTTGCTGTGTTACTGTACTAATGTTTTTGCTGCTTTTTTGCATGGCTTGTGTTTCTGTCTTTACAATTCTTGTTCATTGTTTTTGCTGTCTTTTAATGCATTTGTCTCTGTTTTTAAATTTCTCATAACATCTTGCAAAAGGACTGCAGTTGAAAAATAGCCAGTCATCTAATGCTGGTATTTTTACAGAAATGTTGATTAATGTGTGTTGTCCTTATAATTAAATAAATAAATAAAGTAAAGTATCTGAGCTCAGTCTCTATAAAAATGCTTTACACAGTACACGGCCTCAACACTGAACCTAATTTTTGCCCCATGTATTGCATGTCTGGCTGTGTTGTATTAAAGAAGATATATGAAACTCCATCTCCAGCAGAATGAAGATGGGCTGCCTGCTTCAGCACTGGATGTGGATGGGGTTTAATTATCTTATCGGTCCAGAGGATGCAGAAAAGACATCCTGGGATTAGCAAATTGCATTCTTATGCTGCCAGCATTCTCCCATGTCGAGTCTCATTTGTATTCATGGGTCTTTGGGAGGGGGAAAAAAATTATATTCCCTGGCGCACACTGTATCTCAGTGTGTTGTGAGTAGAATTAAGCCAATTGTTTATGGTGCTAGATTTTTATCATAGTGGGGTTAGAGGGGCTAAAATGACTGTGCTAAGTGTTTGCTTTGTCTGCTCTGCATCTGCTCAGTCTTTTTGACAGGAAAGCAAAAATATATATATATATATATATATATATATATATATATATATATATATATATATATATATATATATATAATCTTTTCTTCCATTTTTCATCTTTAGTCCGTCTTGTATGGTATGTTTATTCTGTCATCATTTAACCCTGATGTCATTCTAAACCAATGTGACTATCATTTGTTCATAGCAGTCAGTAGGTTTGACATTAACAATGCAACAATCAATGATTGTTCTCATGTGATTTGTAAACAATCATGGCACAGCAAGTTTAAATATGTGTGGAAGCAGGAATGCCATTTGTCCTCTTTGGAACTTTGTAGCCACTGATCAACAAATGTTCATTGTATGTAAAGTAATGGTATGAACAACATAAGTGCAGGAACAGGTTAACCATCTGGGCAATTGGGTACATGCCTACTGGCAGAGGTGGTTCTAGGATCAGTGGATATTTTAATATCACAAAGCTATCATGTGACTTTAGAAAACGTATAGAATATAGCAGCTCATTGACTACTTTTATTGAGCCTGGAGCTTTAGGAACATGGTTATTCACTTTAGTTAGAAAAAACAGTTTGGACATTCAGCTAATTGTCTCCATCTGTGTTCTACAGTTGATAAAAACTGTAGGAGTTTGAAATAACATGGCGTGAATAAACAATGTTTATATTTTGTTGTTCACTTTTGTTTAAATTACATCCTGGAACGGATGGTTGTTATATTGGTAACAGATGGAATCAATAGTGTTCAATCTGAGTTGTGTAGCTCTGCCATGTTTAAGCTAATCATTTTTCCATTGATGTCTCTTGAAAAGTATTATTTTCAGATACTTATCATATTTTGTACTGAATTTGTTAATTCAAAGTAGTCTTATAAATCTGATTTAACTTACAGCCTATTGTCTTGTGTAGACATATCTTAGGCCACGTCCACTCTAATATGTTTTCGTTTGAAAATGCATTAATATCACAACATTTTGGCCTTCCGTCCACACTAAGACGACATTTTTGTCCAGCAAAAACAGAGCTTTTTCTAAAATGCTCGCCTGAGTGGACAAAATTTGAAGAGGCCATCTTTGCACTGTAATGAGGAGATATTGAATTACGGTTATGTATTTGTTGTCATGTGATGCAGTCATGTGATCCATTCAACCCAAAATAACTAAGATAGGGGCCCATGTTGTAGCGGTGTTGTTGTGCCTGTTATTCAATTTAATAGCATTGTTAAAGATAAATGTTACTTTGTACAACCTTCACATTGCATTCCTTCATAGGCGACAGGAAGTTTACTCGGAATTGCTGTCCAGCGATGGAACACGAGGAAAATTGCATTTCAGACGAACATAGAAATGTGCAGGGCAACGCTTCTTATGTTTTATCTGATGCACAGTAAGGGAATATATTTATTTTCTTACGTTTCAGTGTGGACGAGAAACAAGGTTTCAGTACAGAAATGTGGACAGAGAGTGTTTCAAATATTTTTGGATTTACGTGGATGTATCCTTATTTGTAACTATTAGTACCAGTAACTCCTATCTTGTTCAGGTCTGCACACTGGCAGTTTGTTGATAATAGTTGATAAAACTGCTTGTTATTGTGTGGCCCCTGCCTTTCTCCAGTCTATCAATCTTCCATTTGTCCATTTCAAAAGTTATTTATTATTATTAGTGTATATTGTGGTGGGGTGGGTGGGGTACACTACAGTATATAGGTGTTAATTCCCATTGGGCACTAAATTTTAGGGGCTGTTCACAGCGAACGCATCCTTAATTAAAAAAGCTAAACACAGTGCCACAAAAACAGCAGAAATCAGGTGTTTCAAGAGGCGTTACTTACAGTTCAGATTCAATTTAACTTGACATGACTTTTTTAAAATGCGGTGTGCAATGGTCAAAAGCTTCTGTCTAGGGCTTTTTTACACAGAGAAACCATTAAAAAACAGAACAGATGGACGCAATAACCTGTACCACACACACTCCATCCCTCATCCTCCCTTACACACATACAAACACAACACACTGCATAAACATTTAAATTTGCCTCCTGAGGGGAATGAGAGCTTTTGCACTTGTTTATGTGGGAAGAGGGCGAGCAGAGGAGAGAGAGAGTCAGGCTGAATGCTTGTCGATTCAGGACCTTGTTGAGAGCAGCAGCGCTTATGTGTGGACTCAGATACATATTTATAAATGTCACGGTGTGGCCCAGTAGCTGATCTGTATGGATGAGTGAATTAGATCTCCGGAGATACCACATTTACCCACAATTCCCTCTCATCCTAATGCACATTATAAAACTACTGGCATAATTTGTTAACAAGTAGTTCCTTAATGCATTTTTTTGTCTTGTCATGTACATCTGAAATGTATAAATATATGCCAGTATTTTAAAGGGATAGTTCATCTATAACTAACTAACATGTCGGTCCAAACCCTTGTTTCTTGAAAATGAAAATTAATGCTTACCAGAGACAGAGCAACATGAGGGAGAATAATATATCACATCATTTTAATTTGAACTGTCCCTTTAAGACCAGTGTTCAAATTGAGCTGGGATTGGTGGGATCCCAGTCCCCCCAAAAGAGTCAAGGGAATCTAATTTAATTTAAAGAATTCTGTTGAAATATTGCCCTAACATAACATAATTGTTTTTCGTTTAACCATTTTTTTTTTTTTAATTATTGATCTGAAATGTATTTTCCATCATGAAGCTCTAAACAAAAATAACAGTTTAAAATGGGACTGACACTATGGATCCTCATCTTTACATGATAAGAGTACATTTACAAATGCTATTTAATTTAGGACTGTTTGTAAATTTGAGTTACTATCCCTTCTGTTTAACTTTATGCTGAACCGTTGCATTTATAACATACTAGCTGGTATTTGTAGGAACATTTAACAGCAATATTAGTGCATTATTATGTTATGTAGAAGGAAACAGGCTACGAACACTGTTGAAGACACTCAGGGCTGAGGGCATTTTTTTTCATCTAAGTCCATTAATTCTCATATTTCACCTGCTAAAAGTCTTTGGATCTTTTGATCTTGCTTTACTGCATGACATCTAAAGCATTTAATCTGTGTGCAATGTATTTTGAACGAACCTAACACCTGTGTAATCTCTGAGGATTACACTCGTATTGGTACAGATGATTCAAGAGCTTTTCTTGTGTTGGTTTAAAACAGATTCAGTGAGTTGCGGCTGAAGGGGAGAGAAATGGAGGTAGCGAATAGGCTTGATGAATAACTGCGGTACTGCTACTGACAGCACACATCACACATCAGAGGTTTGTTTGCTCTCCTATTGATGTGTGCGGTTCTGTTTGTGTGTGTGTGTGTATGTACATCGAACTATCCGCCACTGCTGAAAGGAAAGGCTGTGTATGCTGTAGATTGTGTTATTCAAAAGCCTACACTGAGTTAAGTGCTTTTTAATGTGTTTTTTGTGTGTACCAATAAGTGGATCAGGTTTACCAACATTTTGGGGACCAGCCAAAGGTCCCCACAAGGAAAATAGCTTAAGAAACAGAATATACTGTATTATTGAAAATATAAAAAACATTTGTGTGATTGTTACTATGTTTAAGGGTTACAGAAAATATAATTAATTCAGTATAAATAACATTAGAAGTCTGTGTGCTTTTTGTTGTCTTAAATCATTGGTGCATTTGTAGTAGGCAGCTGAGTGGACAGTGTGTCACAATCCATATAATATGCACACATACACACAAACAATTGTCAACACATTGCTCCAGTATCAATTGAAAAATTCAATGAATACTTGTGTGATTATTTAGTGACATTGCATCTCAGTTTCCACAGCTCATTCAACCCACTGCAAAGATCAACAGCCACCTACCACTGATCAATTCACTTCCAGTGTGCAATACACACATTTAGCTTGCTTTTATGTGGGTGGGTTTGGGTGGTTTACGAGTATTTTTTTTTTTTGCCTACAAACAGGTAATTTCAAGTGTAATATGCTATAAATGTGGTTTATGAGGACATTTCTAGTGTCTTATAACTCACTATGCAAATTATTTTAGGATGCAAGTTTAATAAAGTTATATCTTTTTGCTAGACCCTTTTCAATCTGTTTTTCAATTTAGTCCGCGGTTAGCAACTTTTGGTTTTTGACATTTCTAGTGTCCCCAAAATTCAAATCGCTTAAAAAAAACATACTAAACTATGTTTTTTTTTTAAATGTAAAAATGCAGCAAGTTTTTTTTTGTGAGGGTTAGGTTTAGGGGTAGGGTTTGGGTTTGGGTTAGGTGATAGAATCTATAGTTTGTACAATATAAAATCATTATGTCTATGGAGAAACCGCATAACGTCATGGTTACTGTCGTAACCTCCATTCCCTGAGGGAGGGAACGAGATGTTGTGTCGAATGAAGTTACACAAGGGGTCTTCCTGGGATGACAAACATACCTCTGATTTTAAGAAAAGGCCAATGCAAATTGGCAGACAGAATTTGCATGCCCCGCCCCGGACATACGGGTATAAAGGAAAGCGGGTCAGCGTCTGTCAGTCAGGATTTTGACTGAGGAGCCGAGAATAGGGCACGGCCGTTTACAGTGGTAGGTGTAGTGCTGTGGCAGGAGGGACACAATGTCTAATTCCGTCCCTCAGAGAATGGAGGTTACGACAGTAACCATGACGTTCCCCTTCTGTCACTCACTCAACGTTGTGTCAAATGAAGTGACACAAGGGGTTCCATCTAAAAACGCCACGCACTGACCATGTTACGTGAACTGTCAAAACAGGTGCAAGCAGGCTACTGCATGCTAGAGGCAACTGTGTAGGCTGCACATAGCCCTCCCCAACACCCCCAGAAGAGATGTCATATACAGACCTTAGGAACCCTGCACCCCAGAGGGGGGAAATAGGTGCTACATGACTAGCATGGGAGCAAGCCCGGCTAGGGCTATCTTAATGCTATGATATGTGTCTGGGAAGGCGGTCTTTCCCGGTCCTATTCTTTCGGGGGGGAAAAGACCCTGCGGAGGCCACATCCTGCCCAATCTAGGGGGAGGTAACAAGTGGCAGATACACCACGAGTGTTGTGAAGCCATATGTGGGAGTGGCGTGGTGGTAGGTCCAGCCTAATGAGGGGGGAGCTCTACAAGCATGGCGAGCGGGGCAGTGGGGCTGCCCAAGGAAAACCATACCGCGGGAAATATATCATGGGGAGTTTGCCTGAGAAGGGAAATAAGCCCGTGGAGCCCGACCCCAGTACAGAGCACCTGTGACTCGTAGTGGGTCAGGACGTGAATTGCTCTGCTGAATTCGCAGGCCAGAAGGCTAGGGAGGAGAACATTTGGAGCGACGCTTAGTGGCTAACCTGGGATAGAACGCACCCCGGATCAACTTAGTGAAGGGCGCTATGTGCAAGCGGACCACCCGGTCGGTTGTGCCGCGTTACTGAGTTCTACCGGCTTGGACCTGACAAAACATGGGACGAGACTGACTCAACCCTGATATTGTAAAATATGCCGAAGATATTGGATGTTGCCCAGCCCGCTGCTCTGCAGATGTCTGCTAGGAAGGTGCCGTTGGCCAGTGCCCACAAGGATGCCACACTTCATGTCGAGTGTGCTCGGACCCGCATGTCCTGGGTCTGGTAGGCCAGTGAGATGGCGTCAACGACCCAGTGGGCTAGCCTCTACTTGGAGACGGCATTCCCTTTCCTCTGTCCGCCAAAGCAGACAAAGAGCTACTCAGAACATCTAAAGCTCTGCGTGCAGTCAAAATAGATAAGCAAAGTACGTACCGGACACCGCAATGTCAGGGCTGGGTCTGCCTTCTCCCGGGGCAGAGCTTGCAGGTTCATGACCTGATCCCTGAAGGGGATCATAGGAACCATGGGCATTTAGCCCGGTTGCGGCCTCAGGATAACTTAAGAATGTGCCGGACCAAACTCCACGTAGGTGTCGCTGACAGAGAACGCTTTCAGGTCCCCGACCCTCCTGATGGAGGCTAACATGATCAGGAGGGCCATCTTCAGGGAGAAGGCCTTGAGCTCAACTGAATCAAGCGGCTTGAAGGGGGAAGGTGGGCTGCAATAGCAGCTACATACACCTTCAAGGTGGGGGGGTCACCGCGGCTGATGATGCCATATGCCCCAGGAGCCTCTGGAATGGTTTTAGAGGAACTGCTGTACTGATGGACCTGCAGGAGCCATGGAATTCAGGGCGGAGGTGGCCTTTCCGGTGACACTGTAGGCTTTGGAGGTCAATGATGACGTCATCCTACAGGCTCCGGAGGGGAGTACCGGGTGGTCTTGCCAGGTGGCCGTTCTAGGGGCACAGGTGGATCGCAACCGCTCTGTCCACCTGGGAGACCTCCGTGTACTCGTGGGCCGCCCTACCATCCAGGGAATTGAAAGCTGATGAGTGGAGGGGTCGGTTGTGGGGAGGATGGAGGATTCCAGTCAAAGCCCATGCTCACGGCAACCCAGGGAAGCATGTCAGCCATCTGCGCATCCGCCTCAGACTGGGCGGGCTGGCCCGAAGGTGGTAGCCCAGTCAAATCCTCCGCTTCAGACACCTGGATGCTCTCCGATGCAGCGGCGATGTTTCCAGGGGCTCAAGGGAGAATGCCTGCTGGCTGTGAGGTGAGTTGCACTCATCCCGAGCTTGGATGGAAGCGAGCGAGCGTGTCGGGTAGAGGGTGGTTCATGGGGATTTACCCGGCGAAACCGAGCCCGTCGTCATCCCCGTATCGCCTTCATCCTCAGTGGGGTCGACCTCAATCCCGTGGGAAGAAGGAGCGATGCGGGGGGCGGCTGAAGTGGCATTCACCTTAATGAAGGAGAGCCACGACCGCAACGCTGCCATGGTCATGTCCTCGCAGTCAGTACATGAACCATCCATGAACGCCGCCTCTGTGGCCATCGGACAATGAGAGAAATTGACCTACAAAGGGGTGGAAGGGCATCTTGAATAAGACGCGTGGGGCATGGACTGCACAGCGTGCAGAGAGAGAGAACGCCAGCTGGAAACCCGCCGTAGATCCAACAGCAGTGCTTCTCGCCGATAGAGGTCAGTGAAACAGTGGTGAACTTGGCTGATGCACAACCGTTCAGCTCCGAAGAAAAGTTCTGACTGACAGACACTGCCCTGCTTCCCTTTATACCATATGTCCAGGGCGGGGCATGCAAGTTCTGTCTGCCAATTTGACATTGGCCTTTTCTCAAGTTCAGAGGTACGTTTGGCATCCCAGGAAGACCCCTTGTGTCACTTCATCCAACACAACATCTAGTGAGTGTCAGAAGGGGAAGGATAGCTGCAACAACATGTGTGTGTGTGTGTGTGTGTGTGTGTGTGTTACAGGCTCAAAGGAAGATTGAAAGACAGTGTAGTTCGAGAAAGAGAGAGATATGCTATTCACGTTCAGTGTATCGATCTTTAATTTTACTGGATGTCAAAAATGGTCTCTTTCTATTTTTATTTTATTAATTTTGTAATTATTTTCTTGAATAGAATAATTAGATTGGGGGGAAAAATATAAGCTTCATCTTTAAAGGAATAGTTCACCCAAAAATTAAAATTCTCTCATTTACTCACCCATATGCTGTCTCAAACTTTTAACTTTTTCTTTTTTGTGTAACACAAACAAAGACATTTTAATGGAAATAGGATGTCTGTTTGTCCATTCAATGCAAGTCAACAGGGAACAATACTGCCAAACTCCAAAATGGACATAAAGGCTACTAAAGAGAATCCACACAATTTATGTGGTTTAATCCATGTCTTCTGAAGCAATATGATTTTGGGTGAGAACAGGCCAAAATGTAACTTTGTTACTAAAAATCTTGCCATTTGCAGTCTCCCAGGCTTAGAACTTGGAAGTATTGGTCCCCATTAACTTGCATTGTGTGGATATTTTCACATCATTTCTCCATCAAAAAATCTTTGTTTAATTATATAAAAAATGGAAACTGAAAACAACCAATGTACTGTACAGTATGTTTAAGTTTAAACACCATTGTAAACATACATATATGGGCCATATACTTGTACAGTAGGACCCACATAAGCATTCTAAGGGATGTGATGCAAATTCTATTATAATTTGAAAAATATTCAACTAAATGTTTATTCACGTGGTAAAAGACACCTTAATTGAGGAAAACCAGATGTAAAGACCACTTCATGTACAAAGTAGTGTGGATAGCCATGGAGTTTTTGACCCACATATGCATTTTATGGTTAAATCAACAATGAACTTTTATCATTTTGTTTTTAAAATCAGTTTCTATAATATCTGTATATCGTGATATGTATTGTTGTTGACCAAAACATTTGTTTATATTGCCCACCACTTTTACAGGACTATCTACAGTACAACCAATGGAAGACAGTGGGCCTGCTCAGAAAGCCTGTTTGAAAACAATATTTGCAATTTCGTTTGCTGACAGTAGTGATCCAGAAACATTTAAATCTCCAGAGCTATAAAAGAACAAGCTCTAAACAATAAATTTTTCCTCTGGGTAACAGTTTGCCAGCAGCAGAGTGCAATCACAACCTCTAGTCATTAGTCATTTAACAGTAGTTTCTGGACCATACATCCTCATGTTCACTGAATCATTCTGCCCCTGTATGCACTCATGGGAAGAGGGATCTGAAAATCCTCTTTCTCTTTGTCTCTTAGCTTGGTGCTCTGCACCCACCCTGTCCTCATTAAGAGGAAATGGGAGCACGTCTGCTATCTCAGCTGGATGAAGGAGCAGACCTCTCTCCTCCTGCATATTTCATTCGCATTTATCAGCAAGCTTTTTCATTTTCTCTTTACCGCCATACTCTGCCTCTTTCTTTTTTTAATTTCCATCACCAAGATCCTCTTTCTTTCTCCAGCCCACACACAAGGCTATGTGTCATCTGACTGATGATGCATATAGATGCAAGGAGATGACGCTGGTTTGCATGTAAATATAGTAGATCAATCTAGTAGACTATTTTAAAACCTGAATTACATAAAGAAATTATGGTAATTCTTTATAATAATTTCATTTGTAATATTAATAAACATTATAACATTATGTAATGTATCATTATTTAGTTAATATTATTTAATTAGGTAGATTATTAGTTAATGTGCATTAAAACATTGTTTAATTGTCTTGAATCTTTGAAATCTTAAATTCATATATTATATATTATTCCAGATGTATGTTATATATTGAAATGCTCTCTATTGTATAATAAAACAAATGCTATGACAGACTGGCCATTATTTTACTTGAGTGATTTTACCACAGCTAAAGGGTGTTCTTAAAGAAATAGTTTGTTCATTTACTCACCCTTATGACATCCCAGATGTGGACACAAACGAAGATTTTTAGAGGAATAGTTCAACTCTGTGAAAAGTGAAAGGGTACCAACATTTTTAAGCTCCAAAATGCACATAAATTCAGCATAACACTAATCCATAAGACTCCGGTGGTTAAATCCATGTCTTCTGAAGTGATATAAAAGGTGTGGGTGAGAAACAGATCAATATTTCAGTCTGTTTTTACCATAAATTGTACTCCCTGGCCAGTAGGTGGCAATATGCAAGAAGAATGCAAAATCACCATATTCAAAATAAGAAAAATGATAAAGTGAAAGGAAAAGTAGAGATCAAAGCAAATCATATTTAATGCTATGGATAAATATTTACTGAGTAATCCATTATTTTATAGAGGAGATTTAAATGAAAATTTTTGTCTATGATTTGGAGCAAAACTACAAATCAAAATAATAACCTTAGGTGGCAGCGTCATTATGTTATTTTTACACAGAGATGAGTATGTTTAACCCAAAAATCAGTTGACTTTAGCACCTCTTTTGCATCATATGCCGTTTGAGTGAGTCTGCAAATTGGAGGGGAAAAAAAACTTTTTTGTGTTATTTTTCAAAAGTTGGAGTGCCTATAAGTCCAGAGGTATTAAGGAGATCTTAATATTCTTTTAGTTTCGAGTTCAGAATAACTTTTTTTATCTACGCATTAAGTCCCTATATGGTTAAGTCCCAGAGATATGACACTCTCAGTGTGGCCCCATGCATACATTGTTAAATGTTACACATTTTCAGTGGTCGAAACCAGTTCCTATTCTGAACACTGGCAACATTGATGACTGTGGCAACATTTTTGTAAAAAGAAATTGCGTGCTTCATTATAAGTTTATCTGCAGTCTTCGAGTGAAAAGTCCAGCAGGGACACCAAAAGCGAGAGATATGGTGTCGTAATCAGACAAGGTTTTTCAGGTGAACATTAGTCTGAGGTTTTAATGAGTAAAACGTTCCTCCCTAACCTAAAACTTTAACCTAAACTTAACCAATATTATTTTCAATAAGCAAATGAAAGGTGAACATAACAGACATTATTACTCTAAACCAACACAGAAAACTAACCGATAGTGTTGTATAATGAAGTATGACATGAAAAACTAATTTTCTGAAGCAACCACGTCATCTTGTGTAGCTTCTATAACACTTTTGTCTCACTTGTTATCTTGTGTGCTTGACCAGTCTTGAGCCGTGGTCTTCCGAATCAATATCTAACAGTCTATCAGGAGAGCTACCGTGCAAGCTAATCACATTGGAATACATGTGTAAATGTAGGTGGGTCTGTCATACAAGCGTTAAAATTGATAATTGTTATAGTAAAGGTGTTCCAATATCATAACATAGAAGAGTGTGAGTAACATTCAGTATATGAAACTAAGGGTGTGTTCACACTTGTAGTTTGGTTCTCTTCGTCCTCTTAGTCCAGACCAAAAAAGAAAATTATACATTTAGTCCTTGTTTGCTTAGCGTTCACACTGGCATTTTTAACACTGAACCTAACGATACAAAACCAAAGGCATCAGGAAAAAGTCACAACCTGATTGGACAGCTTTTATGACGTATATTTTTTGACGGAACAATGCTGGCTGCTGGGTGAAATTTGCTAGTTTTATTTATATATGTATATATGGTGGTATTTCTACCTGCTGAGAACAAACGAATAGCTAATAAAATGTGTAAGGAAGTCAAAACAGTGCCAGGAATTCCTCCGTCGTACACAAACGAAGTTATGCTGCAAGGACAGCTGACGGCGGTTCTGAAGCCTGTACCGAACTGTAACGGGCAACATAGCTCCTATGATGAGAAAAACAAGGAATGCTTGATTAGGTAAATTACTTCCTGTTTTTGGTCCGATTAGACATCTTTGGTCCATGCTGCATTCATATATCAATCGAACCGCACCAGAGTTCTTTTGGAAGTGGACCGAGACCCACTATTCAGGTGGTCTCGGTCCGCTTGTTTGGTGCGCACCAAGGTTCGGGTGGCAGCGTTCACACTTGTTCAAATGAACCGCACTAACAGAGCAATCACACCAGAGTTCATTTTAATCGAACCAAACCTGCCAAATGTGAACACCCTAAAGTAGGTTGTCAAAAATAAAAAGTGGGCCACATGGTATGAAGCTAGTTTTTCTTGTTCAACAAAATAAAGGTTTGAAGTTCAAATAACTAGAAACTAGAAATATATCTTTTTTTTATTCATATAAAAACAAATCATGACAAAATCTTGATTTTTGAAAGTCCAAATTGGAATTAGCCTAAGTTAATCAGGTTAGTGTTACCAATACATTTTTAATTTTTGCAGTGTTAGATGTTCCTTTCAGCTTCTTTTAAAGGTCAAAGGAGAGTACACCTATAAGGCCTTCAGAACATATCTAAACTTAAACTCTCATTTGGGCATCTATTCTTGGCATTTCCACACATTCTCCCTGAGGCACAAAAACCTCTTACGGGAGCATATATATTTGGTTCTTACAGCTCAGCCAACTCCTCTGGCTTATTCAGAGCAGTGCGTTATAAACTCCTCTGCACTGAGAGACTGGTGACGTTGTTTGTCAGACTTAGTGACCTTGGAGCACCACAACAAACTGAGGACGTAAAGTCAACAGTGTGAGGGAGCAAATGAACCACAACTGAAGCAAAAAGCAACGCATCTGTTTCTCATTAATGCACAAACATTACTGTTTGAGTTTAGCCATAACTGAGATGATGTAATATCAGACATGATTTCAGTCAGCCAGTACATTACACTGAAGTGTAAATAGGGTTTTTTAGTTAACTACAGTTAGCTATTTAAGATTTAGATGAAAATGGAATGGCTTAGTAGTTAAAAGTTGTACGTTACAGCCAAAAGTTACTTATTACCAATCCTAAACCTAACCTAAAATGCTACATTATTTCACACTAATCTCATTGTGAATTTGGTGACAGTAGGTTGCAAGTTCTTCGGCTTAGCATTACTCGGTCTGTGCTTATGGAAATTCTAACGATTTCCCCTAGTGGCCAAAGTGGGAATTGTTTTTGATTGAATGGGCATGTGTGAGCTCCAGTTTCTAGTTAAAATGTCCACAGAAAAGCGAGTTTAGTTGCAAATGATGTAATACTGTCAACAGGAATGTGTGATTATTAACTGTATCCCCTCACCCTAAACCTAACCTTTAGTGGATTTAAAATGGAATCTTAGAGGGAAAATGCTGTCCCACTTTATATTAGTTGTCTTTAAATACTATGTATTAACATTAAAATACATACAATACAATGTGCTTATTGCATAACTATATGTTTTTCAGTAAATTTCTTACATGATTCCCATTTGAGTAGGTTTAGGTGTAGGGTTAGGTTAGGGTTTAGGGTAAGGATTAGGGTAGGGTTAGGTTTAGGTTTAGGATTAGGGGTAAGGTTAACAGTGTAACTACAGATGTACTTAATTGCCGGTACTTTAAATGTAAGTACAATACAACAAAATGTATGTACACAATAGGTACATTTCATCAAATGCTAAAGTAAATATTAGTTAAAGACACCTTATATAATGTGGAACCGACAATGAAACCATCGATTTGTGTTTTTCATTGATTATGTGAATCAAATTCCTTCCAATGTGCAACAAAAACCTGTCTCTGAGGACAACTCAGTATCAGTCACGGACAGGGATAAAATTGGGGTGGAACGGGGCACCTCCGAGTCCAAAAAGAAAAAATATTGTTTAGTCTGTGAAGCGTCAGAACGTGTTCCACTATATTCATCTAGAGTGGCATTGTTTAAGTACAGACGTGCTCTGCGGCATGCCATCACTGGATGATAGATTGTATATAGCCTTCTCAGTTACAAGTATATCATTTTGTGGATTGCCAGCTTGAATGAAAGACATATTCAACGCTACATACAGAGAAATTGCATAATAAACTTTGCCACTTCCAATCGTCCAGTTTGTGCAGTAACAACAGATTCATACACTAACCTGCAAACTCATCAATGTCACTTTGTTCATTATTGAAGAAGTACAAAAACCTTCAGAACTTTTGAGTGTATGATAACTAGATCCACAACTTAGTTTGGACTGCCACCTGTGTGTGACCAGCTTCAGTAAATGAATCAGCCTCTTGTTGTCTCCCAACACTATTATGCCAGACTGTTTGAGGCCAACTGAGTGAATTGGAAAGTATACGAATTAGCCTTCTAATTTAAATGTCGGCTAACTTAAATATATCAATGCCTCAAAAATTCCTCAAAAAAGAAGGATTCATTTACACTACACAACAAGTGTTCTGTTAGATTTAAAGGTTGCAGAGAATCTCACTGCTACTAGTCACAGATAATTCTCCTCTCCTGTAAATAAGTTTGAGGTCACTTTTCCAGAGCAAGCTTCAGAAATCAGAGGATCCATAACATCATGTATTTCTGAGATGCTGGATGCTGTTCTGTGCAATTGCACAGTTTTGTCGGATATAGATTTCATTATGTGTAATGATACTAGCTGGAATCATCACATCCTCATAAAGTCTAAAATATGAGTCTGAAACCCAACAAAATTGTCTCTCTCTCCAAAATGCCTTCAGCCACCCTACCTCCACCTCCACCCTTTTCAGCCACACTATGTTGAGATTAACCTCCAAGGACAGATGCTCTCCTTTCCTATCTGATGGCCACCTCCCCTGCCTAAGACCCTCAGAGGACAGTGGTGATTGCCAATGAGTCATTCTCTCCCATTAGTTTTTCCTCTGACATTTATTGGCATTCTTGGGGATTTTAATAGCTCGATAAAAAAAGAATGTTTCGATTAACATAAGGAAAAGTATTTTGGCATGGGTCCACCTGCAGTGTCACCTTGATTTGATTTTAGTCATATCTCATCCTACTTACAGTTGTAGGTCATGTATGAACTTAATTTCCTAAAGTGCCTTTGTTATTCGTTGAAACAGTTGGCCAGATGTGTGCCAGTCAACACACCTCATTAGTTGCCCAGCATGTTTGAGCTTGATGGGCAGACATCGTGACCACCAGCCCCCTTGTCGGAGCCTTGAGAAGAGATATCTAATTAGAACAGGTGTCTTATTCAGGGTCTTTCCAATGCTGACCTGCTGCTTTAGTCATTACCTGCTGTTTTAAGTCAGGATCAAGTTTTGCCTGAAGGTGATTTTAGATTGATTGTGATAAAGTAATGTAATTTTCTTCATGTTATCCTTCAAGAGTATTTATCATTCTGAATAATTTACATAGGCCTTTTGTAGATACTTACGATGTAAGTGAGAATGTGGTTGAGGGTTGATTTTCAATGGTCCATTGTTGATATGTGGTCCAGATTGCAGACTTCTAATTAGAAATGTCAATGTTGGGGGAGGGGGGGGGGTGTGGGGGGGTTCTCAGTCTCAGACGGGGAGGCAACTGAGCTTTGTCCTCTGCCACCCAGATTGAGGAGTGAGTCACTATGCCAGTACAATAGAGCACATTTTAACAGAGTTAGACAGCCAGAGAAGAATTAGTTTAAAACACAAAAAATAACTTTGATGATTATTTAGAACTTTCTCCTTTTTTTGAGTTCTTGATATAGAACATATATATATATATATATATATATATATATATATATATATATATATATATATATATATATATATTCAGTATGCTATGCACGATACTTCACGGGGAGAGTAAATATTAAAATTAAGTGTTATATAATGTGTCTCTGTGCCAGATGACTAGAAAGGGGGAGACTTGTTAGTGTTTAATGTTTTGTTGTGTTATTTAGAAGAGTTTATGTAATGTTAAGGGGGTTACCATTATAGTGAATAGTGGAGCTTGAGTTTAGATCGAGGACAGGTAAAATTTTAGTTTGTATGATACTGCATTTCGTTACTCATTGAGCAATTGTTGTCAATCCAAGCATAGTGTTTCAATTTAGCATCCATTCAGCATGCCAGCAATCACTGTGCTAGCTGGTTCTAGCTAAGAAGGTTCTCTTCACTTGAAGTATTTAAGTTGAATTTACATAGTAATTTTAAATTTAGCCATATAGTTCAATATAAAATTAAGTGCCATTCAAATGTATGAATTAGCTCACTCAATATTTCCTGTTCAGCGCAATTAACATGCATGTGTAGCACAAAATTAAAAGTTCTACTAGCTTGAACTTGAGAGTTTAACTTGAAAAGTTTGATGTAACTGATTGCATAATTTTTTTTTTTCCCAATCTTAATACTGCTGACCATTACATGTCTTCTTCAATGAGCACTTTAATTTTTATCATTGATTCTCTGGCAAATTTGATAAACCATTGTCCCTATCCCTGTCTGTAGTCCCCACATGCTTCAAAACGTCAACCATTGTGCCTGTACCGAAGCAAACCAAAATCACTTGTCTAAATGACTGGCGTCCTGTTGCTCTGACCCCCATCATTAGCAAATGCTTTGAGAGGTTAATCAGAGATCACAACCGCTTCTTGTTTTCCCTTGTGTATTTAAGCCCTTGTTTTGCCTGGTTAGTTTGTCAGTCTTTGCATGTATTGTTGGATGCTCTGTGCCTGGTTCCCTGTGTTTTGTTTTCATTATATTCTGAGTTAGTTTGTTAGTTCTTTGTTAAGCTGCATTTAGATCCTCTTTCCTCAGCTGCCTCGTCACAGGTGCACTCAGTATTTCTTTTTTTTTCTCATTTAAAAAGTTTTACTTCTAAAGAAATGTATTGTAATTTTTGAATTGTAATTGTAATAAAGCTCTTAGTAACTACTAGTTAATTTGTAACTTAATTACATATTAAAAAATTAAAAGTGGTTAATTTGGTTGTACCACCAGTTTTTTTAATGCAAGACTTACTTTTAAGGACTCTTTCAAATATATTTGAACACAAATGTTTCTATAGTTTGATTTGACACGTTTTTCCGAAATGTGTGATAATCAAATGCATAGCCTATGTGTTGCAATCTCAGCATTACACTAGCTTTGATAAAGTGTACATACTGTATAGCATGTTAAATAAGTAGAACAGGATGCATGTTCAAAATATGTTGCTAGCATGCATGCCTTTGCCTTGTGTTTAGTTACTTTTGTAGAGACTTATAAGATTTCTGTGTATACATACTGTACATCCTGCATGCTAAACTGCCCACCACCCGCTAGCTTCAAACAGTTCACTCCCTTTCTGTCAGAACATTACCATTCTGGGTCAAAACCCAGACAGTCTACTAAGATGCAAAATCAGTGCCTGTGAAGATTCCCAGGTGGTTGTAGAATGTCTAGTCATATCCTTTCCCAGGCAGACCACATTATGAACAATTTATTCACAATCAAAATGTAATTTTCTGCAAACAATGCTAATGTTGCTAGATATGTGGAAAGCATATACAGCACATTGTACTGTAATCTTTGGGTTGTGTCTCATCATTTATTCACCTTCATGTTGTTTCAAACCTGTATCATTAACTCCATGGAACAAAAAAGGTGAAGTTTTGCAGAATGTTCACTTCGATTTGTTTCTGTAATATGAAACCATTTACAGTAGTAATAAACTGAACCTGTGGGGATTGAACCTGCAACCTTCTGCTTATCAGTTCTGTGCTTTAGCCCATTACGCCGCCACCACTCCACTAATGTCACCGATAACTGATCAAGATGCACCAAGTTTGAATATAGGAAGGAATAAATTAACTAGATTTTTACTAGTTGCAAAAATATTGCAGTTTTCATTTTTTATCCCATTCTTATTTAGCATTCTTAATTGTTGCACTTTTTTGCTGTTGCTACATTATCGAGTGACTCCGTATGCAATAATAACAGAAACTAAAGGCTTAATAGCAAACATTTTACTTATCTTTTTACAAGAGAGCAGAAACATAGTTCCTGTAGTACTGAATATTCCTGCTGAGCAGTGTGGACTCTACAGGCGGACTGATAATCTCATAGTCATTCAGGTGGAAAGAGGATAAATATGGCAGCGAATTCCCGGAGAGAGTGATAGGGATTGATTTCCCGCTGAAACCTGCTTTAGTGGAGCTTGAGAGAGTGTCAAGGGACTTCATCTCTCCTCTCTGTCAGACTGCGCAGCAGAGTGTGTCTATGGCTCATCTCAGTGTGGGCATAAGAGCCCACCTACACTATATGCAAAAAACAAAATGCAACCAGTTAGAAAGCTAGTAGTTGGTTGTGTTGCGTCGCTGGCAGTTTAGATGGAATAGAAGAACCCAAGGCAGAGTGTGAACGTGAGAGAGACGCTTTACTCTCATTAAACTATATGCACTGCAAAGTGACAGACTTAATTATTGTAGTGTTAATGTGAGAACCATGAATAAGAGACTAATTAAAGGTGTCACAGAGGAGAAAGAAAATAGGCAAATACACAAACACACACTGATGCTGTAGTACATCTCAGGGATTTTTTTTTATACTAGTGTCTGAGGAGGGGGGGGGGGGGGGGGGGGGGGGGTTCAATAGGACACCATTATTCCATTTATAAAGCACATTTTCAATAGTAATCAGATTAATACATTTTTCATTTTGAAGTAATTATTCATGCATTTCCGAATAATGTATTCAGGCACATGCCTAGTGTTTATGTCTGTTTTGTTTGTCTTGTTTTGTTTGTTGTTTTGTTGTTTTTCTCGTTGGGATGGCAAATTTCCGGTGGCCATAAACCACAGTAAAAGTATTTGAAATAAATGATGCATTGTATTCAAAGTTTTCTAGTGATATAATCACTTTGAACAAAACATTATTTAAATTGTTATTTATTATAAATTAAAGCAATAAAACACTAAACCTCACTGGTTCTCATTGCATCCTGTGAACAAACTTGGAATAGAGTGTAAGTAGCATTGATTACATTTATTGAGGTTTTAAGGCATTTTTCCCTCTTTTTGAGCTTTTTATTATGGCCAATAAACACTATGCATTTCAAACATTCACCTTTTGTGTTCAACAGAAAGAAAAAGATATACAGGTTTGGAGTGGCATATGGGTGAGTTAGGACATAATTTTCATTTTTGGATAAACTATTTCTATAAGACTGGTGTTACCACTTTAATATATATATATATATATATATTATATATATATATATATATATATATATTATATATATATATATATATATATATTCAGTTATGTGATGAAATTGACATAATCCCTTAATCAACTGTACAGGGCTTCAAGGAGGTCTTCACTAGTATTGTGCATGAGCCAAAATATATATTGAAGCAAGAGAGGAGATGCTTGCAGAAGATCTTCGAGGTATTTACTGTGGCATACTGCTGATTTTATGAGTATGTATTGTCAAACAAATGTTTTTGTTTCGTCAGAATGATGTAATACAGTAAGTTCTGTCATAGCAAATTTAGTAAAGCTTAGATAGTTATTTTTGCAGACGTTGCATGGTTTTAATACTTCTAACATTATGTTCCTCTTACAGTGTGATGCTGATACACCATATGAAAATGGCTTTCAAGCCCTGATCAAATGGATGGTGTGCTGGGGAATAAGAATCAAAGAGAAGGTAATTGCAGCCTTCAGTGCATACTTTCTTTTTTAACATGACTTTTCTCAGCCTATTTGAAAAATATGTTCACTTCAACGTGCAACGTGCTATTGCAAAGATATGAGTCAAGAATCATTCAAAGACATCCTGTGTTCCTGAAGAGACTATTAACACAGAAAAAATTACTCACCCTCATGATGTTTCAAACATGTTTCTTTTCTGATGTGGGGACAGAAAAGGAGATCTTTTTAATGATTATAACAGCCCACCCTTTCAATGCAATGGCAGTGGATAGAGGCTCAATTTAAAGCTTAGAGGACCCAAAAGATGTCATAAAAATAGCCCATGTGACTTGTGCATCTAATTTCAAGTTGTCTGAAGGCATGTGCTTAGTTTTTGTGAGAAACAACCTGAAATGAGAGTAGCTCCTTCAAAATAGTTTGTGTGATCACATGTTCATTTGTTCATTCTGTTCTTAATATTTTAAAAGCGAAATAGCTATATTTATATATGTATGTACTGTAGATGATGGATGATGTCATTCAGATAAGCTTCCAAACATGGTAGCAGCATGTTACCATGTCAAAAATACTATGGCAGTACCACAGTAACCTTTTGTTTCTGTATAATGAAATTAATATAATTAATACAATTTATATAATATAAAGTTGTCATATATTTATCTTTTCTACATTAAATATTTAAGATAAGATCTTTTTTGTCATTGCGGTTGACTATGACATAAAACACTAGCTGAAGCAGCACTTAAAGTTGATAGATTTTCCCTTTGTCCTGTATATAGAGTAATTTTGTTGCAACATGATCACACGGAAAATTACCAATGTTTTTGTACCCTGAAATTGAACCCATTCTGACGAATCACTGACAAATGCCTTCCCTTTGAGACATCAGTTCAAAGATGAGCACATAGTGCTACTGATTGCGTGTTGCAACATCTGAGACACAGGTTCTGGTTCAATGGAAACCAGAAAGTATTTGTGGTCACATAAACAATTGGGAGTGCGATTTGGAGGTTGCATTTTTGCCCTAAATTAGCATTTTTACTCCACTGACGGTTAGGTTTAGGGTAGGGGTCTGGCTTAGGAAGTAGGGTTAGGGTTATAAAAGGCATATCTGCTGACTGTATAACGTCATTTCATTTTGTCGCCACCCTGTGGATATTTCACCTCAACAACACTTCCAGCTTCGGCCACTGGGGGCAGTGGTTAAAATTTTAGTAAGAAGAGAATTATTTCAGCAGCAGAATTTTCAACCTCCTGTAGCCGAATTCACAGTGTAGTCTGTTTTGTTTACTTGTTTTCTATGTGGACTTTTTCCACACAGATACATCCTTGAGCGTGGGTTACTGAGAGCAGTGGAGATCAATTAATCATCTGGATAAACATGGTTAGGAAATAAGACCCAAGTACATCTGAACATTTGTCAATCTCCTCAACTTCTTGCAGAAACGTGAGATGGTTCTAAACAACGTCGTAAATGTCTCATGGCAAGGTTGTTTTATAAAGCTCCATAATCATAAACAAAATGCTTCTTCAGAAACATTATGAAGCAGAGTTCAATGTTTATTGTCTCATAACTATAAATAAAAGTCCAGGCGAAGATGATCGCTGACCTTGGATAAAATACAGTGGCTGTCTGTGCTTTTCATTGTGTCCCAGCCATCTATTTTCATCTTTATGTTCATCAGCAGTTTTTCTCCATGTATATAATCTGTGATCATATCAAGGTCATGCCCAGCCCTTTTGAAGCTTTTAAGACCTTTAAAGACTAAGTGTGCATAGGACTGAAATGTAAATGACACATGGTCCTGCAATCTCTCAAAGTTTTACCTCCTCTTGGCATAACTTGCAAAACTTGAGAAGTTGTACAATAAATATTTGGAGTGTAATAATGGAGTGGCGGTGGCATATTGGGCTAAAGCACATAACTGTTAATCAGAAGGTTGCTGGTTCGATCCCCACAGTCACCACCATTGTGTCCTTGAGCAAGGCCCTTAACTCCAGGTTGCTCTGGGGGGACTGTCCCTGTAATTAGTGCTCTGTAAATCGCTTTGTATAAAAGCGTCTGCAAAATGCGTAAATGTAAATTTAATCCAAAACCTGTGTTTTTAATTCAAAGTTGCAGACAACAGTCACAAAAGAGTAAAATGACATTCATATAAATAAAACGACAGATGCACACTTGTATTACATATTTACTTTAGTACTTAATTCAATTTCGCAGTACAACAACAAATCAGCAGTTACAACCTATCAAATCTGCCACTTGCAACAACTTTTGCAAAAAACAGTGACTGGACAAAAAAAGACATCACTTAGAGGAAAGTGAGCGAGGAAGTTGGACTACCTGGTAAGTTCTGAAAATATGCGCGTCTATTTGATTCCAGCTATTGGTTGTACTTTACTATGAACCAAGTCATAGAAGTCCCTCCTCTTGTCCTTTTCTGGAAGAGAAGGGGAATACTCACAGGTTTGCGTTACTCACGTGAACGCGAGTTTAAACACAAATTTATAATCCAGTGGTCAAACTTGCGCGAGCAATGCGAGGCGAAAATTATCTTTGCGTTATATATGAACGCACCATTATACCCATTGGTACCTAAATTCTATTTCATATTTTCATGAAAATATGGAACTCGTGGCATATGACAGCTGGCTGGTTTGTCGCATCCCATGTAGTTTTACCGAATACAAACATCCTGCAGAAATATTTCTTCAGATAATTCTCTCATTGCCATTCTTAGACATTACATGTGCGGTCTCTCAGCGTCAAATTCTGCACTGATCAACATGATCATAAAGTCTCATTTGATTTGTTACATGATAAATTCACTCTTAATCATTTAATTGTCAAGTTATTTAACTTATCCTGCCACTGCATCAGCGAGCCATTGCCACCGCTGGACTTGAATACTTACTAAAATGGCACTGGTGCTGTTGCATGATGTCATCACATTCTAAGATGATCCGTTTTGATTGGACCGGCATCAGTCGTTCCAGCTCTTGTGATTGATCATGACTTCATTGGCCCCACCCAGCACCAGTTCTTTCACATCATGCAAATGTCAAGGTGGGAGTGTCTGAAGTTGCAGTGGCAGATTTGAGAGGTTGTAAGTGCCGATTTGTTGTTGTACTGCGAAAGTGATTTAAAGTATAAAATGAATATGTAGTACAAGTTTTTGTCTGTCGTTGTATTTATATAAACTTCATTTTACACATTGTATCTATTTGTCTACAACTTTCAATTCAAAACACAGGTTTTGGACTATTGTCTGCAAGTGCAGATCGCAGCATTAACTTCAGTTTTTTATATATTACAGTTTTCACATCGGGGATTTGAGTATAAATGTAATCTTACAAGAACAAATACTAATTGTACAAGTTCTCAAGTTCAAATCTACATGCTCTCGAGTTTTGCAACAGATGAATCTTTTTGAGTTGTTACAGTGTGAGGGTGAATGAAATGTGAAATGATTGCCTTCACATAGCGCAGGGAGTCATTTTGTAGCCTTACGGAGCTGGGATAAGATCACCCAGATGTGCTGTTATTGTCCTTATACTGTGTGGAGAATATTACCAGCTAAACAACTTTGTCATTCTAGAATCAGTTCTTGCTCAGGAAAGTGCAATCAAAGATGCCTCTGTAAATGTGTGTGTGCGTGTGTGTGTGTGTGCGTGTGTGTGTGTGTGTGTGTGTGTGTTTATTAGTGGTTATTTGTTTGCGGAAAACCTCATAGACAATACCTCATCATAAAATCAAACACTGCTCAGGAAAGAGGGGAAGGGGGAAGAAATTTCATGCAGATGTGATTAGTGAGAGTTTACATAAAACACTTTGCCTTGCCAAACAGAATTGTCTGAACAAACAATTTCATATTGGATAATGATCTACATGATCTAACCCCATAGCATTTTTTTTTATAGTGTAACCTAATGTATTCAGGTTGGTTCAATGATGTTTCCACATGAAGTACATTTTAGATCTTTTTTTTTTTGTAAACCAGTGTCCACATATGGTGAATGATGTGGTTTCTCAGAACCTGTAGCTTAAAAGGAAAGTTTGCATGTGCATACGTTTGGCTGCCATGTGCTTATTAAAACAGCCTTCTGCTTTCCTGAATCTCATGTCTATCTCATGTGCAGGAGTGTGAAACTGCTTTTGTCAGTCCGTGGCCTCCTCTCCCCCTTTCGAGCCCCTGAGAAGCCAAGAACACCCACCAGTCCCTGGTTACATAGCACCCTGTATCCATGGAGACCGACCGTGCCATCTGGAACACAATATCCATGAGGCGTAATCAGATTCAGAAGTAGTAATCATTTATTTTAATGAACTCTGAAAAAAAAGCTCTAACATTTGTCATCTGGACCAGCTCTTGGAAAGGCACACATTTTAAAAATTTTCTGTAGCACTATTAAAACATTGACCCTGACTAGGGGTGTGTTTCCTTTAAAACTACTTAACTCACTGCTTAACCATAGTATGATTGTTGGAGAAATTAAGTAGCTAGTAACAGCTTTTTCCCGAATCCGTAGTAACAATGTTGCACATCTATTGATCGACCCACGTTGGTTCAGCTATATAGTACTGTTGTTAATGACGTTACAAAGAGGGTTGAGTAATAACTTCTGTGGATAAATTATAAAAGCTCATTTGCACGTATTCCAGAAAGCTGTTTAATGCGCGAAAGCTGCTGAAGACATGAAAGCATGTAAATGCGACAGATAAATTGTACTGCAATAGTGGTATTTCCCTTTACATCAGACCTTGGGGTTCCCCCGGCGCATATGAGCACATACGAATATGATTTTTCTTCAAAAACATGTAAAAACTTCACTTAAGCATTAACGCAGACACATAAAGATGTGTCCTCTGACAAAAGCTGCATGTGTTAAATCGCTTTCTCTTAGCCTTTAATCCCATAAACAGCTGAATTCATGTTTACATACATATCAGAATGCCACTTTCTGCAAACCCCTGGAATAAGCAATTTTCTTAAGTGCATGTACATTTTGAAAAAGTCTTGACATAATAAAATATATATCTATATAGAATTAAAAATATAGAAGCCTCAGAAAAGTGAAATGATGTCCACACAGCAAACTTACAAGTAACTAGTCTTCTAACCACAGGTGGAGAGCTGAGGTTCCAACCACACAACTTTGCACACACAACTTTTGCACAACTACGGTTCTGGGAAACACCAAATCGTTGAACTATGTTTATATCAATGGAATGTGACACCATAGCAGGCTAATGATGGTTTTGGGAAATGCACCCCAACCCGACACTGCAACATAGGCTCATGCAAGTTAATGTGGGTCAGTATTATCTGTTTGTCTGATCAATAAAAGATAGGGGGAGATGTTTGGGAAATGTGTTTGAAAACACATTTTTGCAATTCCGTTTGGTGATGTTAGTGGCTAAAAAATCAATCACTTCACCTTTTAAGTGAAAGTTCACCCAAAAATGAAAATTATGTCACCATTTACTCACACTCATGTCGTTCCAAACTTGCACTGCATCTTCTTAAGAGATTTTAATTCTGCCTAACATATTATATTGTGTTCCACAGAAGAAAGAAATCCAAATGGGGTTGGAACAACGTGAGGTTGAGTAAATGATGACAATTTTAATTTTTGGCTGAACTATCACTTTTACTCCCCAAGTTTACCTTAATTATCATTATCTGTTGTGAAAGTTTCATTATTAAAAATAACACAGCTGTACTGCTGCTTGTCTTTTTAATCCACCTGTTGCCTTTAAAGAGTTATTCACAAAACAGAAACAGTGGTGAATAGGGACAGTCTAGAATAATACGTTTCCTAATGTAGATTATGCCTCTCTTAACACAGGGGAAAAGACTGAACATAATAATTAAAAAGAGAACGACTCTCTCTCAGTCTATTCTCTTTCCTGTTACACTAAATGGCCAAAGTATGTGGACACCCATTCTAATTCTAAGGCCCTTAAAGGGGTCATGATATGCTCTTTTTATATATAATTTTATTATCTTCCCTGTGGTTCACTGATAATGTTAATTTAGTAATACTGTATATGATGGCCCTTTGACTGAAACGCTTGTTTTTGGCCTAAGTGCCTCCTAAAAACTTCAGCGTAATCACCCACTGTTATGATTGGCTACCATCATGCAGCCTCTCAAATACAGCCTTCTTTGAAACTCAATTGGAAGAAAATGAACAAGCTCCCTAATATTATAAAAGTAAATTTCAGAGCGCACATCCAACATATTGCAACCGATTATATTAAACTGTTCATCTCATGCACAACTGTTAGCATTCAGCACCATAAACTATAAAACAGTCAAGACATTTGAAACATTCATGAATGAAATGGTATACTTACTGTTTTGCAATTGGGTACAATAGTGTTTTTCACTGCACCATCCTTCAATAACTGTACCTTTGCAAAGCTTAAATCGTATTATGACTGGTTCAAAGCAATACACGCTGATATGAGCCAAAAAAACAACAACACACATACATAGTCCAAAGCACGGTGCATAGATGCACACACATACAGTATCACATCGCTGGAAACTCTTCAAAATGGTTAAAGACATCCATCTAGTGCATGTTTACAGACACCAACAATTAAAAATAGTGCAGATGAGCGAAAGAACGTGTCCAAGATGCATTTGTGCTAAAAACAGCAAGACCCAGAGCAACTGATGAAACCAAATGGATTTCTCCTTTTCAGAGATGTAACGTCATGGCGTCTTTTAAAAGCACCGCCAGCTACATGACAGTGGTCAAAGACGTCTGTCTAGTGCATTTTTATAGACAAAAATAATTAAAAATAGTCCAGGTTATACCCCTTTGGAGTTCAGGAAAAGCTAGGCTAGACTAGGCCTGTTTGTCCTACTTTCTCTCAGTTTACAAAATGAAGCTCCAGTGTGCGGGGCCAAGGATGCGATGATGTGAAGAAGGCATTGATGTTTTTTGGTCATGAATTAATGCCACCCCCACAAATAATGTAGTGAAGTCGCAGAAGTAGAGAACAAGGCGTTTTTGCAGCATGGAATCAATAAATACTTTTATTGCATTGGAGATTACGTTTTTAAGTTCTGAAATGTACAGTATGTATTTATAATTGGATGACCTCTTATTTGTCAAAATATTAAGGGAAATTGTATTCCTCATGACTTGAAACCTTCTAGTGATGACAAATCACAATTATACGGTATGTGTGCTTCCAACAGATCAAAAGTTTGAGGAGGGTCCTTTTTTATTACAGCATGACAATGCTCATGTGCACAAAGCGAGGACCATTAAAACATTTTTACTAAGGCTGTGTGGAAGAACTTGACTGGTCTGCACAAAGGCCACACCTTAATCCTGTTTAACACCTTTGGGATGAGTTGGAATGCCAATTTTGAGCCAGATCCCATCGCCTAACATTAGTGCTTGACCTCATTGATGCTCTACAGTAGTGTCTGAATGGGAGCTCATCCCTGCAGCCATGTTCCAACATGTAGTGCAAAGTCTTCCCAGAAGAGTGGAAGCTCTTATGAAAGATAAGGGAGGACCGACTCACTATTAATGTCCATGGTTTTGAAATTAAATGCTCAACAAGCACATAAGGATGTGGTATTTGGGTGTCCAGATACTTTTGATAATATAGTATATCTTTTTAATCTTCGAAAGCAGCTGCTGACCATACAGTATATACTGTAGGATGGCAAACCATTTGCTATTGAGTTTTTCTTTTGCTATTTGTAAAGAAGATTGCATCAGTTGTTAACTTTATGGTTGTGCAAATTAAATTTTCACCCTCTTCATATCAGTGAAATTAGATTTTGTGCTGATTTTATGAATTTGCAACTGTGACGGCAGACAAATGTGCAATTAGTTTGCAGGGATGTATGGAGTTTTGCTGCTTTGGGATCGATTATAACTGAGTAATCAAGTGTTTCTTTATGTCAAGCACAGATAGAAATAGTAACAGCAAGGAGAGCAGGGGAAAATGAGACAGAAATGTATTCAAATGGTTTATCTGGATAAGTACGCTGGGTGGATGTATGTCTGTGTTTTTCTCTTTCTGTTGGTCTCAGTAGTGTGATTAAGAATGTTTATTGCAGGTAATTAATGTGGGAATACTGTAAAAGAAGGTTTTATGGGATTTTACTGGACTGGACCTATCATATCGCTTAACTGTATGTTTCCCTCATGCTTTATTTGCATTTTTATACATCAGTTAATTCTGGTCCATCTATTATCATTGGATAAGTGACATTACAACACATATACAATACTGTGTCTGTAGCACTAGAATGTTTGTATCACTCCACATCATTTGATGCTTTGGCTTCTTTTGGAACTATTGTCATTGGTGAAACAAACATAAACAAAACAGCTTGCCATATACTCAGTTTTCCTGAGCAACCACTGGGTGGCGCCAGGATGATTCTAATTCAGACATGGGCAACATTCGGCCCGCGGGCCAGATCAGGACCTCCATATGGTTTAATGTGGCCCGCGGCTTATTTATCGTAAAAGTTTTTTTTCGTTGGATATTTCAGTTAACTTGCATTGGGACCTAACGCATCTCCACAGGCGTTTAACGTGCTCAGGTTTGCCAGATAAGAGACGCAACACCCCCAGTTTGAGATTTATACTTGCGCAAATTGGAAATATTCCGCCTAATATTATAATTATTTTGTGCCATCTGGCAACCATGTACGCGAGTACGCTTTTTTCCCCTTTGAACTAATTTAGCAATTTGTAGTGCAATATTCTGCTCAAGGAAAAGTGTTATACGGCTACTCTGTGTCCATTGAGGCTGCTTGTGATGTTTGGTGCTTCTTTGCAGGTAAACCTTCACAGTGATTAAATTAAATATAAAAGTAGATCTCGGCATCATTGACATGCGAGCAAAAGCAAGCCAGAGACGAATATGTATATGTATTTTTTTATTTGTGCAATTTAGAAATGTTGAAGTCCACTCGCACCTGTATGTTAATCTAACTCTTGCAGTAATTATTTATCATAGTCATGCAGCCGGTGTTATTCCGTTGTGTGCTGAAAGTCAAACCATCGAGGAGACACGCATCATGTAAATGGGTAATGTTTTAGAAAAAAATAAGTAAAATTGCCTGCTTTGCCCAAACATTAAAAGTTCTATATATATATATATTTTTTTTTTTTTATTATTATTATTATTATTAAAACAAACCCCTGATGTAGAGATTGTTAAACTGAATAATAAATTATCAGGGAAGTAGAGATGGTAAAATAAATGTATAAACTCAGCCTGAGTTTTTAATGCCTGATAGAAAAGTATCTACCTTTGTAGTGCAATACAATACTTTATGCAATTGCAGAATAGTCTCATTAGTCACAGATACACTTCAGAAAATTTAGTTCATAACTATTTATGGGCTTAAAAGTTACAAAAACCAAATCATTGCAGAACATTGTATCTCATAAGGAATACAATGTGGCCCCCTATGCTCTACTTAAAGCCCGACGTGGCCCCTTTACCAAAATAGTGGCCCACCCCTGTTCTAATCGCATGTTTCTGATTCTGGTCTAAAGAAGCAATGTAAAAACTTCCAATCGAGCAATCTAGATGGAGAGCAATGACTTTTTTAAGGTTTATTTGGGAGTAAAAATGAATTTTAGGCTCAATTTGTGCAGTTGTTGGGTGTCATAACATCTTAAATGATATAAACATAACTAACCTAGGACCATTGATTCATGTCATTTACCCACTCAGGTGTGGCACTGTCAAAAAGAACTCTTAATGCCATCTTGAATCTTAAGCACCAGAACCATTTTTTTTTTTTTTTTTTTTTTTTTAATACTCTAAACACCACATTATCTGCAAAGAACATATGCCAATGTGAGTGAAAATGGAAACTGGAAAACACACACCAGTTATGAATCGTGGAACACTTCCGCATTCAGGAAAAAGGTGGATTGTGACATAATGGTTTGACAGTTATGGTCATGACATTAGTAATTAATTTTAACAGAAATGTTATTAGGCATTTTTAATCATACTTGTCTCATGCTAACATGCTAACTTGTGTTTATACTTTAAAATCATTGTATCATTTATGTTTGTTTATGTTTGTTGGCTTCCCCTATAGAATTCCATTGTAACGTTTGATCCTGCTTTTGTATCTTTTGGAACTTGGTAGAGCAAATATTAACTAAATAGCTTACCAGGATTTTTCAGGATGTGACCATGAAAGGTTGGTTACTAAATATTTACTTGTTTATAGATGTCTTAACAATATCACACAAGCAAATGCATTATTGTACTGCAGTTTCCCTGTGAAATGTCCTGCGGGGGGTGTGAAAAGCAAGTGAAATGATGTTGCAGTCTGACAAGGTTGTTAAGGTGAATAATATGGAGATTTTAATGAGTTAAACTCACCTCCCTAACCTTTAAAATTTAGCCTAAACCTAACCAATAGTGTTCTAAATGATAAATAAGAGGTGAACAAAATAGACACCGTTAACCAATACCTAAACCCATCTGATAACAAATGCGACATAAAAAGCAAATTTTCTGAAGCAACCACATAAATTCGAGACACTTCCATGACAGTTTAGTTTTACATGTCAGCTTTCGTGCTTGGCTGGACTCGAGCCTTGATCATCTGAGTACAAAGTCCAAACTCTCTATCAGGTCTTTTAAAATCACCTCTTTCTACCCATTGAGTTTGTTGGGTTTTTTTTTTTTTAATCTAGACCTGCATGCATCACATGTTTCTGTATAACCTCCATGTCAGCTGTGACATTCCCTTAATCACATTTGCTACAAAAAAATCAATAGAGTAAATTAGCTGCAGCATTTAAAAGCTCGTGCATAGTTTTAAAATTGAAAATGTACACATTCAGCTCATTCCAAAAACAAGGTCACCCTGTGAACAAAGAGATGGCATTTAGAAACAACACAAACAAACCAAAACCCCCAAGAGAAATAAACAGAGACAGAATCCTACATAATTCAGCTTTGCTATCTTTCAGCTTTGCACATCCCAGCCTAATATCCAAATGAACTTTTTCGAGCCAGAGACTGTGATAAAGCCTATTGTCAATCCAAGCTATTGGCTGCTGGCTTATGCAGATAGTCAATAGGGGGCTCATCCTATGCCCCTTCCATTAAAACACTTTTATCTCTGCAGAAAATGCTTTGAAAAGCCTCTGAACTATCCTCAGCTCCTATAGAAACCTAAGAGATGAGGAGTAAGGGAAGTAATGAAGTGCAATCAGTTGAGAGTTTGAGTGGGCATTGTTGGCATGGAGCTGAACTGAACAGCACAGCTGGGGCTATGGATGTTGACTAAATCAACAGAATCAGCACCCTAACAGACATTCAGAGGTCTGAAGCTATCGAGAACATGTATTAAATCGCTTGAATTTACAGTGTTTTCTAACACACATTTTCAAAAAATTACGTCTAAATCAACAACAATAAGACAGAAGCTATTTGTGAATTCATATATTTTTATAATGCATTTATTATTAATTTGTCATATCTGATTTATATAGGAAACTGTATAAAATTGTTCAGATTCAATATATGTTTAGGATAAAAATCAAGAAAGCACATTCAAACTCCACAGCCCAGCTAGCTTTTCATTGTGTTGCTCATTTAAGAAAAATGTTGTTCAAATTATATTTCCTAGAAAATTAACATTTCATTCATAACTAAATTCAGTATTTAAAAAAAACATGGACCCAAGACATTGTGTTACAAGTGATGAAAGATTTGTCAAGTCTCAGTTTAAAATATTTAAGTAATATCAAGTCAGGTTTTAATTTATACCATTAATTCTTAGAGTTCAACTAATAAATTATGCATAAATTATGTTGTTGTGCTTTTGTTTGTTTTTGCTTTTCTTTATTAACTCATATAACTAAAATTAAGTAAAATAAATAGATAAATAAATAAATAAATAAATACTCTTCAGGCAAGTGATGCACTATGTAGAGAGCAAATCTACAACCTAGCATATGTAATGATGTGCAACATTAAGTTGTACTGTACATAAAAATAGACCTACCTATTTCTGAATATTCACAATATTTACAGTGGTGGCCAAAAATATTGGCACCCTTGATAAATATGAGCAAAGAAGGCTATTAAAAATAAAATCTGCATGGTTTATCCTTTTGATCTTTCACTAAAAAAAAAATCACAAAAATCTAACCTTTAATTGAAAACAATTGAAAGAGGGGTAATATCTCATTATTAAATAAATATTTTTCTCCAAAACACATTGGCCACAATTATTGGCACCCCTAGCAATTATTATGAGTAATATACACTCACCTAAAGGATTATTAGGAACACCTGTTCAATTTCTCATTAATGCAATTATCTAATCAACCAATCACATGGCAGTTGCTTCAATGCATTAGGGGTGTGGTCCTGGTCAAGACAATCTCCTGAACTCCAAACTGAATGTCAGAATGGGAAAGAAAGGTGATTTAAGCAATTTTGAGCGTGGCATGGTTGTTGGTGCCAGACGGGCCGGTCTGAGTATTTCACAATCTGCTCAGTTACTGGGATTTTCACGCACAACCATTTCTAGGGTTTACAAAGAATGGTGTGAAAAGGGAAAAACATCCAGTATGCGGCAGTCCTGTGGGCGAAAATGCCTTGTTTATGCTAGAGGTCAGAGGAGAATGGGCCAACTGATTCAAGCTGATAGAAGAGCAACTTTGACTGAAATAACCACTCGTTACAACCGAGGTATGCAGCAAAGCATTTGTGAAGCCACAACACGCACAACCTTGAGGCGGATGGGCTACAACAGCAGAAGACCCCACCGGGTACCACTCATCTCCACTACAAATAGGAAAAAGAGGCTACAATTTGCAAGAGCTCACCAAAATTGGACAGTTGAAGACTGGAAAAATGTTGCCTGGTCTGATGAGTCTCGATTTCTGTTCAGACATTCAGATGGTAGAGTCAGAATTTGGCATAAACAGAATGAGAACATGGATCCATCATACCTTGTTACCACTGTGCAGGCTGGTGGTGGTGGTGTAATGGTGTGGGGGATGTTTTCTTGGCACACTTTAGGCCCCTTAGAGCCAATTGGGCATCGTTTAAATGCCACGGCCTACCTGAGCATTGTTTCTGACCATGTCCATCCCTTTATGGCCACCATGGACCCATCCTCTGATGGCTACTTCCAGCAGGATAATGCACCATGTCACAAAGCTCGAATCATTTCAAATTGGTTTCTTGAACATGACAATGAGTTCACTGTACTAAAATGGCCCCCACAGTCACCAGATCTCAACCCAATAGAGAATCTTTGGGATGTGGTGGAAAGGGAGCTTCGTGCCCTGGATGTGCATCCCACAAATCTCCATCAACTGCAAGATGCTATCCTATCAATATGGGCCAACATTTCTAAAGAATGCTTTCAGCACCTTGTTGAATCAATGCCACATAGAATTAAGGCAGTTCTGAAGGTGAAAGGGGGTCAAACACAGTATTAGTATGGTGTTCCTAATAATCCTTTAGGTGAGTGTATTCATTCCCATTCATATTTTAATTTATTTTAGTGCTCCTGGGTGACTAGGAACATGAAATTGTTCAGCCATGACTTTGTTTCACAGGGATATAAATATGAGGTAACACACAGGCCAAATTCCTTAATCATCAATCTCAGAGGGTTAGACTAAAGCATATAGTTCTGATTTGCAAAAGGTTGTTGAGCTTCACAATATGGGACGTGAATATATAAAATAGCCAAAGCATTGAAAATGTTTCCACCATCAGGCCAATAATCTCCTAGGATCACAGCTGGATAATTTTATATATATATATATATATATATATATATGCCCTGGCCGTGAGTGCTCAGTGTCCGGTTGCCGTACACCGGCTGTGTGACCCAAGGATTGAGGAAACCCTGGAATGCTCTTTCTTTTGAAACCCCGGACGGGCTGCGGTGAACACAAAACAAAAGGGAACACAAGATTCTCTTCCCAGAGCAAACGAACTGGGTGGTCAGGTTCGGACAGAGAAAGGTGTCCCCCACCAACCTAGGGCACATCATCAATCACCAAGCCGCGAGCTTCAGGGGCGCGTGGAGGGTTCCTCTCTAGCCTGACACTCACGGCGGCCTAGGGAAGCATGGCTTTCAGCTCCGCGACATCACCAACGTGCTCTCCGATGCTGCTATCGTAACCTCATCCTGCTCGCGAGCTTTGAAAGAGACATTAAGCTGGCACTGAGATGAGCTACCTGTCTCATCCCAGAACTCTACTGGTGCAAACGAGTGTGCTGGGGAATGAGTAGTCCAAGGGGGATTACCTGCAGAGCCGCACACATTGGAGTCCTCAAATCGCCTCCAGTGTCAACTGACCCGGCCTCGTACCCGTAGGTAGAAGACCCGGTGCGGGATGTGGCTGGAGTAGCTTTCCCCCGGAAGAAGGAAAGCCGAGACTGCAACATTGCCATGGTCATGTTCTCGGAATGAGGACATGAACCATCCACGAATGCTGCCTCTACGTGATTACGGACCAGGCACGTGAGGCAGCGATCGTAGCTGTCAGAAGTGGAGAGATAGCAACCGCAAACAGGAATTACACACAGATGGAATGGCGTCTTTAAAAAGACGCTATCCGTCAGTGCACACTTTTTTAGAGGAAATATACTCTTTTATTTGCAAGCATATATACTCTTTTAGCTGTCGAAGCACCCAGGGGCGTACTCTGCATCAATCACGCAGAGGGTGAGAAAACTGCTGAAATGCACCATATGTCCAATAGCATACGCTTCTTAGTGTGGTGAATAGACCGGCGGTGGAATTTTGCTCTCAGTGAATCAAACACTTGGCTCCAAAGAAAATCTGAATGAGTGGTTGAGAGCCAGCTCCTTTTATACCCGTATGTCCGGGGGAGTGGTATGCAAATTCCACTTGCCAATTCCCAATTGCCTTTTCACAAAGGTCAGAGGTGTTTGGGGCTCCCAAGAGACACAACGTCGAGTGAGTGACAGATAGGGAACTAGATACAGTTGCTAACTAACTATAGTACTGTAAACAACATTCGATTTTTAGAACTAACTCACTCACTGACACACGTATATCACCAGTCATCTATTTGATGTGTGTTTACATCTGGAAGAAGTGTTTTTTTTAAGTATTTGAGATGTTTATCATTGCAAGTGTTTGCAAATCTGATCTTTTTAAGATGTTTAGCAGCAAGAAAAAAAATCTGCCAATGGGGTAAGAAAAATACATTTAATTCAAAGGGAAAACAAGTGTATTTTGCTTACCCCATTGGCAGATTTTTTTTCTTGTTTTAAGTATAAAGTTAGTTTTAATTAGATTTCTCTCAAAACAAGACTTAAAATATTATGCCAGTTTGCTTGACAAGTATATAAATCACATTTTAAGAATGTTTAGATATTTTTACTGGAAAACAAAAAAAAAATTCTTGTCTTGAAAATAATTTTTTGCAGTGTTGACTTTTTGAGATTTCAAATGCCAGAGTTGTTGTTAGTGCATTAGTATATTTTGCTTTACAGTTTTCAGGCAGCAAATGTCGATATTAAAGGAATAGTTCCCCAAAAAATTAAAATTCGTGTGCATTTTGGTGCTTCAGAATGTTGGTACCCATTCACTTGCACTGTGAGGATCTACAGAGCTGAAATTTTCTTTGTTTGTGGTCAGCAGAAGAAAGAAATTAAAACACATGGATGGCATACAGGTGAGTAGATGATTACAGAATTTAAATGTTTGGGTGAACCATCCCTTTAAAAGTTGTTTTCAGTGACATATACACTGACATGTTTGGGTTTGGTTTACTGCACATTTCTAAACAAATTAAACTGCACAAGTATCTCAAATTTTAAAGCAATGACTCATCTCAAGCCATTAGCTCAAGTCACAATTTCTGCCATAAAGTTATAAAATCATGTATCAAGTATTCTAATATATGCCAAGTCATGCCATGTTTTAGTTAAAGTCTGACTAAAGCCCAAACTTAAGTTTTCCAGTGCACATTTCAGGCTGGAGTGGCAGAATAATCATATGTGTGAATTGCAGCCACAGTCATTTATTTTGCATTTTATACTTTTATCATTACTACAAATCTAGTGCTCATTATAAATGATATGGAGTCTTTTTGAAGGTCATGTTATATAATTATAAGTCTGCTGACATTTAGCTAGTAATATGAAATAGGCCATAGATTAAATGAAACCATTTGGTAATTTCAGTGTTAGTACATTAGTGTGCTAGTGTGATATACTTGCTCTTTTATCTGGAACTGGGTGACATTATATAGGCTATATTATTAATACACACAATTAGATTTTAGAAGTTTAAATAAACTATTTCATCTTAAATTTGCTATTGTGAATTTATTGAAGATACTTTTATACTACACGCAGGCAAAAGTAAAAATAATAACCCAAGATATATTTTATTTCTTTGACTAATTAAGTATCCAAATATTTAGTACAATTTTTCTTTTTTTACTGTATATAGAATGTACATTTAAATTATCAAAAGTCACTGAGTGGTATTGTTTGGGTTATATGGGCTGTGAGTATCTTGGAGAGAAATCGTTTAAAACTTGCCTGTCAAACTACTTTTTTTTTCTCTAATTCACTTTCACAGTTCACCAGAGATCGTTTATTTTGCCATTGTAATTCAGCAAGTAGAAGATCAATTTGCTCCCACTATTATTAAAGAAACTACCCATTTGTAAAAAGATATAATGATCCCAATTATGCAACTAGTTTGGTGTTAATCTGATGAAACTATTAGCTATTTTGTTATTATTAAAACTTTTTCTTTTAAAGTAAATTTACAGATTAATAAATCCGGTTTTGAGATTCTACAAATGATTTGTGAGATTATTATATATTTCGGCTTGCATTCCTGTGCAGCAATGCATTTATTTTGCTATGGTGGTTCTTTGCTCCAAAACCAATAAACTTGAAGATTATGTTTTGTTTATTTTAATGTGCCTTAAATGCAGATGAAGTCATGATCTGCTAACTTCATGTTATTGAAGTCATGATCATGTCCTATTATTTTCTACAGTGCAGACCAGTAGTGTTGTCAGTGTCATATTGTAGTTGTATGCTTAATTTTCCCAGGGCTGTATACGTATAATAACTTCTAAGGATCAATATTGCATATACCCTTGGTATACCCACTTGTTTTGCTGCTTCAGAAGTCCTAATCTACAGTCGTTGATTTCCCTTTAACTGTATTGGATGCTGTTTTGTGAAACTGGAGATTCTTTGTTGTAATTGGTGCATTATCACTTGAATTCTACCATTGCCGCTGCCATCATCGACTGAGGGAATTTATGACAGTGAGTGGAGTCACCTTCATGCTGAAATCATGCTGTATCAGGTAAAATTACAAACAAAATACAATTAACATCCTGTAAAATAAGGAATCATCCCATAATTAAGGGAAAAAATTGTGTTCCATATGAAATCTATACGTGATGCCGTTTGTCCCGTATTGCTGAGAATGTTTCACAAATCGAGAGAAATTGACCTGAAACACACACCTTTCACATGAGTTTTTTGAGATATCAGTGAGCGATCAGTGACAATCAGCATGTGTTTTCTGTCAGAAGCAAGATAATTTTGTTAAAATCATACAGCATTTGAGTGCATGTAAATTGTTTCCCACCATTAGGAATTTAAAACACCAGTAAACGCACCTATTTATTACATGCCATTTCATTTTATTGCATATGTCAGAGCTCGTACTGGAAGAGAGTGAGAGGTAAGAAAACTGAATTACTGCATTAATTCAAAATAAAAGTACAGTAGTAAAGGTTTAGTTAAAACACTTAACATGATTTTCTTACATTTCCCTTGTGATAAACACTATTAGCTGTCAAAACAACGACAAGTCTTTTCTTATGTTCAAATGAAATGCACTGCTCCGCTGTTGTAATTTTCTTTTGAAATATCACCTTTATAATGTAGAATGATGCTGCTTTAACACATTTTTTTTTTATTTCACTACATGTCCACACACATACAAATTATTAGTAAAATGCTGAACACTGGCTGTATTGCATAATACTTTTTTTTTTTTTTTTTGTCACTGAGTACTTAATTATGTGTAATGGATACAATGCCCAAGTGACTGCGAGCCACTCCAGTAATTCATAGTTATATTGAGCGAGGGCCAAATAGTCTGATACAGAACAAGACACAGCCACAAATATCAGTGACTGCCACCTAAAAGAAATGCAGCACAGTTTAACAGATCCACTAGATAGAGCTTATTCTCCTGCAGAGGTCAAATATTAAGGAGGGAAGCTTGGAGATCTTCTGGGATATCTGGATCTCATGAATAATTCTATGAAGCTCACAGTACTGAGGTAAACTGATGTTAGACTCCCCTTATCTAGCTATCTGTATCTGCCAGGCAAGGTAATACTCAAGTAGGTTATATTTTATCAGACATAAACCTAGGTGGTGGTGTGCATTGGGAGAAAGAGAAGGGCGGGGGTGGATTGTATGTGGTGGTTCCATTTATAATTCCATATTGTTTGCATTTATGAGGCTGTTTTACCGATATATCTTTGAGTTCAGAGAAAAATGAGAATATCTAATGAGAGACCAAGCAGAGGCAGTAAAGCAGACAGAGATTTTATATAAATATCTGGTAAATGTACCACATCTGCTATTAACACATGCAGCAGCTTACATGTATACATGACTAAGTTCAGGCTGGAAACTCTGAATGGCTTAAGCTGATAGGTTCTTTGAATATGTTAGCCAATCAGCTCGCTCACATGTGATATGTCAATAAAAATGATTGCAATAAAGCCGGTTTCACTGCAGCACGCTGTGAGAGTTTTCTCTGAAACCCTCCACCTGTCTAGATCTGCAACGTGGGGATTGTATGTATGTCTAATTGTGCAGCAGCATGTCATACATGCTTGATGCAGCATGTCTTGTATTTTTCTAATTGTGCAGCAGCCGCAGTCTCCGAACTTGCACTGCAGCATCAGCGTAGCAGATCTAGACTGACAAGACCAATATCCTGTCAACTTTGTGATTGGCTCAAACTTCTTCACCTATAGCATCTAAAATTGAATTTTTCCACCAACATAACAACTCTTAAGCCAGGAACATCCTTCACGCAAGTATGTATACGCAGATGTGAGTGCATGACCAACATGCAGTCTGGCTGAACACATGCATCCATGCGTTACTGTGACAGTCACAAACCTCAACATTCAAGTTTGCAGACACTTAGGTTGTCATTATAAAATGACAAAAAGTCATTATAACTCATTTTTTAACCACCCCACAGATTTAACATTAGTAAACTATAGTTTTGGCAAGTCGTTTAGGACATCTACTTTGTACATGACACAAGTAATTTTTCCATCAATTGTTTACAGACAGATTGTTTCACTTTTAATTGACTATATCACAATTCCAGTGGGTTAGAATTTTCCAAGTTATCTGTGCCTTCAAGCAGCTTGGAAAATTATGTCTAGCCTTTAGACAATTAGCCAATTAGCTTCTGATGCTAATTGGAGTCAATTGGAGGTGTACCTGTGGATGTATTTCAAAGCCTACCTTCAAACTCAGTGCCTCTTTGCTTGGCCACTAGTCTGGTTCATACTTGGCAGCAATTTCCAAACGCATGTTTGGGGACAAAGATATTACTTTTTGAATAAATGTCCTCTAGTCTAATTAAACAAAAAAAACTGAATGGCCCTGTTTGGCCATAATGACCAATGTTATATTTGGAGGAAAAAGGGTGAGGCTTGCAAGCCACAGATCACCATCCCAACCGTAAAGCATGGGGGTGGCAGCATCATGTTGTGGGGGTGCTTTGCTGCAGGAGGGACTGATGCACTTCACAAAATAGATGGCATCATGAGGAAGAAAAATGATGTGGATATATTGAAGCAACATCTGAAGACATCAGACAGGAAGTTAAAGCTCGGTTGCAAATGGGTCTTCAAAATTGACAATGACCCCGACTCCAAGCATACCTCCAAAGTTGTGACGAAATGGCTTAAGGACAACAAAGTCAAGGTATTGGAGTGGCCATCACAAAGCCCTAACCTCAATCGGATAGACAGTATGTGGGAGCAAAGAGGCCTACAAACCTGACTAGTTGCAACAGTTCTGTTTGGATGAATAGGCCAAAATTCCAGCAACTTATTGAGAAAAGCTTGTGGAAGGCTACCCAAAATGTTTGACCCAAGTTAAACAATATAAAGGCAGTAATACCAAATACTAACAAAGTGTATGTAAACTTCTGACCCACTGGAAATGTGATGAAAGAAATAAAAGCTGAAATAAATAATTATCTCAGTATTATTCTGACATTTAACATTCTTAAAATAAATTAGTGATCCTAACTGTCCTAAGACAGGGAATGTTTTCTACGATTAAATGTCAGGAATTGTGAAAAAGTAAGTTTACATTTATTTGGCTAAGGTGTATGTAAACTTCTGTCTTCAACTGGATGTAAACTTCTGACTTCAAATGTACCTTCAAAAGTCTGTGCCTTTAAACTGAATGTATTATTGTTCAGGTAAGTTGCTTTAAAGATATTGGGTGTTTCTCAATGCTAAGATCAAATTTTCATTCTTGCGTTCTTAGGTCTTGCCTCTCTACCTTGAAAGAGCATACTCAGAAGACTTGAGGACGTAAGACGCATCTATGCAAGTTTTGAGATGTGCTGCAATATATAGATTCAACAACCTCTTAACTATTTTCTTGTTTAGAAGTGGGTGATGACGTCAAACAAATCCACAAGAACGTTAGAATAAAAAAGAACAGACACAAACTATGTTTCCATCCAAGGGTTTTTTTTTTGCGACAAAAGGTGTAGCACATCAAAAAGTTTACCAATATTGCTGATGGAAATGCAAATTATCACTAAAATAAAAGTATAAACTCTATGTCGATACTTCAAATGTCACAAAAACTGGTTTATAAACACTTTTTGTCGAGAAAATTGGCATTAACGCAAAAATGAAGTGCCACATGACAGAATCGTTAGCCTGTGTTAATCATGACGACAATGAATACATCCTTGAAAGACAATTAATTGTATGTGAAGCATTACTCGCACTGTTATGGATTGGTCTTAATGGCATACCTGCACAGATCTGATGCTGCAAACACATCTGCGTCATGACACTTCCAGGACTGCCAACATAAAGAGTATCTTGTAATATCTTGTATCATGCACCTGTCATCGACAAGTGCAAGGAGAAGAAATTAATGGCAACACATTGCGATTAATTTAATTGTGGTAACCATCCGTTTATTTAAAAAGTAAAGTTTCTTTTCCACACCATTCAAAATAATAGACGATAGTCATGGAATTAGCCCACAAAACAAAAAACATATAATTTCTGTGCAAAAAAATACACAAAACTAGGAGGAAATCTTTAGTGTGCTTTTTTGGAACATTAAAATATCGCCTAATTCTATAAAATTATTATTTAGATTACTTAAAAAAAAAAAAAAAAAAAAAGCCACCAAAATTCCCTGTAGTAATTTAATTACCAAACAAAACAAAAAGCATTAAATAAAAATCTAAATTACCAAATGAAAAAATAGTATAGTTAGGACTTTATAATTGCCTTTTCTTTACACAAACTTAAATTAGCCTTACCCTGTATATGAATAAAGTTGGCTGAATGACCATTCTCAGAATGTTCTACACTTTTTTCAAGACTATAAACTATCAGAACAATTTTTCCCTTTCAGAAAACTAGCTTTTGAACATTATAAATATTTTAAATCTAACCCTCTTTAAAAATTGAGTTCTGGCAAACTTGCCAGAAACTTGCCAGCAAGTATCCCACTCATTATTTTCACATGCAAAAGAGCTTGAGATTCACCGCAAATGTTTTCCAGAAGTTTCAACCTTTAACCTGGCACATTGATTTGCCAGCATTTCAGCGATGGATCGGATTCACACATGACCTCTTAACAGAAAAAGGCTGTTACATTTACAGAAATGGCTGTAAAAAGCACCTACTTCTATTGCTATATTTAAGTTAAGTGATTTCTGTAGTTATGACATTCACCCATGTTTTTCCCTTATGCATGCTGTAATTTGTCTCTTCTGGATATTTCTTCCCCCTTCTCTTGCTCTTTTCTCTCTCCAGCATTCTTTTGAGCCAAACTGTCAGTGACACAAAGGCAATTAAAGGGGGTCTTGCAAGGAACACCGAGTGCCATTTTGACTCCCTGCCCTCATCAAAACACAACCACTAATAAACCACTTCCCTATTTCATCACTCCCTTATCTTTCTTCACACAATTGTCCTCTTTTTTTATTGGAAGTTTAAAGGAAAATTCCGGGTTCAATAAGCTCAATCGACAGCATTTGTGGCATTATATTGATTACCACAAAAAAAATTCAACTTGTCCCTTGTTTATTTAAAAAATTCCTTTAAAAAAAAAAGTTGTAAATGTAATATAAAATAAAACATACACTTTCACATTTATCTCCCCACTTTGCCCAGTTGTTATGACCTGAACACTTTAAAATATGATAGCTAATGACAATTCTATATACCTGTAAATCCAATTCGCTAGCTAATAACACTTTGACGTCAACACCATAGATATCTATATAGAACTGCTAGAATGGAAGATCAGAGGCAAAATTTTCAAGATGGCTTCATGCTAGTTTCTCTGGCACATAAGGTGAATAGCAAGTTTTACAACTTCGTTGCCATGACAATGTAATGTCAGCAAGCCCTAAAAACCTAAATGATGATTTAAACAGCTTCACAGCTCAAATAACACACAAACAGAAAAATCAATGTAAGTGCTTTTATAAAATGACAAGCTTCATATTTCTGCTTTTAAACCCTCCAAAAATTGGCCTCATTCACTTCCACTGTATTTTTGCTTCTATTTTGTTTTCTTTCTTTTTTTTTTACGAAAAGGAGAGACAAGTTGAAATAATTCTGGAACAAATGCTGTCTATTGAGCTTAACTTGCATTGAACCCAGAATATTCCTTAAGCAACTTTACTGTGTCATGTTTTTGTCCCTCTGAGGTATCACATGAATGCATCGTCCTTTTTAAGAAAAATATACAGTAAGATCTCTCTGACCAATGAACTGCACAATCTCTCTCTCTGTTCTTCACCTATTTATTTACCTATGTCACTTTCACTGCATTCATTTTTTACACACCCACAACAAATGCACCCAAATAAACAAAGGCACATGCAAACCAATGGTCACTTTTATACCCCAGACAAGTTATGATATGGACTTTTCGTACTTCATTATAAAAATTGTTACATATGACAGTCATCAAATGCTAAATCTGCCTCATATTATAAATGGCTATTCATGTGACACAAGTCTTACCCCTTGGCTCCTGGCAGAATAAAGGGCATACACCTGTCTGCCCAGAGGCATTACCATTACCAAAGGGCATACACCATCATACATGATCATGAGAGATATGAAATCGATGTTTACAATAGAATACATTGTATGGTAGCATTAGCACACACTCATTACCCATTTCTTTAAAATAGGCTATTTGTTTTCCTTTAAATGGATTTAGTGACTGTAATGTTTTTAATGTTTGTTTTGATTCTTGGCAGAAATTCTAAATGATTAATCAATTTACAAAAAACTTTAATGTTATATTTTTGTATTTGTGGATTTGAGTTGATTGAAATAAAATGTGTTTTTATTATCATGTTTTTTTTTTGTTTTTATGGTCATTTTTTATGACTTTTAAGGTTGTTTTCCTGCGAGTTGACATTGCTGTATCCCAAAATATAACACTAGTACTCCCTCTATAGGACATATGCTTCATATGTATATATAAAATTAGGATTATTGTCATTAATACAGTGTGTGTATGCATATATATATATATATATATATATATATATATTTATTTATTTTTTTGTATACATTTTTTTTTTACCCCCAGCAAACACGTACATCATTAGAGTGCATTGAAGAGTAGGTCTACATTGAAGTCCATAGAGATCTTCAATGAGTGACGTGACAAAGAGAAAGAGTGACAAGAAATGCAACATTGGAACGGCTTAAGTCCCAAATATACTTCATGCTTAAAAGATTGCCTGGGTGAACTTTTAGGAAAACTTTTAACTGACTGCTTAACACCTTCTTACTGCCTTTGATCCATGTTATCTGTAAGTGTGACCTGAAGCGCCAACATCTAGGCATGGGCAATATCACTTATTTTCTTTTCGATCCGATACCAAGTACTTTTAGTCCAATATCGATACCAATACCTCTATTAAATTGCATTTTAGGAATTCTTTATTATTACTAATTTATTTTTTAAATATATTTATGGGCCTAAAAAGAAAATTATTAGGCTGCTTTGTTTACCCTTTATATATATGAGTAAGCTTATAAGTAAGCCACATATAAAACCACAAAATTAACCATAGATATTATTATATGGTTACTGTTACTAAAACCAAGTTACCATATGTATACTACAGTAATGCTGTAGCAAAACCATGATTAATTGCATCAAATCCTTGCATTCTGCCAAAAATAAAAGAAACAAAACATGGTCAAAATCGAGGGGTTGAGGGTCTATCAACAGATATGTCCTTCGCTCACTTAACAAAGTGGAGCAGACTTCCAAAATGGCATCAGGGATTCCCCCGAGGGGAAGTGCTTAGGGGAGTTAGCGAGTGAATGTTAAAAGTGAAGCGGAACACAGCCCTAGTGTATTTTAGCATTTTTTGCGTGTCAAGATGAGCGGAAGAAAACATAGTTCCGGTCCCATGCAACAATTCGCTCATATAATTCTCATATTATTCCACTTCGAAGCTTATGAGACGCATTAATATTTATGCAACATAAATAATAAGATATAGTTAAAAAAAAAACTTCAGAATCAGTATTTTTATGTGAGGATCGATGGACTATATGCTCTGAATTGAGAGCAACATGATATATCCATAGGGCCATTGATATGGTTTTCTCTCCATGCTCTTCAGTGTGATCCAAATGACCATAGATTTGGTTCTCTAAACATGTTGAAGAGCAGAATTCTATTTACTTCTAGAGATGATAATAGTAGGTCTAATAATAATGGCATGTTTTCATGTTAATATTTGCATAAACAAAAACGAGGACAACTGTTTCAGATAACCTTGTAAAGTATAATCAGCAAAATTATTTGAGTGAAAAGTTATTTGTATATTATTTGTATTAGTATTGTATTTGCTATGTCCTCCTTTTGCTTTACTGACAACATGCACTCAGGCTGACTTGAACTCCACAAGTTTATGCAAAACATGATGATCCATGTTATTCCAGCCTGATTTGATAATGTTCCAAAGGCGATCTTGTGTGCTTCTGGAAGGAAATCTGACCTTTTGTACAAATGGTGGTCACAAATTTGCTTACATTTGTTTAGTGACCTAGATATAGTTCTTGTGCAGAATCTTCTTACTTTTTTTAAATGTATTTAAAATGTTCTGTGTATCTCCTGGTTTAGATAATAAATAAATAATTCCAGATTTCCAATGTGGTCTCAGACTTTTTGAACCTACTGTACATTATTCATTATTAATTCATTAGTAATACATAAGACCCCAGTAGTTTAATCCATGTTGTCAGAAGTGATACGTGTGAGTGAGAAACAGATAAATATTTAAGTCCTTTTTTTACTATTAATCTCTGCTTTCACAATCTTTTTTTATTTGTGGCAATTCACATTCTTTTTGCATATCGCAATCTACTGGGTAGGGAGGTGAATTTATAGTAAAAACTTAAATTATGATCTGTTTCTCACCCACATCTATCATATCATTCTGAAGACATGGACTAAGCCACTGGAGTCTTATGGATTACTTTTATGCTGCCTTTATATGCTTTTTTTGAAGAAAGAATGGCATACACATCTCAGATGGCATGAGGGTGAGTAAATGAGTGTATTTTTTTTTTTGAACGGTTTGCATATTCTCCATCACTGACTGTACAATTCTCATACAGTACACCAGGTGGCGACATTTTCCTAAAAAAACTAAACAGAAAAAAAACCTTCCTGTCTCTTTCTCCAGCCACCACCCCTTTTCAGCCACCTAGGATTTGGTCTCCTTGTCTTCATTCATGTCACGCTTCACCGCAAAATATCATGCACCGACCCTCATGTGCATTTTCAGGTCTGAGTGCATTCAGCTCTATAATTTCTATGACTGCTCATAGCCCTAGTATTCATTATACACGCACAGAAACAGACCAATTTTACCTGTTACGCACAATTGTGGTTCTTACTTGTCTGCCATGACGAACACTCATAACGCGCGCGCGCCTGCGTGTGTGTGTGTGTGTGTGTGTGTGTGTCTGTGTGTGGTTGTTAAGATGTGCGGCACGTCTGCTTGGGTTTGGGAAGAAGACGGGGGGATGGAGGTCTGACTATTGGAAAGCAGGATACTGATACTGTTTTACATTTATTTTGTGCGTCTGCACCACTTTTGTTTGCATGTGCCAGTGTCTGTCTGTCCGTCCATCTGTGTGGGTATTTACTTGGTTGTAGCCATGCATGACAGGCATCACAGTATCTACTGGAGGGAAACGCCTACAAATGAGAGATATAGGTCACAATTGGCATTTTGTGAAGGAGGGGCATTATGCCTTTATTTAATTATTCAGGCCATTTGCTTGTCATTTATTTATTCACCCTCTGCTTCAGTAATGGATACAAGAGGGGGGAAAGACAGATAAATAGAAAATGAGAGACCGGTCAAGATTCACATGGTTAACACCATGGTCTATGTATGTAGAAGAAGATGAAAGTATCACCATGGTAACACCCATCCAGTCTTGCCTCCCACCTGTTTAAACCCCCTCAAATGCTCTCCCCTTTCTCTCTCTCTCTCTCTCTCTCTCTCTCTCTCCCCTTAGCTCTATCTTTTTCCTCCCCCAAATTACTTCTGTCTCTCTCCATCGCTGTTCCACCAATGGTCCCCTTCTTTGTCTTTCCATCTTCAGTTCTCTTACCTGTCCGACACATCTGTCTCTCTCCCCCATTTTGCTTTCCAAGCCTTTCACTTTCTGATGCTGTCCACCCCCTACTTTCTTTTTCTCACACATTTGGGCACATTTTGAGGGCTGCTCAGCATCCGACGATTCACATGAGGTGTGATTTGTCTTTACTGAGGAAATCTATGACTCTCACGCACTCCCCCTCCCCCCACATGCCAAATATGGCATGCCTAGATTTCTAGTGAGCCAGATTTCTTTTGCATGGTTATCAAATGCTGAGCCTGGATGTGGGTATTATTAGAATCTCCTCTCACTAATTAGTTCAGGACAAAAGGCTTTTGCTCCAAATCTCATCAGGTTATTTCCCATTCTCTTTTTCTGTTATTCTGTATTCTGATGCTGAAATTGAGACTTGATTCACACTATTATTAAGAATCTACGGTGCTCATCTCTGACAGTGTCAGTTATAAGCCTTATTGCCATACAGTCTTGAATACACATTTGAATACAACACTTATTTCACCATCCTCTCGTGGGCATGTACTCAGCCTCTTTTTTTAATCACACTGTACACGTCAAAACTCATGTTTCAAGTTCCTTTGAAAAGACAATAAAGGAGACTGCTTTGGAATGTGTGTGCATTTGAGTGTGTGTGCATTTGTGCAGCACATGCACATGTTCTGGATACATCCACTGGATAAAGTTGATGGTGTAAAATGACACATCTCCCATAATAATGTTGAACCCTCAGGAAAGGCATGTAATGATCCCGAAAATTACACATATTTTCCTCCTATAACCCGGCATCAAATTTCACGAGAACAAGCCACTAAAAAAGAGTGGATTTTTTTAACCCTTAAAGGTTACATTCCTCTGTCCTGCCATTCACAACAAAACCTTGATGCCAGGAGATTCAATGTGTGATGATGGATGATATAACACATTACACAGATCTGAGTTATGCATGCTACAGTAGAGCCAAATAGATGTGGCTAGGGTAGGTTGTTAGGTGGCTGCTACAGTGTTCTGGGTGGTTGCTTGGGTGTTCTTAGTAGATGCTTTGTGGTTGCTGAGGTATTCTGGGTGTTTGCAATGGTGTTCTGAGTGTGTGCTGGTGTGTTCTGATGGGTTGCTATGGTTTGTATGGGTGTTTGGGTGGATTCTAGGATTTTCTGGGTGTTTGCAAGAGTGTTCTGGGTGGTTGCTAGGATGTTAATGGTGTTTGTAGGGGTGTTAGGGTGTTCTGGGTGTTTTCTAGGGTTTTCTGGGTGGTTGCTAGGGTGTTCTGGTTTGTAGCTAAAGCATTCTGGGTGGTTGCTGCATTCATCAGGTGTTTGATGCTGTTTTCTGGGTTGTTGCTAGGGTGTTTGTTAGGATGTTCTGGGTGGTTGCTAGAGTGTTCTTGGTGTTTGCTAGGTGGTTGATAGGGTGTGCTGGGTGTTTGTAAGGTTGTTTTGGGTGTATGCTAGTGTTCTGTGTGGTTGCTAGGTGATTTATATTGTATTTTGTGTTTCCTGGGTTGTTATGGGTGTTTGCTAGAGTGTATTTGGGTGTCTGCTTAGGTGTTATGGGTGATTGTATTGGTGTTTTGTGTTTTTAGTAGGGTGTTCTGGTTGTTTGCAAGGGTGTTTTGAGGGTTTTCAACGGTATTCTGGGTGGGTGCTAGGGTGTTCTGAGTTGTAGCTAAAGCGTTCTAGGTGGTGATTGCATTAGTCCAGGTGTTTGTTACTGTATTCTGGGTTGTTGTTAGGGTGTTCTGGGTATAGTTAGGGTGTTCAGGGTTGTTGCTAGGGTGTTCTTTGTGTTTGCTACAGTGATCTGGGTGTTTGCTGGTGTGTTTGATAGTGATCTGTGTGTTTGTTAGGGTGTTCTGATTTGTTGCTAGGGTGTTCTGGGTTGTTTCTAGTGTGTTTCTTAGGATGTACTTGGTGGTTGCTTGATGATTGCTAGGGTGCTCTGTGTGTTTTTTAGGATTTTCTGGGTGTTGATTAGGTGGTTGCTAGGGTGTGCAGGGTGTATGTTAGGTTGTTTTGGGTGTTTGCTAGAGTGTTCTGGGTGGTTGCTAGGTGATTTATATGGTTTTGATTTTTGCTAGGTTGTTATGGGTGTTTGCTGGAGTGTTTTGGGGTGTTTGCTTAGGTGTTATTGGTGGTTGCTGTGGTGATTTGGGTTTTTAGCTGGGTGTTCTGGGTGTTTGCAAGGGTATTCTAGGTTGTTGCTAGGGTGTTCTGTGTGTTTGATGGAGTGATATGGGTGTTTGCTAGGTGATTTATATGTTTTTTGGTGTTTGCAGTGTTATGTGTGATTGCCAGAGGGTTTTAGGGTGTTTGCTTATGTGTTATTTGTGATTGCTGTGGTGATTGGGTGTTTAGTAGGGTGTTTAGTTGGGTGTTCTGGGTGTTTGCAAGGGTGTTCTGGGTTGTTGCTAGGGTGTTCTGTGTGTTTGCTAGAGTGTTCTGCGTAGTTGATTGGTGATTTATATGGTTTTTGGTGTTTGCTGTGTTGTTATGTGTGATTGCCAGAGGGTTGTTGGGTGTTTGCTTAGGTGTTATTGGTGGTTGCTGTGGTGATTTGGGTGTTTACTGGAGTGTTCTGGGTGGTTGCTAGGTGATTTATATGGGTTTTGTTGTTTGCTGGGTTGTTATGTGTGTTTGCTGGAGGGATCTGGGTGTTTGCTTAGGTGTTATTGGTGTTTTCAATGGTATTTTGGGTGGTTGCTAGGGTGTTCTGGGTTGTAGCTAAAGCATTCTGGGTGGTTGCTGCATTTGTCCGGTGTGTTTGATAATGTATTCTGGGTTGTTGATAGGGTGTTCTGGGTTGTTGCTAGGGTGTTCTGTGTGTTTGCTAGAGTGATCTGTGTGTTTGCTAGTGTGTTCTGGGTGGTTGCTAGGTGATTATGGGTTTTGGTGTTTGCAGTGTGTGTGTTTGGTAGAGTGATCTGGGTTGTTGCTAGGGTGTTCTGGGTGTTTGCTAGAGTGATCTGGGTGTTTGCTAGGGTGTTCTGGGTGTCTGCTGGAGTGATCTGGGTTTTGTAAGGATGTTCTGGGTGTTTGATAGAGTGATATGGGTGTTTGCTAAGGTGCTCTAGGTGTTTTCTTTTGTTTTCTGGGTGCTTCCAATGGTGTTCTGGGTATTTTATTGGGTTTTCTGAGTGTTTGCTTGGGTGGTATGTGTGTTTGCTAGAGTGATCTGGGTGTTAGCTAGGGTGTTATGGGTGTTTGATCTGGGTTGTAGCTAAAGCATTCTGGGTTGTTGATGCATTCATGTTTGATACTGTGTTCTAGGTTGTTGCTAGGGTGTTCTGGGTTGTTGCTACACTTTTTTTTAGGATGTTCTGTGTTGTGTCTAGAGTGTTCTTTGTGTTTGCTAGGTGATTGTTAGGTTGCTCTGGGAGTTTGTTAGAATGTTCTGGGTGTTTGTTAGGTGGTTACTAGAGTGTTCTTGGTGTTTGCTAGGGTGTGCTGGGTGTTTGTTCATTTTGTGGGTGTTTGTTAGGTGTTATGGATGTTTGCTAGGGTTTTGGGGGTTTTTAGTAGGGGGTTCTGAGTCTTTGCAAGGGGGTTCTGGGTGGTTGCTAGGGTAATCTGGGCATTTTTTAGGGTGTCCTGGGTTGTTGCTAGAGTGATCTGGATGTTTGCTAGGGTGCTCTGGGCATTTGTTGGAATGTTCTGGGTGTTTGTTAGGTGGTTGCTAGGGTGTGCTGAGTGTTTTTGGGTGTTTGATAGAGTGTTATGCGTGATTGCTAGTGCTTTTGGGTGTTTGCTAATGTGGTTTGTGTGATTTATTTGGTTTTCTGGGTGTTTGCTAGGGTGTTCTCAGTGTTTGCAAGGGTATTCTGGGTGGCTGCCAGGGTGTTCTGGGTGGCTTCTATAGTATTCTGGCTGTTTGTAAGGATGTTATCTGTGTTCAAGGCTGTTCTGTGTGTTTCCTTGTGTTTTCTGGGTTGTTCCAAGGGTGTTCTGGGTGTATTTTTTGGTTTTCTGGGTGTTTGCTAGGGTGTTATGGGTCTTTGCTAGGGTGGTATGGATGTTTGCTAGGGTTTTGGGGGTTTTTAGTAGGGGGTTCTGGGTCTTTGCAAGGGGGTTCTGGGTGGTTGCTAGGGTAATCTGGGCATTTTTTAGGGTGTCCTGGGTTGTTGCTAGAGTGATCTGGATGTTTGCTAGGGTGCTCTGGGCATTTGTTAGAATGTTCTGGGTGTTTGTTAGGTGGTTGCTAGTGTGTTTTTGGTGTTTGCTAGGGTGTGCTGAGTGTTTGATAGAGTGTTATGCGTGGTTGCTCGTGCTTTTGGGTGTTTGCTAGGGTGGTTTGTGTGATTTATTTGGTTTTCTGGGTGTTTGCTAGGGTGTTCTCAGTGTTTGCAAGGGTAATCTGGGTGGCTGCCAGGGTGTTCTGGGTGGCTACTATAGTGTTCTGGCTGTTTGTAAGGATGTTATCTGTGTTCCAAGGCTGTTCTGTGTGTTTCCTTGTGTTTTCTGGGTTGTTCCAAGGGTGTTCTGGGTGTATTTTTTTGGTTTTCTGGGTGTTTGCTAGGGTGTTATGGGTCTTTGCTAGGGTGTTATTGGTGTTTGCAAAAGTGATCTTGGTGTTTGCAAGGGTGTTCTGAGTGGTTGCTAGGGTGTTCAGGGTGGCTGCGTTGGGTGTTCTTGGTGTTTGTAAGGATGTTATCTGTGTTCCAAAGTGTTTTGTGTGTTTCCTAGTGTTTCCTGGGTTGTTCCAAGGGTGTTCTGGGTGTTTTCTTCAGTTTTCTGGGTGTTTACTAGGGTGTTATCTGTGTTTGCTAGGTGATTGTTTGGGTGCTCTAGGTGTTTTTAGGTGGTTGCTAGAGTGTTCTTTGTGTTTGCTAGGGTGTTCTGGGTGTTTATAAGGGCATTCTGGGTGTTTATAAGGGCATTCTGGGTGGTTACTAGGGTGTTTAGGATGGCTGCTATGGTTTTCTGGGTGTTCCAAGGGTGTTCTGGGTGTTTTCTTGTGTTTTCTGGGTGTTTGCTAGAGTGATCTGGGTGTTTGCAATGGTGTTCTGGGTGGTAGCTAGGGTGTTCAGGGTGGCTGATAGAGTGTTCTGGGTGTGTGTAAGGGTGTTCTGTGTGTTTTCTTGGTGGTTTTGGGTGCTAGGGTGTTCTGGGTTGTAGCTAAAGTATTCTGGGTTGTTGCTGCTTTCATGTTTGATACTGTGTTCTGGGTTGTTGCTACAGTGTTTGTTATAATATTTTGGGTTGTTTCTATAGTGTTCTTGGTACTTGCTAGGCGATTGTTTGGGTGTTCTGGGTGTTTGTTAGAATGTTCTGTTTTTTTTTTTTTTTTAGGTTGTTGCTAGAGTGTACTTAGTGTTTGCTATGGTGCTCTGGGTGTTTGCTAGGCTATTCTGTGTGGTTCCTAGGGTGTACTGGGTGTTTTTTAGGGTGATCTGGGTATTTGTTTGGGTGTCCTGGGTTGTTACTAGTGGGTTGTGGGTGTTTGCTAGAGTGTTCTGGTTGTTGGCTAGAGTGTTCTGGGTGTTTTGGGTGTTTGTTAGGGTGTTCAGGATGCTTAATATGTTTTCTTTTTTATAAGTCTTATCATTTATTAAAAGCACACCTTTTCTCAACAAGACACATTATTTGAGGTGAGTTGATATCCAACAAACTATTTGTGATAAGTTATGCTCTGAGGTTGTTGAAATCCCCAAACTTAAAGATGAGCAACATAAATAATATTCACAAGCATGTTTGATTGAGTTTGTTTTTGCACAGAATTGCTTCTTGCTCTATATTTACTGGAGACCTCCATCTGATTTGTTATATCTGGCACAGAGGCAGATTTTTTTTTTTAAAAGATAGAGTTAATTTCTCTATGAAATAATGAGAAAAATAAATGTGGTCTGGTTTTGATAATGTTTGTTATCATGAAAACAGACTGACATGCCCTAGTTTATTCTTACTAAATAACAAGCCAATGATAAAAAATAAAATACAAAATGTATATCTCCTAAATACTTTATTTTCTTAGAATGGAGGCAGTGGAATGAAAGAAGAAATTGTTCAACAGTAATGCTGCAGGAGCAAAGCAATGTCCTAATTATCCAAATGGAGAGCTGTGAACTGGCCAAGTAGGCTTTAATTCTCAGTCAGGACTTTGTTCAGTTGACATAAGGTTGCTTGTTTTTCCAAGTAATGTGGATTGACACACTATATCCTGTTGTTTATTTTCTATTTGCCATTGTACTGTATAATGCAGTCAGACATTATTCTTGCTTTGACCCAACTAGACACAATAACCGAGTGTGGCCTTCAGGGTGTTGTTGGTTGAAATCAATGCAACAGATTAGTTTGTGAGCACTCAAATGAACTATTTTTCTTGCATAAATAACAGGAGGCCTTGAAGTTTCAGACTGTGCACTTGTGATCTCATGAAAATATTGATTCTGTTTTACAGGGAGTATTTATATTTTTCAGATGAGTCCAGTTTGCCCTTCATAGTGTTATGGGGAAAAAGACAGAGAGAAAATAAAAAGACAGAGGTGCAATTTGACACAGTAGGTATGCTATGAGAAAGCGAGAGAGACAAAGAAAAGGGGTAGAGAGATAGAGAAGAGATCCAGGGAAAGAAGGGCAAAATGTAGTGAAAAAATAGAGCACAGTGAGTTGGGAGAGAGATGGTCTGAGAGGTGTTGAGTTGATGAAATAGTGTAGCTGGAGGTAGTGGAGCCCTGCACACTGACCTGTAATTGATCGGGGAGGCTCAAGACTTACACAGCTTTAACCCAGTAATTACAACACAGAGCTATACAGAAAGTGTGACCACACAGTTAGAGAAAGGGCAAATAGAAGAGAGTAGGAGAGTAGTGTGCTCACTACATTTAATGAGATTGCTAATGTGTTCTTCCTTGTGTCATTGTATTTTATTTCCCTGGACCTAGAAGGCAAGCCTGTTTTTCAATATTTGTCATGGATATTTTGCTGTACTGTGCTGACATTATAACTGATAAAATAAATTGAATTATAAATAATTTATTTTCATATTATGTAATAGGGATGGCTGATATGCAAGAAATATTTTCACTATATTTGCGCTGTGTTGCACTGTGCTGTACTGTGTTGTATTGTGCTGTCATGTACTGTCATATACTGTGCTGTCATATACTGTGCTGTCATATACTGTGCTGTCATGTACTGTGCTGCACTTTATTCAGCTGTTTCGTGTTGAGCTGCACTGTGCTTTGTTGTGCTGAGCTGTAGTGTTGTGATGTGTTGTGCTAAGCTGTACTTTGCTGTGCTGTGTTTTGCTCTGATATGATGTGTTGTGCTGTGCTGCGTTCTGTACTGTACTGTGTGTTGCATTGAGCTGTGTTGATTAAGCAGTGCTGAGCTGTGCTATGTTGTACTGTGCTGTGGTAAAGGAATAGTTCACCCAAAAATGAAAAAAATGAAATCATCTTGGTACAAATGTACAAACTTAACATTTATGCATACCAAGGTTGCAAACCTCTCCGTCCCGGGTGTCATTGTATCCACTTTTTGGAAGAATGTTTCAGCTCTGTAGGTCCATACAATGCAAGTGAATGTGTTCCTAATTTCTGAAGCTCCAAAAAGCACATAGCTATCATAAAAGTAATTTATATGACTCCAGTAGATTAATTAATGTCTTCTGAAACGTTACACTAGGTGTGTGTAAGGAACAGATCAATATTTAAAACTTTTTTTAATATATAAAAATGTTTGCTTCTGGCCAGCTTCTTGATGAGTGTGTTGAGCAGTGTTTTGCTGTGTTCTACTGTACTGTGTTGTGCTATCCTGTAATGTGTTGTGCTGTACTGGTCTGTGCTCTGCTCTACTGTGCTATGTTGTGTTGAGCTTGTCTGTGTTGTGCTGTTTTGCGCTGAGCTGTACTGTCATATGATGTCCCACCCTTTACTGGACTGTGTTTTACTGTGCTGTGTTTTGCTGCCATGTCCTGTGCTGTTGTGTACTGTGCTGTACTGTGCTATGCCTAGGGATGCCGCGATTATACAGTTTCACTATTAATTGCGATTAAAAATATCACTGTTAATTTAACCGCACAAATTTAGACGTGGCAAAAAATAAACAATGTATAAATCTATAATATAAAAGAGTTATTCCTAAGATTTTGTAAGCCTAAAAGTGAATACTGTTGTGCCTGTGTGGGTACTGTTGCTGTTGCTATGGTTACGGACAGTGGTCGCAAGGTGCTTAGCCAGGGGTCCCAACATGAACGTGAACTTTTGATTCACGTGAATCTGGGTCTACTACACACAAACTCCAACATATAACAGAGGAATGCGATCTACTAGACTCATATCCTCCAAAAAAGTGGCTTAAATTGGCTGTTAGGGAGCATTTAAATGACAGACTGAAGATGATGGATGTAAATTATGCAGACAGAAGTCATAGAAAGAAACACATCCTACAAATGGGACAGGATGCTCCACGCACAACAACAAACTAGTTAGGTTAATATTTTTTTTTAGCTGTAGTGATTTTAAAGTGATGAATTAAAAGATGCTACTTTATGTAATGTTTAAGCGTGCTGGCATCAGCTAGTAAACTTTGAATAGTTTCATCCTCATTATTTAAAGCATTGCTTCTGTACAAATTCATCGGATTTAACAATAAAGGTCAATTTTAGTCATTATCGAACTTTAAATTACCTGCTGTAAGCAATGTTCCCATTATATTGCATAGTCCACAGGTTTATTTGTAAGGTGTTGTGGACAGGAAATTTGATAGTCTATTGTACAATAAATAGTAAAACCAGTTAACCACGATTTTTTTTCAGATGGTAATCCCTAGATGTGCCTTATTGAGCTATGTAGGGATGTCCCGTTACCATTACTGGTATTGGCATTGGGTCCTATACCACACTCATGGACTCGTGCTTGTAAAAATGCTCTAATACCAAAAACCGATACATACAAAAGTCATTATGTAACAATAAGCGCCCAAATTCGAATCACATTATGTCTTTGTGAGATTATTTAATGGAAAAAGCTGCAATTTAATGACATTAATATATAGTTTACTTTGAATGTGCAGTGCACTTCAAATGTAAGCAGAGCACTAGTGAATGTGTGGAGACGAGACAGTGTTGAGCCGATGCCAGCTGCATCAGACATCCTCCTTTGCTCATATTGGGAAAACACTGTCATGAGCATAGAACGCTCTGTTAGTTGCAGATGACAGTTAACAGAGCACAAATTGACTTTTTAGCACAAGTCACATACAGTTTACATATTTAATAAAATAGCAGGCTTTTGCATCTTAATAATCACTTTGAGTCACATAGCATCTGATATTTTTGGACTAAAAAGTTTCAGTCATCACACAGAAACGATTAAAAATAGCTCTGTCAAAATAAAAGCTCAATTTAAATGAAAAAAGTATGACAGAAATATATCACTGTTATAAAGTTAAGCAATATTCACTGTATTACTACTACTACTACTAATAATAATAAATCAATGGTAATTGTATTATATTTAAGCAATATCTCAATTGCTCTGTTATGCAGCACCTTATTTGACAAATTGTATTACTCCAATGTTGTATTTTGGATTATCTAGTGAGGTTCTGTATGCACATCATTTGATAAAAAAGAATACAATTTTATGTTGAAAATGAATTGTGTATTTTAATTTTATTCAAGTTTTAATTCATTCATTTATTTAAACACCATTTTGATGATAAAATTGATTTAATCTTTTGATATGGAGTTAAAAACAACAACAACAAAAAAACAGTTATCGCACTCGGTACCTCGAGTGTCAGAAAGAAAGTATTGGTACTCCTCATCGTTCTCAAAAAATGGTATCGCAACATCCCTAGAGCTATGCTGTACAGTTCTCTACTGTGTTGTGCTTTTCTCTCTCTGTGCTACGTTGTGCTGTACTTTGCTCTTCTCAGTTGGTTTGTATTGTGCTGCTGTGTACTGTTGTGTTTTGCTGAGCTTTGTTGTGTTGTGTTATGCTGTGCTGTGCTGTCTTGTGCCATGCTGTATTAAGCAGCAATATGTTGTGTTGTGTTATACTGTGTTGTGCTGTGTTTTATTGTGATGTGCTGTTTTGATGTTTGTTGTGTTTGGGCGGGGGGTGGATCTGGTGTGGGTAGAGGAACTGGCTGGCTCTGCTAACCGTGTTTGCCCGCCTGGCAAAGAGACTGACGCTGTATGGCACTCGTGCTACTAAATCATGGTAATTAGGCGACAGACGCACCCCTGTGATTAGGGCATCCCGCATGGCCCAACGTCTGTTAAACACACACCACACAACTCTCATCCAGCAACACAAAGAAAGAGAAAGTAAGTGAAAATATATGGTGGAAAAAGAGGAAAAGAATAAGGTACATTAAAGATGGAGGAGAGAGAGAAAATTGGTGAACATGAGAGAACAGAGTAATCTAAGATTCAACTTTGGTCGATGATCAAGATGGCAATGAACATATGATGGCACAGAATGTAAAAGATACTAGTGTCCATTTCATGTTTCTTTGTGACTATAATAAAAATTGTTTGTATCGCCCTACAAAGTGCCGCTCCTGGGGTAATACAGTAGAAATGTGTGCCTCTGAGGTGACTAAAAGTCATAGAGTGACTCAGTGATTGTGTTTATGTCAGAGAGATACTCAGGGGGTATATGAAGTAACCAGTTTGTGTAAAACCCTTTCACATATTCAACAAAATCGGCTCTATGAACACAAATTAACTTGATTACCTTTGTGCAATGTGCACTGCTTTGAGCAAGCAAATAAACACCTATATGTATGTGCTGTGGCACATTCAGTGTACGGGGGGTCATTCTCAGGAAACTGTCATTCTGTCAAGTTTTTTTTTTCTTCATACATCTCATATTTTCACTTTATCATTTCATTTGAAAAGGCTACTGCTGAACCCAAAGTACCAGCACCACACACAAATTTGCAATTTACATGACACCATGGACATAGGTGGGATGCATCCCCCTCTCAATAATCAAATTAGTGATTACGAAAATGGGATTTTCAGTGACCATATCTTAAACTATTACCATCAGTCCAAAGTCTGTGGTTTTAGCCTTGCAATGTATCAGTATATTATCGCTACTAACTCTAAGCCGGTACCTAAAGTGCTACATTATTTCAGCCCTTTTACAGTAAGTTTGGAATTCTTATACTTTTTCAATTTAGTGTGCCTTGAAAAATATCACACATTCTAATAAAAAAGTATTTAGGAATAACCCTTGAAATTTCTCTTTTGAAACAAATTTTGTGCCTAACCTGTTACATTTAAAGTGTTTCTGCGTTGAAGGTCAGTGCAAAAATGGCAAATTCCGGAATTAACTTGCAAATATCATTGCACCATGCTACCCTATTTACAGTCAATACTCTAGTACATAGTGCAAAAAGTACAAATAAAAATCATTATTTTTTTTCTTCCCCATAGCAGAGTTCAACTAATGAGCTGGATAAGCAAATAAAGGTTTAAAGTCTTATACAGACAAAGCTCAGTTTCAGCCATATACATTTATGTCACTTTTTCATGTTTATTACAGGCAGCAATGGCACAGCATAACAGGGTTGAATAAAGAGTATGACCAGTTTGGTATTTTCTCAGAAAATGCACAAAACTTTTTAAGAAAAAATACATAGACAGAGAATGTATATTTTAATTTCAGTATAAATGAGAGATTTTATTCTATATAAACCATTAATATGTAATGTTGATGACAGCAGCAGACAAAACAGCAGCAAATGGGCTAAAATTCCACTGAAAATCAAACATTTAATTTTTTTAATTTTAAATGAGTTAATTTTACCAAACAATCAATTGTAAATTATATCAATAGTCAGCTATGAAGACACCAATGTCCATAAAAAGCTTTGTTTACTTAGAATGACCAGTGATGTACAGTATGACTCAGGCTGCCAAAGGTGGACACATGGTTCCTGACACACAAACTCAGTGAAATAGACAAACTAATTTACAATTCTTGGCTGACTGATTGAGAGATTAATTGTTTCTGTTTAACAGGAATGGATTTGGTGCTTATTCCCTGTGTCATCTGTTATCTGCACTGTCTATCACCCACACACGCACATTCTCCCAGTCTCTATTGCTCTTATCCTTGATCTAATCCATCCCAGGAGTGTAATAAAATAAAACAATTACTTTCATCCTGTGTGTCCATATCACTTGGTCTAGAATGGACTTTCCACCAGTGTAAAGAGCAGAGAAGGAACTGGGTTACCCACCCTACAACACAAACACATATCCCACACCACAGCTAAATATACTTCCAATAACGCCACGCTTCATTTATTATGCATCTCCTCACTCTATAAAATCCATCTGTGTGTGCTAATGTTCATATTTGATTGTATGCTCTTTGGGTTTTTCTTTTGGGTTGCTTATGAACACAGGGGATAGTTCGTTCAAAAATTAGCAGTCTGACATAATTTACTCTCTTGTGTGTCTTCCTAAACCCACATGACTCACTTTCTTTTGTGGAACACAAAATGAGTTATTTACAGCACAGTGCCCCAGCTGCTCTTTTCCATACAATGAAAGTGAATGGTGACCACAATGGAGAATTTGAATATAGGGCACAAGGACTACTATTGATGCCCCTGGTCCCGTGGTCCCCATCTGCTTTTATTGTATGTAAGTGAGTAACTCAGACATAAGATGGCAAAGGAGGGCAAAGATGTGGACTCCATGGTTAAATGTCTCTCTCTTATCTCTAACCTGTTGACGTTTCTGGTTGTAACAGAACCTCACGGTGATGCCAGTCTGGAGCATGCAGGAATGAGAGGAACGTTCCTCTGCTAATCTGGGTCACGCAGGCACCATCTGTCTTGACAAGATTACTGGGTAGTAGGACAAGAAATCCTTTCTCTTTGGCCAGATTAAACATGAAATATAGGACAGGGTAGAGGGAGGAAAAGCAGAGGAGAGAGAGGCAGAAGAGGGTTTTTAGGGTGTTCGTCTGGACAGGGCACATGTCAAGGACCAATGGCGGGGTCAGCTGTCTCAGGACTGACAGTGACATCCATGTGCAGTTTCTTTGAATAAATCACTAAATTATCTTTTCCGAGGTTCTAAGCATGGTGACCTACAGCAGGATTAGTAGGCCTATTCTTGATTATTTCTCTGTATTATTGTTATATAGAGAGTAATATCATATCTCTATATTTGTGTCTGCATATATGATCTGTAAATCCTGACAAATGCTGTTTTAATCCAGATTTACCCACAATTTGATTAGATATTTTTAGTTTTATGATTTTCACATAGTACAGCTCTGTTCCAAAGCCTAGTGAGCTGCTGTCCTGATTTCTGTCAGCATAGATAGTTGCCTTCTAAATGGGCGTTCACTCTAGGCTTTGAGCACGTGAATTTATTTTGTACAACGCAATGGACCAGGATACAATTTCATGTGGGAGGACTTCTGGTGTAAGTAAATAATACATCACAAATTACAAATAATATTATATAAAAAATTTTAAAATATATTGTCAACTCACTTTCCGGCAACAATAAAACACACAGCTTTAATATATGTATTCTTTGTATTGAGCCAAGAGGTCAGGTTGTGACATTTTGATCTTCTATTGGTCATGCATCCTCTCGTCATATGAATTTACGGTTCACAGTTCAACCAGCTTTAACTTTGGAATGCAGTGTCGTATGAAATTTTATCACATGAGGTTGTGTTGTAAATCTGTTTAAACTAAAATGCGCTGTGCGTGGCACAACAGAACCCCGCACAGCAGGGCACAGCATCATGAGCACAGCAGATTGCCACCAGTTTCTTCTCTTCTCTAGCTTCTACAAGACTTTCTGCCCTCTCACTATATGAGAACTGTAATACTGTAATAAAAAAGGGAACCATCTGAACATGTTTAACCACTGATCAAACTTCACTTGTTTTTAAGGTAGACAATGTTTTAACTGTGTCAAATATTAACACAATGTAGTTTGACATATATGTAAATATCTTTTTTAATTGCTATTATATATCTAAAACAAACTTTTAAATACCTTAGAAAGTTACAAAGCCAATAGTGTTTTTAATTAAGTGAAATTAATAGGGACTCTGGGCATAAATGGCACCAAAAGTAACCAAAACTATCCCCAAAATTCAAAATATAGGGGCAAAAAATGCCTATGCAACGACTTCACGTGTTTTATTAATAAGATCTGATATAGTTACAATTACATACATTGCAATCTTCTTTTGACTTTTCACAAAAAAAAAAAAAACGCCATCCGGTTCCTCGCACCATCAAGCGCAAAGACGGGCACCATCAAGCGCAAAGATCAGTTCGGTATTGTGCTCCTGCATTAAATTCCATAACCATTTATTCTCTTGTTCAAAATGAACTGTCCTAGCAGGTAACACTCTCACTCACGATTAGTCGGACTGCCTGTCTTGCCTATGCCATCAGTTTGCTTCCGTTTAGAGAGAATCTTTGTACAGTACACTTAAAAGTCACTCAATGGTGCCTGTCATCATGTCATCATGTTAATAGATTGCAAAAGTTCCCGGGTCAAAAGCCTACTTGTTGTTCTGGCGGCCATACGTATCATTGCTTATTTTAGTTTGGCATAAGGTGCATGCCATAGACTACACTACTGGATGGATTTTTATATAAAGAAGGTATGAGAAATTACAAAATATAATGTAACCAATGCTACAATTTACTTAATAATAATAATGATATCTCAGTATGTTAAATAACCATAATATTAATTTAGACTTTAATACAATAATACATGAACAGAACAACCATGTGGGAGACCAAGCTGATAAACAAGAGGGAAAGCAGGTAGGTTTTGAGAAAAACAGGGTTTTATTTGATCCCAAAATAAAGTAATACAGAAATACTAAATATATAATCAAATTCTGGGCCTATAGAAGCAGTCAAAATAACAGAACTAAACTTTTAAAAAAAACAACCAACCAAAAAAAATAACCCTCTCTCCCCACCAACTCAACTCAACTCAATTGTATTTATAGAGCACTTTCTAAAACCACACTGGGTACCAAAGTGCTGTACATGGAGTTACAAAAAATAAATAAAATCACATAAATACAGCTTAAGAATGCAAAAAACATTTAAAACCAATAAAACAAGAATAAGATAAAATTGACCTAGTTCAATTTATAATGCAATTAATTAAAAGCTAGGGAAAATAAATACGTTTTTAAGGCCCCCTGGAAAGAGAGCAGAGACGGAGATGATTTTATGACCAATGGAAGCTCATTCCAAAGTCTAGGGGCTGCCACCGCAAAAGCTCTATCATCTTGAGTTTTTAGGCGAGATCGAGGAACTGACAGACACAGCTGATCACCAGAGCGGAGAGACCTTGAAGGTTGGTTCAAACTTATTAAAGGAGAGATGTACTCAGGTGCAAGACCATGAAGAGCCTTAAATACATACATCAACACTTTGTACTTGATTCTGTATTTGATCGGTAACCAATGTAGCGAAATTAATACTGGGGTAATATGCTCTCTTTTCCTTGTTCCAAGGAAGAACAAAGCAGAACACCAAATATTCCTCTTTTGCCCAGTTCTGGCCAGATGAAGCAAGGAACTTGGCTTTATGCAAAATACAGGCTAAATTCATATTTTTTAGTGTTGATTTGGGCTTTAATTTTACCTCAGCATTTTCTTCACAGGTTTAGTAAGAATCCCACTCTCATGTAAAGCTCACAGGAACCTCAACTCACAAATTATTTAAATTCAGTTTGGCATTAATACGTTGCACTCATTGAACACTCATAGGAAAGTGCATGGTAGAAATCGCAACGTTCAAATTAGCGGCTATTGGAACGTAAATCCTGTCTTTCATTTTCATCTGAACCAGCATGAAATGTACAAGCTGCATTCTCAATCGCATACTATGCCATGCACTATTCTATACCATTTTGTACTGTAGCAAAAAAGTGAGAGAAGTGTGTTCAGCTGAAAAATGCATCAAAAGTACAAAGAGTACCCAGATGATGTACTTCAACTGAAATAGCGTAGTGTGGAATGTCAGACATTTCATGCACTCAGTGGTCATGGTTTGGCCTATGAAGCAGAATGGACTGACTAAACAACTGTAATTAATGGTGAATGTGGAACTAGCGAAACTTTTGCACCCTACAAAAGTGAGTTGAATGCTTAACCATCACCCCACACTACATTGCACATGTGCATTATTCAGAGTTGGGGAATAACGAAATACAAGTAACGGGAATACATATTTAAAATACAAAATATAAGTAACTGTATTCCACTACAGTTACAATTTAAATCATTGGTATTTAGAATACAGTTACATTCAAAATGTATTTTGATTACTGAAGAGATTACTTTGAATTTTATTGTAATTTGTTTCATTTAATATTTAGTCCTTTCAGATGGAAAACATTTAAACATATGATGCAATCCAAAGTGCATTTGAACAGCAGTGAAACACTTTCTTATGATGTGTTACATTCATATGAGCAGACAAAGAAGTTTGTTTGGAGCAGAAGAAATAGAAATAACCCTTGTGTAAATTGTCAGCTTTATGCTAAGCTAAAATGCTATTTCTAGCAATTTTACATGCACATGTTACCAGGCACGATCATATTCTTTTTATCAAGAAAATTCACGTTGGATCATAATTACTTTTCTAGTAAGACCTTTGATATTTGGGCAAAAATCATATTCTTAATAGTAATTTTTTTAGCGTTTTCCTGTAAAAATATCTTAAAATCCTTAAAACAAGATCAATTTGATTGATCTTGTTTTAGAAACAACACTGCATAAGATATTGAGTTTTATAGTCAAAACAAGTGAAAAAATCTACCAGTGCTGAATAAGTAATCCAAAGTATTTAGAATACATTACTGACCTTAAGTAATCTAACAAAATATGTTACAAATTACATTTTACTGCATGTATTCAAAAGTAACCCTCCCAACATTGAAATTATTTGAGATGAGGTTTGCTCATTGCAAAACATTGCATGCATCACTTCCTTCAGCTAAAAAATGGCAAATCTTCTGTGTAGTAAAAATCTGTTAGTGCTCCATTTTAAACAATACTCCACTTTGAAAATTCATATAGATGGTCGAGAATATAGTGCATCATTTTAGACACAGCTGAGTTTTTGTTAGTGTTTTTTTTCTTTCTATTTTATTGCTGATCAATAAAACATATTGCAGATGGAGATTTGAGTCTTTCTCCGTTCAAGTAGATTAGAGCTGAATTTGTATGGCAATTAAGCATGAACAATGCACCGCACATACAGTATAAATATATAAAATAGCCAGCTACTTTCCAGCTATAAACTACTACTTCTTTTAACTACTTAATTGATACTTTTAAGTATTGATGATTATGATTTGTATGAAATTGTTGATTTGTTAATGGAATTGCCTTCTCTGTGATGGATACAGAGCATGTCGTGCTGCCTGGCCAAATCAAGATATGTTATAAGGCAGCAAATAATCACTGCTTACTATTCGGTACAGGCTTTTCATGGAAAGCATGCCTATGCATTAAAATGTCATCTAGATAGGCAGCTAACTTAGTTTTGGATCAGAATCTGTGTCTTATGCATTAAGCTTGACTGCACGATTGTGTGTGTGCTTTCTGCAAGTCTATGTTATCATGTGCGTTGTGGCAAGATGCAGGTGAGAGCGTACTTTGGTGGCTCTTGAGACGAAGGTGTGAAATGAATGTCAATACCATCGTCATGAAAATGTTGTTCCCCTCTTGCTTTCTTCTTCTGGGTGCTCTGAATGCCATTCTTTTGATGAGACTCTCGCACAAGATGCAGACCCAGCTTCGGCTCACTCGCTGATGTTTGTCCCGTTCTTTCGATTTTTCCCCTCTCATTTACTTTCTATCTCTTTTCATTCTTTCTTTGATTTAGCGCAAGTGTCATCTTTTTTAACAACCTGCCATTATTTATAAGGCACAGACACCTTTAACAGTGCTCATCAAATGTTAAAACTCACACTCAGTCACAAACAAGCACACCGTCTCTGTGAGTTGTTTACCAGTGGCAGAGGAGAACTGAGCATCACGCCTGTAATGGTCTAATTAGATGTGTGTGGAGCTCTATTTGTGACTACACTGAGCTCACAGAAAGAGCCAGAGACTGAAGAGAGAAAATATATGAACATGTAGGACAGATTCTGTCATCTGTTGGTGAGGGGATGACATCAGGTTCCTGAGCACAGCTGTTACATTGTTTCTTTCTTTGTCCATATCATCGCATGTGGAGAGAGGAACAAGTAGCGTGTGTGTATGTTTGTGTGTGTGTAGGAAAGGGTGTTCAGGAATGTTTCATCATTGACCCTAGGTTTTCCAACTAACGTAATGCAGCAGATCCTGTCAAAACAAGTGACGTTTGCAGCCATTTTTGCCACTGAATAAAACTATACTGTGTCACAGAAAGTGACAAAAATGCCCTAGATATTTAAGTTGAGGGTGCAATATGAATTCTATTATATATCGCATTATGTTGTGAATCCTTTTAAATTTATTTATATTTCATAATACTATATTCTTAGCCTATCTACAGTTCTGTGTTTAGACAGTTCAGTAAGCAGTTCAATAAACAGATTCATTTGAACACACTGAGCACATTTACATGTATGTTTTAACACAAAATATTAAGGTCATGTAAATGCCTTAAACTGCATTGCATTGAATAATCTCTGATGTAATGTCTCAACGTCTCAAAAACATAAATAACCAACACTCATGGAAACATGAACAATTTGATGAAAAAATTCTGACTTTCTATAGGCCTGTGTATACTTCATTTTTGTTCCAGATTGCCTAGCGCCCAGTCGACCATGTTGCCTTTCTGATTATACTTTTCTGACCGTGAACAAATAGGAACGCCATTGACGTAGTAAAATTATTAGTCAATGGCCAACGCATGCGCAAAAGCCAACAACCAAGTGCATGTCAAGAAAATCTGTGACTGTGACATCAAGACTGTGCTGATGATACAATTTGCGCCACACATACTGTGTGTGGAGCGATCTGCAATGCACACACCCTAAGTATATTTTGGCCTATAGTCATGCTGTCCACATATGTGGACATCAATTTTTAGGAAAACTATTCACTCTAGATTTTTTCTTTTTTCTTCTTTTTTATTAAGTACTACTAGTTCCCCTTCTGTCACTCACTCGACATTGTGTCGATTGTAGTGACACAAGGGGTCTCTTCTGAGAGCCTCACGTACCTCTGAACTTGAACTTGAGAAAAGGCCAATGTCAAGTTGGCAGACAGAATTTGCATGCCTCGCCCCCGGACATACGGGTATAAAGGGAGCGAATGCCAGACAGATTTTTTCTTCAGAGCCGAACGGTTGTGTGATCAGCGAACAGTGTGACACACGACAGCTTCACCCACCTCTGCAAGAGAGCTTCTGTTGGATCTGACGGCGCATTCCAGCGGCTTTCACCTCTCTGCATGCTGTGCAGACTCTGCCCCTGGGCGCTTCGACAGTGCTCCTCTTATAAAAGAGTTGACTCTCTGAAAGAGTTTGTTGTCTGGTAAAAGAGCAACATACACAAGCGAGCATTGAACGTCCTTTTCAGGATGCGCCTTTTTAAAGATGCCCTTCCGCCGCTGTGTAATTAATGGATGCGGTCGATTTCTCTCCACTTCTGACGGTCATAAAAGATGTCTCGTGTGCCTGGGCTGTGAACAGGCAGCATTTTATGAACGGTTTATGTTCTCAGTGCGAGAACATAGCCATTGCAACATTGCGGTCGCGGCTTTCTTTTCTCACGAGAGAAAGCCACTTCAGCCACCCCCTTCCCACGGGAGTGAGGACGACCCGGCTGGTGTTAAAGGCAATTCGTGGATGACGACAGAGTCGGTTTTGCAGGGTAAATCCCCATGAATCACACGCCCCCCGGCACATTTGCTTGCTTCCGTCTGAGCTCGGGATGAGTGTGGCTCGCTTCGTGGCCAGCCAGCATTCTCCTTCGAGCCCCTGGAATCAGATGATGATTTCACTGCTGCATCGGAGAGCACCACAGCGGCATCTGATGCTGATGACTCGCCTGGGTTGACACCTTCAGGTCAGCTCGGCCAGTCTGAGCCTGATGCACGGATGTCCACTATGCTTTCCCGGGCCGCCGTGAGCATGAGGTGGACTGGAAACCTCCGCCCCTCCCTCACGGCTACTCGATCGGTTCCGCGGGCCAGGGCGCCGCTCATAACCACGCCTCAAGTTACCTTTCTTCCCGGAAGTGCATGACGAGTTAACGAGTTCGTGGAGGGCACCTTTTACTACCTGGAACCGACCTCCTCGCTCGTCCGCTCTCACTACCCTGGACAGGAAGGCGGCCCATAGGTAATATAATAATAATAATGCTTTACATTTTGTATAGCACTTTTCTAGGCACTCAAAGCACTTAACATAGTATAGGGGGAATCTCCTCACCTGGATTATGAGGTACACGGAGGTCCCTCAGGTGGACAGAGCGGTTGTGATCCACCTGTGTCCCGAGAACGCCGCCTCCTGGCGGGACCGTCCAGAACTCCCCTCCAAGGCCTGTAGGACAACATCGTCACTGACTACGAAAGCCTGTAGGCTGTAGCGCCACTGGACAGGCCGCCTCTGCCTTGCATGCCATGGCTCCCCTGCAAGTACACCAAGCCAAGGCACTCAAAGATCTGCACCTGGGTACTCCCGATCCTGATGTGCTGCAGGAAATGCGCACTGCCACCGACCTTGCTCTCAGAGCGACAAACGTTGTTCCTCAACGCCTCCGTCTCCCAGTTTGGTCTCTTCGGCGACACCGTCGATGACATCGCCCAGCAGTTCTCGGAGGTGAAGAAACGGACGGAGGCCATCTCTCACATCATGCCTCGCCGTTGTAGCACAGGCCATCTCCCATCTGCTCACCATGGGCATCCCCCTGTGAAAAAGCCAACGGCAGCTCCGCCTCAACCTGGGCCCAGCTCTCAGTGTCGAGCGCCCCCGTAGGTGGCGTATGCCCCCCTGTCTCCAGGACCCCCTCTAGGGCCCCTAAAACCCATAAGCATTCCTGAGACGGTGTACCCAGGAAGCCTGACGTTTGCTCCAGAGCTGGTAGCAAGACCACTCCATCCCCGGAGGAGGGCCGGGAGGAGAATCCTCAGTTCTCCCTTTTTCTTCTCCGCACCCCCCTTTGGGCTGCGGTACCCAAATTGTCAATAAAGAGCAATTCCCTCACTTCCTGGGTCATCAGACCAGCACACCCGTTCTCACGCAAGTCTCGAGGACATCCCTGCAGGATCTCCTCCTCTGTCTACAACCCGCCCCCCCGGGTGCATGGAGGGAGGTAAGTGCTTTGAGTTTTTTCTCAGCACTCAAGCCTCTGGACGCACCTTTGCCTCCCGACACACTATTACCTGCTCCTCCCCGCTGCGAGGCCCCACCCGGTACATCCAAATGATTGTCCCGTTAGTGCCCCTCACACGGAGCTTAGAAGCATGGCTTGCACTTCCAGCCCGTCGCGATGGCTGGCCAGGACCATCTGACTCAGCTACTCGATTCAATTCGGGTAGGCTCCCATCTTGTTTCAGTGGTATTTGCTCCACGCCAATGTGCGCCGAAAACGCCAGCACCTTACAGGCAGAGATTTCCACTCTGCTACTCAAGGACGCGATAGAGCCTGTACCTCCAGCCGAGATGAAGAAGGGTTTCTACAGCCCATACTTCATCGTACCCAAAAAAAGGCGGTGGGTTGCGGCCAATCTTGGACTTGCGAGTTCTCAACTGGAATTTACACAGACTCCAGTTCATAATGCTCAAGCAGAGGCAAATTTGAACCTGTGTTTGGCATCAAGATTGGTTTGCGGTGGTAGACCTGAAGAACGCATACTTCCACGTCTACATTCTGCCTCGACACCGACCCTTCTTACGGTTTGTGTTCGACTGCCAGGCGTATCAGTACAAGGTCCTCCCCTTCGGCCTGTCCCTGTCCCCTCGCGCCTTCACCAAGGTCGCAGAGGCAGCCGTTGCCCCGCTAGGGGAAATACTCCACTACCTCAACGACAGGCTCGTCCTAGAGCACTCTCTCATATGCACCCACAGGGGCCAGGTGCTCGCGCACCTCAGCCACTTAGGGCTTCAGGTCAACTAAGAAAAAGCAAGCTCTCTCCGGTTCAGAGAATATCTTTTCTTGGTTTGGAATTAAACTCAGTCTCAATGTCAGCACGCCTCACAACAGAGCGCACACAGTCAGTGCTTACGTGCCTGGCTCGCTTCAAGCCAGGCACAGCGGTTCCTCTCAAACAGTTCCAGAGGTTCCTTGGGCATATGGCATCCTCGGCCGTGGTCTCGCCGCTCGGGTTGATGCATATGAGCCGACAGCACTGGCTTCAGACTCAAGTCCCGAGATGTGCATGGTGCCGCAGCACATACCGTGTATTTATCACCCCTTCCTGCCGTCAGACTTTCAACCCTTGGACAGACCTCTGTTTTCTGCAGACAGGAGTCCCCTACAGCAGGTGTCCAGATGTGTCGTGGTCAACAAAGATGCCTCTCAACTGGGTTGGCGCACCATGTGCTATGTGCACGCAGCCGCTGGCTACTGGACGGGGCCCTGCCTTCATTGGCACGTCAACTGTCTCTTTGTGTTTGTTGGCTGTACTCCTTGCCCTGCGGAGGTTTCTCCTGCTGATTCAGGGCAAACATATCCTGATCTGTTCAGACAGCACCACCACGGTAGCATACATAAATCGCTCACCCGCCATCTCCTCCTTTGGAGTCAGCCGTGACTCAGGTTGCTGCTCGCCACTCATATCCCTGGTGACTGCAACACAATGGCAGATACGCTGATGCGACAGGTCTCGCTCAGCAGACAGTGCAGGCTTCACCCCCAGGTGGTCCAGCTGATTTGGGGCCACTTCGGCAGGGCACAGATACATCTCTTTGCATCCCAAGACAACTCCCACTGCCCGCTCTGGTACTCCCTAACGGAGGCCCCTAACGGAGGCCCCTCTCTGCACAGACATGCTGGCACACAGCTGGCCCTGGGGCTGTGCAAGTACGCATTTCTCCCAGTGAGCCTTCTTGCACTGTTGCTGTGCAAGGTCAGGGAGGACGAGGAACAGGTCACCTTGGTGGCTCCTTATAGGCCCACCCGGACCTCATGCTCCTCGGGACAGTGCCTCACTGGCAAATTTCCCTGAGGATGGACCTCCTTTCTCAGGGACGGGGCACCCACGCCCAGACCTCTGGAATCTCCACATCTGGCCCCTGGATGGGACGTGGAAGACTTAATTGGTCTGCCACCTGCAGTCATAGACACAATCAACCAAGCCAGAGCTCCTTCTACCAGGCAGCTTTACACCCTCAAGTGGCATCTGTTCACAAATGAGTGTTCTTCCAGATCTGAAGACCCACAGAGATGCTCAGTTCGGTCAGTGCTTCATTCCTGCAGGAGAGGCTGGAGGGGAGGCCTTGAAGGTGTGTGTCACTGCTATCGCAGCCCACCACGACGCAGTAGACGGCAAGTCCCTTGGTAAACATGACTCAATTATCAGGTTCCTTAAGAGTGCCTGGAGATTGAACCCTTCCCGGTAAAGCCTGTTCCCCTCCTGGTATCTCTCAATGGTCCTCTCAGGCCTTCAGAGACCCCCCTTCGAGCCGCTTGATTCAGTTGAGCTCAAAGCCCTTTCCTTGAAGACGGCCCTCCTGATCGCTCTCGTTTCCATCAAGAGGGTTGGTGACCTGCAAGCGTTCTCTGTCAGCGACACTTGCCTGGAGTTGGGTCCGGCAGATGCTCACCTAATCATAAGACCACGACTGGGCTAAGTGCCCAAGGTTCCTGCGACCCCCTTCAGGGTTTAGGTCGTGAACCTGCAAGCGAAGCTGCCCCGGGAGGAGGCAGACCCAGCCTCTTCGTTGCTGTGTCCGTTATGGACTTTGCGTACCCATGTGGACCGCACTCAGGGCTCTAGATGCTCTGAGCAGCTCTTTGTCTGCTTTGGCGGATGGCAGAAAGGGAACGCCATCTCCAAACAGAGGTTAGCTCATATGGTTGTTAATGCTATCCCCTAGCCTATCACACCCAGTCTGTGCCTTGCGGGTTTGATCACACTCTACGAGATGTGTGGCGTCCTTGTGGGCACTGGCCCATGGCACCTCCCTAGCAGACATCTGCAGAGCAGCAGGCTGGGCAACACCTTTGCTAGGTTTTATAACCTCAGAGTCGGTCTCATCCCGTGGTTTGACAGGTCCTAGCCGGTAGAACTGGCTCGACCAGGTGTTCACCAACCTTCACCAAGCTGATCCAGTGCGCCTTCTTTCCCAGGTGAGCCAGCAAGCTCTCGCTTCCTGGATGCTCTTCATCCCTAGCCCTCTGGCCGCAGATTCAGCGGAGGAATTCGCCGCCAGACCCACCACGAGTCGAGTACTCCATGTAGGGCTTGGGCTCCACAGGAATAGTTCCCACTTCAGGAAACTCCCTGTGACGTATTTTCCATGGTACGGTCGCCCCGCGTCTCCCTTGGGCAGTCCTCACTGCCCCCCGGCCTCCGTGTCTGTAGCAACTCCTCCCTTGCCAGACAGGATCTACCACCGCACTATGTCCATGGGTGTTTTGACAACCCCAGTGTGTATTCGCCACAAGTTAATAGGAACGGAAAAGGACTCCTTCCCCAATGCATATTTAGCGATAGCCCCAGCCACTTTTTAACTCATTGACGAGCAACATAGAAAGAGAAAAGGCCGCGGCTGTCCGGCTGGCTCCCATGCAAGTCATATCGCCTGTTTCCGTACGGGTATGGAGAACCTAACAGTGGTATATGACACCTTTTATTGGGGGCATTGGGGAGGGTTACGTGTAGCCGACCCAGCTGCTTCTAGCACACAACAGCCTGCTTGCACCTGGCCTGGCAGCCATGTAACACAGGTTAGTGCATGCCGTTTTTTAAGTGGTAACCCTTGTGTCACTACAATTGACACAACGTCGAGTGAGTGACAGAAGGAGAACTTCATGGTTAATGTTGTAACCTCCATACCCCGATGGAAGGAACGAGACGTTGTGTTCCCCTTGCCACGTCACTATCCCTACCACTGTAATGCGCCGTAACCGTATTCTCAACTCCTCAGTGAAAACCTGTCTGGCATTCGCTCGCCTTCTCCCTTTCTACCCGTATGTCCGGAGTCAGGGCATGCAAATTCTGTCTGCCAACTTGACATTGGCCTTTTCTCAAGTTCAAGTTCAGAGGTATACAAGGGTCTCAGAAGAAACTCCTTGTGTCACTACAATCAACACAACATCTCGTTCCTTCCATCGGGGAATGGAGGTTACAACAGTAACCATGACGTTACAAATCAAAAGGGAATTGGAAAATGCACACAGCAGCCACAGTCGAGTCTCAGAAGGCTAAAGGTGATGCAAACAATATTTTTCATGGAAAGGTAGGCAAAAAATGTACCCACTCGCTGAAAGATATTAATGAAATAAGTGTCATGAGATATCTCACCGGTCTCTGTGACAGTTTTAGACTTTGTAAACAGCAAAAAAAAAATGTGTCTGCGGTCTATTGATACTTTCTGCCTGTCAGTCATTTTGTGCATTCTCATAGTGAATTATTGAGGCTTAATGCCATATTTTGATTTATAATTTGTTAGTTGAGGGCGTTATTCCGCTATTGTTGTGTTTGACAAGCATGAGAACATGCTTTGTGTCAGTTTCAACAGTATTGGTGGGGTGTTTTGGAAAGTGGGGGCGTGGCTAAATCAGCGGCTCAGTCTTGTGGAAGTTAGAATGGCTAAAATCATTTAGAGTACCGTTAAGGCAGCACCCTGAATAAAATAGAGCCTCATAAGTGACTGACTGGTACATATACAGCAACTGTGACAAACAAACAGCTCCTAATGCAAAGCACATTTTCAAATGTTTGATTAAAGCATGCTGCTAAACTAACAAAGCAATACTCCAAAAAGAAAAATAAATAAATACATAGCTCACACAATAGTTCATCCAATAAAAGGGATTTTAGAAGTATAATTATGCTGCCAGCAGTTTGGAAAAGTCTGGGGTGTCCACGATTCCTTAAAATGCTGCCTACATAAGCAGCTAACTAGGTTTTGGAACAGATCCTGTCTGTTATATGTTAGAAAAAATAAGAATTTGTAAAGTACAAAATAAAGGCCTCACAAAATCAGTTCAAGCAGCAGATAACACTTCTTCGTAAAATGTATTTCTTTAACTGGCGCGTAATCATATGTGTGATCGTTGTATGACATTTAAATTTGTTTCAGCAGATCTGAATTAATGCTAAATCCATGAATCATTTGCATGTAATAAATTCTTGTTGTATTAATAACTCCATGTCTGTTTGTGGTGGTCTCTGCCCATTTGCATATTTGAATTCAGGCGCATTTTAATCTATATGCGTGGAAATCATATTCCTATTTTCAGGAGCTGTTTTTTTGCTTCTGTCTCAACCCCCCCCCCCCCCCCCCATTCATTCTCTTTCATTTCTCTCTCTCTCTCTCTCTCTCTCTCTCTTTCTGCCGATGTAAAAATTTGCCAGGTGATGGTGGATGCAATGTGACTCCTGATTAGTTGCTCTGGCAACCTCCGGGAACATTCACTGGTTGCCATGGCAATGGCAGAAGCATGGCGATGGAGCCCAGCAGATTATTTTGATTTAGAACAGGAATGAGAATATGGAGGCAGGTTGACATATACCACAACGTCATCGTGAAAAAGCTGTTGCTTGTAAATAAGCCTAATGCTTGACTGGTATGTGTATATGTGTGCTATTTCTTATGCAATAAACATGTATCTCAGATTCTTAAAAGAAAACAGACTGGCAGAGCCGGGGGTGGGGAAACTGGAGTGAAAGTGTGGAGGGGGAGATGGCTCTAAGCAGTAGTACCTCCAAGCAGTTTTCCATTATGCTTTATTTTATATAAACCAAACCCAGAAAAACGAGAAAACATGGAAGGCAATTAAAGAATCTGGTGTTTATCTCAGGGAATGCACATGGGAATGTGGGAATGCGTACATTTGGAGTTACCACTGCCTTTTACTCAATGTGGTACACATTCTGTGAAAACCTAAATTGAAAACTTTACAAGAATTTCATAATATCTACATTATTTACTATTTAGTAGGTTATCCTTTTGCCTTAATGACATCATGCACTTGTGTTGGAATGGACTTCACGTGTTTGTGCAAAACCTGATGATATCCAGCATGATTTGTGAATGTTTCAAAAATCATCTTGTGTGCTTAAGTGAAAGCAAGGAAATATGACCTTTCGTACAAAGAAGTTAACATGGCCAATGTAACAATGTTCTTATTTGATTAGTGACCTAGAAATAGTGCAGAATTTATTTATTTTTTATGTTTCTTTATTTAAACAAAAATTAAGAATTCTAAAACTGTCTGTTTACTTCCAAGTTTAAATTAGATTTTGAATACAGATTTACAATGTGGATTTTAAACTCCACAGTATGTGCAATGCATTTAAATTCCTTTAAAATTCCACAGTGCCCATTTTATGTTTCTGACACCGTTTAAGGCATTGGCACAGCAATAGTCAGGGTCAGCTGTTTCATTTAGGTATATACTGTACTTTAAATCTACAATCTTAGGCATCGACATGGCTGCTTGTCCACAGCTTGGGTCTCGCATCAGCTACCCATCAGAATAATTCAACATCCAGCTTGCCCGAGGCAATGAGGGTAGAGTAATGGTTCATATGTACAGTCTATCTGTGAAACAGCTTGATATATGACGTGGCTTAGTGGGTGGTATGTTTAGATTGAAAATAGAAAAACACACATACAATGTCAATCTCAGGAGGTCAAATTACCTATTATAAGAGCTGTTTTATTATTTTATGGTTTGCAATTTTTGCAACCTATTACCAAAATTTGTGACGGTCCAAATACAGTTCAATACCATGATTTTTATTTTTTATTTTACAGCATTAAACATTCAATCTTAAAGAAAAAACAGGGTTACAATTACTGTTAGTTTAGCCTACAGAATATCAAGCAATAACAAAAATTTAACCAACAGTAAATGAAGCTATCACTCAGTATGGTCAAGCTAGATTTGGACCAAATGTTACTTAAGGGAATAGTTCACCCAAAAATGGAAATTCTCTCATTATTTACTCACCCTCATGCCATCCCAGATGTGTATGACTGTCTTTCTTCAGCGGAACACAAAAGAATGTTTTGGGAAGAATATTTCTGCTCTGTAGGTCCATACAATGCAAGTGAATGAGTGACAGTTGAAGTCAGAAGTTTACATATACCTTAGCCAAATACATTTAAACTCAGTTTTTCAACATTCCTGACATTAAATCATAGAAAACATTTGCTGTCTAAGGTCAGTTAGGGTGACTACTTTATTTTAAGAATGTGAAATATCAGAATAATAGTTGAGAGAATGGTTTATTTCAGCTTTTATTTCTTTCATCACATTCCTAGTGCATCAGAAGTTTACATACACTTTGTTAGTATTTGGTAGCATTGCCTTTAAATTGTTTAACTTGGGTCAAACATTTTGGGTTGCCTTCCACAAGCTTCTCACAATAAGTTGCTGGAATTTTGGCCTATTCCTCCAGACAGAACCGGTGTAACTGAATCAGGTTTGTAGGCCTCCTTGCTCGCACATGCTTTTTTCAGTTCTGCCCACAAATTTTCTATAGGATTGAGGTCTTTGGGCTTTGTGATGGCCTCTCCAATACCTTGACTTTGTTATCCTTAAGCCATTTTTCCACAACTACGCTTGGGGTCATTGTCCATTTGGAAGACTCATTTGCGACCGAGCTTTAACTTACTGGCTGATGTATTGAGATGTTGCTTCAATATATCCACATAATTTTCCTTCCTCATGATTCCATCTTTTTTGTGAAGTGCACCAGTCCCTCCTGCAGCAAAGCACCCCTATAACATGATGCTGCCACTCCCATGCTTCACGGTTGAGATGGTGTTCTGTTGCAAGCCTCACCCTTTTTCCTCCAAACATAATGTAAAGAAGTTCATGCTCACGGCAAGAAACCGGCTTAACATATAAATGATACTTTTAATGGAAAACTCAAAAGACAAACACATAGGACAATGTCCGGGAACAATCTCTCTCTCACGCATCTTCTCCGCGGTCGGCCTTTAACCCTCTCGGAGGCTTGATTAGCCAAATACGAGACCGGGCGTGTTGAGTCACGACCCGGCCCCGCCCTCCACCATGCCACACATAATAATTGTCATTATGGCCAAACAGTTCAATTTTGTTTCATTAGACTAGAAGACATTTCTCCAAAAAATTAAGGTCCCCATGTCCACTTGCAAACTGTAGTCTGACTTTTTATGGTGGTTTTAGAGCAGTGACTTCTTCCTTACTGAGCAGCTTTTCGGGTTATGTCGATATAGGACTGTGGATATAGATACTTGTCTACCTGTTTTCTCCAGCATTATCACAAGGTCCTTTGCTGTTGTTCTAGGATTGAGTTGCACTTTTCACACTAAACTACGTTCATCTCTAGGAGACAGAATGCATCCTGAGCGGTATGATGGCTACATGGTCCCATGGTGTTTATACTTGTGTACTACTGTTTGTACAGATGAACACGGTACCTACAGGCATTTGGAAATTGCTCCCAAGGATGAACCAGACTTGTGGAGGTCCACATTTGTTTTTCTGTGGTCTTGGCTGATTTCTTTTGGTTTTGCCCATTATGTCAGGCAAAGAGGCACTGAGTTTGAAGGTAGGCCTTACATATATCCACAGGTACACCTCCAATTCAGTTCACCTCCTATCAGAAGCTAATTGTCTAAAGGCTTGACATAATTGTCTGGAATTTTCCAAGCTGCTTAATGGCACAGTTTACTTAGTGTAGTGTAAACTTCTGACCCTCAGGAATTGTGATATAGTCAATTAAAAGTGAAAAAATCTGTCTGTAAACAATTGGTAGAAAAATCACTTGTCATGCACAATGTATGTAGATGTCCGAAACAACGTGCCAAAACGTCTCGGTTACGTATGTAACCTCCATTCCCTGATGGAGGGCATTAGATGTCGTGTCGAAGAATCGACACTAGGGGTCTCTCTTGAGCACCGAATATGCCTCTGGTCTATGAAAAAAGGCCAATGAGAAGTTGGCAGACAGTATTTGCATACCCCGCCCTAGACATACGGGTATAAAAGCAGGGAAATACGTCTGTTTCATTCAGGATTTTTCTGAGGAGCCGGAAATGGTCCGGCCACTGCAGTGGCTCGGCTCAGCGACGTGGCCGGGAGGACACGACGTCTCGTTCCCTCCATCAGGGAACAGAGGTTACATACGTAACCGAGACGTTCCCCGTCTGTCGCTCACTTCGACTTCGTGTCGAAGAAGCGACACTAGGGGTCCACTTCAAATCACGCCATGCGCTGAGCCGTGTACGTGAACTGCTGACACAGGAGCAGGCAGGTATTTCACGTGCACAAGCGACCAACTGTGTTTCAGACTGCACGTAACCTTCCCCAATGCCCCAAAAAAGTTTTCCTCTCTTTGGCATGTTCGCCGTGTACTGCAGAGAAGTGGACACCCATGAAGGGGGGCGGAGGCCAGGCAAACTGAATTGCGTAACCGAGTCGGATGGTCCGGGCCAGCCAGCGAGACGGGTTGGGAATTGAGAGCCACGCGTCCAAACTCCGTGCTAGAGGCACCAAGGGGACGATTATTTTTGACGTACCCGGCGGGGCTTTGCAGTGGGGCGGAGCAGGTAAAGCGGCGTCGGGAGGCAAAGACGCGTCCCGAGGATCTGGTGCTGAGAAAAGACTCAAAGCACTTACCTTGCTCCGTACACCCGACAGGGGTCGGGTTAGCGACTAAGGAGGAGGTCCAATGTAGGCGTCATCTAGACTCATTGGACCGGCCGGCCAGCGAACAGTTGTGGGGCTGAAGGCAGGTGGTCCGCGTCCAGCGTGCTGGGACTGTTGACAGGCTTTGTGACGAGTGGAGAGATGGGCTCTCCACGAAGACGTCAGCTCATCGTGCACCTCCGGGAAAAACGGTACCGGGGGGGGGGGGGGGGGGGCGAGGCTGTGAGTGGCACGCAGACCCCAGGAACCAGTCATCCAACCATGATGGCGGCGGCACGGGCAAGCATGTCAGACATCTGCGCGTCAGCCTCAGTCTGGCCCGAAGGCAGCAGCCCATGGGAGGCATCAGCGTCATCCACCTCGAGCTCCAGAGGATAGGCAGGCCAGCCGTGAGGTGAGCCGCTGTTGCCTCGAGCACGGACGGGAGTCAGCGAGCGTGCCGGGGGGGCGGGTGGTCCGAGGGGGTGTACCCAGATTGCCCAGCGCCAGCCGCATCGTCCTCAATCCCGTGGGAAGAAGGAGCGATGCGGGGGGGTGGCTGGAGTGGCGTGCTTTCTATTGAAATCAAGCCGCGACCGCAACGTTGCCATGGTCATGCCCTCGCGGTGAGAGCATGAACCATCCACAAACACTGCCTCGGTGTGATCGCTGTCCAGACACACGAGACAACGCCTGTGGCCGTCTGAAGCGGAGAGCACTCTACCGCATCCAGGAACAACACAGGGGCGGAATGGCATCTTTAAAAAGATGCATCCTGAAAAGGACATTCAATGCCACTGTGTAAAGCTCTATTAGAGGAAATTACTCTTTTATAGAGAAAATCACTCTTTCAAATATAACTCTTTTCACTCTCTGCGCTGTCAAAGCCCCCAAGGGCAAGCTGCACTGCCGTGCAGAGATGGAGAAAGCCACTGAAGTGCGCCGTAGATCCAACAGCAAGCAGAGCGTCAGAGGAACAGAAGCAGGAATCTGGTGTGTGACTCGCAGCTAGCTGCATATACGACCATCGGCTCCGAAGAAAATATCTGAATGAACTCGACGTATTTCCATGCTTTTATACCCGTATGTCCGGGGCGGGGTATGCAAATACTGTCTGCCATCTTCTCATTGGCCTTTTTTCATAGACCAGAGGCATATTCAGCGCTCAAGAGAGACCCCTATTGTCGCTTCTTCGACACTGCGTCAAAGTGAGCGACAGACGGGGAACTATAGTTTGCTTCAGTTGTAGTATGAGGGTTAACACCTGTGATGACAGATTGCTTAAATATGACATGATTCAGTGCGCACTCTCTCAACATCCCTGATATCTTTGATTGTAAAACTGTCAGTGAGAAGGCTTATCATTTCATGAGAAACTTGATCTTCAAAATAGCATATTGATTCCTTGCTTCCTCCAGAGAACCTAGTGTGGATTGAACTTGGGGCTGCAATGCAGTGTGGCCAGCTCTGTCCTATACAGAGGAATGATATAAATGAGCCTACCGCAAAACAGAACATATGTCCAATAGGCTATCAGATGCAAGCTCCCATAGACTCCCAAAGAAGCACAACATCCGGATGAGACCCAAAATTATGCGTGGAGAGTCTCTTGTCCAATGAACATCAACCTTTTGCCCCATTGATTGGAATAGAAGAGAGATCTGCCATAGACTGCCATCAAAGTCGCTATGCACAAATATTGCTAAAATTGAATATCTTATGACATTTAGTCAAAATTCTGATTATGCAAGACTCACATTCCAGTACTACAGCCTGTTTGAGGTATTTGAGGTATCTACTTTAGTGGATGCTTACATTGTTTCCCCCCCCCCAACCCTCAATTCATTACAATTTATGAGTCTCTCTGTGAACTCCATCCTCCAACTCCACCTATGGGCTGTTTCCTTTCCTGCAGCTGTGCATGTAGACTGAAAACTACATATATGTATGTCTAGAATATGATATGGCAGAGCTACACAGGGGTGCAAGCCTTCGCCCCTCCATCTGGGACCATGGTGTATTGTGATGAAATGGGAGGGGTGCAAAAGAGGTGAGACTGAAAATGTCTCACAAATGCCTCACACTTCCTCTCTGGCCATCACACACGAGTGCACACACCCAGCCACCCCTCGCAAAAAAGGTTAAGATAGCCAGTGAGTGTTATACCTCACAGGAGTCACACAAAGCCACCCTTTGTCGGTGGGATGCCTGATGAAAACTACCCTTGACAGCTACATCAATAATCCAAACTTCCAATGCCCTGCCTTCACCCCCGATCTGCTCAAACTCTCCCCTGCACCACAGCCAAGGGGAGAGGGAGAGGGTGGAGATACTACCATAAAAAATACACGACAAATCCCAAAGGGCAGACTGCAATAAATGTCAGTCTGCATCAGAGGGAGCAGGTTTGTTGAGCGAGCATCTAGCATTGAAGCGCAAGAACGTCAGAGTGAGGACAGGCTTCTTTTCCTTCTACTCCCTGGCCTCGTCCCTGACTTAAATCAATAAGGATGTACAGCCTGGATGCCCATTCTCACCCAGCGTCATGTGTGATCTGCTCCTGATCTGTTGCACATGCCGATCTGTGGCACTACATCAGGGTTTGGTGACAGAGTCTAAATCTGTTTCAAGCCAGTCACAATCCCATATGCCAGGTAGAAATATGCCATGACAAATAGTGCTCATTACAGGGAGATGGCCACCAAAATTATGTACCAATAGACTTGAAGGAAAAGGTTAGCCAAAACTGACTTTATTTTTGTGAAAACCATGCAACGAAAGTGAATGGAAATTGGGTCCATCGAGCTGTAAACTGACAAAAAGCACCATAAAAGTTGTGAACTATATTTGAAGTCTTCTGAAGCCATTCAATAGCTTTGTGACAAACAGACCAAGATTTAAATCACAGAGATTCTCTCTCATAGCATTAGCTCTCAAATTAAATATGGCACCTTTAGACAACAGCATCAAAGTCCATTTCATAGCAAGTCAGTCCACTCGGTGGCCATTTTGGGAATGCTCCCGGGCAGTTATTTTCTATGGATAAAGCAGCATAAAAGTACAGCTCCTATCTAATTGAATGAGGAAAGACCGAAATCTCCAAAAGGTCAAGATTACGATCAAAGAACATATTTCAAATCAGCAGTTAAATCTGAGAACAATGGTTTCATAAATTGTGACTGTATTTATTTATTTATTTATTTTTAGCTCAGATCATGCTAAAAAAACAATTTTTTTCAGGCTGGCCAAGCTAATGTGCATGCATGACAAGCGATTTCTGACTTAAAGGTTATTGGCTCTTTTGCCTGCAAGGCGGGACTTCCTTTTTCTACATTTGCCATATTGGGTGTTCCAAATTCTCCCATTCATTTTAATACAAGTGCTTTGTCTCTGGGCTAAATTGTCTCTGACGTCAAGGACGTTGGCTTTAATGGCATCACAAGATGCGAGAGCTAATGCTGCATGGCATCCAACTGTGTCAATGCACCATTTTTGCCATCCATGTGACTTTTGTGGCTTTTGTATTTCAGAGCAAAAGGGAAAATTATTAGTGATAATTAGTAAATAATGACTTAAATTTCATGTTGTTCCACATATATTGTATGGCTTCATTAGACTTGGAATACAGTGAATAAGTCATGTGGACTAAATACTTTCTTTTTTCTTTTTCTTTTCTGAGACTACAATGTTGCTTTTGTCATTGTGGATCTTTAAACATCCAGTCCCCATTGACTTTCTGAACAGCAGCCAATGAATATGGACAGAATATTCTTTTTTGGTGAACTATTCCTTTAAGAGGAACTCTTCTTTATTTTGTGTGTCCATCATTTTTTTGTGTGATTTTCTCCCCTCATCTCCTCAATTTGGAATGCCCAATTCCCTCTGCGCTCTAAGTTTTCGTGGTGGAGTAGTGACTCGCCTCAATCCGGGTGGCAGAGGATGAGTCTCATTTGCCTCCATGTCTGAGACCATCAATCCATGCATCTTATCACGTGGCTTGTTGAGTGCATTACCCTGGAGACATAGCGCATGTGGAGGCTTCACACTATTCTCAGTGGCATCCACACACAAAACACCATGCGCCCCACAGAGAGCGAGAACCACACATTTTAGCGAGCACGAGGTAGTTACCCCAAGTGACTCTACCCTCCCTAGCAACCTCCCTAGAGACCTGGCTGGAGTCACTCAGTACACCCTGGTCCATCATCTTTAAAGTCTCTTTAACTTGGTGTCCAATGGAAACAGAAACAAAAATACAAACTTTGTGTAACAGATTGCTATAATGATTTCAAAGCCACATATATTGCTGAGGCGGCCATACGTAATATGAAACAAGATCTCCCTCATCTCACTGCATTAATCCTTATCCGTCTTGGGCAGATTTTTTTTTTTTTTTTTTTTTCTTCTGAACATTCAATTATTCTAATTGCAGCTCAATTTCCATGTAGTTATGGTGGTATGAATTGTTGTGTTATAACACAGAGAAAGAGAGTCTGCGAAATGGAGCTGGGGGATGTGCATGCATTAAAAACACATTTATGGCTAATGGACTAGCGGGTCCATGCACTCCATTGCTGAGAACGATGTCCGTTGTCATGGCAGCAACATCTCACTTGTTTCCGTGGGAACAGGGATCCAAATTCTCCCTGAATGAATTCTGTCGATGCCTGACTTTTCCCCCCGGCAAGAAAAAGGGAGAGAGATAGAGAGAAAGACAGACGGGAAGGGAAGAAAGACGGGGGGGTAATGCTGAAGACAATTTTTCCCTCCAGGACTGTGAGTGACCTGAAAATGGCCCATCCTGTTGTATTTGCCTTCCTGCTTTATTGATGCAGTTCTTTTCTTATGTACTGCATATGAAGCGCGGCAAGCATAGGTAATTATGCAGCCCTCATAGCCAAATGCAATCAGAGGACACAAATCTAGCCTCTCCATGAGCTCATATCCATATTAACCAAGCAACAAGCTCTACCGCGCCGGACCAGTGAGTGCCATTTTGGTTCATGTCAAGATGAAGCAGCATTTCAGAAGGTCGCCGATTCATTTAAACATAAATCTACAACCTTTTATCTTACTAATCAGCCCGTCACCCATTAAAATAATTAGTGGCTTCCGCAGGAGCTAGTGGAAAGACGTGGGCCACTGATCTGCATAAAGACAGATTCATATTAAAATAAAATAAAAAAATAAAGCTCCATTGTGCCAATTAATTATGAAAGCGGAGAAGATTAAAAATCATGTTAAGAAGATTCCCTTTTCAAGCCTTTCTGCCCTTTTACTGAAATCATTTAGACTGTGGTGGAGGTAGCAATTCTGAAAACTAACCACAGTCCAACAGGCCTTCTAAGACCGGCTTTTAAATGAGAAACTGATATATAGATGAGTTGTGGGCATAAGTAATTTGCACACAGAAGCAAATTGTGCCACAGTAAACTGAACAATCTAATGTCTTAACCTAATGTCTGAATGGCTTAAGTACTATTTAGACAAGATTAGTTTTCAAAATAACATTTTGGTTGGAATTATTAAAGGGATAATTCACTAAAAAGTAAACATTTTCTGTTTGGATGTGAGGTCATGTCGACTTTCTTTAAAAGAAGAAAAAAATCTGGGTTACAGTGAGGCTCTTACATCGGAAGTAAATGGGGACAATTCATAAAAATTAAAATGTTCACTCAACAGTATAAAAGTATAGCCACAAGACATAATGTAACGAGGCAGATGAGGGATGAGGATCTAAATGCAGCGTTTAATAGAAAAACAAAAGATGTAACAGGTAACTAGGAATATAAACGAAAACACAGGAACAAATAAAACAACCACGATGGGAAAACAGGAATAAGAACAGGATCAGAAACAGGTTCTGGGTCAAGACACCGGACTGAATACATTCAACAACTGACAACGAATGATCAAAACAACAGGGCTTAAATACACAAAGGATAATTATTAAATTAAACACAGGTGAGGACAATGAAAGACAGATGGCAGTGATTAGTGCAGGGAATTATGGGAAGTGTAGTCCATGGGGAGCAGATGACAGAGGAGAAACACAGGCCAGACAACAGTGGATCGTGACACATAAACAATATTGATGTTAACATGATTTTATTTGATAAATTTATTTGCATTGTTTGTGTAAAATGATATCCTATTTTGTAACTTCGTTGCCATGACACAGTAATGCTGTAAACCCTAAAATGACAGTACAAATTATTAGTTAAACAACTTTACAGCTCAAATAATATGCATTAACAGAAGTGCTTTTATAAAATGTTAAGCTTCACATTTCTGTCTTTAAACACTCCAAAAATTGTCCCTATTCACTTCCATTGTAAGTGCCTCACTGTGACCTAGATCTTTGCTCTTTGTTTTTTAAAGGAGGAACAATTCTAAATTATTATTTCAACATTCTGCCACAAATGCTGTCAAATGAGCTTAACTTGTAAGGTAAGGTAAGGAATTAACGTGTGGATCATACCTGATGCTGTTACAACAGTGGTCATTTTGAGCAAATTTATGTGATCAGACTTCACTTACTAATTTAAGTGTCTTTTTACATCTGATCATGGGATGGCAGCAGTACTTGAACTGCCAGCTGTCATTTAAAATCCATAATGAAGTTGAACCAGGCAGTCTGATAACTGAAAAACAAGTTTTCAGCTTACAACCCTGCTTCAAGACACCATTCCCCAACACTGTAAGGAACCAACAACTGGCTGACGACTTTAATGTGTTTTTCTGTCTCTCACCCCACACCTGCTCTGACCTTCACACAAACATCAACGCCTCCTGCAACCCCCCTCTTCGCCCCTCCTGCTACTCAACTTGCACTTAAGATCTGTGAAGAGGAGGTGTGCCATGTCTTCCGGAAACAAAAGACAAGGAAACCACAGGGCCCAGATGGTGTTTCACACACTTCTCTAAAATCCAGTGCTGACCAGCTGGCCCCAATCTTCACACAGATCTTCAACAGATCACTGGAGCAGTGTGAAGTTCCCTGCTGCTTCAAATGCTCCACCATCATTCCTGTCCCAATGAAACCCAAGGAATCACGACTACAATTAATGACTACAGACCCGTCGCTCTGACGTTTGTGGTCATGAAGTCATTTGAGAGATGTTGGCTCACCTGAAGAACATCACTGGACCCTTTCTAGATCCCTTTCAATTTGTTTATCGAGCAAACAGGTCTGTGGATGATGAAGTCAGCATGGGATTATATCATATCCTACAACATCTGGACAGACCAGGGACATATGCAAGGATCCTTTTTGTGAACTTCAGTTTAGCTTTCAACGCCGTCCTACCAGCTATTCTCCAGACTAAATTACACAAACTCTCTGTTCCCACGTCTATCTGTCAGTGGATCACCAGCTTTCTGATGGACAGGCAACAGCTTGTGAGACATGGGAAATTCACTTCCAGCACATGTACGATCAGCACTGCTAAAATAAATGAAATAAATTAATATGGTGGCACAATTATATTTTTTTCTACAAAATTAATTTAAAACATTTAAGCATACGTCTACAGATCAAAAGATTTTTGAAGATCATGAGAAACATTTCAGTCAAGTGTTTCCAAACTTTTGACCGGTATTATATATATATATATATATATATATATATATATATACACACACACACACACATTGGAGACCAGAAATTGAAAACAGGCGAACTGTAGAAAAATACCACATTCAAAAGAAAATGGCATATTACAGCACAGCAGGTCTAACACCAGCTCTATGGTATAAGGTGGCCCTATTTCAAAGACAGGCCTATCCAGATGGGATTCGATTTCTCAGAGTAGGTTATTTTTCTTCATATTTTTTACTATGGTTGTGCGAAAGAATATAAAAACATATTTGATTATGACATGATTTAAAGTGCAAGTTTGTCATTTCTGCAGTGGCTTCTAGCTCCCCGATCAGAATTGCAAAAATAAACAGTGTTTACAAACAGCCTTCCGCATAATTAACCTACAATGCTTACATGCTCAGCTTTAATTCATTGAGTACTTTGAGAAACTCAAATTTATGCTTTTAAAACACTACCGGTTTGGTTTAGGCATTGGGTAAGTGTAAGGGTGTCTGTTTTGTTCACATCTTATTTATCTTTTTTTACACTATCAGTTAGGTTTAGGCTAAAGTTTAAGGTTAGCTATGTACGTTTTACTCATAAAACATCCATCTAATATTTACAGATGAAGTCAGAAGTTTACACACACCTTAGCCAAACACATTTAAATTAATTTTCATTTAATTTTAGAAAACATTCCCTGTCTTAGGCCAGTTAGGATCACTACTTTATTTTAAGAATTTAAAATATCAGAATAATAGTATGGAGAATTATTTATTTCAGCTTTTATTTCTTTCATCACATTCCCAGTGGGTCAGATGTTTACATACACTTTGTTATTATTTGGTAGCATTGCCTTTAAATTGTTTAACTTGGGTCAAACATTTTGGGCAGCATTCCACAAGCTTCTCACAATAATTTGCTGGTATTTTGGCCCATTCCTTCAGACAGAACTGGTGTAACTGAGTCAGGTTTGTAGGCCTCCTTGCTCGCACACGCTTTTTCAGTTCTGCCCACAAATGTTCTATCGGATTGAGGTCAGGGCTTTGTGATGTCCACTCCAGTACCTTGACTTTGTTATCCTTAAGCCATTTTGCCACAATTTTGGAGGTATGCTTGGAGTCAGGGTCATTGTCCATTTGGAAGACACATTTGCGACCGAGCTTTAACTTCCTTGATGTCTTGAGATGTTACTTCAATATATCCGCAGAATTTTCCTTCCTCATGATTCCATATCTTTTGTGAAGTGCACCAGTCCCTCCTGCAGCAAAGCACCCTCACAATGATGCTGCCACCCCCATGCTTTACGGTTGGGATGGTGTTCTTCGGCTTGCCTCACCCTTTTTCTTTCAAACATAATGATGGTCATTATAGCCAAACAGTTAAAAAAAAAAATATTAGACCAGAGGACATTTCTCCAAAAAGTAAGATCTTTGTCCCCATATGCACTTACAAACTGTAGTCTGGCTTTTTTATGATGGTTTTGGAGCTTCTTCTTTACTGAGCAGCCTTTTTCAGGTTGTCGATATAGGACTCATTTTACTGTGGATATAGATACGTGTCCACCTATTTCCTCCAGAATCTTTACACGGTCCTTTGCTGTTGTTCTGGAATTGATTTGCACTTTTTGCACCAAACTATTTTAATCTCTAGAGACAGAATGCGTCTCCTTCCTGAGCGGAATGATGGCTGCATGGTCCCATGGAGCTTATACTTGCACACTATTGTTTGTACAGATGAATGGGGTGCCTTCAGGCATTTGGAAATTTCTCCCAAGGATGACCCAGACTTGTGGAGATCCAACATTTTGAAATCTTTGCAGAGTTCTTTTTATTTTCCCATGATGTCAAGCAAAGAGGCACTGAGTTTGAAGGTAGGCCTTAAAACATATCCACAGGTACACCTCCAGTTCAGTACACCTTCCTATCAGAAGCTAATTGTCTAAAGGCTTGACATCATTGTCTGTAATTTTCCAAGCTGCTTAAAGCACAGTTAACTTAGTGTATGTAAACTTCTGACCCAATGGAATTGTGATATAGTCAATTAAAAGTGAAACAATCTGTCAGTAAATAACTGTTGCAAAAATTACCCATGTCATGCACAAAGTAGATGTCCTAAACGACTTGCCAAAACTATAGTTTGCTAATATGAAATCTGTGGAGTGGTTAAAAAATGAGTTTTAATAACTTCAACCTAACCCACTAAACATTGGATGTCGGATAGACGTGCAGATCATGTCTATATTGGGTCCGTCGGTCCATGACCAATTCTGGACATCTATTCGACGTCCAAACTAGTTCCACTATTTGGACGTCCAACCATGACCCAACTTGGACGTCATTTTGACATTCAACATTTGACCTTTAACTGGGTAATTTTTTTGGACGTCATTTGGACGTCTATGACAGTTGCAGGAAATTTACATGATTAATATGTAATATTTGTTTTATTTACAAATAGGGCCTATCAATATGATTAATACATATGAAAACAGATTATTTATTAAAAAAAAACACGATTTATTATCTGTATGACTATTTATTTATTCATGTTTTTTTCTTCTTTTTTTTTTTACACTTTCCTGTTTTTCTTTAACAGTTTTTCTTTTATTTTAAGTAGCCTAATCAAGTTATGTATTTATGCATACATGTATTTTTGCATTTATCTATGTATTTATTTATAAATGCAATTTGTGGGAAATTATACTTCAGAAAATAATTTCATGGTAGCCTATATTAGGCTTATCCACCTTATTCCTATCTTAAAAAGAACCAACAGCAGCAAAAAAGTCAAGGGCAGACAAAGACAGCTCTCTATCAAGGCAAAGAGTATAGTACAATATAAGTTCTTTCATCAAGGTCTTTGGATTTCAACCAAAGAGTCAAAAACCAGTCAACATCACTCTGATTGGCCGAGGCAGCACGACAGGCATTTGGAAGTCCCTTCGTCACTTTCATCGTTCATGAAATTACATACAACGCAAAGAAAATTTGCACCTCGCATTGATCACGTGAGTTTGACCACTGGATTATAAATGTGTTTAAACTTTATTTTATTTAAAATACTTTATTGTGATGGTCCTCCAACAGACACTCTACTGACTATAAGTAATTTTGCAACTACATGTCAACTTAATCTAACCCTAACCCTACCAGTCTATTAATACTCAACTAACACTCTAATGAGAGTTAGTAGACATGTAGGAGCAACATTACTTGTAGTCAACAGAATGTGTTAAAGGGACCATCAAAATAAAGTGAAACAATGATTTCTTTTATTGGCTTAATGACATGTTTCAGACTTGTCTGGCTTAGAGGACAACCTGGTATCACGCCAAAGCGTGAAATAGACACGCTGGTCCACTAGCGGATGCGTGTCGGTGTCACGCTTTGCCTCCTCTAGGCGTGTGCGTGACACGCGCGCGTCTAGGTAGAATACCAGCAGGGGGCAATCATTTCCTCAACGCCAACAACTCTCCGCGCACCAAAGAGAAAGCGATATATTGCGTTCTTCAATTCCGATTAGCAGGATATATATATTTTTTCCATTTATAAGCTTATTTTTTACGTGAGGAAGATATAACATCAGCATAGGATACTCGACAACATCAGTGTCGATATTTCGGGATCGAACGCTGCTTTCTGTGATTCATTTCCATTAACGTTATTGACCACAGTAACGTTAACAGCACCACAGATTAAACAACATCTGTCTCCACAGCCCACACACACATATAACAACGTTAGGCTACAGCAACGTTAGGATTTCTTCATGAAAGCAGCACTATAATGAACAAATATGTCCTGAACGTAGTATGTGTAGTAACCCTTTATTGTCACATAGTCACAAGTGAAAGTAACCAGCGAAATTGGCCATCATCCTGCACGTACGAACATACAATACGACAACGGTATCGCTTACTCTTTGGTGCGCGGAGAGTTGTTGGCGTTGAGGAAATGATTGCCCCCTGCTGGTATTGCAACTACACACGCGCGTGTCACGCACACGCCTAGAGGAGGCAAAGCGTGACACCGACACGCATCCGCTAGTGGACCAGCGTGTCTATTTCATGCCTTGGCGTGATATCGGGTTGTAGAGGAGCGGAGTGTGCCAGTTCTTACCTTTTTGTTTCATTTCAATAATTGTACATCTTTGAATATTCTTTGTTTTCTTCCCCCTCAAGATGCTAGTACAGCACCTTGGAGCAGAGACCTGTCGACACCCAGTGAGTATTCATCTCATCACACTTTAAACAGTCACTTTTGTATTTTGTTAGGTCTTGTGAAATGTAAGAATATTCTGTGTTTTTCAGGATCTCGTCATGCAGCAAGAGGTCATGCGAGGGATGGCTAGAAAAGAAGCAGGACACGGCACAGTGTCAGTAGTGGCTGGCTTCTGGCATTTATTTATTAATTTAGAATGTTAAACAGTCAGTTTCACCAGAACTCCTTTACTAGGTGTCCTCTATCACTTTTTAATGGACACCCTACAGCCAATCAGAATCGAGTATTCACCCAGACCATGGTATAAAAGTGGTTAGTTAATGATTAAATAATCATTTACAATACATGACTATGCGTTTCATAAATGTTTAATAAATATGTTACTTTTTGTATGTTTTGCTCACATCAGGTGCACAGTGGTTAAAGACTCCATGTGTTTCAGAGAAGACAGCGGTCTATACCCTCACCAGTCAGCACTTACACTGCAGTACACACTACAGTGTTCAACACGTGTTATAGATGTGTAAACGCGTGAATTAATCATTTACAACACTTTCTGCATCCCCTAATCTAAAGTGTAAACTATTCATCACTTGTAAATGTCTTACACTTCATTTGTAGATAACCACTTCAAGAATCAATAAGGCATAAGATCTACGAATGATGTGTAACACATTTACAAGTGATGAATAGTTTACACTTTAGGGGATGCAGAAAGTGTTGTAAATTATTTATTCATGCGTTTACACATCATTGTTGAACACTGTTACTTACCTGTTACAAATTATCTGTACATGTATACAAGGCATTTAATACACTTTCTGCACCCTCTAATTGCTACATGCATACATAAAAAAAAAACATAATTTATTAAACATTTATGAAACTTATGAAATTTATGAAGAGTCATGTTTTGTAAATAATTAGTTAATCATTTACTAATCACTTGTAAGTGACTTGTAACGGAATTTAAAAAAACACATAAAATATTAGTATATCACTTGCTAATCATTTATGAATGTTTTGTAAATGATTAGTTCATCAACTAACCACTTATAAATGACTTACAACTGAACTTTATTAGAAAGTGTTACCATCACGGTTAACATTCTAATGCACACATTAAGGATCTAAGCTTTCTAAAAAAGTACAGTCTGCTTAGTCCCTTCTTGTAGACAGCCTAAGTGTTACAGTTAACAGTTACTGAGATGGCTTTGTATTAATCCAGTATTGGTAGTGGATGAACAGGGAAAATATTTTTGCTTACAAATGTGGGGACTTTGGTGAATGATTGCAGATTGCCTTTGCATATATCTAAATCATTTCTGTTTCTGCTTGTGTAGAAGGGATCATGAAATACGATTCCGCCGTCACTGAGGAGTACATAAAGATAAGCGTTTCTGAGCACCTCAAGCACGCGCCGCAAAGACATGGAGGTGGAGGATTCACTACGCCCTGATGAGCCAACACTACAGGACTTGAATTAAAAGTTCAATTAAATTAAATTACTATCTAATTATTTGTTCATAATTGTGCTTGATATGTCTGGTGCCCTTCTGATGCCATTCAGGGCCATGTATTTTTTTATTTTTGAATAAAGATGAAAATGGTGATATTGAATTGTGATTTATTTGTATGTCTATAACTGTAGTGTTGTATGTATGTATGTATGTATGTATGTAGTCCCATGTTTCCGGAGAAACATGGGACTACAGTTATATAAGTTATAAAAACGACGTCTAAAATAAGTCTACATTTACGTTAAAAAGACGTCCACAAATGACCACATTTGGACTATAAATAGCCCTTATACGGAGGTCCCACAGACGTCTAAATTAGACGTGTGATGGACGTCGAAAAAAGACGTCACCTGGCGTTACAAAACAACCCCTTCAGTGGACTGAAATTGGACGTCCAAAAATGACATGAAAAAGACGTCACGCCGACGTCACGTTGCGCAATGGGAAGTGTATGCAAACTTCTTCAACTGTACCTTAAAAACCTAGGATTACAGCACAATTTCACTTGCTTTTGGCACCCCCACTGGACATTTAAATGGGAATCTGCAACAAAAAGTGTAATGAAGCACAACATTTTGGTTTGCAAAAATGTTGCCATTGTCATGTCTATTTCATCAGATCAGGCTGGTTTCATTTCCTTAAATATATACGAGAGAGAGAGAGAGAGAGAGAGAGAGAGAGAGAGATGTGGCATAATGCAAGACGAGATGGAAGAGTATATTTTGTCATCTTCCCTCTGGGAGACAAAGGTGCCATACAACTCATAGCCACAGCTCAGACTAACCCTCTGTACCCCTTCTGTGTTTTGGATGTGTTTTGTGTGTTTTTTTTTTTTGTGTGCTCTGTGCAATTGTGTCTGTGAGGGAATTGTGGCTGAATTGTCTGTTTGATGACAGGCAGTATGTTGAAGTATTGGTTAAGCTGTTGTGGGTTAGAGACAGTTATGTTATTCTCCAAGCATGTTGCTGTCTTCCCTCAATCCTGTTTTCCACTTTTCTTTTCTCTTCTCTTTACTCTCTTTTTCTCATTTTCATCTGATGCTTCTGTACTTTCACATATTCACAGTGTTTCTTTGTGCCATCATCACATTATTCCTCTGAAGCTCATTGTGTTCACTTGTGTGTTTCTTTGTGCATGTGGACTTGAATATGTATGTCTTTCTGCCAGTATGTGTATGTGCGCATTTACTTTAGTGTGTGTGTGTGTGTGTGTGTGTGTGTGTGTGCGTGTGTGCGTGTGTGTGTTTGACAGTCTTTCAGTGTGTGCCTAAATAAGTTAACATTCCTCCACATACAAAATGAATCAGTAGCAAACATTGTATTGAAATGAATCCATACATAAAATCATTAACATGTACTGGAGGAAAAAGGACAAAAAATTGCACTGAAATAAATCAGTATCTTTGAACATTATATTAAAATTTGTAACAAACATTGAAACAAGATGAATCAGGATCAAACATTGCACTGAAATGAATCAGCAGTGAACCCTGTACTGAAACATTGTACTGACATCAATCAGTACTAAACATTGTGATGAAATGAGTACTGATAAATCATGTGTAACATCTGAGTGGCCTCCCATCCACCAGAGGGAGCCCTCACCTGAATTCTGAACTCTGTCACATCCTGTTTCCTGCCACATCAGTTCATGCCATGTCACTTCCCGTTTGCTCTGTTTTTAAGCCATGCACACTCACTCACACCTTGTGAAGTATTGCCAGTTCACCTGCCTTACCAAGTGTTTATCGGTTGCTATCTTTTTTTGCTTCATGTTATGATCTCCTGCCTGTTTATTGGAATTACGTTCTCGGATTACCCATTTTGCATTGTTTGCCTGTTTGGATTGATTACCTGTTGCCAACCTCTGCCTGTATTACTTACTACATTTGTGATTTGGGTGTGTTCATTAAACTCCTCTGCAAAATGGATTCTAACCCGACCTCCTGGCTGAGTTCATTACAGAACACTTTGCCTGATCTGAATCCAGCAGAAGTATCACAGATTCAAGCAGCTTTCAACTACTAGTGTGAAGTGCTACATAGATTCCTAACTCAATTTACCAGTCTATGTGCCGCTAATGAACATCTGACCCATTATATTCAATCTCTTCCACCGACCAGAAAAGAATCCGTAAGATTTGCTTTACCTGGCAAATTTGATGGTTCGGCTGATAAATGTAAGGGATTTCTATTTATCCAAAAAAGATTATATTTCATCTGGAAAAGATTATGTGTTCATTTGTTATGACTCTACTCACTGGAAAAGCACTAGATTGGGCATCAGCTGTTTGGGACACGGACAATGAGATACAGAATTTGTTTGATTATTTTACTTACCAGATCAAGGAAGTGTTTGAATATCCTGCAGGGGGACAGGATATCTCTGTACAGCTTTTGCACTTATGCCAGGGAAAACAATCTGCCGCTGAATACGCTGTTCATTTCTGCACAATAGCTGCTCAAAATGGTTGGAGTGATATCGCTTTGAAGTCTGTCTTTCGTAAGGGGCTTAATCACGAGTTACAAGAGGAACTAGCATGCAGAGATGAGACCACCACACTCTCTCAATATATCAACATGTCAAGATGGACAATTTAATTCGTAATGATCCCTGACTGAAAAACTCAAGACTTTTCACCACCAACCATATCCGTCAAGCCTGTACCATCAGAGCCTATGCAAACTGGATATACCAGGTTGTCTGCAGAGGAACGCTACTGACGTCACAATGAAAGGCTATGTTTCTACTATGGACATTCAGGTCACCAATGTGCGGCATGCCCCAATAAGACCAAGTTCACCTTGAAGGTTTATGTAGCCACCATACAGCTCATCACGATGCAGTGGACGGTAAGTTGTTAGGGAAGCATGACCTGAGCATCAGGTTCCTTAGACGTGCCCGGAGGCTGAACCCTCCTATGCCATGCCTATTCCCCTTATGAGATCTCTCCATTGTCCTCTAGGGCCTTCAGAGAGCCCAGTTTGAGCTGGAATCAGTCGAACTAAAGGCCCTCTCCTTGAAGACGGCCCTCTTGATCATGCTTACTTCCATCAAGAGGGTTGGGGACCAACAGGCAGACTCTCACATCATCCTGAGACCACAACTGGGCTACCTTCCCAAGGTTCCTACAACCCCTCTCAGGGATCAGGTAGTGAACCTGCAAGCGCTGCCCCGGGAGGAGGCAAACCCAGCCTTAGCATTGCTGTGTCTGGTGCGTGCGTTGCGCACCTATTTGGACGCAGAGCTTTAGGCAGTCTGAGCAGCTGTTTGTCTGCTTTGGTGGACAGCGAAAAGAGAATGCTGTCTCCAAACAGAAGCTCGCCTACTGGATCGTGGACGCCATTGCATTGGCCTACCAGACCCAGGCCGTGCCCGCCCCCTTGTGGGTTTGAGCACACTCTACAAGGAGTGTGTCATTCTCATGGGCACTGGCAAATAGCACCTCACTAGAAGATATCTGCAGAGTGGCGGGCTGGGCAACCAATACCTTCGTGAAATTTCAATCTCCGGGTTGAGCCGGTCTCATCCCGTGTTTTGACAGGTCAGAACACGTAGATTTCGGTAATGCGGTACAGGTGGCAGGGATCTGAGGTGAAGAAATGCGCTCTACTTTCCCAGTCAAGTCCACAAGTCACGGACACTGGGTGTCCTTCCCCTCGCCCTCTGGCTCCGAATTCAGTGTCGGAAGTTTTCAGCCAGACCCACCACAGACACTGACTTGCCTGTACTGGAATAGGTGCTCCACAGGTTCTGATTATTCCAATATCCCCTGTGATGTATTTTCTGTCGGCGGACCCGCATCTCCCTTGGGCAGAGTTCCCTCTGCCCCCCGGGTTGCTGTCTTTGTAGAGCTCCTCCCCGTCAAGGCAGGACCTACCACCGTGCCACTTCCATATGTGGCTGGTAAGCCCATGTGATGTATTTGCGACATGCTAACCTCCCCTGTTGGGCAGGATGTGGTCTCCACAGAGTCTTTTCCCCCTGAAAGAATAGGATTGGAAAGGAAAGCCTTCCCCGATGCGTGTTATAGTGTTAGATGGCCCCAGCTGCATTTTAACACTCTATGAAGAGAAAACATCCTGCTCCCATGCTAGTTACGTCGCTTCACCCCTCAGGGATTTGGGGAACTATATAACGTCTTTTGGGGCATTGGGGAAGGTTACTTGCTGTCTGATGCACTGGTTATTTTTGCATGCAGCAGCTTGCTTGCACCTGCATCATCAGTCCACGTAACATGGTCCAGCATTGTGCATTTTTAAATAGAGACCCTAGTGTCACTACATCGACACAAAGTCGAGTGTGTGATAGAAGGGGAACGTCTCGGTTACTGTCGTAACTTCTGTTCCCTGAAGGAGGGAAGGAGACATTGTGACCCTAATTCCACAACACTGTACTAGCCGCTGAAATGGCCAGAACCTTACTCTCGGCTCAAAACCTGTCAGAACAGATGCACGCTTCCCTCCTTTTATACCTGTATGTCCGGAGGAGGGGCATGCAAATTCTGTTCGCCAATACTCATTGGCCTTTTCTCAAAGATAAGAGGTAACTGAGGCTCTCACGAAAGACCCCTAGTATTACTACATCGACACAACGTCTCGTTTCCTCCATCAGGGAACGGAGGTTACGACAGTAACCGAGACGTTTACTTGCTTATATATGTCTAAAACAATCTTCTAAATACTGTAGATATGGCAATAGTGCCAGAAATTAATTATTAATTAATTAATTATAAATAATTAATTATTTTGGGCAACAATACTCAAAATATCCCCAAAATTAAAAATATGCCCATGCAATGAGTTCCCGTGTTTTATTAATAATATCTGATATAGTTACAATTACATACATTGCAATCTTCTTTTGACTTTTCACTGAACACAATTATTTTTCCCCGCCATCCGGTTCCTCGCACCATCGTGCGCATATGTGAGCCCTACACATTTATTATTCTGCATCAGTTTGGTACTCCCAATGTACTCCCATGTTAAATTCTATAACCGTTCACCCCTCTTGTTCAAAATAAACTGTACTAGCGGGTAACTCTCTCGCTCACGGTGCTGTATTGTACTTCCCAGCCCTGTGCTGCTGTTTATTTGTTTTGAAAAGCCTCACCCGAGAAATGTGTTTCTTTTTGCCTATTTATAAAATCAAATTTGACTTGCAAGTGTAAATCAATCTCAATGCCTCAGCAAATGGGGGGAAACCCACTGTATTGCGATTTTTGCATAGTAGCGCAACCATTTTCAATTGTTCTAATAATAAGTTAAATATACATTTTCTTGAGTTCCAAATTAGCACTTTAGAATGCTTTTGTAAGGAATAGGTTACACAGTTTATGTTTGCCATCATGGGTAAATAAAAAATTTAATCAATACCACTTAAAAAAATTATTTCAAACCGTAATAATAATTCGCAATGAATTATTTTGGCAGTATTTTTTTATCAATTTAATTTTTGAATTAAAATTAAAAAATGTCTTTGTAATCTAAAAATGGAAGCATATATACTACATAAAGTTACTTTCATAAAGTAAATTACTTGAGTATTTTTTATCAGCAAACTACTTATTTGCACTTACTTGAGTCATATTTCTTACTACTTAATTATTAAGTTAATTATTTCTTCAGTAGCAGTACCTTATTTAAGTAACAAAAAAATACAATAAATCAGTACCCTTCCCACCACTGGCGCCTACAAAACCTTGTACTGAAAAGAATCAGTACAGAGCAATATACTGAAATGAATCAGTATTAAACATTAAACTGAAATAAGTTAGTACTAAGCAATGTTTTGAAATGCATCTGTAACAAGCCAAAATTTACATTAATTAGTCACCCTCAAGTGAATCATTACTAAACATTGTATTTAAATTACTAAGTACTTAACATCATATATCTAGCAACAATGTACACATAAAAGATAATCAAAATTTTGGGTTAATAATAATAACTAAAATTACTGGTATAATTTGAAAATGTGGTTTCTGAAACAAAAAGCCTGCAGTGTCAGTTATGTGCAGATATTCATGTGGGTGAGTTTGAACTGCAGAAGTAAAGATTTTCTCACACACAAAAAAAAACATACATTTTCAATTGTTTCCCACCATAATCATTAGCTCTGATCTCACCACCCCCTCATTCAGTGGACCGCAGAGGATAAATTAGATGGCTCTTGGGGAACAACAGCAAACACGGTGGGCCTGAGCTATATTTATTCTGGGGTCCATTGCTGCATCTCTTTAATATACTGTGGGGAGAGTCTGCTTCACGTGAGATGAAAGTCCCTTCCATAATGAATCAGCAGTGCTGGGTAGATTACTGATACTTATTACATTTTACATGACAAAAGTTGTAGTCAGTTATGTAGTCAAGAGTGTAGGGAATTACATATATAATTTTAGAGATGTGGACGGGGGTCAGTTAAAATGGGTATTTTGCACGCATTTTACCACCATTATATGTAGGGTAATTTTCACACATGCTAAATTTAGAAGGGAATTTAGTGCCTTGAAATATGTGAGCTATGAACTAAATTAAACTGTCCTTATTAGGTAATGAAATGTATAACAGAATTTGTCACGTTCTACAACCATTATAAATTAGATGAATAACAAATAACTAGATGATTTGTCTTAAAAGATTCTCCACCATTAAAATTGTAATACAACGTATAGTTGTATCCACTCATAATTTCTACTGTAAGGAATTAGCTTTAATAAGTGAATTATGATTAATTCACTTATTGGAGTTATATTATTCTCATGGCTTATTGAAAATAATATCACATGTATTTAGGTACAGCATTGAAGCGAAATCTTGTAGCAACAGGGATGAGATTATTTAACAAAATATACCACAGTCAAGTCGTCTTTGAACACAGACAAACTTTATTACTATTCTAAACATAAATCTAATCTAACACATATATACATGAGACAGGTTGGTGAGAAGAGTGACAGAATGTGAAATAACTGATCAGTACAGTGAAGATGAACTCTATGGAGTCTGTTGACAATACCTTAAGAACCGTTTATCCTTCTGTGAGTCTACATCGATTTGCTAATGAAATAACCCAAATTACCCATTACCCATTATTTAATTAATACACCAGCACTTTGAGCACAATTTTGGAGATGTACTTGCTTGTCTTTGTGGTGATTCCTTGTGTTCTTTGTGTGGCTTGTTTCTTGGTCGAAAGTTTGTTCCATCAAAGTTTTGATCTCTGTGTGACCAAATTTATTGTCTGTATGATGTTAGCTGTGAAGCGAGGCCTTCTCATGGTTTTGTGAACTGTAGAGAGTGATGAGCTTTCTCAGGACATCGAGCCCCTTGGACCTCACATGGTGCATGCAGGCAGAAGAGCGAAAGGCCTCAAGAGGATGAAGAGACGAGACGCCAGAGGCAAGAGAAGAAGAGCGAAGAGAGCAAGAGAACGTGTTCTTCCTGTTTGGAACTATTTGAACTGAGACTGGCCGCATCCCCCAAAGGTGTCCTGCAACAACCAGAAGTGACTTTTTAGAGTCACATGGTCAACTGGGCTGTCTTTTCTGACAGTTGAGTTATGGTCCTTTGTTTCAGACTCTTAAAAATGTCCCGCTCAAAAATAATGCATATTTAACCATGAGTTTATATATCTTGAGAATGGTATAAGAGACATGATCATTTTTTTACCAGATTTCTCTCCATACACCAGCAAATGCTTACACTATAAACATGAATTTTTTTATGGATGTTATACGTGTAGGTAACAAAACATGAAATTTTCTGGTTACAAAATCATGTTGGTTTTACACATCATTGCATTTTATCAAGATAAGCCTTATAGTTAACATTCTTAGTAGAATGAGATAAATCATACAAAATTAAAGATTATATTTATAAATTATAGGTGAAGAATTTATCAATTCTTAAGCTGTATATATGTGATTTTATTTATTATTTTGTAACTCCATGTACAGCACTTCAGTACCCAGTGTGGTTTTTGAAAGTGCTCTATAAATAAAATTGAGTTGAGTTGAGATTGCACATCACTAAACACATTTTAAAGAGTTCCATCAGTCTATAATCATTCATTTGTCAGGTACAAACGTTACCACAGTTCAAAGTGATTTTCTGCATTATCTAGCAAGGCTAGATTAAAATGAAATTTCTTAGAGTTGTGCAAATCTGATGGTTCTTGTAACCTTACACAGAACAGCCAAGTGTAATTTATGATGTGGAAACATTCCAAACTGAAAGGCTGGATTTTTCTCGTTTCAAATCATGTTGGTGGAATTCGTCTTCATATATAATCTTACAAGAGTAATCTCTTGGATTACATTTTTAAAGTAATCTAATCTGGTTGATTTTAGACCCCGTTTCACCTGGTATTAAGATGCGTTTCAGGTAATCTAATCACATGTGGTCAGTCCTAAATATAAGTATAAGTATAAAACGGGGTCTAAAAATTGGTTGAGCGGATCACAGAAATCACATACAAATGTGGTCAAAAACACATTTGTCCACATCGCATTTGAGGTGTAAACATTAACCCGTGCTGTATGCATCCTGGCAGCAGTGAATCTGTCCCTCATCTGTCAATCAACTGCTGCGCTAAAATAATGCATGAATAAGTAGGTGTACAGATGTTGCTAATAAAGTCCTCGGTGAGTGTATATTGGCATTGAAACTATTAAACAACATCGAAGAGGAGGTGATATGAATGTCATCCAGTTACTCAAAAGAGAGGCATTTTGTATATATACTCTGGATACTTTAGCACCAAACGTGATAAGACGCCAATTTCTCTGATTGAACTTTTGTCATGATAAGTGTTTATTTATTTATTTATTTATTCATTTTTCTATTGTTATTTATTTTATTTTTTTTTAGGTAGGATATTTGTTTTCTTAATCGGAACTGTGGGTACACCAAGATCTCTCATAGGCGTTTATTTGTCTCTTCATGTGAACTATTTTTAACACTTCTGTTTACCTGTTGTTAGTATTTGTTAATGGCAGGATGATGATATTCTGACCTTATGGTTTAGCCATTGTACAGTTGATGCAATTCTTTCTACATATGTTGTATTTGCTATGTGTTTTCCAGACAACTTTCACATTATCTGATTTTCCTTTACATTGGGCAACATTTTAGATGTAAAAGATTTCTATTTAAACTGAATACTGGTGAAACGCTCTTATAAATAATGTTGAAAATCTGAGCACTGCCTGATGCTGGAAGCTTCAAATATATTTATATTTATTATTTTGGCAGAGGTGGTACTAGTGATCATAAACGCAATGGGATCAATGGGTAAAAACCATAAAGGAATCTAGTTCCAAAAACATCCATAATAAGTTTATTCGCATCATAAATTTGTTTTTCCAAAATATAATATAGCATCAATAGTAAGGTCGTATTACTGCACATAGTAAGTTGTATTTATATACAAAAGTCTGCTGAAGAGCATGTAGCTCAAAATGTCATGTCCTTTTGTCTTTTGGTGAGCTACTTATATTGATTTGGGAGCAACAGTGTGCTGACTTTGATTCATGTTTTTATTGATACATATTTTTGGGTTGTGCACCTGGATTAAAATTTTATTTGGAGGTGTGTGTTTTTACGATTTTTTGACAAAGAGAATGGTGCCACAGGGCCCATACAGGACCATAATCCTACATCTAACTAAAACAATAAACTGGACGGTTGCTTACAGTGAAACTTAAACTGCATATTAATCAAAGTCACAGTGGCCACATGTTTTTATAGCTTCTACGGATTAATGTTATTTATAACCGCATATATGTTAAATATTTTATGTTGTGTATTACCATAATGTCTTATGGGAAAGCTCCTATCTTTCATTGCACTCTGGGGGCGTGTTTGGCTGGGTGGTAAAATCTTAAGCAATAGCAATTAGCTCCCTCTATTTACTGATGTCCAGTGGCCAGTTAATCTTACAGTGTTTATTCATATGGTCTGTCCATCAGCTGATTATAGACTTTACCTTTTAACTGTGCCTGGATGAGCAGATTGAGACGGATTACTGATGACAGAATTAATAGTAATTTGTGAGCTCTGCCTTGACTTGTTGAAGCCTTTTAGCATAAGCTAAAGCCTATGGCTTTTTGTGTGATGCAGCTGGCATCATTGAAACAGTAGTCTAAATGGCTAAATGTCTGGGCCACATATTATCTTATTCTGGACGAGAAATGCCCACTTAGACAGAATGAGAGCATTTGATAGACAAAGGTGATTCTAGCGACTAAAAAAAAAAGCGGTTCCTTCTCTTCAAACAAATACGGTGGTCTGCGGTATCTTTTGCTATTTACGTTTGCACCATTGCCTGATCTGCATAATTTATTTTGTAAATCCTGTGCTAAACAAGTGTGTGCAAAAACAACTGTTTTTTTTTACCAGGCGCAATTCATTTTTAGTGACAAACCAGTCTTTTCTAAAGACATTTTTATTAAACATTACACTCCACAAATTTGTCTCTAAATGCACATATTTTTGGACTACAAATTCTAATGAACGTTGTTTATTAAAGCCTCGTAATAATAAAAAGACAAGAGCAGGCTTTAATGGGCATGTGTGTCTTTATTACATGTTTATGTCCATAACTCGTTTTGATTTTACTTGTCAGATGTGTAGGCCTATTGCTGATGTAAATTAAGGAATTACTGTCACTGTAACATTTATATAATAAAACAGTGGTGAAATATCAAAGCTGGAGATTACGACTTTCTAATGATGTAGCTATATTTTGTCACGATTAAATAAGAATTGTGTGGATGCAGTGAATGTCAACAATAATCATCACGACTCACACAGCCTTTTACAATCTTTTCATGAGAAGGGATAATTCAGTAAATATTCTCTTTCTCTTCTGATCCCAGATTAGTATGTCGGATGTCCTCTTCATGATGATAGCTAAAGGGATGGGGCCCATAGGGTTTTTCTTTTAAATGCAAGAAGTTTGCAACACAATGCACTACACAAACTTCCCTTGCTTAACCCACTATTCCTACACTGCAACAAGTACTGGGAAAGGTAAACATGTAGAAATATTAATCTTTACAAAAATATTTAAGTATCTTCAGCATACTGTACATGAACATTCTCAACATGTTTTATGGCATAAAAGGCATACACGGTATATGCAAATAACAAAACCGGAGAAAACTTTCTTGCACATTTGCATTCTTCTATATTACACATTACACATCAGGAAAACCTCTGTCAAGGAATTCTTTGGAATTGCATTATCCAACGTCAGGCAAAATGGCCTCAGACGAAACAGCTTTAGACAAAAAGGCCTCAGAATGAGCAGAGAGTTGCTCGCTAGGCAGAGTTGGTAGCTAAACTGGCTGAGTTTGGTTGCTAGATTGCGAAACTAGCTGAGCTATCTCTAACTTTATAAATGCGTCTTATAAATAAGTTGTTTCTATAAATTCATTACTAGCTAGCTAACATAATTGGTGTAAGTTTAAACTGATGTTTGAAACTCATTAAATTTACTTGCAACAACAACTCAAACAAGCTAGTTTAGTGTCCTAAACTAGCACTAGTGAATTAAATTATTAATTTCATATCCAAAAGATGAATTCATTGTTATCATACACAATCAAAGACAGTACAACAGAACACAAAAATGTGTTTATTTTCTTTGCAATTCCATAGACTTGACAGAGGTTTTCCTGAGACTTGATGCTTTTTCATCATGTCTGAAACCTGACTCTGACAGCTGAGGATGTAGTTTGTTTATCAAGTCTTACCTCCCTCAAACTCATCTCTCCTTTCTGCTTTCCTGTCCCTGCTTCATCTAAAGAATTTTCTGATGTCCATCTACAGGAGCCAATAATGTTTGAGTCAAAATAAGATCATCTGTATTATTTAGAAACTTATTTTAGTGTCATCATGTTTTAATAGCCTACCTCAATTCTCACTTGCGTGCCGACACCTGGGTAGGGTTTCACCAGCTGTGCGTAAGTTCTCGCGTAAGTTAGGAGGTAAAGTTGACACTAAGGGCTTACTAGTTTGTTTGTAACTAAGTCGGTGCTTAATTTGGTTGCACCACCTGTTCTTAAGGCAAGACGGATTAAATTGGTAGGTCGTAAACTCTCTGTAATAAATGCGTAGTCGCATAATATGATGTTTACCTCTATTGATCAAATAAACAGCCTTCAAATTTAAACACAGAAGTGTTAAAAAGCCGTGAATTTCAGTTCCCCTTCTGTCACTCTCTCAACGTTGTGTCGAAGGAAGTGACACAAGGGGTCTTCTCGGACGCCGAATCGTACCTCTGAACCTGAGAAAAGGCCAATGTCAAGTTGGCAGACAGAATTTTCATGCCCCACCCCGGACAAACTGGTATAAAGGGAAGCGGGGCAGCGAATGCCAGTCACAATGTTTCTTCGAGCTGGCGTCTCTCTCTCTGCACGCTGTGCAGTTCACACCCTGGGTGCTTCGACAGCGCTTGCTTTCTGTTAAAAGAGTGTTCTCCTCCTAAAAAGAGTCTGTTTCTCTAAAAGTGTTCGAGTTCCCACTCATAAAAGCGCAATACACAGCAGGCATTGAACGTCCTTTTCAGGACGCGTCTTTTTAAAGATGTCTTTTCGCCTCTGTGTAGTTCCTGGATGCGGTTGATTTCTCTCCACTTCTGATGGTCATAAAAGCTGCCTCACGTGCCTGGGCTGCGATCACACGCAGGCAGCATTTTATGAATGGTTCATGTTCTCAGTGCGAGAACATAGCCATGGCAACATTGCGGTCGCGAGAGAAAGTCATGAGAGAAAGCCACTTCAGCCACCCCCCGCGTCGTTCCTTCTTCCCACGGGATTGAGGACGACCCAGCTGGCGATGAAGGCGATTTGGGGATGATTTGGCGGCCTCGGTTTCGCCGGGTAAATCCCCACAAACTGAAACTGCTCCGTTTTTCTGAAGAGCCGCTTAAAAGTAAGTTTTTATTTTTCTCTCTTGTAAATGTAAACAAGTATAAATTCCAACATCATCATATATTTCATCAATGATTGATGGCTGTCACGCAAAACATGCTCATTGTTGTCATTAAATGAGTCTGCTCATTATTTGTAAACCTTTGTTTATATGTAGGTTTACATTCTACCTAAGTTTAATGGTGCAACGCTCAAATATTTAGTAGTGCGTAAGTTACTTAGTGACTTAGTGCCCATTTCTGCCACAACTAGGCTAAGTTGTAATGTACGTATAGCTGGTGCAACAGGCCCCTGGTCTTGCGTGTGTGGCTGTGCATGCAGCAGTAGCTTTGGTTATAGCAAGCGCACAGGCGCACTCCGCACAGACAGATTTGTGTTTTCGGTTAAACTGCGTTGCTTTTTCAAACGATGATCTGGTGGGTTACTGCGTTGCATTTAGATAGATCCATTTCTTTTTCCGGGATTATCAATAAAAATTAATGCTCTGACAAATAAAGTAAATTGTTAAAACTCAAACTTGATTTTATTGGGGCAAAGCAGATTTATACTGGGGCACGTGCCCCAGTAAAAGTGTTCTAGTGATACCCCTACTACTTAGCATTGCCAGTCATTGGTTTCAAGTGTCGTTGCTCTGAACTAATGTAATTGCTGCCCACAGGGGGCCTTTTCCCAGCTTGGGGCCCCAGGCAATTGCCTGCCTTGCCTGTCCCATAGGCCTGCCTCTGCTGATAGACATGTTAAGCGACCAATCACAATTTGTTTTGCTGAATGGTTGTACAGAAAACACTGAAAAATAGCAGAAAATATTGAGAGAGAATAAAAGTTTCTCTCCATCTGAAATAATAAGTACTGATTATTTCACAGACACAAGTTAGAAAACTAGTACTTTAGAAAAGTTCAGTGCAGACAGTTCAATGGGCATGCAATCTGAGGCTCAGCTGCTGACAGTTGGGCCCCACTGGAGTTGTTTTAGTGAATGATGATGAAACGATCAGTGATTCTCAACTGGTTTTGCTTCAGGACCAAGTTTTAAATTGGACAGTGCAAGTGGCGACTCAACACACACTGAAAATCAGAATCCAGTATTCGAACAGACAATGCTATAACTGGTTTTATTGAAGTCAAAAATATTTAACATTACTGAATCAACCTGAATATATTCGGATTGATTGAATAGATCATTTATTGTATAAATTTGAATTTCAAGCACTCAGCATGCAGTAATAGATCACTCAAAATACCACATGTTTTTGCACTTAAAACATTTGCAAATGTTTTCACGATGAACACATTTTCATTAAAAATTTCACTTAATCTTTTTATATATTTAGGATAAAATTTAGAACCCATTCAAACCACATAGGAGAGATGTCTTTGAAGTTCGAAAAGACGTTATGTAGGCTTGCACTGCCTCATTTAGAATCATCCATATTCATCAATATTAATATGAAGGTAAGAAAAAATGTATGTGTGTACCAACAGAATGTTCCCCTAAAGCATATGGTTCTTGTTGGTATTTTTGGGGGGGGGGGGGGGGGACCAATTCCTAACAGTCTAGGAACATTCCTTTTAGGTTTTATTTCTTTATAACCAAATTATTACTCAATTACTTGTACTCAATAATTAGTTAATGCTACTCGTTTTGGCACAAACCATGCCCTCATTGCAAGTGAACCCAGATTTAATGTAGTCATATTTTCTTAACTTTTTTCATGGTTTTTGTGGATGAAGGCATATTCATACAACCAGTCCATTTAGGTATCTGCCCAATTTGGCTAGCTTTTACAAAGTTTCAGATGAATTAGCATCAAAATACAATAGAAAAAATGGTAAGTGTTTTCTTTTCCCTTTGAACAGTTTATAAAGCCTATTTATTTTGCTATCCTAACTATACACTATCATGTTTAGTTGCATTTTATAATTTGTATTTAGCATTGTTTTTTCCCTGCTGTCCATGATCCTGCGACCTGTTGAGAACCACTGAAAAAGAGGAAACTCGTTCCCTGACACTGGGTTATTTGTGTGTGTGAGTGTGTGCATTCATGACCTCAAATACATGTATGCAAACATGCCTTTCAAACATGAAAAGGCAGAGGGATGGTAAAAGAAAGAGAGAGAGAGAATTAGAGTCAGAGATCAGATATTGTCAGTCATGTGGGCCGTGTGTCAGACATGGCCATTCATGCTAGATTAGACACATTACTCTGCACAAAGGATTTGCTTTGCCTTGCTGATGTACACACAGAAAGACTTCTTTCCACATGTTTAAATCCACAGTCTGTGTAACTGCATTCATTTTCTAAGACCTATAAAACGAGTTCTGTGGTGGATCCATGGTATAGTAATGGTCATTGATAATGATTGATGATAATATCATCGTACTTGGTTTTCACATGGCACTCCGAGGTACTTTAAAGAATACTATGGCATCGATATGATATGTTGTTTGGGATTTATTCATCAAATTTTTGTTTGGTGTCAGTGACATAAAGCACCATTGGTTCCATTATATTAGGTGTTTTTTAATTACTATGTACTAAAGCATTTGATACAATATACTTACTGTAGACATACATGTTGTTGCATTTTACTTAAGTAAAGTACCTGCATTTAAATACATCTTTAGTTACACTGTTAACCTTACCACTAACCCTAAACCTAACATTAAAGCCCTAGGTACACATTCCTTTTGATGCGAATGCTCAGAGTCTGGGTACAGTTAGCGAGCCTGTCAAAATATACTCTATATAAATCTGTGCGCATACACAGATGGTTAGCTCATGCATGCTATGACTGCTATGAGACACTGGACTTTATCTTCAGGAATTTAGACGCCTAAAGATGTCTTTATATTAGTGCTGTCAGTCGATATTTTTTTTTTTTCACGATTAATCGCATAATGTTTTGTAGTTAATGCCGATTAATCACAGATATTAAAAGTGCTGAAATTTTATACTATATATACTTCTTTTTTTGTCAAAATGTATTTATTTCCATCTTAGGAAAGAAAACCAAACAATATGTTGCAATATAATGCTTTATTAAAATGTTCTATGTACTAAAATATTACCAATTCAAGTAACATTTCCCAAAGTCTAAGTGGGAGTTTGACTAATTGAAACAACTGGTCCCCTCATAGGATGCATATTCATTGCAATGAGTATTAAGTCCCTTAAACTGTCATCCTCCACAATATTAATTTGCCGGTAGTAGACTGTGACTGTCCACTTTGTTACAGCAATTATGAAACTGGGTTCATGATTCGCTTCAAAGCTGCAACGCCAGCGTTGTGCATTGCTTTTGAACACGAAAAGCACTTGCAAACAGAAACATCACATTCTGCTGAAAAATACTTCTCCATCTGGGCTTGTTTTGTGCATCAAATAGTGTTAAAGATGTCCATTCTCCATCATTTTATCTATCACATTTTGTGCTAAGCTTGAGGCTTTCCTTGGTTGAAGGGCTCTGGTGCTGTGGCTTGTGCATCTGTGTAATGACTTTTGGTGGACACATTACAAAGTTTCTTCCATTCACACCATTGTTTATGCTGTATTATCTGTAAATGCATTAATCGCAAGTAAGATAAATTTACCTGTTAAACTTTTTTAATTAATCGCATGCAATAACACAAATTCTTACAGCTCTACTTTATATTCCTTCAGACTCGAGTTATACAAATACATTTTTTTCCAGACCTCCTCATACATGCTCTCTTGACTTGCACATCCACTGTTGTTGTTTTTACCTTCATCTCCTGATGTTTAGTGGCGATTACATCATCTCTTAGCACTTCTTCAAGACAGCAACGGCACAAATTTGAGTGTTGCCAACTTGTGGACCCACTAATTAGTGCAAATATCTCCAGGTGCATCCACATTCTATGCTTTCAAAGACTCGTGGTTAGAAAAATTCGGCTGTGCATGTTCAGTGCTCTGCTGATGATGAGATTTGTATGTGGATGCTTAGTGTTCACATCTGACCAAAGTATATCTTGGGCTTAACCCAAACCTTACCTTAAACATTAACCCCTGCCCCTACTTCTTAACCTACTTAACCTCAACCTCATTAGCAGCAAATGTGAATCTTGTGATAATTTTTCAGAACAATATGTAGTAAAACATTAAATACATTTGATTGTTTTTATTGTATTGTATTTTTATTTATTTATTGTATCTACGTACATAGTACAACCCCAATTCCAAAAAAGTTGGGACAGTAGGAAAATGCTAATAAAAACAAAATGGAGTGATCTATAAATAATATTCAGCCTTTGCTATATTGAAAGCACCACAACTACACATAATATGATGTTTTACCTTGTGAATTATATTTTTTAAATGTACAGTAATTTCAAATTAAATGATTGCAACACGCTCCATAAAGGTTTTTAGACTAATAACAATTTGATGAGTTGAAATAACAAGGTGATGTAAAACAGTAGATGTTCATCCAGCACTGTCTTTTCCAAGGACATCCCTGCAATTCCAGCAAGACAATTTCAAACCACATACTGCCCGGATTCCAAGTGCATGGCTGTGTAAGCAGAGAGTGGGTGCTAGATTGGCCTGCCCGCAGTTGAAGATCCCTTACAATTGTGCAGCTAAAGACCTACATAATGGATGAATGGAGGAAAATTCCACTTTCTAAACTTAACAAACTTGTGTCTTCAGTGCCCAAATGCTTAATAAGTGTTATTAGAAGAAATGGTGAAGTTCCACAGTGGTAAACACTCAACTGTCCCAATGTTTTTGGATCGTGCTGCATTCATTTGATTTGAATATACTGTACATCAAAAAAACTATGAAGGGTACTATTCACAGGGTAAAACATCATATAATGTGTAGTTGTAGAGCTTTCAATATTGCAAAGAGTGATTAGAATTTACAAATCACTCATTTTTGTTTTTATTTGCATTTCTCATACTGTCCCAACTTTTTAGGAATTGGGGTTATAGTTAAAGTACCTAATACCTAATATAAAGTGGGATCAATCTCACAATGTAAAAAAAATTTATTGCCTTAAAACATCATTATAAAACGTAACAAAACTCATTGGCTTCATTATATGCTAAATAAAATCTCTCATTCTCTTTCTCTGTTTTTATTTTTATTTTGTATTAAATCAAATAGGACCAGGACGTTTTCTTGACAGGCTTCATGAGAGTCACCCTTATGTTTTCCCTTGACAATAACAGTGGTAATGTTCTATAGCTTTTCTGTAGCCTAAGCTGTAATGTACAGTATGACCCTAAACAGAGATTGACTTATAAAACTAAAAAGAACCTGAGGGTAACTTACTGGAGTACAAAGTTTGACAACTTGCCACAGTTTTTCCTAAATGCCAGAGCATTACAGAAACAGACAGATAGAAAAAGAAAAATGTGTGAATTAATAATTTGTCCAGTATTGCATGCTGGTAAATAATTCTATTGAGTAATTCTTACTCTCAGGGCTCAGTGACATTGACTCTAGAGATGCTAAATAACAAGGTAGTGTCACTACCTCATGAATTTTCAATGATATTACGCCCTTGTTGGCATCGGCATTTGCATCCAAAACATCCGTAGAGCACAATTGTGCAATACTACCATACCATTACCTCCAATGAAGCTTTGTGCTAACTATGTGTCCAAATTACTTTCTCTTGCACAGGGTTTCTGTGAATCGTAACAACTGGCTGGCCACTAATATGAGAATGGGGAAATGTGGAACTGTGTCAAGCTTTGCTATTATTGATTTTGTGAGTTGTCTCTGAACAGATAAATGCAACAAAATCTTAAGGTTTAGTGCACAAATCTTACTGAAACAGAAAAGTTAGTAAATCTCTCAATTTTTCTTGTCATTGCTAATTGCTTCTTAGCATACCCGTAGCCTAATTTTTGCTGCTGTTGTTGTTGTTGAAAAGTTAGCAAATTGTCTCAAGGAAAGATTTGACCTCAGGGAACTGGGTTGGATATCGAGCAGAAGTTTTCTGAATTAGTCTCAGTTAATCTGATATTCTTGCCAGTGTTGCTCAGCTATCACAACAACAACTCTTTCATTTGTGTCAGCAAAAAAGTGTCTGTTTATGAGAGACTTCGCTACAAGTTGGAGAGTAGACTCTTGTAAAAAAAGTACTGAACTTGTACCATGCTTATGGTACTACTATAAAGAACTGTGCTGGACAGTGTTGTGACAGATAGTAATACCATGATACTGATTACCAAATACCACAGGTATCTTGGTATTTATATAGTTCAAATCTTTGTTATCATATATACAATGGTACTGAATGATTACTATTCATGCACAATGGTATTTACATTGTATTACAAAGTATACCATGGTATTACCATGATGCATGTCTAAAATGTCTAAATACATGGTATTTAAGGTATTTTGATACATGTCACAGTACTGAATAATTACCATGATCCACAAATACCATGGTATATCATATACAACGGTATTCCAAGGTACTTGATAGAACACCATGCCATTACTATAATACATTTCCACAAACCATGATAGTAGCATGATACTTTGATACATTCAGTGCAATGGTACTGAATGGTTACCAAATTCATGTACCAGCATAAATGTACAAAATATCATTATATTACTAGACTATTTTGATATATAACATGGTATTGAATGGTTATCTTGTTCACATACTGTGGTATTTTCATGGTATTCCAATGTACAGTGCATCCAGTAAGTATTCACAACGCTTTGCTTTTTCCACATTTTGTTATGTTACAGCCTTATTTCAAAATTGATTAAATTCATTATTTTCCTCAAAATTCTACAAACAATACCCCATAATGACAACGTGAAAGAAGTTTGTTTGAAATCTTTGCAAGTTTATTCCCGAAAAAATATCACATGTAAGTAAGTATTCACAGCCTTTGCCATGACATTCAAAATTGAGCTCAGGTGCATCCTGTTTCCACTGATCATCCTTGAGATGTTTATACAACTTAATTGGAGTCCACCTGTGGTAAATTCAGTTGATTGGACATGATTTGGAAACTGTCTATATAAGGTCCCACAGTTAACAGTGCATGTCAGAGCACAAAACAAGCATGAAATCCAAGTAATTGTCTGTAGACCTCCGAGACAGGACTGTATTGAGGCACAGATCTGGGAAAGGGTACAGAAAAATTTCTGCAGCATTGAAGGTCCCAATGAGCACAGTAGCCTCCATCATCCGTAAATGGAAGAAGTTTGGAACCCCCAGGACTCTTGCTAGAGCGAGAGGGAGGTGACCTGATGGTCAATCTGACAGAGCTCCATTGTTTCTCTGTGGAGAGAGGAGAACCTTCCAGAAGAACAACCATCTCTGCAGCACTCCACCAATCAGATTGAACTCTTTGGCCTGAATGGCAAGCGTCATATCTGGAGGAAACCATCCCTACAGTGAAGCATGGTGGTGGCATCCTGCTGTGGGGATGTTTTTCAGTGGCAAGAACTATGAGACTAGTCAGGATCAAGGGAAAGATGAATGCAGCAATGTATAGAGACATCCTTTATGAAAACCTGCTCCAGAGCGCTCTGGACCTCAGACTGGGGCGAAGGTTCATCTTCCGACAAGACAATGACCCTAAGCACACAGCCAAGATAACAAAGGAGGGGCTAAGGGACATCTCTGTGAATATCCATGAGTGGCCCAGCCAGAGCCCAGACTTGAACCAAATTGAACATCTCTGGAGAGATCTGAAAATGGCTGTGCCATTGGACGGTCTCCATCCATCCCAATGAAGCCCAAAAATAGGTGTGCCAAGCTTGTAGCATCATACACAAAAAGACTTGAGGCTGTAATTGGTGCCAAAGGTGCTTCAACAAAGTACTGAGCAAAGGCTGTGAATACTTATGTACATGTGACTTTTTTATTTTTTTATTTTTAATAAATTTGCTAAGATTTCAAACAAACTTCTTTCACGTTGTCATTATGGGGTATTGTTTGTAGAATTTTGAGGAAAATAATGAATTTAATACATTTTGGAATAAGGCTGTAACATAACAAAATGTGGAAAAAGTAAAGAGCTGTGAATAATTTCCGGATGCACTGTACTTCAAAGAATAGCATGGTATATAAACCATGACAGAACCATGGTACTGAATGATACACCATAATTATTGTACCATGGTGTTTACATAGTCCATGTCCAAAATATACTGGTAATGCCTTAGTGTTTTTAGTGGAGTGTTTTTAGAGGTGTGTTACTTTGGCTTGTTATAACAACATTTTGATAATCATCTCTGATCAGAGATTTGGAGTTTAGGTGAGGATGGTGGACTAAATATTTTGAATTGTGGTATTTTTTTTATACAAAAAAACCTAAAATATATGGATAGATACTTTGCATAGCCCATCTGCAGTGTGAAACTGAGGCTGGCCTTTGGTGGATAATTCTGTTTAATTCTGATAATTTTGTAGTCAAGCCTACCAACTGCATCATGCAAATTTTGCTCCTTTACAACAGCAGAAGTTGAAGGATGTAAACACTGACATGTGTACAAATAAATCTAAAGTGGCATCTGTCACATCAAGCCTCAACATCACTTGACAACAACCCTTTTCGGCCCCATACTGGTTCGATGGAGCTTGTTTATGCCAGTGGAGAGACATAATGTAGATACAAGCTTAGGGAAATTGAATTTGTTGCTTGGTTTCTTGCTCTGTCTCAGTGAACTCCTGTCTTGGGCAACATCAATTGCTTATTATGAATTGTTCAGATCCCTAAAAATCCCTCAGCGGATGGGGAGATATTTATAGTTGCTTGGACTTATATAACACCTATCACTTATGTTAGCAGATCTGAAAAACAAGGGGAATGTGAATTTTTAGCTCACTAGATATAAACCTGTCACACGCACAAGCTCATTCATGCAAATGCTTAATCGCTGCCGTCACTCTATGCGTCGTCATGTCCATTCCTATCGTACCAGGATACACACACACATGTGCGCGCACACAACCACACGTGTGCACACACAACCACACGTTGTGTCAGGATGTTCCAGGATGTTCCATGACCTTACCATTCTTTCTTCCTCCACCTTCTCCCCATCCATCCCTCCGTGTTTGCTGTTCTTATCAGAGAGCTCTTTGTCCCAGTCAGATAGAGAGGAGACAGGCCATCTCTCAGTTTCTCTCTCTCTCTCTCTCTCTCTCTCTCTCTCTCTCTCTCTCTCTCATCCTCATCCTCATCTTCCCTCTTCCTGCTGCTCTGTTCCTCTCCATTTGACTAGAGCCAAGGTAAAGGCACTGCCAGCCACTTTCTGTCTGGGTACCGTGGACCAATTCAGGACACACTTGTCATATTTTATTACATTTTGTGTCAGAAATTGACTGTTCTCTGCAGGATGCACACATTTTTAAGGTTGTACAGCACCTTAGTCTATTAGAAAAGTGATATAGTGGTTTTGAAAAAAAAGTGGAACAGACTGACTTGCATGTATTGTAGTGAGAATAAAAAAATTCATGGCAACCATAATTTGTTTTGTGCCATGAATCGTTGGCTGCCATGAACATGAAACTATCAAAATAAAAATTTTAATAATCATAGTTATTAATAATATAGTTAAAAATTAATAAATTAATAATAGTTAATAATCTTGCATTTAAGGCAAGTTTTTTTCTTTTTTTGTTGGGGTCATGCAGTTCATGGCCAGTTTAATACATTTCAGTGTTTTATTTTAAGCACAATTTTTTTTTTCTTTAGTACATGAATCTATTCTCATTATATGTTAGGTAGTACTTAACGTCCAATGTAAACCACATTCTTCGCTCTCTCTTGCTCTCACACACATTCTCCAAGCTTGAGCAGTAAACATGCTTCCTTACAGATTGAACAGGATCTAAGCTTAATCCTGTATGTCCCAAAGATGAGAAAGATCATTTTGAATCTGTGCTTAGATCGTAATCAGAGTAAGTAACCATGTACACTAATGAGTGTTGACTGTGGGTCACTATACTGCAGCACTCTGTGCCTTACTCCTTCCCTATCTCTTACGTCCACAAGCCTCGTGCAGAGCCAAGATCAATTAAAATTGACATTTCTCTTTATAGACAATGACTGTGTGTTAGTTCTCTGTGGAGTGGAGGGAGGCGGGGCCGGGCTGGAATGTCGCACGCCCGGTCCCCAATCGGCCTGATGGGGTGCGCGAGGGATATAGGCAGCCTGTGACAACGGTTCGAGAGAGAGAGAAAATTACAAATGGCTGCCCTGTATGTGTTTATGTTTGTGTTTTGGGTTTAAGTTCTCATTAAATTATTATTTATATTGACAAGCCGGTTCTCGCCTCCTCCTTGCCCATCTTAACCCGCTTTACATCCTCGTAATATCTGTCTTAAGGGTATTGATTTTGTCCATAGGTTGTTGACATATAGAAATGTAAAGAAATGGGTGAATCTCACAAGTTATATTTTGCTTCAAGAAAATGAAGCTTTTTTTTAGGGCCATTAAGACATTTTGCCTTGTGACATTGGGCTCACTATTTTCTTGACCGCTCACTATTTTCATGGAATCTTATCCATTTTTCATGAGAGTGCTAATTCTAAGTTCAATTAAGTGCCAGCACAAAGCGCAAGTGATCGTGGGTGGGAGTGCTTGCGCTATCTGGGGGCATATGTAACAAATAAACTGTGGGTGTATTGTATGCTGAATGAAGTGGCTTAAAGCACAATTTGCCATTTTTCTGTGAACCATATAAATTCTCAGAGCAAAGTCCAAACAAAGTTCCTGCATTTGCAGTTTGAAGATTCCAATAGTTAATTTCCAAACTCTGAAATTAGTGGAACATCAAATTATGTCCATGACAATCACTGTTAATACTAGCCATGATTTGTGTGTCAGTAGATCAATATGAGTAATTATACTTACATTCTCTATAATTTAACGGAGCCAACATTCAGTTTGTCCTGACAAGCATCACATTTTCCCTGCGTATACTGTATAAAATTGCATTTGGTCCATTTACACTACCCACTTCTCGCTGTCTTTGTTTATATCATTGGTGAATGACAGGTAATGGAATATATAATAGGAAGCAGAAGGATCAATAATCAAAGAATCTTTTAATTCATTTGCACTTGACTCAGCATATTTGCACTTTGCTTATGAGATTTCTGCAACCCACTAGAGCTTTTTAGGTTGTAGTCCAAAAACACAGAAGATAATTTGCTGTGGGTTCTCTCTGGATTTTCCTATAGGTAAAATATTAATATAAGTAATAAAATATAATAGAACAAATAAGGTCTGTGGTAACATTACTTGACGATATGTGGACGTTTTGTTCTACATCAAAAATTTCACAACTCATATTTCATTGATGTCATAGTTGAAAATAGATTTGCTTCAGAAGACATTAATTGATTGACTGGAGTCATGTGGATCACTTTTATACTGCCTAAATATGCCTTTTGGCCATCAAACAACCAGCAGCCTGATGGCACCCATTCACTTGCATTGTATGGACATACAGAGCTAAAATGTGCTTATATAAATTTTCATTTCGGTTCTACTGAAGAAGGAAAGACATGGCTTAAAGGTGAGTCAATCATTAAAGAATTTTCATTTTTGGGTGAACTACTCCTTTAAGCACATTCTCTTCCTATAATAATCATTGCTGTAATGCATAGTCTAATTCTTATTACTGTAAAGCAATAAAGTCTCATTATTATTATCATACTGCAATAAAGTTTCATTCTCAATACCGTGATGAAAAAACGTCTCATTCTGCTAACTGGGCATAATGTTTCATTCTAATTACTTTAATTCAAAAACGTCTCATAATCATTACTAAAATGCAATAATCTCATTCCCATTGCTATAATGCAAAAAATATATTATTTTCATTGCCATTCTGCAAAAAAAGTAATTGCTGAAATGCAAAAACAAAGTCTCATTCTTATTCACATTATGCAACAAATTTCATTCTCATTGCCATAATGCGAATTGTGTTGTATTTATAGGGCTAAATTATGGTATTGTTATTGAACTGCCTTTCATTTATATTGATCTTTATTTTTTATTTGTTTTATACTGTGAAATAGTAATAAAAAAACACTGTATTGCAAAATTGTCAAGTCATTTTTATTTGTATAGTGCCTTTCACAACACACATCGTTTCAAAGCAGCTTTACAGAAAATCATGCATTAACAGAAAACAAAACTGTAATATCTATAAAGTCTTTGTCATCATTGTGTAGCTTGATTAAATGTGATTGTAAATTTTATTTAAAAATGTATAATTAAATTATAATTGTATTTAGATTCCCAGTGAGCAAACTGAAGACGACTGTGGCAAGGAATAAAGAACTCCAGAAGATGTTGGTTAGTGGAGGAAAATAACCTTGGGAAAACCAGGCTCACTGTGGGGGCCAGTTCCCCTCTGGCTGACAGCATGAATATAATATCAATATAACTTATTTATGTGCAGTGCAAGTCATGGTTTAAAATTTGTAAACTAAGTAAGTGTTAAGGGCCAATGTTCAAACAATGATTTTGTATGAACTGTAAGATTAATGACTAATGTCTTTGAAGTTCATTCTAGATTAGTGAGAAGTGAAAAGAAGTTCACATAGATGTATTGTCCTTTGTTAGATGGCTGATGAAGGCTTTTGTTGGCAATTAATTGATAGTCTGTGTATTCCATTTCAAGATCATCAGTCCATTCAGATTTTTTCTTTGGAGACGAGCGGTTGTGCGATCAGCGAGCTGAGATCACTTCTGTTCCACTCACCTCTACAGGGCGTTGCTGTTTGATCTACGGCACATATCAGTGGCTTTCTCCTTCTCTGAACACCAGTGTAGCTTTGCCCCTGGGCGCTTCAACAGCGCTTCTGAAAAAAATAGATTATTTTCTTAAAAGAGTTTATTTTCTCTAATAAAAAGCACACACAGCAGACGTTGAACGTCCTTTTCAGGACACGTCTTTTGTCCTGAAAAAACACAAATGGTGTACTTCTTCCCGGAAGTGCACTATGAGCTGACGAGGTCATGGAGGGCACCTTTCACTGACTGCAACCGACCTCCTCGCTCGTCCGTTCTCACTACCCTCGAAAGTGGGGCGGCCCACGGTTACTCAGAGGTCCCCCAGGTGGACAGTGCGGTTGCGATCCACCTGTGTCCAGGAACGTCACCTGTGGCTGAACCTGGTCGAGATGTGGGAGGTTGACAAAGCCCGCTTTCTAAATGCCCCCGTCTCCTAGCTTGGCCTATTCGGCGACACAGTCGATGATTTCGCCCAGCAGTTTTCAGTGGTGAAGAAACAGATGGAGACAATCTTTCACATCATGCCTCGCTTTTGTTCCAGCACAAGCCATGCTCCATCTGGTCGCCGAGGGCATCCCCCTCATTTTCCTTTACTTATTTGCCGCACCCCCTTCGGGCTGCGGTACCCACATTCTCAATAAAAGAGCTACAGTATTTCCTCATTCCCTTGGAAATCCCCCACCCGGCAGAAAAAACATCGGCAGACCCGGCACCCTGGAGGTGGACCCCTCGCCTCCGGACCCTTGACTGCTGTCCCCCGGCCGGCCGGTACTGACGAGTCCAGAGGACGCCTACACAGGACCTCCTCCTCAGTCACTAACCCGCCCCCTCCCAGCTGCGTGGAGGTAGGTAAGTTCTTCGAGTGTTTTCTCAGCACCAAAGCCTCGGGTCACGCTTTTGCCTCCCGATGCAACACTACCTGCACCGGCCCGGTCTCCTCTGCCCCTAGTCGCTGTGTTTTTAGCAACTCCTCCCTCGCAGCAGGTAGGATCTACCACTGCGCCACTTCCACATGTGGCCTCAAAACCCATGTGATGTTTTGGCAACATTTAACCTCCCCCCAGTCTGGGAAGAATGTGGTCTCCGTGGGGTCTTTTTCCCCTAAAAGAATAGGAGTTGGAAAAGAACGCCTTCCGCGATGCGTGTTATAGCGTTAAATGGCCCCAGCTTTAACTCTATGCAAGAACATTAGAGAGCGAAAAGGTGTGGCTGGCGCTGTCTGTTCCCATGCTTGGAACGTTGCTTCCCCCCCCCCCCCCCTTCGGGGATGCCGGGAACCTAAAAAGTTTCAGAAGTTTTTATGGGGCATTGGGGAAGTGTACGTGCAGTGTGACGCAGCCTGCTGCTTTGGCACGCAACTGCCTGCCCGCACCTGCGTCAGCAGTTCACGTACACGTTTCAACGCATGGCGTGTTTGAATAGGGACCCCTAGTGTAGCTTCAATCAACACAACGTCGAGTGAGTGACAGACGTATCAAGATACAGTATCAAGCCACTGTAATGGCCGAACCTTATTCTGGGCTCCTCACTGCAAAACCTGAATAGACAGATGTACGATTCCCTCCTTTTATACCCATATGTCTGGGGGAGGGACATGCAAATTCTGTCTGACAATTTCTCATTAGACTTTTCTCAAGTTCAGAGGTAACCAAGGCCTTCAAGAAAGACCCCTAGTGTCACTTCATTCGACACAATGCCTTGTTCCCTCCATCAGGGAACGGAGGTTACAATAGTAACCTAGATGATCTCCTGGGATTTTCACACACAACAGTCTGTAGAATTTACTCAGAATGGTGCAAAAATAAAAAATAATCTTTTTCATAAGCGGTTTGATAACTGCCATTTTAAAGTTTCTTGGGATACGTCCTAAGGATAGTGAGGAGTTAATAATATTAAGAAGAGATTCTGAGATTACAGGGAATACCTCTTTTAAGGGTGTAGTTGATATTGGATATAACATACATGTTGTGGCTTTTGATGTTTCGAAAACTTTTGTTAGCTCTTCATGACCTATGATAGAGGTCACTGAAGCTGCTCGTGAGGAAAATTATGAGACAATTTTTTCTGAGATACTGTGACAGATGATTGCATAATTCACATTTCATTTCTGATTATTTCAATTCTATCAGTAAATAAATTCATGAAGTCATTACTTTTGTGCTGCGATGGAATATCTGGTTCAGTTGAGGTTTTATTCCTAACCAATTAAGCCACAGTACTGAATAAACACCTAGGATTGTTGTGGTTATTTTCTATGAGTTTTCTCAAATATGCTGACCTGACAGCTTTTATTGCCTGTCTGTAGCTACAGACACTTTCCTTCCATGCAAGAAATACCGCTAATTTTGCATTCTTCCACTTGCAATTCCAATTGAGAATATCAATAAATGCTAATCTCGATGTGTCATTATCTATGTGAATGTTGAAGTCACCAACAATTAAAGCTCTATCCACAGTAACTACTTGATCTAATGGAAAATTAGCAAATTCACCAATGAAAACAGAATATGGCCTGGGTGATCTATATACTGTAGTAAGTACAAAAGATGACAGATATTTTTTATTTGTACCTGATGGTGTCACATTAAGCATTATTAGTTCAAAAGACTTAAACTTATATCCTGTCCTCTGAGTAACACCAAAAAAATTTACTTTAAATTGTAGCAACACCTCCTCCTCGACCCTGCAGATGAGACTCATGTTTATAACAATAGCATGGGGGAGTAAATTCATTTAATCTAATATATTAATCTGGTTTAAGCCAGGTTTCAGTCAAACAGAGCACATCCAAACTATGATCTGTAATAATTTAATTTAATATTAGTGCTTTGGTAGAAAGAGATCTCATGTTTAGTGGCCCTATCTTTATATAATGTTTATCTTTAATTTTTTTGTTATTTTAAAGTTTTACCTTTATACAATTTTTTCTAAATAATTAAGTGAGAGTTTTGTGTTTGATAGTTTGGGGAACAGACACAGTCTCTATGAGATATCTAGGTGATACAGTTTCTATGTGTTGTAGTTTATGTGACCTGTGTGACGTCTCAAGGCAGCTAGCAGACATAGGATTTGCCAGTTTTCTGCTTCCTGACCTGGGCCCCAGTTTAGTCAAATACTATCATTATTAAGACTATGAGCCAAATTACTAGAGAGGAAAGAAGCACCTTCCCTTGAAGAATGGAGAATGAAGAATTATCATATCTCTCTTTAGCAGGTCAGGTCTACCTCAAAACTCCAATTGCCTGCAAATCCTATTTTATTCTCTAGACACCACTCAGACATCCAGCCATTCAGTGACACTAATCTACCATAAACCTTGTCACCACGACAAGCAGAGAGGGGGCCAGAGCACATTACAGTGTATGACATCGTTTTTACAAATTCACACACCTCTTTAACATTATCTCTAGTGATCTCTGACTGGCGAAGCCTGACATCATTAGTGCTGACATGAATAACGATTTTAGAAAATCTATGTTTAGCATTAGCCATCACGTAAATTGGATCTGATGTCTGATGCCCGAGCCCCTTAAATGCAAAACAATATTGGCTGGAGTCTCTATTTCCACATTCCTTACAAAATAATCTCCTATAACCACGGCACTTTCAACATGATTCTCAGTGGGTGCATCACTGAGTGGGGAGAATCTATTGGAAACACTAACATTAATGGAAGAGTGGTGTCGCTTTGCTGAGTGAGTATGCCACAGAGACGTCACCCAAATGCCCTGCTGCTGGGGCTCTACAGATGGAACCAAAGTGTGTGTGTTGATCGCTGTACTACCCACATCCAGCGTTCGAAAACATGTCTCTAACTCAATTTTCTCTGTCAGCCTGACTAATTCCTTACATTTATCCAAGGGTGTAAAGTAACACATTACAAATAATCACTTTAATGTAATTAAAAACTTTTTCCTAAGAATTGTACTTTAAGTAGTTACAATTTTTTTATACTTTTACTTGAGCACATTTTAAGTGCTGTAACTGCACTTTAACTGCGATATTTTCCCACTGTCTGTGTTTGCTATTTTCCTGTCCTGAATCTATCAACGTGATTGGCTATGAGAGTCTTGTGACTCCCATCAAATAACACGTAAAAAACTTGAACGGCTGCTGCAGATCTGCCGCCATTTTTTATGGATGCCACAAAACATACTTCAACACCTGAACGTCTCAGCCGCATCTGGAAGGGATTTTCACAGTGAAAAATGCCAATTGTTTGATCGTGTCATGAGAGTTTAACTTGCTCAAGCCAGATATCAGCATTAATTTTGCCTCTAATTTGAAGAAACATATAGTAGCTTTAAATATATGAATGTAATAGAAAAAACAGTGATATTTTTATATTAATATTTTTTTAAATATTATTTGTTTTTTAATAATACCGACCCCAGATGTAGAGATTATGTTTTATTGGAATAGTAAATTACGAGGAAAGTATAAAATAATTTATAATTATGCTTAGCTTTATAAAGATAGGAAAGTTGTGCATTTCTTTCTACTTATTCTATTATTTCTTTGCTTAAAATATACAAGAACTAAATCAATGTGGAACATTGTATCTCAAAAGGAGGACAAAGTGGACCGCTATGTGCTACTTAAAGAAATAATTCACACAAAAATTAAAATTCTCATAAAAATTTTATCATTTACTCACCCTCATGCCATCTGTCTATGACTTTCTTTCTTCAGAACACAAATTAAGATTTTTAGGAGAATACTTCAGCTCTGTAGGTCCATTCAGTGTAAGTAAATGGTGACCAGAACTTCAAAGCTCCAAAAAGCTCATAAAAGCAGCATAAATTAATACCTACAACTCAAGTGGTTTAATCCATGACTTCAGGATTTATATGATAGGTATGGGTGAGAAACAGATCAATATTTAAGTCCCTTTTTTCAAAATATTATTCTCTCTGCCCAGTAGGTGGTGATATGCTTGAAGAATGTAAATCACCAATAACACAAGAAGAACAATGTGAAATTTAATGTGGAGATTCACTGAGCAGGGAGGAGAAATAATAGTACAAAGGAATCTGTTTCTCAACACATCTATCATATCGCTTCTGAAGACATGGATTAAACCACTGGAGGCACATGGATTTGACTACTTTTATGCTGATTTGTGTGATTTGTGGAGCTTCAATGCTTTAGCACCGATTCATAGATATTCTTCTAAAAATCTTATTTTGTGTTCTGCTGAAGAAAGAAAGTCATACATATCCAGGATGGCATGAGGGTGATTAAGTGATGAGAGAAATTTCAATTTTGTGTGAATTATTCCTTTTTAAGTGTGATGTAGCCCCTGTACAAAACAACTTTTCCCATGCCTGCTCTACCTCCTCTATTGTGCAGGACATGATGTGCCAAGTGATCCTGCTTATTTTGCATTTCTTTGCATTACTTGTATTGTTTTGAACTTGTTTTTACACAACAATAATGCTCTGTTGGCGTTAAGAGAAATTTAGACCCTACACATAAACTGATTTTAATGTAATTGTTTTATATATTATGATTTAAAATAACTTTTTAATCTTTTAATTTCTGTTATCATGTCTCCCCATTATTTTTTGGAATCAGATTCATGTAGTGTTTGTCATAGATATGTGATGTATTTTTAAAGTTGGCATACAGTGTTCATTATAATGGGGCATAGGTTTTACAACTCGGTACTCAATACACACTACTCATGAGTACTTTTAAAAGAGCTACTCATTTACTCTTACTTGAGTAGTTTTTACTCTACTGTGGCAGGGCGGAGGGGGGGGCCAGGTCGTGATGATACACACCTGGTCCCGTATCAGGCTAATCTAGCCTCCGTGAGGAATAAAGGCCGATGGCAGACGGTGGTGCGACGAAAGAGAGATCATTTACGGACATGTCCATCATGTGTGTCCTTTGTTTTAAGTTTATTATTAAAACCTTATTTGTCAAGCTGGTTCTCGCCTCCTCCTTGCCCGTCTAATTATGCTACACTGGTGCCGAAATCCGGGAAGGAGGAGGGATACACCGTGGTAGAGTTCTCGACACTACCGTCCACCCCAACGGAGCAGCCGCGGCCATCTGCCGGGGGACGAAGAGCCCAGCCGCCTGGAAGCGGAGGAACGGCCGCCGACCGCGAGGGGAGAAGGGGCTCCTAGCTGACCACCGTATGTCAGGCCAGGGGCTCCCCAGCCTGAAAGAACGAGGGAGGAATGTGGCAGGGCGGAGGGCAGGACCGGGTCGTAATGATACACACCCGGTCCCGTATCAGGCTAATCAAGCGAGAGAGAGATCATTTACGGACATGTCCGTCATGTGTGTGTTTTGTGTCTTTTAAGTTTATCATTCAAATATTATTTATATTGACAAGCCGGTTCTCACCTCCTCCTTGCCCTTGAACTATGTTACATCTACTCATACTACATTTTTTGGGAAGTAACAGTACATCTACTTGAGTATGATTTTTCAGTCCTCTTTCCACCCTTGCACTTATTACATGTAAGTCCCTCCATGCTGTTGGAAGAAAAAAACAATCATAAATGATCACTAGAATGTTCACCCAAATGTACGATTTACCCAAATATAGACATGAAACGTAATATTACATAAATGTGTTTCAGCTTTCATATTCAACTCATACCACATTTCCCATCATGCTATGATGCCGGTATCTGTGTTTTTTCATTTTCACTAGCTTCGCTGTGTGTGTGTGTGTGTGTGTGTGTGTGTGTGGAGACTGGAATTAAACCTGGACTTTCAATCAGACTCCAATCCTGCTCAGCTCTTGTCTGTGGGCCAGAAGCTTGCCATTGACCTGTATAGCAGTGGTCAGTGTTTGTGTGTGTGTTTCTGTGTGACAGAAGGATTAGAAGAGGCTTTTTGCCTAGTCCATTCCCTGAGGGCTGTGTGATGGAGATAGAGATGTTACATGACAAGGGATGGCTGTCCCCAAAACGGACAATAAGGATCTCGAACACGGATGAAATGGTTTAGAAAGTCTAAAAAATCCAGTTCAGTAGTGGTGATGCAATAAAATGTAAATATTTCTGCATGAATTTAGACAAGAAAACAAATGTATGGGTGTGATCTATCAGTTGAGCTACAGATCTCCTGCATTGTAAATGCATATGTCCTTATTCTTTCTTTTAAAGAATTCTTATACTGTAAATCACACCAATTATAGGTTATTTTTTTCAAAAACATGAATTTTCATCAACATTAAAACCTTGCTGGTTTGGTCACTTTGTATTGTTTGATGCAGGTGTGTCTCTGACCGTTGGAGTGGTCACTGTTAAACTGGTGGTGGTGGCATTTTGGCTGAAGTGGGGTGCTGTTTATGTTTACAAACATATAAAAGATTTTCAAATTCATCTCTCTTTAAAACTAGTTCCTCAGTACAGAGAGTGGTAACTGAGTGATGCTCTACAGCCCAATCCACATCCATGAAAAGTAAAGTATATTGCGCTACATATATTAACAAACAACTCAAGATATTCATATCTCTTTGGAGATGCTATTTTAAAGTTGCTTTAAGCTATTTTTTCACGGAAAGGTGTGCATATCCCTGAAAGATATTTATGAAAAAAATGTTGTGAGATTTCTCACCAGTCACTGTGACAGCACCAGACTCTGTAAACAGCAAACAAAAATGTGTCTCTGGTGCTTTTGTCCTGTCAGTCGTTTAGCACATTCTCATGGTATTAAAGTTGCACCGAATAATTGAGGCTTAATGCCATTTTATGCTATGTTGTACTCAACTGATGTCAGTTGAGGGTGCTATTTCTCTGTTGCTGTTTTTGGCAACTGCTTCTTTTTGATTTCAATCTCAATAAAGCTCATTTGGTATCTTTCGAGTGCAGGGTTTAGGAAAGAGGGGGCGTGGCTAATCCAATGGCTCAACTTGTGAAAATATTAGAACGCTAAAATCGCTTACAGCACCTTTAATTTGTCTAGCCTGGTCATCTTAAACATATTGGCCATTCAAAAATGAATGAAAAAATTGCTGCAACGGGTTTTGCATGGCTGCAACTGAGGTAATCTTTGATCTCTCCAAACTGTAATATGTCTTTATAAGGAAAAAATTGCACCACATAAATTGCTCAATTTCAGGAACTTTGACTAATGCAACAAAATTCTTACAGCACATCAAAAGAATTAGTAGGCTACCATAAACTTGCAAACCATAGGCCTAAACAAAACAAAACAAAACAGAACAACCCGTTGATTTTCAGAAAGAATAACAACAAAAGCTTCAGTTACTTTAGCCCGTTTACAAAAAAAAAAAAAATCAGAAGGGTACTCGAACTCTCCGCAGAATCATTTTGGATTCAATAAATAAGCTTCAGTTTACCTACAGATTCAGTAGTTAGCAGACAAACACTTAAGCATTAGCAAACAATGAAAGATGTAAAAAGACATTACAAAGACAACAACTCACCGTGCTGTCCACCATGATTGTTCTGCTGTCATTAGCTCTGTCCTGATCTCCACCCAGAGACTGCTGGCTTGTAGGGATGGGCGGATCGATACTAAAGTATCGATACTTCCGATACTGATCTCTCTGAACATAACTGAAACTCTTCTAAATCTCAACTTAATAAAACATTAATCAATTACAAGTATCCCCGTATAGCATAATATAGTATAGTATACATGTATAACATTTAATTTTAACATTTACTCTCCTTATCGAGAACCATGCAAAGCATGCTGGGAAATGGAAATCCCCTGCCCAGTTTCATCAATGCTACATTAACACCACAAAAATGTAGTCCAAACTCAAATGGATTACGGAAACTTCAATTTCACAAATTAAAATGGATAAAATACAATAAAATTCTTGAATTGTGTTGCTTTTAGTTCATTTCAATTAAGTAAATTCAAAAAGATGCAAAAAAATTTTTTTTTAGTGTAGGCTATAAAAGAGCAAACTTTTAGCAATTAAATTTCTCTCTGGGTTTATATAATAGATCATAATTTGTAGTAGGTCGGAATGGTTGCATCTTAGAAGGGACGTGGCATAATACGCCGATCAGTCACAACATTAAAACCACCTGCCAATATTGTGTAGGTTCCCCTTGTGCCACCAATGCAGCGCCAAACCACATCCCTGAATAGCAGTCTGAGATGATATTCTTCACATCTTAATTGTACAGAGCGGTTATCTGAGTTACCGTAGACTTCAGTAGACTTCAGTAGAATTGTCAGTTCAATCCAGTCTGGCCTTCTCTGTTGACCTCTCTCATCAACAAGGTATTTCCGTCTACAGAACTTCCGCTCACTGGATGTTTTTTTGTTTTTTGGCACCATTCAGTGTAAATTCTAGAGAATGTTATGTGTGAAAATACCAGGAGATCAGCAGTTACAGAAATACTCAAACCAGCCTGTCTGGCACCAACAATAATGCCACGGTCCAATTCACTGAGATACAAATTTTTCCCAATTTTGATGGTTGATGTGAACATAAACTGAAGCTCCTGACCCATATATGCATGATGTTATGCACTGCACTGCTACCACACGATTGGCTGATTAGAAAATCGCATGGATGATAGTTGATGCCAGACGGGCTGGTTTTAGTAAAACAAAAAACATCCAGTTAAAAACATGTTTATGGTAACTCAGATATCCACACTGTTCAATTGTGGTGAGAAGAATATCATCTCAGAATGCTATTCTGAGATGCGGGTTGGCACTGGTTTGGCAGCACGAGATGGACCTACACAATATTAGGCAGGTGGTTTTAATGTTGTGGCTGATTGGTGTATAGTGCAGGCATTGTGAGAGATGGGATTTTTAAGAGAAATTGTTTTAGGCATGCCTGACAGAAAATCTGGTTCATAGTGGCTGAATAAACTGCAGGGTTTGCCATTGGCCCTGCTGTAATATTCAATTTGCATGACCTGCTGAGAATATGAGCTGCATTGTTTCCGTGATAAATGCAGAGTGATACAAGGGACGTCGCAAAGTATCCAGAGCTCTTGATACAGGCGCACTTAACCTAGAGAACACTGAACACTTAACTCTGCTATCAGAGTTACATTAATAAACTAGACAGACTAAATCAGAGTCATTCCAGTGTCTCGATGATGGTCCAATCCTGCAAATTTATGTCTGTAGACACTTGATGGATCATTGCATAAGCAGAAGACAGATTCCCTATCAGCTGTCTGTCTCTTTATCAAAAACTCATACAACAAACTCTACCATATGGGATAAGAGTTCTTTAAGTCAACTTGAAATCAAAATCAAAATTGTATTTCTCTGGTCTTATTGTGGACAATTAATCAGTTCACATTATTTGACACATTACATATATTTAAAAAATTCAACCAACATGTAATGAAATACTTTACGGCTGTTGTCACATAGCCAAATAGCTATTTCAGCATTTTAGACTACTAGATGATTATATATAGATAATATGACAATGTATTGCCAGTTAACATTACTGTAATAAATGTTAAATCCTTGGTTTCTAGGAAATACATTTTGTAAGTAAAATGGGTTGCTAATGTCAATTCATGTTGACTTTAAGGGGAAGCTAAAGCGCACCTCTGTGTTTTACATTACACATCTGTTTAAAGAATAAATTAATGATTATGTATTCATAAAGGTCAATGCCAAATTTTTTGATCATCCTTTGATATCCTCAGCATGAAATAAGTGGTGAGGGTGTAAAAATACTTTACAAAAAAGTAATGCTAACAACCAGGAAGACATTTAAGGAGGCAGCTATTTATGATATCAGACCAGAATATATTTGGCACAAAGACAATGGTTGAATAAATGTCAATTAGGTTGACGGTATTATATTTGAACAAACACATGTGCACAAAATTAACTGATATATTGTATATTACTGAAACTATTTATATATAATTTATACACTCACTGAGCACTTTATTAGGAACACCTGTAAACCTACATATTCATGTGATTAACTAATCAGCCAATCGTGTATCAGCAGTGAAATGCATAAAATCATGTAGATATGGATCAGGAGCTTCAGTTAATGTTCACATCAACCATCGGAATGGGGAAAAAGGTGATCTCAGTGATTTTGACTGTGGCATGATCGTTGGTGCCAGATGGGCTGGTTAGAGTATTTCTGCATCTGTTGATCTCCTGTGATTTTCACACACAATAGTCTCTAGAGTTTACTCAAAATGGTGACAAAAACCAAAAACATCCAGTGAGCTGGACGGACACACCTTGATGAGAGAGGACAACGGAGAATGGCCAGACTGGTTTGAGCTGGAAGAAAGGCTACGCTAACTCAGATAAATACTTTGTACAGTTGTAGTGAGCATAATAACATCTCATAATGCAAAACACGTTGAACCTTGAGGCAGGTGGGCTACAACAGCAGAAGACCTTTTCAGGTTCCACTTCTGTCAGCCAAGGACAGAAGGCTGAGGCTGCAGTGCGCACAGGCTCACCAAAACTGGATAGTTGAAGACTGGGAAAACGTAACCTGTTCTGATGAATCTCGATTTCTGCTGAGGTGCACACATGATAGGGTCAAAATCCATGCCACAAAGAATCGAGGCTGTTTTGAGAGCAAAGGGAGGCCCTACCCAGTATTAGTGTTCCTTAATAAATATTTTCTGCTCTCCCTGATCTGTCCATGCATGGCTATATGGACGGGCAGAGAGTTTGCCCAGAACTGAACCATACCATCAACACCAACAGATTGCTTCAACTGTCCATAAGTGAATAAATTATTTATTCAAGTATTGAAATGTAGTGACTAACAGCAGTATTTAAATAAGTATTTAGCAATAAAACACCTTGTGTTTGTCTGTGAGGGATTTATTCCTGTCAATCATTTTATAAACCAATGAAAAAGAATGACTAAAAATGTATTGAACTTCCCAAATCTACATATGAGAGAGGCCATTATGGGTAAATGCATTTTATTATTGGTAAAGCTGCATGCACAATACAATGTGAGAAACGTTTTGTCAAACTTTTGTCATAATACACCTTGTTGGATAAAAGTTAATCGTTATTGAAAAAGCTACTCTATTTAGAACAACTGAGCTACAGTCACGCAACTGAAAATATTGTTAAGTTGGTGGCATCGCTACTTTTAATCAGCCATTCCTTGATATGCACATATACTTGTACGTGCTTGTGCACACAAACACAAGAACAGACTCCATAAGGAGGTCAATAGAGTGAGGGACAAAGACTCAAACTATGAAGAAAGTGTCATTATCACACATTTCATATCTCATATATGACATATTTGTAATGAGAGTGTCATTGGTGTCATTAGTTACATCAGTGGAGCTACAGCAGAGGTCAAAGGTCGGGGTGTTGCCCCAATACATGAAGAACAGACAATCAGAAGGCTCTTTGGGTGTGTCTCAAGTTTATATGCTCATATCTGGGAAAGATATTAGCCAGGACTCAGGGCAACAGTGCCACCGAAAGTGACAAAAATTCCCCCCAAAATGTAATTGACTTTGTTTTAATTTTTTTAATTTAAAACATTTGAAACATTTCATATATATTCTATTAGGCCTTAAAGGTTTAGTGCATCTGCAGAAGCTGTAGGAGCCTGGATCTGTAAGATGTCTATTCAATGAGGGAATTAGGGAAACAACAACTCCAACACTTGAATCAGCGATTGAATAAAATAAACCTGTGACAGAAAATAGAGAGCTGTATAATCTAATATGATGACTGGCGAATGTTTTAACATGTATTATAGCATGTTTATTGTGTTCTGAAATCTTGTGCATTATAGGCAACAGCAATAATTGAAAGTGTGTCATTAGAGTGGTGGTGGCGTAGTGGGCTAAAGTACATAACTGTTCATCAGAAGGTCGCTGGTTCGATCCCCACAGCCACCACCATTGTGTCCTTGAGCAAGACACTTAACTCCAGGTTGCTCTGGGGTATTGTCCCTGTAATAAGTACTGTAAGTCGCTTTGGATAAAAGCGTCTGCCAAATGCATAAATGTAAATGTAATTGTTCAGATTGAGTATTTTTTTCAGTTAATTGATTCATTTGAAGGATTGGACGACACGCTGCATGTTTTTATGATTAGAACAAATATGTCCTCATTAAGGTAAAAAATGCCTCTGAAAAGCCTTCCAATGCAAGAGGCAAATACTGCAACTTAAAAACAATTAAAAGTTAATTTCTGACATAGCAACCTACATTTGTGTATACACACACACACGCACACAAAATATGTCCTTTATGAAGGTTGGTGGTGGGTTGTAAATGTAAAGGAAATTAAGAGTAATGGACATAGTTTGGGTTTAGTGTCCAATATCTTCCATTGTCCTTCAGACGGCTGTGCCCCATTATCCTGAACCTGGTCTGGGTCGAGCCCACACGTCCAGTTTTAATGTATACCAAGATTAACAACATATCCCATATCCCATATCTAAATTATGTTACAAATAGCGAATAGTGTGTAATAAATGGTTCTATCAAATCAAGGCACACTGCAGTGGACAAAACAGAGACTTAACACTAAAGGCAATTACTATTATTATTGCTCATAGTTAGGGTAAGGGATACTAACAAAACCTGACCCTACAGTATGTATTAAAGTTGGTGCAATAGGGGCAATTCACACCAAATACTTTTTGCGAACAGAAACTTACCTTTTTGTCTCCTAAAGGGTACAAATACAGTATGTACCCAAAACAAGTGTACCACCCCAGTGATGGCTGCTGTAACTTAAACCGTACCATTTTTTTTAGAACAATAACACATTTTGATTATCTATTTAACAGGATTTATTTTTGTTTAGAGGAGAGGCTCATCTGTCTATGAGCTTGACTGGAATTGTGATGTCTACAGCCAGAGACAGAAAACAACCCCACAAAACCCTGGCTTTCTTTTCTAGCATGCTCAGTACACAAAATATGTTTTTGTTTTTCCAGGAAATTCCAAAGAATGTCAAACTCATAACCCAAAACAAACAATTGTTGCATCCATCAGTTGCACAAGCTCTAGATCTCCCAAACCTGTATAATAAGCACCTTCCATATCCGGAGAGAGCCAGTGAGGAAGACTACTATTTGTTTGTATGCATGGATTTGCATAAATGGATTAAAAACACCACGAGATATAAAGATACACTGATAAGCTAAAACATTATGACCACCTGCCTACTATGCTGTTGGTGCACAGCGTGTCAACAAAACAGCACTGACCCTCTGAGGCATGGACTCTACATGGCCCCTGAAGGTGTCCTGTGGTGTCTAGCACCAAGACATTAGCAGCAGATCCTTCAAGTCCTGTAAGTTGCAAAGTGGAGCTGCCTGGGATCTGACTTGTTGGTCCAGCACATCCCACAGAAGCTCAATCAGATGATATCTGGGGAATTTGGAGGCCAGGGCAACACCTTGAACTCTTCAGCGTGTTTCTCAAACTATTCTTGAACAATGTGTGCAGTGTGGCAGGGTGCATTGTCCTGCTGAAAGAGGCCACTGCCATCAGGGAATACCTTTACCATGAAGGTGTGTACCTGGTCTGCAATGATGGCTAGGTAGGTGGCTTGTGTCAAATTGATGTTCACATGAATAGGTCAATAGAGTGAGGGACAAAGACTAAAACAATGAAGAAAGTGTGTCATTATTACACATTTCATCTCTTATTTATGACATCTTTGTAATGAGATTGCCACTGGTGTCATTAGTTACATCAGTAGAGCTACAGTAGGGTTTCCCAGCAGAACATTGCCCAGAGCATCACACTCCCTCCACTGTCTTCCCACAGTGCATCCTGGTGCCATCGCTTCCCCAGGTTAACAGTGAACACGGCCGTCCACATGATGTAAAAGAAAACAGGACTCATCGGACCAGGCAACCTTCTTCCACTGCTCCAAGGCCCAATTCTGATGGTCACTTGCCCATTGTAGGCACTTGCAACAGTGGACAGGGGTCATGATGGGATATCTGACCGTTCTGCGATACATTCCTTCCGTAACCATCATTACAATTTTCTGTGACTTCAGCCACAGTAGACATTCTTTCAGTTTGGACCAGACAGGATATCATTTGTTGCCCTCACGCATCAATGAGCCTTGGGCACCCAACACCCTGTCGCCAGTTTGTGTTGTGTCCCTCCTCGGACCACTGTGGGTAGGTAGTTTCAGAGATACTCTGACTCAGTCGTCTGGCCATAACAATTTGGCTCTTGTCAAAGTCGCTCAGGTCTTTATTCCTGTCATTTTCTCCTGCATTCAACATGCTGACTACAAGAAATGATTGTTTGCCTACCATCTAATCTACCCAGACCTTGACATGTGGCCTTGTTAGGAGATGACCAACATTATTCACTTCATCTGTGAGTGGTAATTATGTTTTGGCTCATCAGTGTATGCCTTAGATAAGATTAGAAAAGCTAGGCTTTTTTAAATGAGATGACAGTGAACAGTGCGCAAATTAACTTTGTAGCGTGAGGCACATGCTGTACAGAGAACATATTTATTTATTTAAATAGTATCCTTTTGTGGATTAAGAATCACTTTAAATCACATAGCGACCAGCTTTTTTGGAATGGGAAGTTACCATCTTATGTGTGAGCTCCTTGGTCATAACAACACAAAAACACATCAAAATAAAAGCTCAGCCAAAATAAAAGCTCAATTTAAATTAAAAATAATTACAAAAATGTAATATTAACTGTACTACTACTACTACTACTACTACTACTAATAATAATAATAATAATAATAATACAGTAATAATACATCAATAGTAATTGTAAGGCCATTTTTTCTACGATCAAATGTCAGGACATGTGAAAAACTGAATTTAACTGTATTTGGCGAACGTGTATGCAAACTTCTGACTTCAACTGTATACACCGGCTTAAGAACATAACTGGCATCAGCGTGCGCATGTTGATGGTAGGTCTCTTTTCTTTTTACCCATAAAAAAGCGTTAGCCACGTGACAGTTATTGGTGCTTCATTTCAATTGATGGAGAGGCTATATATGGGAGAATCAAACATCCACTGCTCCATTTGCCATGATCATTCAGATGGATTGATAATCATTGCTTTTGTCTGTGATGTGTTTCAAGTGTACCGCATCTATAGCCAACATTTGGCAAGCGATCATTTTGACAAACTTTGCTAGTTGAATTGTAATTATAAATTGTTTCATATTGCTGCGCTGCTCAGGGTGAACTGCTTGAGGGAACATCTATTTAAGGGGTTTATGAATAAACACACAAATTGTTTGATATACAATGAGTACTTTCTAGATAAACTTGATAATTTATATATAATGATTTCTAGATAACTTTCTAGTTAGACTTGGTTTAGATAAAATGAATACCTACACTGGCTAATAATTATTTTGTAGTTTTCTTATTTTATTATTTCTGAACCTCTGGGTTTATTAGATTTTAATTTATTTGACATTTATATTCCCCCTGTGGTGCATTTATGCATTTTTCTTGCATACCTTTGTTTCCTATAATGAAAAGAACTAGGATTTCTCTAACCAGGTTTCTTTGCATTATAATAAAGAACATTCAATTTGAATCATGTTGGAGTACATTTAAAGTTGAAAAAATCGAATCGTGAATCGTCCATAAGTTCGAAGATTTTATTTTTTTGCCACATCGCCCAGCCCTATTCCCATGTAATCATGCAGTTCCTGAACGCTCTTGTCTTTATGATAAATGTGAACGGGGACAGGTGCTATAGCCTCAAAAATTACAGAAAAAGCATAATAAAAGTGGTTCAAAAAACATATTTGCCATATTCCGTTCCAAGTTGTATGTCCATATCTCATCAACTAGAACATGGCCAGTGATTAGACAGGGTATTTACATCTATTAGAGATTTATATGTGCAAATCAGAGCATGCAATTAGAATTCGGCACTCCCAGGGCTGAGAAAGCAAGGTGTGAATGAGAGGAGTTTTATACCCAGTGGTAATCGTTAGAGGCAAAAGACCCTAATGAACTGTGACTGCAATAACATTACACTGCTGCTAGACTGTAACTATTATGAAGGCGTTATCTGATCTGCTAGACATAGAATAGCATGTGTGTGTGTGTGTGTGTGTGTGTGTGTGTGTTCTCAGATTCATTCAGCACTTCTCTTGTAGTAACGTGAATATCATATCTCACATCTCTGTCTAAAACAACTACAGCAAAAACAACTGTGCCTTTCACTGCCGTTATTTGGCAGAGCTGACAGATATTTTTGAATGGGAGACAGAAAACATGTTTTGGCATGTGGCTCAGAGATTTCAATATTAACTAATTTCTCATTAAGTTCTTCAAAGAACACATTATCTTTAGTTAATTAATTGGCCATTTACTGTTGCTGTGTCAACAATTGTCTTATTTGTTTGTATTTCTTTTTTTTCACATTGTTTGGTGAAAATTTTAAGGCAAAGTAAATACTTACAGTAAAACCTAACTGAAACCTCATCTTCTGAACTATGAAAGAAAAACCTCTGAACAATAAAACTGTCCTAGTGTCAGTCTCTCAATGCAATTTACAGAAATGCCATTTCATGCCACCACTGAACCTTTGCTGCCCTGAATTAGCTGCAGTTCCTGATTAAAGCCACAAACCAAAACAACTTTCTCATCTTCATGCTTTTCACATAATTCTCTATTGGGCCTAAAATCTAATTTGATTTGCTTGATGGATTTTGTCTACTAATTCCTGAAATGAATAAAATGTGACTTATTCCTAGAGTTTCAGTAAGTGCATGTGTGTGTGTGAGTGTCAGAGCATCTGGGTTGTGGTAACACTCTCCTCCCTCCCTGCAGGCTTGAAGCTCAGCACCTGTTTGACATCAGCAGCTGTCATTGTTCCGCTCCCAGATGTAAATTATATGCAAGATCACCTTCTCCATCCCTCTGTCTCACCCCCGCTTTTTTGTCTCCCTGCCTCGGGTCCTAATCGGTCTGTATCTGACAGAGGAGGAAGCGAGGATATAGGTGGGCAAATTAGGTAGTGTGATAGATGGAAAAGGAAATTGTAAGAGAGAGATACAGCAAAAGAAAGAAAGAAAGACAGACAGACAGACAGACAGACAGATAAATGGATAAAATTAAAGAAGAATCAACAAATAACAAATCGCAGAAAGAGCTCATGAATATACAAAAGACAGAACTACTAAAAAGACAAAAGGAAGAGTGAATTCATAAACAGTGAAAAAAACTGACAAATATAAAAAGAAGAACAAACAATGAAAGAATGAACAAAGATACAAAAAGGAAAGAAGTAACAAACAAACATAAGAAAGCACATGAACATTGTAACAGATGTTCATATTTAGATCAAAAGGAGGAAGCAGGAGATGGCTTCAGCAGACCACGTGAATTTATTTACATACTCTGAATGCAACTCAAATGAAAATAAAGCTTTTCAGCAGCCAACGTAAAACTGAAGCTTCCATAACACACACACTGTACTCAGGTTCAGCTCTACCTTTTTCGGAGGACTGGGCCATCTTTCATCTCCCCCAAATTTTATATAGAATGTAATAAGAAACAATTAATTGGTAATTATCCACAATTAATCACAGGTGGATGTCCTTACCACTTTTTCTCTCTCTCTCTTTGCTCAACCATGCCCTAACCTCCACATACCCCACTGCCCGACTCAGGCCGGGGAACTGTCCGGACTGCTCCCCCCCATATCTGGAGAGGAAGTCTGCGACAGCCATCTTCGCCCCCGGCTGTGGACCACCTTGAACTTAAATGGCTGGAATGCCAGATACCAACGGGTGATCCGGGCATTGGTATCCTTCATGCAGTGGAGCTATTGGAGTGGGGCATGGTCCGAACAGAGGGAGTATGCTCGTTCAAGCAAATAGTAGCGGAGAGTGAGGACCACGACCACTTGGCCCCATGTCCGATGTGTCCATCTGCTAAACAAAAAGCAGAGAGAAATCAGGGGAATGCAGAAGTGGCCCGCCACAAAGTGCAGCATTTACCTCTGTGAAAGCCCATTGGCACAGCTCCGTCCACTTGACCGGGTCTGGAGCTCCCTGTTTATTGAGATTAGTCAGGGTTTTATCAATTTGTTGTGCCATCTGTCCATGCCCCAAGTAGAAACCCAGATACCGTACCTCCACCTGTCCAATTGCACACTTCTTTGAGTGTGCAGTTAGCCCTGCTCATTGCAGCGACCTCAGAATGGACCCCAGATGCTGCATGTGCTGCTGCTGCCAATCATTAATGTAAATAATGATATCATACAAATAAGCAGTGATCTGAGGTCTGAAACATTGCCTGGGCCCCAAACAAACTGAACGAAAGGGTCACAAATTGGTGTACTCCATACGGTGTGGAGAAGGCCGTTTTCTCACAGGACATTGGCGTTAAGGGGATCTGCCAATAACACTTTGTTAAGTCCAGTGTTGAATGAAATTGAGCTATTCCCAACCGATCAAGCAGTTCTTCAATACGGGGCATTGGATATGCATCAAATTTAGACACAGCATTGACTTTTCTATAATCCACATAGAATCGGACCGAGCCATTGCTATTTGGTACTGTACCAGAACCACCGGGCTGGCCCATTCACTGTGGGATTCTTATATTACCCCCATATCGAGCATGGCCTAACAGTAGGAATGACTACTTACTACTACTCTGGGGGTTGTTTCAATGTGGCGTTCTATGAGGTTAGTGAAGCTGGGGAGAGGCGAGAACACGTCAGAGAAACTTTTTTGCAATCTGGCAACCTCCGTACATTGTGACAGCGTGAGGTGGTTTCCACAATGGACCGGACCAAGCTCCTCTCTCTCTGGAACTACTGTTGCCAAGGATATGATGTTCTTGAGCCTGTAGCAAATTCGTCAAAGAAGTAAATCCTGTGATAGATTGCCCAGTGTGTTGAGTTTTGCTCTAAGGTCAAGAACGTATTGAATTTCATTTTTGTTTTGTGAAGGTCCCTCTTATGGCCATGGCTATACACGGCCAGCCCCCAATCTGGCTAATTTGCAAAGAAGAGGGATAAGTGCAGCAGAATGCGGCAGTTCGAGAAAATGAGAGCCACATGCAGCTGCAGTATGTGCATTTGTGTTATGTATCTTTTTGTTTAAGTTTTCATTAAACTATTATTTTGATGGTAAAGCCGGTTCCTGCCTCCTCCTTTCCCATCTTAACCTTGTTACATGCCCATATAACAATTAAAAACCCTGTGGAGGCTTGCGGGACCTCTCGCACTGCAAATAACAGGGGTTCGGCCACTTGTCCCAATTCCGAGCATCTTTGTGTACAAACTTGCGAATCATATTTTTAAAGATTTTATTAAATCGTTCTACCAAGCCATGCATTTGTGGATGGTACACACTTGTCCGAATTGACTTAAAACCTAATAATTCATACAGCTTGCATAGTGTACGTAACATGAAAGTAGTGCCCTGATCAGTGAGGATTTCTTTTGGAATCCCCACACGGGAGATAATTTTGAAGAGTACTGAGATGTTGCTGAGATGTTGTGAAGAGGCACTGCTTTCGGGTATTACGTTGTGTTGTCCACCAGAACCAACACAAAGCAATTCCTGCATGCTGACCATTGTAATGGCCCGATGAGGTCCATGTCAACTCTGTCAAAGGGAACATCGATCAATGGAAGAGGGAGCAAAGGCACTATTTGAGTGGACAGCGGATTCACCAGCTGACATTCGCTTTATGTCGCACACCACCAGCTAACATTCCTGCGAATGCCCGGCCAATAGAAATGGGTCATGAGATGGCTTAGTGTTTTCCCCTGTCCCAAATGACCCGCCATTGGACTATGATGAGCCATCTGGAACAACATTTCCAGAAGGCTCCTTTGTACTAACAACTGGGTTGTATCTTCTTTTGTCTGAGCATCCTGCATCACTCGATACAACCGATCATTTATAATAGAGAAATACGGATATGAGACTGCATTGCATGGCTGAAGGTGTTGACCATCAATTAGTTTCACTTGGTCAAATGCATGCTTAAGAGTCTCGTCTTGCATCTGCACCAAAAGGAAAATCCCCAGTGGGAATATCCCTAATGGCTAGGGAATTCGAGGCTTCCCCCTCCCTTACATCATCCTGACGCAGAGCTGATGTAGATGGCTTCGGCTCCGCCTCCCCCATCAGCGCATTGCACACCCCACACCGTCCCACTCTATTACAGGACCCATCCACATACAACCCTTTTAACAATTCAGGAAAAGCTGGCCAATTAGTACCCAATATTAGTGGATGGGTGAGGCGGGAACCATAGCCTCAATGTTATGCCTTTGATCCCGAAACAGAATAGTGATGGTCACTGCAGGATAATTGTATACACTCACCTAAGGATTATTAGGAACACCATACTAATACTGTGTTTGACCCCCTTTCGCCTTCAGAACTGCCTTAATTCTACATGGCATTGATTCAACAAGGTGCTGAAAGCATTCTTTAGAAATGTTGGCCCATATTGATTTGATAGCATCTTGCAGTTGATGGAGATTTGTGGGATGCACATCCAGGGCACGAAGCTCCCGTTCCACCACATCCCAAAGATGCTCTATTGGGTTGAGATCTGGTGACTGTGGGGGCCATTTTAGTACAGTGAACTCATTGTCATGTTCAAGAAACCAATTTGAAATGATTCGAGCTTTGTGACATGGTGCATTATCCTGCTGGAAGTAGCCATCAGAGGATGGGTACATGGTGCCCATAAAGGGATGGACATGGTCAGAAACAATGCTCAGGTAGGCCGTGGCATTTAAACGATGCCCAATTGGCACTAAGGGGCCTAAAGTGTGCCAATAAAACATCCCCCACACATTACACCACCACCATCAGCCTGCACAGTGGTAACAAGGCATGATGGATCCATGTTCTCATTCTGTTTACGTCAAATTCTGACTCTACCATCTGAATGTCTCAACAGAAATCGAGACTCATCAGACCAGGCAACATTTTTCCAGTCTTCAACTGTCCAATTTTGGTGAGCTCTTGCAAATTGTAGCCTCTTTTTCCTATTTGTAGTGGAGATGAGTGGTACCCGGTGGGGTCTTCTGCTGTTGTAGCCCATCCGCCTCAAGGTTGTGTGTGTTGTGGCTTCACAAATGCTTTGCTGCATACCTCGGTTGTAACGAGTGGTTATTTCAGTCAAAGTTGCTCTTCTATCAGCTTGAATCAGTTGGCCCATTCTCCTCTGACCTCTAGCATCAACAATCAGCCGCATACTGGATGTTTTTCCCTTTTCACACCATTCTTTGTAAACCCTAGAAATGGTTGTGCGTGAAAATCCCAGTAACTGAGCAGATTGTGAAATATTCAGACCGGCCCGTCTGGCACCAACAACCATGCCACGCTCAAAATTGCTTAAATCACCTTTCTTTCCCATTCTGACATTCAGTTTGGAGTTCAGGAGATTGTCTTGACCAGGACCACACCCCTAAATGCATTGAAGCAACTGCCATGTGATTGGTTGATTAGATAATTGCATTAATGAGAAATTGAACAGGTGTTCCTAATAATCCTTTAGGTGAGTGTATATCCCTATGTGCACACCTCAACTTCACCCAATAATTGCCCCATTTTGAACCAAGCATTGATGAATAGAGGTTTGGTTACAACCTGAATCCACCAAGGCTTGGTATGTACCCCCCCAATACTCATGGGTATTTGGTACATCCCAGCTTGAACAGGGGTGGCCTGTGGAGTGTCAGGGACCTGGATCAACGTTCCCACCTCCATCGCCGTGCACTGTTTGCGGACACGACAAGGCTCCCCACAACTCCAACAGACCGGCCTGAACCTCACACAAACACTAATGGTGGCAGCTTCTCCCACCTGAGAGGAAGTATAGTAGAGCCGAGGGAGAGTGCAACAGGAGGGTTATTACACTCCCGAGGCCGGGGCACTGGTATCTGGGGATTGTTCCACCATTTCCTGGGGAATGGGATTGGTCAGAAGGAAGGAGGGGATAGGGTGGTGGAGGGATCATAGAAAGAGAGAGAGAGAGAGAGAACAGGGCGTACCGGCCCCCGGATGCACTGCTAAAAGTTCCTCTGCCAACTGCACTGCTACATCCAATGACACCGGGCAGTGGCAGTGGACCCACTCTGCCAGTCACTTCGGTAGTTGGGAGATTGATTGCTCCAGTACCATGAGATCGATGACATGCCCGATGTCGATGGGCTCCTCAGCCAGCATCCACTGCCGGCAGGCGTCACAGAGCTGTTGAGCGAAGGCAAACGAGTGGCTGACTTCACTCAGCATTAGGGATTGGAACCTCTGGAAGTGCTCCTCTGGACTGCGAACAACCCGCTGCAGGATAGCTTTCTTCAGCTCTGTGTACCTCAGGAGGTTGTTAACCGGGAGCTGTTGGGCCGCAAGTTGGGCCTCCCTGGTCAGCATTGGAAAGAGGTGGACTATCCATTGCCCCCACGGGCATTTCAGGGCTTGGGCCATGCAATCGAAGAGCTCCAGAAAGACCTTCTGATAATTTACATCTTCACGAGCAACACATGGGGATTTGCTGCTGCCGGGGTTGTGGCGAATGCCCCTTCCTGAGGCATCAAGCTCCACAATGCCTGTCAGTCCTCCTCTTGGCCTTGAAGGAGTACCTCGAAGCGCTGTTGCTGCTTCGCCGCAGATCCATGAGGGCCTGTTTGTTGAGCCTGGTGGATGCTGCCGAGGGATCTGAACAGTTCCTCCAGTGGCAAAGATGACTCCATAGCAGCGTACTCTTCCTCCTTGTCCCGGGTTTCTGCACCAGTGTTCATATTTGGATCAAAAGGAGGAAGCGGGAGATGGCTTCAACAAACCATGTGAGTTTATTTACACACTCTGAATGCAACTCAAACAAAAATAATGCTTTCCAGCGGCAAATGTAAAACTGCTGCTTTTCAGTCGGATAGTGAAGCTTCCATAACACACACACTGTACTCAGGTTCAGCTCTCCCTCTTTCGGAGGACTGGGCCATCTTTTTTCTCCCCCGACTCTCACTGTGAACAAATAAACTGTAATTAGCCATAATTAATTTCAGGTCCTTACCACTTTCTCACTCCCCAGACAGGTGCTCGACAATGCCCTTACCTCCACAAACATGAAGATAGGAACTAGGAAACAAATAAAAGGAAGTATGATCTAACAAACACTGTATGAAAAAGATAGCAAATAAAAGAAACAGCAAGAAAAATAATAGAAAGAGAAAGAAAGAGCTAACAATCAAATAAACATAAGAGCACATAAGCATACGAAAGAAAGAACAAACTAACTAATGATAGGAAGACTGAATTAACAATGAAAGAAAAAAAATAACAAACAAACAAAAGAAAAACAAATAAAAAGGACAGACAGAAAGAAAGAAAGAACAATTGAAAGAACAAATAAAAAATAACAATCATACACAAGTAAAGAAAGAACTAACCAACAAAATAAGAACAAAGAAAAAACAGACAGACAGACAGACAGACAGACAGAAAGAAAGAAAGAAAGAATGAAAGAAAGAAAGAAAGAAAGAAACAAAGAAACAAAACAAACAAAAGTAAAGGAAGAACTAACAAACAAACATAAGAAAGATCTCATGAACATACAAAATAAATAAATAACTAATAAATGAAAGGAAAAATTCACGAACAAACAATGAATGTTAAAACGAACAAACTAAATAATGAAGAACAATTAAACAATTCAAGAAAGAAAGGGGGACCAAATGAAAGAAAAAGAATGAACAAGCAAACAAAAAGTTTTTACAAAATACATAACAAACAAATGGAAGTGCACATGAACATACAAAAGAAGGTACTAACAAATAATAGAAAGAATGAACAAAGAGTGAAAGAACAAATAACCAACAAACAAAAAAGGAAATAAAGAACTAACAAACAAACGAAAGGAAGAATAAATGAACAATGAAAAAATAAACAAAGGAAAGAAACTAAATAAAAGAAGGAATAAAGGACAAACAATAGAACAAACAAACAAAAAGGAAAGACAACTAACAAACAAACAAGTGTAAGAAAGACCACAAGAACAACAAATAGTAAACAAGGGACTAACAAACAAATGAAAGGAAAATGAACAAACAAACACTGAAAGAAAGGGGATTTGTATGAAAGAAAGAAATAAAGAAAAAAAGAGCAAAAAGGAAGGACAAACAAAATAACAAGCTAACGATAGAACAAACAAACAATAGGAAGAATAAACTAACAAACTGAAAAAAAATTGTCTTTATTTTCTAAAAGAAAACATGAAAGAGACATGACACGTGTACATGCGCACATTTTATGGAGGAAAGGGCACTAGCAGTATATTCAGATCAGACTCATCCTCTCTACTCCTGCTTTGAGGTCTTTCCTTCGGGGCGGAGGCTACGTATACCGTTTGCCAAAAGGAACATTTACAAAAGATAATTTGTTCCATTGGCGGTGACTGTTTTAAATCAAATTCACAATTGAGGCGGGTACGATAGGTGTGTGAACATGTACATGTTCTATTAATTTGTTTTATTCATGTATGAGTGCTCAATCATTTATGTTTTTATGTCTTGATACCAGTGTAAAAGATGAATTTCTGTCCAGTTAATCTGAACAGACAATAAAGTCAAACAAACAAACAATGTAGTGGCCTCCTTGCTAAGTAAAAGTTGGGTCACAGCTCGTGCTCCAGATGGCTAAGAGAGGGCTCGCTCTCTCTCTCTCTCTCTCTCTCTCTCTCTCTCTCTCTCTCTCTCTCTCTCTCTCTCTCTCTCTCTCTCTCTGTGTGTGTGTGTGTGTGTGTGTGTGTGCTCTTTTCTACAAGAGCCAAGTGCTTCAGGCCCCAAGCCTCAGGTTACAATCACAAGGCTTTGACAAGAGCTCATCCTCAAAAGATGCCAGTTTCTCCCTCTCCACCTCTCTTTCTATGCCTTTCTGTATGTTGTTGCTCTGTATAATCAAGGACTTATGTTATGAGAGGCAAATGGAGTGTGTAGCTGAACTGTAATGACTCTTATTATTAGCTATGACTGAGTGAGCGAGAGAGTGCAGAACGACTTCGCATAATGACTGCAATAAAATCAGCTAAGTTATAACAGCACGTCACACCACATAAAGCCATGTTACCCACTCCTCGCTTCCCAAAGTCCAACCAAACAACTTTTATACTCCTGTATCCACTCTGACAGGCAGTAATTGGAGGGTTTTAGTGTCTAGGGTTGCCAATTTCCGACATTCCAGATTTAAATATGGGACTTTTTAATTTCAGCGAGGCTCTGGCATAATACGCTACGACATGGGTAAAGAGGTCCACCTAGAGCTTGTTTACATGGGAAAAATATTCAGTGTGAACAACCCCTAATAAAAAAAAAATTAATGCTTAAATACAAAGACCAGGAGGAACCAAATTTCTAGCAATCTTCACTTTTAAGAAATTATCATTAATAAATTAATAAATTGGAATATTCCAATTTAGCTTGTCACGACTGGTTACAAACAGTGTTATAAAAGTTACTCAAAATAAGTAATCCATTTCAAATAAATATTTACTTCTGTAAAATTGTAATTGGATTACTTTACTGGAAAGTAATCACATTACTAATTACTTTCTGGTTACTTTTCACAGAAATGTATTGAATGAAGTTATACAACAAACTGGCCTTTCAATATAATGCCAAAAAGTAAATCTAGCAAAGAGAGGAAAACATTTACTTTATTTCAGCAAATCATCTTCCTGCGAAAAAGAAAAAGTATTGTAAAAGGACAGAAAATCTTTTTTATTCTAAATGAATGAAGAAGAGTTCCTAAAGAAGTTTTCCCTAATGCTCAGGGCTGGATAATTTGACATCAACTGGCTGCACTGAGAGCTACATTTTAGAGAGTGGCAGATGTTAGAGTGTAACAAGTATCCAACCCTAAACAGAGGGGACAGGTGATGCTCGCTGGGCTAGGATCATATTTAGGATGTGTGTGAGGGTAGAGGGAGGTGGGCAGATGGTCTCTGGCTATGTGAATTAAAATACTCAAGCGTGTTGATGATCCAGCAGATGGGGCTTTGGTTTGCAAAAACTAAAGAGTTAAAAGACACAAACAAACAATAACAACAGACAAAGAACAGGGAGGCTGACCGGTCACGGTGGACACGTGTTTACGGGTTTGTTACTCCAGACGCATATTAATTAGCCTTTAAGGGAAACGTCAAGAGTCACTTCAATGCTCAGACCAATGGAAGTGATTCAATGATTCATTTAAACATTTAAAATAGGAATTCTGTTCATTCTAAAGCGTTAATTTCTGTGACAGCTGAAGGAAGTGTGAAATTGAACAAGATGGAAATTTAGACATTTATTTAGAATTTGTTGTGCTGAAAAACAGAAATGTTTGCGAAAAGTGTTTCTACACATTTTGCCAAAACCGAATTATGACCGAAATCAGATCTCTTAGATCTGTCCTGTGACTGAATCACAGTGTAAAGCGCTTTGAATACCGTTAAGGTTAAAAAGGCGCTATGTAAGTGCAGACCATTTACCATTTACTGACGATTTTGGCTCAACTTATGCTCAGATTCAGAGAAAACCAAGAGTGAAAGTTTCAATAACTACAACATCTACATTTAAAATGTCTAACTTCAAATACTTTTCTCTCAGTTTCAGTGTTGCGGTAGTTACTGTAGTTTGCCTTTGTATGGTAGTATAATTATTGGACAAGAGGGCTGAAATCGTTTTGCCTTGTATCTCAAAAAGATTGCGGTCCTGTTCATTTGACAAAATGAATTTGATGCATGTAATTAAGGTCATGTCAAAGACTTGCTCCTTCCTAACCTGGCATCCACCCTTCCTGCCTCTGTGTGTATGTAACAAGATCACACATTAAATGTATAAACACCTTGTGCCACTCAGCTAGATTTTGCTGGTAGTGCTCAGTCAATAAGGATTATGCCAGAGTGTTTAATGGCAGAATCCTGCCCTATTGTCATCGCCCAAAAGCCCATTCTGTATTTGAGTAAACACCCCATACTCAGTGACCAGCTGCCAGATTTGAAGCTGTCTGTTGTTTTCTCTCTCTCTCATCTCTCCCGTTCTCTATCACTCTCTCTTTTATTGTAACTGTGTCCCTCTGTCTGTCCAGCAAGCACCCATATGCTTGGAAAGATTAGCTTGTGTTCTTTATCCAGTGCCTTGACCCCTGTGATACAATGACCAGCAATAGCATGATGTTTCTCCCACTCCACATTTGGTTTGTTCTCTCGTTTTCATTATCTTTCCCTTTTTCTGCCTCCTCCTTGCAGCGTGCAGCATGGTGCCAGGCTGAACAGCTGTGATAGAGGGTTTGGTTGGAAAGACCGGTTCTGCCGGGTTAATGCCCCCTCTATTCGACCACCCGCTGCTGTTCGACCTCGCCGTCCTCCCATTAACTCCCCCTCTTTTTCTGTCTTTTATTCAAGTGTTTCTTCAATTATGGGCACTTTTGGCCCTGGAAAAACTCCCTTAAAACATGTATGACACTTTTGCTAGTTTATTTCATAGTCTACTTAAAATGTCCTACAGTGGTCAAGTAATTCTCACAAAACAAGAAAATGTCCTGGTACTCCAAACTCAGAAACAATTTAGATCTTATTTAAACAATCTTATTTAAATTGTAAAGTATTTATGCATCATGGTAGTACTCCCTTGGTACTGCCTTTAATTTTCACAGATATTAATCAAGAAAATCATTGTACAACAGCATCTTATTTTATTAGAATAAAGTAAAAACATGGCTGTGTTAAAGTACTGCAAATCATCATTGAAAACAATGGGAATAGTAAAGTAAATTATTCTGACACATTATGGTAATGATAATTGGGGGGTAAAACATGCTTAAGTGTCCTGAAAACAATTTCACACTGCAAAATGTAAAATCTTCAGGGTCCTGTATGCAGGCTTCATTTTCTACATGAAAAAAAAAAAAAAAAAAAATATATATATATATATATATATATATATATATATATATATGTGTGTGTGTGTGTGTGTGTGTGTGTGTGTGTGTGCGTGTGTGCGTGTGGCATGGGGGGGGGGGGGGGGGGCCTGGTCATGTGTCGGTCTGAGGGAGAGAGAGAGTGGTAAGCCGTCACCTGGTTTATAATTATCCCTAACACCTGTCTCTCGTTATAGTGATGCGGAGGGAGACCAAAAAGGGATGCCAGAGTGTCAGTGGGGGAGAGAGAGTGACCTGAAGGCACAATAACCATGCTCCGAGAGAGTTTTATTATTTGGAGTGCTTTAATTTATTTAAGAACGTTTTCTTTGGTTATCAACGGTTACCATCGAGTGTGTGTGAAAAGGAGAAAAAAGACTGGATGTGAGGACACTGGTCTGGATCCCTGATGCTCCACAGGCTGCCTCCAATTGGGCAGGGGCATATTGTATAGCTTTGGTGTCCTGTAAAGTAGTGGGCCGTCTCGAGATCCCCTTCGAGGGAATTGGCATGGATCTCGTCGGGCCATTAGAGAACACTGCACGCGGGCATCAATTTGTATTAGTTCTGATGGATTATGCAATGCAATATCCAGAAACAGTGTGAACAGAAAGTAGTGTTGCATAGTCATTTTGTCACTCTTCAAAATGATCTCCCAAGTGGGGATTCTGAAATAAATCCTCACTGATCAAGTCACAACATTTATGTCACTTACACTTCGCGAACTATATGAAATATTAGGCATTAAGTCGATTTGCACTAGTGTTTACCACCCGCAAACTGACAAGTTGGTCGAACAATTTAATAAGACCTTAAAAAACATGATTCGCAAGTCCGTACATGAAGATGCTAAAAACTGGGATTAGTGAATCGAACCCCTGCTTTTTGCAGTAAGATAAAGTCCCACAAGCCTCCACCGGGTTTTCCCCTTTTGAGCTGCTGTATGGGTGTCGGCCGTGTGGCGTGCTTGACGTTATACGGAAAGCTTGGGAGGAAGGACCTTCAAATAGAAAAAAATCTAATTCAATGCATTCTTTATTGTTCTTTAAGCAAAACAGCACACTTTGCAGGTAACACAGGAGAATTTCCTCTAAGCACAAGAACGTAAACGACTGTACGATAGGGGCACTCGACTATGGGAATTTGCACACGGACATAAAGTGCTTGTGTTACTGCCCACCTCAAGCTCTAAATGACTCTCCAAGTGGCAAGAACCCTTTGAGGTCACCTGACAAGCCGGAGATCTCGATTATGAGGTTAGGTGAACAAATAGGAGAGGGGCATGTCAAACCTACCACATAAACCTCCTCAAACTATGGAGGGAGGCGGTACCTGTAGCCTTGGCGAAGGTAGTTGTGGAGTGGGCAGAGCTCAGGCCGGAGGTTTTCCCCAATTCAAGTTCATTCACCCGGTCCCTTGCGGAGACCACCTCTCACTGTCGTAGTTTACAGATATTGGTCAGGTTCCAAGCGGAATTCGCAGACGTGTTCTCACCCCTACCCGTTCGCATGAACCTCATAGAGCCCCATATCGAGACCACCCCTGGTGTGGTGGTTCGTAGCTGCCCCTATCATCTTCCTGAACACAAGAAAAAGATTGTTCATGAACAATTAGAGGCAATGCTCATAATGGGTGTAATATAAGAGTTACACAGCGATTGGGCCAGCCCGGTAGTTCTGGTACCAAAGAGCGATGGCTTGGTCCGTTTCTGTGTTGACTACCGGAAAGTGAACGCGGTGTCCACATTTGATGCTTTTCCAATGCCGCGAATTGACAAGTTACTCGATCAGGTGGGCGCGGTTCCATTGTACACGATGCTGGGCTTTTTCCACACCGTTCGGATTACACCAATTTGTGACGCTTCCATTTGGAGCCCCGGCCACATTTCAGCACCTTATGGACAAGATCCTCAGACCACACATGGCATATGCTGCCGCATATCTAGACCACATCATAATTTACAGTAATAACTGGTGGCTGGCTGGCTACTACTGAATGTTTGTGCATAAAGTCTCTCATTATAGTGATGCAGAGGGAGACCAAAAAGGGATGCCAGAGCGTCAGTGCAGGAGAGAGAGTGACCTGAAGGCACAACAACCACGCACCGAGAGACTTTTATTGTTTGGAGTGCTTTAATTTATTTAAGAACGTTTTCTTTGGTTATCGATGGTTACCGTCGAGTGTTTGTGAAAAGGAGAATAAAAGACTGACCTTGAACCTGCTTCGTTGTCTCCTGACTCCTCCATTGCCCAAAAACAAAGATCCCATTATATATATATATATATATATATATATATATATATATATATATATGTAATTTATTTGAGGTGAAACATGACAATATTGCTTGGTAGTAACAGATTATATGTAATCTGGATTACAGAATCTGATTACCAATCACCCTATAGCAATAACTATTGCATACTGCATTTACTGGTTTTGCTCCTAAATTTTAAAAAGAGTTCTGAGCCAGAGCCTGAAATTTGTGTGATAGGTCTAGCCAGATAGCACTACACTTTACACTACTTTGTGCTTTTACATCATGTAAATACACTTCTGCCCATGCTTCAGGGTATTGTGGTATTTCCGAAGTAATATATCCACTGAGGGGTGCTAAAAGCGATGTTCTCCCATACAAATACGATTTTAAGGTTACTGCTCTATCATGTTTAAATCAACAGAAACCTACCTTCTAAATGACAGTGTCATACAAAGCAAATGTGAGATGAAAACGCAATTACTGAAGCAACCACATTATTTTGTGTTGCTTCTATAATACTTTCTTCACGTGTGTCTGCTCTTCAAGACTTGTACCTCCATCAGTTGCATCGCAAATGCAATGCTTTATTATATGAGCTACCGCATAATTTGACCGCAACATTTTTTATTTTTTTGTTTCCCTCCCCTTGTCCCCTCCCTGATCCAGGTAGACAGGGATGACCTGATGGCAGATGGGGCAGAAGACACCCCCCCCCCCCCCCCCCCCAACCCCCACCCCACACACACCAGGGAAAGCAGTAGGGGATTTACGTCAGCCCCTGGCCTGAGAGAACGAGGGAGGAATGTGGCAGGGCGGATGGTCCTGATTCCACACACCCAGCCCCTATTTAGGCCAATGACGCCCGAGAGGGATAAAGGTGAACGAAAACAGAAGTGTGACAAAGAGAGAGTTACGGATTGCTGTCCGACACCTGTGTGTGTGTTTGTCTTTTTGGTTCAGTTTCCTATTAAATTATTATTTATATTGTCAAGCCGGTTCTCACCTCCTCCTTTCCATAGAAATATGTTACACCCTCCCTCCATTTTCCCTGTACCTCACCTATCTTCACGTCATTATCGTTTAAATTATGATGTTCTACCCTCTCTAGCTTGTATCCTTCGAGGCCCAGCAGAGTCTATTCATCCTCTCTGTATCTTGCTCTTTCCTCTCTAGATTTCCCTCCTCTAGACATTCCTCATTCATATCTATTGCTTAGATATACTTCATAATCCTTATCATTCATTCTCTCTCTCTCTCTCTCTCTCTCTATCACTCACTCTCTCCATTTCTCTTTCTCTTGTTGTGCTGTGTACATGACACTTTTGTCTGGGGAATGATGGACGACCTTCTCTTCTCTGCTCCAGCCACTGTAAACTAATCAGTGGCTTTGCCAAAAGCACACACACACACACACACACACACACACACACACACACACACACACACACACACACACACATGCATACACATATAACACTCCAATGGTTTCTGTGATATGAGTTTTTGTGTGTTGTCATGGTTTTAATGTGAAGCTCCTTTCTATGTAGCTCAGAAAAGGCTATTGTGTTTCAGATCTTGAGAATCATGCACAGATGGAAAATAACATTTAACATAGACAGCAGCAAAGTGCCAAAAAGGAGGAAGCGAGAGGTTACTGTTGTAACCTCTGTTCCCTGATGGAACAGGCTACGTCAACACAACGAGCCCCAAACACCTCTGATATTTGACAAAAAAGTCCAATGAAAATTGGCGAGTAGAATTGGCATGCCACTCCCCCAATGGTACGAGTATAAAAGGAGCCGGCTTGCAGCCACTCATTCAGATTTGTGCTGAGGAGCTGAGAAAGGGTTCAGGGCAGGGTGGAGGTTTCCACTCGAGCTTGACACTCTCGGCAGCCCGGGCAAGCATGGCAATCAGTCTCAGACTGGGTGACCACACTCGAAGGTGGGAACCCAGCCGAGTCACCCGCGTCTGACCATGCCAGGCCGCTCTCCGATGCTGCGATCGAGAGCACATCCTGCTCTCGAGCCCTGAAAGAGACATTAAACTCAAGCTAACTCGACTGGGGCAAACGAGCATACAGGGGAATGGGAGGTCCGTGGGGAAACCACTCTCATTGGGTTCCCCAAATCGCACCCAGCACTAACCCGTACCCGTAGGGAGAAGGACCGGGCGGGGAGTGGCTGGAGTGGCTTTCCCACTAAAGAAGGAAAGCCGCAAATGCAACATTGCCATGGTCATGTTCTCACAGTGAAAGTCTTTTAAGGTATGACCTAAAGACCCTATCTATCTATCTATCTATCTATCTATCTATCTATCTATCTGTCAATCTGTCTGTCTGTCTGTCTGTCTGTCATGTCTATCTGTGAGAGTTTGAGAGGAACTCTGGCTCTAATTAAGTGGCCAGATGAACAATCTTGATGAAATGTAATTAGGAAATCCAATCCTGTTCTATTACAGAGTGAGCAAGTGAGTGAGAGAGAGACAGAGAGACCAAGAGAGAGAGAAAGAGCACCAACTGTAAGCATTAGAACAAACCCTAAAAATAAAGCCTTCAATAATTCACTCATTCACTTAAGAGGCATATTACGCTGTGCAGATGGCAGCCTGTCAGATGTTATTTAACATGTGCAGGTGTGAGATGACTATTTGTGAGTGTGTGTGTGTGTGTGTGCCTGTGTGTGAGGTGTGTGTGTGAGGTCAGGGTATAGATGACCTCGAATTTTCCCCTGCTGAGAGGCTGAACCTGGAGTATTCTATCCTGTTTACCCTATAGGAACTGAGGACTGTGTTCCTCATTTATCAAACTCAGGGTCTTTGACACTGTCTCTGAATTTAATCGCCACATTTAATCGTGTTTACGCCCAAAAGAGAGAGACAAAGACAGAAACAGAGAGAATTTTGTGTGTGTGTGTGTGTGTGTGTGTGTGTGTGTGTGTGTGCGTGCGTGCGTGCGTGTGTGTGTGTATGTGTTCAAGCTTGCTGTATCTCTGGTTTGTTTGTGTTGTGTTTTATGCATAGAGTAGGAATGTGCAAAACAATATTTGCTAAATCAACCAGTGGGTTGCTTGAATGTGACTAGTCGACTTATTGGTCTTAATGGTGAATTGTGTAATTTCAGTAATAATTTAATTATAAATTACATTTAAATAATCATTTAAACAGAAAAAAATATAAATGTTTATTTAGATTGTTTGATAATGTTTTTTGGAGAATAAGAAATACCGGTACTATTTTTTTTTTTATATATTTTTTCTGAAATTCCACATCAACACTTTATTATTTTTATTTATATATTTTATAACTATGTGTGTTCAGTGTGGTGTGTAGTCTATGGTGTTAATATTTATTGATCATAGCTGGGATTTGATGCCATGCACATACTTTATAATGACACATCTCCTGAGATGCTCTTTCTGACCTTCCTATGTAGGCACTATGATATAATGAATATTCTGAACTCTGTTGGCAGTTGTTGTGGAGTTTTCGAGGGCATTTACGCAAGGTTACAGCTGTCAACAGGCACGCGGCAAGCTGCTTAATGCACCAAAATAAAGCTCCCATTCAATACGACTTGCAACAACATTAAGCAAATTAAATCACCTTTATGCAGTCAATTTTGATCTATAATCAAGAAACCCAATTTTCTCCTGAAGTGGTCATCACAAGGTTCTCTTCATGTTGGCACATGAAGGGTCGACCTTCTCTTTTTATGGGGAATTAAGATTGCAGATTCAAAATAATTCTGTTCTAATTGCTGTGATATAAATGCTGTAGCTTGCTGCCCTAATAACATTTCATAAAGACTTTGTACTTCCAGGGACATTTCTCATGCTTTGCTTGAGTGCACAAAAGGATCTCATTAATCTTCCACTTCCTGGTTTACAGCTACTCAGCATTGTACCTGTATTAGAGGACCAGATCTTTCATTAGTGGTGGTTGGTTAGGCAATCATGACTATTAGCATTCCTATAATTATGGTGACAGATCTGAACAAACCCTTGCAGAAGAGTTATGCATTTAAGTTTAATACTTATGGTTCTAAATATTAGTCTTAAAAGCATAACTCATCCAACATGGTTTGTGCTACAGACTTGAATGATACCTAAATTCATGTGACTTGTTGAGGTGAGTTAAATGTATGTAAACATGCACAAGACAGTTGCTTTGACCACTGTGCCACATCTCACTTTTTTAGTGTTTAGCTTTTTTAAACCAGCATCAGGCTTTTTTAGCTGTTAAAGCTTTTAATGTGAAAGGCCATTTCGGATTATGTCTGTTGACAGAAATACTGTTCCAGAACTGACAAAAGATGTGTGTTCTTGGAACACATCCTGACTGGAAAAACCTCGGTCACCTACCCTCTAAATATCCCTTTCACTCTATATCATATTCTCTCAGACTGGCATTCTCTTTCACTTTCTATCTGTCTCTCAGACTGGCAGATATGTGTGTGTTTTTGTTTGTGTTAGATGAAGGATTCTGACTGCTGGAGAAGCTGGTCTGGCTGGTCAGGCATTGTGGGTATTTGGGTATTCCCACAGGCCCTGCAGCTGAGCCAAAAGTAATGCACTACTTCTCTGAAGTGAGACAGAAAACACGGATGAACAGATGCAGTGAGGGACGACCTGAACCAAAAGGGGTCAATCATAAACCAATCTCAAACATTCATGCTTCTAAATGTTTGTGTAGTTTTGTGGTACACTGGAAATCTGTTATCAGGTCAGTGATGTATGCTTTCATAGAAACAGTCTGGAGTTTGAAAAAGTGCTGTTAACAAACTCTAAAGCTCTGTTCCAGAACCAAGTGCCTTGCTGTATTCTGCCTACATAGGCAGTTGCTTTCACAGGCAGAATCAAAACTGAAATGTATCTTAATAAATTACAGATTTGGAACGCTTTATATAGGCAGCAACCTTGATAGCTACACAAATAGCACAAAGTAAATCGATTTCAATCGATCTTAACCTTAGCATGATGCTAAGCTAACAATGTGATGATTTAATAAGCATAAAAAAACACATATACACACAAATATTGTTATATTGAATGATTATTTATTGAAAATGACATATAACTGACATTTCTCTTGCCTCTCCATCTGCCATCTTGGATTATTATGCCTTCTCTGTGAAGGATACATGTGATGTTGCCTATGAATTTGGCCAGACCAAGATATATTAAAAGGCAGCATAGTGTTGCCGCCAGAATGAGCCATCTTTTGGAACAGCATTTGTGTTGTGAAAACATCTATAATGCCTAGGTAGGCAGCTCATTATTCTTTTTAACATAGCCTGTGTGTATACTGTATATGGCTTTTCTTTTCTAACAACTGAATTCTTATTATATAAGAAGTATCTGTCTGTCTGCATCTTTCAGTTTAAACATGAGACCATTGGTCTTTCCAGCAGTTCAAGGCTGAGTCAGATGAGTGCATTGGTATGCATGAGGGTGTGTATGTACACCAATCAGCCACAAAATTAAAACCACCTGCTTAATATTTTGTAGGTCCCCCTCGTGTCGCCAAAACAGCTCATTCTGAGATGCTATTAGTCTCACCACAATGGTACAGAGCGGTTGGTGCCAGACAGGCTGATTTGAGTATTTCTGTTTCTGCTGATCTCCTGGTATTTTCACGCATGACAGTCTCTAAAATATACTCTGACTGGTGCCAAAAACATATAAACATTAATATGTGGTGAGAGATGTCAACAGAGAATGGCAAGACTGGTTCGAACTGACAAGGTCTTCGGTAACTCAGAAACCCGCTCTGTACAATTGTGGTGAGAAGAATATCATCTCAGAATGCTGCCCTGATTTGGTGGCATGAGGGGGGGGGCTTTCACAATGTTAGGCAGATGGTTATAATGTTGTAGCTGATCTGTGTATATGCATGTGTTTATATCTCTCTGACCCTGATTCCTGTCTCATAGATGATGGATTCTTCCCTCCTAACACAGGAAGTGCATCTAAGCTGCCTCCCCCTTTCCCAGACTCCCATGCTGCCACATTCCTGACCCTGCTCCTTTGCTTTCCTTTTTCTCAACTCACATCCGCAAAATTCTACTTCCCACTTTTAGTGTGTGTGTATGTGTATGTGTTAGAGAGAGAGAGAGAGGTTGAAGCAGGGTCAAGATATTCTGGGTCTTTGCCCAGGTCAAAGAGTCTCTTGAGTTTAACTCTGTTCTCACTCAACTGTTCCTTATTCCACCGCACACTTATGATGCTGCTGTTAGAAAACGTTGCTCATTCTACAGTGCAAAAATGGCACTCATTCAATCAGTATATACTGTATATTCATCAGTAAAAATGTGTTAAGAAATTGGTAACACTTTACAATAAATTTGTATTAGTTAACATTAGTGTGGCACGGTGGAGGGCGGGACCAGCGCGTGATTACGCACGTCCGGTCCCGTATTAGGCTAATTAAGCCTTCAAGAGGGATAAAGGCCACTCGCAGACGGCGATCGAGAGAGAGAGCTCAATTACGGACGTCCGTTATCTTATGTGTTTGTCTTTTGAGTTCTTCATTAAACCTTTAAGTTTATATGTTAAGCCGGTTTCTCGCCTCTTCCTTGCCCATGAATTTGATCTGTTTTACATTGGTGCCGAAAGCCCGGGAAGGAAGAGGGATACGCCGTAGCGGAGTTCTCGCCACTTCTCAGTGGAGCAGCCGTGGCCATCTGCCGGGGGACGGAGGAGCCCAGCCACCTGGACGCGGAGGAACGGCCGCCGACCGCAAGGGGAGGAGGGGCTCCTGGCCGACCGCCTGGAGTGGTTAGGGCCGCTGCCAGGGGCGGGGGAGTCCCCTACTAGCCGCTGGAACGCGGCGGGGTTGGAGACTGCCAACTGCGTGCGGGGAGGGGCTCGCCGCCGACCACCTGGAGTGGGAGAACCGCTGCCAAGGGCGGGGGGAGGCCCCTTCGACACCCCGGGAACGCGGCGGGGCGTTCCGTCCGCCAGGGGCTGAGGACTGCCTCCGATCTGCCCGGAGAGGCGCGGCTGTCGTCCTGTAGAGGGTGGAGAAGTGGCTGAGGAACGAGCTACGGCATATCAGAGAACCGGCGAGTAAGTTTTTTTTTTTTCCTTTAATCTCTCTCTCCTCTCTCTCTCGCTACCGCTCTGCGTTGGCCTTTTCCCTCTTTTTTAAATTCTGGTGTTCGTGGGAGGGGAGGTGCCGCCCAGTGCAGGAACCTCCCCCACTATTTTTAATTGTTGTTTCCCTCCCTCTTTTTTAAATTATGGTGTTTGTGGGAGGGGAGGTACTGCCCAGTGCAGGAACCCTCCCCCCCATTTTTAATTGTTGTTTTTTGTTTCCCTCCCCTTGCCCCCTCCTTCGTCCAGGTTGATGGGGATGACCTGCCGGCAGACCGCGCGGGAGGCGCCCCCCCCCCAGGGGATGTACGTCAGGCCGGGGGTCCCCAGCCTGAAAGAACGGGGGAGGAATGTGGCACGGTGGAGGGCGGGACCGGCGCGTGATTACGCACGCCCGGTCCCGTATTAGGCTAATTGAGCCGTCAAGAGGGATAAAGGCCACTCGCAGACGGCGATCGAGAGAGAGAGCTCAATTACGGATGTCCGTTATCTTATGTGTTTGTCTTTTGAGTTCTTCATTAAACCTTTAAGTTTATATGTTAAGCCGGTTTCTTGCCTCTTCCTTGCCCATGAATTTGATCTGTTTTACAATTAGTAAATGTATTTGGTATCATGAGCTAACAAATAACATAGATTAATACATGCTGTAAATTTAGTTATTTTTAATTGAGCTCCATTTTACAGGTAAAATGTCCATGGATGGGCCCCAAAAGTGAGTTGTGAAGTGAGTTGTTTTCAGCTGTACAGGATGTAATAGAGTGAGGAATGCACATTTTTTAACCTGTACTCCCCTAACCCAAAACACAAACCTATCCATCAGTGAATTAAAAGTGTAATGTTTACTTACAGGTTTCAACGTGGTATCCGATCCTGGGTCTCCCACACTGCTGATGCAAAGTGCTTCCAGTCACATCACAGGGAAAGGTAAGCACGCTGGAGCCGATGCAAAGATGTCTGATAGGAGATGCCGCTTGTCAGTGACTCGGCATAATGTGGCTGATCCTAGGGTACCAGAACCCTTGGAAACAACATGTCGACTTCCCACATGATCACGTTGCCCAAAAATTAATAAAGTAATGGGTTTGAATCCCAAGAGTGCAATGAAATGTATACCTTGAATGCAAATCAGTCATTTTGGATAAACGCATCTGCCAATAGTAAATTGGACATTGAGCAAATAAATTAATTGGTCATACATCTGAAGTACAAGTAAATAACTAAAATAGCATGCTTACTTTAGAAAGAGCTTGAAACGTTGTGTTTGCAGGCTTGTTCAATTGAATTATTTTATTAACCGTGCATCAAATGAAGACAATATTGGACAGAAAAATAACTCATTCCTCATTCAATGGCATGCTTGTGGGGAAAAATAACTATATTTACCATGAGAACACAATATGTCAACAAAAGATCAATCAGAAATTAAATCTATTTTGTTTCTTCCAATGACTCATCTCAGTCACTGTCTCCAAAGAAGATTTATGAGCAAACCCTTCTTCATAATGTCTGTGTCATATTTATGAATGAAAGGCTGATATACTAAAGAGCTATTTATGGGGAAAGCCTCCTTCCTGTTTGAAATGCATCACTTCCTGTTAGACTCACAGCTGGAGCCCAGGGGATGCCAAGGTTATTATTCATTGTGAACAGTCTAGATGGTGCAATCTCAGTTGTAGAAACCTTAAGTGGTGTCATCCCTTTATTTGCTCTATTAAAAGGTGTCAATTGAAAGTAAGTGAGGATTTCTGAGTGAAGATTTTTTTTTTTTTTTTGCAATATGTTGTCCCTGTGCCAGTTAAAAGCACTCAATGAATGAATGCACATACAAAAGAAATGTGTAGAGCACAGTCAGATGGATGGATTGACATTTAGTTCAAAATTTTCAGAAGAATGTTGTTTCATAAATGTACAAGGTCCTGCACTACACACAGTGGCCCCATGGAAACAAGTAAAGCACCCAGAAACCTACAGTACTCCTCTGAATTTTAGTCATGTGTGAATATGTCAGTGAATAATATTGTATTTGTATGTTTTTTAATGACTTTGGCAGTTAGCTCTGAGGCCATCTATATGCTAGTTTCCACCTAAAGGTTGACAAAAATAACTTTTAGCACATTTAAAATTTACAGTCTTTCTCTTCTGGGAAAATGGATCAACATATTGATGGCTCATCTAGCAGAATTGAAAGAATCAGAATCAGAATGAGCTTGATTTCCAAGTATGCTTACAAAAGAATTTGTCATGGTGACAGATGCTTCCAGTGCAAAGAGAGTGCAACCATATACTGTATATACGTACAAACATATACATTTAAATATATACTTTTAGTGACATAAAAATAAAAAAAATAAGATATAATATAGAAATAAAAGAGAAATATACAATAGAGCAATAATGTTGTTCAAATATTTTATATACAAATATACAGTCATGTGCAGGTTATATAATGTATTGAAGAAGAGTAGGATATGTTAAAAAATATATAAATTAAATATAGATATAAGTAGGAATGGATGGATTGAATATTGCACATGGTTGTACTGACATAAAGGAAAGTATTTTGGGGCAGTTTTAACTGTTCATGAGGTGGATGGCCTGAGGGACAAAAACTGCCTGGTGCTGGTGCTCAGTGCTCTATAGTGCCGGCCAGAGGGCAACAGTTCAAAAAGGATGTTTGCTGGGTAAATGGGGTCAAGAGTGATTTTACCAGACCTTTTCATCACTCTGGATGTGTACAGTTCTAGTAGGGTGGGTAGGGGAGTGCCAATAATCCTCTAAAATCCAGACTATCCTTTGAAGTCTTCTGATGTCTGACTTGGTAGCTGAACCAAACCAGATAGTTATAGAAATGCAGAGGAGAGGCTCAATGACTGCTGAGAAGAACTGTATCAGCAGCGCCTGTGGCAGGTTGAACTTCCTCAGTTGCTGAAGAAAGTACAAAAATTTTCAATTTTTGAAAAAAGGACCTTTTTCAAAATTGAGTCTATGTGGGTCTCCCACTTCAGGTCCTGTGAGATGGTAGTGCCCAGGAACCTGAATGACTCCGCTTCAGCCACAGTGCTTTTCAGAATGGTGAGTGGGTTTAATGCTGTGGTGTTTCACCTAAAGTCCACTATCATCTCCACTGTTTTAAGCGTGTTCATCTCCAGGTTATTTTGACTGCGTGTTCATCTCCAGGTTATTTTGACTGCACCAGATGGCCAGCTTTTCAACGTCCCTTCTGTATGCAGACTCATCGTCATCTTGGATGAGGCTGATGACTGTGGTGTCACCTGCAATCTTCAGGAGCTTAACAGAGGAGTCCATGGTAGTGCAGTCATTTGTGTAGAGGGAGAATTGTAGTGGGGAGAGTACACATCAATGGGCATCACCAGAGCTGATTGTACATGTGCTAAAGGTGAATTTCCCAATTTTTAATAGCTGCTGCCAATATGTCAGAAAGCTATTGATCCACTGAGAGATAGAGGTGGGAACCGAGAGTTGGTTTAATTTATTCCATAGGAGAGCAGGAATGATTGTGTTTAAAGCCAAACTGGAATCAACAAATAGAATCTTGCATAAGTCTCTGGTCTGTCTAGTTGTTGAAGTATGTAATGCAGTCCCATATTGACTGCATCATCCACAGTCCTGTTAGCTCGATAAGCAAACTGCTGGGGATCCAGAAAGGGTTCTGTGATGTACTTCAGTTGGGCCAACCCCAGTCTCTCAAATAACTTCATGACCACAGATGTCAGAGATTTTGGGTTTCTTTGGGACAGGGATGATGGTGTAGCATTTAAAGCATCTGGGAACTTCACAGTGCTCCGGTGATGTGTTGAAGATCTGTGTGAGGATGGGGGCCAGCTGGTCAGCACAGTGGGTGAAACACCATCTGGGCCCTGTGTTTTCCAGAAGACCCGGCACACATCCTTTTCACTGATCCTAAGTGCAGGTTGAGTAGCAGGAGAGGGGAGGAGGGGGGTTGCAGGAGGTGTATATTTTTATGTGATGTGAAGGTCTGATTGGGTGTGGGCTATGAGACTGGGTTTTTCAAATCTACAGTAAACACCTTCAGATCGTCAGTCAGTTGTTGATTCCCTACAGAGTCTTGTAGTTAGTAATGTCCTTCAGGCCTCTCCACATTGATGCAGAGTAGTTAGCTGAGAATTTGTTTTTCATCTTTTCAGAATAGCTTCTTTTAGCCACTCTAATCTCATTTGACCATCTATTTTTGGCCTGATTGCACAAGATGTTATCCCCACTACTAACACCATGAGACATATATCTTCCACTAAATCTTTTCCCTGTTGGTAAACTGCATCTTCCTTGGGCAGAGGGCGCTCTGCCCCAGTCACCATGTTCGTAGAGTCTCCTCCCCCATCGGGTAGGACCTACCATGGGACTTCTCCATATGACTTACTTTCGACTAGACTCGGCAAGACCATGTGACATTTCTCCACTTGAAATACCCCCCTGCCCTCTCTCTGGGCAGGGTGTGGTCTCTGCTGTGTCTTCCCCTGATGGAGGGAACAAGACATTGTCTCCCTCCTGCCACAACGCTGAACTACCTGCTGAAATGGCCAGGACCTTATTCTCGGCTCTTCAGCACAAAACTGAATGAGCGGTATGCACACTAGCTCCTTTATACCCGTATGTCAGGGGGAGTGGCATGCAAATACCACTCGCCAATTCCCACTGGCCTTTTATCAAAGATCAGAGGTGTCTCAGGACCCCAAGAGTGACCCCTAATGTCACTACATCGACACAACTTCTCATTCCCTCCATCAGGGACGGAGGTTACGGAAGTAACCAGGATGAGGCAGCTGATGTAGGAGGAATAAAGGGACGAAACATGAGCATGTAGTTAACTTAAGCTTTTCCCCAAGCTTCCCTCAATAATAGGGAGCATTAACAGAATACAGAGAGTGAAAGAGAAAGTAAACTTCATGTGGGAGGTTGAATATTACCAAGTGCCGCTATATTTTTGTGGCACGGTGGAGGGCGGGGCCGGGTCGTGACTCAACACGCCCGGTCCCATATTAGGCTAATTAAGCCTCAGAGAGGGTTAAAGGCCGATTGCGGATGACGTGCAGGAGAGAGAGATCGTTCACGGACATGTCCGTTGTCTTATGTGTTTGTATTTTGAGTTCCTCATTAAACCTATTATTTTATATGTCAAGCCGGTTTCTCGCCTCTTCCTTGCCGGTGAACTTGATCTGTTTTACAATTTTAAATTGTATTTCTGGATATATTAGAAATTCCATCTTTCCTTCATGCCAATAGTATTTAACACTGCATCACATGTGGTGAATTATTGCATTAAGGGCCATTAACAGGTGTTGTGCTCATGATGGAGCATTAGTGAAGTGCTCTTGGAATGAGAGAAAACAATGACACTACGCTTTTTAAAAAAGCTGCTCCTTGTTCCAGGCAAAATCATGGTGCTCCACTCATCGCTCCGCTTCCACTATACTCTGCTCACAAACTCAGGTGACGGGGTGTTTTATCCTGCTGAAAGAGGCCACAGCCATCAGGGAATACCATTGCCATGAAAGGGTGTACCTGGTCTGCAACAATGTTTAGGTAGGTGGCATGTGTCAAATTGATATCCACATGAATGGCCGGACACAGGGTTTCCCAGCAGAACATTGCCCAGAGCATCACATTCTCTCCACTGGCTTGTCGTCTTCCCACAGTGCATCCTGGTGCCATCAATTCTCTAGGAAATTTGCGCACACATACGCAGCCGTCTACGTGATGTAAAAGAAACCAGGACTCATCGGACAGGAGACCTTCTTCTACTGCTCCAAAGTTCAGTTCCAATGCTTGTGCCCATTGTAGGCACTTTTGATGGTGGACAGGGGTCATCATGGGCACACTGACCAGTTTGCAGCTACGCAGCCCCACATGCAGTGGGGCATGATGCACTGTGTGTTGTGGCACATTCCTCATGTACCCATCATTAACATTTTCTGTGACTTGCTCCACAGTAGACCTCGGAACAGACAGGATAGCCTTCGTTGCCCTTGCGCAACGATGAGCCTTGGGCACCCAACACGCTGTTGGCGGTTTGTGGTTTGTCCCTCCTCAGACCACTGTCTGTAGGTACTCACCACTGTTGACCGGGAGCACCCCAAAAGCCTTGCCATTTCAGAGACGATCTGACCCAGTTGTCTGACAATAATAATTTGGCTCTTTTACTCCTGCACGTTTCTCCTGCATTCAACACATTGGCTACGAGAACTGATTGTTCACTTACCATCTAATCTACCCAGACCTTGACATGTGGTCTTGTTAGGAGATGATCAACATTATTTGCTTCACCTCTGAGTGGTCATAATGTTTTGACTCATCAGTGTATACACACACACACACACACACACACACACATATATATATATATATATATATATATATATATATATATATATATATATATATATATATATATATATACTTACATACAGGTGACGGGTGCAAAGAGATTCAAGTGATCATTATCTACATCTGCTTTCTATGACAGTTACATTAATTCACCAGCACCTACATTTTCATCAGCCAGGCCTCCATATCAAATAACACAAACCGTGTACATACACTCCGGCCTGCCGGCAGGGGGGCTCAAAGGGTACAGATGACCCCGGGCCCAAGACCCAGGGGGGCCCATGCAAAGGTCTATAGTTGACCCTTAATGGGATCAAATACAACAATTACTTACTGACTTATATCACCGTATATATATAGAATATATACATAAATAGAATGCATATGTATTTACATGATAAATACATACATTTTTATCATTAAAACATATTTCAACTTGTCATATGATTCTGATACCCCATCCCTCCGCTGTTATTGTGAAAATGGTTTGGTTGAAACACCTGGCCAATCAGATGTGGGGACTGACTAGAGAGTCAAAATGCCTCACCAAAGGTTAAAATCAGGGGCACAAAAAAGAAATGTGAGCAAACAGAGAGCAAAAGTGAACGAAAGAAGCAGAGAGGCGATGGCCAAATTTCTTGCCAAGCAGGATGCACTAGGTATGACAGGCAAAGCTGAACGTGGCAAAAGCGAGGAGCTAGTGTAGACTAGCAAATAAAATTGCAGGTAGCTAGCTTAACCTTTAAATAACGTTAGCACGTTCACTTAACTAGATAAGATATCAATATAATAGGTAGATATAAATGCACTTATAAGTAGGAATGGGTACCAAAACCCGGTATTACAGTTCTTTTTAACATTTTGGTGTAATTTATAATCACGCTGCTGCAGCCTCTCCACTCTTTTTCAGAGACACGCTCCACATACACACACACACACACACACACACAAGTGACCAGATCCCAACAAACCAAATGTGGGACAAAGAGTAGCTATGTTAATGAGGGACACATCTAAATTAAAAAATAAAAATTGCAATTTTCCCCGCCGCTACGTAGGCAGCAAAGACGGTGACAGGTCCACCTGCACTTGACCCACATTGACATCAAACACAGTCCCTTGATGACAGCCTTCCCTGTTTTCTTCACAGCCATTGGATACAATTATTTTATTGACATTTTAGATTTGTTTCCAGAGAGATTTTTTTTAAAATAATATATTTTTATCAATTACTTAATAATTGATAAAAAAAAAAAAAACAATAAGGAATATCGATTCCTTGCCCATGAGCCTGAACTTCTTTACATTGGTGCCGAAACCCGGGAAGGAAGAGGGATACGCCGTAGCGGGGTTCTCGCCACTTCCCCAACGAAGCAGCCGCGGCCATTTGCCCGGGGACGAGGAGCCCAGCCGCCTGGAAGCGGAGGAATGGCCGCCAACCGCGAGGGGAGAAGGAGCTCCTGGCCGACCGCCTGGAGCGAGGAATGACGCTGCCAGAGGCGGGGGAGGCCCCTTCCGATCCCCGAGAAAGTGGCAGGGCATTCCATCCGCCAGGGGCTGGAGAGCTACCTCTGATCCGTCCGGAGAGGCGTGGCTGCCATTCGGTAGAGGGTGGAGGAACCGGCTTGACATATAAATGATAGTTTTGATGGAAAACTCAAAAGACAAACACATAGTACGACGGACATGTCCATGAACGATCTCTCTCTCTTGCACCAACCTCTGCAGTCGGCCTTTATCCCTCTCGGTGGCTTGATTAGCCTAATATGGGACCGGGCGTGTTGAGTCACGACCCGGCCCCGCCCTCCACTGTGCCACACCTACTTATAAGGCAATTATATTACAACCTGCTGGAATTACTAAAGCTTGCAATTAGCTCATTCTTAGGCCTGATGTCAGCAAGAAAATAATCAGACTCTTCCTATGATATCACCCTCTATCACAAACTGTGGGAGATACGAGCATCCCCACCATGCAGAGCAAGTCCACTGATGGAGAGACTAGGATCCCTAAACAGTGAGTTAGTGAGTAACACAAGGATGGGTGGGATGTGGTGGACGGTGCTGGAGTGGGTGTGGATGAGGGCAGTAAGTAGGTGTTGCTGTTTTGTTTATTTTAATAAATAAAACAAAAATCATTAAGACTAAGAAGATGATCTTTATTAGAATATTAGTTTTTCATATTCATGTTGGCAATGAGCATGTACAAGCGTCGCACGGAGGAGGGCCCAATTTGGAAAATGTTGTCCCCCTGTCCATAAATCCTGATGGCGGCCCTGCATTTACTGGGGTATAATTCAACAGCCCAGCAGTTTAATGGTGCAATAAGTGAATTTTTGTTTGTTTTGCTGGCTTATAAGACAGTTGTCTGGAGTCTCATGTGAGTGAATATAATTTTTTAAGACCCTATGAAGTGGTGAGTGTTTAAAAAGTTGCATGCCGTGCATTTAAATTCTAAGACTTTAGTGTGATTCATAGCATTAAGAAAACACAGTTTCACGATAAATAAGACACCCTATGCCTTTGGGCATCATACATTAGGTAGCAGCTAACTAGTAATATCAATTGACATTTTAAAAACACGTCTACTCACAAAAGCCAGAACTTGAAATGAAACTTAATGCTCAAGCAAGACTCATTTTAACTGCAGCATGACTGTTTTGTGAAATGAACATCTCCCAAACAGACATTCAAAAATCATTATTTTTCATATGTATCTACCAAGGAGGTCTATAATACCTGCAAAAATCGATCTAATAATATTTGTGATTTAAAAGTTGCTTGCGATAAATGTCGTTTCGTCAGGGTACACGGTTGTGCTGTGTTCCATTTAAGTTGGATGTGGGATATTCCTCCTTGATATCTCCGACCATAAATGCATTCCATTCCCCGATATTCAGGAGATGACGTTTAAGGAAACAAAACTGCAATGCTCCCGTTAGCTTAGCAAGGGTTTGACATTAGATATGTCTCCTAGCAACCCAACTCATAAACAATGCTCCAGGTGTTCGATTATCAAAAGAGATTATAATGTTTTATACACCTGTTTCTGCAGGCATTTTTTAAACAAGCTTTAATATCATATAATGTGGAAACAAACTCATTTATTGATAGTCATCACTTTCTTTGTATATCTCCCTGAGTGTCGACATGTTTGTGTGACATCATGCCCCTGCATATTGGAGAAATTGGAGATTTGAATATCTGCATGAGCCTACAAGTTGTAATTCTGACTTAAAAATGAATTCCATTGCACTTTTTCAATTAGGAAGTTGTCAAATCTGACTTTCCGAGTTGAACGGAATGCAGCACTACTTTTCAAAACTTGATCCGACACTGAATGTTCAAGTAGCCTAATTTACACTTAAAAAACTCCTGATGTTGCCATAACAATGAAAAATCAGTTCTCCTTTTCTATTTAATTAATTAAGCAATCACACGATCATGCAGAACATCTCGTGTTTGTAAATCCATAAGGCTCTCTTTCTCAATGGCGATAGCGGCAGTGATGACAGCTGACTCGTCAACAAGATCTTACACTTTTCTCTCTTGAATTATGTACATCACTTAAAGCATGATTGCTTCACTCAAGGCCAGCTAGAAGACGTCAACCAGGACATAGCCTAAAGATCACACCCACCAAGAACAAATAAATCAATATGATTGGCTGATGAATCTGACAATACGACTTTAGTTGCTCATTCATTCGCATTGTTGAGGGATTATGTGTCGGGCATGTGACACAGTTGTCACGCTTTGCTTGTAAGCATCAAGGACTAAATTCGGACTGGATCAAATTTTAGTTTTTCTCTATTTGTTTGTAGATTAATTAATAGTGGAAAGGGGTTAAAAATATTTAGGCAAAAAAGGTGATTGAGAATGAAAGGTTAAAATATATTTATTTATTTGGCATGTTAGGCCAGCAGAGAAGGCTTTGCTGGCCCTGAGAAATAGGCACTAGTGTTAAATAGTTTTGAGAATTTTCTTTTGTTCTGTTCTATCAAAGGTCTCGTCGTATTTATAAAAATTGTCAGGTATACATTAGCTTATAGATGGATTCAAAGCTTACAGACATGGACTAAAGCAACAAAATGACAATTTTGATTTCATGGGGTAATAATAAAACATATTCTAAAATACTAACTATTAGAATCAGTAAGATTGTGAGAAAGCTGCTTAAAGGAATATTCCGGGTTCCATACAAGTTAAGCTCAATCAACAGCATTTGTGGCAAAATATTGATTACCACAAACATTTATTTTGACTTGCTCCTCCTTTTATTAAAAAAAAAAGAAAAAAATTGGGTTCCAGTGAGGCACATACAGTGGTGGTGAATGGGGGGCCAATGCATAAACGTTAAAATACTCTGTTCAAAATACTGTTTAAAATACTGTTTCAAAAGTATAGCAACAAGACATAAACAATATGTTTGTTAACATGATTTTAGTGTGATAAAATCACTTACTAACCTTTTCTGTGCAAAACTACAGCTAATGTTACAACTTCGTTGTTATGACGATGTAATGTCAACAAACCATAAAACCCTAAAATGACTGTAGAAATTATGATTTAAACCACTTTACAGCTCAATTAATACATGTGTTTAAATGGAAGAATTAATGTAAGTGCTTTTAGAAAAGTATTAGATTCACATTTTTGCCATTTAAACCTTCCAAATTTTCCCTATTCACTTCCATTGTAAGTGCCTCACTGTAACCCAGATTTTTGCTTTTTTTGAAAGAAAAGGAGGGTCGATTCGAAATAATTTCTTTGGTAATCAACATTATGACACAAATGCTGTCGATAGAGCTCAACTTGTACATGGAATATTCCTTTAAGACCCGAAAGCGGCATTGCTGTGTAGGCGACGTACTCTTTATTCACATATACTTTACATGAGGCTCGGTTAGTAAGCAGCTTACTCCACAAAAAACAAAGGAGATATAATGTAATTTCTCTGCAAAGCTGGTGTAATTAACCAACATTGCATCAGACTTTGCTATTTTTTTTCTGCAAAGCTTTGTTTTATTTCCAGATATACAACAGTTGCTGTTGTGTTTGTTTCCTTAACATTCCATCGTGGCCTGACACAGCATAGAATTGCAATAGAGGAGTTTCCCTCTTACTTCACACTCTTAAGTACTTTTGTGCATTAATGCATGTGAGGGACAGTTGTCGATATTTTAAATTGGAGTATTCTATTGATTGTGTGTACATGTGTGTGTGGTATTCCCTTTTCCAACTGTACTCCCCAGACATGTTGAATTCTTGCCATGCTACCTTTTTTATATGATGTAGCGGCACATCTGGTGAAATTATTAACGTGCGCATTCTTAAAAAAACTATAAGAACTATAAGAAGGACGCAAACTGGGTCACTGATTTAGGTGAAAAAATGTGGCGTTCACTCTTTGAAGCTGTTGTCAGGGATGGGATAAGTTCTTGAGGGCAGTGTACACTCAGGGTTGTGAAACTGACATCACGACACAGACAGTTCCCACCTCAGCAAGAGAGACAGACATATGAGAGAGAGAGTGGACAGCTGTCACAGGTCTGGGAGAATATACCCCAAAGGGTGACTGAAGCTGAGAGAGTAGAGTTACTTTAAACCACTGTCTTCCAACCCTCGCCCTCACTAGTAACATACAGGAAGAGTGACCAATACGAGCTACACCATACAAATATGTATCCTGTAGTGCTGTATTGGTCAAACATCACTATTTCTGTTGCTCATGCTTAGTGTTGGGAATTTAAACAAAGTATGACCCATTTTTTGGTGTACAACCTTGCACTGGAATAAATTGCTTAAAAAAATGTTACAGGATAAAGCTGCTAACCACAAGTCACAAGACTCAGTGATTTTTCAGTTATCCATGCATGACAAAAGTTCAGCTTGCTGTGTGTGTGTGTGTGTTTGTGTGTGTTTGTGCGTGTGTGTGTGTGTGTGTGTGTGTGTGTGTGTGTGTGTGTGTGTGTGTGTGTGTGTGTGTGTGTGCAAAAAGTAAGTGTGCCACAAAGATTCATTGGTGAAATTAAAGTTTAAGTTGGATAAACAGAGTCCATGACCCTTCCCCAACCCAGAGAGTGTGAGAGAGAGAGAGAGAGAGAGAGAGAGAGATGGGTTGGTGAAACTTGGAGAGAAGGGACTGAAGACAAGCAAAATTATAGAGGACCGCAGAAAGAATGGCTGAGGGTGGAAGGAGAGGGAAAAGAAAATAGAGAGAAAAGCAGGCAAGAAGTATATAGGAACACAAGAGGACAGAGAAAGATAAATCTAGAAAGAGGGAAAGAGAGGAATAGTGTCCTTTGACATTCGTGCCCAGTGAAGTTTACCATGACAGCCTGCATCCACACCAAGTGACACTTTGCCATTGCCAAAGGTAGTAAATGAGTGTGGATGCAATCCTTTTTTGTCATTTTCTTCTCCTACAGAAGGGCCAAATCGCATCAGCTTGAAAACACACTCACTAAACAGATTTCAGTTTTTTCAAGCTAATCAAAGCTCATGTGGGTCAGTGCACTTCATGTTGTAGTTGATGTTTTTTTGTTTTTTGTTTTGTAATAATGGTTATATAATTCCCATCAGTCCAGGAGATTTTTTTATTTATATTTAGCTAACAGAGGCCTAATGTCTGTGGGCTTTGCAACCACGGGGCAGAACATCAGGGGATTTTGATCAACCAAAGACTGGTCATTTATGAATTCAGAAAGGTCCCTTACTCTGCAGGGAATATTTGGGTAATCCCAGACAGACCTACTTGTTGGGCATTGGGTTATGGGTGGTATTATTTAATCATCAATTTTGGCAGTACCAACCAGTAGGTGGATTACAGCGGGTAATGCCGTATGAACTTGGCTGAGTGAGAAACTCAATCTTTGAGCTTTTTTTCTTCTGTTTGTCCACAGTAAAGTGTCTTAAGATCATGTTGTGCCATTTAAGAGCCTCAGAAATTGCAATGATCTGCCTTCCAATGATGCAAATACAATGACACTCACATCTGCTGGTGGTTTGTCTCCGGTTTTTAGGAGTTCATGCAAGAGAATACTTCAACCTTACTGCTTATCAGACAAAAATGACTGCAGTCTTTATCAATTACAATGATCTTCAGAAAATTACAGAATAAGAATGCTAAAGTATATTATACTGTATTGTATAGTGTATTTTGCACATTCCACTTTAATCTTTGCTATTTTGTGTTATACTATGCTGTGCAGTTCCATGCTGTTTAATTCCATTCATTCCACTAAATTCTATTCTGTGCCATTCCACTCTATTCTATTTTTGTTATTCTTCGCTATTCTGTCTCATTCTATGCTGTTCCGTTCTGTGCCGTTCCATTTCAATCCACTCTATTCTATTCTACTCTGTGCAGTGCTGTTCCATTACATTTCACTCTATTCTATTCCATTACATTCTATTCTATACTATTCTGTGCTGTTGTATTCTATTATATGCTGCACCATTTTATTCTATTCTATTCCAATTTTTTCTATGCTGTGCCATTTCATTCTATTCTGTGCTGTTCTTTTCTATTCTGTTTTCTTTATTCTTTTCAATTCTGTGCTATTCTATTCTACAATTTTTCTATTCTATTAAATTTTATTCTGTTCTGTTCCATTCGACTCCATTCTATTCTATTCCAATATATTCTATGATATTATGTTAAATTCTATTCTATTCTGTTATGTGCCAACCCGTGTCATTTTATTCTATTCTGTGCTATGCTGTGTCATTCCACTCTATTCTATTCTTTGGTATTCTTCACTCTATTCACACTATATTCTGTGCAGTGCTGTTCCACTACATTTCACTCTATGCAAGCGCAGTGTAGTTCTAGCGGGAAGACTAGCAGCTGTACATCATCACACCATTAGCTGGGTAATTCCCAGCCAATCACATGCAAGCCGCTGCTTTATATGTCGCTCACAGTCTATCACATTGCTGTTTCAGTGTGCTAACACAGCAACCTCCACCACCCCACCACCACCAATTGAGTCCCATCCTGCACGGGGGTAGGCTCCTCGCCCCTGCCTCCTATCTCCAGCAGGATATGACGGTTCTAAGTACAACTTCTTCGGACCGTCAGACACCCCGCCAAAGAGAGACATTACGTTTCTGTTTTATATTCATCAAATAATTGTCACTCAAGTCTGCGATTCTTCCTGATAGAAATTCTATTCCATTTAATTCTATACTATACTATTCTGTGCTGTGCAGTGCTGTTCTATTCTATTCAAATATATGCTGCACCATTGTAATCTATTCTATTCTATTCTGTTCAATGCTATGCTGTACTATACTGTGCCATCCCATTCTGTTCTGTTCTAATCTATTATTCTCTTTTCTGTGCTATTCTATTTTGTGTTGTACCATTCTATTCTATTCCATTCTATTCTATGTGTGGAGCACTGCACTCCATCTAAAGGCACTCCATCAGATTATTTATTTTTCCATTTTAGAACTGATTTCTTACATTTCATATTTTCTAGATGTAATCTTTTTATTGTTGTACTCAAGTTAACTAAGTTTCTATATTTGTAATAATGCAGTATTATGCATGGTAATAGTGCTATTTCCACCAACAATTCAACATATTAGGCTATTACCACTTAAAGAAGTAGATGGTCCTCAGCTATTAGTAACCTAACCTGTCTAAATGACTTTTCTGGCAGTTCTGAGTGAATATTCTCCCTGGCTAGTAACCTGTGAAAGGTGACGGGATGGAGACATCAATTGATTAGGCAATGAAAGCCCAGCATCCTGACTCTTTTTCACACAATCCTCCGAGGAGAGAGAATAAAAAGGGCGGAGGGGTGATCTGAAGGAAACAAAAGCAGAAGCAGGGCAACATTTATTGGTGATTTAAAATAGGAGAAAGGTGTTTCCCCTTCTGTCACTCACGTTGTGTCGAATGAAGTGACACAATGGGTCTTCCTTGGGAGCCTTGTGTACCTCTGAACTTGAGAAAAGGCCAATGTGAAATTGGCAGACAGAATTTGCATGTCCCACCCTTGGACATACAGGTATAAAGGGAAGCATGCGTGCGTCTGTCAGTCAGATTTTTTCTTCGGAGCCGAGTGGTTGTGCAACAACCTCTCTCTCTAGACGCTGTGCAGTCCACGCCTTTGGGCGCTTCGACAGCTCTTTCGCTGCCTAAAAGAGTGTTTTCCCTCCTAAAAGAGCTTATTTTCTCTAAAAGAGTTGGAGTTTCAACTCATAAAAGAGTAATACACGGCAGGCGTTGAACGTCCTTTTCAGGATGTGTCTTATTCAAGATGCCCTTCCACCTCTGTGTAGTTCCTGGATGTGGTCGATATCTCTCCAAGACTGACGGCCACAGACACTGCTTTGTGTGCCTGGGCAGCGATCACACTGAGGAGGCGTTCGTGGATGGTTCATGCACTCACTGCGAGAACATGATCATGGCAGTGGTTGTGGTTGCGGCTCTCCTGCCCCTTCAGCCACCCCCGCATCGCTCCTTCTTCCCATGGGATTGAGGACGACCCGGCTGGTGATGAAGGCGATTTGGGGATGATGACGGGCTCAGTTTCGCCAGGTTAATCCCCACGAACCACCCGCCCCCCAACACACTCGCTCGCTTCCGCCCGAGCTCGGGATGAGTGCGGCTTACCTCATGGCCAGCTGGCATCCTCTCTTGAGCCCCCGGAATTGGATGATGACACCACCACTGCATCGGAGAGCGTCCAGGCGTCTGACACGGAGGACTCGACTGGGCTGCCACCTTCGGGCCAGCCCGCCCAGTCTGAGGCTGACGCGCAGATGGCCGATATGCTTGCCCAGGCTGCCGTGAGCATAGTCTTGGATTGGAACCCTCTGTCCTCCCCACAGCCTTCGTGGCTTGAAGACTGGTACCTTGGCTCCGGGCGCCACTCCCGCTTCCAGTACCATTCTTTCGGAAAGTGCATGACGAGCTGACGCGGTCGTGGAGCTTTTACTGCCTGGATGGCAGGGCTGGCCCACGGGTACACGGAGGTCCACCTGTGTCCCGAGAACGCCGCCACCTGGCGGGACAGCCCGGTACTCCCCTCCAGAGCCTGTAGGATGATGTCATCACTGACCTCAAAAGCCGCAGCGCCACCGGACAGGCCACCTCCACCCTGCATGCTATGGCTCTCCTGCAGGTCCACCAAGCCAAGGCACTCAAAGATCTGCACCTGGGTAGACCCAAACCCGTCGACGATTTCGCCCAGCAGTTTTCAGTGGTGAAGAAGCAGATGGAGGCGATATCCCACATCATGCTATGGCGTCGCAAAACCAGCACGCCCCACACCCCGCCTGCTCGTCCCCCTGCGGCTAAACAACAGGTAGCTCTGCTTTAATCCATTTATTTTTTGGAGTGTACACTCACCTAAAGGATTATTAGGAACACCTGTTCAATTTCTCATTAATGCAATTATCTAATCAACCAATCACATGGCAGTTGCTTCAATGCATTTAGGGGTGTGGTCCTGGTCAAGACAATCTCCTGAACTCCAAACTGAATGTCAGAATGGGAAAGAAAGGTGATTTAAGCAATTTTGAGCGTGGCATGGTTGTTGGTGCCAGACGGGCCGGTCTGAATATTTCACAATCTGCTCAGTTACTGGGATTTTTACGCACAACCATTTCTAGGGTTTACAAAGAATGGTGTGAAAAGGGAAAAACATCCAGTATGCGGCAGTCCTGTGGGCGAAAATGCCTTGTTGATGCTAGAGGTCAGAGGAGAATGGGCCGACTGATTCAAGCTGATAGAAGAGCAACTTTGACTGAAATAACCACTCGTTACAACCGAGGTATGCAGCAAAGCATTTGTGAAGCCACAACACGCACAACCTTGAGGCGGATGGGCTACAACAGCAGAAGACCCCACCAGGTACCACTCATCTCCACTACAAATAGGAAAAAGAGGCTACAATTTGCAAGAGCTCACCAAAATTGGACAGTTGAAGACTGGAAAAATGTTGCCTGGTCTGATGAGTCTCGATTTCTGTTGAGACATTCAGATGGTAGAGTCAGAATTTGGCGTAAACAGAATGAGAGCATGGATCCATCATGCCTTGTTACCACTGTGCAGGCTGGTGGTGGTGGTGTAATGGTGTGGGGGATGTTTTCTTGGCACACTTTAGGCCCCTTAGTGCCAATTGGGCATCGTTTAAATGCCACGGCCTACCTGAGCATTGTTTCTGACCATGTCCATCCCTTTATGGCCACCATGTACCCGTCCTCTGATGGCTACTTCCAGCAGGATAATGCACCATGTCACAAAGCTCGAATCATTTCAAATTGGTTTCTTGAACATGACAATGAGTTCACTGTACTAAAATGGCCCCCACAGTCACCAGATCTCAACCCAATAGAGCATCTTTGGGATGTGGTGGAACGGGAGCTTCGTGCCCTGGGTGTGCATCCCACAAATCTCCATCAACTGCAAGATGCTATCCTATCAATATGGGCCAACATTTCTAAAGAATGCTTTCAGCACCTTGTTGAATCAATGCCACGTAGAATTAAGGCAGTTCTGAAGGCGAAAGGGGGTCAAACACAGTATTAGTATGGTGTTCCTAATAATCCTTTAGGTGAGTGTATATATGCGTACTTTGTAATATCTCTTTGTACTTTGTAATAACTTACTATGTTTATGTCATGGTTGGTTTACAGTGGTATGACTTCTGCTCTGACTCTTTATCTCTTGAAGGCTCTAGTTTGTAGCATCTTCATCTCCCATTTCTCACTCAGGAGGAATGGTTCAGATCTGTCCTCCCACACATTCTGCCCAGTATCTCTTCAGGAATTTTGTGGAGACAGCAGACCTCCTGCAGTTCCTCTGTCACATCTTATATCTCTGCCTCTCACTCATTCTCACGTTCACTTTCTTTCTCCAAGCTGTCATCTGACTCCCAAGCTTTAACCTGTTTGTCTTTCGGTCTGTTTGTCTATCTGGTCTAACTGTTTACAGTATGTATTAGTCTATAAGCACATCTTTCTCAGATTTCAGCTATTTATCGGCTCTTTGCTTATCTCTCTGCACTGATTGTTTGAACATCAATTTACTTCACTCTTCCTTGACGTTAGTCTGGCATTGGGCTTTTTCAACGCAGTGGAAACTTTCTGGGGGCCCATTCCTACACACACACACACACACACACACACACATACAGCAGGTTTTTGTAGATCACTGGTTCTCTGGTCTTGCTTCAGGACCCAGATTTTGGACATCAATTGGCAAACCAGCACAGTATCAAAACTGTTTATATTACAGAACAAAAATGGGTTAGTCTGGGTCATGTATCCTATATTTTTACCTTGCATAGTTGGTAGTGGATAATAAGATGTCATGCAACATATCCATCTGCAGAATTTGGCATATTTGGCATACAAATGACAGATGAATTTGTGCCACAGTAGAGTTTGATTGGACACAGCCTTTGATATCAACAACTAAAAAGTAAAAGTTTTCCATTCCTTTAAAAGTTTATTTTAAAACCTATTTATTTTGCTGTCTAAATATGTGTGACTGTATGGTTAGTTGCATTTTATTAGTGCTGTTTGATTTTCCCTAGTGTCCACAGCCCTTTCTGAACAGAATGGCTAACCCGATCCCACTAGCTAACAATCGCTGCTATAGGGTTTCATCTGAATGTGTTGAAGTTTATGTTTGGATATACACAAGCCTCACTCAACTATCTTGTAATTTTTGCCTGCAGATTTGGAGTTGTAGATAATCTTGCTCATTTTCCCATAAGCCTTTCTCTTCTTTACTCAGCTTTGAGTGTGAGAAATACTCTGTATGAATCTAATAATTTCACACTGAATACAAATAATTCAAGCTGATTTGAGACCAGTATAGGCAAATGATCATGCTGATAACCGGTTAGAGTTGCACAAAATGGCTAAAAACAGAGAGTGGGAGCTGGTGACACCATTCTCCATATAACAGAGTGTAGTATGAGAAGATGACATGCAGCATTCCAGTTAAGAGAATTTACGCAGTTACCAGTTAAGAGACCAGTTAAGTCACGTGGGTGATGTTTAACTGAGCTCATCAAAATTCCTCAATAAACAGTTTAAGGAGTATAAGCAAAAGTTAAACTCAATCAACAGCAGTTGTGGAATAATGTTGACTAACTCAAAAACTAATTTGACTGTTTCCCTTCTTTTCTTATAAAAAAAGATGGCACTTGCAATGGAAGTGAATGAACCCAGTCCATAAACGTTAAAAGACACACTGTTTCAAAAGTATAGCCATAAGATGTAAACATATACTGTACATGTTAACATGATAGCAGTGTGATAAAATTGCTTACTACCTGTTTCTGTGTAAAGTTATATCCAATATTACAACTTTGTTTTTATGACGACATTTCCCAGGTAAATCCTGTAATCTGTCAAATCCTGTAATGTTGGTATATCCCTGATTTACAACAATCTTTAGAAGCGATATGATAGGTGTGGGAAAGAAACAGATCAATATTTAAGTCCTTTTTTACTATAATTTCTACCTCCCTACCTAGTAGGTGGCGATATGCATGATGAAAGTGAATTGTCAAAAAAAAGTGTGTGAAAGTGGAAAGATTTATAGTAAAAAAAACTTAAATATGATCTTTTTTTCACCCACGACTAAAGATATTTATTACTTCAACTATAAAGTGGAGATGTATAGACAAAATGACTTTTTTAGGAAGTTTTTCCACTTTCATGTGTTGGGTTGGGCAGACGGGTTCCACCAAGCCTCTGCTGATATTCTGCCCCATTGTGGCATTCCAGCAAATAACTGCAAATTTTTTTGTTGCTTAAACGTGAGTCCATTAATTGACCACCAGTGATGTTGGCTTTTTCTGACCAGCTATTACGTAGGTCTGAAAATATCTGCCATTGGACCCTCCCAAAAATGCATCACCATTCCTCCACCGCCTTCCAGCGGTGAAGATGAACTCCCAATTCATGACTCTCCCCTCAGCCCCCCAAAGTTCAATCAATTACAGCCATTTTATAAGTGAGCCCCATATGGAATTCATGGTGGTTGTCAAGGCACCCGAATAGCAACCAATGAAGTTGCCTCAAGTTTCTTTTTGTGAGTGGGGGGGGGGGGGGGGTGTTGACCGTGACTCAGAAGGGTTCAAAGCACTAGATTATAGGATAGAAGAGGATGAAAAATGGGTCACGGTAACAATAGGAGCATACAAATGACTGACAGCTGTTTTAAAGCTTGTCTGTGTGTCATGCAAATAAAGTTGGGGGTGCCGATAGAGCCACCCCATGTCTCATATCCTCCATATTGTGTAGGCAGGAAGCTGGCTATGATTTTGAGGCTCAATGGGTGCAGTCACATGAAGAGAATGAGGCCGATGTGAATGCCATCAGTTCTGGGAAGGCACACACAAGTTGACTCCACAATCTCTGGACCCCCATCATGCCTTTCTTCAGATGAAACTAAGCGAGACCCCATTCCGAGAGCCGACTGTAAATAACCTTGGCCAATCCACTGCATGGGGCATATCAGAGACAGAGCAGCTCAGGCCTGCTGGTCGCATGTTTAATTCATAGGAATAGTTCTTATTTTAGGACAGAACTTTTCACCTGAGCAGGCAGAATTGCTCTTGATATGCAAACATCAGTGCATGTGTGAATATCCCCCCCACAAAAATTCAGCGAATATTTCATCCCAAAGAGTGAAAATGGTGTGTACATGAAAGTATGCATATATGGGTGAATCTCACAAAACCTGTCAAGAATATGTCTGTGCCATATTTCACCCCAAAATAAAAATGAATAAACAATACATTATATTTTGTCTAAAGAAAAAATACCATTGTATATAAAATTATGATATTATTTTCATGACAATTAAGAACATTTACCTCATTACCATAATGCGTAAGGACATTTTATTTTATTTTTAAGTTAAAATTAAAATTAAAAATCATTTTAATTATTCTCAAAGGTGGTTGTTATTATGTAATATAATGTTTAATTTTATTTAAGTAAGCATAAATTAAAGGCAATACAACAAACAATACTATGATAAATACAATATTATTTTATTTTAAATAAATCTCTTTATTCTTAATGATGATTCTCATTAGATTCTCATTATGTAATAGTGTTTTTTAATTTTTTTTAAATCAGCATAAATTAAAGGCAGTACAATTAATACTACCATGAAGTATAAATACTTTTCTATTTTATTTGATTAATATTATCTATAAATGACCGTGATGTATAAATTAGAGGTAGACAGATCTATCGGTGCCGATACCTGCTTTTTGGTAATCAGCAAAAACTAAACCGATAGTTTTTTATTTTATTTTTTGTATTCTTCTGTGGCAGGTGCTGGAGGATTCTACAGTTAGAACGGCTTGGTTCTACAGTATATAGTGGCCTAACAAGGTGAAATAAAAACAATCACATATGGGATTTGCTGTTTCTAAATCTTGCATCATTGTCAGTATTCATCCATATTTTTATCGTCACTCCAATGCATATTTTGGTATTTTAATAAGATAATCAAGTAATCTAAATTTAAGTCAGGGCATGCAAAGAAAATGCAACTATATGGAAACTTGCCCTGTAAGCGCATGCATTGCATCTCCAATTTTATATCTTGTGAATTATAATAAACCTTCTTCCTCATTAAACCTATATATGCTGTATGTAACCAGCATCACTCCCATCCAAGCCATGGCACCACTGTAACCGGTCCTGCTCAACCCAGTCCAAAAGGATTCGACCCAGAGTCATGGGAGGCGGGCGCACTAACGAGAATGCTAAAGACCTAGCGTCAGTCGCTAGTGCACCTCTTGATGCCAGGGGAGTGTGGTTTACACACTGCACAGCTACCTAACAGCTAGCTACCGTTACATATATACTGTATATATAAATACACACAAAACCCTTCTTCTAGAAAATATAAAGGCTATAAAAGGCCTAATTTGGTTCAATTACTTCAATATAGAGCATTCTAGTCTCCGTCATTGCAAAATAAGATTCCCACGTTACGCATAAATAAAAAAAAAAATTCTGGTAATTATTGGAATTTTGGTTCCAAAATAATAAACTGCTTGTGTTTTTTTTTTTTACTTTTGTAGCCTATATGTCTGTACCCATCAAATTATGAAAAAACTAAGATTTTGTTTTTAAACTCTCGGTTGATTAATCGGTTATTGACCTTTCCATCACCTTAGTTATCATATCAGCAAAATCCACTATCAGTCAACCTCAAGAATAAATACTTGTTATAACAAATTTTAATAGTCCTTAAAATAGGCATTGTTTTCTTGAATCAACCTATTATTTGTTTATTACTGTCTCTTGATTATTGAGACATTCTCTTGGCAGATACACCCATTCACATACACATACAGTATGCATGTTTTGCTGATCAACACAACTGTTTCTTCAACCAATTTTACTGTTCTTTTTCTGCCTCTCACACAAGAAACACACACTCCTCTGTAAACATGGACATTCTATCACACTGAGAGGTAGGCACATAAGCATTAATATTTCAGATAGTTTCAGATCGCTCTGCAGGCCCCCCTTCCCCTCAGTATAGTCCCACCAGGACTGTGTTTTATGTATCTAAATGTGTGTGTGTATGTACGTGCATGCATGTGTGTGCGTGTATGTGTGTGTTGTGCAGACATTAAAGCATCTTCTGGAAATAAACACGAATCACAAAAGGAAGAGCACCATTTTGGTTACAGCATTAGCTTAACTAAAGGTGTAATGATGTTTAGAAGTGGGAAGATAAAAGAAGATTGTGATAGAACACAACAATCTGTTGTGTGTGCACATATAGTATGTTTGTGTATGCGTAGGTATGAGGCTATTGATAACTGCGTGATGTAAGCTGAAGAAAAAGTGAGCACAGTTGAAAAGCCGTAATTACTGGTGACTCTATGATAACTCTTAGAAGTGAGATATGTAGAGCACCCTTAGCCAATGAGACACTTTGCTCTCTATGATGTCACCACAGATCTGTCACTCTTGAAGAAAGCACTTGAGCTCTTCTCATGTAAGTGTGTGCTAGAATATTTTATTAATCTGCACAACAATTAGTGCAGGGGCTGAGCAAACATTTCCATGACAACGTGCTGCAAAGATTCAAGAGGCTCTAGATTCATAGCGCTGTCACATTTGCTAATTCATTCATTATGGGAGTAGTGAGTGCAATGGCAATATGTGTAAACACAGATGACAATGATATTATCTGATCAATGGCTGACTCCTTTACTGGGATGTTTTTTTTTAGTGAATATAATCCTGTATCCTGGACCTCAGTCGCACAAAACACCTAATCTCTGTTTATTATGGGAGTACAGACTCCACTCTCACTGTCTGTCTTTCCGCTTACAAAAATTTACCCAACCCCCGTTTTGCGACCACCACGGGTCACTTCCTCTTCCTGTGCCAGAGAGTTCAGAGGTCATACTGAATCCACCCCTGTCACTGTCAAAACAAAAACACACAATGCACTGGGGTTCCTCTCTCACCATGAGTGTGTGTATGTGTGTACATGTACAATGGCCCAAAAATATATTTGGACACTATGAATGACATTGCATTCGATTTAAGCAATATCACACAAGCAGGAGTGCAGCTGTTCTGAATATCAGCACAACTGTGTGTGTGTATATATATATATATATATATATATATATATATATATATATATATATATATATATATACACACACACACTGATGAGCCAAAATGAGGCCACGTGTCAATGTCTGGGTAGATTAGTTGGCAAGCGAATAAGAACAATCAGTTCTCATAGTCAGTGTGTTGAATACAGGAGAAACGTGCAGGAGTAAAGACCTGAGTGATTTTGAAAAAGGCGAAATTGTTACAGCCAGACAATTGGGTCAGAGCATCCCTGAAACATCAATGCTTGTGGGGTGCTCCCGGTCAGCAGTGGTGAGTACTTACAACAGTGGTCTGAGGAGGGACAAACCACAAACCGACAACAGGGCTCTTCGATGCGCAAGGGCAATGAAGGCTATCCCATCTGTTCCGAACCAACAAAAGTCTACTGTGGCATAAGTCACAGAAAATTTGGATGATTGTTACAGGAGGAATGTGTCCCAACACACAGTGCAACACACCCTGCTGCGTATAGGGCCACGTAGATGCAGACCGGTCAGAGTGCCCATGATGACCCTTGTCCACCATCGAAAATGCCTACAGTGGGCATGAGAGCGTCAAAACTGGACCTTGGAGCAGTAGAAGAAGCCACCTGGTCTGATTGTTTCTGTTTTTAACGGATCAGTTTAGTCAATGACTCACTGATAAAATAAAAGACTCTCATTTGTCGCCACCTTCTGGCATAAAGATGTATGCGGACTTCAAGTGGAGTCAGAAATTTCACAATTACCCGTTCCAAGAACATGAATGACCTAGCGAAGTCTTGTTTACCAATGGGAAACTTGAAATTTTAGATGAATCCTAAATTGCCGATTTGTGATCGATTTGTGGAAGGGGTGTTGACATCAATGATTTTGCAAATTATTTACATTTCAGTGCTTTATAGCATTAATAATAATTTTTAATATAGCTGCAAGCAGCGATGACGGGCCCAAGCACCATGGGTCCATTTCCACCTGGTGGCTTTCGGAAAACAATGCAAGGTGGACACATGCATTTAGCATTTGACATTATTCTAAATAATTTTGAAGCAATTCTGGAAAATATAAGAGCAACACTTCCTGCTGCCATGTGGTGGTACTGTGACCATAATCCAAAATAGTCACATCCATATGATTAGCCCCCAAGAATAAACATACATTCAAATTTTTATCTAAATCACACATTGCACACATTGCACACAGAAGATATGAGACACTTCCTGTTTCCCATTTTTCACCATTAATTTAATACCTCCCAATGGCAATACCGTTCGATATATAAAAAACATGTTCACAATTTAGCATCTTCAATGTCACACTTAAACAGCACACTTAACATGCTTGTAAATGTAGTTGATTATGTAACACAAACGGGATTCTTCTATAGTAAAAGAAGAATGATTGTTGATCTGCTGATTTGTGTAAAAGTGAATAAAAGTTGTTGTAGCACCTCAAATGTTCATTTAACCAAGAAACTGCCATGATGCATACAACAAGCCACATAAAAATAGAGATTTTATGTATTTTTGAAAGCTTCTGCTTCAGTGAAGCCTGTGGTGGCCTCAGCTTTGAAAAACTATAGAGAGATAAATATGAGTGTGTGAGTTAAGTCAGAGATAACACTTGCCAGTCTCCTCACATACCAGGATGTGGTTAAGACTCCTGCCTCATAGGCACCACCAATGAATAAATACACAGAGCTGTTGTACCAATTTTCCACCCATCGTAAGTGAGTGAGGCATGTTAATAGACACCCCTCTTGCTATTCCTTTAGTCATACAAACCACACATAAACTACATTCACCATTAAAATACTTACTCTTTATTTACAATGTTTCACCATTCTCTTTCATTCCAATTCAAATTTATAACTATCCCTTTTAGGATGCATGGATATGCATTTATGTGTATGCTAATGTGCTAAAATCTGTAGCAGATTTAAAATCGAATCCAAAAATCGAACCCTTTATAGTTTTATGTAAGAGCATGCTGTTTGGAGTTGTAGTCCAAATATCAGCTGCCCCCTCCCTTCCCCTTTGTCCAAATGTCAGCCTTCTCTACAAACATCATTATCTCCTCTTCTTACAGTCCACCACAAGATTTGAGGCTCCCCCAACCTTCTTTTTAGCCTGTCTCAAAAATCTCTCTGCACAGCTAGCAGGACAGCATGGTTTTGCTAATGCTACACAGGCTCAAGTGACCTCTGTGAGCCACCTAATCCAGATGAACATTGTCTAGACTGTTCATTACATTCTAATCACGGCTGTTACAAGCAGCGGTCCGCCCAGAAGATCGCTGCCTGCAGGGGGAGATGAGGTGGGATGAGTATGCATGGAAATATGACCCTTCAAATTGCACGTGAACACATGTGTGATCTGCGCACATGTGTGTGGAGATTTGAATGAATGGCGCTAATCGCCACATTGTTTGGGACAGTTCTAGAATAGCCAGTCAAACAATATGGCTTTTGCTCTTATCTTCAACTGCAGACTGTCTGGATTAGAGTTTATTGTTGCAATATGGGTTAGCATATTGGCAGATTACTTAATATAATGCCAAAATTGCCAATACTTCATGTTCATGTAGATGTACTGTTTTCCCATATTACAAAAACATAATTTTTATGTAATTTTAAATATATATATAAAAAAATAAGAATAGATACAGTGTGTGTGTGTGTGTGTGTGTGTGTTTTTTTAAGCATATTGAAATTTCTAAAATATATTTTATTTATTGAGGTGTAATGTATTTACATTTACCTATCATATGCTTTTTTTGTGCGCATCCATAAATCAAATTTTTTTGATTATTTCATTTCTTTAGTTTACTGTCACAGAATATAGTATATTTATTTATTTTATATCATACGCCTTAAGATCAAAACATTTTTAAGTTCATGAGAATCATTTCAGTCGTGTTTCAAAACTTTTGACCAGTAGTGTATGAAAAATAAAACATCAAATTATATCAGAATATATTCTGTTCTATAATTTTCTAATTGTGACTATCTGTGAATTTTGTAGATCCATTTGTGCTAGATATACATGCATGTAATGATGTTTTGCAAAACACCCAAGTATTTAAGAGTTAGTTCTAAGTGACTAAGGGGACGTTCACACCATACATGTTTTTTGCATCCGTTCACTCTGGTTTTTAATTGTTTTCCTATGTAAGCATGAAGTGTTGGGCTGTTTCTTTCATGTCCCGCATAGGGGTGCCACATTAATTAGACACCACATCAACTCGAGATATCTGTATTCTGCTCTATTCGTGGTGCTGCATCTAGTTTTTTTAGTGCAAGAATGCTTTTGGTGTAAATGGCCCCTTACAATGCATTCAAGGTTTACTAGAAAGTATCAGTATGTGTGTTCCTTGAGAACTGAATCCATGAGCTAAGTGTTGCTAGTGCCATTCTGTATAATTTGAACTTAGAACATATAATGTTCTACATTCACTTAAAACATTTTCTGGTTCTCAGAATTGTGATATAGTTTCTGTTTGAAAGTTTTTTAAGGTCTTGTGTATATTCTCATAATAATTTATCTCAGCCCTGTTTCTGCATGATGCAATCAAGACTGAATATAATCTGTGCTAAGCAAAGTTTAAAAGAAAGCATTAGTAGCCACAATGTGTATTAAAAACAGAGATTTTTGGGAACACAAGAACATACATACGTCATACAGAAAACACACTTTTCTGCTCACTCTTAATATAGACTGCTATAAAAAATAATTTATCACATAAGACCTGTTGCGCTGATGTGAGCATATCACTGTATACCACCAGCTCTTGATGCGTGCGTGTGTGTGTGTGTGTGTGTGTGTGTGTGTGTGTGTGTGTGTGTGTGTGTGCGCGTGTGTGTGTTTTAAATATTTATGCAGGCAGGCAGATAGGAGAATGATGCTGTAGCTTTTTTGCTCCCCCTCCTCGTTCCTCTCCTCCTCTCTGTGTTCCTGAGTGTATCTGAGTCTTTTTTCTTCCTTCTCTTTGGCTACACTGCCCTAATCTCCCATTTTCCCGCCGCCATCAGTGTCAGCTGTCACATCAGATCACATTATTTGGGATGTGTTTGTAGATGAGGTGCCATTTAGAGATGAGCCACGCTGGAGCCATTTCTCTCTCTTTCTCTCTATCTATCTATCTATCTATCTATCTATCTATCTATCTATCTATCTATCTATCTATCTATCTATCTATCTATCTATCTCTCTCTCTCTCACACACACATACACACACACACACACACACACAGAGAGAGACACACACACATGCACACACAATTGCATAAAACAGCAATTGCATTTGTTGCTGTGGAGTTAATGAGGTCCTTCTCAACCTAGGCTATCTCTCTCTCTCTCTCTCTCACTCTCATTGGTATGGTAAAAAAATGCTTACTTTGTCATTAAAGTTGCTGTAAGGGATTTGTTTTAATACCACACAAAAATGTTCTGCTTCCTGAAAGATTCACTTAAATAGGTGTCCTGAAATGAATCCTCTCTCCTTGACAGCCTTGAACAGTGTCCCCAACATGCCAAAGATGTGTGTTTGGGGTGGAACTACCTGTTTGTGAGACCAGTGGAAGATGGGAGAAGGGTTTTGGAAGCCTGTTTGAAAACAGTCACTCCCCACTTTGAATATGCATAATTCCCAACTACATAGTATGCCAAATGAGTAGGATCAGAATTCCTTAGACAGTAGGTAAGAAAAACCCAGATCACCTACTGCATCCAATGAGATTTTGAATGCCTATCCATTGGACTAAATTCAGATTCAAATCATGAATAAAAAAAACAGAACCGCGAGTCGGCTGGTTATTTTCAACTGTATGAGTTACAGGTACAAAACAGGGCTGTCGATTTATTATACAAAAAAATAATGTGTTAAAAAAATAACACAATTAATCATGTTCCTGGACTGTAATAAGGAATATTCCTCATATCTGAGCAATTCAAGCTTGGAGTACCACCTGTTTTCTCCATGGGGCAGTAAGCGAAACTCCAGCTGAATAGGCAACATGCAGCTAATATGGAGAACAAACCACACTTACCGAGAAAAGACAAAACAAGATCAGAATATGTTCTTGCGTTCAAACACAGCTTGATGAATTGCAAATCCGAACGCAGGGATCTCAAGATGTGTTTTTCTTAGTTTCAAACTTCGTTTAACTCGATATAGTAACCTAAAAACGGTATGTTTATGACACAACGCAACCGAGACACTCCAAAAGCATATGTCTGACGCTGGTATACATTGACGCATACTTAGACAAGCCCTTGTAATACATTTCAGACTGATTGATGAATTCGGTTGCAAAATGGATTGCTGTGAACTGTAGGCCAATTATAGGCTTATGTTCAGAAATATGGAAAAAAACAATATATTGCATTCTAAAGACACCTTTTATGTTGTCTTTTTTTAATGCTTTACTTGTGTGCCAAAATAAAGTAATTGATTTTAATTATCTGTATAATAATGTTTATAATTATATATATATATATATATATATATATATATATATATATATATATATATATATATATATATATATATATATATATATATATTAATGTATTTTTTTTATTTTTTATATTAAGTCTCTTACGATACAATTTTGATTAGATTCGTTTCAGGGCCCTGCGAACAATATTCAAATATTATGTGCCTATTTTGCACAATTAAAAAAAAAAATGTGCCCTAAAATTCAACCAAAATATAATTGTAATATTTTATTGAGCTCTCTGAAATGTGCAAATTTAGTATCCACATTGGGACATCCACAACAAAATAAGGTACTTCAGATGTTGAAAAAAAATTATACAGATAATAATATAAAAAAATATATATCGCACAAGATCATCAATCGTTTGATTACAGCTTATTTTTCATTTTAGTCTAATCCAAAGTTCTCACATACACATGACTTGTTTCCAACTATCCGTGCTATTCACGGTTTTCTTGGCTACAACTTCCACAGTTGTAATAAAAAATTGTGTTACAGTTAACTGGGATGAATGTTAGTAAGGGTGTTGATGTGTAGATGTGTAAAGTCTTATAACTGATGCTAGTGCTGAGCATCTTTCTCTCATTAGTGCTGTTCAGAATGTCGGCGTTATCAAGACGTTTCGCATGATGGTTGAACTGCTCCATGGTACTTTAAAATAGCAATATATCATGTAAAATTCAAATGGGTCGCATGCGCAACGATATTGATGGAAGCCACAATTAATAGTGCATGTGAGCCGCTCTGCGTTTGTCACAAGAGCTCACATTTTAAGGAGTACCCGGTTGATGTGCTTGCACTGATCCTGTCACTGGTCTGGAGCACACATTTGTGGGAAGCTTGGTTGACGTGCTCGCATATATATATATATATATATATATATATATCAAATTTAGAATTCAAATAACTATTTATAATTAGGAATCATTATAAATTGCATTGTTGTCATTTGAGGGGCAAATTCAAAGCAAATATTTATGTATGTGATTAATTCTAATAATTAATCACATACTATGTAATTAATTTGATAAAAAATTGTAGTCGATTGACAGCCCTAGAAAGTTGTTTTTTGTGGTTGAATTGTACTTCTTTAACAAAACCAGAGTAGATTATTTTTGTGGTTGTTGTTACTATGTAATATATTCGGGTCATGTGACAATGCCCATGTTCCCGGAAGTATGTCCAGGAATGTATTTATTCTAGGGCTGTTGAATTAACACATTAATTTAGTGCAATTAAAGATATGATAATATACAATATCTGAGCAATTAAAGCTTAATGTACCTCCTTAATGATTTTTTGCATATCTGTGGCAGTAGGCGGCAGTCAGGGCAACTACAGCTGTACAGGCAACACACCTAATCAAACCAACAAGAGCAGACAGCACAAGCTTCCACAGATAACACACTCTTGCACTCAAAGACAGCTGGACCAAGCACAAGGGATGTAAGAATCTCGAGAATGGTTTTTCAAAGTTTCTAACTACATTTAAATCAATCTATTCTTATAGAATGAACGTTACTAAAACAACATTTTTACATGCTGTCTACTTTTTGCTGCAGTTTCCTCTGTGAAATCAACACTAGAAGTGCAACAACAGCTGTGTGTTTTTTTTCACTTTCACACAAATCACAGGTACTATGGCTGTTTATGACTTTATACACTTATTTTTCACTCTGTTACTCACACCCTACTATGTTATATTACTAGGGCTGGGGAGTAACGGAATACATGTAATGGGACTACGTATTTAAAATACAAAATATAAGTAACTGTATTCCACTACAGTTACAATTTAAATCATTGGTATTTAGAATACAGTTGCATTCAAAAAGTATTTTGATTACTGAAGAGACTTTGCATTTTATTTTAATTTGTTTAATTTAATATTTAGTCCTTTCAGATGGAAAACATTTAAACATATAAATGATGGTAAATGGTCTGCACTTACAGTATATAGCGCTTTTTTAACCTTAGAGTTTACCAAAGCACTTTACACTGTTTCCCAATCACTCATCCACACTCACACTCATACACCAATGGTGGCAGAGCTGCCATGCAAGGCGATAGCCTGCCATCGGGACCAACTTGGGGTTCAGTGTCTTGCCCAAGGACACTTCGGCATGTGGAGTCTTGTGGGCCAGGAATTGAACCACCAACCCTGCGATTGGCAGCCAACCCCGCTATACCACTTGAGCCACAGCCGCCCCCTGAAATTATGTGATCCAAAACACTTTCTTATGATGTGATACATTCACACAAGCAGACAGAGAAGTTTGGAGTATAAGAAATAGAAATAAGTGAAAGAGAAGCAAAAGTGACACAAAATGACATTCAGTAAATGTGCTTTTCATGTTGAATTTGCTTTTAAAACATTCTCAGTAAGCTGTATGCATAGGTTAAGGGTAAGAATGTCTGTTTTTTTCACCACTCATTTATCTTTTTAAACACTGTAAGTTAAGTTTAGGTTAAAGTTTTAGGTTTAGGGAGGTATGTTTTACTCATTAAACATCCATCTAATACTCACCTTTAAAATGTCATCTGATTACAGCATTATTCCACTTAGCAACATTTCTGTGGGTAACTGCAGCCAAACATGTAACGAAGCACATCATTTTGGTTTGCAAAAATGTTGCTATCGTCACGTAAATTTCATGAGATCAGGCTGGTTTAACTTGACACAGTGTCCTAAAAACATAGCACAAATTACAACAGAAGGTGAAAACTAGTGAGTAGCAGCACAATTAAAGTGAGATGCTCCAGAAGTGTCCATCTGCCACATGAGTACAAACAATTTGGCCGATAATATGTTAAGTACAATGATATGGTAATAAAACTATTTAGACTTTTAAAGACACTTTTCGTAATGTCTCAACATGCTTCACTTGTCTGCTGCCACAATATATGTATATGATATAATATGTTTGAATTATCTGAATTATAATACTTGCTATTATATTTTATATTAATAATTATTTTAATGATTGTATACTATGGGGGCCTTTCTCAGTAAATATTGATATAGATGCCCAAGGTTGTTATGTGACAGAAATGGCAATCAACTGTGCTGCACAGTGATAATGGTTAACAGGTGTTTAGCACCACACATGCAATATTTTTGTGGATGTTAACATGGCTGTAACGCTGTACTGACCAGTCAGCATTCAGGACTAGAACCATCAATTTTATAAAGCTGCTATAAGCATTAATAAACATTATGAACACAATTTAAAATAAATTAAATACAATATGAATGTCTTTCATTTCATCACGCATGCAGAATGCCCACAGGTACTTTTGTGCGAGGCTAGACAGGCTGTAGTTTATCATCTCACTCTGTAGGAGAATGGCCTGCTTTCAGCCCCCTGTGGCTTTTTGATTTACTTACTTTGGATAATATGGCCGTATGTTGGGCATCACCCTATATCCTCCCCTTTCATTTAACCCACACAGTTTGCCTGTCACTCATCACAGTGCTTTGACTCGACTGATTAGACCTGACCACCCACCGCTGTCTGGAATCCATAAACCCCATCCTCTAGTCAAATGTTTGTTTCTGATCATCTTGCTTTATTGTCAATTTGTCTATGTTTGTTTGGAATTGAAGCCATCCCAGCACGTTCACTAAACTTTATTATTTTCAATATGAGTCTATTCAATATAAAGTGTATTGCATGTCTGTTGCATGAAACGAAAGCACTTTTCTAAGTTATTCTGGATGTGCGCTGGCTAAGTGCCTTAAATGTAAATATTTTCCAACTGTGTGTGTTTATGGGATATTTGCGGAGAAGAGAGTCCGGCTTTGATTTTATTGGTCCTAGGAGCTGTAATTATGTTCATCAGGGGGTTTCAGATAGGGTAAATGCAATTCTATTGATCAAGTGTGATTTACATCACAAAGCAAAATAAGGAGCTTAATTGATGCTTGATAACAAACACATGGCTGAGAAAAGCTCTTCATCACACATGTCTATTTGTTTATTTATTTTGCTTAATTCGTGGCTACACTACTCCCTCAACCAAGAGTGCTTCAGAGTCACTCAAGAATGCAAAGAGGCAATCTGCAACAAAAACCAACTGGCCTTTTAGTAGTAGTGAGCTTTTGGCAAACATTACTATTATTACAGCTTTTAAGCACTTTGGATTTGAACTAACCTTAAATACTAAACTTCTGCAGAGAAATTATTACATTTCCAAGCAATCAGATCTACGATTTTCACCTGGCAGATAATAAAACTGGTAAAAAATCTTTTAGACAGAGTTAGATAGAGTTATCTTACAAAGTATGTGCCATATAACTGGATATGTTATTATTCAGGTAAGTTTCTGTAAACATATTGACTTTAACTTGCTCTGCAATATTCTCTTCAAACTGTTGCTCCGCCAAGACAGCAGTTGAATTAAAAGAGAAAACTCACCATAGAAGCAATCAGTTCACGCTAATGTCCGCTATAGTGCCCCTTGTGGAAATTTTGAGAATGCATTGCGTATTTGCATTGTCATATGAATCACAGTCTGACACATTTCTGATCATAACAATCATGAAATCATGCTTGCATAGCTAGAAGCATTTGCGTTCACATACATGCGTAGAGTATATTTTAGGCTATATTTAAAAAAAAACTTGAACCATATGTATGAACCAGAATATAATTTGTTTTGATCTGTTGACCATAAGCTACTACAAAAAAAACTGCTTAGGAACCACATAACATCGCCCTTGCAAACACCCACAACACCTTAGCATTGTTTCAGTGAGTTTTACACAGGCATGCAATACACTTCGAAAAATTTAAGAATCTAGTTAACAATATGCACAAGGCACATTGGTACACAAAATGTGACCTCTCCAAAGTAGAATAGCTTCTTTGTAAAATTAGACAGAGAGTTGGGTCCTAATCAACTACAGGTGGCCACAATATGTCAGTCTGTCTGCTGTTAATGTAGTACAGAGAGTTTAATTAAATAACAAACGATATCTCTGTTTGGCCTTTCAGAAGGTGTTGATTTTATCCCCCATGCACCCTGCTGTGGTATCCATGACAGACTGTGACAGAGGGGTAAGTGGTGTCTCCTTTTCCAGTGCTTGACCCTGTGCTGAGTAGCACTTTGATAGGAACCAATTACCCCCAGACAGCACCTGTCAACACATGGGAAGAACAGACACATATTCCCCTTAAAACCCCACAGAGAACAGGAGCCCATCTTTTGCAGCCTTGCACTTTTTAGTTTGGGTCACTTAGTACGCATTATGGTGCACATCAAAAAAGAAAACATCTATTTTATTCTACCTAATGCGAAATCAAGTGTTTTAAGAAAAGTAAACACAAATTACACAATTCTGCTCAATTTACTGTAAAATAACAGCAGCTGTGTTTGCCAGAAATTCACTGTAAAATAACAGTGACCATGTTTCAGGCAATATGGGATGTCATTTTACATTTACACATTTGGCAGACGCTTTTATCCAAAGCAACTTACAGAGCCCTCATTACAGGGAAAAATCCCCCCGGAGCAACCTGGAGTTAAGTGCCTTGCTCAAGGGCACAATGGTGGTGGCCATGGGGTTTGAACCAGCAACCTTCTGATTAACAGCCCTGTGCTCTAGCCACTACGCCACCACCACTCTACACTCTATTTTGATTCTGTATGTTTTATGGTTCACTACCGTTGATATTATGTAATGACATAAACTTAATATAAGTTTATCTGGAACTATGCAAATCTCCTTTTCTCTTTAAAATGTATGGTTAAACACCATATTAACAATAGAAGGACACATGATGTCCTAAAGTTCATCAAGAGTGGCCCTTCCAGGAACAATGACCAATACACATGTTAATACACTGCACAGTGTAACTAGAGACTATTTAGCAGAGACAGGCCACTTCTTTTCAAATTAATGGGAGAAATTGGAACACCCAATGGCATGCAGCCAGTGATCAATGGATGTTGTACTTGTAAAAGAGACAATCACCTTTTAGATACAGACATCACCTGTCAATCAACTCGAGAACGCACATTTGCATTAGGTAAATTTTGTTTAGTTTTTTCGTAATCTAAGGTAAAGCATCACAAATTAGGAGCAAGTGCACTTCCAGGACCAATGCTTCGTGATGGAATTGGGAGTGTTGGTCCAGGTCGCCGACAACCCATGGGGTGCCCCCGATTGAGCTGGAATGTACCGCATACCTGTGAGTATCAGTGGAAATACATGGCCTTGGTGGATACCGTTTGTAATCAAACCCCTATCCACCGATGTTTGGCTTAAGACAAGGCATTGGGCACGGGGCGGAGGGTGAAGGTATGGTGTGTGCATGGAGATATTCAAAGTTACCGTGTTGTGCGTCTGTTCGGGGAGAGGGAAAGTGTAAGGATTCGTCCCTGGGTGATAATTAGGTCAAACAACTATTTCTTGAAGAGTGATTAGAGGAGCCCTCACCAGAGTCCAGGGAGAGAGAGAGAGAGAGTGCTACACAACAGTATAGCGTATTAGTGTTTATACCCAACCATTGAGTGTTTATTTTGGCGAATAAAGTGTTTGAAGATACCTGAACCACGCTTCCTCGCTTCCACAATCACCAGTCCTGTTACACTCACATAAACACAAAACACCATCAGTGTAACACACATGACACTAAAGTAATGCAATAAACATTAAAGGTGCACTAAGTAATATGTCAGACTTACACTGGCACCTAAGGGCATTGATATAGCATTATTCAAATGCAATAGTTTTTAGTTACAGATGCCATTGTAGGAATTCACTATTTATTCATTCAGCCAGGATGAAATTTAACCTCTGAGTAAAAGCATCTAATGACAGGTTTTGATTCAGGTGCTGAGATTAAGCGAGTAGTATCTAGCTGTGTAGAATCATGTGATTCTAACATGGCAGCCCTTATGAGGGGACCCTCTCCATGCAAAATAAAAAAGCTTTGATGGGTTTCTGATATGACTTGAGAATTAATCTCATGTGAGTTCTTATGATTTTATACATATGTTTCAAAATTACAATTTGTTTGTTTAGAGGTAAAATATATTAAATGGGGGGGGGGGGGGGGCAATTGAGTGTACCTTTAACTAAATAAAAGAAGAAGCATAACTATTTCCATCAAATATAGTACAAATGTGTTGGATCAAGCAGGGACTTCTGGGAATGCCTGATTATTTTTTTTCCACTGTATTTAAAAAAAAGTGTAGACCCAAAGCAGGACCTTTTTACAAAATGATAAAAGGATAGAGCGAATGGGTCTCATTCACTAATAGTGGGTTCACTATCCCAGATCAAGCTATAACACACATTATTTTTGTTACACTGAAATAGGTAAGACTTTTTGTAGGGTCACTTTGAAAGTGCAATGCCATCTAGTTGCTTTTTGAATTTTAAAGTAGCCTACTTTATACCATACATTGTGTTTTTTTTAATGTTTGTTTATATGAAGAATCCTCATACTCTTAGCATGCAGAAATGTAGTTGCAGCAGAGAAGCTTAAAGCCTTCCAGCAACACTGTTAAGAGAACACTCAAGAGAAGGGCTAGGCACAAGTTCCATGCCTTCTAAAGTCTACTTTCAGGCAATACATTTATAAAAGAGAGAGAGCGAGAGAGAGAGAGAGAGAGAGAGAGAGAGAGAGAGAGAGAGAAAGAGAGAGAGCTGCCTACCACAGCAGAGCAGCCGCCATTTGTACAGAATTAGGTCAACACTTTCTCCTCCACTCCTTCCCCTCCCTCTCTCTCTCTCTCTCTCTCTCTCTCTCTCTCTCTCACTTCTCTCCTCTCGTCTCTTCTCCTCAGCCACCCAATTGTAAATTCTCTTTCACATCATAAGAGCAGCTGGCAGAGGAGTGGGAGAGAGAACAGCAGAATGCAGCCCCTTAAGTCTCTTGTGTCTAGTGTTTTTAAAGCATGAAGGAGAGAGTCATGCTTAAAGTGTATGGATCCACTCGCCATCAGCACAGTGGGCATAGGGCATAACACAGATGAATGCTGGCTAAAAGGAAGGGCCATTACAATGAGTGCGTTAAGAAAACAAATATGAGACGTAGCATACAGAGGCATTTGCAAGCAAAGAAAAATTGCGGAATTTTATATTTCCTAAAGCAAATGTGAGTGGGACTTGCTTGTGCAAAGCTAGTGCATTCACATTCATGGTGTATTGTTGGTTGGTTGGTTGGTTACCAGGGTGTTGCTAGGTGGTTGCTAAATGTTCTGAGTGGTTTCCATGGCATTTCTGTGCAGTTGCTAGTGTGTTCTGACATTACACGGTTCTGACATTATACACATTTCTGTGCAGTTTCGAGGTGAAATGTCCATCGAGGGACACTGAAAGCAAGGTACATGTTCTCCCAAACAGATAATGTTTTTAAGGTTAATGATGTATGGTGTTTAAATTAAACAGATAACCCTACCCTAAACCCAATCCCTAAACCTAACCAATAGTGTCAAAAAGTAAATGTGAGGTCATACCTACCCTAAATCTGATACCTTTACCGATAGTATCATAAAATAAAATGTGAGGTAAATGAAACAGACTTCCCTACTCTAAACCTGATACATAAATCTAACTGATAGTGTCATAAAACAAATGTGAGGTAGCCAAAACAGACATCCCTACCTTAAACCCGATAACTCAACCGAACTGATATTGTCATGAGAGAAAATGTGAGGTAAACAAAACTGACATCCCTACCCTAAACCCGATACCTTAACCTAACCAATAGTGTCATAAAAGCACATGTGAGGTAAACAAAACAGACATCCCTACCCTCAACCCAATACCTAAACCTAACCGATAGTGTCATGAAAACAAATGTGAGGTAAACAAAACAGATATCCCTACCCTAAACCTGACACCTAAACCTAGCCATTTTGTGAGATTCAAAACTCAGTAGTTGAAACAACCACGTCCATTCGTAGTGCTTCTAAGACACATTCGGTTCACATGTCTGATCTCAATCCACAGACTTCCATGTTCAAAGTCCGACTCTCTAACAGTTGAGTTATGCACATCTTAGTCATGTTGGAATATGCTTGGAATGTAGTTGGTTATGTAATGCAAGCTTTAAAAATCTATTATCTTTCAAATCATGCTTTATAGCAAGTGTGTTTTGATGTCATAAGGTAGCATTGTGTGAGTAACTGAGTTTATGAATGGTTAATCTACCATTTACTTGTGAATTTTGTCAAAGTTAATAAAATTCATAGTTGATATTATACTCTAGTGTTGCACGTAAAAGTCCTTTAGCAAAAATGTAGTTATAGCAAAGTAATTCTATGAGACCAGGTTGTTTTTATGACATGGTCGGTTAGGTTTATGTGTACAGTATACAAATTATGTGTACAATTCCCAGATGCTTCAATTCTGTACACAAAGTTTAGTTTAGTTTAGTTTAGTTTAGTTTAGTTCAATTTTGACAAACCAAGGTATGAGTTTAAATAATTGTCTATGGTATGGTGTTTCTTCAACTTCAGGCACTTCCATGTCCCATGGGGTTGATTTTATTTAAAAAACAGATTTTAACTTTTTTCTTTTTGTTATACACACACAAAAAAAACTATTTTTGCAGGTTGTTCAGTTTGCTTAATTAAAATGAACTAAAGTAAGTCATTTTTATTTCTATAGCACCTTTCTAAAACAGATATCACAAAGTGCTTAACATCCACAATATAAAAGCAACACAATTCAGGAACCTTTTGTCAAGACTTCATTTCATTGTGCTCTTTCAAATTACATTTGAAGGGCTACTTAATCTAATTGAGTTTGGACTACATGAATACATTTTGTAGCCTGATGAAGCTGGGCAGGGAATTTCGATTTCCCATGGGACTGGATGGAGTGAAAATTGTGGAGTGTTATTTTATGCATTTTTGAGCTAGATGAGAATAGGAGGAGATTTATTAATGTTTAATGTTCTGTTATTATTGGTATATATATTGACACTAAGTGTCTGTTAGGCTGGAGTTTTGGGGGTTACCATAGTGGTGAAGAATGGGTCTTGTGCTGAGGTTGAGGTTGGACTTTCACTTTCATGTGCTTGCTTAGCTCTATAAGCAGTGCAACAGTTTCACTGTCCTTACACTTGCTCATCTGGCATATACTAATGATCAATAAAAAATCAGTCCAGCATGATAAAATTAAATTAAACATTAGTACATTTAGTTTGACAAACCTAATAAAATTGAGTTAAAACTAATATAGTACATAGATTTGACCTAATCCAACTAAATTATGCTGGCTGAAATTGACTTAATTTGAATGGAATAAATTAAATTGCTTGTAAAAACATTATCAAATTCAGTTAATTAATGGTAATACATTTTTTGAGGGCTATATGAATGTGTCATTAAAACTGAATTGGGAACTTTTTACCAGGCAATCATTTACCAGGAATCATCATTTATTTTTGGTACTTTTCAAATGCTTTTTATGTGTAGATTGTACTGTTTATGACTTGCCATAAACCCAGACTTTTAATATTAACCTATGAAAATACATAATAAAAACACAAATTATGACATTAAAACTATGATAATGTAAACAAAGAGTGAAATAATTTAAACCATATCAATATTTAGGTGAAATATATTTCTATAAATTATTCAAAATGTACAACTGTCCCACAGTTGTCATAATTTCCAGCACACCAAACAAACTGCCCCTAATGTTTATTTATTTTTATTTACTTTTTTAAAGGTGAGTGTATTTGTAAAAAAAAAATTGATAAAAGTGTCAGTAAAGATCATGATTGGGATAAGATATTTCAATGTGAACTTGAAAATAATATATAAAGAAAAATCAAGGTAAATATCACTTTTGATCACAATTGTGGGTGTTATTTCCTATCAAGCTATAATTTTGTTAAATTATACAAGTGTGAAAATTTTTTTTAACTGCATGTATTTAGGATAAGTAACATGTTAGCAATGAAATTAGCCTCAGCAAGACAAAGGACGAGGCCACTTTATTTAAAAAACGTTAAAAATGTTTCAAATTTCCATCATCGTCATTTCTTCCACAGAATTCTACTAAAAACATTACAGAATTTGAAATGTGCTGGAAAAGAAACTGTGTTGGGAAGTCCTTTGAAGGTGAAATGTGCTCCAGGAGAGGGTGAGTGGGGAACAGTCTTGCCCCCAGCAGCTCTGCTTTCTGTGGTGGCTCAGCATTTACTAGCGAGGCTGTCTCTGATTGGCTGAAATATCGATGGATGATAAACATTTACTGACTTGACAGTTCCTGATTGGGTGAGCTCAGCCATGTCTGGGCTTTTCCACTGTAACTCACACAGAGGGGAATGTCAGAATGGCAGGGAGATTCGGCTGGTGGCTTTTAGCAGTCAAAACCCCTCACTCATCACTGATGGGAAAATAATTAAAAAGGAAGAGAGAAATGTATTCATATTCCACAAAGTAAATGTTGGGGTTTCTCAAATTCAGCCAATGTTTTTCTACCTAACAACCATATTCCTCTTCAAAACAAAACACACAGACACAAATTTGTGTTTAATCTGTTTGTGTAGATCAGGTTTTGCCAACCTTGTGGGGACCAGACAATAGTTCCCATGAGAAAATGTCGTAATAAACAGTTTAAATAATCTAAAAATGCAAAAACAAAATTCTTAGGGTTAGGTTTAGGGTCGAGGTTTGGGATAATATTATTAGCTCGGTATAAAAACAACTGAAGTCAATAGAAAGTCCCCATCATGATATAGAAAAACAAACGTGTGAGTATGTGCAAGCATGTCTGCATCCCAGCTGTCGGCTTGTTACCCAACCCCCCTCTACCCATCTCTCTCTCTCTCTCTCTCTCTCTCTCTCTCACACACACACACACACACACACACACACACACACACACACACACACACCACTCCTATTGTTCCTTTTTAACACAGAGAGCAGTGTTATTGACTCAGCACACACACTGGCCATTGCCTAGCCTTGCCTCGGTGTCACCTTCCCTCAGCACACACACTCACACTACACACCCCACCACCAACTGGCACATGGATGGTGAGAGATGCATGCCCAAGGGTGAGAGTATAGAGTGAGAAGAAGAGAGGAGATATCAGCGCGCAATTGGTATTACCAGACATCCAGATAATACGGGATTGTCAGTCCGATGAGTAAATAGCCCATATAACTGTCTGGCAATGAGATGATGAACGAGTGATAGGAAGATGAGGGAGAAGTGATGAGATTTTGGTTTGATGGAGGGAGAGAAAATAAGAGAGAGAGTCAGAGGGAAGAGAGACGCAGGCCTGTAAGTGGTGACTGCGCTGAGTGATTAGTCTGTGTTGGTGAAGGGGCTTTAATGGCCGCTCTGTGAGTGGGAGATCGTGACTAATGAGAAGTCAGACACAGACCCCTGCATCTTGCCCAGAGACACCACCCCACCACAGAGACACACCACTAGGCAACAGAGAGGGGGTTGATCTTTGGATTTTCTTTTAGAGAATGATCTTTTTAGATTTGCAATTATTAGCAAAAAGAAACAATATAAATCTGGCAAGAGAATGCATGGGTCTTTTTTCATTAATTTAAAGGAATATTCCGGGTTCAATACAAGTTAAGCTCAATCGAAAGCATTTGTGGCAGAATGTTGATTACCACAAAAATGTATCTTGACTTGCCCCTCCTTTTCTTCTGGGTTCCACTGAGGCACTTACAATGGTGGTGAATGGGGGCCAATCGGAATATGTTAAAATACTCACTTTTTCAAAAGTATAGCCACACAACATAAACAATATGCATGTTAACATGATTTTAGTGTGATAAAATCACTTACTAACCTTTTCTGTGTAAAGTTATAGCCAATTATACATCTTCGTCGCCATGATGATGTAGTCAACAAACCCTAAAATCCTAAAATGACTGTACAAATTATGATATAAACATTTTTACATCTCAAATAATTCAAGAGTTTTAACAGAAGAATTAATAGTAGGTGCTTTTATCAAATTATAAGCATCACATTTCTGTCTTTAAACCCTCCAAATATTGGCCCCATTCACATCCATCGCTAGTAACTGTAATCTCGATTTTTTTTTTATGGTAATCAACATTATGCCGCCTATCATATATAACATATATGCTGTTGATTGAGCTTAACTTGTACTGAACCTGGAAAATTCCTTTAATTACGCTGATCACTTTTGAGGTATCAATTGTGAAATTAAAGGACTGTTCACCCAAAATTTAAAATTCTGTCATCATTTACTTACTATTATGTCATACCCAACACACTTGACTTTCTTTCTTTGGTGGAACACAAAAGGAGATGTTAGGCAGATCTTTCATTTCTTTGGATCTTTTTTTCCCATTCAATAAAATGTAATGGTGATTGAGGTTAATATTGGCCCTGTTTACACATGGTACTAGTATGCATTTTGGGTTATCTGATTCGACCACCTACGAATGTGGTTGAAGTGGACAAATCTCAAAACGGTTTGGACCCTGTTTACACTTGTCTTTAATGTCGTCCCATTTCAAACCGATCGCCCATCATAATACCATGTGTAAACTGGGCAATTTTGCCAAATGTCTCCTTTTGTGTTCCACTAAAGAAAGAAATTCATATGGGTTTTAACTGTCGTTTTGCCTTTAATTAATTCTTCACAATTTAAAATAGATCATTCACATCCAGTGGTTATAATCGTACTACTAACAATAGTACAATTTATTATACATTCAATTTGCATCCACAAAGATCATCAGTTTAGTCACATGAGTGCTATTCCACAAGTTACCTATGGATTCAATAGGAAAATCTAAATTCTCTACTAGGCATCAATGTGATTCAAATGGAGAGCAAATAGAGACTTTTTAGCTCCTGCATCTCAGATAATAGGCCCTTTCCTCCTGACGGTACTTAAACCCACATTAGGTACTTTTCCCAGGGACTAGTTCTTTTTGTTGCTTTCACACCTAAGGAACTATAGTTTTTCTGAGCCATTTTGGGTGGAATTTTAGCTCCTACTCTGGAATAGGCGCTTTGGGGGCAAATATGGGAATGTGGGAGATTGTGGGAAGTGTAGCCTGTGATTGGACAAAATATGATGCACAAAACATAAAAAAAAGTAGAGTCCAAAGCAACTAGCTGCTAGCATGCTACTCAGAGAATTTTACAATTCCCATAACAGAAATAAAAGAAAACCAAGAAAATATGCAAAGAGGATCACCCATTTCATATATGTGTGTGTGTGTGTGTGTGTGTGTGTGTGTGTGCGTGCGTGCGTGCGTGCGTGCGTGCGTGCGTGCGTGTGTGTTTACTACATCATATTTTTCCTGGGATGATGGATATAAATAATCAAATGTTTATCGAGAGTGTCTTATTGAACTCTGTTATACACTAAACCATTTACATGAGGGAAGCGTGTGTTAACTTGCATCAAGACGTATTTTTTAAGTCAATGAGTATATATTTCAGTACAGTAATTTATGTTGAGTCAGATTGTGTTGACAAATAGGTTTATAAGGCTTTCAACATGTTGTCCACTAAATTCAGTGCGTGCTGCATGGTGGTCTGACCGATCGTCTTATCTCTCACTCTGGCTGCAACAGCACGGAGCTCCACATGCACAGCCCTCGCGCCTAGTTTAAACTGTAACCTGAAGACACAGACTGTGTCCAAAAACAGGAAACTGCGACTTCAGGGGACTGTATAAGGAGGTAGAAGGAAATAAGTCGCCTTTTAAACTAGTCAGAGACCAGTTTGCTTTAGAGTTTAGAGTAGAATCCAAAAACACTGTTGTTTAAATCATTAACTGATTAGGCAGCTGCCTATGTTTTCAGATGCAGCCAAAGCTTGTGTAAAACATCCCTAACTCCAATCTCTGCGTCCTCTATTGTTGATTTCGGTGTTGTTGATACTGAAATGCACGTTCAACCACGTCAGAATAAAAATGGTTGATACTACATGAAATCACTATAGTGGTGTGTGAATGCAACAGGGGAAAAGTCTCCTCAGGTGTTCCATTCCTCGTAAGAGTTTTCATCAAGAAAATTACTAAAGAAAACATACCAAGAATGTAGGTGGGAAAAGGCCTATTTTTCTACTGAGAAAAAGACCCCAGCACTCTCATATGTTTCTCCTCAAGGTTTCAGAAGTGATCTCAACAATGTCTCAGACTGTGCTTATATTTGTCAGGATACCAAAGTCTGAGATCAAAAGAGATAGGTAATATTAATTTCTCGTGAAATACTTTGGAAACACTTTATGGGTTGCATTCGTTAATATGAGTTAATTACATTAGTTAACAAAATGAACACATAATAATCAATACTTTTACAGCCTTAATTGATCTTGATACATTCAAAAGTTAATTTCAACATTTACTAGAATATTTCTCAAATTAAATCTTGTATATGTTAACATTAGTTAATGCTACTAACAATGAACAGTTGTATTTTCATAAATTGCCATTAACCATGATTAATAAATGCATTATAACAATATTGTTCATTGTTGTTCATGATACCTTATACATTTAATAATGTTAACAAATACAACCTTAATGTAAAATGTTACCAATATTTCCAAGAACAAAATATATGGACTATTCACATTCATTTTATATTGAAGGTAAAACATCTGAGACACAGCTGATACTTAAATGAAACATATGTGCAAACTCCATTTTGTCTTGTGAGCAATGAAACAACTATGACATTTTCCTCTGTGGACCATATTCTTCACCCTCAAAATGCCAAGCATTCCAGGAGAATTACAGAAATTCCCAAAGGTCCATCAAAGGGATCTACTCTATGTTTTGAACACACCACTTGGGTGTTTACATGCCAACATAGCACGCTGTGTCTTGTAAATCTAGCATATTCCCATACACAGCTGATCCTGTACAAATGAGTGGCTTTTATTTACATTACTATAGATGAAGTACTGCTTGATACCCGAATATCAGGAGAAAAAAAGACCCTTAGATTCAAGAATTAACCTGATAACAAATCTTTTATTGTAAAGAAAAACCAAAAATCGAAATACACTCTCAAATACAGCCAAATACAAACACAGGACTTAAGCTTTAGCTGTGAGGCTGTGTGAATGGCTAGCTATGCAAACAGTCGTTCAAGTCCTTTTGTTGGTCTGCCTTACCATTTATTTATGACTTTGAAGTAATTTGTGAGAGTTTTAAATTCTTATCAGCCTATCAAACACAAACGTAGCCCTACTTTAAATTGTATTGAGTGCTAACGGGTCAAGACTAAATGCCTATCCGTACCGTCTATATTGAGACAGAGAGACAAATATAGTGGCTTACTGTGTCAACACATAGTTTCACTCTTTGATCTTGGGCACATGTCCTGCTGTGCATTTTTCTTTCTCTGTTTTAGAGATTTTATAGCTAGATTTTAGTGATTACTGTTAATCGACTTCCCTTATTAAATGCAGTCTGAGTAATTCTACAAAATAGGTGCCATTTGTGTCCCTCTTATACATATGTGTAAAATGACTATATATTGAAGTTAACATTTACTATGTGTTAGTCATTATTTCTAACTTTTCTTTGAAAATTCTTTAGAATGTCTAAAAAAAAAATCAAGTAAATATATTTATTTTTAAATATACCCTTTTTTTGGCCTTTTCCTACCCTTGTGTTTCCTAATGTACTTTTTGTTATTTTCACAAATTCTGATTACAAAGTGAAATATGGAAATTAAAGATAACATTTCATCTTTATTGATATTACTATATATATATATATATATATATACTTTATTTATATTGAGTTGGCATAATGTATTATAAAAACATTTTTTATTGTGTCCCTAAGTTAATATTTTTAATATTTACTATTTTTTAAAAGTAATGGACTTTCCCATAATTAAAATCATGTTAATGACTGTCTCACAAAGCCTACTCTTGTACCAGCTCTACACAATTATTGTCATTGAAAAGGCCTTGAACGTTTAATTAAATCTATAAGCTTTGATAAACAGTCATTTGGATTGAGCTGTTGTCTAATTAGGGGACTGTATTGACAGTGAGTCCATGACCTTGGCTTTTAAAGAGGTCATACCCTATAGGGTACTGGTAGATGGGGCAAGGGTGGATTGTCTAAAATGCCTTTTGCCATAAGCAGTCATCCAGTTCTCATATTATGGCAGCAGCAGAAGTGTCATGACCATTTTGAGCCAAGTGGATTTGGAGTGCCGCCAAACAATAAAAGTATTTGTATTTTTAATAATGAAGTTATAGGTTTGTAAAATTCTAAAATAGTGGCAGAAATTGCCCATTCACAAGTCTAAATTTGGTAAGTTCAATCAAGGAGTTCCTTCTGCAGATCATTTGCTTTAAACTAGAAATTTTGTCAGCATTACCAGCTCAAAACTCGTAAGACTCGTAAGAATTCATAAATTCTGTAATAAGAATTTTTCCTACCCTTGATTTTATTGCGCGAGACGTGGAAAACCAAAAGCGTCTGTCTGACACGTGTACATAGACACAAGACAAGAATGTGTCCTGTGAGAACAGCTCTGAAATCTAACTTTAAAAATATTGACGAACTCAACTGCAAAATGGATTAATGTGTATTATAGTCCAGTGATAGGTTAATGTTCAATGATACTGAAATAAAACAATATATTGACTTCTAAAGTCACCTTTTGACTTTAATCAATTAATCATCTGCCAGAATAATATGATGTATTTGAATTATAATATTTATTTTATGTTATATTTATAATTATTTTAATTATTATATATTGAATCATCTTTATTTTGGGGACTTTCTCAGCAAATATTGATATATGTGACTAATTGTGATTAATACATCAGCATATAATGTAATTCGATAATATATATATGTATAAAGGTGACAGGGCGGAGGGCGGGGCCGGGTCGTGATCCTACGACCTGGCCACGCCCTCCGCCCTGCCAAATTCCTCCCTCGTTCTTTCAGGCTGGGGAGCCCCCGGCCTGACGTACCCCCCCCCCCCCCCCCCCCTTTCCTGGGGAGGGGCACGCCTTCTGTTATCCCCGTCTACCTGGACGAGAGAGGGGACAAGGGGAGGGAAACAGAAATAATTAAAATGTGGGGGGGTACTTCCTGTAACAGTGTAGTATCCCCCAAAAAACACTACAATTTTAAAGAGAGGGAAAAGGCCAACGCAGAGCGGCAGTGAGAGAGAGATGAAAAAAAAACAGACACTTACTTGCCGGTTCTCCGATACGCCGTAGCTTGTTCCTCGGCCACTCCTCCACCATCTAACGGACGACAGCCGCACCTCTCCAGGCAGATCGGAGGCAGTCCTCCAGCCCCTGGCAGACGGAACGCACCGCCGCGTTTTTGGGGAGCCAAAGGGGTCTCCCCTGCCCCTGGCAGCGGTTCTCCCACTCCAAGCGGTCGGTCGCGATCCCCTCCCCGCTCGCGGTCGGCGGTCTCCGACCCCGCCGCGTTTCAGCGGCTGGTAGGGGCATCCTCCGCCCCTGGCAGCTGCTGCTCACTGGATGTTTTGGGCACCATTCTGAGTAAACTCTAGAGACTGTTGTTTATGAAAATCACAGGAGATCAGCAGTTACAGAAATACTCAAACAGCCAATCTGACACCAACAATCATGCCATAGTCGAAATCACTGATATCACATTCTTTCCCCATTCTGATGGTTGATGTGAACATTAACTGAAGCTACTGACCCTTATCTGCATATTTGTTTGTATTGCACTGCTGCCACACGATTGGCTGATTAGATAATCACACGAATAAGTAAGTGTACAGGTGTTCCTACTCAAGTGCTCAGTGAGTGTGTTTGTTAGGTCAAGATTTGAACCCGGTCTCCTTGCAAGCCAATTGGAAACTGTATCACTAAACTACACTTCAGTAATGAACTACTAAGCTTTTTTTCACTGGTCATCTTATTTTGACCTAGGGAAATCAGTGAGCCAGGACTAGTGCCTCTTCTGAAAAAAGTAGGTGCTTGTTGCTCCTGGTCAACAGTGATCTGCAGCAAGAGTTCAAACCTGTTCTAACGACATTACTGGCTGGTGGCGCTTAGTCTCACACCCCTGTGTAGAGTTGATTAACAAGACTTTAGCAGCAGCCAGCACGCGGCCACTTTGATGCAGCATTTGCATCTGCAAATTCAGCAGGGTTACAACCATTATGAAAATTGTAAGCTGTTGTGACAGTGGCCAACAGAACAACTTCCTCAGATCCTCCATGTAGCCACTTCCTTTTTTGAGCTGACTATTTTGGTGATGGCATAGCACCAAGGAGAAAATTTAGTGATAACAGCTGTTTTGTTATTGCAGCAAATGTGATAAGCAACAGGAAATCATCCCAAAGGTTTCAGTGACATTTCAGGTTTCATTTGTTGCCAAAGTTTGAGATCTCCAACACAGAATGATGAGCTCAGTCAAACATTTCAGTCTAACTGTATATATTTAATTCATCACTGAAAAGTTAGATAAAAATTGTTGAATCTAATTTAAAATGACTATTTTACACTTGTGTGTGCTAAGTATTGGACTGCATGATAATGTGAAAATTATAATCACTATTATTCGGTCATTTCAGGTTTTTTTTTTAAAGGGCTGTACAATTTGGAAAAAAAAAATTAAACAGCAGCTTTCATGCTGAACATGGTGTTAAAACTAAAAACTAGTAAATTATTCCTTTTGACCGAAATTAAGTCACGCTTTACTGCCAGTAGAACGAGTTACCCTGTAGGATGTTTGCACTTGAGTTCTCTTTAAGAGATCCATTTTTAAACTATTATTATCATCATTACTTTACTTTAAAAATAAATAAATAAATTAGAAACTAATGGCCAAGCATCTTTGTATTTACGTAAATGTGCAACTGAATAAATCTGGAGAGCTTTAAATGTAATGCAACGGTCCGTGTATATTAGCGACATGCATGAACCGAACCGAAGTCAGAGCAGAGCTGTTTTGAACAAAACACAAAAAGAGTATGAGATGGAATTAATTGTGTGTTTCGTGCACAGAACTGCTCTGAGACAGCTAAAACACTGCATCATAAACCTTGTGTATGTTCCGTGTATGTGTAAAACACTACAGATCAGAGCGGCGCACAGACGAGACATACGATACTCATAAACATCTGCAGCTACGTATTTAGAGCGTGCTTAAAAGTGCAACTTCTAAAGAGAGCGTGAATGGTCAATTGAGTTAAAAATAGACTTTGAAAAAGCTTGTGAATTGGTCTATCATCCATAGACACAGCCTATAATTAATATAAACAAAAAATTGCAACTTTACCTGGCTGATCATTTTCTGCTTGCTAGCTCATCAATCTCAGTAATGCTTAATTAACTGTACAAGGCGGAAACCGTGAACACAGTTAAAATACGATTAATTGTGCAGCCCTAGCTAAGTATTTTTATTGCTTATTAGAGTACTGTGCTGTTAGCATAGCAACATGCTAATGACATTCTATATTGGAATCAGTAGTGTTATTTTGAGTGGCTCGCATGCCACTCATGAACTATGTAGTGCTCCAATTCAGTCACTTAATAGGTTTCATTACAGTTAGTATTCTGCCTTAGAAAGCAGCTGTGTCTGCAGTAGACAGCAAGACAGCTCACTAGGTTTTGAAGCAGAGCTCTTCTGGCACATCTCTTGAATTGGTTTGTCATGAGTGCTGCTCTACCTCAAATTTTGGTCAGTGACCTACTTTGGCTGCCATTCACATTGAAAAGCGAGAAACCTTTGACATAGTTTTCATATTGTACAAAAGAGCGGATAATGGCTCCCACTTCGTTGCCATTCAGCTGCAAGTCTTGGAAAGTAGTTTAAAGAGGTAGAAGGAGTGGTGATGCCACACTGCTCCTGATGTGGAACTTTACAACACACAAGAAATGGGGCTGAGTGTAAAAATGAAATGAACTATGCCCTGTTAGGAAGAATGTCTGGGAGCAACAGTAAGCAATTTGGAGAGATACCTCCTTCCAACCAAAAAACTTTTAGAATCTCTCTTATAAAAAGCTTTGACTTGAGAGCCAAACGATGACATAACCGATTCTGTTACAACACAACCTGCCCACAAACAAAAAATGCCACATCACGGTCTTTGTGTTCAAGGCTTATAACTAGTTTTTAGTGCATACTTCAACATCCGAAATAATTTTATTCATGCAAATTCATGCCTTTATGCCATCATTTGCTGGATTTGATGTAACAGTCAGAATTTGTTTAACTATATATCAAACAAAAGTCATAGCAATGCATTGATGCACAATTCTAAAATCATTTTATTTCAGGTGGACAGAAAAAATTAAGTGGCTGGAGTGCAATTGCAGCCTTTCTAATATAGGTGCAGGTGACCATTGAATTGTTGAATATTATGGGAGCAAAGTTGTGTTTTGTCCCAGCCAGACTGGTATGTTACTGTTCTGAGAACTTGTTGAGGACATTGTCCCACCCCTAGGCCATTTAAGTTAGTGGTTCACTGGTAAATTGCCAGTTTGTCAGTATACCTAATAGCAAGTAGCCTTTCATTTGCATCAGAATTCTCACTCCAGACAGCATTTAACACAAGTTGTCAAACTCCAAAAAGGTCAAAGCAGCACCATAAAAGTTCCCTAAAATACATCAGGAATTCTTGTGCACTGTATTCTAAATCTTCGGAAACAATATGATAGCTTTCTGAGGGTATCCGACTGAAACAATGTGACAACTTGTAATAATTCATACAAGATGATGAAATTGTTAGATATTGATTGATATGAACCAGAGTTTACAAAGAGACGGACACTTTATTTTGAGAATTATTTGAACTGCAGTGTTTTTGTTGTATTAGACTGGAAAGTCTGAAAATAAAAGAACCCTGAAGTGTTTAAACTGGTTCCCGCATCCTCATTTCCCCTGAACCTGACCTGAGACATCGTAATGGTATTCTGGAGTGAAATGAAAAGAGAATTGTGGGGGAAATAGAAAAAGATGGTAAGAAAACGCAGCCATAACGATGATAATAAAGAGAGAAACAGAAAAGTTTGGTGGTATTTCTCACCTCATTACTGCTCTTGGCTGGAGAGACAATGTTCTTCAGCCCAAAATTTTCAAGCACTCTCTCTCTATCTCACACACACATACATACACATGCACAAACACACACATACAACCATTTACAAGGGAGGGTTACTGCTCTGTCCGTTCACCATTAATTCGATTTAGCCTCTGTCAACTAAACTCAAGCTTATCTCTCTCTCCACAGAAAGTCCACATCCGGGCAGCCAAAGCACACTTTTGACTATCAGAGCGTTTGGGATATAAAATCACACCTCCATCATTTAGATGCCTGCCTTGACTCCACATCGCCCCTCCATTTTGTTTCTTTGTGATGTGGGTGGAAAGGGATACTTTTCCCTATGTATTCAGCATGCATACTATCTTATAGTCAAGCTGTATTAAAGCAGTGTGTCAGCACTGTTTCTTTTGCATAAATAGCCATGTCTTCTCTTTACACTATCTTCATCATGGTGAGTCTAATAGGGCATTATTATGAGCAGACAAAATAAGTGACAGCTGGGTGTGAATGTCTGTGTGTGGGTTTAGTAAAGGGGGGGATGTGCGGTTCAGTAGGGCAGAGCAGGCCCATTGGCATTGCAGCTGCAGCGTTACTGGGTCAGTGTGCCATTGTGCTATTCGGCATCACTGTTCTCTCTCGCCCTCCCTCCCACATGCATTTCATGTTGGACATCACGGTTAAAAATGCCAAACTATCCTGGGCAGTCAGCAGGAGCGCGGTCTTCCTTTCTGTCTATAACCTTCAGTGTTTTAAGGGAAAGTTTGTCCAAAAATGAAAATCATGTCTTCACTTACAAACTCTCATGTCACCTGCATGACTTTTCTTTTTTTTTTTTCAAGCAGAATGTCCAAGCTGCTCTTCTCCACACAATGAAAGCGAATAGTGACCATCGCTGTCCCGGTCTCCATCCACTTTCATTGTATGCAAAAGAGCAGATTGGCCATTTTGCTAAATATCTCCATTTGTTTCATGGAAGAAAGAACGTCATAGGGGTTTTTGGCTAAACTATGTATTCCTTTAACCTTAAGGTTACAGAGAGGAATGGCACTGGATTTTGGTATGATTCTGGCATGTCTTGACTAATATAGTAAATAAATATGAATACTATTTTATGCCATCCAATGTTAATAGAAATGAGGATGTTCCCTCTACCTACTGACACAGGAGGTAGCACTTCACTGGGTTACACAATAATGTGTCCACAGCACGGTTAAACAGTGAGAAAAAGTGCAAATTCTTTTTGACACGTGAGCACCCACTGACCTTATTACTATGACAGCTGTAAACAGGTTTGTTTGTGTGGGTTGCACAAATGCAAATACTGAAAACACACTGCTTAATTTAAATTTTAAAACCAGGTTGGCACGGTTGGCATTCTTAAATGTCTCAGCTTTGCACTGCAGCTTAGATACTTTTACAAATGAAATACATTACATTACATTACATGAAATGAATTACAACTTAATAAACTAGATTTTTACATTTTTAAAGAAAACGTGAGTAGAGCTGGCCATGGCAAAATGATGCTAGAATGTTGAGGGCGGTTGACAGGGCGCTGCTATGTGGTTATTAAAGTGCTCTAATTGTTTTTGAGCACATTTCTAAGTGATTTCTAGGGTGTACTGGGTAGTTGCTAATGCTGCATGGTTTCTAAGCATGTTACTATGTGGTTGCTGGCACAAACCCCTAACCCTAATTATAGTCAATAATATTAGCACCACTATTAATAAAAAGCAATAATAACAGTCTTGATTTATATTCCTCTCCTTTTGTTCATTAGTATCTTGCTATAAATAATGCTATAAAATTAACATTTGTTATGCACATTGTTTTGGATCAGTTGTAAATGCGGATGTGTTTCCTATGAAGTCTTATTCACTTCCTCATGCACTCATGTGTGCATTTGTGTGGGTGAAAGTATGTGTTTGGGGAGGGAGCTCTTCCCCATACAGAAAAATAAAAATAACCTTTTCTTTTTCTTTTTTTTTTTTTTTTTTTTTTACATGCGAGTAGATTCAGCCCACGTCCTCACATTTCTCTCTTTTCCTCTCCAAACTCTAGCGACGAACAGCAGAGGACTAACAACAAGAATGGGCAGGAGAACCAAACCCATTAAAATCAAGTGAAAGGCACTGGGGAGAAAGATCTTTTTTTTTTCTTTTTTTTTTTTTTTTAAAGGGAATGTATTTGGAGGGTGGTTGGCCTGTGCCGCAAAAATCCATTCACCCCACTGTCTGTCAAAATGGCAGTGACTCAGACACAGTGGCTGGCCTGCACATTATCTCTTGACTCACCTGCTTCTGCATTGTGTTCCATGTATCAGTCTCCTGCCTCAGGCTATTCGTGGCACCGTCTTTACATGGGCAATCTAGTTAGTTCTGAGTATTACACTGTGAATACAGTGGTTTCATGTGGTGTGTGAAACCAGAGGTGTGTGAGGATTCTGAGCGAGAGAGACCGAGCCAACATTTACACAGTCTGACTCCCGAACTGTGCAGCAATTTTTACTATACCCATTGTTTTCAATTTATGATGTATCATACTCAAATTAATATTCCAGGTTCAATACAAGTTAAGCTCAATTGGCAGCATAATATTGATTACCACAAAAATTACTTTTGATTTGCCCCTTCCATATACAGTATATATATTTTTATTCCATATTTTTTTTATGGAATAATAAGAATATCAAAATGGCCATCTTTTTTCACATTGCTGTAATAAGAATTGAGGGGTGAAATGTGCCTTACCGTCATTTCACAATGTAAAAGAAAATTAATGACCCCTAAAAAATACTTTCTATATGCAAACTATAATTTCTTATTTGTTTCTTTGGATTTTGGAGTAAAATAAGACCAGGGCATTTTCTTGAGATTTTCATAAGAATCACCCTACATCTTCTCTCTGTGTTAACAGAATGCCACTGAAAAAAAAACTAAATGCAAAAATGCTTATTGTATGATGTGGCAGACAACTATAGTAGGTGTTCATACAGCACAGGTTAACCAAACTCACCCTCAAAATTTGGTTGTGAATCCTAAAAATGTAAGGTAGTCACTTCAGTTATAGAATGCAGATGTCACTCTTGTTCATAACAGAACTGTGTGTGAATATATCCACATTTAGCACTGTAAAACTAGACTGACAAACCATATTCTGATGCTCTGAGAATGTAGCAAGAGAGAAAGAGAGTATCTTTTCACAATACACAGAACGCTTTAGCATTGAGCGTAATTTAATTCACAAAACATCTTCTCCATGCAGTAAACAAATCATTTTTCTTATTTGGAGATTGCAGTAAGACAGTTGCTCCACAGTCTCTGTGATAAGAGGGCATGAGGACCGTGTTAGGGGCAAGGAAAATCTGAGGTAGGTGGCAGGTAATAACATTTAATGTAAACAATAATTTACCACGTTTTGCTGTTTAAACAGCCAGCTTTATTGAGGTGTGGTCAGCTCTTACGGAATGACAATGCAAATGCGGAGTAAACACAATTAAATGGCCAGCAGTCGCCTCTAATGTAATATAGGATCTTCCGCTCAATGAATAGCCTGGTACTTACTGAGGCAGAAATGCCTGGGTAAATTTGATCTTGCTGTTTAATGGCTAATTAGCATATTTGCTGGAATTTGCACTTTGGAATTTCCCAGATACTGCTGATATGGCTTGTGGCAAGGAGGTTACACAAAAAGGGAAAGTAAAAGCAGAAACTGATATTGAGAGATGTGACAAAGCGAAAGCCACATTCTGAGAGTGATTGTTGCGATCATGAACTCGTCAAAGGAATTCCCAGTGGATATCACGCCACGGAAAACACCTTAAGCTTATAACACATGTTGGTTGATTTCAAACAAAGTGACTTGTGTACCTGCTTCAACAGCATGAATATTTCTCCTCATTCGTGTGGGGACAGTAGGTGTTTTCCCAACATCAAAATGAAACTAACAGTGTGCTTGCATATTGAAATCAAACTATTATTACCATTGTAATTTTACACTAAAGGGAAGCTAAAGTTAGTAGGGACTTACTACACAAGTAGTAAGTCCCTACTTGTGTTGAAGAAAACCAAAGCTTCATGCCAAAAATGTATTGATTTCTTTCTTCCATGGAACACCAAAGGAGAAGTTTAGCAGATCAGTGCTCTTTTCAAGAAAAAGAAACCATATTGTCACCACAAGTTGTCAAACTTCAAAAAGGTCAAAGCAGCACCATAAAAGTTCCCTAAAATACATGAGGAATTCTTGTGCACTGTATTCTAAATCTTCGGAAAAAATATGATAGCTTTCTGAGGGTATCCGACTGAAACAACGTGACAACTTGTAATAATTCATACAAGATGATGAAATTGTTAGATATTGAATGACTTGAAAGGTAAATTGTTTATTCCCATAAAGAGATCAACCAATCAAAAAACACAATTTCAATTTGACACAATACAGGCATCAAATTTTAGCTAGCCCCATATGCAACACTTTATTTTAAGAAAGGAAATGTCAGTGAACAAATTTAGTAGCTCATTCCATATTTATTTATGCAATACAAATGACTGATATTCTGTATCATGGTTCCTTTGTATTTACAAACCCCTCATTTTTCTTTCTTATGTGGTAGACAGATGTTATTTGGGTTAGGTTTAAGGTATGGGTAAGGGGTTACACTTTATTTTTTAGGTTTCCTTTTGGTTTTGAGGTTTAGGTTTGGGGTTAAATTTAGAAACAAATTTAAGAACGCTTGTTTAAAACCCTGATGTTTCTCTTCTTTGGTACACAACAGTGATTTTCCAATTAAAATATATTTTTTTTAAATTTAGGGTAAGGGGTTTAACTTCATGGTTTAGATTTGGGTTAGTGGTTAAATTTAGGATAAATCGTAATAACTTAATTTGTTAGTTCATTCATTTTCCCGGTGGAAGTAAAAGTGGTACGTTTTTGGATGAACCATCTCGTACAATTATTACAACTTGTCATAAGGTCGGTTGGACCAGTGTTGTCATTATTGACAGAAAATCTCATACTCTCAAATCTCATTCATGCTTCTGCATATTCAAACTTGCCACATCACGAATTTGTGGCATCATGAGGCATTTGTCGTCATTGCCCCCAAAAACCTCTACAATGCATCAGGAACAGAATTTTCCTGCAAGAATCTAAGGTAATTTTAACACAGAGAGCTGCATCAAGACCTCCAGTGAGCAACAAGTATAGGGCAGTGTGTGGTGGCCTGAACTTTGCTTATCCACCAGATACTTTATTATTGTGACATGCCAGACATGCAGGCCTGATGCAAAACATCTAAGAAAACATCCCAGAGCTGAGTGACCTTCTGGCCTTTTTACCCTCCAGTAACTCCACACGAAAGCTTATAGCTAAAGTCAAGATTATTGTCTTGACTTCATCTTTGCCCGACTTGAACAGCTGTCTCTTAAAAAGTGTGGCCATATGGTCCCATTGTCACTGAAGATTTTTATCTCTACTTACTGATTGATCATGGTAGCCAGATTAAAGCAACAGTCATGTTTTGGTTAAAAAGAGAATATGTTCAATGACAAAAAACTCGCCGGTTGTGTAGAAACTCGCAAAACCACCAATAAAACAAATTGTAGGATGTCCCATCTTTCACTGTAACATGTAAATTCTCAAATGACTAGTAAAAGTGTTTGGTCATAGCTTTGGTTCATTAATAGTGGAAAAGGGGATGCTTGTGTTGTCAGTGTGTCAATGTGTGAAACTGTATTGAGTGAGTAATTTGTGATACATCGATTTATGAATCAATACAATGTTACATCTCTCCTCCCCCCACCCCAGCTTGTGATGCTCATCAGTTGCCTTTCTGAATGGAGAACAATAGGGCCTTTTGAGGATATAAATCTCACTCTGTGTTCAAGCATGAAATCTGGGCAACCAAACAAAAAGAGCCATTGAGTGTTGTGTAGAAAAAAATCAAGAAAGAGATAAGATGCCCTATGTTGAGTATTGCAAAAAACAGTCAACTACCTCAAGGCCATATCTGAGAGAGAGAGAGAGAGAGAGAGAGAGAGAGAGAGAGAGAGAGAGAGAGATGCTATTAAGCATCAGAAATAGAGAGAGTTTGGAGTGGGTCACGCACCTCCCCTTAATGTCCTCTCCATGTGCTCTCAATTCTAGTGGGGCAAAGTTTGCTCAAAGGACAGTGGAGCAACATCACTGATTTTTTTATCCAGACAGCTTGAAAGTTTAAAAGTGCAATCCGTCTCAAAGCGATCTGCTCTAATACGCTGAGGGCCGGAATGTGACGTGTTCTGCTAAGTCATTGAGTTGATCTTGTCTAGTGATCGTACACTAAAAATGTAACATATATAATTATCATCGCCCAAACTGATCACACGCTAGAGCTCACATGGTCTTGAGATCATGCTGATCTTTAGCCGGAGTCTCTCGACAAACACACACAGACATGTTTTCAGTTATCTGGTCATCTACAGTTGGATCTTTCACTGTGGATGAAATGATTCCCTCCAAGATCTAAATGCAGATCTTAAAAATATTGGGTGCAGAAAAAAACCCTGTGAGCTATATGGGCAGTAGGACTAGGCGATATGTCTATTATTCACAAGTTATTTGTGATATTTTGCTGGCAATATAAAATTAAGCAATAATGTGATTGCAATTATTTTAATGTGCTTTGTATTTGACCATTACGTTTCCTAAAGGTTTTCCTTGTCTCGCAACTTAAACAATGTAAGACAGATGTTTTATTACCATCTTTGACTGAAACCCCAGTTAAAGGAATACCGGGTTCAATTCAAGTTAAGCTCAGTCGACAGCATTTGTGACATAATGTTGACTACCACAAAAGTAATTTCACCTTGTCCCTCCTTTGAGGTTGAAAAATTTAGGTTACAGTGAGGCACTTACAATGGAAATGAATGGGGCCAATTTTTACTGGGTTTAAAAGCAGAAATGTGAAGCTTATAATTTTATAAAAGCACATTAATTCTTTTGTTAAAACTTGTATTATTTGAGCTGTAAAGTTGTTTAAATCTTAATTTTTTACAGCCGTTTTAGGTTTTATCGGGTTAAGTCGCCATGGCAACAAAGTGGTAAAATTGGTTATTTAATCGGTTCAAACTATTAATCAATTCAAAACTCTGGCAAAACCATGGAATTATTAAGCCTGTATTATTTCAAACTTTTTTTATTATTTTTTTTTTTTTACAGTGTTTACAGACATTTAGAATCTAATGGCTGTTTGGTTGAAATTACAGATCCTTTAATTGGAAGAATTCCTCCTTTTAAGACAATTCAGAGCATATCCATATTGAATATCTCATCTCTGTAGTGGGGGGGGGGGGGGTGCACATATCAGCTCCAAAGCCTGTTTAAGCCGTGAAGATGCAGGGCATCTGGGAAACTCTGAGGAATGTGAACTCTGCTCACTTGACCTAAAGGTCACAATGGTAACCACTGAGCTTTCCAAAAACTCTTAGTTTGGTTGAGAGCAATTCTATCAGACCTCAATGTGACATTTATTCTTCTCTTGGCAAATTTCCCCCAACCCTGCACTGGACTCTTTAAAGTAGACAGAATGTAGTTTCAGTTTAGTCCTTATTGCTCGAGGGCAACCCCCCCCCCCCCCCCCCCCCCCATCCTATGTTCACACCATCACCATCCTCCTCTTTTGCTCCCTGCTGTGGTCAAAACAGAGCTGAACAGTGACTGATAACAAGTTCTCAACTGCCCTGCCTGGTCTGATGTCTTTATCACTGGTATACCAACACACCTATTCACATTTATGTGTGAGATGTTGCTCCAGCTGAGCTATTTGTTGTCTGGTCATGCAGCTCCACAGGAATTGAAACACCAGCCCATACAAAATCCTCCTCTGGATAAAAGATGTGAACTGCAGGCCTCATTATGGAGGAATGCCCTCCAACTTTCGAATGATTGGGTGACAATAAAGGCCTTTCAACCAGCTGATTAGGAAAGTGGAAAGCACGAGTCTGACGCATGGACGATGAGATGATGTGTCCTGACCCGCCATCAAGAATATGAACCACATCACAAAAGCTCCGGGCACAAGAAGCCTCCCTCCTTCTCTGCACTCTGTCACACTAAACCCTAGTAAAAGAGGAGACTATTTCAGTATATGAGCTTATTCATTACAATCTCTCATCTGACACACACAAAACATATTCTGCCCCATTCCCTCCCTCCCTAAGGTGCTGACCATTTTGAGAAAGTAGCAAGACGCAGCTGCTGTGAAAAATTCTTCATGAGCGTTTGGATGCCTTGCATTCCTCTACGAACAGTTTAGACTTCATGTCATTTGACAAGGCCAAGGAAAAAAAACAGTGGGGTATGAGACAGAGAGGAGACAGAATAAGTGAATGGGAAGGAGAGACAGATGGAAAAGAGATTTATGAGGTTAACTGATATATTACATGAGAAAACATCAGACTTATCTTAAACATGACTCTGAAAAGTGATCAACTACTATGTAAAACAGTAGTTGTCAAACGGCAGTTTCCCTTTTCAAATTCATTGGTCACTTGGTAATATGGTTAATACTAAAGGGATATATGGCCCAATGTGTGTGCCATGTGTAAGGCTTGTTAATCAAACTTATCCATTAACAATTTAAAAAAAATGATATTCAGCCTATGTGATGGTGATAATTTTGCATATTGTTGGGCCTATGCAGGTCATTGTAATATTGATTAATTTCAATGTTCGATGCTAAGGACTTTTTAGTATACTTCTGAATAATAAACTGATTTCTTTCTTCCATGGAACACCAAAGGAGAAGTTTAGCAGATCAGTGCTCTTTTCAAGAAAAAGAAACCATATTGTCACCACAAGTTGTCAAACTCCAAAAAGGTCAAAGCAGCACCATAAAAGTTCCCTAAAATACATGAGGAATTCTTGTGCACTGTATTCTAAATCTTCGGAAACAATATGATAGCTTTCTGAGGGTATCCGACTGAAACAACGTGACAACTTGTAATAATTCATACAAGATGATGAAATTGTTAGATATTGATTGACTTGAAAGGTAAATTGTTTTTTCCCATAAAGAGATCAACCAATCAAAAAACACAATTTCAATTTGACACAATACAGGCATTTTTAGCAAATTTTAGCTAGCCCCATATGCAACACTTTATTTTAAGAAAGAAAATGTCAGTGAACAAATTTAGTAGCTCATTCCATATTTATTTATGCAATACAAATGACTGATATTCTGTATCATGATTCCTTTGTATTTACAAACCCCTAATTTTTCTTTCTTATGTGGTAGACAGATGGAAAAGAGATCTATGAGGTTAACTGATATATTACATGAGAAAACATCAGACTTATCTTAAACATGACTCTGAAAAGTGATCAACTACTATGTAAAACAGTAGTTGTCAAACGGCAGGTTCCCTTTTCAAATTCATTGGTCACTTGGTAATATGGTTAATACTAAAGGGATATATGGCCCAATGTGTGTGCCATGTGTAAGGCTTGTTAATCAAACTTATCCATTAACAATTTAAAAAAAAATGATATTCAGCCTATGTGATGGTGATAATTTTGCATATTGTTGGGCCTATGCAGGTCATTGTAATATTGAGTAATTTCAATGTTCGATGCGAAGGACTTTTTAGTATACTTCTGAATAATAAACTACAGTAGTTTCATACTGTGTTGGGCCGCCACTTGAAGTCCAATTTTAAATTTGGGTGCTGAAGTAAAACAAGTTGAGTACCACTTATGTAAAAAAATAACCTGTTTTATACCACAGGTATAAATAAGGGGGCCTGGGTAGCTCAGTGAGGATGTAACTACCACCCCTGGAGTTCACAAGTTCGAATTCCAGGGTGTGCTGAGTGACTCCAGCCAGGCCTCCCAAGTAACCAAATTGCAAGTGAGGGTGGAGTCACATGGGGTAACATCCTCATGTTCGCTATAATGTGGATCTCGCTCTCGGTGGGGCACGTGGTGAGTTGTGCGTGGATGCTGCGAAGAATAGCATGAAGTCTCCACATGTCCTATGTCTCCGTGGTAACGCGCTCAACAAGCCACGTGATAAGGTGGCGGATTAATGGTCTCAGATGCGGAGGCAACTGAGATTCGTCCTCCACCACCCGGACTGAGGCGAGTCACTACACCACCACGAGGACTTAGAGCACATTGGGAATTGGGCATTCCAAATTGGGGAGAAAAAGGATGAGGAAAAATAAATAAATCACATAATCCAGAATATCAAGTATACAGTGCAGGTTAATTGTAAATTCAGTTCCAGAGTACACATGTATACAGGGTGGGTGTCAGAAAAGTTGAAATTAACGATTTTGCTGATATAAAACAAATAGGGTAAAGTTTAGTGTTGTCATGAGGATTTTAATTAATTCAGGGCACATTGACTACTGATAGGTCTCAAATATTTTGGTGTACTTTGGATATATTTTCAATTAGATTGGAGCCCTATTGCGTTCAGTAACCAGAAAGTTCAACAAGTCACCCTGTGACTTGCCATTACCATTTTGATGCCATTTTCTATTTCAATGAATGTGATGTGGTAACAAATAGAGGTTGGACACATAGGGGTCCAGAAGTGGGCGGTAACTTGTTCCTGATTGGCTATATTTGCCGAGACACGCCCATGGGCGGGGCCTTGTGTTATCTTGAAGCGCTGAAGAACTAGAACTGGTAGTAGTAGGTCGCCCTCGACGCACACGAGTGGAAGACAGGAGTGGATCATCTCAAGGTGTCCTCACAAAGGAGAGAGAGAGAACTTCATTCGCACCTTTGGATGCCCACTACGCCCATTGTTCTGGATTATTTTTTTCCCGCCTACCTGAATTTGAGTTCTTTTTAATTTTACTTTATAAACCAAATTGAACATAATGGGATCTCAGGCATCAAAGGGAGGAGTGGCTGTGGAGGGGAAAGCCGCCGCTGCTGACCCGGCTGCCGTCAAGACAAACGGACAGGTAGGCAAAAGACGAAAGGCATAAATCCACCTCACCCTCAGCGACACACCCACATCTGACCAACAAGTGCTTTTCACTGAGAGTCCCGAAAACACCGCGAGCGTTTTTAGCCAGACGAATTAAGTAGAACGTGCTGATTTTGATTCAAAAGAAATACGGTTTAAAAATAAGAAAAATCTGCATTCCACTGGCACGCGGTAAAATTGAGCATTTGCGAGACATCACGCTCGGATGACAATTACATTTATGTTTCATGCTTAAATATGAAAGTGGTTGTTCTCTTACACGATCACAGCATTGAAGTCTTATTTCGAGAGCTTGGAGACCGTCGATGTTGTTGCCATGCGAGCTCCATTCATGTCAGTGTAGGTGGAGGATGCTGCACGTACTCACTATACATGGGTTAACAGCAGGGGTTGTGATCTATCAGGAAGGAATTTTGACTGAAATTGGTATTTGAGAGTTTAGGTAAGAATTAAAATTTTCTTTTAATTACTGTAGTTTTTTTGTTGGATGTTAATTCATTTTTTCTGTTGAGCGCGTGGTGTCCAATTTACAGACGCGCGGTCTTTAAAGTCTAGACATGGGCGCGAGAGTCCACGCTTGGTCAAGCATAAGCGGTTTTATGTTACTAAAAGATTTCTCATCAATGAGTGTACTTATATTTTGTATTCATTTGTGAAAATGCTATTTTGATTTATCGCATCGTCGATGGTGAAATGGTGAATCAGACGCAATGAAATTCTCCATCGTGCTTCGATCGGTCTCCGTCTTTTGTTTCGAAGCTGCTGTCTCGAGTCGCATTTGTTGTGTGTATTTTATATGACTCGGTCGCCCTCGCTCGGTAGTGAGTGGTACTGCAAGGCGTCACCTCGAAGACATGCATTATTTACGTGACCGTCGACGTTTGAAGGGTTCCCCTGATGCATGCGGTATGTTAATATATGTAGGCCTATAGTATGTCTGTATTACAATGAATTCATTTTGAAGTGGGTTTCCTGATGTGAGATTTTCATAAAAATGTATATAAATCTGAATTTCATTCTCTTTCAGGAGAATGGCCATGTTAAGACCAATGGTGACGTCAAGGCAGAGGGAGACGCTGCCACCACCAACGGCTCCGCAGAGGCAGCCAAGGAATCTGAGGCCGGAGCTGGCGACGCCATTGAGCCCGCACCCGCCACAGAAGCGGAAGCAGCGAAACCTGAGGGCGAGGCCACCAAGGAGACCCCCAAGAAGAAGAAGAAGAAGTTCTCCCTGAAGAACTCCTTCAAATTCAAGGGCATCTCGCTGAAGAAGAACAAGAAGAGTGCAGAGGTGAAGGAAGAGGCCGCCGCTCCGGTCGCCGAAGAGAAGCCTGAGGAGAACGGGGCAGCTGCTGAGGAGAAGAAGGAGGAGGAGGAGACCAAGGCCGAGGAGACACCTGCCCCTGTCGAGACCCCCAAGGCAGAGGAAACCGCAGACAAACCTGAGGAGGCTGCTGCCGCCCCCAAGGAAGAGGCTGCTGCACCTGCTGCTGAGCCCACAAAACCAACAGAGGAGACCAGCTCAACACCTGCACCATCCGAACAGGAGTGATTGTACTTCACAAAGGACTTTGTGAACTGTTTTTCCAAGAAAAAAAATATATATTTATATATATGTGTATATGTATACATATGTATATATACATGGATATATGTATATGTATATATACACATGTATGTGAAAAAAAGACTCCTCGTGCCACTTTCTTCAAGATTAATAACAAATGACAGACTAGATTCACTAGTTCACTTCCCTGATAATGGCTCAAAGATCTGGAATTCCGAGTGTAGGCCGATACCTCTTGGAAATGGGATGTCAACGCAGGAGGGAGTTGAGAGTTCGGGGACGGGATCAAGGAGAAGCATCTTTGAAGCCCACCAGTGAATAAGATGTGATGATACAGATAAATTGTGCAAGATTAACATCACCACATTCAATGACTGTTAAAAAAAAAAAGGAAATTGAAAAAGACTTGCCAACTTTCTACATTCCTATATTTTAACCCAAATTTAAGTATTTTGTGGTGTATAGAGAACCATTTTAAATATCCAGAAGACTTTGTCTCGTTTGTTTGAAATCGCATTTTAATTTTCATCTTGGCTTAAAAAAACAAACAAAATAAAAACACATTTGAGCTTGCTATGTTCACATTTGAAGTTTTAAAAGAAGCAGAGTTGTTATGTGTTAAATGTGAGCCTTGATCTGCTTTTTGGTCTCTGTAAATACATTTGACCAATTTTGTTCTTTATTTTGCTAACGTTTAAAGATGTTACTGGTTTTATTGTAAAGTTGATAACGGTAAATAAATGTTGGTTACCTACGTATGGTCAATTTGTGTTTTTCCTTCTCCACAGTGAGTATTATCAAGGGAAAGCCACTCCATACACCCATTATAAATGTGTATTTACACAAGTCATGCATAATTATTGCCACATCACACAGTGATAGAGTATGAGAAGGCACACTGAAAGTAAAATAATCTAGTAGTTCACACATCATTTATTTTTCTTTTAATGCAAATGGCTGAATAAAAGATTAAGACCATAATGAAATAATCCCATTTCAAGTCTAATACCAATCTAAAAAGAACAGATACTCCATTTGGTAGAATATTAAAGACCTAACAAAAAATTATCAAATCAAATAATCAATGGTGTTTTGTAATTATAATTATTTTATTTTTTTAACATTCTTATGCTTCGTTTTCGTTCATGGTTCATTGAACGGATTTTATGTAGCAAAAAAATACATTGACGATTTTGCTTGAAAATAAATTATGCATTTTCAGTGATTAATGATGACGGTTATGATTATTTTCATATACTTCTAATAATATGCCTGTGAAGGATTTCTCTGAGGGAGGATTGTTAATTCTTTGGTCGAGTGAGCGATTCATTTACATAATTTGACAGTTAATTCATGGATGAATTGCTTATACTCTGTTGTTTTTCTCTTTAACGGTCATTGGATGAATAATGTATATCTTAAAAACAAAAACAAACAATTAACCGTATGTCGTTGTCTATCTGCTGTTGTAAACGGCCACTGATTTATCGCTGAGGACAAACGTAAGCATATGGCGCCATCGTGTGTTAAGTAGAGGTATGTCAGTAATCTTCTTCTCGAGGCACATTTGTAGAGTTTAAACTGAGCATTTTAGAATTAAGAAGTTTAGAAATATGATTACTGTGTTATTAGTAGTTTTGGGCTTCTGAATGAGACTGTTAAAGCAAATGTTATTAGTTGGAACAGTACTGACATGTTATTGCCATGCACATCTACTATGGAAATATATTTAAAGGGATAGTTCATCCAAAAATTCTCTCAAAATGTACTCTCCTCATCCCAGATATGTATGACTTTCTTGCATTTGCTGAACGGTGGCCAGAACGTTGAAAACCAGGGCCAAAAACCACATGAATGCAGCATAAGCTTGAGTAACAGCCGTCTACGAGAACCCTCAAAATAAATTTTTAACAACAGAATCCAATAAAAGTTTATTGTTTGTGGACAATTTCTGCCACCACTTCCATGTGTGACGTAAACGGTGATGTTGTCAAAGGATTGTTCTATTTCTCACCCACACCTATTATATCGCTTCTGAAGATAAAGATTGAACCACTGGAGTCTTATGGATTATTTTTAATGCTGCCTTTATGTGCTTTTTGGAGCTGCAAAGTTCTGGCCAACGTTCACTTGCATTGTATGGACTTCTAAAATATTCTTCTTAAAACCTTTGTCATACAAATGGTTGGGATGGCATGAGGGTGAGTAAATGATGATAATATTTTCAGTTCGGTTATAAATTAATCTAAATTAATCTGTTATATGCAAGCAATAAAAACCAAATACCAACCATATTTTAAAACTAAGAGCTCTAATTTGAGTTTTAAGCAACTGAGTGTGTGTGTGTGTGTGTGTGTGTGTGTGTGTGCGGCTTCAAGAGAGCAAACAAACATCTGTGTTGTACTTCATTTATGTTGTTCTTTATATCTTTCATATAAATTTTTATATTTACTTGTTTCTTTACATTAACTTTATATATACATTTTTACTTATTAACTTTCTTTTTATATTGTTTTTTTGCTCGTTCTATGCATTATTGTTTCTGTTTAACCTAATGTTGTGTCAAAGTCCCTTTCAAGGAAGGTTAGTCCACTCTGCGGCCATCTTTTCTGCTTGACCGGACAGTTATTTTCTATTGATTCAAACGGCATATAGATACAGCTCCTATCTACTTAAATGTGGAAAGACCGGAGTCTCCAAAACGGTTGGTCATGACTACGATCAAAGAACATGTTTCAAATCTGCAGTTAAATATGACAACAAACGTACCATAAATTGTGCTTCTTTAGATCAGATTGCGTAAATAAATAAAACAATCTTTTTTTTCATTTTTTTTTTTCAGGCTTGACCTGCTAATGCGCATGCATGTTTTCGAGATAATTGACAGGCATGTCAATGTCTGTATCTAAAATGTGATTGACTTTTTTACCCCCAAAGCGGGAGATCCTTTGCTTTATACGCCATTTTGAGTGTTCAAATTTCTGACAATCATTTTAATACAACAAGTGCTCCGTCTTGGGCTAAAAAGTATGTGTTTGTGTGTTGTGTTGTATTGTCTTCACAAGTTAGAGATTAGGATTTGTCTCCATGTCAAGGTCTTCAACATCACAAGATGATGATGTGACATCATTTTCCATTTTCTTTGCTTGCATTAATAACACTTGTTGAGTTTGTGCTGGTCAGATGATGTCATAATGAGCAAGTAGAAATAAACAACTAAGATTATTCAACAAAATTCTGCTTACTTTTACCTGCCGACTCTGCCTAGCTCTTGGGCTGGTAGAAAAGTTAGCACAGCAAACTTGTTGATGTTGACTGGTTGAACTCTGAAATTGGGATATCTAGTGGAAGACTGGTTATAGTAAAACGGCAGCACGCATTTTGATACAAAGATAAATATGCAGTATAGAGTGCTCTAAGTCACAGCAATATATTTGGTGAAGAAAAGCCACGTAAGATCAGAAAGGTGATGCAAGACAGATATGCAGCAATGTCATTATCACGTTTAAGAGATAGTTCACCCCAAAAAACAAATTCTCTCATCATTTACTCACCCTCATGATATCCATGTTGTGTGACTTTTTTCTTCTGCTGAACACAAATTAAGATTTTTAGAAGAATAATTCAGCTCTGTTGGTCCATAAATGCAAGTAAATGGTGACCAGAACTCTGAAGATCCAATAAGCACATAAAGTCAGCATAAAAGTAATCCATAAGACTCCAATGGTTTAATCAATGTCTTCAAAAGAGATTCAATTGATTTGGGATGAGAACAGAACAAAATGTAACTCCTTTTCCCCTGTACATCTTGACAGCAGTCTCCTTGGCTATCATGATTTCAAGCTTGATTATACTTCCTTGCACCATAGTGCTCTGCTACAGAGATTTTCTATATAGAGATAATAACCTCCACATTTTAACAATAAAGAGAGCGTAACGGTCAAATAGTGTGTTATGACAGTAAGTCACAGTTTGCAGACACCAAACAAACAAAAATGGGGAGAACCGGAACACCAACCTGTGACAAAATTGTCAGTGCTTTTTTTTTTTCATATAAAACAGCTATTTTATTGTAGTAAACTCCAAACATAGTTTTTCCAAAAGGATTGTTTGGTGTTAAACGAGTTCAAGATTAGAGGACAGGCGATCAATTCATTAAGTGATTAAATGATTCCTCACAAAAGCAGTTTATTCAGCGTTATGAAGCATCTCCTCTATAGACATCCATTAAAAAAGAATGGGCTCTTGTCTCCTCACCAGTGTGCCGGCCATATAATGTCAATGGGAGCGCTGTGTTATGCTATTCTATGCTAACCTTGTGGGCACCCCCTTCAGATGGGCTCTGCTAGTACTCAGCACATGAGTCAAAATCTTGGAAGTTTAATCAAGCTTGAACTCATGATCGCTGAGGAGGCTGCTGATGTCAAGATGTATGGTTATATTTTAGTCTGTTCTCACCCCAAACTGATTAGATTGCTTCAACGTGGATTAAAGCACTGGAGTCTAATGGATAACTTTTATGCTGCCTTTGTGTGCTTTTTGGAGCTTTGAAGTTCTGGTCACCATTCACTTGCATTGCATGGACCTACAAAGCTGAGATATTCTTCTAAAAATAATGTGTTTAGCAGAAGAAAGAAAGTCAAACACATCTGGGATGGCATGAAGGAGAGTAAATGATAGGAGAATGTTCATGAATTTTTGGGTGAACCTACTACGAATGTGTATCAGAAAATACGTTTTTGTTTTTAAGATATTTTCTGAAAAAAAAAAGAAAAGAAATGACATTCTCACTGCCAATATTACACGTTTGTCATATTTGCAGGTATATAGTGGTGGGCATTTAAACAGCTGTTGAGTTAGACTCAGATACTTAAGACAGCAAAAGAGACGATTGGTAGAGACTCTCTACTGTCACGCCCCCGTGAGGAAATCTGAACTGTGATTGGCTCATAGAGACCCGTGACAAGTTGCTAGTGAAGTTCCTAAGTGTGAAGAAAGCCCGGCAGGCGCAGGCTGTAATTGGAGAGTAAAATGGCGCTGAGTTCTCAAGGAACAAAGAAGAAAGTTTGCTATTATTATGATGGTAAGAATGGCATTGAAAGTGGCGTAACATCGAGCTTTTATTACCAGAGCAATAAAGCGCGGTGTCTGTTCTGGATCAAATCTGTCCCGTTGAGTGCGGGTGAATTGTCAGCCGGGTTTAGCCACACCGCGAGCACAGTGCTAATGCTAGTGTTAGCATCATGTTGTTCCGATGGACATTGTTAGCAGCAATACTATAGCACAATTTTGGCTCTTTTTTTGCAAGTTAAATATATACGCGTTAAATTTAACGCATGCATTATTTATCTCACGCATATAGAGAGTCCGATTAACTGTTAGCTTTGTGAAACTCGACAGTAGTACTGAAATGAGCCTCTTGCAGTTAATGATGCCTTTATTCCTTAGCATTGTCAACTCTGAGCGTTTAGGAATGATACTCGAGTTTATAGTGTGAGTTTTTATCTTTTTTGAAAATTATGCTTTAGATTGTGATTAAATGAATAATCAGGTTGAAGCTTGCAGCATGCTTTGCCTCTGTAGTTCTGGGCCTGTTGCAGAAATTGATTGAATATCTGGGTCAGCAGGACGGATATTCCATAAACCCAGAATTAATTCTAAAGTTATTTTCCACTCTGGGTTAATGAAAGCAATTGCGGCTTGTTTCCAATACAATTTGTGGATATGTAGAGGGATCTGTATTTGTGATTGTAATGTACTGCATCTTTTTGCCAGGTGATGTTGGGAATTACTACTACGGACAGGGTCACCCCATGAAACCCCACCGAATACGCATGACCCACAACCTCCTCCTTAACTATGGCCTCTATAGGAAAATGGAAATTTATGTAAGAAGAATACGTCATTTTATTTTTACATGATATTTGAGGACAAAGTTGATTTTGATTACTTGTTTGCATGTTCAGAGGCCTCATAAGGCCAACGCTGAAGAGATGACCAAGTATCACAGTGACGACTACATCAAGTTCCTCCATTCAATCCGCCCAGACAACATGTCTGAGTACAGCAAACAGATGCAGAGATGTAAGTTTTTACGTGTCACTTTGCTCAGAATGACCACGTGTGGTCTTGCCTTCACGCATGATAAAACGTATCTTAAATCATTTGAAGATTGAAGTAAAATTTTAAATCTCAGCCGTATTGGAACTGACTTTTGAAACCGGAAAATAGTTTTCTGTTTCATGGACATGCATTAAATGTTATGTGTTTTTGTCCCTGCAGTTAACGTAGGGGAGGATTGTCCTGTCTTTGATGGCTTATTTGAATTCTGTCAGCTCTCAACAGGTGGTTCTGTTGGTAAGTGTTTTTTGTTGTTGTTGTTTTTTTTTTACAATCCAGAGTAACTACGTGTGTGTGTATCGGCATGGCTGCATTTTTCAATCTTATCTAACACTACATCCTCATCATTCTCAGCTGGAGCAGTGAAACTCAACAAACAGCAGACAGACATCGCTATTAACTGGGCAGGAGGTCTTCATCATGCCAAGAAATCTGAGGCATCCGGTTTCTGCTATGTAAATGACATCGTACTGGCCATTCTGGAACTTCTCAAGTATGCATTTCACTGAAAATCAATGATGATCACTACCGCAACATATAAATAAATTATAATATATATATATATATATATATATATATATATATATATATATATATATATATATATATATATATATATATATATATATATATAAATAAATAAATAATTTGCCCCAGAGATGGCCAAAGCAGTTGTGTCTGAGGGATCTTCTACCAAAATATGAAACTATTTTATAGTGTTTATCAATCGAGTGCAGTTGGAAATGAATGTTAAAAGACCATCTGTTCCTTTTGAAGCATAATGACAGCGGATCATTTTTTACATTCAAATAATTTTTATATTTTGTTACATTCAGGTAAGATAGCAAGTATGGGGGCATAGAAGCCCTTGTGACTGAGGAATATTACTGAATGAGGGTACAGGGGTGTCCCATGAGAGAAAATGTAAAAGTATGAATGGACCATTTTTATATTTTCATTAAATTGAGAAAGACTACGCTACAAACTAGTAATTTTATTGTCATGTGATCCATGCCAGAGATTACATCTGATTTATTTCACAAAATTAGAACAGAAATCTACTTGTTTAATATTAAATCTCTGATTAATCAAATCATGCTGATTAATAAAAACGTTGGTCTAAAGGTGGAACTACGTTAACTTGTGCGGCACCTCATATTTACCTGCAAGCAGGAAAAAGAGGCAACATGTGCAGAGCGGGACAGGGCATAAATTAAGTGTGTTTTGTGCTAAAAATATTCAAGAATGCAGTGCAGAAAAACCAGATCTGGTATACACAGCACTGTTTTGTTGTGCTGCTCACTAGAGAGAATGTGATTGTGCAACCTTCATCATGATGTCTTAAATTGTATAATTGCTCTCTGGATATCAGCATCTGCCATTAAAAAAAACAAACATTTGTTGACCACTAATAATGATATTGTAATGCTGTATTTCATATAATTCATAAGTGCATACTGCATCTGTACAAAGAAAATCCATTTAGTTGCTGCTCACACTTTGACATTTTAATCAAAGGCTTTTGTAAATCTCTCTCTCTCTCTAGGTACCATCAAAGAGTCCTGTACATTGACATTGATATTCATCATGGTGATGGAGTTGAGGAAGCCTTCTACACAACAGACCGTGTCATGACTGTGTCCTTCCACAAGTATGGAGAGTATTTTCCTGGTACAGGAGACCTCAGAGTAAGTCCTTTTTCAGTGACCTACTTTAGAAAGGTTTTTACTTATATTTGAGTTTTGAGATTTTAATCCAGCCACTGCTGTTGCGAGGAACCACTTTTAAACATGTGCATGAAACTAAATATTCCCTATTTTCTGTTACAGGATATTGGTGCAGGAAAGGGAAAGTACTATGCTGTGAATTACCCACTCAGGGATGGTATAGATGATGAATCGTATGAAGCCATATTCAAACCTGTAAGTTTGTAAATATTATGTCTTCCAAAAGATCTAAAACTTGCTTTAAAATAATCTTGAGATATGATTGTCAACTTTAATGATCCTAATATTGAATTACAGAGAAATTCATGTATTTTTAATCATTACATGTTTGTGAATGTGCCACAGATCATGGCCAAAGTGATGGAGATGTACCAGCCGAGTGCTGTGGTTCTGCAGTGCGGTGCTGACTCTCTGTCTGGAGACAGATTGGGCTGCTTCAACCTTACCATCAAAGGTACTGCAAAACACCACAAACAACAGTGTTCATTTTTGTCAAAGCCTTTATCTTTTGGCAAATGTGTTTTTTAATTTTGAAATCTTTTTATACATTTTAGTCAGTTTGACTCTAAATTTACATCTAGTTTTGCATAAAATTTGTCAACAATTTTAGTTGATAATGTGCAAAATGGCAAAAAAAAAAAAAAAAACCATGGCAAATTGTAAAAGACTTCAATCAAATATTTTTGGTAAAAAATCTGTGCATGACACCTCGGAGACCCCAGCATGCGGCGGCTCATGCTACTCCGCGACCCACACACAATTTACCACAAGCCCCATTGAGAGCAAAACCCACTAATCGCGACCACGAGGTTACCCAATGTGACTACCCTCCCAAGCAACCGGGCCAATTTTGTTGCTTAGGTGACCTGAAGGGAATCACTCTGCACAACCTGGATTTGAACTCGTGACTCCAGGGGTGATTGTCAGCATCTATGCTTGCTGAGCTACCCAGGCCCCCTCAACCAAATATTAAAAAAATATATATAAACAGTTATTAAATCATGTATCAAACATATTAAAGATGTCAACATCTAAAACCTGATCTCTTAAAAAAAACAAAAAAAAAAAACAAACAATGTGTTAAGTACTAGCTACTAATGTAATGTAAGTGAGCTAATTAACTGGTTAAGCTCAAGCAGGGAAGTCTTTAGATTTTTTTTCTTCATATATAATTAAAATTGCTGCATCATCATTATGCATCTTTTTCTACTTCATTATTGTTGAAAAAACCTAAAACCCTTCAAACATATTCATCAGTTATTTCTTGGAGAGATTGAAACTGATGTACAGTTGAGGTAACTGAGGTAACATATGGAAATATGAGTAACCTCAGGAGACTGATATTTGTGTAAAACGGACTAACTGACAGTTTACTGTCTAATTGAACCCCTCCTCTTTTAGGTCATGCTAAATGTGTGGAGTACATGAAAAGCTTTAACCTGCCCATGCTCATGCTGGGAGGTGGAGGCTACACCATCAGGAATGTGGCCCGCTGCTGGACCTTCGAGACCGCTGTAGCACTGGACAGCACCATCCCAAATGGTGAGACACTTACAGCTGTTAGTTTGTTCATTTTTGCAATGGGTTGTGTTTTTTTGGATGGTAGGTATAATTTATCCTGTTCTTTTGTTACATCAGAGCTCCCGTACAATGACTACTTTGAGTATTTTGGACCTGATTTCAAACTCCACATCAGCCCCTCCAACATGACCAATCAGAACACAAATGACTATCTGGAAAAGATCAAGTAAGTGGGATGAATAGCCATGCCAAAATAAACAAGTAGAGAGTGCTAGGTAGATGACTAAGATTGTGTTGTTTATGGCTGGGTGGTATAATAGCATACAGGTATACTGTGGTATAGCAAAATCTCTAATATCAGATCACAGCATATTTCTACCCTCACATATATATATATATATGCGCGCGCGCAGCACTGCATAAAAAAAATCTTGTTGATATTACAACCATTTTAAGAGTAGGAATTAGGTATGCGCAGTTTCGAGCAATTTTGTAGTGGAGTAAACGATTTAAAATAACAAGTATGACGTGAAATGTATATTTAGTTTTTTTTTCTATTTTATTAAAAATAAGGTAACTTCAACAAACTATGCTTTTCGTTTGGAAAAAAATGTAACGATATGCATTAATAATAAAATTATTTTGAAGTAAAAAAAAAATGTGCACTCACCCAGAACTTAGAAACCAATGCTGTCTGTATTGGGGTAATGTACATAAACTCTACATTAGCTATCACATTTTTAGCATTTCACATGTTGTTATTCATAAAAACAAGTGAAGTTTTTTAAAAATGTGCACATACATACTGGTCTGTTAAGTTTCCGAGTTTCTCGTACAGCTTTATAGTTTCTTTCCACCATAAAATCAGATCCTCTTCTGTTTGCTTGCATGATTCTAAGAACTGAATATTGAGTAGAATTTAATAAGAATCAAAATATTACAAGTATTGCTAGTGCTACACTAGGCTTTGCTTTCAAAAGCAAATATACCAGCATGTATTCTCTCATCAAACACCTCAACGACACATCCACTGCGCCCCCAGTAGACACAATTATAACTGTGAGACTCAGAAGTAAAGTACAGGATAATTCAGCATTGTCCAAGGCAGGAAATGTGCAAAGAAAATCAATTTTTAATATTCAAGTAGTGGTTTTAAGAGACTAGCTGATGCGGAACAAGTAGTCAATTACTATTGCACATCCCTAGTAGGAATAGCAACATATGATTCACTGATTGTTTTGATTTGGTTTGAATGCTAGTTGTACAGCATATGCTGCTGTATCAAAGTGATTTTGGTGAGCTGATCTTTCCTTGAACACCTCTAAATATTTTGTGCCCGTCTTGTTTCTTTCTTTTTCCATACAGGCAGCGTCTGTTTGAGAACCTGCGAATGTTGCCACACGCCCCAGGTGTGCAGATGCAGGCAATCCCTGAGGATGCTGTTCAGGAAGATAGTGGAGATGAGGAGGACGACAAGGACAAACGCATTTCAAGTTAGTACCACCTCACTGTCCAGTCGCTTCCCAATGACTCATTCTTCTATCACTGCCTCATTTTCAGATGAATGACTAAATTAAATGTTTATTCTTGTCCCACAAGTCCGTGCCCATGACAAGCGGATAGCCTGTGATGAGGAGTTCTCAGACTCTGAGGATGAAGGACAGGGCGGCCGGAGAAATGCGGCCAATTACAAGAAGCCTAAACGAGTGAAGACTGAAGAAGAAAAGGATGGAGAAGAGAAGAAAGGTGAGCCAACAGGTACAGCCAATTTCCTTCATATTTGATTCAAACCTATTAACATGAGAAACAGCCATGTCTATCACTGAAAGAAGTCAGTTTTAAAACATATGAGATAATGTAGCATGGATAGTGTCACAATTTCTCTCCCAATCTGTACCAGATGTTAAAGAGGAGAAAGCTCCAGAAGAGAAAATGGACACAAAGGGGTGAGTTATCTCATGTTATGCATACAAATAAAAATGTATTAAATATCAAATATGTTCTGATTGACTTTGGGTCAGGTCATGCAACTTTCTGACATTTTTTTTTATTATTGTTGCAAATCACAATGCATTTGAGAATTGGTGACTTTTAAAACTATTTAAGCAGTGTTGACCTCTAATGTTTCTACAGTGTTTTAAAAACATTTTTTTTTTTTTTACAGGCCAAAAGAAGAATTAAAACCAGTCTGAAAAAAGGCTGCTCGGTCATCACGGATGCATGAACTTTCGTTGACATACACATTTATCTTCACACGTCAAACATGCTTGATGTTAGCCCCAGAGCTAAAGACTGTAAATTATTTTGTAAGACTCATTTTACTATTTGTAATCTAATGAAGCAGTATAAAGGTTTTTTTACATTATAAGTGTGAAATTAAATATGTACTTTGTTCTTTTAGTGCTTTGAAAACTTTTTTTCTTCCTTTTTCCATAACTTTGTTACTGTTTTACCAACAATAGCACCTCAAACAGGACCAGAGACAGCACAAATATTTCTCTCCCATCACGGAGGTCCCCTCTTTTAGAAGTGGTTTTAAATCATGGACTCGCACATATAGGTCTCCTTTTATTTGGTTTTGATTTTCACTGTGGATGCTGTTTGTTCAGTGTCCTTTACCTCGTTTTTATTAAGGTGTCTGTATTGATGGCTGTTCTGAACTTCCCCTGTCTGGTGGGGCATGGCAAAGGCTTGCTGTATTGCTGTTAGATTCCAGATTTCTTTTCTATTGTGGTTGCGCTAGCAAGTCAGTCACATTGCTGACCGGATTTAGCCATTTGGAGTTCCAGAGTTCTGTGGTTGTGAAATGTCCTTATTATAACAATGACTTTGTTAAAGAAAATAAATAAATAAATCTCTGATGTTTCTATATTTCATTACTTCATAGTTTTAATTGTGCAATTACTCTTGAGAACTTAGAACCAAAGAAAGTGATGCTCATCTTCTATTTTTACATGTTTGCAAATTAAGCAGGAGAGCAACGGTGTGGGTCCAAGAGTAAAAATCCCATTCTTTTTCCTAAGGGAAACTGATTTTGAATAATAACTTGGTGTTCTCACTTTTTTTTTTTTTTTTTTTTTACTAATTCACACCCAGAGTTGGCAGCGTGGTGATTTGGCCTTCACAGTTGAGGTGTGAATTAATTTTCAATAGTTTAAAGATCGAAGTTTGCTTATACCACAAACATTTACATGTAGTATATGGAATCTAGTCATAAAATGGCATTAGCTTTAAAATGCAGAACGTCGTGAAATGAATGTTTCAATGCACAATTAATCAAATTAAAATTTGTGATATGACAGTGTAATTATTAAACTGCAGAAGTCTGTTATTTAATTGAATAAATATGTAATCTGCAAGTGATACTCTCTTCAAAATGAACGTGTGAAGCCGGCCGCTCATACACTAACACCTCATCATGATCATTGCTTGTGTGTGTGTGTGTGTGTGAGTGAGATGACAGAGCAGTGCACATCAAATACAGACTATGTATTTAATTAAATCACAGCTTTACAGGAATTAATAATCAAAAGTAGCAAAATCCCTATCTGGAGGTGATACTACTGTCAAAACCACAAAGAAACTGCTAAATAAAAGCTTGATTTAAATGAATGCATACACAAATGAAATATTAGACATTTTGGGCACATAAAATGTCCTGGAAAATTGTGCCTTGAAAAGAGTGGGCATCATCTTACACCTTTAAAGACAGGCCTACCATTAGCTCGGAGGTTGTTAATTGTTGGGACGGCATCTGCTTCTGTCAAAGCCATTAAAAAAAAAAAGCGTTTAATATAAGAATTTGTGTTGGTTAACTACACTACACATGATCTTGCATAGAAAGGCCCACCAGAGAATCCTGTTAAACAAACCGTAGCAGTAGATCTCAGCAGCGACCGCCCACTCTGATGATGCACTGTGAAATGAGTCGGTCTTCCTTCACTCTCAAACTACTTATTTGTACAATCCTGAATATTTTGCTAACTTGATTCTACACAACATTAAATCAATAGTTTTATATTTTTCCAGAATTTGTTTTTTATTGTCATTCACAATGCATTATAGGATTATATTTAATGCCTTCATGAAAGTACACTTGCACCTTTTTAGCCAATTAAATAATTATATTTTTTGCTTTCAAAGTTTGTAATGTTGGGATTCACCTCCAAGCTGGTTGGTTTTATGGCTTAAACTCTTCTGAAAAGAAAAAAAAAACTTCCAAGATGGCTAAAAAAAAATGTAGATGGACACTGTTACATTCCGTTTGTCCAACCATATCAGTATTACAATATCGGTTTAATAACAGTGATGGTGTGCACAATTTGCACATCTATTCTTTGTGTTAATAGACAAGCAGTTACAAAATAAGCCCATTTATATCTCAAACCCAGTTTATTCAGAATGTTAAATTCCTTAAATACACGGCCTGAAATTATTTAAATGCAATATATGTATGAGCCCCGTGTAGTCTCCGATGTTAGGGTCTGGTAGTCAGATGTTACAGAAGTGTTGTTGAAAGCGGGTGGTAACAATAGCTACTAAGCCTCAAGCTCAAAATCGAAGTAATGGGGATCAAAGTAATGAATTCTGACATAACCATCCTCTCCTCCACTGCTGTAACTGTGAATGAGAAAAAGGCAAGTGTAAACATTTTGATCTGAGAAGTCTATATAATAAACCAGGTTAACCATGTTTAGCTAAAAGCATTATCCATTTATTGTAGACGACTTGAAGGCAAATAATAACACAGTAGCTTCTAAAAGACTGCAAAGACTTCCTAAGAATCTTTAATAAAAAAATATGAATTGTAATTAATATTCACTATTAACATTTCACAATATTGTTAGAAAGGTTGGCAATTTTAACCTTTTCCCATCTGGATGGAATGCCACACAATTGATGGGGCCAAAATGTCCCTTCACACGCCCAAACTCTTCTTCATAGGCTGCATGGAAAAACCTGGAAATATTTGTGAGAGCACACTAGTCATAGATCAGGAACACAGTTCTGACAGTAATAGAGGCACATGTTTGCTCATACAAGGATTTAACACCTAAATGAGTTAACATTTAAATAACATTTAGGTAATTTATGCATATGAACTAATAGAAAGCAAGACAGTGGTCCTCATTCATGAACTGTGATCAGAACAAATTTCAGATTTGCACAGAGTCCCAATAGAGCTGTTCAGAAGTGACAGAATAGATTTTTGCAGATAAACGACAGTTTCAAAACAATCATTGGCACCGATTAATCAGTAAAATCAATCTACCTCTACTATCAGCCTTATTAAACAGAGAAAACACGAGTGATTTTGAGACTTGCAGAATATTATTTGAATGTTTATTGAGTACTAACAATTATTTTTGATAATCGATTAATCTTTGATTCATCTGATCAAAAGCCACATTTTATTTCCATTATTTTATTAACATTTATTTAAAAACAAAATAGTAATAATTACATTATTGTGTATTATTACACGGCGGCCTAGAATACTCTATTCTGATTGGTCAATGGCGTCATCTAGTGGTCTGTTATTGCTCTGTAACAACTGCAGCTTTTGTTTTTGGCACAAAGTTTAAAGTGAGTTTCTTTTTTGCTGAGTTTCTATATAACATTGGATAAATGGGTTATTTTTGATAATCTAAACATCTGGAACCTTTTGAAATTGAGTTTTTTTTTTTTCTTAAAGGTCCTGTGGGAAATCCAACTAAAATTTAAGTTAGAACATTATGACAGTACCCATGAGTAGACTACTTTACTGAGTTGGGACTGTGCTTCTAGTGAAAGTTTGTTCCCAACTCCACAACAGTTATTTTTTTTCTTTTCATCATGCTCTCAATTATTTAGATAATATTTAAAAACAGGATGTCAAACCAGGACAGTTTGCTTCCTTATATCAAAAATCATACAACGGAAAATATAAATACACACAAGGAAAACTTTTTCCATTATTTGTTAATAATCCTTAAAGATTCAGACTTTAAAGTCCTTTATTGTTCTTGCCCTTATGTTTAGCATACGTCTTTCATTTTTTTAACAGTGCATTTGTAATAATAAATAACCACAGGTAAGACCATGGATGGCCCCTCGTGTGGCTATTCTATATGAAAATAAAAAAAATTATTATTACAATTTATTATGGAAAATGACAGCCTAACAACTTTTAGAAACACCACATTTGTAATGGTCTAATAGATTCCTCATGAGACATACAAAATGATGGTATTTAAAAATATTTCTGGTATAGTTTACTGAGATCAATTTTAGCAGTTTACAAAGCCTTGCAATTTATGTTGGCTCCAGTGTTGTCTCTCTTTCTCATCCATCCTGTATAGTCATTTAAGAGGTTTGACTTCCTCCACAGTGCTTTAAAAGTACAAAATTCTCAGTCGAATTCACAAGTAGCATAAATTTTGTGGTGCTCCAGAGACAGGATAGCGCAGAGCAGATTATTTACATGAGTGGTTGGATGGATCACGCGACATGCATGTTAAACTAGGCATGAGACACAGATTCGTGTTTCAGATGAAAAGCATTTAGCGTTTGCGTCGGAACGCAAGATGAATATTATTAAATTTGATTCGGTGGCACGAAATTTCACATGCCGGTTGCCACAAACATTTAAATGTAGTAAAAACCTTTATTAAACGGTACAGTTTAATGAAATTAAATGTGCTCCCTTTCTCTGTTAATGCAGATGCATGCAACGCAAGCTTGACAAAGACTCGCTTGTGAAGTTTTGCAAGATGGAAATATGCACCTGATTTTGAATTCATGATATTTATACATTGTAAAACATAACAGTAAAATGCAAGTTATGCACTGGAGAGTAATAATTCTTTAGTGCATCAAACAGCACACACACACACTCTTTCAACGCAACTGACACAGCAACCGCTCCACATTAAACCATATGCTTATGATATTTTTGTGTATGAAGTGTTTAACATAGTGCTCCTGTTCCACCTCAACATGTCTCCACCATTTTTCAAACAAGTTTCATCATTTAAGGGCATCACTACTGTAAATTGTCATCACTGACGGAGCTCCCAACTAGTCGATAATGAAATCCGTTGTAGATGATTTCTACTAATGATTATGATTGATTTTATCGATTAGTTATTGCAGACCTACTGGAATCACAGACTAAAACACAAACCTGGCCTCGAATTTGCCAATCCTTGTAGAAGTGGTTGTGACTTCCATGGCCTCCTGACCACCTCCCATAACCACCTGAGCAAAACACAATGAACAAATGTTAGAAATGTAGTGGTCTAACCCGATCTGCTATTAGTTTAAGAACACAAATTATTAGCAAAACTACAACACAAGGGAAATGCAACACACATTGGACAAGTCATCAAAATATACAGCTGGGGCATCAAAACAGACACCACACTCAAAGGCTCCTAATTTCTAATAGATAAAAGCATCACACAATTAAGTGGTTAAGGATCCCTTACGTGGTCCATGTTGGGTGAAATGGCTGAAGAGTTGACAGGTCGCTCCGTCTTGAAAGTTTTGATGTGGTCAAGTGTTGTTGAGTCAAACAACTGCAAAATAAAGGACTCTGTAAGTTACATCTAGATAAGCATTATTCCAGCCACAAACAACCATTAAACACTGACTCGAATTGCCATTCAAGTTTCATAACAAACCTTAGCAGTACAGTCTTTAGAAGCACTAATGACCATTGTGAGATCCACAGATGACTGGATGTCATTAATCTGCTTGGTGTGTTCCTTTGCAGTCTTCAGAATGTCCCCTGACTAAATAACCAAACACATACTAATCTTTAGACAACCAACATACACAAATAGTCCACTCAATAATGTGCAAGAGAAAGAAAAAGGCACAAACCTTAGCACAAAACTGATTGATCTCTCCATTTTCATGGCCAGCAATCACAAACTGTCCTAGTGGACCCCACACTGCACTTGTGATTTTTGAGTCACTGCAGGGTATTGACTTATATGGGTGGTTGTCCTCTGTGGGAGAAAATAGTGAAAAACAGTAAGGCTTCTGACTAGCAGCACCATTGGTATTGCTATAACTCTTGCGTTGTGTTCGTTTGTGTTAACACATTTTGTGTTCCGTCAAAATGTCCGGCCCACTAAGATTGTTAATAAATCATTCATATTGCATATATTGTCCTAAGATATTGCATTAGATCTTTTTGTCAACTTCTGTTTCAGTAATTGTGACTTGTACATTGTACTTCTTTTTTGAACATGTTTAAAAAAAATAATTTTATTGATCATAGGATTCATTCGACCGAGCTTATATTGGCCTAGTGGGGAGCACTCCATGCAGAAAAAAATACAAATAAAAATAATGATGTAATACATTAATAACAACTTGCTTGATCTAAATAAAATAGATGTCATTTTAAAGCTTATAAATTTGGACATTACAATGCATATGGCTAATGCAGTTTACACTACACGATTTTAAGCCCAATTTTTGCTCACCGACAGTTTTGTGGAGATTGCCAACGAAAGCCTGAAATCAGAGCTCTCTCATGCAACGTATGAACTATCAAAGACACGATCGCTGACATGTCGCAGAGGAATCGCTGATGTTAGTGAGATATCTAGAATGTTAAATATCTGGACCTGTCTGCGATTCCAAATTGCACAATTTGAAATATGTTTTGACTGAATACAACTGCAGCGTTGACCTACAGCCAATAAGAGAGCAAGAAAGTTTCAGTGGGAGGAGTCCTGATGTACCTGAAATAGAACATCAACTAGCATGGCTGCGATATCAAGAAAGTCTCATTGGACCGAAGAAATGGAGGAAAAATATTTGAAACTTTGGCAGGAGCACCAGATTTGATGTTTGATCTGAACTGTACCACAACCGGGTGGAGAAAGAGAAGTGTTGGAATTGCCAATTCTCTTGGACAATCAGGTAAGCGAATAGAAGATATTTCAGTACACTTTTCATATTGTAACCAATAAAATATATGATGCCTTTACACATTATGTAAAAACACACACATCATATTCTGAAATGCATAACATATGATCATGCATTAGTTTTCACATCTCGAATCACTTCTCGTGTGTTCTCTGTTGTGAAACGTAATTTGGAGTCCAGGCAGAGTCGTCGGGGATTCGTCAATAGTGAAAAGTTTCGTAATGTGTTCACCCCTGACGCCGATTCGTCAAACGCTACGACTTCCATCACAAGACAGACAGTTGTGTAACGTGAACGGTACCACGATCTGACATCTTTGAATGTTGTGTAGTGTGTAGGAGGCAAAATCCTACCAATTAAATTATGATTTTGATTTGTTGATAAATAAGACATTTTTTTTCCCATTCTCATATTAAGCAAATTTGCTGTCACAAAAATTATATTCAGAGTTGGTAAAAACATAACATGTGTTATAAATCATTGGAAAAGTCTCAATTAGTAAAATCCAATGAGCAAATATGTTCCACACAGAGGCCTAACTGCAGTATGAAATTCCCATGGAAACACACATATAATAAACAGTATGTTGTACTCTAATCCATTCATTTCCAATGACCGGCCATTTTTGACTGGGAACACCTCAATTAGGTGTAGCAAAGTGAAATGAAACCAATAAAATGTAAAGAAAATTGTCGATTTCAGATACAACAAAGTCAAGAAATAGTATTCCAATTGTATGAAGTATAAAAAAGAAAAAAGTAATTGCACAAAAAAGATATCCGGGTCAAAATAACCATAAAACATCACACTTTTATTACATAAAGGTTAATTACTAGTGGTCACAATACTAACCAATTTGTTGGGGGTCTCGCAGGTCATAATAGTTGAGAAAGCACTGATAGCCCATCTGTTTGTCTGTAGAAAACATTATAATGTTCCCACTGAAGTCAAAGCCGCAAGTTCTCACCGCTGAACTGGTCTCCAGCAGAGCTAGCTGCTTTCCTGAGGAAGTCAATACACAAACATAATTCAAGAAGGCTTTTAAGTAGTTTGAAAATAGGAAAAACACACATGTTTTGTGGTGAAATTAAATTAGACATTAGTTGTACTGAGTAAGGGGTTTACAAAAGGACACTCATTTTGAGCTAACACAAATATAATAGACTAGGCACTAAAAGAGAATTGTAAACATTTTGCCAACCTGTCTCGCAGTCCCAGAGTCTGCAGCTGTTATCAGCAGATCCAGTCAATACGTTCTTGGTATCCCCTTACAAACATGTTAAGAAAAACTTTCCAAAGAGCAAATGGAGAAGTAAAGGCCAAAAATTAAACAGCATTTCATTCAAAATTGGTGTTCATTCATTGCAATGTAATTATCTTTTTTTGAAAGGATACAGTCAACATCCACACACCAAACGGCACCTGTGTGTCCATTGTAAGTGCCCAGCCTCTCTCCATTGACAGAGTACCAAGCATTGGCAACCTGAAATGAGAATATACATATAAACAGAATGTAGTCACAAGAAAACAATAAGCTGTTGAAATGTTCTTCGTTGTTGTTTATTTTACTCACTGTATCCTTAGCTACAGAGAACAACAAATCTCCCTCTCTGTTGTATTTTATCTGAGTGATGGACCTCTCATGGCCCTGTAGAAGAATGGGTTTCTAGAGGGAAGATAATACAAAATGACATGAGTATCATTTACATTTGAATCCAATAGCAAAGACAAAGTCCCCATTTCATTTGGATGTCCTGGACAACTGCATTCACAACCCATTTTGTCGCTTAACGTGCTGCTGCTGTAATGTTGTAATACTGCCTATAATTATACATAATGACTAATATGTGGCCATCAACGGCACAATTAATTACATATATGACTTTTGCCTAGTAATCTGATATTACAGTTGCACGTTCCTATTCGGCCTTATATAACATTTAGCATGTTAGCTAATATACTAGTAAAACACGCCTGATGAGCTTGCTTTTAGTTTTACCGCAGCAATAACATATAGCTTTATTCTTACCATTATCGCTTCCTTTATACAGCCACAATATTACAGTAATTTTATTTATAATCTAGTGCAGAAAATCTTGTACGCGTGCTCAACAGCGCCCGGTTAAAACGGAAAAGGAGCGATTCACTTCCTTTACGGAGTAAAACTGTCCCGGTAGAACAAAGAACTGTGCACACGTTCCGGTCTTGTTATTTCAAAAGCGTTACAATGAGAACAGGATGTGTTATGTTTATTTGTTAGCATTGGTATCATAATAAACAAATTACCTACATGTCACTATTAGATGGATCTTGATGGTTGTTACATGTTTTTGGTTCTATTATTAATTGCCCTAATATTGGCCCTCGTTACCTTGAATCAACCATTCATTTTACTGGTAACACAATAAGTTCCATTTGTTAACATTAGTTAATGCATTAGACATGAACAAAAAATTATATATATATATATATATATATGTGTGTGTGTGTGTATAACTTTTGAAATTTGCTTTTAGTTTGTTGAACTTAGCATTATATATGATGTAAAAGTAATGTTAGTTCATGTTAACTAATGGAACCTTATTACCATTTTACTATAGAAGTATACAAATTATTTACATGGGTTTTTCAATGGACGACGCCAAGATTTAAAAAGAGTATATTGTATATGATAAAATTACTATGATATACAAGATGTACACAAAATTGCTAAATCATTTTCTCTCACACGCGAAAAAAAAAAGAGCATTTTGAAGTTCAGACTTGCATCATTAATACACAAATCACATTTGGATATTCTTAGTATTTTAATTTGCAAATAATGTATACAGGTTGTGAGGAGAGGGGAGAAATTATCTTTGGTACCTTTTTAGATAATGGGAGTTTAAAATTTTAGCAAGTAAAGAGAATACAATGCAAATAAGAGAAAACAATGATTTTGTTACAGACATCTGTGAACAAAAATACTTATTCAAACAGCAATTCTAAATCTGTGCATAAACATTGACTTGAATGAAAATATTGAAGTTTGCATGCGAACATGACACCATATGCTAAACGTCAATACTTTTGTACTCCGCTCAGAAGGGTACTGAAATGGTACAAACAGCAGTTATGGTCAGAAAGTACTATGCATGTTCTCAACACTGAAAAAACAAAAATCATTAATGATGAACCCAAAATCCAGAGCTGACATTTAAAAGATATAACTGAATGAAGTCACTTTGTGGGGATCTGTACATTCATTTCGCAGCATGTCATAGCTTTGTTTACATGTCAGAGATAACAACAAATAGAATTGCATAGTGTTCTATCATCATCTTTAATCTGGTCCAGTTGGGCAGGAGATGGATTTATCGTTTATTATTTTAACAACATATTGAGTAACCCACTTATGATAAAAACAGTGTGATCGGTCCACACAGAAATCACAAATTAAATGAAAATTCTTTAGTGGTCATAATTGCATTCAACTGCATGCTCTTAATGTAAAGTTTTAGAAAGGGTTAAAGGAATGTGTCTGCAATACAGGCTATAGTAACAGAAGAAAGAAAATACGAAAACAATTAATTCTAGTCGGGTTTAAAGATTGTGTAACCTAATGTTAAAAGATACATATGGAGTGTTGTGCAAAAGCATAACGAAATCTGGGTTCAGATTGGAAGAACCATAAACTTGAAACAATGTTAGCCTTACCTGTTAGAAATTCTGAGACCTGAAGATGAAAAATACATTTTCTATAAAATTAAAAAAAGAGAGAAGGTAGTTGGGAGGTGTGAATACACATTTTACATGAAACAATTTCTTAAGGTGAGAAATGAAATAATAAAACACCTTAAAAGGCCTGTAAGGGGACATCTGCCCTTTAACTGCAAAGACAATAACGTTTTTTCTCTTATTTTAATTCCTTCTGTTTGTCTTTTTCAGGGGGTGGGGGTGAATAAAGCAAGCAACATAAAATCCAAAAGAGTAAAAACGCAGCATAGGAATCATGTTGAAGGCACAATCTTCCCTGACAAAATGTAAACCCCACCGAGCCGACAAATCAGAATTCCCGCAATGGACTGATTGCTGATGGAGGGTCGGGGTGCCTGGTTGAGGAGGTGGGAAGGATTGTGTGTGTCCAGGCCACCCAAAGAGATCAAGACTCAATCCTGGGCTGAGCAAACCTCTCTGTGAGTGTTGGCCTCCAGGTCTGGAGCACAGTGGCATGCCTGGCTACAAGTCTCTGGCGCTGGGCTGTTCTGATGGACAGGGCTGCCCTCCTCTGAGTCTATGGCCTCTTGTTGTGACTCTGCCTCCGTGCCTGTTGGACCCTCTGGGTGTGATACCCCCTGAACCTTCTTACTCAGCTCATTACGCTCTATTTGTAAAGCCCGACAGAGCTTTTCCAGTCGCTGCACCTTCACGTGCAGACTTTCAAAATCCTTGTCTCGTAGGGTTTTCTACAGAGGGCATAAAGACAAGGTTTACACATTTCAGACAGTATTCAACAGTTGGTAGCTGGAAAAGCATTGTTGATAGGTGAACAGTGGCATAGATCTTAAACTAAAAGATCGGAGTACAAGAATCACCTCTTCTGCCATCTCCAGCAGTGCTTTATTGCTGCTCTCCCATCGTGATCTGTACATGGTTGTTTCCTTCTCCAGCTTCTTGATCTTCTTTGTCATCTGTCACCAGAAATAAACAGATTTACATCACACCATTTTAGCCCCTCCAGTTTTATTTAGGGATGCAACGATATGGAATTTATGGGACAATACATATAACCAATAATTAAAAAAATGTGTTTTACTTTTTAATCCTTTAACTTGGAACTACTAGTTTTTTTTATTAAAAAGCTTCTCATTTGAAAAGAAAGGAAAAAAAAATAAAACTGTCATTGAAAAACTTGGAATTCGGACATGCTGCTAGTTAAGGTTGGCAGTTGTTACATGAACCAGAAATGTGCCTATATTACAGATGTATGCTGATTTGAATGAGAAATAAATGAAAATACACTAGCATAAATTATATGGTGTCCATTTATTTGTTCTTAGTGTTTACGGTAATCCTGTTGACTCGCTAACAGAGAGAGAATAATGAACTTCTAACAGCTGTGATAATGCATTAAACCAAAATAAGGCTACACATACAAACCCTAATCTCGGTATACATGGTGTAAAACTTATTTTCAAAACCAGACTATGAGTACATTGGTGGTTTGTGTGTGCGTTATGCATGTGTGCTTATGCACATCTCATTCATAGACGCTTGTTACAACGCTCTTCTGTGACAGTTCCACTGTATAACTTGGGAAATTTGAACAACAATCATAATGGGAATAGGTAACATCATAAAGATCGAATAGCCTCAACTCTTAAATTACAACAAGCACATTCGTTTCACTCACAAACATGTGTTTTTAGCCATCTCACATCACTGAGAATTATTTCAAGATCAATGATAGGTTGGGTTTGGACTTGTTTTTATTACAAAGCTGTTCTGAAAGTAACAATGTGCTATTTCCAACATTCTGTTTACGTTTCATTAATTAATAAGTGAAAATGATTGCCCCAAAGTAACATACGTTCATGTTTTTGTTGCGTTTCTGTTTTATGCCTCCTGAAACAAACAGAATATGGGAAATGGCATGTTACTTACAGCAAATGACTAAAACCAGCCCTAAAACAATGTCACAAGGTGCAGAGATGTTGAAATAATCCTCACAGAGCAACAAGAGCTTGTCTTTCACTCACACAGAGACATTGTGTGTGTGTATGTGTGTGTGTACATGCACTGTTGCTTGTGGCTGCCCAAGACCCTGCCTAAAGGAAAGATGCCACAGGCAGTCAGAGACTCTCAGCTACAAGCAAATAAACCGTAACAAATTAGGGCATTGCAGACTCATCAAGAATATGCGTGGGAGAGTAAAGTCAAAGTTTTTAACTATTAAGCAAACAGTCCTTTACCTTTTCCATCTCCTGTTTGAATGTTGTGAACACCTCATTGCTTTTGGAAAGTGTGTTTTGAAACTCCTCAAACTTCTCTGTATATAATGACAACTGGAAGACAAAATAAAGATATTAGACTTGGACTAACTTGCAATGGACTCTTTTCACAGACCGCAATGGAGCATTTTCATCTTATTTAGTAAAAAAAAATTATTCAATACAAGTTTCAGTATTAGGTGTACATTTATAACATTATTATTTGCTTTTTAATATCCTGGCAATAATAAATAAAATAATAATAAAAAAGGACAAGTAATCCATATGTCTATTTTTGAAAAAGTCACAATAGTGGATTTTCTTTTCTTTTGCTGCTGGAGAAAATGTTAATATATAATAAAATAAGGCAAAAATTGTATTTGCTGTGGTCTCTGTTTGACCACTAGAAAAGTTTACCCTTCTTTAGTTCATTCCCACATTCCAAATCCACAAATGGGGAAAAAAAAAAAAAAAAAAAAAAAAAGTTGTTCTGATCTAAAGGGGAGAGATTGAAACTCCTCCCGGCTGATGCACAATCTTTATCTGACACACATTTAATGCAGCTAGATTATAACATGATGGCTCGCTATTTATTATCATAATACATGTCTCACTGTGCATTGCTCATCATGAAGAAAATTGGTAATACGCAGCTTTATTAATGAGAGTTTGCTTTTTGTTAGTTAAAGATGGATTGAAGTGAACAAAAATGTGAGAGAGGGTAGTCTTCACCCCATTATACACTGCAACAAAATAAGTAATTGATTTGTTTTTGCTTGTTTTCCAATATACATATCAAAACTAATTTAAAACCACATAAATTGTCTTTCTGAGAAGCAGCATATAAGATATTTAGACTTGCTTTTAGAGAATAGATCATGAATATAAGTATATTTTGTCTTTACTGTGAAGTATAACCAAATGAATCCGTAAATGATCTCTCTCTGCTCGCACCACCGTCTGCCATCGGTCTTTATCCCTCTCGGAGGCTTGATTAGCCTGATACTGGACCGGGTGTGTATCATCACAACCCGGCCCCGCCCTGCCACATACACTTATATTTAAGATATATTCTCTTAAAACAAATACATTAACAAATAACTTATTTGTTGCTTCTCAAGTAAATGTATCTTGTTTTAAGGATTTTTAGACAATTGTAAATGAAAAACAAGACAAAAACACTTGATAACAATAGGATTTTGTGCAGTGAATTTCTTTACTGAATTAAACTTAATTTATTTAATTCAGTGAATATCATTTAGAGGTATTTTTAAAAGATGATTTTGTCCTCTTTATTGTTAGTAAGCAAGTTTAATACAACCTTTTCAGGGCACAAGCTGAATAATCGGTTCAGAGCTAATGATTAATCGTTGCAATAATTGCCGAATAAATGTTCTAATATTAGATTAATCAATGAATTGCTAGATTAATCAATTATCAAAATAATCGTTAGTTGCAGCCCTAGTTGACCTAACTTCCCCGTGGTGCATTTGTACATGTTTCTTGCCCACTTTTGTTTGCTATAATGAAAAGAACTTGGATTTCTCTAACCAGTTTGCCTTGCATTATAATAAAGAACATACAATTTGAATCATGTTGGAGTACATTTAAAAGTTGAAAAATTTGAATCATGAATCATCCATAAGTTTGATAAAAATCAAGATTTAATTTTTTTGCCATATCGCCCAGCCCTAGTTACAATGTCCATTTAGCGAACATATAAAATAAATTCTCTCTGTTAATGCTCTTAATTATAAATTAAAATTCTAGGCAATCCTTCAAGGTGCAATTCAAAAATATACATTTTATAAATTGTATTTTATCATTAGTTTTTCATCAAATTGGTCACATTTTAGCTGTTTTCAAATTCAGTATATTCCATCAATTAGTGTCTTGATAATGCAATTATGCTGCGTGCGCACACATATATATGTATATGAATTGTTTATTTGCATAATCTGTACTTTTTAAAAATATTTACATTGACATGTAGAACACATGCTTAATAGGTATGGTCTCTTTAAGACATCATCAATATCAGCCAGTAAGCACATAAAACGAGAGAAGATGTGCGTAATTGTTTTAGGGAATCAATGTGTGATTAAAATTGTACTTCTTTCAAATCAAACTGAAAAAAAAACAAAAAAAAAAACAAAGGGTATTAGAACCATTATTCAATGACATATGGATCTGTGGATCTAGTCTTCGGACACAAAGAACGAGTTAAAACAAACTTTTACACTCAACACGCAGTTAAAGGACCTCTGTGCTAATAACTTCTTTACTACACTACTCAACCACTGGTGAGTGAAATCTGAACATTCACAGACAGATATTTTTAGTCGCATAGCACAAGATTTGGGAACTCATGCGTTTTGCTTGCATATGCGATTTACTTTCATTATATAGGGTTACCAGATAGAGTGAAAGACCGATCAAGGTATTTAAGAATCGATACTGAGATCGTTCAAACGTAGATCACAATGCATCAGAAAATTTATAATAATCATAACTGGGACTGTGATAGTAGATGCATGCGCCTTATCACTAGTATCTCTTATTTGGAGATTATCAGCATAGCACACTATCAGCAAGTGTGCCTGACTGGCCAATCAACAGAAATTCCTCACCTGTTGTTTCAGATGAACTTCCTGCTGTTTCATAAGTTCATACATCCTCTGAGACTCCGATGCCTCTTTCAAGAGCTGTTAGAGAAAGAAACGAGAGTAAATCTTGAGACTGACAGCTCAGATCCATTATATCTGCATGGATTAAGAAGTAAACCATCAACAGTACATTCATTCAACTTACAAACTCTTTCTCCTTTTGGTGACGGTCCTCCGAGTCTTTGAGCAGCGCCTGTGCCTGGTGAAGCTTTGCATCCACCAGCTGCTGTTGCAGGTCTTTGTGCTTAAACACTTTGTCAATATGCTGCAAGAGAAAACATAAGTTCGGATCACCGTCAATCCTACAGCTCCCACTCATATACCTTCCCCTCATTCTTTGTATTCCCACCTCCTCTCTGAGCTCATACTGCTCAATAAGCTTCTTGAGTTTGTCAGTCAGCTCCATGTTCTCCTGTCTCAGGTTTGCATTACGCTCATTGTGCTGCTCCATCTGAGCCTGGATGTCATTCAGCGTTACCTGGAAGTGTGAGGTCACTTCCTTCCTTTTCTCTTCTTCTAATCGGGCCCGCTGCACACCATCCTCCTGCCAGGGAGAAGCACCAATCCAGCCATTACATCACAAGTTACAGATTCTATCAAGCTTCTGAACAAGCTTGAATTTAAATGCACTTTAAAGCAGTGGTTGGCCGTAATGAGTTTTTAACCTTAAACTCTGAAGCAATAAAAACACGCCATTTTAGGAATAATGTGGAATAATGGAAAAGGAAAAAAAGAAAAATCAAATTTTTCATATAACTCCTCAAATAAAGAGACTCAATTTTTATAAATATTTTGTACACGTTTATAATCTTATGATAATCTGAATCAACTTTTTTTGTTGTCCTTAATTTGTAAGCATGTAATTTTGGTTCCGTTAACCCCATCTCCCTCCAAATAGTCTTATTTTATTGGACCACACCAGAGAGGAGAGATAGAGAGCAACCCATCTGAAAGAGACTGTCTAGAAGTTAAGCTAAAGAGTGTTGTGATGAAAAGCCATTTAAGTTTGTTTATTAAACCTATACCTTTGAGTTGATGAATCCAGTTCCCTGTGTCCTCCTTTCCCTCCCTACTTAAAGTCGTTACAGTCTGATTTATGAATATGGGGACTTAAGCATTTTAAGCGCATACCTTTTTTGCGATATAGCACCACTTTTTCCACAGTTTAAGTTAATGGCCGATGCTGCCATCTAGAGAGAAGGGTGGTTGATGGCCGAAATAATGCTGATCTATACAATAATACAACAAATGAGCCATAGGCCTTATCTTTTCAAACTGGTAAAAAAAACTGGCCAATATAATTGTATATCACACCATTATTGTTTTTTCGATAATTTGTGTTAAAGCAAACGGCATAAATTGATCCAAATGTGTATATTTTGGGGGGAATTTTGATATTTCAACCTCTAATACATCTATACTACACTGTGTACACAAAATAGTTACACTCAGGGACTTAAGGACAACAATGTCCCTATTGAAACCCATTAAAACTACAAAATTTGATCCCAGTGCCATTAAAGCATAAAATCATGAATTATATGATATTATGCTTTCATTCCAGACCCATGGCGTCAAAATTTAAATGTTTAATATTTTCCACCAGATGGCACCATTTTTCTCATGTTCCATAGAGCAAATACATGCTTTTTCCCATTTTCTGTTTGCTGTAATATTGCACTGCAGCCCAATTGACTAAATGAAGCTAAAATTGTGTGGGTGTGTTAGTATGGATGTCAGTGTGTTTTGTATGCGTGTACTGAGAAATTTGTGTGTGTGTGTGTGTGTGTGTGTGTGTGTGTGTGTGTAAAAACAACAGTGGCATTATGTAAACAAACTGGCATTTAAAGGGTTAAAAATCATGAAAATGAAGGAATATTTGGTAGTTATGATCAGGACTGATGTTGGGTAAAAAAATTTAATTGAAAGTGGAAAATAATATTAATATATTAGTATTATTATGGCAGTTTTTTTACGTGGACATTTGTCCTCCAAGGACCTATGAGTAACTTTTTTTTTTATTGACGCACAAGGGTTAAAAGGGCTTTCCAAAACAATGATAAATCATGATACATTCAGGGCGTCGCAGGAGGCTGGCATTGTATACATAATGGATTAAACTCCTTACTGTAGGAGCTTACAGAGATCTTGTCATTTGCATTCAGAGTTAGACAGTGTACCTTAAGCGTGCGGTTGTGTCTCTGCAGTTCTCTGCAGAGGCTCTCCAGCTTGCTGCGGGCCAGGATGGCCTTGCTGTGTTCATTTCGCAAGTGATCTTTCTCCTGGATCAGCTGTGTCTGCTTCTTCTGCAGAGCTCGCATCTGCTTCTGAGCATTGCGATGCTCCTCTACCTAAGCAAGGCAAAACAGCAGTATTACAATTTGTTTGCATATACAGCACTTTTAACAGTTTATCTCTGTTAATTCCATTTTTCTGGCTGAGTTGCAAAAACTTAAAATTATAACTAAAGATTAAGGTTTCTTAACTTAAGGGGTTTATTGCAACCCAGACAATTACCGATATCAACAAACTGACATATACAGAACATAAATTTGCAAACAAAATAAAATTATTTAAAAACATGGTGGCCCATGGATACCATACAATAAGTCATGAGCTTGAAAAAGCAAGACTGAATAATAATAATAATAATAATAATAATAATAATAATAATAATGCATGGACTATGAAGACCACCGTGCATTGGGAAACAATCATAATTTTAGATTCTGGCTAGCGAGAATAATTATTTAATTAATAATATAATAATTATTATTAATTTTTGTCAAAATATTAATAACCACACAAATTAGGCATCGTTTAAAGCTTAGAAACTCTACTTAAAATGCATGTATGCATTATGACCAAAACTGAACAAGTGCTTTGAAATCAGAAGTTTTCCTTTTTGATAATTTATGAAAAATTGTACTGAACATATTATTGTAATCTGTAAAAACATCAAAATGATCAAATAGCCATGTGTCATAAGTCATTGGAAAGATCTCAAAGAGTAGAATACAACCAGCCTATTTTTACTCAGACAAAATATAGCGTAATATATAGCACAAAATATATGTCTTTTGACATTTATGTTTCACGTGAACAGGTGTTGCTTATGTCATGTTTTCACTTATAACTTCATGAAAAGTGAACAGGACTTAAACTATCACATACCATTATTTAGAGCCAGATACCTTTCAAATGAGCCCACACAAAAGGTAAATCCGATGCATACATAATTAGAAAATTGACATGAATCACAATGTGAACGGCGCACACAGCTTCTGCCTATGAAGTTTTTAGACCCTAGGATATTTGTAATGCTATAACTTTTGATTGCTTCGTTGAATAAACTCAATTTTACTCCGTTTTAGTTTACATGATTGGGAACAAAACAAAAGCAGTTTTTCAGAGCCACCTTAATAACACTCAGAGCTATATAATGTCAAGTCTGAAAAATAAGAAAGTACATTTTTTGCTCAAATTTATTTTTTTTGTCTCCAGCTGTTTCTAAGGTGGAGATTCTCAGAACTCATATATAGTAATTAATTTGAAATGATACCAAACACTTGACACTCCTTATTTTTCATTGAGTTATAAGCCTTTAATTTTGGGTATGCCAGAAAAAACTTAAATCTTCAAAAACACCCTGTGACCCAAAGGGACACACCCAAAGACATGCAAAACTTACAAATGGGCTCCCAGTGCACTTAGGAACAAGCACTGTTACAAAGTGCTTTACTGTTGCCAAATGGGTTATATTCATACGCTCTGGTTAATTAAAATGGAAATAGCAAACATAAAAATGGAGGACATAATAATGGAGAAAGGACTAATGTGAAAAATGTGGGCTGAAAATGGCCTGCATTTCCTGATATTGTTTTCATGTAGTCAAGCTGAAGCCCAGTCAGCTGAAATTTGTGCCAAAATCACTGGGCTATTAGCTGCCATGGTGCTATTAACCCTTAATCACCACATTATCACAGAGTCCCATCTCAGCCAATGCACACTGCAATTCATGAACAACATCAGCTGAAACCAACTAGATCTGCAAAATTCCTCATCTTTTTAGATGACAATGATCATAATAACTTACCAGCTCAGCATATTTCTTACAAAGGCCAGCCAGTTTCTCCTCTGGAGTGCTCAGTGTGTTTAAGGTCTGCATAAGGAGGGTTATCTCCTTGCCTACAAAACACAAGCAGAGAATTTACTTTTAAAAACTTACATGTTATAAAACGCAAAAAAGTACGATAATACAACGCAGAGGAAATTACCAAATGGCCAGTTCATCCTGCCAATGACAAGTACAGCTATGTCTTAAGCCTAGTACAGGTGGGATAGAGCAATCAATGCACTTTAGTACCACAATACTCTTCTGTTATTCTGGAGAATTGATGAAAGCAATTTTGCAATGTTTCAATGTTTTGATTTTTCATCGTATGTATAACAAAATGCATGGGTACTTTCATTTGAGAATGTAGGTACGTAAAATTATGAAAATCAACACTGTAGAAAATCAGATTCGGAATGCCGCCGCTGCATTCAAATCAAGTGTGTGAGTTCGTTTGGATTGTAAAACAAAGAACGATCATAAAGGGATAGTTCACCCCAAAATTTAAATTTCTCTCATCATTTACTCACCCTCACGCCACCCCAGATGTGTATGACTTTCTCTCTTATGCTGAACACAAACAAAGATTTTTAGAAGAATATTTAAGCTTTGTAGGTCCTCACAATGCAAGCGAATGGTGAACAAAACTTTGAAACTCCAAAAAGCACAAATGCAGCATAACAGTAATCCATATGACTCCAGTGGTTAAATCCATGTCTTCTGAAGTGATATGATAGGTGTGGGGGGAGAAACAGATCAATATTTAATAAGTTATTTTTTACTATAAATTCTCCTGGGACACATCTGGGATAGCATGAGGGTGAGTCAATTATTTATAATTTTTGGGTAAACTCTTCCTTTAAATGTCCACTCAGCATTTTTGTCCCAATTAAAAAAAAAACTTTTAATCCTAAAAGAAATTAATTGTCATTTTGAAACACATGTACAAAGCATTGAGCAGTCACATGAGATGAGGGTTATTTCAGTAACCTTACTATAAAAGCAGTTTTATTCTATATGGAGAGGGTCCCCTTAGTAGTTTGTGAATCAGGCTGTACTGGTCATGCTGTGTTTCGAGCTGCTGATTTAGTTGTTGTGCTGCTGAATGGTTGCACAGGCAACACTGTCTGTATTTAAGTACAGTTTTGTTTTTAGTCCACATCGGTGGAGGAACGCACATTAAAAAAAAAAAGTTCCCAACCCTAAATGCACAGTCACACAAACCAACACACTGTGAAATAAAGCCATATCAAATGCAAGTCTGCGCGATAGTTAATTTTGCACAATGGACTTCCGTTGCTGAAGAATGTCCTCTCACAGATTTCAAGTTTGGTGAACTTCGACTGCCGAATTCGCGTTGACCAATAGAAAGTTGGTTGGTTTGGCAGTGACCTCTGTGTGGATGGTGCGTTGTACACAGCTACACTGAACATTCACTATGGACAAGGATATGTTACCGGCGGGTTTCTTTTTAACTTAAGTCTCACAAAGTATAAAGTGCAGCATTAAAAAGAGGCTGCTTTACAATTATTTATTTGCTGGTTTCACACGTGCTTGACGCCTTCTTCGCACACAGAATTTCGCTTTGCAAGGGTAAATGTGACCGTGCCTTAAACAACAGTTTGTAAATACATAATCACAAAGATAACTGATAAAAAAAATATATGCATGCCTACAAATGCCTAATATAATCCCACAATTAATTTTAAAGATTACTTACCTACTTATTTTCCAAGCTAAAAATCAAATCAAGAACTGCTTTGTTCTAAGATGATGTTCTGAATAGAGGTCGAACGATAGTGAATTTTGCCTATTCTGATAACTAAGGGGTGGGAAATGCTGATATCAATTAATTGGTTGATCGTTTTTCAAATTGATTTGTAGAATGTAATTTTTTTATTTTTTTTTTTCAATCGTATTCTCTCTTTACTTTGTTCAACCAAAATCCCAATAATAACCAGAAAAAAAAATAAGATTTGGTATATATGGTGGGAATTTTAAGTATAAACAAGCCCGAAACACATTGGTGACTCTTATTTTGAAATGACTAAATGATAAACTGTAGACAGATTATTGCAGACAACCGATAGTTTTAAAAAGTAACTATCGGTCTACCTCTAGTTCTGAATAACCTTTTTTATTTGTATTTTTTTTATCAAAACACTTTAATGCACATTATTTAGCCTTTATAATTGTAATTATAGGGTAACATGAAGAAGTGTAAGTGGCTGGCTTCGCACATTCTTAAGTGGCAATATTTTTGTCAGGCACTCACTCACCCAGTCCCTTTACTTTCTTCTTCTCCTGCGGTTTCTTCTGGTCCTTCTCCATGCATCCGTTACCGTTCAGTTTGGCCTCCTCCTGCTTGCTGTCCTCCTTCTCGGACAGACCGTTAACTTCCATGCCGTCAGGCTGGTCATTGGTCCCAACACCTCCATCCGCATGGCAGTATGTGCTAAGGATGTCCTCCAGCTGTCTGCACAGTTCCTCAGCCATGTCACAGGAGGAAGAAACAGCTCCAGCCTCTGCTACTGAGAACAAAATGAAGGAACACTCAACAGTGTCAGTCCACAACCACAACTGATCTGCCCATAATTATAATGTGGGGTATTTTTTAGAACATAAAAGATGCAAAATTGTAAAAATCATTGTGTCAGTTTCTCGGCTGATGGCTTACAGCCTTCATCCGTTTGGGGGTTAAGGTTTGCTGTGCCGTCCGGCTGTGATTCTGGTTCTTTAGGGCTGTTGGTCATTTCAGAGGCTGCAGTGCTCTCCTCAGTATCATCTGCACTGCTGTCGGCAATTGGGTCCTCCATTTCTCTCCTCTGCATTGCTGACCCATAAATAAATACGAAAAGAGACACCATAGTTATGACTGAAATAAGACGCATTTGCACTTCTACAACAGCTTGAACAGTTTATACTTCCATTCAGAAGAGAGAGAGAGAGAGAGAGAGAGAGAGAGAGAGAGAGAGCAGCACAGCACCTTTTAGATGTATATAGGGAGTTTAGTGTGTATAAGACAGGTAAAACAATCCAGATTAAAACTTCTTGACGATTTAACTAATTTTACAAACACCGTCTTAACACGCAAATCACCAAACACGAATTCCAAACGACTGGCAGTTTTTGAAATGGCGTGTTCAAGTTTCTGTCAGCAATACAGCTGCTTTGACAACAACGAACAAATATTCAAAAGCAAAGAAAACGTGTTGCTTTACACCAACTATAATAACTGTTAATAATTGTACAAGTAAGATTAAAAGCTGGAGGTGTGTAGCATCTCGATCGACTATTTTAGCAGTCGACGCTAACCAAACGCACAGTACACATATGTTAACTGTACAGTCTTGCAGTTTCACATGACAGTCATCCTGGGTTATTGTGCTGTACAGTATTAAAATAATACCAGTGTCTCAGTTTGGTCCAAGTAAGAATTTCAAATGTTTCTAGCCACTCTTCTCACTTCCAACTGCTTCTCCAACGGACACAGGAACACAGGAAGATGATTGGTCGAGCGGAAGCGCTTTTCTGCCTACGATAATCACGGGCGACAGCATGGTGGGAAAACACCCGCCAAACCAAAAGACTTCAATCTTTACCAATTATTTATTTATCTTTTCAATAATTATATATATATATATATATATACATACTACAGGGTTCTTTTTGACCAATGAATTTCCAGTCGTGTATGATTACTGGACATAACTGACCAATTGGCTAATGAATCATTTAGACTGATTTGTGAATAATTACGACCAATAACCCTAAAGTTTTAAGTCAAAGGAACGATTAGCATACGATTGCTGACATCACCATGGCGTACAAAAGAGAAATTTCTAGGTTAGTAAATGTCTTGAGAGCAGAACAAACTAGAAGAAAAAAGACGATACAAATTTCCATTACTTTTCCAAGCCTGGAAAACACTATTTAAAAAATTCCCAGATATTTCAAGGTCTTCCAAGTCTGTGGAAATCAGGTAACTATGGTGTTTTTTTGTTGTTGTTGTTGTTTTTAAATCAGAAACTAAATTTACCATGGTACATTTTGTAAGACATGGAATTAGTTATTACAGACCATAAAAACCTTGGAAAATGTATATATATATTTTAAGTACTGTATTTTGTTATTTTACATTTTTTTTAATTCTAAAATAATGTATATACATTTATACATTACAATACATATACAATACATTTAGTACCAAAGCAGGTATGGGGAAGGCACATATCTTTGAAAAGATGCTTTGGAACAGTATGATTAAAAAAAAAAAAGAGAGAGAGAGAGAGAGAGAGTTTAAAATAACAATAGAATTTCTATGCAGTATTCGGTAGAGGATAAAATAAAGTTCAAACAGATCAGTAGCTATTGGCCTACCTAAAAACAATTGGAAAGTTTAATCATATACACCATATTTGACCATATTCATGGTCTTGGGCTGTTGCCATCTTATGGACACATTTTGACAAGCACACTGAAATCAGATTACTTTATTAATTACTGTCTAAAAACCGTTTAACTTACCAAATTCTAAATAATGTCTATATTTCTTGCTTGTGCGTTATTACACACGAAATACACTCAGCATGTCACATTTCTCCTTCACAACGTCATAATTCATGGACTGTAAATAATACACTCGCTGAGCACTTTATTAGGAACTCTTTGGTCCTAATAAAGTGCCTGATGTGATCTGCTGTTGTAGCCCATCCACCCAAGATTCAACGTGTTGTGTATCCTGAGATTATATTCTTCTCACCACAATTGTACAGAGCGGTTATCCGAGTTACCGTAGACTTCGTCAGTTCTAACCAGTCTGGCCATTCTCTCTTGACATCTCTCAGCAAGGCGTTTTCATACACAGAACTTCGGCTCACTTAATGTTTTTTATTTTGGGCACCATTCTGAGTAATCTCTAGAGACTGTTGTGTGTGAAAATCCCAGATCAGCAGAAACAGAAATACTCAAACAAGCCCATCTGACACCAACAATCATGCCACAGTTCTGCCATTAGTGCTCCTAATAAAGTGCCTACTGAGTGTTTATTAGAAATAAGCATAACCCTATAGATGTTTAAGTAATTAAATTAGTTCAAAGACAGTAACTGTAATCTGATTACAACAATTTAAAATGTAGTGCATTAAACTACTGCTTTTGATTAACAAGTATTTAGATTACAGCAACTAATTACTTTATTGGATTGCACCCAACACTGCTTGAAACATCTCCATACAGTACGTTTCTCTCCTTGAAATGTCAGTTAATCACCTTAATGCTACCTTAACAGAATAAAGCTCTTAAGCCATACTTTTTTTTTTTAAATAATTTTATTTGTATCTGGACAAAAAAAATTATTTGACATTTGTTCAGAATTGCTCATGTATATGTTTGTGTGACATGTTCTGTTTGTGTGTCTGTCACTCATTCATATCGTCGGTAAAGTCAAGTCAGTCACAGTATAAGATGGGCAATTGTAGGCAGAGGTGGTGGGGAAAAAGATTTAAATATAAATACATTTAAAAGGAAAGAAATTACCAAACCAGGATACAATATTCACCTGGTCAAGTCTCAATTTTATGTATGAAAAATACTTAAACATGTAGCTTTGTAAACATAGGTGAGTCAGCATTACTAGACACAGCCAAGTCTTATGTATTTGCTTCAGGTTGGGGTTGAGAAAAAAAATTCTCAAGATTTAATTTTCAACATCTACAAGATCTAGGACGGAAGACCATAAAGACCCAATTTTAATCATTTGTGGCCTAGTTTTATCGTTTTCTGCACTTCTCAGAAGTAATTTTTTAATGAGTAAGGAACAGTGCTAGGACTGCATTGTGCCAATGTAACAATGTATTCATTGAATTTCTTGTTTAAATGTCATTCACAGAGATACATTGATTGTACAACACCCAGAATTGAAATAACAATAATAATAATAATAATAATAGGCACCTTAAAGTCCTTAAACGAGAACAAAAGTCTGCCATAAAGGCCTGAAATTATAAAGGTTATTTGTCTAACAGCTGTAATTGTGCTATGATTAGACATAGAAGGACGTTTGACCTGGAACACAGAAAGATTTCAATAAGGGGAAGGAAAACAAATGTATAGAGTTTCTCCTTCAGTCATTATTATCTTTCTCGGTTCCTCTGTGCCAATAAAATGGTTTCAAAAAGGGAACACAAGCTAAGCAAACAGTACACACTTAGACAGTATTTCAACATTGCATTGGCCTTGGTTTAAAAGAATGGATTAGTCTATCACAATACATTATGCATTTTTATCTTTATACCTTTATCTCGAGTTTACCAATTTGGTGTACAAATAGCAGACAATCACATCTCTAATGAAACTGCGGCAGACAATGTAACTTCTAATTTATAAGATAAGAAAATAGAGCAGCAATATTTGCACAAAACATGTGCACATTCAAGTAAATAAAAAAGGAAAACAAACATCAAAAGACAGATTGATACACATCAGCCTCTTATCTTTGTTGGTCTGATTGGCACTTTTGTGAATAGGAGTGCATTTCCATTAAGAGTTATTTTTTCTATCAACCCATCCAATGGTCTTCTAGACCCTTAGATATATTTTATAAGCAGTTTTTTTTTCCTTTTGCCTGTAGTCTTATTTTCCCCATATCTCTGATCTGTATGGAAAGCTGGACTGTAGCATCCTTGTGCTGAGATGAATTTCCTGTAAATGCAACAAATGTCATCTAGTATCTTATAGAAAACAGGATTTTAACCAATAATAAACTAAACAAAAAAAACCTGTACGGAATTATATCAGATATTACAACAATGTTATAAATCAAATGTCAATTTAAAAAAACGTTCTTGAACTGAAATTAGTATGGATAGCTCCTGTCTGATCATGAATCACCCTATGACATCTTATCGAAGAACAATCATGTTAGTCAGACTTAATATTAGTCAACCAAAATATGAACAAAAAACTGCACCAAAGCCAGAAAGTCACACTCTAAAGATCAGATGCTAGCTGCTGACATGAGCAAAGAACAACATCTCTTTCCTTCTCCTCACACATCATCCGTCAGTCAATGTCTTACTATGTTTTCATAGATCCAAGCCCCATCCCGAACCAAATAACCCCTCCCATTCACTCAGAAAAGCCTTCTTTAATCAGTGTATTATGGATGTAGATGAAAAATATTTCCATAATGGCATGTACAACTAACAGTTTTTATTTTCCTTAGAGACATAAACCACTGTCCATTTTGAAAGAGCTTGGAGGTAGAGTTTAAAATCCAAATCTTTTCATGACCTCTGTTTAAATTCCTTAGCCACTTCAGTCCTACATCAAGCCTTTCCTATGAGAAATTAACCACGGTGTGTTTGTTTGGAAAAGGTCTATTTCTCAGCAGGTTATCTTTTTAAATTAGGCTTTTAGTGCAACATAAACATATGAAAAAATGTAAAGAAAATATACAGAGATGTTTGGAGATTATGGAAGTTATTTTCCCCTTGGTTTTACGCTCAAATCTGTATGTGTACATTATTATGAAGTGTATGGATGTGTGCAAAGTGTGTGCAAATATAACATTATATTCATATATACTTACTTATTCATTATTTAAATATGTACTCCTTGCCATACCAACGGCACTTGCAAAACTACAAAACCTTGAACTACTCCCATGACTATGTTATATGACTACTGGCAAAAAAGTTAGTCGCTGAATGAGCTGTTTTGAAGATCTGGCAAGGGATACAAAACCGATAGTTGGTATACCAATAGAACGCCATGCAAAACTTGAACATGCACATACTGAGGGCTGCACAAAACAAACACCTTCACACTATCAGAACCACCCAATATTACTATGCTCTAAATAATGACAAAGAAAAACTAAATTAAGACTCTCACTGTGTAAAAACACACTAAAAATCATGTGCGTCACCCTGGCCCTCAGATATGTGCTTATTTCACCCAGATCGCATTTCATAATTAAAGCCTTCAGATCAAAAGATAAGTTATTCATAACACTGCATACCACGAACAGTCCACAACTAGATATTCACCTTTGACTTGTAAAAAGAAAAGTCAACTGGGCAGTATGTTTACTAAAGAGGCTCTCTGGGCCTCCTTCAGTCACCTTACCAGTCGTTTACCCCTTAATTCTGTATCGTTTATTCACCCTAACACCAATCCAAACACTTCCGACTTGCTCACTGCCTTGCATTTACTTTTGTGTTTTAGGAAGAATGTTGATGAGGTTGAGTAAATGATGGAATTCAAATTTTTAGTTGAACTATCCCTTAACGGTAATGACTTCTTATTTTAGGATACTCCTTTACTAAAATACCTGGATTATTTCAATAGCACCCTCCACCACATCAAGTAAACTTTCCTTAAATTGTCATTTCCACACCCAGCATGGTATGAAATGATAAACTCAATGAAGAACAATAAGAGAAATTAAATTACTTTTGGTAGTCTATGAAGAGTGCTTAAAACCTTAAAAAAAAACAAAAAAAAACAACACATCCGCAGATACCACTGTAGAGTTTCGTCTATCAAGCACGGGCATTTCAAACCAACCAGGCTTGTTTAATTACCAGGATATGAAATATGAACAAAAGGAAGGAAATTCTACAATGCAAAACTCAATGAATATGATGAAAATCAAACCAGGATCATAAGGAAAAAGATGAAGATCACGATTTTCCAATTTCAATTGGATGAGTAAACAATTCTCATCATTCAGAGAAAGGGGAAAAAACTGAAGCAAACTTCCCCCCAAAAATCACACAGTGCCACGATTTCTACCTGAGGGGGAAGGTTATTTAGCTGCATCACCAAGAGGTGAAAGAAAAACAAAAATAAAATCCAGCTCATGAACCTCTATTGGGTGTGACAAGGCAGTGGAAACATTCCTCTGCATGACACACACTCAGTGCCTATATAAATCAGTCTTTGTCTAGGTCGCCAGTTTGGTTTACCCAGATGTCAACCGTTGCGCTCAGAGTGTTTCAGATGTAGTACCAGTATGGGGTGCAGGGAAGGGTGTAAAGGTCAGGGGGTGGCCGGGAAGAGTCTGAAGGCTGCTTATAGCTGGAAACCCTCCATGGGGGCCTCCTGTTGGGGGAAAAGGAACTGCTGCTGGTTCTCATCCACCTGTGGGGCCAGACTGGCATCCTCCTCTTCAACTCCAAAGTAGTGCTCAATGAGATCAAATGCTTTCTGGTAGATCTCCTGATTTTCATGACTCTGTAGGAATTCAATCTTGTCCAACCCTGGCAAAGAGGAGGACACAGAATGAGAGTTGAAAGTAAATGTTTTTGAGTTGAAAACAAAATCTAGCACTATTAAAGGGATAGTTCACCCAAATGCTGTCCCAAATGTGTATGATGAAGATTTTTAGAGGAATATTTCAGCTCTGCAGGTCTACAAACTGCAAGTGAATGGTGACCAGACCTTTCAAACTCCAAAAAGAACATAAAGGCAGCATTAAAGTAATCCATAAGACCCAGTGGTTAAAGCCATGTCTTCAGAAGTGATATGATAGTTGTGGGTGAGAAACAGATCAATATTTAAGACTTTTTTTTACATAAATCTCCACTTTCACTTCTAAAGTCTTCTTTTGTTGTTGGTGATTTGCAATCTCTGTGCATCTGAGAATTTATAGTAAAAAAGTACTTAAATATTGATTGATTGATTATTGATGTTTCTCATTATTACTTCTGAAGACATGGATTTAACCACTTGGGTCTTATGGATTACTTTTCTTTGCTGCATTTATGTGCTTTTTTGAGCATCAAAGTTCTGGTCACCATTAATTTGCATTGCATAAACATACAGAGCAGAAATATTCTTTAAAAAAAATATGTGTTTTTATGTGTAAAATATCATACACATCTGGGATGGCATGAGAGCGAGTAAATGAGAGAATTTAAATTTTGGGGTGAACTATCCCTTTAAGTTACATTAGTATAACTCTATTTTTTATTCTATAATTTTTAAGTCTATAATTTGTGTGAATAATGTTACCATAGGCCTCCTCTATGAGACTGCAGTAAGGGTTGATGCCACTGCCGTTCTGTTTGGCCTCCTGCTCACCCAGTCTGAGAATGTTCTCTAGTCCGTTTAGGGCCACGAGCACGATCTTCGAGTCCATCACCGTCAACAGATCACACAGAGGCTTAATGCAGGCCAAATTTACTAGATACCTACAGAGAAGAAAGAGGAATAAGAACAGAAGCAACATGCATGTCACCACATACATGTATTATATATATACACACACATATAAAGTCTGCTGTTCGTTAACCTGACAGGGTGATCAGGACGCTGATGTGACTCGAAGGGAGTTGTATTCCCCTGAAGTGGGTTATTTTGGGCTCAAACCATCTGATTGTTCATTATCCAACTTATTACATAGCTACTTACCAAATACATTTATAAATGTACATGAAATATCGTTCTTGAGTTTAAATTATTTTAACATGTAAGAAGAAAACATGGAGAGATATAAAACCAGCACACGGTAGGAGATTACAATTGTCCATTATAAACGTCAGCAGTCATTATACAAAAATATTTGACCACAGAATGCCACGAATAATTGCCTTTCGTTTAGGGGGCAGGGAGTAGCAAGCAGTCAACTTCGGGGTCGAAGCGCAGGACCTGAGCCAAACATTCCAAGGTCAGAAAGTAAACAACACTGGGTAGCAACTGTCTCCGATTGCTCTCCCTGTCATCCACTGCCTCTAGAACATGTGCAGCATGGAAATCTACTGGTAGTTATTTTTTGTTCTGCATGTTCAAAAGTAAAAATACGAGTTAGCTATTGTTGACAAAGTTATTTAATTTTTATATGAAAGTAAATGTATAAAGCTTATACAGGGTAATCTAATAAGGTCCTGGCATTGGCCGTGGAAAAATGGTATCAGTACTCTGGTAAACCAATTTCTGAAGACATTTGCTATTATTGCACATTGTAAAAATCACTTTAAGAACAGTGCGGCCTCAAGACTAAGTGACCTCACTAGGCAGCATTAAAAAACTCTTCTGAGAAAGCAAGACCATACTGTAATTCAATCTGGATAAACATACCAAGTGGGCCCTGGAGAACAAGTCTGCATTACCAAGATTAGCACTTGCTCCATGTTAATGGCTATTTGAGAAGCCCCAACTTGGCCAGACAGGGATTGAAGGAGCACTATAAATGGGATCTCATGCTAAACTTATGATGGACAGCAGGAATCTTGAGACAATTTATTTCTAATGTTAGGCTAATCTGGATTGTATTTTGATTTGTGTGGAGTACTTCGCCAACCAATGTTGTCATGCAACATATAGTCTCACAAGCCAGACATTTGAGTTTCAGTATTAAAGGGGTAGTTTACCCAAAAATTCTCTCATCATTTACTTTCTTTCATGCCGTCCCAGATGTGTATGACATTCTTCTGCTCATTTTTAGAAGAATATCTCAGCTATTTTGGTCCATACAATGAAGGTGAATGGTGACCAGAACTTTGAAGCTCCAAAAATCATATAAAGGCAGCATAAAAGTAATCCATAAGCTTTGGCTCAGAATGTGAAATTGGAGATTTATAGTAAAAAAAGGACTTAAATACTGATCGGTTTCTTACACACACTAATAATATTTCTTCTAAAGACATATTTGACTGCTGGGCTCTTATGAATTACTTTTATGCAGCCTTTGTGTGCTTTTTAGAGCCTCAGAGTTCTGGCCAACATTCACTTGCATTGTGTGGACCAACAGAGCGGAGACATTTTTCTAAAAAACTTCACATGTGTTCAGCAGAAGAATTTCATGCACATCTGGGATGACATGAGGGCAAGGAAATTATTAGAGAATTACAATTTTTGGGTGAACTATCCTTTTAAATCTGGTCCACATTTTAGATTTTGGCCAAGAACCACCCATTTAGACAAGAAGAGGTCTAAAACTATACATTTTTTGGGCGAACGTTTCCTTTAAATGTTGTCAGATAACCTCTTGTCTAAATGAGTGGTTCTTGCCCAAAATTATTTTAATGGTTGAGCTATCCTTCTAAACAGCTAATTTGAAACCGATGCCACCACAATCATACAACAACGTTTGCACTTACAACCAGTCGGATTGTCAATATAGTTTTCAAATTGCCCCATCTTTCAATAACAGCCTTTTTGCAAAGTCTGCATTTCATTGTGACACATTCAAAACTGAAATGTGCCTGAAACCGTTATGATTGGACTGAAATGATCTGGGACCTAAAAATAATCATAAGGCACTCTTTCTGAATACTCCAAACCTCTGGAAGGCTATGCAGAACTCTAGGTGCTACACACAGTCAGAAACAGCACAAGGTATGGCAGACTTTCCCACATTTTATTCATTAGTTCTGGTGTGAAGGAATCATTTTCTTTAGGTCAATTGATATCTATTCTAATTCTATAACCTCACTGTGACTGAGCCAAGTTTCAGAGCACCCAAAAGGCATTGACATGCAAATGCGGGCGGTTGTGTGTTATTGTATTGATCAGAAGTGTTGAGTTCTGGAAGTTGCATTGTTTTCAGTGTTACCTGATCTGCTCGGGCGTGCCACCCGATGTGGCATTAGTGATCGCCCATGCTGCCTCTTTCCTGGTGCGGAATTCTGCTTTTTGTAGGATTTCTATCAGGACGGGAAAGATGTTTGAATCTATTACTGCCTGCAGACAGAGAGGAAGGATGAGAAAACAAACAGAGGATTAATGTCAACCCTAAATCCCAATAAATCCAAAAGTAGACACAACAAACAAGTTCATTCCTTTGAAGGCTTGGAGGTGCAGTCATAACCCTACCCTTCATGATATACAAAAAGAGCCCTGTGAATGCATCTCCAGGTAGCAGGTGTGTGACTGTTGGTCAGGGTGTACCTGAATCTGGGCTCTGTTTCCTGCTGTGATGTTGGAGATGGTCCAGCAGGCCTCCTTCCTGATGGACTCCTTGGCGCTACTGAGCAGGTGCAGGAGGCAGGGGAGAGCAGAGCAGTTCAACACTACCTGCAATGAAACATACCAGAGGGCAGAGAGAACGGGAGGATGAGGGGGAGCATATTCCTAAAAAGAGAATTAATCATACACGAAGCCTAATAAACACATTCGCTCATACACAAACACACCTGCGTCTGAATGTCATCTCCTGTTACAATGTTTCCAACAGCTCTCAGAGCAGGAGAGGCTACCTTGTAATCTGAATGCCTGAGAGAAATCAGAACATAAGTCACAAACAGTTTAGACAGTTATAGGTAAGCAATCTCTGAAATACACATTCTGAAATTGTAATATTGGTCATTAAACACAAAATTAAATCAAACTCCATTTGCTTCCTTAATAAGGCTGCATTTAAACTGCAAGGCTTAATGCACAAATTCAAACTTTTGACCATTTTCAACTTTATTTTTATGCGTTTACATCAATTGCCCACCAAGACAGACTAGGCTGTCAGTCAGCACTATGTCAGTACTCGTAAGCATGGTTTTAGTAGCAGTCCAAATAAGAGATCAAAACACCAACCATGCCATTGTTTTACATGCCATTGTTTCAGAAATATCGACAATCACAAGTATTGCCTACAAACATTTATTTTAAAGGCAAAGGTGACTCGTAGTAAGAAGATGATTTACACGTAAGAATTTCCATGCAAGCATTCATTTACCAACCGGAGTCTGATTTAAAACCACATTTGAAATCTGATCTCATGAATAATTTTTTCTGTTTACGAGTGCGTAGAAGTGTAAATGCAGCCTGAATGTTCTGGTTGTTTTTGTGCAGAATTCATCAGTATATGTTCCTCTAAGGAAAAAGAGTGCTTTGTTTTCATGATCTTCAAAATGCAATGTTTTTTTAAGGTTTCTAAGTGAAAGATGACTTAAAGGGATAGTTCACCCAAAAAATTTAATTCTCTCATTATTTACTCACCCTCACGCCATCCCAGATATGTGTGACTTACATTCTTCTGCTGAACACAAAGATTTTTAGAAGAATATTTATGCTTATACAATGAATATTTATGCTTAGAAGAATATTTATGCTTATGGTCCATACAATGCAAGTGAATGGGGGCCAGAACTTTGAAGGTCCAAAAAGCACATTAAGGCAGCATTAAAGTAATCCATAAGACTCCAGTGGTTTAATCTATGTCTTCTGAAACAATATGATAGGTGAATGTGAGAAAAAGATAAATATTTAAGTCCTTTTACAATACACTTTCCCTTCCACATTCTTCAAGAATAAGGCCACCTACTGGTTAGGGCTGGTCCAAGGTGCAGATTTATATCAAGAAAAGGACTTAAATATTGATCCATATCTCACTCACACCAAAAATATTGCTTCTGAAGACACAGATTTAACCACTGGAGTCTTACTTCAAGCAGCCTTTAAGTGCTTGTTGGAGTTTCAAAGTTTGCTTACATTGTATGGACCTACAGTACAAAGCAATGATATTCTTTTTTTATATTTACATTATGATATTTAATGTGTTCTACAGAAGAAAGTCATACACATCTGGGATGGCATGGGTGAGTAAATGAGAGAATTTTTCCTTTTTGGATGAACTATCCCTTTAAATAATTTTTTTCCCCTCACACAAAGCTCTCGTATGAGTTCAGAAGATTTTAAATACAGCACACCAAAGTGCAATACTACATTTATGGTGTTTTTTTTGTTTTTTTTTTAGTTTTTGGAGTTTGACAGTCCCTAGTCACTGTATGTTTTTATTGTATGAAACATCTCCTTTTGTTTCCCACAGAAGAAAGTTTGGAACAACATTAATGTACTGAAAGTGATTGAATGACAACAGAATTAAATTTTTGGTTGAACTGAGCTTTGAACCAATGCCAGCCTACTTTTCATGAACCAATCAAATTCCAATGGATACAATCAACAGGGACTAATATATATATATATATATATATATATATATATATATATATATATATATATTGATAATTGTGTTTGCTCTGAAGAGTTTTTGTTTTTTTATAAGTCAGAGGAACCATCATTTTATCTAAACAAAAGATGATCCAAATGAAAGAGAATGAGATTTAATCATTTTCATTGATATACACTTTTATAATTATATATTTTATCTACAATGATACATAGTAGCCTAATAAAACATATTATTTAACTTCATACATTTAATACAAATTGTTTTGTGAATGAACAATGTGTACTTGATTTCAGATGAAAATTGTATAAATATAAATTATTACTGTTTGACCCAGTCAAGTTAATTATTATAAAATAATACTAAATAATCATTACTATTTTGAGGATTGGATTAGTTTTAAAATTAATATAATTCTGTCCTATTTATTTTACCTTCACCTGGAGCTTTTATTTTGACACTGTAAGTGCAGAGTTTTTGACAGTTTACAATGTTCCACATTTGGTAAAACGTTGTCATCTCATCCTTTTATAGTGTGCCGCGTTTGTAGATTTGTATAATAACTTGTAGCGTTACTCATTTTTGGAATTGTGAGAATGCCTGAACCTGCAACACTTTTCTTTCACAATGCATGTGAACTGCTCTAAAAGCACTCAATATACGAGCAGATCACATCACCCATTTATTCTAAAATGCACACATACCATGTTTATCTGTCTTTATTCAAAGCATTTTGCAGTTTTATAATCACATATGACCATATCGCCATTTTGATTAATTGTGCAGCTCTTAAGGATTGTGAAATTAGTCTACTGATGCCCTTTATAAAACGCACATTAACCAAAAAATAAAAAAATAAAACGCTTAATTTTATATCGTCAGTAAAATCATAATGATTATCTAATGAATATTTGACATAATGCCCAACCCCAGGTTGTATTATGATATTATGTTTTACTCTGAAATGTACTAAATTATGGAACATAAGTGTTACACTTTCATGTTTTCTTTAAATATGACAATGTTTGTCACAGTAGCAGGATTCTCTGATGTCCTCAGTAAGACTCACATGAGCAGTTCCACCAGCCTCCTGCAGACCCCTGAATCAATAACTGCCTGGATCTTCTCGTTGGGTCCATCGGAAAGATAGGACAGAGCCCAGCAGGCATCAGCCAGCAGGTCTGGATCACTGCTGAACAACAGACGGGACAGAACAGGTAGGCATGGAGACACCTACAAGAGCAAAATAGAATAATTTCAATATGAAGTTCAGATGATGACTAAACATGACATCTAGCTCATCTGACTTTAAAACTGTAGTGGACTTATATTTGTGATGTGTAGAAAAAAAACTGTGGTCTATATTGTATCTGGCTGTAAAACTCCAAACAAATCGATCTCATTTGGACAAGTGTAATAATTGGAGAAATGCCTGGAGATAGCATGGGCACTCCAATGGTTACTCTGATTCATGCGGATAAACAAATGCTGCATCTGTTCGCATCACGACCAGGAAAACATTAGCTGGTAAAGTGCTTTCTTAAACAAAACTGTTGTCAAGACAGATAAGAAAAATAACTGAGACCTTTTCAAAGTCTGGGGGTGGACTTTTGCCTCTGCAGAGGTTGGACAAGGCCCACACAGCATTCCTGGTCATTGTGAGACGTGTTGATTTGGTCAGCAGCCTGGAGAAAATTATTATTTTAAGAAAACATATAATCTACACTTATCTACAGCCACTAACAAAAAATATATATTTTTCAGTTGAGAATGTTCACAACAGGTAAGTTGCTATGGCAAATATTCAAGTTCATTGCTGTGTGTGCTTAACAGAAAAACAAGCACTTACATTAGCAGAGGTGGAAGGATATTACAGTTTAGCACATAATCTCTGCACACTGCACTGTCTCCCGCAATGTTCCCCAAAGCCCAAACAGCCTGACACAGAAACATTAAAAGCTTAAAATGGGATTTTCATTTATCAAACAAAACCAGGTGATCTGCTTTATTTCTGTTCCAAGAACACTATAACATATTCCATGCCATTACCTGCTCCTGTACATCTTCAAACTCAGAGTTGAGAAGCTCAATGAAGACAGGTACAGCACCAGCCTCAATCACAAACTTTGTCTGCTGTGATGTTCCTGATGCGATGTTGGTCAGTGCCCAAGCAGCCTCAAACTGAGGGGAGGAGAGAAACACTTTGTACAAATTCAAGGCAACAATGTCGAAACGTTAAATGGAAAAATTTGAATTTTACAATGTGAGTGGTGCTGCCACAATTCAAGGTTGTTTTGGGTGTTGCTATGCAGTTGCTAGGGTTTTTAAATGGGTAGTTGCGAAGTGGTTAGTTACTGGTCAAGTCAAAAGTCCAAGCCCTATGCAAATATTTGTTCACAGCTGTGATGTTTCACATATATACAACAGTTAGTTCTGGTCCTCAAATCTGATTGGACGACAGACGTTCCATGAGCACTGATGGTCTGACAGGATCAGGACTCAGACACTTCACTGTGTGTGTGTGTATATGGCATATGCATATGGAGCCTGAACAGCCATTTTACACTAGAGGTGGTTTGAGTGATCAGATTTATATCTGTCTGAAATCCATCTTGGAGGGTATTGCACTTGCTCTTTTTATGACCGGATAGCAATCAACAAAAACGCATTAAGTGACCAAATGTAAATACCACCAAAATATTCTGGTCCCCTTCCTTCCTTCAATGCAAATCTATGGGATTTTTTTCGGCAATTTTTTCATTCGTCAAGTGAAAATCGTTAGGTCCAAGGTTACAGACTGCAACAAAAATAGTCAAAGATAATTATTAAAATCAATAGAATATTAACAATAAACTCAGTGTAGAGGTCTCACACGTGATGGCGGAAATGCACAAACAGCCCAATGTGGTAGGATGACAACACAGCAAATCTCATTCATGGTAACAGTAATACCTTGAGTATTATTAGCAGCAATGAGCGGACTTGGGGGTCCATAAACTGTACAAGCAATAACCTTGATACACAAGAATAACACACTATCATAATCCATCTCTGCCCAGACATAAACCTCTTTCTTGAGTCACGTGAGGATGTGGGTAGAATGTGTTCATCCGTCGTTTGAATCCGACTCGGTTCCTCAAAGCTTGGGTAATGACGGGAGGCCATTTCCTCGCTCTGTTGGCGGGTGGTACTGCATCTGATTCTCGGCAGGTTGGCAGAGATATCAGCGAAGTCAACTCAGTTGAAGGAAGATAAATATTCTTTCTTCACTCTGCAGGCAAAGGGTGAGACGCGGATTGCTCAACTGTCTCTTTTGGATCCGTTAGCATGCTCGGTGGAGAACGGACAATCTCAGCTCGTCCAGCGAGATGGAGATTGTATGGCCAAGGTTCAGGTGCATACGTTACTTCCTTGGGCAATGAGGCTACACCTGGGAGCAGAAGGGCTGCAACTAGACGTGATGCATACTGTCGCTGAAAGCCAGGCTTAGGAGGAATCTCCTGGGTTTTATGCTCTCGATGACATAATGGTTGAGGGACACGTCCTGTTATGCGTTTCATCCAATAGGAGTTGAGTTCAATCCTTCAGAATTTCACACCTAGGTGTAAGGCTTGATGGGATCTGTAGTCTGGTTGGACTCCCTTTGTTTGATTTTGGTTTGTTATCAGGCTTTGAGTTTTCCTACAGGCCTCAGTTAGGCTTTATGTCTGTGTGTAGGCCTGCCTTTGTGGAGGCCCAACATACATGCATACATACATACATATATATTATCAATTTTCAAAACTATCGGCTGATTAATTGACCCTTTGCTAAGTTCTTTGACTTTCTATCTTGCTTATGAACAACCATCTAATTCAAGCAATTATGTAATTTAACAGCCATTTGGCTCCTAAATGTTTCAGCTTTGTCTCCAGAATAATTTTTTGTATGTCAGATTGTTTAAATATAATAGGACACCACTCCTCAACAAGCCTCAAGATTTGAGGTGTCATACATGTCCATAGCATAAATAGTGCAGCACGTTAATAACTTTAATAACCAAAGTATGAGCAATAAGCAATAGCAATCACCACTTTGTTTTTTACATTTTAAAATCTCACCTGTAATGTGCAATTGGTACTTTTTTGAAGGAACTCGACAAATCTGTTTACAACCCCTAGTGTGCTTATCACCTCGTCAATAGGTGGGTTAGGTTCTGGTAACACAAAGATGATTGTTGAAATTAAATAAATGAATTGTTGAATTGTTAAAAAGTTTGTAGGCTGTAAAACTGTGAACACATGTGTTTGATACCTTTGGAAAGCAGTTTTCTGAACCTCTGTGTTGTGACCAGTTGTAGTTCAGGATCTTCTGAGAAAAGCATATCAACCATATCTCTTGTGATCACTCCATCCTAATAAGACAGGAGGACACCGTATTTCAAAATACATCTAGATCAATGCCATTATTTTGTTTCCAGTCAAGGTTTACACCTCTAAGAGGTCTAAATCAATAGTGCTTATTGAATTAAGGGGTCATATATTACACTATTAGCAACAGTCCAACAGATACCTCACCATGTATCTGATCTGATGGGGGAAAAGCAAACTATGCATTTGGGTTTTAACTCACTGGAGATGTGGTGGATGTGACGTTGGAGTCCATTAGAGGACTTTCAAACATTCCAACTTCTTCACCGAGTAGCTCCACATTTCTCCTCTTAAACAGCTGTCAAGAGAAATATATAGAGAAATCAATGGCCGATATTATGTCATTTTGACCTGGCTACACAAGTTAACATAAAATGACATTCACAATCAAGTTTACTTCAGTAATTTGAGGCATTTCCAAGTGAAAAAGGGTATTTGATGAGAAATAAATATAAATGGAGAGAGTGAAAAGTCCATGGTGATGGAAGTAGTGTATAGTTACTTGTTGCTCTCGCTTTTGTTTCCTCAGCTGAACGCCTTCCTCTTCTCGTCTCCGACGCATCTCCTCCAGATTGAGTGCTTTGTTCTTGTAGCGGTTCATTCTGAAATTATCCTTTGCAGGACTTGCTGAGGGCTCTGCAGAGTGGGATGTTAGAAACTGGTTAAGGACAATCTCAAAGACACATCAACGACAAATGGCGCTGCCTCATCCAGCGGTGATGGGAAATGATTAGCTCACTTCTACACACAATACACTGGGTTTTATGGAGTCTCATACTGCGTCTCAATTCGCATACCATCTGTGCGAAATAGCATGCAAGATTACAATAAGTGGGCCCCAAATCAAAGTCTGCAAGTCCGTGTCAAACCCCACCGGGCAAGCACTGACCTAGAACCCTCAAGGGAAAAGGAAAACAGGAAGGCCTAGAACACCTGGTGCCGAAACCACAAGGCTGACAGCAAGAGGATGGGCTATACCTGGAGTCAGACTGAAAGAAAAACCCAAGACAGAGATGGCTGGTTGGTGGCCTATACCCCAGGAGGGGTAGTAGGCATAATTTATAAGAAAATAAATCAAAGTCCGATGTAAACAGGAGTGGATTTTGAAAGTACGCATTCGTGCATGCTTTTTCAGTTATTACAGCTCACAATCCCTAATTTTTCACTTACTATATTTTTTTTAAGAAATAGCAGACAGCAACATACTACCTGCAAGCCAGTAGGCTACTCCATTCTGAACATATCCACACTTTTAATGAATAATATAAGTTAGGGCTGAGTGCTGTCAAAAAAATTTAATCTCGATTTTTTTCAAACTTAAGGACTGTTTATTATTTACGATTCTCGATTTGATTTTCATACATTTAAAAAGGTATTTACAAAGAATTAACTACATTCTTATTAGAATGCAAGGCAACCTGGTTAGAATTTTTTTTTTCATTATAGAAAACAAAGGTATGTAACAGAAATGCACAAAAAATTCAACACACAAAGTTGTCAACAGCGTAAAAGTAAAATCTCATTTATTTAAAATGTATTATAAACAATATATTTCAAAAGCAAAAAGCTCAGTTTAAAATAATGATGTCAGTCTGTGCTTTGATCACGTAGCGCCCTCTAGTGGTACACGCTGAGCAGAAAAATGAAATCATATCGCTTTGCTTCCTAAATGCTGGTTATAAATGCAGTACCTAAGAGCAAAGCAATAATTAGCGATCTATCTGAATCATCATGGTAAAAGGTAATGTGGATAATTCTCCCATGTATAGTCTATCAATTATATGATTTGATATGAAGCGCCAATAACTGTCATGTATGTTCATTACGTTACATACATTTCTGTTGACATTTCAGACAATGTAGCTTAGTGCTTAATGACTTACACAGAACATAGTTATTGTTTGATTAAGCTGGTGTAAACATGAATGATGGACAAAGTCTACCTACAAATCACACTGTACAATCATACTGGAAATATTACCGGCTTTTATATAGGTCTCCATTTTGCTAACATGTTACGTTGGAGCGCGCAGCCACGCATATTTCCACACATGTTCAGCTTATCAGACTGAGGGCAGCATCAAGTCAAGTGCTGTGAACATTTGTTTTTCTCTTATATTCAGCCATTGGTGGATTGACAGTGTATCCAACTACAGCATCTGCTAATATTTTATGCAAAACCTTCATAATTTCAAATTAATAGAAAAAAAATCTAAACAATCACCCAGCTCTAGTATAAGTATACAAAGTTAGTGTCATACGGTTGATAAAAATGAGAAAGTACATTCCTGTCAAAAACTTGCTAATGAGTTAAGTATGAGCGCAAGATCTGCACAGACTGTCTTGACAAATTAGATATTCATGTATTTAGGAACCATGACAGCAAAACAAAGCAGTTATGACAATTTAAATTGCTGTGCCATCTGCAAGAGCGCACATGCCATCAATTATTCCATGAAAATGGATATCAAAGTGTAAAGCTTATTAAACCCTTCCCTTCAAAACAATGAACACAGGAGAAATTGTTGAGCAATTTCAGCAGCATCTCCACATTCATTACTCACATCGCTCTGTTTATGTGGAGTGCACTAGTGGAGTAATTTGTGTTATGTGCACTTTCACAGAGCAATCGGGAGTTAGTTAGCAAAACCACTTTTATTTGGGGTTTCTAAATGCTGTTTGGATGAGCAAGCAGCTAAAGTGGCCTGTCTCAGCATTTGAGTAGCACTGAGTGTAGAGGACGCCTGAACAACTATTGGCTAAAGTTACTGTCCCAGGGAACAATCTAAGCATTTTGAGTACAGATACTGATCTTGGACCATTCCCCTGTCCTGTCTGTATAATCTTGTTCATCAGCATCTGAACATAATAATAATAATTCCAAATCAGCACTGGTACCATGTGAATATGGCTCTGTGACCTTAAATTTGTAAATATCTGCAGTTTTGAGGCAGAAAAATTTCACAAGAACCAGCTTGACTGCTGCCTATGCAAATCAAGGGTGAGGCCTTCTTCAAAACATATGGAAGGTTCCATACTTTTCAACAGAGTGCAACGGACTGGTTCAGTAACAGTTAGTAAAAATACCATTCATTTTCTCCATAGGGGAACAGATTTATAACAATAAACTAGGGATGCACCGATGGATCAGCTTAGGCTGCCTATATTCATAGCCAATTTTTTGACCAAATTAAAAACAAATCGGAATATTGGTTATAAGCATGAAAACGTTGATATGTAAAATCGATGGTTTATTTATAATTAATTTATAACACACTCAATATGAAGGTTGATTTTAACACTCTCATTCTCAAGTTAATGTGGAAAAACTGCCATAAATATGGCAGCTTTGAAAGAGAGCTTTTCAGCAGTGACGTCAATTTGTAGGCGAACGCGGAAATCTAATTCACCATGGGTTCCTTGTGTAAAAAAGGTCTGTGACAAACAGTACTTGACTATATGTGGACATTTTGTTCTATAAATTACACACAGTCAAACCTCAAACATGATTTTTTTTAAGTAGAATTCAATATGGCTTCAACTGCAAATTTTGTATTTTATTTACGTTGGAGTTCATTGGTTTGGTTCATGGTTTACAACACTTGTAAAACCCCTGTGGAAAAAAATTAATGCATCAAATACTTCCGGAAACCAAGACAGCTAAAAAAAAGTGGGCATGCCTTGCATTACAATGTTCCAGAACTAAAAATCTGATTAATTTTTTCCAGGGTTAAAATGATTGTTAAACTCTGAAAAAGTCATGTGATTTCAACGTATGTTTTTTTAATATAATGTTAAACTGCTGAATTCCCGGTGAAGAACTACACTAACCATCATCCTTAAGAGAAATACACCAATTAGAAAAGTCACTGTTACCATGCAAAACAGAAACCGGGAACCCAAAGGAATTCAACAGAGATTCACAAACTACCAAGAAGCATTGTGAATTACTTAAATTGGTTTCTCTAATCTCTCAAACAAGTTGTATATTTTGAACAATTCAAATGTTGCAATGGTTTTATTCACTTTGGACCTGGTTTGTTTGGTTATTGAAGAAATAGTGAAAAATAACTTCCAGAACCAAGGTGCTGGAAAAAACAAGACAGTCACTGTTGCACTCCATTTAGTTGTCCCTTAAACACAAATACAGATGCCACTTAAGACTAGGAAGGCCATCATAATGACTCTGTTTTACAAATTTAGATAGGCAAGATGTAGTTCTACCCCACTCAAGCGCTCCATTACAGAAATAGTTTCCTCTCACATGGGCCTCACAAAAGAGCAGTGCGGGCTGGGCCCCTGTTGCAGAAACTATTTTAAAGAACTGTGTTTGCAGAAGGGCTAGTGTAGACTATCCAAAGGTCAAACTACAGCTGGTTTTGTGCTTGAAAATTAGTTTTGGTGCTTTTAAAGACCTATATAAAATAGTTAACAGGGTATTATCAGTTTAAATGACTGAAAGGCAACAGAATTTAATGCATCTTTATTTAATTAAGGCTCTTACAATTTAATTGCCTTAAAAGTTGAACCACAAAAAGCTGCGAGAAGTCCATTTTGAAGAAATATCTGAAAATATGTCTTCTAAACTGACCGCTGGCTTCCAGGAAACCAACGTCAGCATCTTCAAATTGCAAAATAAAATGCTATGGTGTGAGAAATGTCAATAAAAAGTTGTCAGATCTCTTTAGTAGGCTGGAAGACAGGAAGAGCCAAGTCAGCCAGATTATGACACCTTATCGAGTGGTCGACCAATATATCGGTGAGGCTGATAAATCAGCCCATATTTGTTTTTGTTTTTTTATCCGCATCAACAGCCAACACATTTTCCTGTTTGGCCAATTAGTTTCTAAAGCTACGGCAATGTAGAGAATCACCTGCTTGCACTTGAAGTAGGCCTAGCCATTGGAGGCATTTAAATGACCAATCACAGTTTGTTTTGTTTATACGTGCCACCTTGTTACCAAAATAATAGACCGGTGTGCAACACGGTCTCATTTAAATGGTCCCGTATATCAGAGCGTATATGAGCTCTGAATGTTTAAAGTGCTTAGGTGTTTCATTCTCACTCTCTAATCTTAACAGTCCCTGTAACTGTTAACTGTCTTGTACAATGATAAAACTGAAAATTTTATATAAATTAAATTTCATATATTGTATGAACAGTGGGAAGATAAAGGTTTGTGTTTTGGTGTGTGCTGGCAGGACCTTATGGAACTCACACTCTCTGTGTCTGTGTACAAAACATCAGAACATCAAGCTGATGGTTGAGTGAGCAAAGCTAAAGTGGAATACAAGGACCTGCTTGAACTTCTAGTCTTTGACATAAACAGTTAAGACTGCATGCTCAACATTGTCCAGGTATAGAGGCCTTACTGCAGATGCTTGAAGAGTCAGACAAAGATGACACACTTCCTGATAACATCACCTTTAAGCAGTGGGTTATGACTGAGCAGATATGATCACTGTCGTTCTCCAAAGGGATGAATTCTGTTTCTCTGGCTGAGAAACTCAATGTGTTAAAGACACATCATTGGTTGAGGACATCAGCGTGGAAAACTGTTACATTTTTGTACAGTTCTTTCACCCACCTGGACCAAGAACATCATTCAAAATGTCTATCGAGGACAAAGTGTTGGTTCCCATGAACAATGATCTCAGAAAACTGACACCTGCCGAATTGATTACGGTCACCAGACCTCCCACAATATTTCAGAGAGACTGAGTGAGGAAATCTCACAGTTTCTAATAAAACATGTGCATGTAATATACTGTTCATTTTTACTATGCTTATATTACATCTGTTCGTTTCTCAAAATGCATGAATAAAGTAGGCTTCCCCCCAGATTTCTACTAGCCCAAGCTCTGTAACTAGTGGAATCTCAAACACAAAATGACTTATTTCTGTGAAAATTTCAGGTTCCTATCTGGTGCCCCTCTGGAGATATTCAACCCAAAGGAGAATATCACATGTGAGGGGAATTTAAAAAAAAATTGCTCTCTCACCCCCATAAAAAAAAGAAAAAAAAGAATGCTCTGCATGCACACTATACTTCCCTATGTACCCCCCCAAAAAATGTATACTGAGACTCGGGGAGTCACGTGACGGCATACTGCCCAGTATCAGCTTTTCAGCCGGGCGACTTCCAGTGGCCCAAACAGGGCATTAAGTATTTGGGTATTTTATTCTGAGTTAATTCTGACCCTTTAATAAAAAGGTCTTTGAGCGATGTGAGCAGGTGGGCTTCATTACATTTATCTATGATTGGGAAGGTTAATGTTATTCAAATGAATTATATTCCAAAATTCAACTACCTGCTACATTCTCTCTCTATAGATGTCCCCCTCTCTTATTTCAAGCAATTTGATAGCATAGCGAAGTCTTTAATTTGGAATGGTAAACGTCCCAGATTACACTTCAATAACTTACATAGGCCGACTGACAAAGGTGGGATAGGCCTACACAAGATTTTGTTTTATTATTATGCATTCGGTCTCAGACATCTGTCTCATGGGTCGCTTCCAACCGAGAGCGCCACTCCCTGGTTTTTTTATTGAACAGGAATTTCTTGCCCCTATTTTGCCATTGCAAAGCCTTTCTATCAAACTTAGAAGTTAAGTTACACCCGGAATTTGCACGCGATATGGACAAGAGTGTTAAATTCAGATATTTATTTAACTGTTGCTTCGAGCATACAGCTAAACCCAAAATGATGTATTATTAAGTACCCTTTCTGCTAGAGTGTGAATTGTGAGGGAGGAGTGTTGAGATCCTTTGAAAATTGGTTCAACATATTGGGATTCCCAGGTCTCAATTCTTCAGGTATTTATAGCTGCGCCACCTGCTCGGTACTAATTTTGGAAGTTCCATACACCCCCCATAGCGGCAGATACTCTGGGAGTGGGGATTACTACTTTTGGAAAAGGTCATGAGGCAGTGTATTACTCCCTGTTAATTCAGAGTCTGGGTGATGGAGCTCTAACTTTTATTAAGATATTATGGGAGAAAGATTTAAACTTGGTATTGGAGGAGGGAGTGTGGGCTAGGATTCTAAAAAAAAAAAAAAAAATATCAAGTCTACATCTAGAGAATTCAAATTGCCTTATGCAATTTAAGATTTTACATTGATTCTATGGAACCCCGTACAAGCTTGGTCTTAAAGACACACCCACCTTGCTGGCAATGCCAATGAGAAGACGGGGACATAACCCATGTTTTTTGGTGGTGTGTTAAGATCCAAGAATTTTGGTTGAGGGTTCAGAGTTTTATGTGTGATGTATCGGGTGCTCAAATTTCATTTAGCCCCAGACTCTCTGTATTTTAGGTGATGGTGCGGTCAATGCATAAAAGAATTGTGTCCTAGCCAGTGTTATGATCGGCAGACAGATTATTTATATATATATATATATATATATATATATATATATATATATATATATATATATATATATATATATTTGTGTGTTCATATACTCAAGTTGTGTCCACAGTGATATTTGTTGAGGTTCAGGGTGGGGTTGTGGATTGGGAAGGGGAAAGGGAATAATTGGGGTTAAAAGTTGATTCTGTAAATATATGTTTTTCTTTTCTTTTTCAATTGTGTGAATCAATAAAAAGTGTTAATCAGAAAAAGACTGAGGCTCAAACCATTTCCATTATGAATTGACCCAAAAAGAACCGGAACTTTGAACAATCTTAAGCATTACATTAGAAACTTAAGTTCTGAGTCTAAAGAACAAAAGTGTTAAATGTTTAAATATGTATATGTACCTATAATGTGCTCTAGAGATCAGTTTTGTTCCAAGGAGCTTGGACAATCCTGTGCGGAGATATTGAGGTTTCTGTAATGCAGTTTACACTACACGGTTTTAAGCCTGATTTTCGCTCGCCTACAGTTTTGTGGAGATCGCTGAAAAAAGACTAAATCGTAGGCAAATCGTTCGTAATGTATGAATTATCAAAGACACGATTCATCATCATCTTCGTTGACTCAAACATGAAACGATTTCACAACCACTGACTGCAACATGACCAAGCGTTTACACCGGCAAGTGTATAAATCAGCCATTCACTTCAGCAAAACACAAATACCACACACAGGCCTATTTGAAAAGCGTTCTAGATTAATGTAGAAAAATATTTGCTCATACCTTAATTTTTTATATATTTACAGTGAGCAGATCAGTGTGCTAAGCTAACTGGCCCCGTACACTCATGCTGTAACTGACATGTTGTAGCTTCTCTCGGGTTTGGGATGCAGAGTTGGTTCCAGGAGGACGCGAATCACAAAATTAGCTCGTCAAAAAACAGAATAGATTAGTTACTTACCCATCGTACTTTCTTTACTGATTAACGCGTTGTTGACTGGTATTGGCAAAACTATAATGTTAACACTCCTTCCAGAATTTGCTACTTACAAACAATATGTCGCTGGTCTACGGGAAGCCGAAGGAGACAAACGTGATGACAGCGTTTCCAATTTGTTTCATACAATACGTTGCGCGAGCAGACAAACTACGAACGATTCGTCATCGGTCTATGTGGGAACAATGACACAACTAGAACAATATCATTTTTAAACTGTGAGTTATAACACATGTTCCAGGGTATAATTGTACAAATAATCAGAATTTCACATTAGAATCCCTCCTGATAAATAGAACATAGTATCTCTCACAGCTTATTAAATTCATTTGATTCATTTGTTAAATAAATGTGCCAGTGCCCAAAGTACATGACATGCAAACACTATCAGCAAACAATGGGTGAAGCAAATGGGATACTGTTCCTAATTTCTCACAGTGTTAGAAGAAAATGTACTTAGAAAAAGTCTTAGAATATATCCTTTAAACTAAATTGCTTTACATTTTTGTGTGGAAACGGATGAAGAAGTTGGCAGATTGATTTTAACAAATGCACTTTTTTCAGTGAGAAAGCTTGAGTTCTGAAACAACCAGTATATGATTTTATATTTACAATGATCTCTACACTCACTGAGCAGTTAATTATGAACACCAGTACACCTACCTATCATCTAATTAGCCAATCATGTGGCAGTAGAGCAATGCATAAAATCATGCAGATAGGGGTAAGGCTCTTCAGTTGTTCAGCTTTGTTCAAAAAAGGTAGAAGTTATCCAATCCCAGGCATTAAAAAAATGGTTGCGGTGCATTCAGCTCTTCACCAGTAGCTGCTCTTCAAGTGGAAGTGTGAGAAATGCCTTTAGAAATGTTCTGGTTACATTTGAAATTGGTTTATTGGATATCAATAAAAGGACATAGTTATAGTCCTCCTGTAAAAGAAAGTTCTGGACAACTGTTGGGAGCATGAATATTCACAGTTGGCAAGTTTCAGATGGAACGCAAATAATGAGGCAAATAATGAAGTAAGCCCATGTTACCTTCCCTGGATGTTTCCAATGTCATCATTCTATACTCTATACATATCTATACTGACAGTTCAAAGGATCCAGAGTCTGGACATACAGCAGCAGCTGTAGTTATTCCTCAGTTTGACTGTAAAATAGTGAAATGAAACATTCTTTATGTGGGTGCTGGCACACGTGGGGGTAAAAGGTAATGAACTAGCAGAAGAAATGGCTAAACAGGCTTTAGAGTATCCAAGAATAGATATGAATGCCCCAAAGGGAAAATGAAAGGATTAATTAAAGAGACAGTTAAAAAGAGGTGTCAAGAAATGTGGACCGAGGAGAGAAAGAAAGGACCTCTATATGGAATTAAAAAAGAGGTAGGAAATGAGAGAGTATTTTGTGGCAAAAGAAGGGATGATACCGGAATGTCACAACTCCGTATCAGACACACTACATTGAACCAGTCACTATTTCAATAGGAAAGCATAACAATGGACTGTGCAATAACTGTGGATTACTGTTGAACATGTTCTATTAGAATGCATAGGTTATTACAAAGAAAGATCTCAGAAAAGATGTTAAAGCAATATCCAAAGGGATAAATAGTTTAACATTACAGAACTTATTGAATAACAATTCAAAAGTGACTAAGGCTTGATTACCTAAAGACAACAGGTCTGATTAGAAGAGTCCTTGGGAAATATGATATTCAGATTAAGTTTTGTGGATATAGCTTGGAAGCTCTATAGGACAAGTTGTACGTTTCTGTAGAATAACAGACAAAGACAACATAAAATAGCACAAAAAATAGGCCTATTTTTTAACCACCACAACATTTTGTTTAAAAATGTATATTAGTAAATATAAAAATTATACATAAACAAGCCAATTAGAATTAATCTCTTAATAAGTAATGCCAATTTGATAATGCAATGTTTGCTGCTAAGAATGACAAGATTACAATTTAAATTGTTTTCTTTTTTTCTTTCTTTCTTTCTTTCTTTCTTTCTTTCTTTCTGCTTGAGACCAAAGACGCTATACATTTATACTGCCCTAAATGTGGCAATATGTGGAGACACATTGGTCTTTGCAGCCTTGTGACTCCATTAATGCAGCTCTACTCGGTACAAATTGAATGTGACGCAATAACACAGTGTGCTGCACCTGCACTCAATTCTCTGCTAGCAGGTAGAGATAAATTATTGTACAGCTCCTGAGTTTGGGCCTTTGACAGCATTGCCTTCAACGAACACTTGGGGGCAATGTTGGATTAACTCATTGAGGGCTCGAAAGGTGGCTCGCCACTCAGACACATTTATCAGTATGATCCTGAGAGACTGTAGGTCTACATCTATACCATGCAAAGAAAGAATATAACTTAAGCCTCGTTTTGTGTGACATGAAATAGTGAAATGTATAGGGTCCTTAGATCTGCAAGCTTATAAGCACTGCTGGTGTCAGTTTTCTTGCAGCGGTTTACAGTTTCCCAGCAATTCCCAATTTAAAGGACCATCAAACCTGATCTTGTGTAGCTAGGCAGTTTAAAAGAATAGGGACATTATACAGGCTGATTTATCAGTGCCATGTCGCAAAAGGTGAGTTGTGACCCCAAGAAAGAAATTCAGACATCTGGCATAAGCAATATGATTCAGTTGAGTTTTTCTGTATTTCTTGGAACCTGCAATTTCTATGTAGATAGACTAGAAAGTTGTCTCATATATTCTGATGAAATTTACATATCTGCCCTTATGGTATCTATATTCCCTCAGCCGTGAAGTAAGACAAGGAACAAAGGCTTTTACAATATTTTTTTTAGAAATATTAATTGTTTTCCTCCATACTTGTGAAACCTGCCAGCATTCCCATCATTCTAATCAATAACTAGTCCTGCATATTGTGGCTACAGTCCTATACACAACTATTTACACTTCACAGTATTGCATTTGCTCCAAGCATTAGGGAGCCAAGTAGTAATTAAGATTAAATAAAGATTAAGTTCCCTTTAGACATAATTTAATTCAACCGTTTAGACTTAATAAAATCAACAGTGCTGGCTGTGCTCATTTTCTATTGTACATGCATGTTTGTTGATGAAAAGCAACCTTGTCAACCACACAGTTTGCTTGTTAATTTTGGCTAATCAAGCCTTCAATGTACCATTTGCAAAATAACAAGATAACCATCTGAAACAGTTTGTAAGTGCTGTTCCTAATTTGCTGATTCAATTATACGCCATATGCTAATAACCAGCCTCTAACATACTCAAGGATGAGGGTAGACTGCCTGTCACACAGACGTCTATCTTTGGATCCTCTGCGAGCAGAGCTTTGTGTTTCCCTAATCAAGAGGGATCTAGATAGAAGAAGAGGGAGGTGTAGCTACTAAAAAGAGGTGTGCGGGCACAAAGAAAGTTATATGTCTTTATTAATAAACCATTAAATTAAATTCACATTGTTCCTCACTCCCACTTTTACTTACTTTTTATATCAGACTCTCTACATGTGGAGCCAGCAAATTGTATGCATAGAGTTGTGAAATTACAGAGAGAGAGAGAGTCCAGCTGTGTGAGATATCACAAAAGGATTGTGCTAGTTTTGCTAGTTTTAAGTGCCACAACCAGCAGGCCTGATATGACAACATGAGCTGTCATTTTGAGTGACAGACTTTGATATTGTGATGTCATGTTTTAAGATGGAAGCTAGGAGGGAGAGCTCACCCAAAAATGAAGTCTGTAATTATTTAATCACCTTAATGAGTTTCAGAGTGTTTTGGTATAATGCTGTGCATCTCTCTGAAGCTGTGAGACCTTGACCCATAAGCTAAAATGATATATACAGTATATATACACTGTAAAATCGAAATAGTTGACCTAACTTAGATTTGTTAAGGCAATCGGTTTGCATGCTTTTTTAAAGTAAGCATACTTATATGGCTCAAGTAAACTGAACTTAATTTTTTAAGGAATGTAAACTAGTTACAAGTAAACTTATCTCTTCTTTGATTAAAGTATCAATGTTTTTATTTTATTATTTAAATTGAGATATATCGTGACTTATACAGTATAAGTAAAATTATGACTGGAATCTCAGTTACATTAAGTTTCCACTAGCACGGTGTACTATCCAATACTATACAATCGCAATGGTATACTATCCATGCTACTTTTACTGCTTCTGCTACATCAGTCTATGGCAGAAATTTCAAGAGTAGTAGGTAGTGTGACATTTCAAACTCAGATTGTGGTTGTTTTCAATTCTTGGTCTTAATCACAGCATAATCATCATAAATATGTGTGATTACAGTCAGAATAATGCAAACTTTATATCCAAACACCCAAAGTATAAAGACTGTGTTGATTTATTGTACTTTTTTATCCAGCCACAGTATGTTCACAGTTAACACATGCAATCTTAATTTGTCAAGTCTGTTTGGATTCTAACTTTTGCTTACCCAGCCACAGTATTGACACAATAAATGCATGCAATCATAATTTGAAGTCTGTTTGTGATTTAAGCACTGAATCCAGAAGAAACTTTATCTTCATATGTTGAATCGCTTATGACAGACATCACTGCTTCAGCTCATAGTGATTGGCTGTCGCTTGGCATTTTACACTTCTCATTTGAATAAACCTGAGCATTTCTTTGCTTTTTTGACGGCATCGGAGGCTTTCTACATTTGAATGAATCTGCACTTTTGTAAATTACAATTGAGTAAAAATTATGGCTTAAATTTAACAGGCTCCAAGTTGGCCAGACACTAATCAAGCTCATGGTGAATTTACACAAATCACAACTATCAATCATCTACAACAAAACACCAGCAATACTAATAAGAATTAAAACTATATGCAGTTTTAAATAACAATTATAATTTTTACTATTAATTATTACTATTATTTATTAAGTTCCCTTGTTTTGACCAAACATACTTAATTTATTCAAGCACAATGGCTTATGGGTATTCCACATTTGTACCTGATCATTTTGAGTTAGTAGTACTCAAAGCCAAAGTTTAAAGAACATCTACAGTACTGTGCAAAAGTCTTTGGCACATAATGTTTCACAAAAGCACTTGTCTTAAGATAGATATTTATAACTTCTTCTTTAGTGTGTCAATATGAAATATAAATGTTAGACTCCCAAACATTCCTTATGCAAATAGAAAAGATTAGAATAGAAGAACAGGGAGCCCTGCAACAGATGTCATGGCCCCCACAAAGCATCCCACTGAACATATAATCCTGAGATTACATGAAGAAACAAAAGCAATTGAGACAGCCTAAAAACTGTGCTTATCCTCAGAAGCACAGCTGTAAATAGCACTTTATGCACCAGGATGCGACAAAGTGACAATTTACATTGGAAAACACTTAGCTATGTTAAGAGATAAACAGTCTCGGATCAATGTGCCCCAATTATTGTCTACAAATGAAAATTGATAAAGACACTTAAGGAGTGTTATTGCTTTACAGGCATCTACAACATCATTATAAAAGGATCAAATAAATTCAATAAATCACAATACATCATTGTAGTTTATATTTCCTCACATAAAAGCAGTGCATATTTATTAAATTACCAGACACTATTGATAAAATGAGAAATGAACACAGAAAAGCGTAAACAAAAGATTTGGAGGGCATCGATTTTGAAGAATGAAGCAAGTGCATTTCAGAGAATTGGCTTTAGGCAATAAACATGCTAATTTGTCATGAGTGTTCATGAGAGAATATCCTTCCAAGACCACTCAAGCCAAACACATAGAAAGAAAAAAGTGTGCGAAGAGTAATGTGCTGAGGTAGCTGCGGCCCCTGAAGGTGATCTCATTATTAGACTGAGCTGCACTAGTCAGGCAGGCGTACTCATAAATCCTCATAGTTATCTTGGATCAGTGGACATGAGAGACCAAGAGGCCTGGGGCCAACATCTCCTTCTCCCTCACTAAATCAGCCATGCCCTGGACCAAACCCCAGTCCTGCCTGATCACTGGACCCTAGAGACAGGTCAGCCTTAATAAATCCATAATGAAAATCCCTTGTCACAAGTTGCAGGACCCTTACAACATTATGAATCTTCAAACATAAGACTGCACCAGCCCCAGGATCAATGGGACTATAAAAACTAAGACTGTCAAAGTAAAGGGTATACAAAACAAATCCCCTGGGAGCCCTTCTGTGATCGCTATTTATAGTTCAATATAATTGTTGTGTATTAAGTTTCAGGTCACTCTAGTGGCTCTCAACTTATTAGTCACAACCCAAAATGCAAATAATGAATTGCAACTACCCATATCATTGTGCATAATTATGAGAACAAAACAAATATAACATTAAACAACATTATAACATTATAACAAAAACAACATTTCCCATATCTTTTGTTGTTGAGGTCAAAGGCTGTGCATCCAATCAAACACTACAGTATTTTGATATATCTTCATCTGTCACTTAGTAGAAGCCTTTTCCTCAAAAATTCTGAATAAAAAATATGCAAGGTAAAACAATATACAACTCATGATTTGTGGTGACCACAATGCAAATTATTGGCTGCCGAAAGCATCAAACCACTGAAATTCAAGAGACATTTAGAGACCAAACCAGCTTGATCTTATGAAAATGATGTGACTGTGGTAACATTTTTGCTAAATGTTATAACGTAGTTCATGACATGTATTGCTGCAGTTTTGAGGTGAAATGCCAACTGTGTGGCACTAAAAGCAAGTTTAATGTTCTCAAACAGATTAAGTTTTTAAAGGGCTCATGGCATGCTTTTTTATTATTTTAGAATGTTCCTTAAGGTTTACTTAAAATATTAGTATAGTTTTTAAATCATTTATTTTTAAAACATGATTATTTTCCACTGTCATTCTGACCCTCTGTCAGAAACACACGGGTGTTCTCGATATTATTCAAGGCATGGCCATACCCTTTGACAAGCGAGTTGTTGCCATGCACCTGACCAACGCTTCAAACTCTTAAGCACCATCAGTCAGATGAGAGAGTTGATAGCACTGTGACACAAGTCCACCCCACTCGTGCGTTGCTGACAGAGAGACAGAACAGTCTTTCATTCAAAGGCAACACCTTTTAAATGTTCACGCAGCACGCAATTATTAACTTGAGTGTTTTGAGATATGCAGCAATGTGCAGTGTCTCTAACTGGGACTCGTTAGAGACATGGTTTACATTGATTGTGCTAGACACAAATGCCATCCATCCATCCATCCATGATCCATTCATCCATCCATGCATCCATCCATCCATCCATCATCCATGATCCATGCATCCATCCATCCATCCATCCATCCATCCATCCATCCATCCATCCATCCATCCATTCCAATCATTTTCTTGGAATAAGTCTAAAAAGTTGTTAAAATGTAAAAACCATTAACATATTTTCGATACAGAGTTCATGGCTTGGCATTTATTTGCGTATTAAATTACAGATATAAATTACCAGTGTAAGAAATGTATTGTGAGCTTAAACAGTTTATAATTTATTTGTGCATTCTGTTACGAGCAACTGTGAGAATTTTTGATGCTGTTACCTACATTATTAAAATAAAACTGAGTGAGTGGAACAGACAGTTGTTGGGTTCAGTCTCCCCTCACTCCGCTGCTGATCACGCCTAGGGGGTGAGAGCTCAAATGTGCTGAAACAGGGGGTGTTGTGACCCTTTAAGGGGGTGGATGCAGCATCATTCAAACCCAATAGTTTTCAGTTACAGATACCATTGTAGAAAATCGCTGCACACAGCCATGATTAATTTAACCCATGAGTGAAAGTGCCCAATAGCAAGGTGGCTACTGAGGTTAAGCGAGTAGTATTCGGCAGGTCAGGTGATTCTAACAAGGCTGCCTGGACCTGGATTCTAACTTAGAAGTAAAAAATAAAATTATGAGGAAAAGATGAATGAATGCACCTTTAAAACATTCCTCTATTTATTTGGGTGGCCTTGATACAGCAACATTGGCTCAACCAATGGTGTTGGTTTGGGGCAGGCCTATCCATTTGTACATCTAATGGAAGACAGGGAAAATGTCTTTGAAAACAGCGATTTATTTTTGTAATTCCATTTGATGATGCTAGTGATGTAGAAATTATACACTTCAGCTTTAAGAACCACTTCTCTTTGTGATATTGCAATGAACACCTTTTGATCATTTCCCACGAGATTCCTTCACTCACCTGTCCTTTGTTGTGCTTCATTCAACCAATTTATCACATATAATTGACAAACTAGATCAAATTGCTTGGAGAAACTAGTGTAAATTCCTCATATAATGAATTTCTCTAAACAAATATCTCAATACCTACGAGGATTTCCAGTATGTTCTGTTCAGTATTTGTCTTCATCTGTCTTTTAATTGTTTTCCATCATCCCAGCTCCCCGCAGACTCTCTCACCATGTGCAATCTGTGCTGAAGTTTTTAATGATTAAATGGTCTTCTTATACATGTTTCTGTCATAATAGTTTTTAAACAGTCATAATTAGATCATCCGATTGGGGGAGGGTCTGCACTTATGAGAAAACTGCTTAAAAGAAAACAATCACTTGTAAATGCTTTATAAGTAAAAAAAAGAAAAGAAATACACCCTCAGTTACTTGAAAAGCTCACCGTCAGGTATATTCACTGAAATTACTGTGGGGTTTGAATATCTTAGCAGCTTGCTTTCCATTGGTGCTGACGCTGCAGTGTGACTTAAAAACAGTCCTCTTGTCCTCTTAAACACAGAGCAGTGATGGATTATGGGATTTTTGAATGATGAGTATTTTGCACTGGGCTGTTTGTCTCTTTCCACAGTGGGGTGACTGGATGCTGCTTTCCTGCCAGTACCAAGCCCTGCATGAGTCCCAGACACTGTCTCAGCCCAGTGTCTGCTAGACACATCCAAAACAATCGCACCTCAGGTTAGGCCCAGAAGAACATATGGAGGGAGAGAGAGAGAGAGAGAGAGAGAGAGAGAGAGAGAGAGAGAGAGAGAGAGAGAGAATATCACACTGAGCTGAAAAATAACACCCTCCAATGTTTCCTGTCTCTGTCTGTATATCACACACACATTTTTGAACACATAAAAATTCTCAGGTAACCTGAAATAAATGTGTACACTTTACACTTTAAATGTAAAAAAAATTATTATACCTAAAAGACATGGGAAAGTTAAAACTAAAAGTGGTTTCATATATTTTACAGGTTGCCTACTACATATACTGTACTTTACTTTAAAATTATATTTTATATATATATATATATATATATATATATATATATATATATATTAAATAGCCCTAACCCTATACCTTGTACATATTTCAAAAGAATATCACATTATCTGAATGGTGCTTGTCTGTGCAAAAGTTGCCATCACAATTCTCATTCAACAATGTGGTTGCTAAGGCGTTCTGAGTGGTTTTAGCTTACTATGATGTGTTTGCTGAAGTGTAATGAGTGTTTTTTAGCATGTTGCTATGTAGTTGCTTGCTAACGAGTTCTGAGTTGTTTTTAGCATGTTGCTATGTGGTCGTTCAGATGTTCTGATTGATATCACCTTATTGCTATGGTTGCTAAGGCGCTCTGACAAGCTACCAGTCTAACTGCGCTGGACCTTACCAAAATGAACTGCCATATGCTGCCATTCGAACAGCAGTGCACCTCACTGATCTCTGCCTGCATCACCTTGTTCAAAGGATGGACTACATTCTTAAAATTGAATACTTAGATCATAAATTAAACCAAAGCCTTCATCAGCTAAATAACATATTACAATGCATCTATATGAACTTCCGCAGTTAATCCAGTATGGACTTCAAAGACATTAGTAACCAATTTTGTTTACGGTTCATACAAAATCTTTTTGTTTAAACATTTATTTAGTTTACCAATTTTAAACCATTACTTGTACTGCACATACATAACTAATATTGGAAATATATTCATGCTGATTAGCCAGAGGGGCACTGGCTCCCACAGTGAGCCTGGTTTCTCCCAAGGTTATTTTTCTCCGTAATACAAACATCTTGTTTCGTGTTCCTTGCTACAGTCACTTTTGGTTGCTCTCTGGGGGTCTAAATATAAATATTATTATTATTTATTATTTTTTTTATTTTTTTTATGAAGACAATTTATAATCATGTTTTTATCAAACTCCACAATGATGACTCTGACATTACATCTACCAATCAGCCACAACATTAAAACCTCCTGCCAAATATTGAGTAGGTCCCCCTCGTGCCGCCAAAACTGTGGCAACCTACAGCTACAGAGCAGCTATTTGAGTAACCATAGACTTTGTCAGTTCGAACCAGTCTGGCCATTCTCTGTTGACCTCTAAAAGTCTATGGTAACTCAGATAACTGCTCTGTACAATTGTGGTGAGAAGAATAGTATCTCAAAATTTTATTCTGGGAAGCGGGTTGGCGCTGTTTTGGTAGCAGAGGGGAGACTGTGGCAACGGGGGCGTGGTCAAGTGTCCGTCCGGGGAGAGAAAGCGGAAAGGGCGCTTGCACCTGAGCCAAATTATGTCTAACACCTGTCTCTGATTTCAGTGAGCATGGGGAGAGTGGCATAAGAGCGGCCACAGAACCTCCAGTTGGGAGAGAGAGCGCTACACACACACACACACGACAGTCCAGTGTTGTCGTGTACTGTCTTAGGAAAGAATCATTTATTGTATCCAGAAAGTTTTTGTTGTTTATTAAGGAGGACGTTGTGTACGACACTGTGGCCATTAAAAGTTATCTTACCTTTCAAGCCTACATCTACGTGCCTCCTTCCAGAGGGACCAACACAATATTAGGCAGGTGGTTTTAATGTTGTGGTTGATCAGTATATATTACAGCTTCATTTTCTGTTAAAGCATGATTTACTGTTTTGAAGCTGCTTTGAAACAATGTGTGTTGTAAAAAGCGATATATAAATAAAAATTATGACTTGGTTGTTATGGCCTTCTGAGTGGTTTATAGCATGTTGCTATGTGGTTGCTAATGAGTTCTGAGCACTGGCAACCTCCCCGTCTCTCTCTTGAAACCAACACGGAAGTGAATTAAACTGAAATTCATCGACTGGCCGCTTGAGGCTGGCTGCAAAAGTGAGTCAAATCTGTATCTCCCCCATGTTAAAATGCTTAACTTTACAGCAGAAAAAAACATGTTTACAGCCTGGAGCAAAAAGTGGCTTGGATCTATACAGCTTATTTTGCCCTTCATGACAACTGTGAGGGGGGTGAATTTTTTTATAACAAATCCGTTTAAATTATATTAAGCCTTTAATTTCTGCATAATTAAGGGCGTGGCCACTTTTGAGTGACAGGTGGATTCCTGCTGCTCACGTTACCTCAGCTAATTGTCTGACTGTGAAAATAAATCAATTTTAGCCACTAAACTTGGCATCTCTGCCGTGTTTGTGATTTTTCGAGATTATTTCACAATTATAATGTCTTGCTGTGGGGTTAATTGTATTAACAGACCGTCCAAGAAGCTTGGACTCCATTTTTTCCGGTGAGTGAAATTCTATTATAATTTCATTTTATTAATTTATTCATTTTATTTCTAAGAATTTATTTATTATTTATAATTGTATTTAAAACGTTATTACACTCCAGAATCCAACAGACTGTGATTAGCTGTAGGCTGAATAGACTGTATAAAACGTCTTCTGAAACGTTGTCAATATAACGGGTGGCCATCACCTCAAAATCGATCACTAAAAAAACAATACACAGCTTGTAAAAAATACGCAAACTAATGTAAATGGGTAATAACATTTTTAATGTTACCTAATATGAATCTAACCCTATCTTAATAACGTTATACTCAGTTGACATCCAATACACACTCATAAATGCAGGTTAATTGATTTGCTTCAAATTGTTTCTTTGAGATGCAAGTTTTTAAGTAAAGTTATAACGTTAATTCTTATTCATGACAACTATTAACGTTTTCTGCAAGTCATGTAGTGTTGCAAATAAACGTTACCACATGTATTAAAAGTGCTGCAGCGTTTTAAACTTTGTGTAGTTTAATATCAATAACATATAAATAGTTATTTCAAGTTTTGTTGTGTAGGTTCAGGTTAATTTACCTCAATAGTAAGCTTGGTTTGAATCGTTTCAAAATAAACCGCCAATATCTTCCATCCAAAGACAACTTGAACGCGTCGAGCTAGGCGGGCGTGGTTTCAGCAGCAGGCTCCTCGGCTCCACCCACGTCCCGCCTCTTTGCCCATTTTCGTTTTTCCGGGAGTGACGCGTTACCAAGATGGCGACGGTCGGCCCCGCCCACTTTAGGCTTCAAAAACGCTCTTCAGAAACCTACGGGTGACGTCACGGACACTACGTCCATTCTTTTTTACAGTCTATGGTTCTGAGTGATTTTAGCTTGCTGCTATGTGGTTGTTCCCTTTACAAAAAGCTTCACTTATGATGCTGCGCTGAGAAAAGCGCTTTGGGAATATCTTATAGTTGTGACCAGCTGCGAATATGTGTGCAACATGTCAATGAACATTGATCGGAATTTATAAGCTCTGCCTGTGTAATCATTGGATGCACCTGGGGCAGGGTTATAAATAGATGCATCACCGGAGCATCGTCAGATCTTTTGTCTTCAGATCACTCTGTGTTTGTGTGCTATCACGAGCCTGTCAAACTTTCTTTCATCTGTTAAGAGTTAGAATCTTTTAGGCAGTGCGCAGTGAACCTTTTCTCTTTTCTCTTAAAAAAAATGATAAAGAAAGAAAAAATGACTGAAAATCAGGGCAAACGATTTGTGTTCCCCTGTCTCCGCTCTATGGCCGAGAGGGACATGCATCAATTCTGCTTTGTGGGAAAATGCTTCACACTCGCCTTGCTTACTTCCGGGAGTCAGCGTCCACAGTTCATTCGTGGGGCTCTCATATGGATCTGGCTGAGGAGTGAGAGATGGGTTCGTCCCTTTCGCTCGCTCTCTCCCCAGATCCAGCTGATCCTTGTAAGCCTGAAGCGCGCCTCGGCGCCTCTTCGGTTCATGAGGACACTGAACTTCTGTAAATCCCGCGCATAATAATAAAGCGGCTGTGGAATTAAGAGACCCCCCCAAACGCTTCAAACTAGAAGACAGATTTCTGTCTGGTGGCCAAAATAAATAAATAAATAAAGAAAATTGAAAGAAATAAAAAAGGGGGGAAGGGAACGCTATATCAGTCCCTTCCTTTCTTCTACGACCTCCATAATGAGTATTCTCATCCATGGTGGAATCCTTATACTTCCCGTGTCTTCATGCCCTTGACGTTGAAATATTCAACTAATCGTGGGTGTTGAGGCTCGGGGGTATTCGGTGATGCAGCCGGTATCTCTCGCCTGGCTCGGCATCACCGCTAAAGAGACCCACTCTCCCCACAAAGCTGTGCAGGACCACCTCCACACTTGTGGGGAAAGCTTATCAGACAGCAGGTCAGGCTGGTGCTGCCCTGCACACTATGGAAGTGTTACAGGCATACTAGGCTAATCTATTGAAGTATTTGGTGATGTAGCCGGTAGAAGAGACACTTGCAGGTTATCTCTCGCCTGACTAGGCGTCATCGCTAAAGAGACCCACTCTCCCCACAAAGCTGTGCAGGACCACCTCCACGCTTGTGGGGAAGGCGGAGAGACACTTGTGGCTTAACCTATCAGGCATCAGAGACAGAGACAAAACTTTCCTTCTCGATGCCCCGGTTTTTCCTTCTGGTTTATTTGGCTTATTTGGTGATGCTATTTTGTCACCAGGTTCCAGGAGGCAAAAAGTCGGCAATTTCTTCCTCGCCACACTCAGGGGGAGGGGCTGTCGGCCACCCAGCCCCATCCCGGTCCTCCTAGACGGGAGGCTCAAAAACTAGGCATGGCAAATCGTGCTCCCCCTCGTAAAGACAGGGGGCCGGTTCATCGCCCTCAGCAGCCCCCAAAGCAAGACCTCAGGTCAGTTATTTCAAAAGAAAACCCTGACGGTTTTGCCCCCAGCCTTTTGGGGGTAGCCCCCTCGGGATGGGGCGCGTGTATCATCCACTTCGCCCCTCCCGGTACCCCCAGAGAACCTCTCCATTCCCGCCACCTCCGGTGTTTCGGTAGTTAGAGGCTTCCAATTAAAAGTTGGGTGTACCGATGTTTCCTGCCTTAGTCCAGGACGCGGAACACTTGACATCCCCTCAACAGGAAGTATCAAAATTAATACCCATCTCAGAGAACCTGGCAGCATGGAAACTTCTACCAGACATTTCTATGTGAGTCCTAAGAACAGTAGAACAAGGCTACTGAATTAAATTTGCTCGCCGCCCTCCGTGTTTCAACGGCGTGGTCCCCACTACCGTAAACCGGAGCAGGCATGTCTAGTGTGTAAAGATCTGCAAAATCTCTTGGTCAAAGGGGCCATATAACGTGTTTCCCCTTCCAGAGAAAGAGTCAGGTTATTATAGCAAATACTTCCTGGTTCCCAAGAAGGGTGGGGGGTTGCGTCCGACCTTAGATCTTCAAGGCTTGAACTGCTCAGTCAGGGTGTTCAAGTTAAAGATGCGAACTATCAAGATGATTGTGTCATAAGCCCAACATCACATTTGGCTGGTCACGATCGATCTCATGGACGCATATCTTCATATAGAAATTCCACCACAGCACAGGAAGTTCCTAAGGTTCGCTTTCGGGGGCGAAGCCTTCCAGTATCGGGTTCTTCCATTCGGCCTAGCCCTATTAGCCCACACATTCACAAAATGCATGGATGCAGCACTGGCTCCTTTGCGACTCCGGGGCATCCGCATTCTGAATTACATAGACGACTGGCTGATACTAGCACAGTTCCAAGAACTGGCAGTTCAGCACAGAGATATTGTCTTAGCTCATCTGCTTTCACTGAACCCAATAGTTATATGGAATTCAATCACGATGCGGGCACAATTGTCTCCCGCTCGAATCATTTCCATTCAGAACACCCTGAGCAAAGTCAGGCTAGGTCAAGGTTGCACTGCTCATCAGTATCAACGAACACTAGGTCTCATGGCATCTGCGTCCACGGTGATTCCTTTGGGCCTTCTGCACATGAGACCATTCCAGCTGTGGCTAAAAGCCAGGGGGTTTTATCCAAGGGCCAGTCCCCTAAGGCAAATAAGGGTTACGCGCCGTGGGCCGACAGACTTCTGACTCTCAAGATGGTTTTTCTTATGGCATTTACCTCTCTAAAGAGAATTGGGGACCTACAGGCTCGGTCTGTCTTGCCAGCCTGTTTAGAGTTTGCCCCAGGAAGGACCAAAACAATTTTGCACCCACATCCTGACTACCTGTCACACTCGAAGCCTTCTGTTCCCCGCCGTTTACAACGCTGGAGCAGGAAAAACTTCACGGACTTTGTCTGGTCCGTGCCCTTCAGACTTATGTCCACCACACTAGCCAGTGGCGTAAGTCAGGGCAACTATTCGTTTGCCAGGGGGGCCACAAAAGGGGGGGCGGACGTCACCAAGCAGTCTATGTCGCATTGGGTGAGGGATGCTATTGCCGTGGCCTACGAGGTGCGCGGTCAAGCTTCGCCTGAAGGCATCAGGGCTCACTCTACCAGAGGGGTCGCCTCCTCTGAAGCCTTGGCCAAAGGGGTCCCTCTGCAGCATGTTTGTGATGCAGCAGGCTGGTCATATCCGCACACATTAATTCGATTCTACAGTTTGGATGTTCATGCCACTCCAGGCTCTTATGTCCTTGAATCGACATCTCAAGCACATGTCTGAGCCCTCTCACGCTCTTGTGAGCACACTACACAACCGTAGGGGGTCCGCACAGCCACAGTGCAGCGGTGTGGGTATTCTCGTTCCCAAAGCGCTTTTCTCAGCGCAGCATCATAAGTGAAGCTTTTTGTAAAGGGAACGTCTCGAGTTAAGTGTAACCCTTGTTCCCTGAACAAAAGCGGAACGAGATGCTGTGCTTCACTGCCGCACTGGGATGCCCCAGGACTGCTCTTCAGACAAAATACCTGATGATGCTCTGGTGTCGCATCTATTTATAGCCCTGCCCCAGGTGCATCCAATGATTACACCAGCAGAGGTTATAAATTCCGGTCAATGTTCATTGATGTGTTGCAGACATATTCACAGCTGGTCACAACTATAAGATGTTCCCAAAGCGCTTTTCTCAGCGCAGCATCTCGTGCTGCTTTTTTCAGGGAGCAAGGGTTACACTTAAGTAACCCGAGACGTTCTGTTAGGTTACAAGATGGTTGTCCCCAAGTCTCTACTATATTCTGTAAGTGTTTTTTTTAGGGAAAACATTTTCCTAATCCCTGAAAGATATTAATGAAACAAGGGTAATGAGATTTCTCACTGGTCTCTGTGACAGCTCTAGACTCTGAAAACAGTGAATAAAAACGTGTTCTGCCTGTTAATCATTTAGTGTATTTTCAAAGTACTGTAGTTGCAGCTAATTATTGAGGCTTAAAGTAATTTTTATGCCATGTTGTTCGTAACAGGTATCAGTTGAGGACGCTATTTTGCTGCTGTTGTTTTTGACAACCTCTTCTGCTTGGTGTCGGTCTTAAGAACACAAATGAAGATTTTAAGAAGAAAATAGAGTTCTGTCAGTTCCTTATAATGGAAGTACAAGGGTGCCAGCACTTTGACGGTCCAAAAGTCACATTAGGCAGCATAAAAGTAATGCATGCGACTCCAGTCAATTAATGAATGTCTTCTGAAGCGAATCGATAGGCTAATATAAGTCGATACTTAAAATGTTTTTACCTTTAAATCAAAGCTTCCATACAGGGCTCTGATGCTGTTAGAAATGGGCGAACTCTTGTGTGTTCTTCTATTGTAAACAAGCACTGCTTCCGAATTCTCACGCGAACTTGCTGATGCGTTTACGTCACGCTTCACGTCAGCTGCTGGCAGGAAGCGCAAAGTTAATGCTTTAATTATCGATTAATTTTTTACACAAATGTATCGATTTGCTTCAGAAGACATTCATTGATCGACTGGAGTCGTGTGGATTACTTTTAAGCTGCCTAAATATGACGTTTGAACCATCAATACCTGCAAAGTCCGTGGACATGGCCATGATGTTTTGCAAGCAGTCTAGGTGCAAGTGGGTTATTACATTTTCCATTTCATGTCAAGCAATGTTGATATAAATGAAGACAGCCCATTCATAAGAATGTGATTGTGTAAATGGGCTGTATGCAATGCATCCCCTGCTCTGTGTCTGTATTGTCGCCTGCGCTTCTCCTGATCACAATGTATGCGATGTATGTTCTCTCTCTATTGGCCTCTCTGGGACTGTTTGCTTTCGTCCTGCTCACCTTTGTCTCACCTGCTTGAAATATGCTTTGTGTCCCTCCCGTTGTTTTGTAATGTACATTTGTTATACAGTATATTTCTCTGTTTAATGTTTAATTTCTGCACGGCATCTTTGAACTTTGGAAAGGCACTATATAAATAAACATATTATTATTATTATTATTATTATTATTATTATTATGAGTGAACAAGTGGGTTGAACAAGAAAAACTGTACCCCTTCAAGTGTATTTTCAAAAGTAGACCTAAACCTAAAAGTAGTAAACTAGGTCTACAGAAAAGAACTGCATGCAGGCAAACTAGTTAAAACCCACAGGCTTTTCTGAGAGTTCTGATACATTATATCAGAGATGCTTTTATGGTCATGCTCTGCCTGTGCCACTGCATTCTGATGCACACATGTCTTGCTGCTGAGTAAACTCTGCTTATCCTCCTGCCCTCTTCAGCCCACACACTCGCTTTCTTCTCATACACACACTCTAAAGGCAATGACAAACTAAATATTATGCTCTTCAGAGGGCAAATGAGAGATTTCTATAGAATTGAGAAAAGACTGCCTCTCAAAGCAGGCTCTTTCTGGGAGAGAGAGTGTTTCACCCTTTGATTTCTTAAATATTTGAACTGTGTTTATGTGTGTCTGTGTGTGGATTATCTGCAGCATCTGTCAGTAGTTTTTCCTTTGGCTGGCTTCACTCTGAAGCACTACAGAGGATGCACTGAAGCATTGGGCAGGGGGTGGAGACATGCACTTCAAGGTACTTGGCAAAATGAAGTGAAAGTGCAACCACTCCAAAGCTATAGAGGCATATATATATATCAACAGCATAGTATATGTATCGTCATATATATATTGTATATGATGTTGACGTTTTTCTACATGTCTGTATGCAAGTGTTTTTAGGCCAATATTAGAACTGTCAAAGCAAAATATTTTAATCTGAGCTAAAAATAAAAGGCGAAGAGTTTAATTTCTGTGCCACTTGCAGCATCACACGGAAATGCAAAATAATGTTTGTTCCTAACCAGGTTTCCCAATCATTCCAACTGTCCCTTTTGCCTCGCCCATCATTGTTCAGATAAACATGCAGTCTTCCCAAATGGAAAAACACGTAGTCCCACCCCCTGGTTGAATCAAGCAAACAGAGCAATTCGATCTGTCAAAAAGTGGCAACATGCAATTGTTAGCTTAACAATCTAGTTCTACTCAGGGTCAGATTGAACATCGGGAGCAGCTGGATTTATCTCGGGGGAGAATAAATAGCCAATTAAATTAATAAGAGCCCTTTAAAATATCATATTATTATTGTACAATATATTTAATTTTGAAAATAATAAATGGCCCTTGTTATGCTTCATGGTGATTTGTGCGTCCAGTGTTGTCATCACATAAAGATGTTGGATTGAAAAAGAGAAAGAGGGCACTCACAGCGAAAGTTTTCTTGCACTAAATAAGAAAGTGCCACAAATATCTTATCATGAATCTTATATCTTATGCTAAAAAATCTGTATCTTATCATGTATTGAATTTAAAATTGCCTTATGGCCTTAATGGCAGCAGCTGTATGGGAGTTGGTCCTTTATTAAATTTAATGAGGTTGATCTTCTCCATAAAATGTGTGGGGGACAAAAATATTGCCAATCATAATCCTTTTTGTTTACTAAATAACTAAACACCTATAGCCTATTTACCCTCCAGTTGCTGCATTAAGATAAGCTCACACGATAAAATCCTGAGAGTAAATTAGGTTGTGTTTCTTTTATTATAACAATTTCAATGAGTTGTCAATATCAAACAGGGCACAAACCAATCAGTTCTATTTATGCCCAACGTAGCCTACGAAAACCCAAATAGAATCTTAATAATAATGGTAAAAATGTACAATAAGGTTCCATCTGAAACATTAGTTAACAACATTTGTTAACATGAACTCACAATGAACAATATTTCTACAGTATTTGTAAATCTTGGTTAATGTTAATTTCAACATACAGTAATACATTTTTTAAATCAAAATTTGTATATTTGTACATCAGTTAATGCACTATGAACTAACATGAATTAACATTGAACAATTGTTTTTTTTTAATTATAATTAACAAAGCTTAATAAATGCTGTAATAAATATGCTGGTCATTGTTAGTTCATGATACCTAATGCATTAACTAAAGTTAATAAATGGAACTTTAATGTAAAGTGTTACCATAATAATAATAGGGCTCTTGAAACCAATGAAACCAATGTCTAGTGGGCTGCAAGACTCCCAATTCAATCCTGGTTTTACTTGACCTAACCATCAAAACTTATTTTCGTTGTTGTAACCTAATGTTGACAGGGTGATTTGGTTACATGAAAAAATATTTTTGACTTTAATAAAACCAATTAATTTAGAAATGAAGCAAAATTTTAAACCTTTAAATGTACTATATGTAAGATTGACATTAAGTGTTTGAAATGGGTACTGCAGTCCAAATTCAAAATATTGGAGGGTTGTCTGTCCCTCCCCAGACTCGACGCTCATGTGGGTTGCCTGAATGTTGACATGCAAATTAGCCAACTCAGATTCAGTTTTAAAGGATTTCTGGGCTTTAAGCTGTTTCCATCTTCCAAAGGCATCTCCAATATTTATCCTTGTTTTACTACGCCTCTGGTCATAGTGGTTTTTAGAAGGATGGTGAGGCTTTTTAGGTTGGGTGGAATCTGTTATCTCTGATCCAGTTCGTTTGCTGCTTCCATGGCTGCAGCACGCAGTGTTGTTTGCCTGCAAAATTGTTAAATTCTGGCAACCCGGCAGTGTCGAAAAACTATTGGTGAGTGGGCAGTTGGCGGGATCACACAGGCCAAAACATAAACATAAACTCCTAACCCAGAATGGAAACTTCAAAGTAGAATATACTGGCTGTAGCATTGTTATCGAAGAAGCTGGTATTTCAATTTCGCAAGTTTCCTAATTCTCCAATGACATATTATGGCAATTTTATGATTTAGTACAGTAAAAATATTACATATACCACCTTTAAATTAGGTATTGGGTCCTTGGAAAAACACTGCATCTTCACAGCTGGAAGGAGTAAATTGCACTAACTGTAATGCTGTTTCCCTTTTCTCCATTGAAGTGACAAGAATGTCAGAATTTCCACAAAAATAATAATATTCCTCCAGTAGCAATTGGGAAGAAACAGCCCATTTTTTTTTTTTTTTCCTTTTCCCAATTCCCAATGTGCTTTTAAATCCTTGTGATCGCGTAGTGATTCGCCTCAATCTGGGTGGCGGAGGACGAATCCCAGTTGCCTTCACATCTGAGACCGTCAACCATCTTATAACATAGCTTGTTGAGCATGTGGGGCACGTGGTGAGTTGAGCATGTTGCTTCACGCCATCCACCGCAACATCCATGCTCAACTCACCACGCGCCCCACCGAAAACTAACCACATTATAGTGACCACAAGGAGATTAACCTATGTGACTCTACCCTACCAAGCAACCAGGCCAATTTGGTTGTTTAGGAGGCCTGGCTGGAGTCACTCGGCACACTCTGGGATTCAAACTAGCGAATTAGTGAACCCCAGGGGTGGTAGCCAGCGTCTTTTACCACTGAGCTACACAGGCCCCCGAAACAGCCCATTTAATGGTTTGACCACGCGGCAGTAAGTGCCGCCAAATTCACCTGAGTCATGAGAGAGAACCAGAAAAGATCTCCAGCATGCATCTGATCATATTTGTACCATTCTAAAGCAAGTAGCGGACTTTATCATTTTATGTCAGAAGGATCTTTTGTTTATTTTTTTATATATTGAAAATTGTAATCCTACTAGTAATCCCAATTTTTAACAAATGGAACTGTAATCTGAATAAATTGAGTTTTCATGTAACCGTAATGGATTACTGTTACAAATATTTTGTATCCTGATTACGTTACAAGTATTCGGTTACTCCCCAAGCCTGTTTGTAGGGATGTTTTGAAGCTATGACCTCTTGGCAAAGAGGATTCTAGAACATCCTTTGACTGACTTTTTCTGAGCATGCTAAGATAAATTGTTTCCTATCTGACTTTCACAATGTCGTTAAACAAAATTTTGTTTAAGTTTCTCATTAAACTATTATTTATTTTGCCAAGCCGGTTCTCACCTCCTCCTTTCCGGGTTTCGGCACCAGTGTAACGCAGTTCAATGAAAAGGAGGAGGTGAGAACCGGCTTGGCAATATAAATAATAGTTAAATGAGAAACTTAAACAAAAGACACAAACACACATGACGGACATGCCTGTAAACGATCTCTCTCTCCCGCACAATCTTCCGCAGTATGCCTTTATCCCTCTCAGAGGCTTGATTAGCCTGATAAGGGACCGGGTGTGTAGACTCACCACCCGACCCCGCCCTCCGCCCTGCCACAGAGCTCTTGCCTGGAGAGAGTGGGAGCAGATGCCGGGCTGTGTGGAGGGGCAGGTGTGCTAGTCGCCACCAGAGAAACCCAGCAGCTGTTGCTGCTGCTGCAGTAAAAACAGCAGCCCCAAGAGGAGAGCTTTTTATAGCAGATACACAGTCTGAGATAAAGAAAATATAGAGGATATGGAGCATCTGATGTAGTTAAGGGAATCGCAAGAGCTTACACAGACCTTTTTATGTGGCACCACTGTGCACATAAATTAATTTACACAATAATTAGGCATGAAATTAGGCATAGAATATAGATATATCGATTATTGATCAACATGTTATTTTATCAATATATTTTTGAGGCATTGATACATTAACATTTGCCAGCATTTAAATTAGAAGCCTAATTTGTGTGCTTTCCAACTCATCCAGTTGGGCTGCTGTTTAACAGCCTAGTGTAATAGCTCCCAGTGGCCAAAGCTGGAAGTGTTGTTGGGGTGAAATGTCCACATGGTGGTGCCAAAAGCAAGTAAATGATGTAATACAGTCAGCATGAATGCATATTTTATTAACAACCCAAAACTTTAGCATCAGTGCAGTAAAATATAATTTTAGAGCCAAAATGCAACCTCTGAATCATCTTCATCATTGATTATGTAAATGCAATTACTTCCTGGTTTTCACAAGACCAGAAACAATGTTTCTGAGATTTCTTGAGCAACATGCTGGATGACGCTTGTCAGTAATTCAGCAAAATAGGGTCAATTTCAGTGTGCAGATGAATATTCGGAAGCAGCTTGCTGATTTCTCATCATGTTAAATCTGCATATATATCAAGTTATGGTTTGCAGGCAGATACATCTTTTGTAGCCAATCACTGATTGAAAGTGTAAATATTGGTTCAGTAGAGTAGGATCTATACTTCGGTGGTACTCAGTTTAAACTGCACATCATCATAGTGTGTGTTCAGGAAATATTGTATAATTTTTGTATAATAAACTGTATCCATGATGCACACACCCACATTCACCAACACACACATTTTCAAATCCTTCTTCATCTCTAATGAAGAGAGCAGGGTGGTACAACATGGCAACTAATTACCTCTTACTTTGCAGTATGTGGCACTTCATCTAACAGCAGTGGGCATCCAGGTCATCACTTTTCATCACCTGGAAGCCCTCAAAAAGGGTCCAATCAGGGGCTCCATGCTGGGAGAGCCATAGCCTAAGACTGGCCAGGAATCCGTTGACCCAGTAAAAAAGAAAAGAATATGTTTAAACAAAACCTCATCCCCATTTTCCTGCTGCACACTGCAGGTGCTATTTCACTATGCATGCATAATTCTCTGCTAAATGGACCACAACTTTGCTAATGCGCTCAGGTCTTTGAACATATATTTCCGAGACAAAAAATCTACTTTCGGCAATAATTTGGGATGCACCTAGGTTCATTGGCCTTTAAGTGTCTTATGCTGAAAGACCTTAATTTGGCATGCTGGATATTGTCTGTACTAGTGTGCTTTTCGATAATAGTTTCTCACGTAATGGCTTGCCATTTTGAGACTACCCGCAACATTCACTTGAAGTGGCCTTGTCATTGTGCAACTGAAGTGCTAGTGGGAAAATTCATTTGCATAATTTGGATCTCAGAAACATCAAGAATGATGTTTTCGAGTTAGTGTGGCTATGAATAAACATGACCACATGGCTTGTCTAACTGTTTTGACAAAATTACATGTTGGAGCACAGAATCAATATTAATTAAAGAGTGGCGGAAACAATTGTGTCTCAGCAGTCAAACACTTGACCATCTCAAGAAAGAAATGTTGAGAAGAGTGAGTTCAGTGACCAGAGATGTTACAGGATATCACAAACACACAGTCACATACACATGCATAATTTATGTTTATGCATTAGCCTGGATCCATTCACAATCTGTCTAAACTAATTTAGCCAATTTATACCCTATAGCTTTGTGATCCAGAGGCATTCTTTGAGAGTTGACTGAATATTTGTGACAACTTTTGGTTGGGTACACAGTAAATTATTTGAAATCTGAGGTCCACCACCTAAGATTTTCATTAAAAACTATCGACACTGGTTAAGTTATTTGCAGATAAGTATCATATGTGGAGTCTGGATAAACAGTAGGAACATGTTGTTTTTGTAATAAATGTGTCAAACGTATGAACTCACCCACTGCAAACCAAATCTACCTACGGGTATAAATAAATTAACCTAAACCTGAACCTGAATCGATTATATGATTTTACTAAAAACTGTGCTTAAAATATACTTCTTGGAAGGACACTAATTGGCTCTTTGGGGGGAAATGTGAGAATGAATGCATTAATACAGCATCATTATTTTGACATCTGCCACCTGAAGTCAAATATGAGCTCACTGGGCCTCATTCATGAACACAAGCAGAAAGGATTTCTTTGTAAATCACTGCACACTGTATGATTTTTGTCACAATTTTGCCATCTGAGACAAATTTCAGGAATTCTAAATAATTTTTTCTGTCGTAGGGCAAATCAGGGTTCCCACTCTTTTCAAGCCACCATTTTCCAAGACATTTTATGTACTCAGCATGCATAATATTTAAGCAAAAACATGCGCGTCCATTTAAATCTAGCTTTTATTTTTGCGTTTCTGTGTGTTTTTGACAGTAGTTTCTCACCTCCAGATAAGCAGTTTGCTCCATGGCCCAGTGTTATTATTATTCCCCGTAAAGCTGTGATTTGATTAAATAAATACATAGTCTGTATGTGCTGCGCACTTCAGAGTGCTCACTGTCACCTCACACACACGAGCGCGTGAGTGATGGTAAGATGTTTTCAGTGTATGAGCGGCGGGCCGGCTCTACACATTAATTTTAAATGAGCATCACTTGCAGATTATTTATTTATTCAATTAAATCAGACACTTTTTTAGTTTATCACACTAGGACATTTCACAATTTTTATTTGATTAATTGTACATTTAAACATTCATTTTCATCCAAAAACAGTGCCATTTTCCGCATACTACATGTTGTAACCGCTGTATATTCCAACTCCGATAATTGAATTATTTAAAATTAATTCACATCCCAAAGTATTATGGCTGAATCACCACGCTACCAACCCAGTGTGAATTGGAAAATTTCATCATTGTCCAAAGTTTATAACTCACAGGGATGCAATCTCATGAGGGTTGAAAATGTTGAGACAATCACAGATCCACGGACATGCATTCAGTTTTTTTTTTTTTTTTTTTTTTTTAAAGAATAAGATAAAAGCACCAACTTAGGCTATTTTAATGATTCAAGTATTGAAAAATATCTACACATTTGTGTAGAATTAGCAGCAAAAACAAAGGGTATTTTGGTGTGGCTTGCTTCTGTTTTACAAATGTATTCAGTTTCATGCCACTGAAGTTGGCAAAGATGAAGTACTGAAGTACTAGTTGGCAAAAAATGAAAGTGTAATGTGCTATGAGTGAGTCATTGAATCATTTTGAGATGTTCACAACCGAAATCTGCTGAGAGACTTTATAGTAATTAAACACTATAAGAACAAAGCAGATCTATAATTTCAGTTCAGTTTGTGAACTGCTGAGCATGACTTTTCATCCAAAAAGACCACAATAATAGTCTAATAATAATAATGAGTATCAATAACGTCCTTACCTTCTCCTTTATTCAAATTTGCATGTCAAATCAAAAAAGCAGATTCACGGTATAATTTTTCTACAGTATTTAAACTGCTGAACATGAATTTGATCAGAAAAGACAACAATAATAGCCTAATAATAATAATTTTGAGTTTTAATAATGTCCTTTGGTCATTGTAAATTGCATTTTCAGTGAGATGAGACGAGTCGTCAATGCTCCACTAAACACCAGCGTCAAGTGGTGCTTCGCCCTCCACATTAGGGTGTCTACACTAGAAATTATGCTGCGTCAGAGAACGCTGTGAATGCATTGAGAGGGAAAACGCAAGGATTTCAGATAGTGAAGCTCTGGCATGTGACCAAAAGATGAAAACCAAAAGATAATAAAACTTTTGCTCCAACACACTCTGGTCCTCTGTTATATTTCTCTGTCATGCTAAAAAGATATTAATTGTGGAGAGGGAGCCTGGAGAAGATTTTCAATGTTTACTGGTACATTGTCATTAAGATATATTTTAAATAGCATCTCTGTCCGTGACCGCCTCTTCCATCTGTGATACACACCTTCCAAACTGAACTTTTGCTCTCCCACATGCCAAAAGCTCCATTTGAGCTTTCTCTAGTGTGTAATAGTATACTTCTGCATCGACTTCATGGCATGGCCTATGCCGCAGCCTGACGTGCACCTCTTCAAAATTGTTTTTCCGATGAACCTGAGGCTATGACGAAAACATTGCTAACATTAGAACAAAGGCTCACTTGTGTTTTTTTGGTACTGTAACAATTAAGGAAAGGAGGAAGCTGGGGCTGGCTTGACAAAACACGTAGACATTTATCGTTGCACTTTTCAGTCGCACACAATAAGGCCGCTTTTCAGCAATACACAAAAGGTTTTCTTTTCAGCAACACCACACTGACACACAGAACACACAGACAGCTTCGTGCATCTCTCACTCTCATCTGCTGCTGTATCCTCTCCTTAAATACTCCCGCCCAGAGGCGTTTACAGCATTGAAGGACATCCGGGGCTTAGCCCAGACCATTTTATTTTCACACTAGCAACCACTTCTCTGTAGTCCAAAGCTGGTGAGATGGTATTCTTTGAGTTTTGCTATGGCTGGGCCTGTTTCTACAGTTCCTAAATCTTCCACTCTAGTACTATCCTCGACTAACTCATCCTCTCTCCTTCCTGAATCATATATGATGCAAAAGAACAGATACAGCACATAACTTATTGCAAATCAGCTTCAAACAACTAATCCATCAAGTGCTACATATTACAAATTGTAGACCAATACCATTGAAGAAAATGTATTGGGAAGAGCAGATCAGTGGGATTGCCCTAAGATCTATCATGATTCTTGAATTTTCATGTACATTACCATAAAGTCATCACAAAAGAGTTATATTATAGTGAGTAAAGTGAGGTAAAAAAAATATTTAATATAAATAATTGATATTTTTTGACATAAATAGTCAAAATGATGTATAAGATCCTAAGTTAAAGCAATACATGAATGACTTTAGTCTAAGTTCACTGACACACCATGGCATCGAACTGTATATAATTCTCAATGTTCATCTGTCAAAATCCTGGCATAGTGGGCTAAAACACTAAACTGCTAAGCAGAAGGTTATTGGTTCAATCCATACTGTCACCGTGTTTTCTCACAGTCTCTTTTTTGAAATGGTTAGTTCCTGCAATGAACTCCGTTTTCCCCGCTATTTCTTTGATATAAACTTTTGTAATGTATTTCGGGAAATGTAATGCAAATTTTAAAATCAAAGGGAGTAAATTTTTACTGTCACCAATGGCGACCTTGACAAAAATTACACTCGCAAATACATTTATTTGGTCGCAAATGCGACCATTTTTTAGTCGCAGTTTGGAGCCCTGCACAATGATGATGATTTATCGACTTTATAGACATTACATTTTTATCGTCTGTTAATGCTGAACTTCTGTAAAGCTGCTTTGAAACGATGTGTGTTGTGAAAGGCGCTATACAAATAAAATTGACTTGACTTGTCACCACAATTGTGTCCTTGATCGAGGCACTTAAACAATGTTTAACTTTTAACTTTCTCTAATGTAAAGTGACTGATTAATTGTTACCAGTTTCCATGCCTGATTCTGGCACAGCTGCTGCTGCTGGCTAGTGTTAATTTCGTCAGACGAGACGAGACTAAATATGTTCGTCAACGACCTTTTTTTCCATGACTAAGACGAGACGATAACGAGACTGCACCAATGTCCAAAAACGCTGACTAAGACTAAATTAACATGCATTATTGTTGACGAAAAAAGACGAGACTAAAATGTTTTGCATAAAATAAAAACTAAGATAAAATCTCTCTTCATTTTCGTATACAATCGTCTCTACTTTTTCATCATGAGATGAGTATTCTGCTGTTACGCCTTCAAAATATTCCGAATGAGTTCGCGCTGTTGCTCTAGTAACGGCTACAGGTCTCATACTCCTGTGGCTGCAACACGAAACTACATGGAGCAAGAACACAACAATCAAAGACAGTGGCGAACACGCGACGAGCGCCGACGACATGCGAGGTAGAAGGAAGAGGCTCGATATTTGGTCGCATTTTAGGTACAATGATATTGACAAAAAGTCAGAATGTGTCATTATAACTGACGGGAAGCACTGCGGATAAAAAATATCGGGGAAAAACACCACCAACCTTAAGCGACATCTAAAGGCTAACCACCCGCACATTCAGGGAAGTTAACTTAAATATACGTCTCATAAGCTAATGCCGATTTTAGGCATCTACGCTGTAAATTAACCAGTTAGCTATGGTGTTGTGGCACATACATAATGCAGGTTATATATATTTTATGTAACTTATTTGCTTAATAAAATACTCTTCAGAACAAGTTCATCATTTGTGAATGTGTCTCTTAAATCAGAAAACCAGACATGTTTAACAAAGTGAATTCAACAAATCATTCAACAAGTGTATTTTGTCAGGTAATTATGACATTTAACCAATATCTGAGATGTGTGAAACATTATTTGACTGAAATGGTTATCTCAGAATTAATCTCAGAAATAATTTATTTAAAAAAAGACTAAAATGTTTTGAAACTTGACTAAGATATATTGAGTTTTCTTTTGACTAAAACTAGACTAAAATGACGAGACTTTTAGTTGACTAAAACTTGACTAAGATACCTTAAATTCTCTTTTGACTAAAACTAGACTAAAATGACAAGACTTTTAGTCGACTAAAACTTGACTAACAAAAAAAGATATGTGAATGACTAAATATGACTAAAACTAACAAGGACATTTGGCACAAGACTAAGACTAAATTAAAAATAGGTGACAAAATTAACACTACTGCTGGCACCTCAGTCTGTAGCTCATCTTTGCTACCCTCTACAAAACCATTTAATCAAATCAATGTGTATATTTACTACAAACTAATATCACAAAACAAGTCACACATACAATTTATGTTAATGCGTATTGGTTATCCTTAGAGAAAACAACACCTGATAAACAAGGACAGTATTCAATGTGTAACCAGTCCTGCTCTCCCCGCTCCGAATGGGACTTGAACAGACGTCTCCGGCGTGGGAGGCGGGTGCCCTAACAATGAGGCTAAAGACTACAGCCCATAGTCTACCGACAGCTTATTTTTAAGACCTATGTCTATTTTTACAGGCTGAATGCAGTAAGTGCAAAGCCTAAGCACAATGAAATAAGGCAACTTATGATTTCGGGGGTTTACATAGGCTATTGTCCGGTTTCATATTTGTCAGTCAACTTTTCAAAATACATTCGGGGCTGAAACCCCGGCAAAATTGGCTGACGCCGCGTCTGCTCCCGCCACCCCTCTTTGGAACACGAGACTATTGTGGCACACAGGTGGACCTCATTCACCATTTATCTTCCCAGCCTCACTCTGCCCAGATGCCGCTCGGCCCCACCCTGCTCACCACAAACCCCCATCACCAAACTCAAGTTGGGGAATTCTCCTGCCTGTGACATACACCCCCCCCCCCCATTTCTAGGGAGGGAGCACTGAGATGTCAGGATTGTCTCCAAGTCTGACCTGCATGTGCCTGGGAGTGGAAACAGGATGAGGGAGAGGAGAGGGGGAGAAAAGAGATAGTGGAAAAAGCAGAGAAAAGAGAGAGAGAGGAGTGAGAGATGGGCTCACCGGCCACAGACATGCTGTTGACAGGCCCTCAGCTCGCTGTACTGCTTCCGTCTGTGATTCCGGGTGATGGCACTGGGCCCCTCAGCCATCTCTTTCGGTTGCCTGTTGATGCAGAGCTCCAGTGCCACTGGATCGAGCACTCCCTCAGCATTGTGATCCTCAGTCAGCAGTGAGTACTCCTTGATGCCGCATCCTTCCTCCTTCCCTCGTTCAGCACAAGTGTAACAAAGGTTCGTTGTCAGGCAGATAAACGAGGAAGCTGGGGCCAGCTTGACAAAACACATAGACATTTATTGTTGCACTTTTTAGTCGCACACAATAAGGCCACTTTTCAGTAGTACATAATAGGTTTTCTTTTCAGCAACACCACGCTGACAAGCAGGCAAACACAGACAGCTTTGTGCATCTCTCTCTCTCTCTCGTCTGCTGCTGTCTCCTCTGCTTAAATGTGGCACACCGGTGGACCTCATTCACCACTTATCTTCGCAGCCTCGCTCTGCCAAGTAGCCGTTCGGCCCTGATAGTCACAGGTACCATTTTAAATTCACGTATAAATTAAGACGTCAGAACATGACATAACTGATGACATAAAACACTCTGTCAAAGCTGACAATCATAACCAGTCCTAAGATTTATATCACACAATCTGATATAAAAGACCAATTTTTAAAGTTGAATTTTCCCCTAAAATTACATTTACTCCACTGATGGCTAGGTTTAGGGATAGGCTGTAGAGTGAATAAAATATGCATTCCTGAATATATTATGTCATTACCAACTAAAAACTCACTTTTGGTGCCACCCTGTGGAGATTTCAACCAAACAACATTTCCAGCTTCGACCATTGTGGGCAGTCATTTAAATGACGGTACACACAGACCGATTTAAGCAGAACTTTCAGCCTCCTGCCAAGAAATTTAGGATGTGATCAGTCTAATAGAAATTATGGACAGAGAAATCACAGGTTGTATGTGCTTATCTCTCCTTGTTCTCACATGTCAATGTGTGTCTTGATGCTTCAGTTGCTCCCTTCCTCACTCATCACTGACATAGCTGATAAATGGCAGTTGCAGTTGGATTATCTGTAAACATGCTGAAAATCAGACAGGGAGATGGGGAGCTTCATTTTTGAGTGTAGCCCATGGGGCACCTGATTACTTCTCACATTGACAACACCTTTCAGAACTGATGCACAGCAGCGTGTATACCTTAGAATCTTATGTATACCATTACATTTATTTTATTACCCCTAGCTAAATTTAGAAAAGATTTTTTATAAATTGAAGAAGTTTGTTTGGAATTTACATAGGATACAGAGAGCATGCAGAACACTGCCAACCTTGCTTACAGATAAGGATGGAAATCATAAAGAATTGAATGATTCTGGTTCTGAATCCACTTCACAATTTGAACGCATTGATATGTGTTTTTAAAACTGGCCCAACAGAGTCATTCTTTCATTTATCCAACTTCACTAGTCATGCTGTATGTTTGTTATTACGTGCAACCATTGAAGACAACGCAACAGAACATGTGTTGTCTATTTATTTTCTTTGTGTTAATTCATGCTGTTTAATCTTTTTGTCTGGAACCAGTTCTGAATAACAACGAATTTTTGATTCCCAACCCTACTCATAGGACACCTGTTATAACCGTTTGCCTACTGGGTTAATGAAGGATCAGTCTAGGATCTTATACTATTAAGAAACTACAAACAATTTTATGGTGCTACAAAGTTCCCGTCTGTTGCTCACTTCGACGTTGTGTCGAAGAAGCGACAATAGGGGTCTCTCTTGAGAGCCTCACGCATCTCTGAACTTGAGAAAAGGCCAATGAGAAATTGGCAGACAGAATTTGCATGTCCCGCTTCCAGACTTACTGGTACAAACGGAGGGAAATGCGTCTGTCCATTCAGAAATTTTCTTCAGAGCTGACTGGTTGTTTGATCAGCGAGCTGCTATTCACAAGGCTGTTCACTTCATCTCTGCGATCACATGCAGGCAGCGTTTTATGAATGGTTCATGTTCTTAGTGTGAGAACATAGCCATGGGGCAAGCACGTCTTGATCTGCAGACTGCACTGCGACAGTAGCGTACATAAATAGCTCCCTTCCCATGTCACAACTCGACCACCATCTTCTCCTTTGGAGCCAGCAGTGACTCAGATCGCTGCACACCACTCACATCCTGGGCAGCCCAACATGGCAGCGGACGCGCTGTCACGACAAGGTTCACTTATTCACCCCCAGTTGGTCCAGCTGATTTGGGAATGGTTCGGCAAAGCACAGGTAGTCCTGTTCGATTCCCAAAAGGCCTCCCACTGCCCGCTCTGGTACTCCCTAACGGAGGCTTCCCTCGGGACAGATGCGCTGGCACACGGCTGGCCCCGGGGGCTGGCAAGTACGCATTTTCCCCAGTGAGCCTTCATGCACGGGTGCTGTGCAAGGTCAGGGAGGACAAGGAACAAGTCATTCTGGTGGCCCCCTACTGGCCTACTCGGACTTGGTTCTCGGATCTCGTGCTCCTCACTACAGCCACTCCCTGGTGAATTCCCATGAGGAAGGACCTCTTTCTCAGGGACGGGGCACCCTCTGGCATCCGCACCCAGACCTCTGGAAACTCCACGTCTGGCCCCTGATGGGATGCAGAAGATTTAATTGGCCTACCACCTGCCGTCGTAGACACGATCAACCGAGTCAGAGCTCCCTCTACCAGGCAACTTTATGCCCCGAAGTGGCGCTTGTTCACAAATTGGTGTTCTTCCCGGTCTGAAGACCCGCAGACATGTGCAGTTCAGTCAGTGCTTTCATCCCTGCAAGAGAGGTTAGAGGGGAGGCTGTCCCCCTCCACCTTGAAGGTGTATGTAGCCGCTATCGCGGCCCACCACGACACAGTGGACAGCAAGTCCTTGGGTAAGCGTGACTTCATTATCAAGTTCCTTAGAGGTGCTGGAAGTTGAATCCTCCCCGGCCAAGCCTGTTCCCCTCCTGGGTTCTCTCAGTGGTCCTCTCGGGCCTTCAGAGACCCCCCTTCGAGCCGCTTTTTCTCAGTTGAGCTCGAGGCCCTCTCCTTGAAGACAGCCCTCCTGATCGCGCTCGCCTCCATCAAGAGGGTTGGGGACCTGCAAGTGTTCTCTGTCAGCATCACCTGCCTGGAGTTCGGTCCGGCAGATACTTACGTCCCCCTAAGACCGCAAACAGGCTATGTGCCCAAGGTTCCTACGACTCCCTTCAGAGACCAGGTAGTGAACCTGCAAGCGCTGCCCCAGGAGGAGGCAAACCCAGCCACTTTGTTGCTGTGTCCGGTACATGGTTTGCGTATCTATTTGGATACGCTCGCAGAGCTTTAGACGTTCTGAGCAGCTCTTTGTCTGCTTTGGAGGACAGTGGAAAGGGAACGCTGTCTCCAAACAGAGGCTTTCTCACTGGGTGGTTGACGCCATAGCATTGGCCTATCACACCCAGGCCGTGCCCGCACCCTTGTGTTTTCAAGCACACTCAATGAGAAGTATGGCATCCTCGTGGGCACCGGCCAAAGGCACCTCCTTAGCAGACATATGCAGCGGGTTGGGCAACACCCAATACCTTACGAGATTTTACAATCTCAGGTTTGAGTCAGTTGCATCCCGTGTTCTTTCAGGTCTGAGCTGGTAAACAACTGACCGGGTGTACCACTTGCACCTAGTGCCCTTTCACTCCACTGAGGTAATATTGTGCACTCTTATCCCAGGAGATCCCACTAACTCGGCTCCCTGGATGACTCCTCCCTAGCCCTCAGGTCCGCGAATTCAGCTGAGAAATTCCCCAACCAGACCCATTACAAGTACTAAAACTACTGTGTACTGGAATAGGTGCTCCACAGGTCGGGCCCCCGTGTGGACTTGTCCCCCTGTGTGTATTTTCCGTGGTACGGTCCCCTTGCAAGCGGACCCGCGTCTCCCTTGGGCAGTCTGCCCCCCGGTCACCGTTTTGTAGCAACTCCTCCCTCCCTATAAGGTAGGATCTTCCACCGCGCCATTTTCCACATGAGACTCTCCCTAGACATTCATATTGATAGATAGAAATAAATTCAGGATAGGGAAGTAGCAAACACAGACGGTGAGAAAATATTGCAGTAAAATTACAGTTACAGCACTTAAAATATACTCAAGTAAAAGTATACAATTTTTAAACTACTTAAAGTACATTTCTTGGGAAAAAGTAGTTAATTACAGTAATGTGAGTATTTGTAATTACACCCCTGCTAATGGCGAACATTCGCTTCAATTTCTATGGGAAAAAGCCATTCGCCGGGGATTCGCTGCTCATAGTCGTGTCATGTTTGGTGTGAAAATGCCTTAAGCCTGTGGATTGAAGGTGACAATTTGATCGCTGACAATTGTTATTGCACACCAATGGATACAATTCATCATGTTAACTCTGAAATGCACCACATTACTGAAGTAACAATGCAACAATTGCAAATGATGTTTCATGATGACTTTAAATGTATCATACATGCCTTCACTGCCACTGACAAATATCCCAAATATAAAAAAATAAAGATAATTCCTTTGTAAACCACTCAATAAGATTAATTACAACCTGATTAACACAAAACATAAACACACAGAGAGAGGTAGACACACTTGTACACATCTACACCCACATACTTGCTCACATAAAGACACAAACATTTATCTTGGACTTTATTCTTTTTATGTACACACACATAAACACACACACACACACGTGGTGTGTGTTGGTTGGCGGTTGGCTGGAGGGGAGGGGTGCACACACAGATAATGGGAGCACACAACACCATAAATAATGCAACATTCAGCAAAAACTCTGCCCTCTCAGCACACCTACCATACCTCCATGGAGACGGCAAAACATTTTTTAATCTCCTTCCCTCTGAACCTTCATCCCTCACTTACATCACAAAAAAGGGGGGAAAGAAAAAATCAACTTCAGAAGGAATAAATAAGTCACACTTTTACCACAGCTCACAAAGGACACATCCAACTGAATTACTGGGACAGTTTCACTCACTGTGTGTGTGTGTGTGTGTGTGTGTCTGATTGTTTGTGCATGCTGGTCTAATACTGTATTTGCATGTAGGTGTGCATGTTCCATAATTCATATCTGTAATACTGACAGAATACGACAATCATTTAATTCCGTGAGTTTGTAAGACAGGGGGGTGCAATTTTCTTGAAGCACAGATAAGAAAAGATAAGCAGTTTTTCTCAGAGGCAATTCTTTAATGTCAACATGAAAATTGACCCTATTTACTTTCTTAGTACACAGTCTAGGTCTTATTGTTCATGATCCATCAGTGCATGTCATTTCAAAGAAAAAAAAATGTTTGTCTTTGTAATTTTTCATCAAAATGTTATAAGCCTTTGAAACTACTTTTCTTATCGGTTGATGTGACCTAGAACGGTTAATGTAATACCGCTGTAGACCATTAAGTGAGAGCAAAGCAGTGAAACGTTACACCACCTAACAATTTATTTGCATTTTATAAACCTATATTCATTATGGAAACAGCAGGAAATCCCACAAACAACTATTTCCCTGCAGCTCTAAACAACATTAGACTACAAACAAAATATGCATGCATGTAAACTTCTAACAGTTGCCTCACAATGAATGTCTAAGTGTAATGGTGCTTCTGTTTTGTGCTTACAAAGCAATTACAGGCCTAGGAATTTCACTCAGCACAAGAGAGGTAAAGGTGTGGGTCACCAAACCAAGCTCTCTCCATTTCTCTCTCAGTCAGACCTGTCACAGCTACAGACAGAGTTATACCATCCGCAGTCGACTTTTCCCCTGATAAACCTCTCACTTAAACACCTTTCGCAGAGCCAAGCCTTTCATAAAGCAGGGGGAAGGGAAAAACTCTTTGCCAGTTTCATCTGCAGAGATATATTTAGAAATGCAAACCTTTGACAGCTGAGCTTCACTTTTATGCGTGTTCAATAGATTTGCGTAAAAGGGCTGCACATTCAGCATTGTGGAAAGGGGCCAAGACAGACAAGATGTGCTCCAGGGAGTTTCTGGATGCCTGGGCTTTGTGTTACCTCATTTATCACTCTCATCTGACTTTGATCAAATCATACCACGGTTTTTCATCCGTCCCTACTTATTCTGCTGTGTTACACATCCATTCATCTTCCATGGAGCGAATTTGGCCCTATTCATAATTATATTTTTATAAAATGCTAATAAATACAATTTACCTTGCGCACATTAGTCCTCTCAGAGGATTTTATACGCTTGTTCCACTGAAAATTAAAGCACACAAAAAACGATTAAATCTGAAGACAGAGAAAACTCAGTGATTTACTTTGTAACCCTGGTTACTGCCATAGTCTAATTGAAATAATTTTTTTTTTTTTCAAAATGCATAAAGTAGAGTTACGGTGCTTCATTTCTCCATTTCCTGCCTCATATAGGATGGAGTTGATTACTGCAAAACTGCTGACACAAAAAACATGGGACCTCTTAAATTTCTGTTATGCGTAATAGCAACAGCGAAAACATTAAAATCATCATGAAACGGCCTCCACAACCCGATTCTGCAACCCAAAACTTTCACTGAGAAAATATTAAAGATGGGACTTGATTTTATAGTCTGTTCAAGACATGCCCACGTCAATGTGGCCTGTGTTTAGAGGAGTATTTTAATGACATGTACGCAGTCCTGTCAACAGACTAAATGTAAACTATAGTACATTAACTATATTAACCAATGTGACATTAAAATGTGTCATCAATTACTACATGCCTCAAGATAATATACGAGTAGAACACACAAGATCATTAAAAGAAGCTGTTTTAACTGCTTGATGATGATTTAAGATAATACATGAAGTACATAATGTGTGATTTGTCATGTTTACATTCTGCATTCATGGCGCTAATGCTGACATAATCCTGAATACAAATAAACTGTATGCAAAATTTCAAGACGATCGGACCAATGGTTCCATAGTTACAGCCATTTTCGTTTTTAACAATTATAGCACTACCAAGAGGCAGAGGTGCGCAATATTTGTGTGTGTCCTCAGAATGACCACATACAAGTGTACCAAATGTAGTGATAATATCTCAATCTGTAAGAGTTATAACTATTTTAGTAAAAGTGGCCACACCCATTATGGATGTTTTGGGATATGATGATAAATTACAATTTTACAATTCCTTTGATAACTTTTCATTTTGAAACTCATTTTGAGCTGCTGAAAGCTGATTTGTCGATAACGGCCATGTTTTTAAAGATATGCGACTGTGCTCATAGACCCTTGGACAAAGACAGTGCATGCACAATTCAAGTAAACACGTCGACCAGACCAACAGTTCCATAGTTAGAGACATTTTTAGTTTTTTAATTATTATAGTGCCACCAAGAGGCAAAGGTCTGCAATATTTTTTGTGTGACCTCATCATGAGCCCATACCTATGTTTAACAAATTTGGTGATAATATCTCAATCCGTTGAGAAGTTAAAACCATTATAGTAAAATGGACATGCCCACTACAAATGTTTTGGTGTACTGTTTGCTGATGAATCATAATTTTTACATTTCTTTGATTACATTTAATTTTAGGACTTTACTGAATCATTTTGTACTGGTTTGGTTCCGATCTGGCAAACGGCCTAGGACGAGTTCATTTTGAATTTTTTTCAAACGATCCAAAATTGTGGGAAAACGAAGGGGTGGAGCAAAATGCTGTCAGGGAATAAGGTACAGTAACCCCATCTGGTTGCTACACAGTTACCAAAGTGATACTCAAAAGGCTTCTTGCTACCCTGAGACAAATTAATGATACCGGAAGTCGCAACAAATTTATTGGTGCAGAGATATGTGATTTGTTACATGGTTGCTAGAGTAACCCCATTTGGTTGCTAGGAAGTTACTAAGATGATACTCAAAAGGCTTCTCGCTTCTGTCAGCCACATGTTATATCTGACAATGACCTTCAATATGTGTTAGTTTTTGGGGGCTTGTAGTTATAATGGAGTGGGAGGGGATGTTTTCTGAGTCCTATTTTTGGAGATGTTTTGACGAAGTGTGGACATCACTGATGTTGTATTTCCCTCTGTAATTAAGTGTCACTGCCAATTTTACTGTCTGTCATCATTCACCAGAGCTGAGAAGAGCGGATGAGTTCAGAGCTCAATTATCATCATTAATCATTCAGGCCGGAATCATAAAGAAATCACTGCAGCATAGTGTCTATTCAATAGATTAATTAAAAACAGTAAAAAGTGTGGTCAAGTCAGGACTGTACTTCAGTTGTTTAGGAATTTTATTTGATTTCCAGATAGTCATTAACTAATTGCAATCAACATAAAATATGAAAATTGGCAATCTAATGTGATGATTCAAAGTAAGAGTTTTTTGACCTCAGACCTTGGCCTGGCTGCTCAAATTACAGTATTCAAAAATCATGTTCAGCTCAGAAGTTTTGTGGTTATTGTGGTCATTGTGGTAAGTTAGTGCTGGAACACTGAGCCAGACAAAAGAATGACCCAAATAACAAACATTATGAGTGCTTTGTCTTAATATAATAAGTAGCATACAAACACTCTATCAGAGGTCAGCTACATTGGCAAACACTTTCATTCAACAGACAAATAAATCAGACATATTTCAATCATATTTGTAGGAGAAAGCATCAAGCAACTTGAAGCCATGTGTTTTAGTGATTTTTCCATGGGCAAGGGGTGTTTTTCCTAAAGGAATTGTTCTTCCAAAAATGAGAATTTTCTCATCATTCACGCACCGTTTTTTCTGTATCAAACTCGTATGCCTTTCTTATTTCTATAGAACACAAACAAATATATTTTCATAGATATACGATGGGGTCCAAAACTTCCAAAAACAAAAAGAACATAAAAGCAGCATAAAGGTAATCCATACCACTCGAGGAGTTTAATCAATTTCTTTGGGTGAATTAGGAGTTATGGAGTGAATAATGTGTTACATTTTGGTTGTTTCTCACTCAAAACCAATCGTATCACTTCAAAAGTCATAGACTTCACTTGCACTTGCAAAAGACAACGCTTGCAAAGGTGCACTCAGAATTTGATTTAATATGTAATCTTGAACTTACACTGAAACTTAGAGACCTGGGGCCGGTTGCACCAGCTATACGTGTTACAACTTAGCCTAGTTGTAGTGTAAATGGGCACTAAGTCACAATTTACACACTACTACATATTTGAGCATTGCACCATTAAACTTAGGTATGATGTAACCCTACGTATAAACTAAATATGTATGGCAGCCTCCGACCAGGAGTAACTGTTGCAATAAAAAAGCAGACTGATATTTTATGACATCAGTGAGCTCATGTTTTGTGTGACAGGCTTCAATCTTTTCGACATACAGTATGATGTTGACATTTACACCCATTTACATTTACAAGAAAGAGAAAAAATAAACATACTTTTAAGCATGAAACCGTTCAAATGGTGCAGTTTTCAGGGTACATTGCCCGGTGTCATATTTCAACACATTTGAAATATATATAGGATATTAAAATGAATAAATGTCTATTTTTCCAGCCTGTTGTATTTTTTTTTATTTTAGATACAGTTCCTATATATTTTTATTTACACAGGGCAAATATACTGTTTATTAAATCTACTTTTCTTACGTATCGTATTTTAATGGGGATATAATTTATTACAGCTGACAGTTATGTGAGCAGACAAGGTTTGAACATCAATTGTAGTGAGATAAAACGATAAAATTCACGGCTTTTTAACACTTCTGGGTACAAATTTGAAGGCTGATTATTGGATAAATACATGTAAACATCATATTATATGACTACACATTCATTTATGGAGAGCTTACATCCTACTAATTCTTGCCTTAACAACAGGTGGTGCAACCAAAATAAGCACGGACATAGTAACAAACTAACTAGTAGTTACGAAGTACCAAACTTTTGATACTTTTGAGAATTTATGCACAGCTGGTGCAACACTTCCCTGGATGCAGCATTATTCAAACACAATAATTTTAAGTTACAATGCCATAGTAGAAATTCACAGTAAACTATAATTAATGTAATCCACGAGTGGATTAGTGTCCAATTAGATGGCGGTTACTGAGATTAAGTGTATTTGTCTGGTCATGTGATCCTTACATGGCTGTCACCATGAGAAGACCTTCTCCATGCAGATTGTTACTGGTTACAGCTATGACTGGAGTCTTCATCTCATGTGAGTGCTCATTATTTTAGACATTTTTGTCCAAATTTCTTTTCATTTCATTAGTAGTAAAACATTTTTAATGTGGAGAAAATGACTGAGTACACATAGTGCACCACTGAAATCGTATGGATGGTTTTATGTCCTTTTTGGAGCTTGGATGTTTTGGAACCCATAAACACATCATACATCTATGAACATTTTTCTGTTGTATTATGCACAAGAAAAGTCATACAAGTGTGAGATGGCATGAGGGACACCAAATGATCTAAATTTCAATTTGGGTGAACTATTCCTTTAAAACCCCTTTACCATGCTGCAATCACTGTAAAGTACTGTAAGTGGCATATTGATTTTATAAATCAATGGCAACAACAATATGATAAAAGACACTGTGGATATTTATTGAGAATTGAACACCTGCGAAGCTAATGGTAGCATTGCCATTTTGTTTCCATACTGTATACATGACCTTCCAAGCATCAAGCAATGAAACTGCTTTATCAGAGTTCAAAGTTTTATAACTTTAATATATTTTTTTTCTGTTCATGACTTTCACAAAGGAGACACCAATAAAGAAAATGTATATAAAATAAAAACAGAAAATTGGAGTGGAAGCCACTGTTCAGAGCAACTTTTAGCGCACAGGGACGAACTGTACATAAATAGCACCCCTTGAGCACAGCATTCCTTTATTACCACCTTGCTATCACGTTTATTAATGTGAAGAGAGCAGGCCTTGGTTCTTGGCATCATAAAGATTAGAAAGTTTTCGCCCTCTATGCATCCCAGAGTAACCAGGCAACATTAATAATGAAAGACGAAACAGACCAATGTTATTGGGGTTTTTAAACACTGAGGGGATTCACAGGAATTTCAGAAAAACAACAGAACATAAGAGATTTCCCCAGTGACAAACAAAAGAGAACAAAAGCTTAATTGTCAAGTATTGCAAATGCATTGTGCAATATAAGATATTGATTTGCTTCATTAAAACAACCTGTGAAAATAAATTCAATTCCCATGTAAGTATCATGAACATTTAATCCCATTTCGGATTCAACTCAGCTTTATTGCGACTGTTTATTTCAAACACGTCATTGTCATGAAGCTGATAAGCATTCCCCCGTCGACCCTTCTGTAGCCAAATCAAGAAAATACTAAATCATCAAACAAAATACATTTTGAAAATACAGTTTATTGTAAAGCAGCCATGATATGTCCCACTTGTATCTGCAATGTATTTTTCTGATGGCCTGATGGATTTCAATTAGAGCCGGTCCACTTTTTTGTGTTTTGTGAAGGAGGCTGGATTAGTTCTGTAAGTGATCGGCTCACCAGTCTGCCCGCCAAAGTGGTGACAGTCCGCTGATTGCTTTCTGAGTTCATCTGTTTCAAACATTCTTTCCACTGCCCGACAAGCACCATCCGATTGGAAAGGTGAGAACGATCAATCTGAAATGTGCTGGACAGCTTCCTGCTTAAATCTGTTCCTGCTAGCCACAGGCACATGAGCCAATGCTATTTTATAAAATCCCTAACATGCCTATCTGAAAGTGGGCAGGGGGTTCGAAAAATGCTTTAATGGTGCTTTTTTTTACACTCTTGGCTCGATGAGTGTGCTTTGCAAGACTCGTACACCAGTCGTTTGAGCTGCGATTTAAATACTCTGTCAGTTGAGCACAAAATAATCACGTTTACAAATGCAGTTATTAATGTAATGCAAATGTTAACATTATGCATATCGCCTTTCAAATCATGAACAATAGTTAAAGGGTTTTAATTTTATTAGATCAAATATGAAAAATAATTATTTATGAACTAATAATCAGCTGTTTCTTTCATGATTTGTGTGAAAATAAATAAAAGTTATTGTGCCTCTAATGTTAATTCCACCAGATAATTGCTGTAATACATGAAAAAAAAAGGCACATAAAACGTCTTGGTTACAGTCGTAACCTTCGTTCCCTGTGTCGATGTAGTGACACTAGGGGTCGCTCTTGAGAGCCCTGAAAACCTCTATTCTTTTGAGAAAAGGCCAATGAGAATTGGCGAGTGTAATATGCATGCCACTCCCCCAGACATATGGGTATAAAAGGATTTTTATAAAAAGGTTTTGTGGTGAGGAGCTGAGACAAGGTCCGGCCACTCACTGTGAGTGCTTGGTGTCTGGTCTCCGTGATAACAGCGGTCATGAACATGGATTATTTGACCCAAGGAATGAGGAAACAGCTCTTTTTTTTTACAATTTGGGTACCACAGCCCGATCGGAGTGCAGCAAACAAAAAAGATACGGAAAGAAAAGATTGACCTCCCAGCCCTCCACCAGGGGATAGAGTGGTCTGGATACCAGCTCCATAGCGGACGACTTGCTCCCTGGGTAGTCTGTCTCAGGGGCATTTTGGTGCCTTCTGGTCCTCGTGCTGGCCCGTGGGGGTTTGGTGTTACACTGGGGCCGAGAACTGGGTTCAGGCTTTCGCCAAAGGGGGACGCCCTCGGTGAGCAGGTGGTGTGTGGGATCTTGAGCCGCGCCGGGCAAGATGTGCTGGATGGAGAACATGAACCATCCACAAACGCCACCTCAGTGTGATCGCTGCCCAGACACTTGAGGCAGCGCCCGTGGTCATCGGAGGCAGAGAGATAACGACCGCATCCAGGAATCAGAAATCTGCACTCAGGAGAGAGAAAGCCGCTGGAAATCTGCCATATATCCATCAGCATACACTTCTTAAGAGGTGAATGGAACAGCATCATATTCAGCTCGCTGAGAGTACAACCACTCGGCTCCGAAGAAAAAAATCGAAATGAGAGTGTGCATTCCTTCTCCTTTTATTCCCGTATGTCGGGGGAGTGGCATGCAAATTCCACTTGCCAATTCTCATTGGCCTTTCTCAAAAGAAAAGTGGTGTTCGGGGCTCTCAAGAGCGACCCCTAGTTTCACTACATCGACACAACATCAAGTGAGTGACAGAAGGGGAACTAATTTAGCAAAAATGTAGTTATAGTATCATGAGTTTATTAGACCATTAGGTTGTCTCAGTTACTCAGTTACTTATACCGTTATAGTATATGGCTCCCACAGCATTAGCTACTTATGTATCTTTGAAGTTACCAACTTGAAAGAGAACGTCTCAGTTACTAATGTAACCTTTGTTCCCTGAAAGGAGGGAATGAAAAGCAGGAGAAGCGATCTATCTACAGGAGTCTGCAGTTGTATGTAAGTGTTTATTTCATTGTTTTTATCGTCGTTAGAGTGGTATTCATTGCTAGATCAGGTGCTGTCTGTTTACTGTCTTGAACGCGGGTCGCTTAAACGTGTGTTTATGTGTGTGAGCACTATTTTTTTTGCTTTGACTTGTCCCATAGTTTTCGCTGCTAGATTTGTTTGACTTGTCCCGTAGTATTCGCTGCTAGATTTAGTATTGGTTATCCAGTGTGTCGTTTTAGTGTCTGCAAACAGTGCTTCACTTGTTTTAGAGTATTATTTATTGTCAGAGTGTTGCATAATTTATTTGCGGTGTACGGAAGTGACGTTTGTTCCAGCACTTGTCACCTGCGTGCCCCTCAGTTTCGGTTTCGGCTGACCAAGTGACTAGCTTTGTTGTGCTAAGTAGCATTAAGGCGTGGCTGCTTTTCCCATTGAACGGCAAAAAGTGTATTTATTTGACTGAATGTTGACGCGGAAGCGGCAGCGGAAGTGGTTGCCCTCGTGTTTAGCCCTCCTCGTGTGAAGACCTACTTGGGTAAAGACCAGCGAGTCTACCTGTGCGAGTCCACCGAGCAAGGACACCGACAAGGCGCCCTTCACCAAAGCACTTAAGTATTTTGTATTTTATTTATTCTCTTTTATTATTCTACTTATACATACATACTAACATGTCTAGCTCACTAATAACACATGCATTCAAGCACATCCCTGTTATCTGTTGTAGACCGTTCACAAGATACAGATGCAAGACTAAACGCAACCCACACAACCTACGGCCACTTTGCACTTCAAGTCCTGCTCCACTCTCGTTCTCAGTGGGACTCTGGAACTGCCAGTCTGCTGTGAACAAAGCTGCCTTCATTCCAGCTTTCGCCACACAGTCCACCCTCAGCATCCTGGCGCTGATGGAGACATGGATACGTCCTGAGGATACAGCAACACCTGCTGCACTCTGCAACAACTTCTCCTTCTCTCACACCCCTCGACATACCGGCAGAGGTGGGGGAACAGGTTTGCTCATTCATAATAACTGGACTTTTTCTCCACAGGCTTCACTATGTAACAATACATCCTTTGAATTCCATGCCATTACTACAATGCAACCCACAAAAATACATGTTGTTGTCATCTATCGCCCTCCAGGTCAGCTGACAAGCTTTCTTGAGGAGTTGGATGTCCTGCTGTCCTCTTTGCCAGAGGATGGTAGGCCACTTGTGGTCCTTGGCGATTTCAACATACACCAAGACAAGCCCCAGGCCACTGAACTGAATGCTCTTCTGGCCTCATTTGATTTGGAAAGACTACACACCACAGCAACTCACAGATCGGGCAACCAGCTGGATCTCGTTTTTACACGTAACTGTATTACCTCAAATATTCTTGTTACTCCATTACATGTCTCTGATCATTACTTTGTTCAATTTAACATGACTCTCCCATCCATTGTAAAACCAACTCCACCTTTGGTTTCCTTTCGCCGTAACCTCCGTTCCCTCTCACCCTTTCGCCTATCTAATGATGTCTCTTCCTCTCTTCCCACAATAAATGTATTTTCTACGCTCAATGTAAACACTGCCACAGACACACTTAGCTCTACCCTAACAACCTGTCTAGACAACATCTGTCCTCTCTCCTCTAGACCAGCACGTACTACACCACCCAGCCCCTGGCTGTCTGACGTAGTTCGTGAACATCAGACTGATCTCAGGGCAGCCAAGAGGAGATGGCGGAAATCTAAAGATCCAGCCGATCTAGGTAAATATCAACTTCTGCTTGCAACTTTTTCAGATACTTCATATCAAAAACTTCATATTACCAGACCAAGATCAATAGCACCACAGACACTCGTAGCTTGTTTAGAACATTTAACTCGCTTCTCTGCCCTCCCCTCCACCACCTGACACATCACTTACAGCAGATCTTCGCCACATTTTTTACTAATAAGGTTAAAGCCATCAGCAATACATTCACAGCACCACACCCTGTCAAACACCCAACTTCTGTATGGAACTCTTCTCTCTCTATGTTCTCTCCTCTAACTGACACTGAGGTCTCTAAACTCCTCCTCTCCAACCACCCCACCACCTGTTCTCTTGACCCCATTCCATCACACCTTCTCCAGGCCATCTCTCCGTCCATCCTACCTGCACTTACACACATAATTAACGCATCTCTTCTTGAAGGCACTTTTCCCACTACATTTAAGCAGGCTAGAGTAACCCCACTGCTGAAAAAACCTGCACTTAACCCCACACAGATAGAACACTACAGACCAGTCTCTCTCATCCCATTCATGGCAAAAATACTTGAAAGGGCAGTTTTCAATCAGATCTCTGCCTATCTCTCACAGAACAAGCTGCTGGATGACAATCAGTCAGGCTTCAAAAGTGGTCACTCCACTGAGACTGCCCTGCTGTCTGTCACAGAGTCGCTGAGATTGGCGAAAGCTGAATCCAGATCATCCGTTCTGAATCTGCTGGACCTTTCTGCAGCCTTTGACACAGTCAACCATCAGATCCTACTTTCCACCCTCTCTAAACTGGGCATCACCGGAACTGTGCTTGACTGGTTCAACTCCTATCTCTCAGGTAGGTCTTTTAAGGTAGCCTGGAGAGGTGAGGTATCCAAGCCACATCAGTTACTTACTGGGGTACCTCAGGGATCAGTGCTTGGGCCACTTCTCTTCTCCATATACACAACGTCATTAGGACCCATCATCCAGTCACATGGTTTCTCTTACCACTGCTACGCTGATGATACGCAACTTTACTTGTCTTACCAGCCCAACAACACCACAGTGACCGCTCGAATCGCTGCCTGTCTGGCTGACATCTCAGCCTGGATGAAGGAACACCACCTGCAACTCAACCCAGCCAAGACAACTACTTGTCTTTCCAGCCAACCCTGATGTTGAACACAACATCACTGTGCAGCTGGGTCCAACTACAGTGTTGCCTTCCAAAACGGTCAGAAATCTAGGGGTAACCATTGATGACAAGCTAAATTTCACAGACCACATCTCAAAGACTGCAAGATCATGTAGATTTACACTCTACAATATCAGGAAGATAAGACCTTTCCTCTCTGAACATGCCACACAACTGCTTGTTCAGTCACTTGTCATAACTAGACTGGACTACTGTAATGCTCTCTTTGCAGGCCTTCCTGCATGTGCTATTAGACCTCTGCAAATGATCCAGAATGCAGCAGCACGTCTGGTCTTTAATGAACCAAAGACAGCACATGTTACACCACTCTTTGTCTCTCTCCACTGGCTGCCGGTTCATGCACGTATTAAATTCAAGGCCCTGATGCTTGCATACAGAACAATCACTGGGTCTGCTCCAGCATACCTAAAAACATTTATGCATAGCTACATTCCCACCAGAAGCCTGCGGTCGGCAAATGAGCGGCGCCTTGTTGTACCAAAACAAAGACGCACCAAAACACTTTTCCGGACTTTCAGCTTTATCATACCACGTTGGTGGAATGACCTCCCCAACTCAATCCGTGAAGCTGACTCACTCTCTATATTCAAAAAACGGCTAAAAACACATCTTTTCCAAGAGTACTTAACCAGCCGCTAAAAAAAAAACAAATTCTAAATGTATTAACAATTCTTGTTGCACTTAAATCGGTTTTGTATACTATTGTGATGATACTGAAACTTTGTAGTATGGCACTTTTCGTACCACTGTCTCCTTAAGATGATTCGCTTATGTTCTTCCTCTTTTGTAAGTCGCTTTGGATAAAAGCGTCTGCCAAATGAATAAATGTAAATGTAAATGTAAAAGCTGCATCAGTTGCTGAAGCTGTGGGAGCTCCTCCTATGGGTGGTGACCTTGAAACCCTATACATCAGGCCAATTTGATTAGCTGGTTGTGCTTGCTACTCCACCCTATGGTTACATCATCGCGGACATATAAGCCAGAGCCCAGCATCATACATATCAGGATTTTCCAACTTAGTAGGAAGGAGGGGAGTAAGGCAGTCGCCTTGCCAAGAGCTTGCGATACACTGTTGGCTTGACACAAGCCAACAGTGTAGTAAAATATTGCTCTCATGCTATGATTCACATCAGTGGGAATATAGAGAACAGAGAGTTTTTGATCTAACACACAATACACAATTACACTAACCAACTGGTCAGTGGTCACTGCATAATCAACCCTCTTGCTCTGTGAAAATCAGGGAAGAGAGGGAAGATACATGCAGGTTATAAAACTTGGCAAATGTGTTAGGGGAAGCCCAACCTACTGTTAGATATACTTCGTCTTGTAAAGGCATGCCCTTTGATTCCTGGTGAAATGAACCTTAACACCGATGGGACACTGCATGCCTTGAAAATCATAAGTGAGCGCAATGGCATTCATGACACAGGCCCCATTAGAACTCTAAACAAGAATTGCTGATCATAATTGCCTGAAGGTCCCTAACATGTTTCTCTAATTCCAAAGTGAGTAGCAGTACAACCACATCAGTTAGGCTGGATTTTTGCTCACTTTTGTGAACATGTTTGTGTCTTGTGCAGCCACAATGAGGTCTGTCAGTTGTGTTGGAGCATGGCAGACTTCTAGCACAATGTCTACAGGAAAAGTGTTCTCGTTCTGGGCATACAGCAGCGGGAAAAGCCATAATGCTGAATGCACTCTGAAAACACTCCACAGGATTTATCCAGCATGCATGCCTTGTGCATATGCATGCCTTGTGCATTGTGACATGGTAGTCTTCTGGAATGTCACCAACAAAAGTAAAAACAGGCATCAAAGTGAACTGTGTCATGCCACCAACCCGTTCCCAGCTTGCAACAGCTGTTAGGCGACGTGGAGGTGAAGACGGTGAAGATCTATCCCACTTTTATTTTTTAAAAGTTCAAGCGAGAATTTCAGCAACTCTGCCTCAGAGCCAGTTTTGTTTCCCACCCTTAGCTGCAAATACAGTAAGTGGCTCACCTGAGTGCATACATGACTCACTAATGAAAGCCCAGCGAGAAGGCATCCCCCTCATCCCAGCTGAATGTGATCCAAGCTCTGTATCCTATCCCCTCACATATCACTCATATGGTCCATCGGAAGCCACAGAAGAGCAAGCAAGAGGAGAGGGGAGCGTCTTCAGCTTTCGCAACAAAAGCGAGCCAAGAGTAAAGTGTGTTGAATGTCATGTGTTCACAGTTAACAAAATCAGTCTCAGCATGTGCTGTGTCAGCTAGAGCTCAACCTAGGCCATATACACTGCTTGCACAGAATGGATGAAGCACTTGATACAGAGAAGATGGAGAGAAATAGAGCACTTCTCACTGACCGGGTGCAGATAAGAACAGCGAAGCATTGGTTTAGGTTTCCACAGTTTGAGATATGTCTATGTGACCCTGAAAGAGGAAAATTTGGATGGTGTGGCATTAGGCTCTGGCTTATATGCCTGCGATGATGGAAAAATAGGGCAGAGCGCCAAATTGCCGCCAGCCACTCAAATTGCTGTGATAGTATAAGGTTTCAAGGTCACCACCCCTAGGAAGAGCTCCCACAGCATCAGCAACTGACACAGCTTAGAAGTCACCAACTTGAAAGAAAACGTCTCGGGTTACTTGTGTAACCCTTGTTCCCTGAAAAAAACGGAACGAGATGCTGCGCCGCTAAGCGCTATGGGGAAACAATCTTATTGTGAGCTGCTCTGAACATGTGTGTAACACGTCAATGAAATTGACTGGAATTTATAGCCTCGGTTGGTGAGATCATTGGACGCACCTGTGGCCAGGCTATAAATAGGAGGCGTCACCAGAGTGTCGTCAGATTATTTTTCTGAAGAGCGGTCCTGGGACATCCCAGTGCGGCAAAAGAAGCGCAGCATCTCGTTCCGCTTTTTTCAGGGAACAAGGGTTACACAAGTAACCCGAGACGTTCCCTTTACAAAAAGCTTCACTTTGATGCTGCGCTGCTAAGCGCTATGGGGAACGAAATGCCCACGCTGCCGCACTGGGGCTGTCCGGACCCCTGATCGTTGTGAAGTGTTTTCACAGAACGCGAGAGGTTCCAGACATGAGCTTAAGATGTCGACTCAAGGGCATAAGCCCGGAGTAGCAGAACATCTAACACCATAAAATCCGAAGAGTGTGTGCGGAAAGGACTAGCCTGCCGTATCACAAACCTGGTTAGACATGAGCTTGAGATGTCGACTCAAAGACATAAGAGTCCGGAGTAGCGGAGCATCTAGCCCACAAAGTCAAAAGATGAGTTTGAGAAGCCGATCCAAGGGCTCTAACTCAAAAGTTCGTACCATGAAATTGGATTTGGCATGAGCCTGGGATGTCGACCCAAGGACATAGTCCGGGGTAGCAAAACATCCTAGCCCATGTAGAAAATTGTAGAATGTGCGTGGAGAGGACCAGCCCGCCACGTCACAAACTTGTTCCTGCATGAGTTTGAGATGTCGACTCGAGGACATAAGAGCCCGGAGTAGCATGAACATCCGAACTATAGAATTTAATGAATGTGTGCGGAGAGGACCAACCTGCCGCATCAAAAACTTGCTGCAGAGGGACCCCTCTAGCCAAGGCTTTAGAGGAAGCGACCCCTCTGGTGGAGTGAGCCCTGACACCTACTGGCGAAGCTTGACCGCGCGCCTCATAGGCCAGGGCAATAGCATCCCTCACCCAATGTGACATAGTCTGCTTAGTAGCGGCCGTCCCCCTGTTGCGGCCCCCATAGCAAACAAACAATTGCCCTGATTTACGCCACTGGCTTGTGCGGTGGACATAAATCTGAAGGGCACGGACTGGGCAGAGTCCGTGAAGTCTTTCCTGCTCCGGCGTTAAAAATGGCGGGGAGCAGAAGGCTTCTAAAGTGACAGGATGTATTGTCGAAAAAGGAACTTTAGGAAGGTAATCAGGGTGAGGATGCAAAATTGCTTTGGCCATACCGGGGCAAATTCTAAACAGGTCGGCAGAATAGACAGAGCCTGTAGATCCCCAATCCTCTTAAGAGAGGTAATAGCCATAAGGAAGACCATCTTGAGAGTCAGAAGTCTGTCAGACGCTGACTCCAGAGGTTCAAAAGGGGTCTCGACCAGAGCCACCAGGACTATTGTTAAGTCCCACGAAGGAGTTCTGGCCCTAACGGGAGGCCTCAGTCGCCTGGCTCCACGAATGAAGCGGGCGAGTAGAGGATGTCTCCCTAGAGGCACCCCGTCAATCAAGGCGTGGCAAGCCGAAATGGCGGCCACATAAACCCTGAGAGTAGCGGGGCATATGCCTGCTGACAGTTTTTCCTGCAGAAACTCCAGAACTGAAACAATTTGGCAGTTAACTGGATCTGCATCATGTGAACTGCACCACCTTTCGAAGACACCCCATATATTGGTGTAAATTCTTCTGGTGGAGGGAGCCCTAGCACTAAGAATGGTTTCAATAACCCCAAGCGACAGCCCTGTGTCCCTCAGTTGGTACCCTTCAGGGGCCAAACGTGAAGTTTCCACAATTCGGGCCGGGGATGAAATATTGTCCCCTGTGCTTGAGACAGAAGGTCCCTCCTGTCCGGAATCGCCCAGGGCGAGCCGTCTAGGAGAGACATCATCTCTGAGAACCAAACCCTGTTCGGCCAGCGAGGCACTATCAATAAGAGGCAAGACCCTTGCTGGCAAACTCTGGCCAGGACTCCCGGGAGCAGAGAAACCGGAGGGAACGCATACAGGCGTATTCTGGGCCATGTATGCGCCATCGCGTCCAGACCCAGGGGGGCTGGGTGACTCAGAGAGAAGTAGAGGGGACATTGCGCAGTCTCTTGAGAGGCGAAGAGGTCCACTTCGGCTCTGTAAAATCTCTCCCAAATCTGTTGTACTACCTCGGGATGGAGTTTCCACACGCCCGATGGTAAGTTTTGTCTGGACAGAAAATCTGCTCCCACATTCAGGCGTCCAGGGATATAGACTGCCCTGAGTGACAGTAACTTGCCCTGGGCCCAAAGGAGAATCCGACGTGCCAGCAAATTGAGGTGGCGAGAACGTAGGCCTCCTTGATGATTTATGTAGGAGACTGCTGCTGTGTTGTCCACCCGCACAAGGACATGGCAGCCTCTCAAATGTTGGAGAAAGTATTTCAGGGCCAGAAATACTGCCATCAGCTCGAGGCGGTTTATGTGCCAATCGAGTTGATGACTCTCCCATTCCCCTTGGGCTGGACGACCACTTAAGACCGCACCCCAACCCGTCAGGGAGGCGTCTGTCGTAAGCATCCTGCGACGACACAACGCACCAAGAGTGGGACCCAAGGTGAGAAACCGGGGTCTGAACCATATAGAAAGGGAACGAAGCACTGGGCGCATAACCCTTATTTGCCTGAGGGGACTGGCCCTTGGATGAAACCCCCTGGCTTTTAGCCACAGCTGAAACGGTCTCATATGGAGAAGGCCCAAAGGAATCACCGTGGACGCAGACGCCATGAGACCTAATATTCGTTGGAACTGAAGAACAGGGCAACCTTGACCTAGCCTGAGAATGCTCAGGGAGTTCTGAATGGAGATGACACGAGCGGGAGACAACTGTGCCTGCATCGTGATCGAATTCCATATAACCCCTAGATAGGAAATTTTCTGGGTCGGGGAAAGAACGCTCTTTTTGGTGTTGAGTCTCAGACCCAGAGAACCTAGATGAGCCAAGACGATATCCCTGTGCTGAACTGCCAGTTCTTGAGACTGGGCTAAGATCAGCCAGTCATCTAGATAATTCAGAATGCGGATGCCCTGGAGTCGCAACGGAGCCAGTGCTGCATCCATGCATTTCGTGAATGTGTGGGGTGATAGGGCTAGGCCGAATGGAAGGACCCGATACTGGAAGGCTTCGTCCCCGAAAGCGAACCTCAGGAACTTCCTGTGCTGTGGCAGAATTCCAATATGAAAGTATGCGTCCATGAGGTCGATCGTGACCAGCCAATCGAAACGTTGGAACTGAGACACGACGGACCTGACTGTTAGCATCTTGAACTTGAGCGTCTTGACCGAGCGGTTCAAGGCACGAAGATCTAAGATGGGACGCAACCTCCCCCCCTTTCTTGGGGACCAGGAAGTATCTGCTGTAATAGCCAGACTTTTTCTCTGGAAGGGGAACATGTTCTATGGCCCCTTTTTCCAAGAGATTTTGCAGTTCTACCTGAAGTAGACATGCCTGTTCCGGGCTTACGGTAGTGGAAACTACGCCGTTGAAGCTCGGAGGGCGGCAAGCGAATTGAATTCTGTAGCCTTTTTCTACTGTTTTTAGAACCCACATAGAAATACCTGGCAGAAGTTTCCACGCTGCCAAGTTCTCTGAGATGGGAACTAATTTCAAGACTTCCTGTCGAGGGGGTGTCGAATGTTCCGTGTCCTGGATTATGGCAGGGAGCAACGGTACATTCAACATTTTGTTGGAAACCACTGTCACCCGAAACACCAAGGGTGGCGGGAGTGAAGAGGTTTCGTGAGGGTATCGGGAGGGCCGAAGTGAATGATACACGCGCCCCGTCCCGAAGGGAACTACCCTCACGGGGTTGGATACAAGACCGTCAGGGCTTCTTTCTCTTGGAGATACAAGCCCTGAGGTCTTGTTTGGGAGGTTGCTGAGGGCGACGAGCCTGTCCCCAATCTCTGCGAGGGGGAGCACGACTTGCCACGCTCTGTTTCTGAACCTCCCTCCTAACAGAATCAGGGCGAGACTGGGTGACCGACGGCCTCGCCCCCTGAGTGCGACGAGGAAGGAATTGCCCAAAGGCTTCCTCATGGCTTTTCACCTCCTGGAATCTGGAGATAATCGTGTTCATGGCATCTCCAAAGAGACCAGAAGGCGAAACTGGGGCATCAAGGAGGAAAACTCTGTCCTTATCCTTGATGCTGGATAGATTAAGCCATAAGTGCCTCTCAGTGCTAACCAAAGCGGACATAGACCGGCCAATAGCACGGGCTGACTGCTTGGTGGCACAGAGAGACAAATCCGTAGCTCGACGAAGTTCAGAAAAAGCTTCGTCGTCGAGGCCTCTTCCAGCACTCAAATCTTTTAGTAGGTCAGCCTGGTACGCCTGCAAGACAGCCATGGTGTGCAGCGCAGAACCAGCCTGACCCGCCGCTTGATATGCTCTCCCGACCAGCATGGAGGTTACCCTGCATGGCTTAGAAGGGAGAGCAGATTTATTAAGCGACGATGCCGAACCCGGCGAGAGATAACCCGCAAGTGTCTCTTCGACCGGTGGCATCTTTAAATACCCTCGCGCCTCAGCGCCCACAATAGTCGAATATATTGACGTCGAGGGCACGTGAATGCGTGAGGTATAAGGTTTATTCCAAGAACGAGAAAGCTCGTCATGGAGATCATCAAAGAAGGGAAGGAACTGATGAGGTGTTCCCTTCCCTTGATCACCAGACAGAAATCTGTCCTCTAACTTAGAGCGCTTGGGGGGAACTTGGTCACGTGGCCAGTCTATTTGAAGCCTGGCCACCGCGCGAGTAACCACATCGAGCAGCTCCTCCGAAGATTTAGAATCGCGATTGGAGCGCTCAGATGCGGTTAACTCGGAATCTGACCCAAGGGAATGGAGGTCCCCCTCGTGAACTGAAGAGGCGCCGAAACACGCTTCAGGATCACGCGAGGGACCAGCAGGATCTGGGGAGAGAGCGAGCGAAAGGGGCGAACCCGTCTCTCGCTCCTCAGCCAGATCCATGCGAGAGCCCCACGAATGAAGTGTGGGTGCCGGCTCTCGGAAGTAAGCAAGGCGAGCGCGAAGCATCCCGACCGAAAGTAGGTCGCAATGCGCGCACCCGCCCTGTTCCAACGCGAGAGTAGCGTGCTCTTCCCCCAAGCAAACAAAGCAAAATTGATGCGTGTCCCTGTCAGACATAGAACGCTGACAAGGAAACACGCATTGTTTGCCCTTTTTCTTTTCTAGTTTTGTGAAAACACACAGAGAGAAAGCTCTGAAGAAAAATGTCTGACGACACTCTGGTGACGCCTCCTATTTATAGCCTGGCCACAGGTGCGTCCAATGATCTCACCAACCGAGGCTATAAATTCCAGTCAATTTCATTGACGTGTTACACACATGTTCAGAGCAGCTCACAATAAGATTGTTTCCCCATAGCGCTTAGCAGCGCAGCATCAAAGTGAAGCTTTTTGTAAAGGGAACTGTAATTACTGGGACAGAAGTTATTTGGCTAAAGAAGACAGTCAGCTTTTAGTAAATTAACAAATCCAAGTTGGATGAGTGCTGAGGACAATAACTTAAATTAAATTATTTTAAAAAATCTCAATAGTGTTGCCTTGATTTTTGTAACTATTTATTTTTTTACAGTGCAAAGAAAAACATTCAAGTTGTGTGGTACTTTGGTTGAAAATTGAGAAAAATCTATTGCATCATGTTACCATGATATTTTGAGTTTTCTCATCTGCTCATTTTTACATTGCTGAATAAAACAGAAGCAGTTTTTTCCTCCTTTTTTCCTGAACAATGAATATAGGACCCTGGCCATTGCTTATTACAAGACTAACTAACCATATGCTCATATTTTTCTTTCCAAATGAGCTTTATAAAGCTGGATAGAGAAAGGTGACAGAAACTCCATTAAATAAAGATTAAATAACCATTCCAGCATGACCTGCACAACTGAGGATTTCACAGATAAAAGGCTACATACACACAGAGAAAAACATGAGACCTTCACGCTTAGGCTTAGAGGGAACATTAAGCATCAGAGCATCTCTGAAGAGCCGACCCGAATGTATTAATAGAATTGCACATCCGGAATAAAGCAATCTGAGAAGATACATCGACAAATGTCAAACACGTATAAATGGATTAATAATATCCTTAAATATCCACTCTTAATGCCCCCTTTCTTCTTTTTCACCTCCTTCACTGCCTCTCCTTCCTACATTCATTCCTTGGAAAATTGGAGCAGAGACTAGTGACAAGAACCAATCGACAACAAAACTCTGCACAGAATGTAAACTCTTTCTGCTCTTTCTGTCTTCTTGGCCAGCCAGCTACTTCTGCTGCTGCTGCTACTGAGGCCTTCATTACTGCAGTCTCAGAAAACAATCAGCACAAAATTATGGACTATATTGTTTTTTTGTACATTCAGTCTGTCATACAGGGAGATGGTTTAAGTGCTAACGATTCTCTGACTGGTTCTATTTGTTAGGTTTTTATTTATTTTTTTTTTATTATTATTATTATTAACTTTATATGCAAATGTTCCTGTTCTGATTTTTAATTTGTGAAACAGATACATTGGGTCCAAAAGTCTGAGACCACATTGAATCTTTTTTTTAATTTGATTTAAACCTGGAAAAAAATTACATTAATTATATCACTTGTAAATACTGCAACCAGGACACATAAACATTGTGTGTCCAACTCAAAAAGGAAAGAATGGCTGGTAAATGAAGATTGTTGATATGTAAATAAAATAATTGGTGAAAATCTACATACTGTGCCTGTAGGATTGAAGAAAACTGCACAAGATTATTTCTCCCATGTGTGCTCAGAAAAAGATTTAATTGTGCCCACCGGTGGATCTAATTAATTAATACTGCCATAGACAGTATGACAGCTCTGTTGGTTGCACAATATACAACGTCATACAGTGGTATCTTTATTAACCAGAGCCCAATGTTCACCAATTTAAAGTACTAAATATGTGGCGCAATGAGTATTTGCAATTGTAAAAGACGCAAATGGTTCTGCCCGAGCATGTTTAAAATCAACAAATAAATATTTCAGTGACTATTTCCTTATCTGAATGCTATTACCAAGCATATGGAGGCATTTTCTTCAAAGGTCACATTTCCTTCTTAATTTCCAGGGGGGAAAATGATTAAACTGGATTTTGTGGTCTCTTAAGATTTTACAAATGCAAATTAGACTGAGAAATGTGTGATAATATAGATGTATCGTGCATCTCAGTTTTGCATAATATTCATGAGATGCGTAGTATATGGTGCACGGTAGGCATTTATTCTTACTTTTCACCATCAAGGGCAATTTTCATGTAGGATTTTGCCCCATATGGCCCTGTGATACTCAAATGTACTTTAAAGAATACCATGATGGTACCTAAAAAGTATGGTAGTACCGTGGTACATATTGGAACTTTTGTGTTAATGACTGCTTAGCCGATACTTTCATGTAATTTATGCAATAGAATGCATGTCTATTGTCTGTGTTAAACCAGCCACAGCTTAATCAATCCCCTATACAGTGCATATTGATTTGTGTTCAACTAGATGTCTTTGTATGTTTAACTCACTCCTCACAGAATCAGAAAAATAAACAAAGGTACATCGTGCAATACAGTAGAGTCTCTCATTCTGCGGATCTTGTTTATGGTGTTGGTTTTGCCTGTATAGTTTCATCATTTGTTGAGGAACTCCACTTACAGGTTTTTTAAAAGCATGAGAGAAGGATCCATCTTCCTTGACAACAAAGGAATGGTAGAAGAACTGACCAAGACAAACTTTAACAATGCTTCACTCTGGCATGCAGTATTATCTTCGAGGGCTCAAACATACATAGGGGGCATGGGATTCACTGTTATTATTTGTTTTCTCTCGTTAACCACTGGCTAATGAAGAAAAAAGTTTGCATTTGCTTTGTAATGGAGGCTGTTTCCAGAGGTGGGTAGAGTAGCCAAAAACAGTACTCAAGTAAAAGTACAATTACTTCAAAAACATAATTACTCCAGTAAAAGTACTAACATAAATAATTACTTGAGTAAGAGTAAGAAAGTATCCAATTAAAAGAGTACTCAAGTAGTGAGTAACCCGTTACTGTCACAAATTCCATAATAGATGTTTACTCTCCTATATTCCATTGCATAATACACTGTAAAGAAGTTTGCCCTCACAGGCAAGGAAGAGGCGAGAAACCCACTTAACGTACAAATAAAGGTTTAATTTAAAACTCAAAATCCCAGATACATTCCTTCCTTCTGCAGAACACAAATTCAGATTTTTAAAAGAATATTTGAGCTCTGTAGGCCAAAATTTTGATGCTCCAAAAGCACATAAAGGCAAGCCATTAATCCATGTCTTCAGAAGTGATATGATAGGTGTTGGTGAGAAACAGATCAATATTTGTCATTTTTTGCTAGAAAGCAGGAGGTGGTATGCAGAGAAGAATGTGAATCACCAAAAAAACAAGAAGAAGAATGTTAAAGTGATCTGTTTCTATGTTTCTCATCCACATCTATTACATCGCTTCTGAAGATACTTATTTAATCACTAGAGTCTTATGGATTACTTTTATGCTGACTTATGTTTGTTTGTTTAGCTGTAAAATGTTGCCACCCATTCACTTGCATTGTTTGGACCAACAGAGCTGAGAAATTCTTCTAAAAATCTTAATTTGAGTTCAGCCGATGAAAGAAAGTCATACACATCTGGTGTGGCATGAGGGTTAGTAAATAATGAGAATTGTAATTTTTGGGTGAACTATCTCTTTCAGGGCACTTGTTAGATCTGGATGATTTTGTCAATAAGAAGAGAGGTTTGGAAACATTTCTAGTAATTATTACAGTGAAAATGTGAAAATGTCCAACAAGGGCATTATATATAATGCTGAAATATAATGCTTTCTTTCGCTATTTCATAGCTTTTAAAGTCGTGTGGATTCTTATTTCAGTGTAGTTACAGTTTTCAGTGTCGTAAGTATTTAGATAATTCCGTACAGAAGTACCGCCGCTCTCTAAATGCATTGTACACAACCTACGTAGAACACCAACTCCAGTCGTGGAACACTTGCTGTGTCTGAAACACCCCCTATCCACTATATAGTGCACTATTTCGAGTTTCTGAATTCTTAGAGAGCCATTCATTCCTTAATTTTGTTCACTCATTCTTACCCACAATGCACTCTAATTTCAGGTGTTCATTTCAAGTACACTCGATGACGGTTAATTTCCCACAATCCACAATGGGCAAGACGTACAAGCTAGAAGTTTACTGCTTCCTTCACTCCTGCAATGTTTTATTTCATGCTGAAAGTAGTAAATTACTTTTTGACAAATAATTACTGGATTAAAATACATAATAATATATAGAGACAAAACATACAGATACATTTGAAAATGTACTCTTTATTTGATCAAATGTATTTATTCTTTTTATTAACACACAGTATATATTAAAAATGACAAACAGAATTAAGATTTATTGAATTAATCTATTTTTTAATAAGGATAACAAGTAAAGCCCATATTTCATATGTGACGTTTCTGCACCAGCCCCAGAGCTCAAACACTCTCGAAATCACTTGTTTCATACACTTAACTTGGATGTTTACATGGATTTATAGAGTTAATCCGGCTGAAGTAGCTGCGATAGTTTTCAATACCCCTGTGAGGGCGTGGAGTAAATGCATAAATACTGCTTATGACATGTGGGACAAATCATACTGATATATTGCTGCACTGATTTAAAAAATGTACACTTAAAAACTGATGTTATAAGAGCCCAGATATATTATCACCCTGAAAATGACCTTACCTCAAATTTACCTCAGTGTGCTGCCAGAAGTTGGAGCTGTGACTTTAATCTTGAAATATCAGCTAGTCTTGGTGTTAAATAAAGGCATTGCATGACGAAACTATTCTTTTTTTCACGGTGGAGCGAAGAAAGTGTTTCACTTTGAAGAGCTTGATGCTGCAGCTGTGATTGAGTGACAGTCTGTGAGAGCATCTCATCGTGCGCAGCTGTGAACATCCACTCTCGTAAAAGTCCCATTCAATAATAATCTCTCAATAAATTACACATTAATTAAAATTATACCCAGTAATGTAACAACAGTCAAGTACAGTAGTCAAGCTGCCTTTTAAAAAAGTAGTTAGCTAAAAGCTGCTAATACAAATAGCAAATTGCAATGATGCAACAATTATGTATCCTATAAAACAGATCAGTTTTGTATTTATATTTTTGTATATTGTTGCAATCAAAGCTGTGTAAAATGTAGTGGTTTAAAGTTTGTAGTGTTATTACTTTTTAGTTAATTATGCCCAACATTTATTTCATTGTTTGGGTCAATATTTTCAAATATTTGGCTGTCTTGGGTTGAATGATAAAAATATAAGTGCTGCATTTTAACCTTGAAGGTGAAATTATCTCTTAGACACAGGTAAAAAAAAAAAAATACCACTGCTTGCCATCACTTTCTACAGAATTCCAGAAAGTTCACTTTAAATTAATACAGCATCTAAGTGGGATCAAGTGGGAAGAAGGCACATGATCTTAAAGATAAACATAAAGTGGCAAAGCTATTTAAATAAATAGTACTAAATGCCATAAATGGCTTGAAATACAGCCAAAGGAAATAATGAGTTTACTCAAGGTCAGAAAAAGAGTGCGGACTGGACTAAATATTTTCCAAGTGCCTTGCTGTGACACATGGTGTGAGAGTTATGTAAATGTTACCCTGTTAAAAAAAACCTCTCATTCCAAAGGTTAATGCGTTCCCCTCTGAGTGAACTGATTTTCCCAAATCGGTCTTGGAACAAGCAACACACAGTGCACTTGCAGTTCAGATTTCCACTGCCAAAGTCACCATGGTAACCAGAAGGGGAAAAGTGACAATTAAAAGAATGAGAAAAAAAATCAAAGGTTAACAGTGCCTGTTTGCCAAGTGGTCGTAAGAGCATCATTAACTGCGACAAACTTCCTGACCCATTCCAGTCTAACCATAGACTAATGACTTGAATGAGGACAGTTGACACAATACACCCAACCTTCCAAATGGATATATATATATATATATATATATATATATATATATATATATATATACACACACATCTGCTCTCAAAATGCACCAAGCTAGAAGCAAACCTGGGAATGTCAATTTAATGCGGATTCATTAAAATTAATACATCTAAATGGTATCAGTCACAATTACATAAACCGATTTGGTTTGTATGCAGCCCATGCCAGAAGAACATAAATATTCTATAACTGCTCTCACCCTTCTCTGCAAGGCTCAGATGAACAAGATGGAGTTTGTCAGCGGCTTGTAGCTGCAGATTTGCCTCCTAGAAAGTTTGGATTTTGAAATTCTGAGCCATGTGTTGTTTACAGCACATTCACAGATCTCTGTGCAAAGAAAATGAGAACAGAGTATGTTTAAATTAGCAATATATCCTTTAAACATTGGCTCTCATTCGTATTCTAAGGTATTCATATATAAAGTGTGCACGTACATATTTGTATGTTTGGATAGACACTGAAACATACAATATCAACATATTCACAACATCTTAAATCTAAACTCTTTTATTCATGTGCAACTTTAGAGACATCTTTATAAATCCACTGATGACTGTAATTTTTGTGAGCATACTGCCGCTGGTGAGTTAAATACTGAGACATAAAACCACAACAGGACTTTCATGATATAATAATTTTTTCCCTGAGAATGAGTATTAAATGAATATTCTGGGTTCAAAACAAGCTAAGCTCAATATATATGGGATGAATATAGTATAACAATTATTTACAAATGCATAAACACATCCATCAATTTGATAAATATCAATACATTCATCTTACTATCCACACAGAAATGCCTTTCAGCATGTGTCTGTGAAATTATGAATTAAATTAATTTGCAGCGATTTGAACAAATATTCAACATATTTGTGAAAACAGATGTTCCCTTTTGTATAAATGTAACACAATTTTTGTCTAACCAAAGGAAGACTTTCCAAATTAAACACAAAATGGCCTTATGGAGCATTGAACGTGCCTTTATCTTGTGTCTGTCAAATTCAGAATTAAATTAATATGCATCGATATGTACAAATAGACATATTTTTGAATACAAATGTTCCTTTTGTATAAATATAACATCATTTTTGTCTAACCAAAGTGTAACATTGTGCTGGCACTTGCAAATGATGATGACGTAAAGAGAACCCAAGTGCAGTTTATTTACAACGTGAAGTAATCCAAACATGAGTACAAACCAAAGCATAAACATAAATGATTTGACTTGACAAACTTGGCATGAAACTGACTCTGTTGCACAAAACACCATCCATCCATCCATCCATCGTCAACCGCTTATCCTGTGTACAGGGTCGCGGGGGGCTGGAGCCTATCCCAGCTAACATTGGGCGAAAGGCGGGGTACACCCTGGACAGGTCGCCAGTTCATCGCAGGGCCACACATAGACAGACACACACTCACACACTCACATCCACACCTAGGGCAATTTTTGGAGACACCAATTAACCTAGCCTGCATGTCTTTGGATGGTGGGAGGAAGCCGGAGCACCCGGAGAGAACCCACGCAGACACGGGGAGAACATGCAAACTCCACACAGAAAGGCCGGGGCAACCGGGGTTTGAACCCACGACCTTCTTGCTGTGAGGCGACAGTGCTAACCGCTGCACCACCGTGCCGCCCCTGCACAAAACACATGAAACAATAAACCTATGTAAACAACACATATGAACATGGAGTGAAAACAGGACATCACATGACTAGGGAATCAGGAACTAAACTTTTCAAAATAAAAGACATGGAATCAAAACATAAACAAAAACACATCTAAACATGACACAAAGAAAGACGTTCCAAACTTAACACAAAATGGCCTTGTGAAGCATTGAATGTGCATTTGTGGATCAAGTGATACATCAAGTGACATTCATTGACATGTTTTTGTGTCTATTCTGTTTTATTTATTTGAATTTTTAGACTTTTGTTTTGCTGTTTTTACCATGGCCAAACTATACACAAACAACTACCAATTAAGAAGTCCTAAATTCATCCATAAAGTTACATTTATTCATTTGGCAGACGCTTTTATCCAAAGCGACTTACAAAAGAGGAAAACATAGTGGGCATCCATCAATTTAGGAAAACTTCACAAATGCGTGTTATTAGCCTTATACAAATGTCTTTTTACTTGTGTCTGTGTAATTTATTATTAAATGAATGTGCAGCTTTTGTACAAATAAATCACAGTTTGTGTATGTTACCAATTGAAGATGTGCCAAATGAAACACAAAATGTTCTTGTGAAGTATTGAATGTGCATGTGTGGATCAAGTGACATGCGTGCATTCATTGATGTCTTTTTGTGTATTTCATTCATTTGAATTTTGGGACTTGGTTCCCGCTGTTTTTGCCTAGCACAATCCACACAGGTATCTAAAGATCCACACATAACTTTTTAAGCTACCACTAAAAATCATCTCATTTTACAGACGTATCATCTAGCTAATAGGATTCCAAAACCTGGCTCACCGTGTCTTTGTTCCAGATTAGCGTTAGAGTCTGCTACTTTAATCTTAACTAAGTTTCTTGACTGAAATTTTTGTCTACACAATAGGAAATATCTGTTTGTGTAGTCAAAGCATAAGTACAGTTTTTAATGTTGTGGTATCCATTAGGGCTGGGTGGAATGGCGAGATACAGTACCACCGCTCCCAATAAGCAGACAACGCAGTCTGTGTAGTGCACCATCTTACCCTAGACGGGCACCAGAAAGTCCACTGGCTGCCCTTACTCACACATTATATGTTATTCAAGGACCCAAAATCAGTTGCAGAACACAGATGATCGCTTTGCGCTCATATCACGTATTTGGCCAGCGGAGGCCCTGGCGATATATATCGTGGCTCTGGTCTAAAGTGTCAATAGGTAGAAATATTTCTATATCATCTATATCGTGGTATACAAATATCTGTGCATGTAATGCTCCACTTGGCTGAAGAGAGACTGAGTGAGAGAGGCGAACAAACAAACACAGGAATGGAATGCAGGATGACTCCGAAACAAATCAAACGCACATAGGGAGAAAGAATGCACCTCAGCTGCTATTAATTACACCTTCAAGCTTTTCTACTGACTGTTCTCCCGCATGGACGGAGAGAGAAGCAATCGCAATTACATCAGGAATAAATAAATAACCCCTTTGTCAACAGTGCATTTATATCAAGTAGACTATATAGTTACCAAAATGGTTTCCAGTATCTAATGGTAGACAAAATCCAAAACAAATCCGTGATGGAGGGCTTTGCTTCAGAATCAAAGCAAATGCTTATTTTCAAATAGAAAAGCCTATTTGTGCTTGTATTGAAAAGTGATGCAGAGTAGATAAACAGATAAAATATAATTTTTAATATTTATTTATTGATAAAGTTTTGAATTTTTTGAGCAGCACAGCTAGAAGTGCCTTACAGAACATGAATCATGATAACATACATACCATAAATACCTTTATACTAAGGTTTGTACAAGATCTGCTGTTGAAAGACTTTTTTTTTTTCATGTTATGTAAATGTATTTAATGAATGCTATTTTTCCAATAAGACTATAAAAATTAATTTCAAAAGCATTCTTTATCTCTTTTGTGTTATGATGGCTGACCAGTTCAGTTTTATTCATTAGAAATACAAATGCCATATTAACATTGTAAACAATGTGTATTACATTTTGCAATGAGGAAGGGTAAACTCAAGTAAAGTGCCAACTGTGATATTCTATAAAATATTTTGTGTGTGTACCTAAAATATGTAGGAAAAAATGCTGGTACACTGCCAATGTTACAGTTTAAGGACATTGTTTCAAAAAATTTAACATTTCACTTTGTTTGACCCAGGTGTGCTTTAAAGTACCTTTGGGGTCATGGACTCGCTGTTCCACTGAGGCCCCATGGGAGTTGTAGGCCCCTGGACTTCAGCACGTATAAGCCTGTGCATTAATGTGCCCCTAGTTTGACCAGATAAAGACTAATTCAGGGTCAAAATATTGTCTTTAAACTGAAAGGTTACCAGTGTGCAAGCATTTTTCTCCAACTTATCAATGGATATTAAGTTACAGAAGTACAACTGCATTTATTAGCTATGTCTATACTGTCCTTAGTGTATTTCTATATAAAATATAGCCAAATTTAATTGTCTTTTGAAATAACATGCATAACCATTTGTAACCTTGATTACCTTCCCATGTGTGTATGGGATGTGAGTTTCACATGTTGTATGTGTGTATATACCTATTCAGCCACCAGAGGAGTAATTTTTATATTGGCATGCTTTCTTAAATCTGTACTAAATTTAAATGCCTTGGTAAAATGCTGAATGAGAAATTTACTAATTTAAAGGGATAGTTCACCCAAATATGAAAACTGTCATCATTTACTCACATCCAAAGAAAGGAAATGTTAGGCAGTATGTGTAGAGATCGACAACCTCAGTCCCCATTCACTTTCATTGCATGGGAACAAAAGCAATGCCAGCATTTACAATTTGTGTTCTGCAGGGGATAAAATAGATCACATGGGTTTGAAACAATATGAGGGTGAGCAAATTATGACAATTAAAATTTGGGGGTGAACAATTGTAAGTGCAGCCAAAAGAAGACCATGTTAATTATTTATGTCTGACTTCACATCAGAGAAAAATAAAGGAGCATATTATACATTTTAAAATATCCTGTATTGGAGCTGGAACCAATTAGTTTGGGAGTAGGTGAGTCAGTGTTTGAAGCTGATGGGCAAAGCACGGGGAAAAATGAGTCAATTATCATTGTCTGGATCTGAAATAGTATTTCATAGAATTCATATTTACTGCCTTAAAACATTTATTATATTTATTATATACATTTATATAACATGGAAAGCAATTCTTACAACAGCATATCTTATACAAACTATCTGTTATCATGATTCATGTTTTTGTAAAGGCACTTCTAGCTGTGCTGCTGTAATGCATTAATGCTTTTTTATTTCTCTCAATAAAAAATCAAAACAATGCAGTAATTTGCATAATCTTATTGTGTTATATGAGATCAAGAAGCAACAGCTTCTGACTGTGAGACAGATAGGAGGCAACAGTGTCAGGTGTTTGGATACTACAACATTAAGAAATGTACTCATGCTTTGACTACACAAACAGATATTTCCCATTGCAGAGACTTAGTTAAGGTCGAAGTAGCAGACTCTAACGCTGACCTGGAACAAAGACACGGTGAGCCAGGTGTTGGAATCCTATTAGTTAGAAAGCTACTGAAATGTCACACAAATGTATTGTCACTAAGACTTACATTCTAAAATGGACTTTTTTTCACCTTTTACAATGTGACAGGACATTATCCTTGGTTATCACCCTTATTTTGCAACGTGAAAGTAAGGAGGGGCTGCATTTAAACTCAATGAATATAGAATTATAAAAAAATTAAATTAAATAATAAAAAATATAAAATATAATATAAACAAATAATATAATAAAAAGTACTTTTTAAACAGATATTATAATTCTATAGTCATTGAGTTGAATAGATTTATAGGGATAACTGAATCTGTAAAAAAAGGACCGAACGTGTACTCCCAAAAACAGGTCTTGTGCTGTATAAAGAATAATATTCTGAGTGTTTTACAGTTACAACTAGGTTTCATGTCTCTAGCTCAAATGGCCATTGAATTTAATGGAATTAGAAAATTACAAACATTTACACTACTATATTTATTTGAACACATATAGAATGTAAATTCCAACAGAGTCTTGTGTCATGAAAGAGATATTTTTAAGAACATTTCGTATTTTTTGTGATGTCATAATATGAAATGGTTAAATTATTTATAGGGCTAATAATATTGATATGATTAAATTCAGCTTTGTGCTAGGCAAAGAAATCCTATTCATGTATGCCCAGGTTGGTTTGGCTTGAAAATGTGGTTTGCACGGAGAGTTTAATGGGAATTGTCGCGAATGTCAAACGAATGTCAAAAATAAAACTAACTTTACCGCACTTACAAATACAGGGTATATGTGATTTGGACTTGAAGCTTGAAATTACCACAATGATCAAACTGTTAAAAATATTCAAAAATAAAAAACAATGACAGCAACGATAAGAAACCTGCACTGAGCGAGCACAAACCAACGAGTCAGAAAATTAGTGCGTAACGCCTGGTAACGCCTGTGCACAAAGCAGCCCTGCACTTATAAACAATACTTTATTAGGTATTATATAGAAGTAAGATGAAAAGAAAATGCAATTTTCTGAAGTCTGTTCCCTTCAAAGATAAATTTATATAAAATAGTCAAGTATTGCATTAAAAGTCTTTAGTTAACCCTCTGGGGTCTGAGGGTGTTTTGGGCCCTGGAGAAGTTTTGACATGCCTTGACATTTGTGCTTTTTTCAGTTGCTTAAAAACATATTAATGGCTAAAGTCTGATAACACTAAAATCTGATGTCTCCCTTCTCTGCGGCAGTGCAGCTTGCCCCTGGGTGCTTCGACAGCGCAATTAAAAGAGTTTATTTTCTCTAAAAGAGTTATTTTCTCTAAAAGAGCAATACACAGCTGCCATTGAACGTCCTTTTCAGGACGCGTCTTTTTAAAGGTGCCCTTCTGCCCCTGTGTAGTTCCTGGATGCGGTAGAGTTCTCTCCGCTTCTGACGGCCACAGGCGCTATCTCGTGTGTCTGGGCTGCGATCACACCGAGGCAGCGTTTGTGGATGGCTCATGTTCTCACTGCGAGGACATGACCATGGCAACGTTGCGGTCACGGCTTTCCTTCAATGGAAGGAACGCCACTCCAGCCGTCCCCTGTGTCGCTCCTTCTTCCCAGAGGATTGAGGATGACCCGGCTGGCGATGGAGGCGATCTGGGGATGGCAGCGGGCTTGGTTCCGCCGGGTATGCCCCCGCGAACCACCCACCCCCCAGCACGCTCGTTGACTTCCGTCCAGGCTCGAGGCAACAGCGGCTCACCTCACAGCCAGCCTGCCTATCCTCTTGAGTCCCCAGCTTGCCACTGGGTGCTTTGACAGCGCAATTAAAAGAGTTTATTTTCTCTAAAAGAGTTATTTTCTCTAAAAGAGCAATACACAGCTGCCATTGAACGTCCTTTTCAGGACGCGTCTTTATAAAGGTGCCCTTCTGCCCCTGTGTAGTTCCTGGATGCGGTAGAGTGCTCTCCGCTTCTGACGGCCACAGGCGCTATCTCGTGTGTCTGGGCTGCAATCACACTGAGGCAGCGTTTGTGGATGGCTCATGTTCTCACTGCGAGGACATGACCATGGCAACGTTGTGGTCACGGTTTTCCTTCAATGGAAGGAACGCCACTCCACTCCTGTGTCGCTCCTTCTTCCCAGAGGATTGAGGATGACCCGGCTGGCGATGGAGGCGATCTGGGGATGGCAGCGGGCTTGGTTCCTCCGGATATGCCCCCGCGAACCACCCACCCCCCCGGCACGCTCGTTGACTTCCGTCCAGGCTCGAGGCAACAGCGGCTCACCTCACAGCCAGCCTGCCTATCCTCTTGAGTCCCCCGAGCTGGATGAGCTCGCCGCTGCATCGGAGGGAACGCTGTCTCCAAACAGAGGCTTGCCCACTGGGTTGTCGACACAATTGCATTGGCAGACTAAGGCCGTGCCCGCCCCCTTGCGGGTTTGAGCACACTCTGTGAGGAGTGTGGCATCCTCGTGGGCACTGGCCAATGGCACCTCTCTAGCAGACATCTGCAGAGGGGCTGGTTGGACAACACCCAATACCTTTGCGATATTCTATAATCTCCGGGTTGAGTCGGTCTTGTCCCGTGATTTGTCAGGTCCGAGCACGTTGAACTCGGTAATATGGAACAGCTGACCGGGTGTACCGCTTGTGCATAGCTTCTTTCCTGTCCTCTGAGGTGAACACGTGCACTCTTACTCCCAGATGAGCCCACAAATTCTCTCTGGATTTCCTTCCTCCCTAGCCCTCTGGCTTACAAATTCGGTGGAGGAATTCCTGACCAGACCCAATACGGGTACTAATTATTCACTAATTACTGTACTGGAATAGGTGCTCTGCAGGTATCGGTTATCATGGTAACCCCCTATGTCGTATTTTCCATGGTACGGTCCCCCTGTCGGTGGACCCGCCTCTGCCCCTGGTCACTGTGTTTGTAGAGCTCCTCCCTCACCAGGCAGGACCTACCACTGCGCCACTTCCATGTGTGGCTTGTAAGCCCATGTGACGTATTTGCCACATGTTGACCTCCCCAGCCTGGGCAGGATGTGGTCTCCGTGGGGTCTTTTCCCCCTGAAAGAATAGAATTTGAAAAGAACACCTTCCCAGATGCGTGTTATAGCGTTAGATGGCCCCAGCCTCATCTAACACTCTATTGAAAGAAAACATGTCTGTGGCTGGCGTGGCCTGCTCCCACGCTTGTCACGTCGCTTGTTCCACCCTCAGGGATGCCGGGAACCTAAAATATATATAACGTCTTATGGGGCATTGGGGAACGTTACGTGCAGCCTGATGCGGTCTGCTCTTTTGGCACACACAACAGCTTGTTTGTACCTGCATCAGCAGTTCACGTAACACGGTTCAGTGTCGTGGCGTTATTGGATAGGGACCCCTAGTGTCACTACATCGACAAAACATTGAGTGAGTGACAGAAGGGGAATGTCTAGGTTACTGTTGTAACCCGTGTTCCCTGATGGAAGGAATGAGACGTTGTGTCTTTTTTGCCACAACACTGTACCAACCGCTGTACTGGCCGAACCTTATTCTCGGCTCCTCAGTGCAAAACCTGAATAAACAGCCATATTGTGCCCTCCTTTGTACCTGTATGTCCAGGGGAGGGATGTGCAAATTCTGTTCGCCAATTTTTCATTGGCCTTTTCTCAAGTTAAGAGGCAACCGAGGCTCTCAAGAGAGACCCCTAGTGTCATTACATCGACACAACGTCTCGTTCCGTCCATCAGGGAATGGGTGTTACAACAGTAAGCTAGATGTTTTCTTTGCTTGATGCAGGCCAGTAATTTGCCCCTTCTGAAACACAGTAACATCTTTTCCACGACCACGGGATATTGTATGTCTTTAAATAACAACAAATACTAATGGGATCCCATTGGTAATTTCTGTTTAAATGTATTGAGCTGGTGTAGTTAAATGTTATAGATCCTTTGTCAGGTGAACTGCAATCACGTCTTTCTCCTTTCATATACACAATGAAGCATTGACTCAAACAGAAATTTAATTAAATTCAGAGTTGTCAATCCCTATTCAGCATCAGGCACAATCTAGAGCAGAAGCGCAAATCCCTGCTGCAGATGTTTTGTTGTATACAGAAAGCTTATTGACACATAGTATGTTGGCTGTTGTCAGTGTTTCCTTCTCTTGTTAATGTTCACCTTGATCAAGCAGGCTGAAAGTCAAAGGGCCACATTTCCTCAAATGCAACAATGACGGTCTGAATGACAGTAATTGAGGTATTTCTCAGCTCACCGCGGCACACTGAATTGGGAGGCACATGGAATTGCGAGTTCTATGATTCATGGGAGGCAATTTCACATCTCCGAGCCACACCAGCACCAACACAGCAGGTGAAACAAACGTGATAAGAGCATTAATTAAATTTCATCAAGTTTCTTTCTCCTCTGCCACTCTCTACCCCTCCTTGCTGCCTCACAAGTAATAAATCAGAGAGTTAATTTCTCTTTGCTCTGAGTGCATCAAAGTTTGAGTGCACTGCAATTCCCTTCAGAGTTCAATGACAATCACAAAACAAAAGACCCCAAATGAAATCTACCACCATTGCTTTTGAACAGATACTTCCATGATTGAAAGAAATGACTCCTGTAGCTCATTCCTAACCCCATCAACATGCCCTTTTATTATTCCTGCAGAGTCTCTCTGCAGTGTTACAATGCTTTATTTGTAATAACCTTCATTCATTAAATTAGTTTTTGGGACATTGTTATTATTATTATTAATTTGTATCAACAGGATGTATCCTTCTAATTTAAGGTGGTGAAAATTATATTGCTGTATTTTTCTCTTCTTATTTTCAGGCTCTATATATGCAACTTCCATCAAGAACCCTCTTCGAATTGTCAGCCTCCCATCCACTAGAAAAAAGAAAAAGGAAAAAGGAGGACAGACACATTTTTAGATGGTCTCATAGAAACACGTGTCTATTCCTGCATTTTTGCTAAATCATTTTTGCAAGGCTTTTTGTACTTATCGTGGTGTTTTTTTGATGAATTGAACACTTTTATTGCTAAAACATTGATGACTCTTATTTCCTTTCACACAAATCATGATTAAAAGGACAAATTATCAGATCATAAATAGTGTGGATGAGAGGTGTAAACGTAGCTAAATGAATGTGTTTCCATTCAAAAGCATATTAGTGTGGACGTAGCCATACACATCAGTGCAAGAATGTAGATGTCCATTTATTGCAAACAAAATTGAATGTCATGAATAGCATACAGTATTTTTTCAAATGGAGCACATTCTGAATTCCCAACCCTAGTACTAATAGTTTAAGGTGCACTCAATAGCTGTGTCCCAAATGATGCATTAAACACTATGCACTTACATACTACACTATGCACACAGCCATATAGTGCATAAATGTTCAAGTGTACATTAGTATCATCCCAAATAGAACACTAAAAAGGGGTCATGAAATGCACATTTTTTAAATTATTTTATTATATATCCCTGAGTTCCACCAATAATGTTAGTAAAGTTTTTTTTTTGCACCAAAACAGTAATAATTTAGTAATATCTGATCTTTTTCTACCCTGTCTCTTGCCCTCTGGCTGAAACGCTCGATTTTGGCCTCTGCATCTCCTTTAAACTTCAAAGTAAATGCCCATTGTTATAATTGGCTAACATTGTGGAGCCCCTCAAATACAGCCATATTTGAAACTCAATCAGACGAGAATGAACAAAACTGCACAATATTATAAAACTAAATTTCAGGGTTTACACATAACGCGCATCCAACACATTGTACCTGAATATATTAAACTGTTCATATCAAACACAACTGTTAACACTCAGCGCCATAAACTATCAAACAATCATGACATTTGAAATATTCATGAATGAAACTGTTTACTTATGTTTTTGATTGGGTCCAAGTGTTTTTAACTGTACATCCTTCAATAACAGTTCCTTTGCAAACTTAAAATGTATAATGACTGGTTCACAAACAATCCACTCTGATTTGATCAAAAAATACCCCAGCACATACATAGTGCAAAGCACAGTGAAATGACGCACACACATAGGTGCAGGAGGTGCACATCACCGGAAACACATCAATATAGTCAAAGACGTCCATCAAGTGCATGTTTACACACACCAACAATTAAAAGTAGCGCAGATGTGCAAAAGTATGCATCATCACACGTTTGGCTCAAAACAAGATACATGACAGTGGTCACAGACATCGGTCTAGTGATTGTTTATATACAAAAATAATCCAGAATAGTCCAGATGGGTTTTCTTTGGTGTTCAGGAAGAGTTAGCCACACTAGACCTGTCTGTCCTGCTCTCTCCAACGGAGCACCAGTGACTTCATGAAAACACATGAAGTTTCAGCTGGGTGGTAATTAAAAATGATATTTTTAGACTGGGGAGGAAGTTTTGAGTTCTGACATTTACAGTATGTTTTATAGTAAAGTTACCTCTTACATGTCTAAATATCAAGGAAAATTTGATTCACCATTTCATGATCCCTTAAACGTTTTTTACTACACTGAACGATTTTTCATTTGGCAGCTGATGGAAGTGATGTTTCAAATGCACATTGCCACGTCATTCTTATGTTTTCCCCCAAGGACGCTTATTTTGAAAGTGTTTTGTTATCATTGTCATGTCTGTTTTTCTGGCTTCCCTACTGATTTATCCCAAGTGTTCCTCGTCTTCTTCTTAGCCCATGTATATATACCCTCTTGTTCTTTGTTCCTGTGTCAGTTCTTGTTAGTATGTAGTGCATGATTAGCCAGCATACTGCTGTAGAGTTTTGTTACCTTCTTCTTCTAATATTTTCCTTCATCATTGTATCCCCTTCTTTTGTTCATAATTAAAGTTCTGCATTTCCATCCTCACTCTCTCGCCTCTCCCCATTACAGAAGCCTGACAGAAGAACCAAACTTTATGGATCCAGCTGAACAAATTGGGAAACAAACTCAAGCGTCCAGTCCTGCAGGGGAGTACTGCTTCATTTTTTGTAAACTGCTGAAAACTGAATTGGCATGAGAAATCCCTCAGAACCATGTTCTGGTTAAAAGTTAATGGCACTGTGAGGAAGCTGGTGCCTTTAGACTATGATCTTCAGTCTCTTCAGGATTTTATCATTGATATCATAAGGGCTGACCTTCTGCTCTCTACTCCAGGGGTCCCGGAGACCCCTTGATGGAGGCCCTCTGCTTTTGGAATCATAACTCAAATATACAGTACTGTGCAAAAGTTCTAGGCACTTGTGAAAAATGTTGCATAGTTAGGATGCCTTCAAAAATAATGACATAACCATTTATCAATTATTGTCATACAAAGTCCAGTAAGCATAACAAAGCTAAATTAATATTCAGTGTGAATTTGTTTGCCTTTAAAACAGCACCAATTCTCCTAGGCACACCTGGACACTTTGTTGGTTGTTGGCAGATAGGATGTTCTAAGCTTCTTGGAGAACTCAGCACATTTCTTTTATTTATTTAGGCAGTCTCAATTACTTCTGTCTCTTTTTGTAATCCCAGACTGACCAGATGTTCAGTGGGGGGCTCTATGAAGGCCATGCCATCTGTTACAGGGCTCCTTGTTCTTCTATTCTATTCTATTTGCAAAATGAATGTTTGAGAGTATAAAATGTATATTTCCTATTGACACACTAAAGTAGCAGAAATAAATAACCATCAAAAGACAAATGTTTTTGGGAAACATCTTATGTGCTAAAGTCTTTTGCACAGTACTATACTACTCGCACTACTTATACTACAAAATGGTGTAGAATAGACATCACACAGGTCACATAAACTACAACACATAGAGACTGTATCTCCTAGATAGCATATAGAGACTGTCTGTTCACCGAACTACCAAACACAAAACTCTCAATAACATTTTTTGAAAAAATCTGATTCAGGTCAAACTTGGGAATTATTTTTTTAAGATATACATCATATAAAGGTTGGGCTACTAAACATGCGATCTCTTTCAACCAAAGCACTAATTGTTAATGAAATTATTACAGACCATATTTTGGATGTGCTCTGTTTGATTGAAACCTGGCTTAAAAAGGATGAATATATTAATTTAAACACATTAAGATTAGCATTTATCGATATTCTCAACACCCTTGGAGTCAGACAAAATGTGACAGGACCAACTCAAAGCCATAATCATATGCTAGATTTAATTCTGTATTATGGAGCTGATGTTGATACTATAGAAATTCTGCTGCAGAGTGATGATATCTCAGATCATTACCTCGTCTCTTGTATGCTGCGATCAGCTAATGTTACTCAATCTTCACCATGCTATCATTCAGGTTAAACTATTCTTTTGACCACTAAAATATAGCTTTATATATAATCATTCAGATGTATCTCATGTACTCAGTAAGCCAAAAATTCTAGAAGAGCTTGAAGTAATAACAAAATATAAATAGTCTTCTCTAGCACTTTAGAAAGTGTCATCCCCAGTCAATTAAAGAAAATTAAGGAAAAAGCCTCCACCATGGTACAATGATCACACTCATGCTCTCAAGAGAGCAGCTTGGAAAATGGAGCGCAAGTGGAAGAATACAAAATGAGTAGTATTTTGTGGTGAATAGAAGGATAGTGTCTGTACCTGTATGAATTACTTCATGAATTTCTTTAATGATAAAATAGAAATCATCAGAAATAAAATTGGAATTATGCAATCATCTGTCATAGTACCTCAGAAAACAGTGCCTCATAAGTTTCCTCACATGCAACTTCAATCCTTTGCTGTCATAGTTCATAAAGAGCTTACAAAAGTTTTTGAAACATCAAAAGCCACAACATGTTTGTTAGATCCAAAACAAATTAAGCTCTTAAAAGAGGTATTACCTGTAATTTCAGAACCTCTTCTTTTTTTACGATTATTTTGTTTTTTACTGATTCGTAGATATATAACAAAAAAAACAACAACATATATTCAATAAATCAACATTTATCCCCAACTATTACCCCTCCCCAATCACCATCCCCCACCCTGATCCTCAACGAACACCCCTGTGGTCACATATAAGAATACACACACTGTCACATTCCCTGTTGTCATTTGTTTTTGTGCTTTTATGTTGAAGTTTAGTTTAGTTTCTGTTTCCTGTTAGGTTTTTGTAGTTCACCGTCTGTCACTCACTTCAACGTCTTGTCGAAGAAGCGACACTAGGGGTCTCTCTTGAGCACCGAAAGATGCCTCTGATCTATGAAAAAAGGCCAATGAGAGTTGGCGAACAGTATTTGCATACCCCGCCTCCGGATATGGATATAAAGGCGAGGGAAATACGCTCGTTCATTCAGTAATTTTCTTCGGAGCCGATGGTCGTGTGTATGCAGTAAGCTGTGAATGACACAACTGATCCTGCTTCTGATCCTCTGACGCTCTGCTTTGCTGTTGGATTTATGGCGCACTTCAGCGGCTTTTCTCTTCACTGCCGGCGTGCAGTTTGCCCCTGGGCGCTTCGACAGTGCAAGAGTTAAAAGAGTTGAAAGAGTGATTTTCTCTGTAAAAGAGTTTATTTCTCTGAAAGAGCATTACACAACGGCGTTGAACGTCCTTTTCAGGACGCATCTTTATAAAGATGTCATTTCCGCCCCTGTGTAGTTTCTGGATGCTGTGATTTCTCCCCACCTCTCTCGGTCATAAAAAGCTGTCTTGCATGCCTGGGCTGCGATCACACGCAGGCAGCGTTTTATGAATGGTTCATGTTCTCAGTGCGAGAACATAGCCATGGCAACATTGCGGTCGTGCGGCTTTCTTTTGTAATGAGAGAAAGCCACTTCAGCCGCCCCCCCGCGCCTCGCCTCCTTCCTACGGGATTGACGCAGTCGCCGCGGGCGATGAACACGATTTGGGGACAATGACGGGCTCTGTTCGCCGGGTAAACCCCCTCGAACCTCCCGCCTCCCCGGCACGCTTGTTTGCTTCCGTCTGAGCCCGGGATGAGCATTCTGTTCAATGATTCATCTTCTCAGTGTGAGAACATGGCTGTTATAGCATTGCGGTCGCACGGCTTTCTTTTGTAATGAGAGAAAGCCACTTCAGCCGCCCCCCGCGCTCCGCCTTCTTCCTATGGGATCGGCGCAGGCGCCGCGGGTGATGAAGGTGATTTGGGGACTATGACAGGCTCTGTTTGCCGGGTAAACCCCCTCGAGCCGCCCGCCTCCCCAGCACGCTTGCTTGCTTCAGAATTGGATGACATCACCGCTGCATCGGAGAGCATTACAGCGGCATCGGATGCTGATCACTCGCCTGGGCCGCCACCTTTGGATCTGCCGCCCAGCCTGAGCCTGACGCACGGAGATCCGCTATGCTTTCCCGGGCTTGATCAGTCCCGCGGGCAGGTGCGCCGCTCACAGCCACGCCCCCCCGGTTCCTTTCTTCTCGGACGTGCATGACGAGTTGAGCAAAGCCAAGGCTTCTTCGCTCCTCCGCTCTCACTAACCTCGCGGTGGAACGGTCCCAGACCGCTTCCACTCTGCATGCCACGGCCCTTCCTGCAACCAACGCCAGGCCAAGGCACTTCAAAACTTGCACCTTGGGTAGTCCTGTTCTTGATGTGCTGCAGGAACTGCGCTGGATGACCAACCGCGCCCCCGGGCCACGGAGGTCAGAAGTGCCGGCACTCGAACAGACGATGGCCATCCCTTGTGGTCCAGAAACGCATCTGTGGACTGGACCTGGTCGAAATGCGGGAGGTAGACAAGGCACATCTTCTCCCACACCCCCGTCTCCCAGCTCCGTCCATTCGGCGCCACCGTTGACGACTCTGCCCAGCAGTCCTCAGCGGTGAAGCAGACGGAGGCCACTGCACATCCTGCCCCACCGCAAGCCTGCCGCCATGGGCCATGCCCCGTCTGTCGCCGAGGGCGTCCTCCTGCGGCTATGAAACACCCTGCTCCGCCTCAACCCGGGCCCAGCACTCAGCCCCAGCATCGAGCACTCCGCAGGAAGCAGACGCCCCCGTCTCACGGACCCCCTCGAGGACCCGGAAGGCTCCCAGGCTGTCCGTAGACGCTCAACCCAGGGACCAAGATGTTAGCTCCGGAGGTGGTAAGACCGCTCCGCCCCCGGTGGAGGGCCGGGAGGAGAATTTTTTGTCTAATTAGTTTTCACATTCTCATATTCTCTGTAACGAGCTATTTCCTTTTGTCTCTGGGTCACCTGGCCCGCAAATGCCGTTCTCACGGCACTCTGCCACCAGATCTCAGCAGTCCCGGCTTCCTGGACACGGACCACCCGTCTCCAGCCCCACGACTGCCCTCCCGGCCGGCCGGTTCCAACGAGTCTAGAGGACGCCTACCCTGGACCTCCTCAGTCGCTAACCCGCCCCCTGCTGGGTGTGCGGAGCAAGGTAAGTGCTTTGAGTCTTTTCTCAGCACCCCAGCTGCAGGTCGCCCTGTCGCCGCCCAACGCTGCCCTACCTGCTCCGCCACGCTGTGAAGCCCTGCCGGGTACGTCAAAATTAATCGTCCCCTTGGTGCCCCTAGCGCAGAGGTTGGACGCGTGGCTTTCACTTCCCAACCCGTCTCGCTGGCTGGCACAGACCATCCGACTCGGTTACGCAATTCAGTTTGCCAGGCCCCCGCCCCCCTTCATGGGCGTCCGCTTTTCCGCAGTTTACGGCGAACATGCCCAGTCCCTGCGCGCGGAAATCGAGACTCTTCTGGCCAAAGACGCGATAGGGCCTGTCCCTCCAACCGAGATGAAGGAGGGTTTCTACAGCCCTTACCTCATCGTACCCAAGAAAGGCGGCGGCTTACGACCAATCTTGGACTTGCGAGTTTTCAACCAAGCGTTGCACAAACTCCCGTTCAAAATGCTCACGCTTAACCTGCGTCTGGCATCTAGATTGGTTCGCAGCAGTAGACCTGAAGGACACGTACTTCCACGTCTTCATCCTGCGGTTTGCGTTCGATGGCCAGGCGTGTCAGTACAAAGTCCTCCCCTTCGGCATGTCTCTGTCCCCTCACGTCTTCACGAAAGTCGCAGAGGCAGCTCTTGCTCCGCTCTGAGAAGCCGGCATCCGCATACTCAATTACCTCGATGATTGGCTTGTTCTGGTCCACTCGTGAGTGACTATGCACCCACAGAGACCAGGTGCTCAGGCACCTCAGCCATTGGGGCTTCAGGTCAACCGGGAAAAGAGCAAGCTTACTCCAGTCCAGAGCATCTCTTTTCTCGGTATGGAGTTAGACTCACATGCCCAGTCAGTGTTGAAGTGCCTCACCGCCTTCAGGCCGGGCACAGCGGTCCCTTTAAAACCTTTCCAGAGGCTCCTGGGGCATATGGCATCCTCCGCTGGGGTTGATGCATATGAGACCGCTCCAACACTGGCTTCAGACCCGAGTCCCGAGACGAGCATGGTGCCACGGCACACACCGGGTAACAATCACCCCCGCCTGCCGCCAAGCATTCAACCCCTGGACAGACCTCTGTCTCTTATGGGCAGGAGTACCCCTACAGCAGGTGTCCAGACGCGTCCTGGTCACGACCGATGCCTCCAGATCGGGTTGGGGCGCCATTTGCAGCGGGCACGCAGCCTCAGGCCGTTGGAAAGGGGCCCAGCTGCGTTGGCCCATCAACTGCCTCGAGTTGTTGACCATCCTTTTGCCCCTGCGGAAGTTTCTCCCATTAATTCGGGACGAACATATCCTAGTCAGGTTGGACAGCACCACTGTGGTCGTGTACATAAATCGCCAAGGCGGCGTACGCTCCCGCCACATGTCACAACTCGCCCGTCGTCTCCTCCTTTGGAGCCAGCACCGACTCAAGTCGCTGCGTGCCACTCACATCCCCGGCAACTTCAATGTGATAGCGGATGCGCTGTCACGACAACGCTTGCCTGGTGGAGAGTGGAGGCTTCACCCCCACTCGGTTCAGCTGATTTGGGAATGGTTCGGCAAGGCCCAGGTAGACCCCTCTGCCTCCCGAGAGACCTCCCACTGCCCGCTCTGGTATGCCCGCTCAGAGGCTCCCCTCGGGGCAGATGCACTGGCACACAGCTGGCCGGTGGGGCTGCACAAGTACGCATTCCCCCAGTGAGCCTTCTTGCACAGGTGCTCTGCAAGGTCAGGGAGGATGAGGAGCAAGTCACTCTCGTGGCTCCTTACTGGCCCACCCGGGCCTGGTTCTCGGACCTTGTACTCCTCGCGACAGCCCCTCCCTGGCGAATTCCCCTGAGGAAGGACCTTCTTTCTCAGGGACGGGGCAAGAATAGGTGCTCCACAGATCAGGCCTCCTACGGGAATCCTCCTGTGTGTACTTCCGCGGTACGGTCACCTTACGAGCTGACCTGCGTCTCCCTTAGGCAGTCCTTTGCTGCCCTCCGGTCGCCGTGTTGTAGCAACTCCCCCCTCCTTGAGGTTGGATCTACCACCGCGCCATTCTTCCCACATGTGACCCAAGAGGCCATGTGATGTATTTTGCCACCTCTACCTCCCCTTCCGGGTGGTTGTGGCCTCCGCAGGGTCTTCTCCCCCTAAAAGAATAGGAATTTGGGATAAGACCCCCTTCCCTCGATGCAGTAAGGGCCCCGGCTGATCTTGCTCTATGCCGAGAAAACATAGAGAGAAAAGAGGCCCAGCCAGGCTTAGCCCGTTCCCTAGTTGGGAGCGTCACCTTGTTCCCCCCTAGGGTAACCAAAAGGATTCTGACGACTATTTTGGGGCATTTTTGGAAGAGTACGTGCAGCCTGAACACAGTTGGTCGCTGTGCATGTAGAAATACCTGCCCGCTTCTGTGTAAGCAGTACACGTACACGGCTCAGCGCATGGCGAGTTTTGAAGTGGACCTCTAGTGTCGCTTCTTCGACACGACGTCGAAGTGAGTGACAGACGGGGAACGTCTAGGTTACGTATGTAACCTCCGTTCCCTGATGGAGGGAATGAGAGGTCATGTCTTCCTGGCCACGTCGCTGAGCCGAGCCGCTGAGGTGCCCGGAACACTCCCGGCTCCTCAGAAAAATCCTGAATGAACGAGCGTATTTCCCTCGCCTTTATATCCGTATCCGGAGGCGGGGTATGCAAATACTGTTCGCCAACTCTCATTGGCCTTTTTTCATAGATCAGAGGCATCTTTCGGCGCTCAAGAGAGACCCCTAGTGTCGCTTCTTCGACACGACGTCTTGTTCCCTCCATCAGGGAACGGAGGTTACATATGTAACCTAGACGTTTTGTAGTTTCATTTTATGATTTGTTTTCCCCTGATTGGTTCTCATTCCCTAATTGTTTCCCCAGGTGTTCCTTGTTTACCTTGTGTATTTAAGCCTTTGTTTTCCCCAGTTTATTTGTCAGTTCTTGCATGTTTTGTTATGCTCTGTGCTAGGTTCCCTGTTATTTCTTTATTCTGAGTTTTTTTGTTCTTTTTAATAAAGCTGCACTTAGATCCTCACTCTTTGCCTGCTGCTTCACACACACAAAAAAATATATAATAATCATACATATTTAAAACTACACTTCCCTTTCCACAGCCCCTTCCTGGCAGTCCCCCAAAAATGCTAAATAACTGCCCCATTTTCCATCAAACATATCCCAAATCCCCAGCCATCTACATGACACCTCCTCAATAGCTGCCACCCTCCACATCTCTGCACACCACTCCGGAAATGAGGGCACTCCAGCTGACTTACACCCCATTCAAATAAGCTGTTAGCCTATCATAACACTGATCAGAACCCATTTTTTAAAAATGTTTATCCCCCGTAATGATGACAGCCCAATCGCCAAAAATATAGAGTCTGGGGCATAATGAAATATGGTTGTCCAATATGTCACACATATAACTCTGAACCTTCTTTGGAAATTTCTTGGATCTTAACACACCACTAAAAAACATGGGTTGTGTCTCCATCTTCTGATTGGCATCACCAGCAGGTGGGTGTGTCTTTAAGACCAAGCCTATACAATCTAGAGGGTGCATACGGCACACCCTTGCATCTCTATATACAGATTTGACATTATTTTGAATCCTAGCCCACACTCCCTTCTCCAATACCAAGTTTAAATCTTTCTCCCATAATCTCTTGATAATGTTAAAGCTCTGTCCCCCAGACTCTGATTAGCAGGGAGTAATACACTGATGCCTCGGGACCTTTTACAAAAGCAGTAATCACCTCTCTCAGAGTATCTTCTGCATTAGGGGGGTGTATGCTACTCCCAAAAATAGTACAGAGCAGGTGGCACAGCTGTAAATGCCAGAACTGAGATCTGAGGATTTCAACCCTCCACTCTCATATAAGTCACAGACTGTACAGTAGTAACCTCCCTCACAATCCACTCTGACCAACATAAAGGGGATTTATTAATACATAATTTGGGGTTCAGCCATATGCTTCAGAACCTCTTCTTAATATTATTAAGTCCTTGCTGTTCTTAGGAAATGTTCCAAGACATTTTAAAATGGCCACAACTTGATCCTGGAGATTTGGCTAATTATATACCGATTTCATATCTCCCATTTAAGTTGAAAATACAACAAAAGGTAGTGTCCACCCAATTATGTTCATTTCCACATAGAAATAGTATATATGAACAATTTCAGTCAAGATTTAGGCCACATCACCGTACAGAGACTGCACAGTTACAAATGACTTCCTCTTATCATCTGATCGTGGCTGCATTTCTCTTCTAGTGTTTTTAGATCTTAGTGCTGCATTCGACACCATGGATTAAAAACCTCTAAATATAAGCCGCTAAAATATCATTTGACTCTCGATTGATGTACTGTTCCATCGTCTTTTATAGCGAAGAACTTAGGTGTTATACTTGATACCAATCTGTCCTTTGAAAATCAAATTTCCAATGTTTGTAGAAAAGCATTCTACCACCTCATAAATATTGCTAAGTTATGACACATGCTCTCTATTGCTGATGCCAAAAAACAAATTAATGTGTTCACGACCTCATGACTTGATCATTGTAATGCATTACTGGGAGGATGTCCAGTAAGTTCAATAAATAAACTTCAATTGGTTCAAAATGCAACAGCCCGAGTGCTGACTAGAACCAAGAAATATGATAATTTTAGCCCCATTTTATCGTTGTTACATTGGCTACCTGTTCAATTTCCTTAAAATATTTTTAACTACGTACAAAGCTTTGAATGGTCTAGCTTCACAGTACGTAAGTTACCTTCTGCCACAATACATTCCATCACGTTCATTACGATACAATTCTGGGCTATTAATTGTTCCTAGAATATCAAAATCTACAAAAGGAGGTAGATCCTTTTCCTATTTGGCTTCTAAACTATGGAATAGTCTCCCTAACACTGTTCCGGACACAGACACACTCACTCAGTTTAAGTCTAGACTAAAGACTAATCTATTTAGCCAGGCATACACCTAATTTATCCATCTACGCTAATAGTATTCTATTTGTTTCCCTGTTTGAACTTCAGGATCCATATCCCAAGGTTAAGAGAGCCGACCAGATTCAGCTCTGTTCCTACTTGGTGTCGGACTCCACTGCTATGTGTCTCTGAATGATGGCAATTAAATGCAGCCATTGCCAGCCAGATATCACTCAGTCTAATACGATGGACATCAGAGGATGAATTGATGAAAACTCCAACCATAAGACATAGGGTACTTCATATACCACTACCTGAATATTGGATTTAGGATAGACCTTACCGAAATGACCTACTGGTTGAACTGCGATGCACTTCACTGATCTCTGCCTGCATCACCTTGGTCTAATGATGAACTACACTCTTCAAATGGAATACACAGAATATCAATTAATTGCCAACAAAAGCCTTCATCAGCCAACAAACAAAGGACAATGCATCTATGTGAACTTCTGCAGTTTATCCAGTATGAACTTTCAAAGATATTAGTCATTAATCTTACAGTTCATACAGCATATTTGTTTAAACACTGGCCATTAACACTTACATTGTTTACTCAATTTAAACCATTACTTGCACTGTACATAAATAACTAATATTGGCATTATATTCATGTTGTTTAGCCAGAGGGGAACTGGCCCACACAGTGAGCATGGTTTCTTCCAAGGTTATTTTTTCTCCATTTACCAACATCTTTTGGAGTTTTGTGTTCCTTGCAACAGCCACCTTCAGCTTGATCACTGGGGTTCTAAATACAATTATTAAATATATTTTTATATACAATTTGCAATCATATTTATTCAAACTACACAATGATGACTCTAAATATATTTATAGATATTACGGTTTCATTTTCTGTTAATGGTTTTCTGTAAAGCTGCTTTGAAATGATGTGTGTTGTGAAAAGTGCTATGCAAATAAAAATGATGACTAGAATAGTGCAAAGGTGAATGGTTTGGGACTCGGTCTGAATTTTTTTGTCTATGTTGCGCTGACAGATATGGAAGTTATCTTGAAAACTGACATCTAGTGATTTGGATGCAACATCATGTAAAATTAATAGTTTTGGTGATCTCTACCATTGTAGAAATGCACAGTCAGCCATAACAAATGTTTTTTATTTAAAAAAAAGTATCCTATAATGGGGGTTTACCAAGACAAAGCAAGCAGTATTCAGCTTTTTATTTTTTTTTATTTAACCTTTATTTATCCAGGTAAACTGTTTGAGAACCACTTCTCATTTACAAACATGACCTGGCCAAGAGGCTACAGAGATAAATATAACTAAACGTAATAAAATTACTTGATCTTGTGTGATAGGTTTTATAAGCGGCATGAAGAAGAGATGACAGATAGAGAGGTGTCTTGCCCAGGATTGTCTTGTATATGAAGAGAAACCAATGATGGAGCCACCGGGTGTAAAGGGAGGGCCAGCCCACCAGTTTATACAGATCACAGTGATGAGTGTGATAGTGTGCATTAGTGGCAAAACGGATAGCTGAATGATAGAGTGTGTCAAGTTTTATTAGGGCTGTGTTTGGTGCCATTCTGTAGATAACGTCTCCATGGTCCAAAATTGGCAGTACTGTCATCTTAACGAGGGTGCATTTGGTAGCACAAGTAAAGGAAGCTTCATTGCGAAAAAGAAAGGCTAATCTAGCTTTGACTTTTGTTTGAAGGTTATTGATGTGTGTAATGAATGACAGGGATGAATCCAACCAGATGCCTAGGTATTTATATGTTTTGATATACTCCAGTGCCATACAGTTCATGGAGGTGATTGTAAGTGGAGTCTTGGTAACAGGTTTTTGGCTAAAAAGGATACATTTTGTCTTACTGGTGTTAATACGGAGATGGAGATTGTCAAAGAACTGCTCTATAGAGTAGAAGCTGCGTTTAAGACTGGAAGCCGCAGAATTGGCAGAGGAACCAACTGTGTACAAAATGGTGTCATCTGCATAAAGATGAATCCGGGAGGTGCCAGCAGCTTTGGCTATGTCATTGATGTAAATAGAAAAAAGGGTTGGGCCCAGGATGGAGCCTTGAGGCACACCTTTAGAGACAATAAGTGGGTCTGACATGATGTTTTCAACCTTCAATTGCTGGACACGGTTAGTGAGGTAACTGGCAAACCAATCACATCTAGAGGTTGACAGACCAATACTGGAAAGCCTATGTAAAAGGATCCTATGGTCAACGGAGTCAAAGGCCTTGGCGAGGTCTATAAAGGTGGCAATACAGACCTGCTTACTGTCTAATGCTGTAATTACATCATCAAGGACCTTTGTAGTAGCTGTTATACACCCATGTCCCGTCCGAAAACCAGATTGCATGTCAAATAATATATTATTTTTTATCAAATAATCATTTAACTGTTTTTGGATGAGCTTCTTCTGTACTTAGGCAAGGCATGGTAGGATGGAAATTGGGCGATAACAATTTGGGTCAGATTCAGATCCCCCTTTGAAGAGGGGAAAAATTATGGCTGATTTCCAATCAATAGGGAACTCAGAGAGCTGTAGGGACATATTAAATAGTCTTGTGACCCGATAATAATGCAGGCTGCTGCTTTTAAGAACATGGGATCAAGACCATCAAGACCAGCAGATTTGTTTGTATTCAGCTTAGTGAGTTCATCCTGGACTTCAGGGGTGGAAAGAGGCGTAAAGGAGAAGCCACTGATACTTGGAGAAAGTTGTACATCTGCTGAGGTTGCAACTGAAGTGTCCATTGAGACTGGATTATGGTTTGAAATTGAAACGGAATGAGTTTCATTAATAAAGTGATGGTTTAGAAGTGAGGCCATCCGAGACTTTTCAGTAATAATTATATCATTAAATAACATAGAAATTGGTAAGTGGGGGGGGGGAATAACTTTATTTTCCATTACCTTGACTGTTTTCCAGAATGCCCTAGCATCAGTGCCACATGTGGTAAGTTTCTCTTTAAAATGAGAGATTTTGGCATTTCTGATAGCCTGTGTTGCTTTATTTCTGCATTGACGGAAGGCCAGCCAGTCAACTGGCGATTGAGTAGAGCGGGCCTTTCTCCAAAGGGCATTTTTACGATGAATAATCTCAGCCAGGTCATTGGAATACCAGGGACTATATCGATTTTTGATTCTAAATTTTTTCAGAGGGGCATGCTTAATCATAATCAGACTGAAAGTGTTTTTGAAAAAAGACCATGCCTCTTCCAACGAGGTGAAGGAGTTTATTCTGTCCCAGGACACAGCATCTTGGAGAAAAGCTTGCATTTCAAGGTTTTTCAGAGAGCGCTTCGTTACAATTACTGGGTGCCTTTTGAATGAGAGGCCAGAGCGTATACATGCAATAGCTCAGTGATCACTTATTTGACTGAAAACTCCCGCTTGGTAATTAGAAGGAGTATTAGTCAAAAGGAGGTCAATCAGAGTAGATGATGTGGGAGATTTAGGGTTAAGTCTGGTGGGCTCTGATATAATTTGGGTAAGGTTTAGAGCATCAAACTGTTGCAAAACTGTATCTGGAGGATTGATCATATCCCAGTTTAGATCACCCAAAAGGACAAACTCAGAGGATATGTATGGAGCTAGGAATTGACTAAAAGCTGTGAGTGCAGAGGCTGGAGCTGAAGGTGCTCTATAGCAAACAGCAACAGAGAGAGAGAGAGAAAGTAGTTGAAAGCCTAAGCTTTAGTACCAGTAGTCCAAGTTGTTTAGGAACTGACTTAGACAGAGCAACAGTACATTGCAGATGATCTTTAACATACATAGTTACACCACCGCCCCTGGTAGCTCTATCCTGACGAAACACATTATAGCCTGGTATGAAAATGTCAAGATCAGTGTTCCCTTTTGTAAGCCAGGATTCAGAGAAAGCAAGAACATCAGGACTAACTGTGTGCACCAATGTTTTTAAAGTATCAAAATGCTTAGAGTTTAACAAACTGCAGATATATACATGTAAAAAACCCAACGATTTACGGTCACAAAATTCCCCAAATGACAATTGGGCAGTAACTGAGTTAGCTGGCCCAGGATTTGGATGAACATTACCAGAGATAAATAACATGAGAATAATTAACAGGCGTCTAAGAGCAACACCAGAACAAAGCCATTGTCTGACTTTTACAAAGGGCAAAGCCAGTAACAAGTTAGAGTCAAACAGCTCCTGCAGCAGCAACATTGAAAAATATGGAAGGGTTCGAAATACCTGGGTGGCAGAATGTCCAACAGATTTAGTAATCCAATAGGATGTAACATCTCTCGATTGTAGAATGAAGTCTAATGTTCCCCGACAGTGAAATGCTGTGGCAGATCCCAAAGTGTGTTTACCAGCATTTCTGGAGTACTGTACATGCAGCAAAAAGGCGAGTGACAAAAACCAGAGAACCAGTAGATTTTTTATAAAGAAAAGCATGATTTAGAAGTTTTAGTAGAGTAACACAGGCTTCAATGTGTGCTGGAAGCAAGCCACAATGCAGCTAGAGACGGATCTCTATGTTGTTATCTTGATGTAAATCCTGATTCGAAAACCCCTGCCACAGATCTAGGCTGGAGACAAGCCATACTGCAGCAGGTCCATATAGGCCACAGTCCAGATGGATCAGCCGAGATCCTTTTGAAAACAAGTAGGTAGGTCTCAGATCAGGTGTAGTAGGCCGAGAGCCTCACAGAATAGCTGTAGCCAGATAGCATAGGCTCTAGAGTGCGCTGAAAGCAAACCACAATGAAGCTGGAGATAGATGCAGCTGGAGATAGATGTTATCTTGCTGTAAATCCTGTTTCAAGAACCCCTTTTACAGAGTTAGGTTGAAGACGACCACACTGCAGCAGATCCCTGGGCCAAATAATAGGCCAAGAGCTCACAAAAATGACAGGGTAGAATATCCATAGACACAAAACTTGGATAAGATTAGATAAAGGCATCTGGAATATTCCATTGTAAGGTGCCCTAAAATCCTTTAAAATCCTTTGAAAGAAGTTACAAATGAACAGACAAAGAGCAGAAAAACAGACATGCAGCCATCTTGGATCTGCCTTTGCTCAACATGGCGTCCCCAAAGAGGTGACTCACTGGCCACTGACATGGAGTCTTCATTTCATGTGATTGTACATGGTTTTAAACATATTTTCAAAGTTAACATTTATTTCTTTATGTGTTAAACTTATTTTAACAATATAAAAAAATTATGAATGAACTAATGAAAAATCAAATCAAAACAAAACTTTAATAATAATAAATTATTTTAGAATCACCCTGACATGGTCAATTTATCTGCAATTTCTGCTGCTGTGTGACGCAGCAGTTTAATGGGAAAAAAGCATCAGCTGGAAGCTGCCTTTAAAACAATGTTCATTACCATAATCCTAATTATACTGATGGAAAAAAGATCTCTTATGCGTGGAGATTTCAAATGTAATGTAGAGTGAAGCGGTTAGCAGACAGTGACACTTGTCTCCAGCCTGATCAGGGAGGGGATAAAAGATCCATGTCCAAAATCTATTGATGAATAATGAAAGAGGAAAGGCTATTTAAACCACACACATTCAACAATCACCCTCAGGCCTCAGTGGAGATAGAGACAGAACCAGTCATTATTGAAGAGTAGGTTATCTAGGGCAGAACCAAAAGTCATTCCTTTAAAATACTGTATAGCTCATTCTCAACACACAGTGTGTTCTTGCATTGTAAACTTGAATAAAAAAGTAAAGTTGAATTTACTCTAAACTTTGAGGAAACTCATTCCCTCAAACTAATTAAGCAATAGAAATTAAAGTTCCCCGTCTGTCGCTCACTCAACATTGTGTTGAATGAAGCGACACTAGGTGACTTTCTTGAAGGCCTCGTTACCTCTGAACTTGAGAAAAGGTCAATGAGAATTTGTCAGACAGAATTTGCATGTCCCTCCCCCGGACATACAGGTATAAAAGGAGGGAATCGTGCATCTGTTCATTCAGATTTCTTCTTCGAAGCTGAGCGGTTGTGCGATCAGCAAGCTGAGATCACTTCTGTTGAGCATTTGCTGTTGGATATCAACGGCTTTCTCCTTCTCTGCATGACAGTGCAGCTTTACCCCTGGGCGCTTCGACAGCTCTTCTAAAAGAGAGTATTTCCTAAAAGAGTTTATTTTCTCTAAAAGAGCACATGCAGCAGGCGTTGAATGTCCTTTTCAGGATGCGTCTTTTTAAAGATGCCCTTCCGCCCCTGTGTAGTTCCTGGATGTGGTCGATTTGTCTCCACTCCTGATGGTCATAGATGCTGCCTTGTGTGTCTGGGCCACGATCACACTGAGATGGTGTTTGTGGATGGCAGCGGGCTCAGTTTCGCCGGGGAGATCCCCACGAACCACCTGCCCCCCGGCACACTTGTTGACTTCTGTCCGGGCTCGAGGTGAGAGCTGCTTGCATCACGGACAGTCTGTTTATTCCTCAAGCCCACTGAGCTGGATGACGAATTCGTCACTGCATAAGAGAGCATCCTGGCGTCTGATGCGGAAGACTCGACTGGACTGCCACCTTCAGGTTGAGGTTGACAGGCTGATGCCCAGATGGCAGACATGCTTGCTTGGGCCACTGTGAGCATGGGGTTGGACTGGAACCCTCTGTCCTCCCTGCAGCCCTCACAGCTAGACGATTGGTTCCTTGGGTCCAGGCATGATGAGCTGACAAGGTCGTGGAGGGCACCTTTCACTGCCCGCAACGACCTCCTCACTCATTCACAGAGGTCCCCCAGGTGGACAGAGCGGTTGCGATCCACCTATGTCCAGAAAATGCCACCACCTGGCAGGATCGCCGGGGCTCCCTTCCAAGTCCTGTAGGATGACGTTGTCACTGACTGTCAAAGCCTACAGCGCCACCGGACAGGCGGCCTCCCCCCTGCATGCCATGGCCCTCCTGCAGGTTCACCAGGCACTCAAAGATCTGCACTTGGGTAGTCCTGACCCCAACGCGTTGCAGGAACTGCGCTCTGCGACCAACCTCGTGCTACGGTCCACGAAGGTCACAGCGTGGACACTCGGACAGGCGATGGCAACCCTCGTGGTCTAAGAACATCACCTGTGGCTGAACCTGCCCGCTTTCTCAACGGCCCCATCTCCCAGCTCGGTCTTTTCGGCGGAGCCATTTCCCACATCATGTCCCGCCGCCATTCCAGCACGGGCCATGCTCCATCTGCTCGCTGAGGGCGTCCCTCTGTGGCTTCCAAACACCAGGCAGCTCCACATCAACCTGGGCCCAGCTCTCAGCCCCAGCGTTGAGCGTCCCTCAGGAAGTGCACGTCCCCCGTCTCTCGGACGTCTTCGAGGACCCAGAAGGCTCCCAAGCGCTCTAGAGGCGGACGACCCAGGGAACGAGATGTTTGCTCCGGAGCTGGTAAGCAGACCACTCCATCCCCCAGTGGAGGGCCGGGAGGAGAATCCTTGTTGCACTCCCTTTGGGTTGCGGTACCCACATTCTCAATAAAAGAGCGATTTCCTCATTCCCTGGGTCATCTGGCCCGCAAATGCCGTTCTCACGGCAACCCCGGCAACCTGGACGTGGACCCTCGTGTCTGGATTCACGACTGCTGCCCCCCGGCCATCCGGTTCTGATGAGTCTAGAGGACACCTACATGGCTACGCGTTGGCTCACAGCTGGCCCTGGGGGCTGCACAGGTATGCATTTCCCCAGTGAGCCTTCTTGGACTGGTGCTGTGCAAGATCAGGGAGGACGAGGAACAAGTCACTAAGTGGCCCCTTACTGGCCCACTCGGTCTTGATTCTTGGATCTTATGCTCCTCGCGACCTTCATTCCCAGGGACGGGGCACCCTCTGGCATCCATGCCCAGACCTCTGGAACCTCCACATCTGGCCCCTGGACATAGACACGATCATCCAAGCCAGAGCTCCATCTACCAGGCAGCTTTATGCCCTAAAGTGGCGCTTGTTCGCAAATTGGTGTTCTTCCCGGTCTGAAGACCCACAGAGATGTGCAGTTCAGTCAGTGCTTTCATTCCTGCAGGAGAGGTTGGAGAGGAGGCTGTTTCCCTCCACCTCGAAGGTGTATGTAGCCGCTATCATGGCCCACAACAACGCAGTGGATGGCAAGTCTTTGGGATTTGATTATCAGATTCTTTAGAGGCACCCGGAGGCTGAATCCTCCCCAGCCAGGCCTGTTCCCCTCCTGGGATCTCTCACTGGTCCTCTCGGGCCTTCAGAGAACACCCTTCGAGCCGCTTGACTCAGTTGAGGTCAAGGCCCTCTCCATGAAGATGGCCCTCCTGATAGCGCTAGCTTCCTTCAAGAGGGTTGGGGACTTGCAAGTGTTCTCTGTCAGCGACAATTGCCTGGAGTTTGGTCCGGCAGATACTCACGTCATCTTAAGACCACGACCGGGCTACATGCCCAAGGTTCCTACGACCCCCTTCAGGGACCAGGTTGTGAACCTGCAAGCTAGCTACCCTGTGAGGAGGCAGACACAGCCTTCGTTGCTGTGTCCGGTACGTGCTTTGCGTATTAATTTGAACCGCACACAGAGCTTTAAATGTTCTGAGCAGCTCTTTGTCTGCTTCGGCGGACGGCAAAATGGGAACACTGTCTCCAAACTATGGCTGCCCGCTGGGTCATCGACGCCATTTCTTTGGCCTTCCAGACTCTGGCCATGTCCGCCCCCTTGTGGTTTCGAGCACACTCGTCGAGAAGTGTGGCATCCTCATGGGCACTGGCCAATGGCACCTCCCTATGCAGACATCTGCAGAGCTGCAGGCTGGGCAACACCTAACACCTTTGTGTGGTTCTACAATCTCAGGGTTGAGTCGGTCTTGTCCCGTGTTTTGTCAGGTGCGAGCCGGTAGAACTCGGTAATATGGAACAGCCGACCGGGTTTGCCTCTTGCACCTAGTGCCCTTCACCAAGTTGATTCAGAGCGCTTTATCTCCCTGGTTAGCCACTAAGCTCTCGCTTCCTGGATGTTCTTCCTCCTTAGCCTTCTGGACTGCGAATTCAGCGTAGGAATTTGCGACCAGACCCACTATGAGCCGCAAGTGCTCTGTAATAGGGTAGGGTTCCACAGGCCTAATTTCCTCTTCAGGCAACTCCTTGTGATGTATTTCTAGTGGTACGGTCCCCCTGCCAGTGGACCTGCGTCTCCTTTGGACAGTCCCTCTGCCCCCTCATCAGGTAGGTCCTGCAACCATGTCACTCCCACGTGACGCTTGACAACCCATGTGGGATAATTGGCCACATTTTCACCTCAAGCTGCTTTATGCTCTATGCGAGATACATAGAGAGAGAAATGGCCGAAGCTGGCCAGCTTGCTCCCATGATGGTCATGTAGCACCTGTTCCCCCCTTAGGGGTGCTGGGAACCTACGGTTTGTATATGACACCTTTTTCTGGGGGCGTTGGGGAGAGTTACGTGCGGTGATACAATTTCTTCTATCATACAGCAGCCTGCTTGCTCCTGTGTCTGCAGTTCACGTAATACGGTCTAGTGCATGGCTCTTTGAAATGGGACCACTTGTTCGACACAACGTTGAGTGAGTGACAGAAGGGGAACGTCATGGTTACTGTTGTAACCTACGTTCCCTGATGGAGGAAACGAGACATTGTGTTCCCTTTGCCATGACATTAGACCTACCACTGTCATTGGCCGTACCTTATTATTATATTATCAGCTCCTCAGTGCAAAAACCTGACTGACAGATGCACGCCCGCTTCCCTTTATACCCGTATATCCGAGGTGGGACATGCAAATTCTGTCTGCCAATTTCTCATTGGCCTTTTCTCAAGTTCAGAGGTATGTGATGCTCTCAAATAAGACCCCTTATGTCACTACATTCAACACATCTCGTTCCCTCCATCAGGGAACAGATGTTACAACAGTAACCATGACGTTTTATTTTGACACAGCAAAATTTTGTTATGTTGCCTGGAGGCAACACCATACTATGTAGTTTATTACAATACTCAGCTTCACAATGCACAAATGTCTTTGCCTAAATGTATTTAGTTAAATTAAAATCATAACATAATCAGAATTCTTGCCACGTGTGCTCAAGTAAACAATTAATTTTTATTTTGGTGATAGGAGAAACCATCAAGTGCACACAGAACATTACAGTGAGACACACAATATAATACAAGGTAAGATTAGTTCAATTAAAATCAAAACATAAATCTACTTTACTCACATTGGTAATGTCTTATTGTGTCATATCCATGTAAGCATGTTATACTGCCAATAAAGCTGTAAAAATGTCTGTTTGTGTTGTGTCTTAATTTATTTTTGTACTGTGGCTTTATTTTGATGTGTTGCACTGCAACAATTTGAAAAAACATCTGTCAATGGGGTAAGCAAAATATACTTGATTTCCCTTTGAATTAAGTTTATTTTTCTTACCCCATTGGCAGATTTTTTTCTTGTTTTATGTATAAAGTTCACTTAATTTAATTAGATTTCTCTCAAAACAAGACTTAAAATCTTATGCCAGTTTGCTTGTCAAGTAAATAAATCACATTTTAAGAATGTTTAGATATTTTTACTGGAAAACAAGACAAAAATTCTTGTCTTGAAAATCATTTTTTGCAATGTGTGGATGATTTTTTTGTGTTATGGCTGAATTTCTTTGTGTTGTGACTGAATTTCTTTGTGTTGTGGCTTAATTTCTTTGTGTTATGAATTATTTTCTTTGTGTTCTGGCTTAATTTGTTTGTGTTGTTGCTTAATTTTGCCGTCTGTGCATGAATTTCTTTGTGTTGTGGCTTAATTTTGCCGTCTGTTTATTAATTTATTTGTGTTGTGGCTTAATTTCATTGTGTTGTGGATTAATTTTATCGTCTGTGCATTAATTTCTTTGTGTTGTGTCTTAATTTCTTTGTGTTGTGGCTTAATTTTGTTGTCTTGTGGATGCATTGATTTGTGATGAGGCTTGATTTCTTTGTGTCTTTGTAAATTTAATTGTGCTGTGCACCTCTGGGCCACTGTAGTCTAGGATTTTGCGTACATTTTGATTCAGAATTGCAAATTTATTTGCCAAATGAATCAGTCAGACTAGTTTTCAGTTCAATTTTACCATTTCAAAAGAATACAATTTATCAAAAGATTTGACTCAAATGATTCGCTTGTGAAGCAGACATGATCTGCATGCAGTTTACATTTACAGATTAATTATTTTTTGCATTGTTCAGTCAAAAAGTAACAAAAGTATCTGGATAAATTAATTGGGGTAAAAGTATTCATATTAATTATTAATTCAAAATGTAGTGATGTAAAAGTGAAAGTCATCAGAAATATTTATACTCAAGTAAAGTAGAAATATATATAAAAAAAATTACTTAAGTACAGTAACAAAAGTATTCACATTCCTGTATCTGTGGTAACGTCACACAAAACACGACAACAAAGAAAACTCAAAAGAGCTAAAAAAATATATTAATGCTTCATTTATTAACAACTATCATGTCCCCATTCATTCCAATGCGGCCGCAGGACAGGGACTGGTTCAGGACGCCTGGGAGATGGCCACAGGACAGGGACTGGGTCTGGAGGCCTGGGGGTCGGCCACAGGACAGGGACTGGGTCAGGAGGCCAGGAAGTCGGCCACAGGGCAGGGACTGGGTCAGGAGGCCAGGGAGGAGGCCAAAGGACAGGAATCGGGTCAGGAGGCCTGGGAGGAGGCCACTGGACAGGGACTGGGTCTGGAGGCTTGGGAGTTGGCCACAGGACAGGGACTGGGTCTGGAGGTCTGGGAATGGGCGGAGCCGTGGAAGGCGTAGCCATGGAGGTCTCTGGAGGTGGAGCCATGGAGGACTCTGGGGGTGGAGTTGTAGAAGGCGGAGCCATAGGAGGCAGAGCCATGGAGGACTCTGGGGGGCGGAGACGTAGAAGGCGGAGACGTAGAAGGCAGAGCCATGGAAGGCAGAGCCAAGGAGGACTCTGGGGGCGGAGCCGTAGAAGGCGGAGCCATGGAGGACTCTGGGGGTGGAGCCGTGGAAGGCGAAGCCATGTAAGAATCTGGGGGCAGAGCCATGGAAGGCGGAACCATGGAGGACTCTGGGGCGGAGCCGTGGAAGGCTGAGCCGTAGAAGGCAGAGCCGTAGAAGGCAGAGCCATGGAAGACTCTGGGGGCGGAGACGTGGAAGGCTCTGGAGACGCGGAAGGCTCAGGAGGCGGAGACGTAGAAAGCACTGGCAGAAACTGGGGAGAAGGTGCCTTCTTCCTTTTTTTTCTCCTTCGGCCAGCAGGGAGCGTGGTTACGTGGACAGTTGAGGCTACAGGTGCTGGCTCTGGGACGGTCGAGGCTACAGGCGCTGGCTTGCTGACCGTGGCAGGCGTGGGCTCTGGCTCGCTGACCGTGGCCGGCGAGGGCTCTGGCTCGCTGACCGTGGCAGGCGTGGGCTCTGGCTCATTGACCTAGACAAGCGTGGGCTCTGGCTCGCTGACCGAGGCAGGCATGGGCTCTGGCTCACTGACCGAGGCAGGCGTGCTGACTGCAGCAGTGAATCGGCCACTGGAAACAGGATAGGGTGAGCCCCCCCAAAAAAATTATTTAGGGATGTTGAATGGTGTGGAGCTGCCTTGGAGACAGGGGCCGTGGAAGGCTTGGAGACAGGGGCTGTGGAAGGCTTGAGGATGTCCACTGTGGGAGGAGATTCTAAGTCCTCGTCTTCCACACCCACAGTGAAAGGTGAGCCGCTAAGCTTCAGTGCCATCTCCACAAAGTTGCACAACGTCCAGTGAGGACCCGCTGGAGGCATCCGCTCCTTTAGCGCACTATTCAGACCAGCTCTGAAGAAATAGACCAAGGAGTCCAAGTGCACCAAATTAGCAAGTTGGAGAAACTCACGTACGTGATCCTTGACTGGACGATCTCCTTGTTCGAGGAGGAGGATTCTCACAGCAGGTAAATCCATAGTTTTGGTCAGTCCTTCTGTAATGTTTGGGTGTCCTAGGAGTCAAGCAGGATAGGAGAAGCAGGAGTAGGAACTTTAAATCCTTTAATATTAAACACTGGAGTAGTACAAACACTGGAGAAGTACACACGCTGGAGTAGAACACACGCTGGAGCAGAACACACGCTGGAGTAGATATCAACATAACAATACAAACTTCACTAACCAAACAAACTTATATAACTATAGGACTACAAACATAACTATTCATGACTACAAACATTACGATCCAAGGACTGACCACGACTGACAAAACTAGAGGGTATATATACACTTGGAACTAAACGAGGGAATGACACACAGGTGGGGATAATGAAGGAATGATTAGGGCAGAGAACTTCAAAATAAGAGTACATGGATCAGGTGCAGACAGAACGTGACAGCCTCCTCCTTTCCATTGAACTGAGTTACAACAAGCATATCCATGTATTCACATTTATGTACACAACTGTATTCAAAATATAATCATATACTTCACATTCCTGTAACCAGCTTTATGGCATTATCACTGCATATGTCTATCCTTGTTTTCCTGTGTTTATGCATGTATGTTTACTGACTGAAGCCTCACATGTTCAATGTGTGCATTAGAAGACTATTCCATGTTTCTACTCTATCCTTATATGGGTTGTAGCAATACTGAACCAACGTTCCCGTGGGAAACTGGAACGTTGCGTGCAGCAATGTATATACTTTTGGATTCTTAGTATATGGATAGGTTCCCCTTTTGACTTTATGAGAGCTCAGAACAGGATGCAGAGAGAGCTAAATTTATAATTGTTATTCGTTCAGTCTGCACACACAGGATGCCTGTTAGACATGTGTGTGCGTGCTTTGCTGAGCATGATATTTACATTTACTTTTGCTAGAATGTATGCACGAATGAATCCATCTAACCGCAGCTTTCGTACTTCAATAGGTCATAACAATATGACCTGACACCCTGAATTACAACAGCGTCAATTGTGCAGAACTCACTGTACCAAGAAATGAAGTCTTTCTTGGCACAGTCTCAAGAAGGTATAAAGACATTAACTTAAATGTTTGGTCTTCATGACTAACAGCTCAGCTCTCTGGCTCTACGCATCTGACTTCCAGCTTTGAGGCCTCATCTTACTATCTGTACTTTAACTTAAACTTCTTTCATTTACTTACTTTGTCCATGTGAGAAACATGAAATGTACACGCTGTTCTGCTCTATATATGTGTTTATGTTTCTGGCCTTCTCTGTATGTGTGTTCAGTTGACCCCAGATATAAGTTGCACGCCTTAGGTGTGTGCGTATGTATTGAGTCAATATATTTAGCAATTGCTGACCGTTTGGTCCCTTCCTCTTTATGATGTTCTGCATTTCTTGCAGCATGCTTATTTCTGTTAGTTGAATAAGTCACACTTGTCCTCGTGAGGTGAAAAGGGGCAGTCACATGGCATAACGTCTGGGGCATCTGTATATGGCCCTGTACCTGTATTACCAGAATACCCAATTTCTCCCCCTTGACCATGAGCCTTGCTGTCGCTTCACTATTGGCTGTTCATTGTCTCATGAAGAATATAAATAACATGCTTGCTGTAATAAACATTGAGTAGATTGAATAGAAGCACTCTGTGTGTTGTTGTTCTTTCTACTTCCTTCACAAAGTCTTCAGAGACACAGACTCCCGACTGCATCTCACTGGGCACAAACATAGAAATACGGGACCGGGGAATTGGGATCGTGACTAGATCCAAAATATTCCTAACAGTCAATTAGACAAAGACAAGGCATTGTACTATTATTAGGTTAATTCCAGGACTTAGTCCTTGGATATATCCTTAAGATATATCTACTTAACATTTTATAATCAATAATACATTTATTATTGTATTTATTCTCATTATTTAATTTTTTATTTCATTTGATTAATTTCTGTCAAATGAAATTTGTTATTCCTTCAACAAATCATCTGATTTAATGAAGCCATTTTCCATATGCTGGATCTCACTGCACCAATAATTTTGAGTTATTAACACTTAGAATCTTAATTCTATGGATTTGGAAGCCAAAACTTAAGGAACATATTTAAGTTATTCCAAAATTCTAAAATGTGAAATTTCAAATGATGTTTAATCCTCTTGATTGAATTAAATATTTAGGTCCTCTTGATTGTTTATAAACAGAATTTACAGACAATAGCATCTGTGATGTCATCCAAAATGGAAATATTTCAGCTTATTTGGGATACATTTTCTAAGACAACTTTTTACATTTGCACTCTAGTAGACTCTGTGAAACTCTCCTATTCTGCCTTTTGTTATGGAGCCCAAATCCCAATTATTCTTTCAGAAGGTGTTCTTCATGACAACCCAAACTAGAGAAATCCACATCTCACTTACTGCCTCCTCTTCCTCTTCTTTTCAATACTGGCCTAATTCTCCCTTCACCCTCCCAAGATAAAATGATAGTGAAAGTATTATCTCACCCACTCTGGTGACTGTGATTGGTTTTGGCAGTTCACAGGGAATTAATATGGGGCTGCTCTTTTGGAAGGCAGAGGAAGCTCTTTAAACTAATGAAGGAAAGGGATTTTAGGGATTCAATAGGTGAAAAGATGTGAGCAATCAGAGCTGACAACAGCCCTTCAGCAGAATGAAGATGGGATCCAGGTGTAGGCAGAGGTGCCAGAACCTTTAACCAAGACAGTGCTGGATTTTGAGGGGATTCATCCATCCATCTTCTATATCTTATGTAGAGTCGCAGACAATGCTGGAGCCTATCCCAGCTCTCTCCTGGACAGGTGGTCATCACAGAGCTAACACACTCAGAACTTAGAATTTCCAATTCTTTCTAGGGAAACCCACACGAACATGGGGAGAACATACAAACTCCACACAGAAAGGCCTGAGCCAGGACATAAACTGGGGACCTTCTCGCTGTGAGTCGACAGTGCTACCTACTGAGCCACTGTGCCACCCTGAGGTGATTGAAGCACTCTTTACAGTATGTGCTGAGTTGTATTTTACTCAGTAATGTCACATTTTTACAATGATTTTGGACAGGCAGAGGACTGAACTAAGGCTACAATACAACAAATTACTAAAAACATTTCCTAATATGAATCAGAGTATATGAGTGAAATCACTGAACAGTTGTGCCTCTTTTGTGTGGGATATCTTAGTACAGAAATCTGCATCTTAATCACACACCACCTGCAATCAACATTAACAGCACAAAATTTGTGGGCACATCTGCGCCATTAGCCTACCTGATCTGCATTATTGCTTTAGCAAATCAGGCCCAAAAAAATATATACAGTGCATGCAAATAAACAGGAGCAATTGATTCTTTGTGAACTTCCTTCTTATGCGTTTTGTTTTAAACTAATTAATGTTTGTTATTTAGCTACCAGCTTACCTGATACCTGACCTGCATTTAAAGAAGAATATTCTGAGGGTTTTTTACACTAAACTCAATTACTTTTGTATCTAATCTAATGAACAGGCCAGTTTATTAAGAGATTGTTGATGTCAACACAAATATCAATGTTGGCATCTTTTGCCATTCAGCACTGACTGCACTCTCCCAAAAATGGCCCTTATAAATGAAAACCATTTAAAATAATCATTGAACAAGTAAAGCATACCTGAAATGCTTACAATTTACTTGGTTTATAAGTAGACTGCCGGGTAAGATCATTTATAACAGCAACACTGACAGGCAAATCATTTTGCCACCATTGTATGTCTCATAAACACAGTAATCTGAATGTTATTGCAATGTTTGTGTATGTAGAGTGTATGGAGGATTCATCTCCAGTGGCTCTCACACTTAGAGGGTAAAGCACAGCTGGAAGGCTTGTTTCTTCACCAGGAGAACAAGCCCCTTTATTTTTAGCCAGCATGCTTTGGCCAGCAGTTGGGGGTGGAGGATGGAGGGCCAGGGGTTTAGTGGCCTTCTAGGTAATCTCCAGGGTGAGCTAATTAGCACTATCTACATAATTAGGAAACAGTGATGAAAAGACAGCGAGAATTATTTAATAAAAATAGAAGAGAGCTTTGAAAATAAATGTCTATGTGTTTTCACCAAAGTCAGAACAAGGTGATTCTTACTAATCCAAAACACACTACAACACCATATGACCATTTTAGGAAAAATTAAAGTGACAATCAAATGGAAAAATCTAAATGAGCAATGAGCTAATAATTAGTCTCCTTGAAGTCTGGTCCACTTTGTGGCCTATTGGCCAATAATCGGCCATTTAGAAAGGAAGACACCATCTAACCTTTAAGTAAAGCGACCAACCAACCACAATTTGTTATGTTTTATGTACCGTTTAGGGGTTGATATCTGAAATACTGTTGATGATACCCCACAATAATAGACTGAATAGAGACCAAAAAGAGAAAACATCTTTTACATTTCTAGTAATCTGAAAGCAGTACTTTCACAGATTCTCAAAGTTTCTGATAACTCCAGATATAAATGTTTAAGTATTGACAAGGTTATCTCAAATGGCATTTTGATGTTAATGCAACACAAATGAAATCTTAACAGCAAAAACAACTCTGAGAGCAGTTCTCCACATGACGTTAGTTGATTCTGCTCTACTGTCATTTACATATGCTGTAAATTATGTAATTGTAGTTAAGGGTAGTGGTTGATTTGATTCGTAAAAAGATTTAAAGGGGGATGATGTTGTCAAATTTATTTATTTTTTGGTCTAATACTTATGGGTCACTGACAAATAAGGTTGTCAAAGGTGTTAAAATGAGAAATCCTTTAAAAATCTTGTTTAAAACATTGTTTTAATTTTTTTTAGAAATGTAATCTTTGTGTCCAATTTGTTTTAAAAAGTACAATAATATTTTCATTGCACCTTGAATACATGAGCATAAACAACTTCATCATTAATTTCCAAAAAGTTTTCAAATACATTTTTCAAGGTAATTTTTTGGTATATAAATATTATTATAAAATTATATTTTCTCAGCGGTACACCACATGACTTGATCAAAATATGACTTTTCATAAAAATGCCAAAATAACAATCAGATGTTTTTTACACCTTCACGCTCAGTCTTGAGGGTCTAAAGGTGTTCCCTCTGTTTTATGGTTTTTATGGTCAACATAAACAACAAAATGGCTACCTATATGTTGGTTACACCATGACTTTGATTTTGCAGACAAAAGCGTTTTTAAATATCAAACATATTTTAAAACACAATTATTTAACTGCTTAATTTTTTTAAAGAATTAACAATAAAAGATCATTCTGCACTAGTCATGCCAACATTTATTTTTTCAGGAATTTCAGCTTTTAATGAGACTTTTACTTTTCATACAGGTATTAAGGGAAGCGGGTGTGCGTCTGTCGGTCAGATTTTTCTTCGGAGCTGAGCGGTTGTGCAGCAGCAAGCTGAATCTCACTACTGAGATTCACCTCTGTTGGCGAAGCACTGCTGTTGTATCTACGGTGCATCACCAGCGGCTTTCTCACTCTCTGCACGCTGTGCAGTCCACGCCCCTGGGCGCTTTGAGAGTGCTTCACTCTAAAAGAGTGTTCCTCCTAAAAGAGTTTTGTTTTCTCTAAAAGAGTTTACACAAAGAGCAAAAAAAGCAGGCGTTGAACGTCCTTTTCAGGATGCGTCTTTTAAAAGATGTCCTTCCGCCTCTGTGTAGTTCCTGGATGCGGTCGATACCTCTCCAAGACTAATGTTCATAGACGCTGCCTCGTGTACCTGGGTAGCGATCACACTGAGGCAGCATTTGTGGATGGTTCATGTACTCAATGCAAGAACATGACCATGGCAGCGCTGTGGTCGCGGCTTTCCTTTCTTAAGGAGTGTCGCTTCTTCTTCCCACGGGATTGAGGACGACCCAGCTGGTGATGGAGGTTGTATGATGACCTCGTTGCTGCATTGGAGAGCATTCAGGCATCTGACGCAGAGGACTTGACTGGGCTGCCACCTTCGGGTCAGCCCGCCCGGTCTGAGGCCGACGCGCAGATGGCCAACATGCTTGCCCGGGCTGCCATGAGCTGCTTGGACTGGAAACCTCCATCCTCCCCATAGCCTACATGGCTTGATGATTGGTACCTCCGGGTCAGGGTGCCGCTCCCAGTACCCCCCGGTACCTTCTTCTTGAAAGTGCGTGACGAGCTGACAAGGTCTTGGAGGGCACCTTTTACTTCCTGGAACAGACCCCTTCACTCGTCCGCTCTCACTACCCTTGAAGGTGGGGTGGCCCACGTGTACACGGAGGTCCCCCAGGTGGACCTGGCAGGATCGCCCCGGTACTCCCCTCAAAGTCCTGTAGGATGATGTCATCACTGACTTCGAAAGCCTACAGCGCCACCGGACAGGCCGCCAGCTCTCCTGCAGATCCACCAAGCCAAGTCACTCAAAGAACTGCACCTGGGTTTGGTTCCCAACCCCCATGTGCAGCAGGAAGTGTGCTCTGCCACCGACCTCGCTCTCAGATCCATGAAGGTCACTTGGGTGGGCGATGGCCACCCTCATTGTCCAGGAATGCCACCTCTGGCTGAACATAGTCGAGATGCGTGACGTTGACAAGGCACACTTTCTCAATGCCCCCGCCTCCCAGCTTGGCCTCTTCAGCAACACCATTGACGAATTCACCCAGCAGTTTTAGGCAATGAAAAGGCAGACGTAGGCTATCTCTCACATCTTGCCGTGGCGCCGCCCCAGCGCACCCCATGCTCTGTCTGCCCGAAGAGGGCGTCCCCCTGTGGCCAAAAAACAGGCAGCTCCGCCTCAACCTGGGCCCAGATCTCAGCCCCAGCGCCGAGCGACCCGCAGGCGGCATACGCCCCCCATCTCAAGGATCCCTTCCAGGACCCGGAAAGCTCCTAATGCTCCAGAGACAGATGTTCACTCCAGGCCGGCAGGAAAATCCTTGTTTTCCTTATTTTTCACCTGCTACGGGCAGTGCACCGCCAGAAATGTCTTGCAGATACCCGGAGATTGCCCACTCCGACTTACCATCCAGGGCAGAAGGTGTGGCTCTCCACAAGGGACATCAGACTATGCCTCCCATGCAAAAAGCTAAGTCCCCGTCACATTGGTCCCTTCACTATTTCCAGACAAATTAACCCTGTCACTTTCCAAGTCCAGCTCCCTCCTGAATTTTGCATCAATCCTACTTTCCACATTTCTCTTCTGAAACCTTACCACCCATCCCTCTCTCCTCACTCCTCAGAATCGGATTCTGCTGATGCTCCACCACAGCTACTACTCCTGGAAGACAGACCGGCCTATGCAGTTCGAGATGTCCTGGACTCCCGACGCCGTAGGGGTAGTCTCGAGTACCTCATTGATTGGGAGGGGTATGGTCCAGAGGAAAGATCATGGATACCTCGAGACAACATCCTGGATCCCATCCTTTTTCCTCACTTCCACGATACCCACCCTGGTCATCTAGCTCCTTGTGGACATGGTCGTCCACAGTGTCAGGAGTCACGTCCCTCTGGAGTGGTCTGTGGCACATATCTACTGGACATCCCAGCACTAATACTCTACAATCCCTCTCCCCTGAGTACTGATCATCTGCACCTATCCCTCGTCACTGCATCAATCAGCTCTGTGACTTAAAAGCCCAATCCTCCTTTCACTCTTCGTCTGCTCTTGACTAAGAATACAGACTTACTTACCTGCTACCGCTGGTTACTCCCTGAAGACATTCCCTCGCTCTCTTATCCTGGTTCCTGCTCCATCACTCCATTGATGATTCCCCTATTTCTTCTCTGTCTTTGTTTAGTTTGTTTTGTTTTGTTCTCAATAAACACAACCTCCGGATTCTATGCTATCTACGAGTTCTATGCTATCTAATAACACAGTTATTATAGTTTATAAAGTTATAAATATGGATATTTTTCTCACAAAAATGCATTGCTTCGCTTCAGAAGGCCTTTATTAACCCCCCTGGAGCCGTATGGATTACATTTTTGATAGATGGATGTGCTTTTTTGCGCTTCAAAATCTAAGGTACCATATACTCCCATTATAAAGCTTGGAAAAGCCAGGATATTTTTTAATATAACTCGGACTGTGTTTGATTGAAAGAAGGAAGTCACTTACACCTAGGATGGCTTGAGGGTGAGTAAATTATGGGATATTTTTCATTTTTGGGTGAACTAACCCTTTAAGCTACAACCACCAAATTCGCATTCGCAAGTTTTATGCTATATCTTTTCTAACTGATCGGAATTTTCCGTTTTGGACTTCCGAACAGGACTTATTTTATATTGACTCCCATTAAAGGTCTGAAAACTTTTCCCTGTAATAATCCTTTAGAGGATTCAATCTACTTCCTATCACTCCACCACTCATATTTTCTATCTATCTATCTATCTATCTATCTATCTATCTATCTATCTATCTATCACTTTCTTTTCAATCTTTCCATAACTCCAATCTTTTTATTCTTTCTTTCACTCCATCACTTTAACACCCTGGCAACTGCATACAACCTAGCAACCATTTAGTGCAGCATAGCAACCAAAACCCATTGACTTCCATTCAGAATGGCTTAGATGGATATCTTCTGATCAGAATGTCAGACTTCAGGTTTGACTCATTACACTCAGTCCAGCAAGCAACCTATTTAGTATCACCCTGGCAACTGCCTAGCACCCATATGGACTTACCCTAACAACCATATTACAAAACATATATCTCTGCACCACAACATCGTAGATACTTAAATTTTGGCTTATTTGATTCACATCACCAAGTAGCCTTTAAATATCATGCTGGAAATTTCTTAGCCACACCCTAGCTACCATTAAGTGCACCTTAGCAACCAATCAGCAAATCACACATCTGCAGAAGAACATTGTAGAGACTTCCGAGTTGGGTCATTTGAATCAGGGTAGCAAAGATCCTTTTGAGTATCATCTTGGTAACTGCCTAGCAACCAGAAGGGAATACCCTAGCAACCAAGTAACAAATCATATATCTCTGCACCGGAACATCATTGACTTCCGGTTTCATTCATTTGACAGAGGGTAGCAAGGAGCCTTTTGAGTATCACATAAGTAACTGCCTAGTAACCAAATGGGGTTTACCTAGCAACCAAACAAATCACTTCTTTGCACCAGAACATCATAGAGACTTTGGGTTTCATTCATTTGATTCAGGATAGCAAGGAGCCTTTTGAGAATCACCTTGTAACTGCTTTGCAACTAGATGGAGTTACCCTAGCAACCAAGTAACAAATCACATATCTCTGCACCAGAAAATTATTGAGACTTTTGTTTCATTGATTTAATTCAGGGTAGTAAGGAGCCTTTTGTGTATCACATTGGTAATTGCCTAGCAACAAGATGGGGTTACCCTAACAACCAAGTAACAAATCACATATCTCTGCACCAGAAAAACGTAGAGACTTCCGGGATGGGTCATTTGACTCAGGATAGCAAGGAGCCTTATTAGTATCACCCTAGAAACTGCCTAGCAACCAGATGGGGTCACCCTAGTAACTGAGAATCAAAACATATATCTCAGCACCAGAACATCATAGAGACTTCCAAGGTGGGTAATTTGTCTCAGGGTTGCAAGGGACCTTTTGAGTATCAGCCTGGTAAATTCCCATCAACCAGATGTTGTTACCCTAGCAACAGAGTAGAAAAAACATATCTCTAAACAAGAACATCATAGAGACTTCCAAGTTGGGTCATTTGACTCAGGCTAGCAAAGACCCTTGTTAGTATTACCCTGGTAACTTTCTAGCAACCAAATGCAAAATCCTAGCCTTGCAAAGTAACATGATAAAGCATGCTATCAATGTCTAGATAAGTGTTAAAACATGTTAGCCACATGCTAAAATGTTTTATCAATAACTAGATTACCATTCTATTTATCAATAAACTTTCAGACTAGGCTTTTTCTAGCCAACCTAAAGTTTGTCCAGATGAACTTTGCTTCTGTAGTTTAAAGTCTGTTATTTATCAAACATAGAATGTTAAAAGTTTTACTTGCATTATTAATTCTAAGTAATACATGACACAATTAATATAAAGGGGATGGTAAGGGGGATGGTGGTTTTACAATTGGGATGCTTTTTGGTATTTTTTTTTCCAACAAGGTGGATGCCATCCCCTCGCATCCCTCCTCAGCTTGAGCCCTGGTTAAGGGATGTACATATGTCACGCCAGGGAGAAATTAGATAAGTTAGTGCACAATATCATAGACTCAGGGCTTTCATAATTATACTAATTTCTTATATACAATTCATGGTCACTCTTGAGGGTTTAATAAGCCACCAGCTATTTTATGATTTCACTGTAAAAAAGAATAACATTACTCATATATTGCATTAGTCTCTTGATATATATAAATAACCCCCATATGCATACACACATTAAAATATTTTTAACCTAGGATATTCTTATAAACATATGTGGTATTTTTTCACACTCACACTCACACACACACACACACACACAAACACACACACACACACACACACACACGCACACACACACACGTTAAATATGATGATGATTATTATTATTTTAATGTAAGACATACATCACATATACACATCAAATATTGATATAGAAGGTAATAACAATATTTATTAATCTTTGAATGTTAATAATGAAAATTATTATAATGTTGTTCTGAGAAAATCTAGCTTTTTATATTAGTAGCCCCTGGGTTGGCTAAGAGTCTGGATGGGGGGCTGATTTAAAAATGTTAAGTATAAATTCCCAATGTACTTAACAGTGTTGAATCATATCCCACCTTCGTATTTCACCCAGCTTGTGTGAAGCAAAACAACAATGACTTATGCGTTCCAGACACGGGAGTGAAAAGATGCTGTGTGTAATTGAACAGGAGATGTTATGGTGTCTCCCGCTAGAGAGGCAAATTTCATTTCTCTGTCTAAATGTGATTACAGGGTGTCAGTGAGCAGAAGAAAAGCCTCTGCCCTTGTCTCTCATCCACACAAGATGTCTCCTATTATTCCAGTTACAGATGAGCAGCAGAAGCCATTCATGCAGAGGCTAAAAGTTAACCATAGCTTTGGCTGAAGGCACTTTAAAGAAAACAATATCAGCCAGCATAATGAGGAAAAAGTATGATGTAAAGGGACAATCCTTTCCTCTCAGACAATGTTTTTTTAGAGATGTTCAGCTACAATACTAACTTCTTCCCTGTGAGACAAACACTCAAGCCACATTAGCAAATAAGTAATCACAGCATAACACATGTTTTATTTATGCGCCTGTCTTCTTAGCTCAGAAAAGTAGGGGTGTAATAAGGAGAGATTCTTATAAACATGACGAGATACTTTATGTGTGAACTGTAGGGCTGAAGATGTGCATATTTTACTACTCTCTAAGCATAGCAGGAGAGCAACAGTGCATCAGTCAGGCAGAACTAACAAAGGAGGTAATGCATGATATATTAAGTTTCATACATTTTAACATTTGAAGACAAAAATCATAAAATGTAAGGCCATTAAATCATGTTATATACACCTAAATATATGTAACTAATGAATTTCATCTTATTGCTATGTCATCATCATCTTCATCAACCATTACGTTCCATGTTGTAATCATACAAGTTCCCCGTCTGTCGCTCACTTCAACGTTGTATCGAAGAAGCGAGACTAGGGGTCTCTCTTGAGCGCTGAATATGCCTCTGAGCTATGAAAAAAACCAAATGAGAATTAGGCAGACAGTATTTGCATACCCCGCCCCCGGACATACGGGTATAAAGGCGGGGAAATACGTCGAGTTCATTTAGAAATTTTCTTCTGAGCCAATGGTCGTGTATGATGTCAGCTGCGAGTTACACACCCGTTCCTGTTCCTCTGACGCTTGCCTGCTGTTGGATCTACGGAGCACTTCAGTGGCTTTCTCGTTTTCTGCACGGCAGTGCAGTTTGCCCCTGGGCGCTTCAACAGCACAAAAACTAAAATAGTTTTTTCTTCTAAAAGAGCAATACACAGCTAGCATTGAACATCCTTTTCAGGACGTGTCTTTATAAAGATGCCTTTCCGCCCCTGTGTAGTTCCTGGATGTGGTAGAGTGCTCTCTGCTTCAGACGGCCACAGGCATTGTCTCGTGTGTCTGGGTTGTGATCACACCGAGGCAGCGTTTGTGGATGGTTCATGTTCTCACTGCGAGAGCATGATCATGGCAACGTTGCGGTCGCGGCTCGCTTTCAATAGAAAGGTTCGCGTTCGACGGCCAGGCGTATCAGTCCAAAGTCCTCCCCTTCGACATGTCTCTGTCCCCTCCCGTCTTCACGAATGTCGCAGAGGCAGCCCTTGCCCCGCTCCGAGAAGCCAGCATCCGCATACTCAATTACCTCGATGACTGGCTCATTCTGGCCCACTCCCGAGAGTTACTATGCATTCACAGAGACCAGGTGCTCAGGCACCTCAGCCATTTGGGGCTTCAGGTCAACTGGGAAAAGAGCAAGCTCACTTGGGTTCAGAGCATCTCTTTTCTCGGCATGGAGTTAGACTCAGTCTCAATGTCAGAACATCTCACCAACGAGTGTGCGTAGCCAGTGCTGCAATGTCTCGCCACCTTCAGACCGGGCACATCGGTCCCTTTAAAACTTTTCCAGAGGCTCCTGGGGCATATCGCGCCGCTGGAGTTGATGCATATGAGACCGCTTCAGCACTGGCTTCAGACTCGAGTCCCGAGACGAGCATGGCGCCATGGCAGGCACCGTGTGATGGTCACCCCCGTCTGCCGCCAAACATTCAAACCCTGGACAGACCTCTACTTTTTGCGGGCAGGAGTGCCCTAACAGCAGGTGTCCCGACGAGTCCTGGTCACGACCGACGCCCCCAGATTGGGTTGGGGTGCCGTGTGCAACGGACACGCATCCACAGGCCATTGAAAAAGGGGCCCCGCTGCACTGGCACATCAATTGCCTAGAGCTGCTGACTGTCTTCTTTGCCCTGCAGAAGTTTCTCCCATTAGTTCGGGACAAACATGTCCTAGTCAGGTCAGACAGCATCACCGCAGTAATGTACAGATGCTGTGCAAGGTCAGGGAGGACGAGGAACAAGTCACCCTAGTGGCTCCCTACTGGCCTACCTGGGCCTCGTTCTCGGACCTCGTACTCCTCGCGACAGCCCCTCCATGGCGCATTCCCCTGAGGAAAGACCTTCTTTCTCAGGCACGGGGCACGCTCTGGCATCCACACCCAGACCTCTGGAACCTCCACGTCTGGCCCCTGGACGCGACACGGAAGATCTAGCTGGTCTACCACCTGCTGTCATAGACATGATCAGCAAAGCCAGAGCCCCCTCTACCAGGAATCTTTACGCCCTGAAGTGGCGCTTGTTCACAAATTGGTGTTCTTCCCGGGCTGAAGACCCACAGAGGTGCGCAGTTAGGTCAGTGCTCTTATTCCTGCAGGAGAGGCTGGAGGGGAGGCTGTCCCCTTCCACCTTGAAGGTATATGTTGCTGCTATCGTGGCCCACCACGACGCAGTAGGCGGCGAGTCTTTGGGCAAGCACAACTTAATCATCAGGTTCCTAAGAGGCGCCTGGAGGTTAAATCCTTCCCGGCCAAGCCTGTTCCCCTCCTGGGATCTCTCAGTGGTCCTCACAGGCCTTCAGAGACCCCCCTTCGAGCCGTTAGAATTAGTTGGACTCAGGGCCCTCTCCTGCCTCCATCAAGAGGGTCGGGGACCTCCAAGCGTTCTCTGTCAGCGACACTTGCCTGGAGTTCGGTCCAGCAGACACACATGTGATCCCAAGACCGCGACCGGGCTACGTGCCCAAGGTTCCTACCACGCCCTTTAGAGACCAGGTAGTGAAACTGCAAGCGCTGCCCTGGGAGGAGGCAGACCCAGCCCCTTCGTTGCTGTGTCCGGAACGTGCTTTGCATACCTACTTGAACCGCACACAGAGCTTTAGACGTTCTGAGCAGCTCTTTGTCTGCTTTGGTGGACAGCGGAAAGGGAACTCTGTCTCCAAACAGAGGCTTTCCCACTGGGTGGTGGACACCATTTTATTGGCCTATCACTCCCAGGCTGTACTCAAATCTACCCTGTACTGTAATAGGTGCTCCACAGGTCGGGACTCCTGTGTGGACTCCTCCTGTGTGTATTTTCCGCGGTACGGTCCCCTTACGAGTGGACCCGCGTCTCCCTTAGGCAGTTCCAGCTGCCCTCCGGTCGCCGGGTTGTAGCAAGTACCCCCTCCTTGAGGCTGGATCTACCACCGCACCATTTTTTCACATGTGACCTGAGTGGCCCATGTGATGTATTTTGCCACTTTTACGTCCCCGTCCCTGGGCAGGTGTGGTCTCCGCAGGGACTTTTCCCCCTGTAAGAATTGGAAACCCCCTTCCCACGATGCGTGTAAGGGCCCCATCCGTTTGGCTCTATGCGAGAAACATAGAGAGAAAAAAGGCCTGGCTAGGCTCGGCCCGTTCCCAGGTTGGCAAGCGTCACCTTGTTCCCCTGTCTAGGGTAACCGGAAGGATTCCAATGACTTTTATGGTGTATTGGGGGAAGGGTATGTGCAGTCTAACACAGCTGATTGCCTTTGCACATAAAATACCTGCCCGCTCCTGTGACAGCAGTACACGTACACGGCTCAGCGCATGGCGTGATTTAAATTGGACACCTAGTGTCACTTCTTCGACACAATGTCGAATGTTGAAGTGAGTGACAGACGGGAAACGTCTAGGTTATGTATGTAACCTCCGTTCCCTGATGGAGGTAACGAGACGTTGTGTCCTCCCGGCCATGTCGCTGAGCCGAGCCACTGTGGTGGCCTGACCATTTCTGGCTCCTCAGAAAATCCTGAATGAACTCAACGTATTTCCCTGCATTTATATCCGTATGTCCAGGGGCGGGGTATGCAAATACTGTCTGCCTAATTCTCATTGGCCTTTTTTCATAGATCAGAGGCATATGCAGCGCTCAAGAGAGACCCCTAGTGTCGCTTCTTCGATACATCGTCTCATTCCCTCCATCAGGGAAAGGAGGTTACATACGTAACCTAGACGTTTTTTGTTATCTTCCACAAGATGTTACTTTAAATTAAATAGAAAATTAAGGCTAGAATTGATAGATATTATGTAGAAGTAGAAAAAGAAGTAGAATGAGAACAATATGAGGTTTAAATTAAGTATATGTGTTACGGTATAGACATTTACAAAGATACTAAGAAATCTACATGGGTACTATAAATAAGAATGCAAAGTTTAATAGGAATATACAAAAGTCACAACAAATATAATATTAAAAGAATTAAATTGCAGCAGGTCTGGAATGAGTAGACCAGTGGCGCAAATATTATGTTTGTAAACGTATAGAGGCAGTGCAAAATGGTATAATGAGAAATAAAGCTGTGATACAATTTTCTGCAATAAATTACACAATAATGGCAAACAATTTCACAATAAAGTTCTACAAGTTCACTTTAATTCATGAATTACTGTTGTGAACTTATGAATGAATGAATGATGTTTTATGTTTTTATCAAATTAATTATATGGTATGCTTATTAATTAATAGAACTAATTACAAATAATTGAATATATACATATTTGCTGAGAAAGCCCCTCAAAACACAATAATTAAAAACATATTTATTAAATAATAACTAGTTATATTTAAATAAAGATATACAGTATATATGTACAGTGTATCTATATATATTAGGACTGTCGATTTAACACGTTAATTCAGTGCAATAAATTTTTTCCCCCAGACCATAATAAGGAAGATTCCTAAGAAATGCAAGCTTGTAGTACCACCAGTTTACTCCAGAGGTCAGTAAATGAAATTTCAGCTGTATGAGCAACAGGTAGTTTATACAGTGAAGAAAACTCTTCAGTAGGTGTTCTTGCATTCAAAACACTTGAAGGAGCGCAAATGCCAACTAAGGTATCTCAAGATGCATTTAAAGATTGAGTATTAAACTATATTTAACTTGACACTGTGAACTAAACATTTAATGTTTATGATGCAACACCATAGACGCTACACAAGCATGTCTGACACAGGGTGTGGCTGGATTGAGATGGTGCAAAATTCGGAAATTACCCCATAAATATCTAACCACAAATAAAATCAAAGAAATTTCCTTCAAACTTATTTATAAGTACTACCCCACTAATAATTGTTTTGTAGAAAGATTTAATTGTGATGTCGATATATTCTGTTTATTTTGTGGTCTGCAGGCATAAACATTTTTTCATTTATTTTGGAGTTGTTTTTGGTCTGATTTCTGTAAGATTGTCTACCCGAATTGCACACTTCTTCGGGTAGGCCATGAGTCCCTCCTGTCTAAGTGCTCTCAGGAAAGCCCTCATTACTGTAATGACCAGTCATTACTGTAAATTATGACATTGTCTAGATATGCGGCGGCATATGCCGTGTGCGGTCTGAGGATCTTGTCCATAAGGCACTGAAACGTGGCCGGTTCTCCAAACAAACCAAACGGAAGCGTAAAAAATTGGTGTAATCTGAACGGTGTGGAAAAACTCGTCTTTTCTAAGGACACTGGCATTAAAGGGAAAAGCCAATAACCCTTTGTTAAGTCCAGCGTCAAGTAAAATTGAGCCATGCCCAACCGATAGAGTAACTTGTCAATTCATGGCATTGGATAAGCATCAAATTTAGACACCGCATTCACTTTCCAGTAGTCAACACAGAAATGGACCGAGCCATCTCTTTTCATTACCAGAACTACCGGGCTGGCCCAATCGCTGTGCGACTCTTGTATTACGCCTTTTGTATTATGCCTCTAATTCTTACTGAACAGTCTTTTTCTTGAGTTCAGGAAGACTATAGGGGTGGCTACAAACCACCACACCTGGGGTGGTCTCGATATGGTGCTCTATGGGGTTTGTGCGACTGGGTAGGGATGAAAACACATCCACGAATTCCGCTTGCAACCTGGCAATACCTGTAATATCTGTATCTGTCCGCAAGGAACTGGGGTGAATGAACTCGAAATGGGGAATACCTCCGGCCCGAGCTCCACCCTCTCCGGAACTACCATTGCCTGGGCTACAGATACCGCCTCCCTCCATAGTTTGAGGAGGTTGAGGTGGTAGGTTTGACGTGCCCCCCCCCCATCTGTTCACCTAACCTCATAATTGAGATCTCCGTCTCGTTGTGTGACCTCAAAGGGAGCTCGAGGTGGGCAGTAACATAAGCACTTTATCTCCCTGTGCAAATTCCCATAGTCGAGTGCCCCTGTTGTAGAGTTTTGCTCTAAGGTCATGGATGTTTTGAATTAGATTTTTAAAATTCGAAGGTCCTTCCTCCCAAGCTTCCAGTATGACATCAAGCACACCGTGCGGCTGACGTCAATACAGCAGCTCAAATGGGGAAAACCCGGTTGAGGCTTGTGGGACCTCTCGTACTGCAAACAGCAGGGGTTCGAGGCACTTATCCCAGCTTTAAGCATTTTCATGTACGAACTAGCGAATAATGTTTTTTAAAGGTATTATTAAATCGTTTGACCAACCCGTCAGTTTACGGGTGGTAAACACTGGTGTGAATCAACTTAATGTTTAATAATTCATATAGTTCACAAAGTGTAAGTGACATGAATGTTATGCCTTGATCAATGAGCATTTCTTTCGGAATCCCCACTCGGGAGATAATTTTGAAGAGTGCCTCTGCAATACTATGTGCTGAATATTGGAGCCTGACTCCCCAATGAGTACACTCAGGCATGTAAACAATGTGGTTAACAGATGAGCAATGTGAACCTGATCTGGGTTACCTGCGTGATACGATAGCCCCAGCTGGTGGAAAGCACAATCACCTAACATGTTCAGTGAGAACTGTGTACTTTAGTAAAATGAAATATTGCAGCTTGAAAAGCAATACTGATGCAGTATAAGGGATTTCATGAACAGAGAGTTGAGAACATTGATAGCAGAAGAAGAAGAAGAATTGATGGAGAACTTAGCATATTTTTTTGAGATACCTGATGTGCTGAGGAGCGTGAACATCACGGCGAGTTGCCCATGATGTATGATCCAAAATGAAGTGACTGTTGCTTGGAAAAGCAGTGCATAGCATGTGTAACGTTGCTGGCAATGACGAAGACGATGATGAAGACGTGAAGATGAACCCAAGTGCAGTTTATTTAAACAAAATGTGAAATCCAAAAATCAAAAACAAAACATAAACATTAACTAGACTTGACTTGGCATAACTTAAAAACAAAACAAAACATAAACATGAGCTTAACTTGACTTGACTTGGCTTGGCTAAACAGAGTTACATAAGCACATCCACATACAATACTAGACAAAGGGCAATGGTAAACATGAGGGCTTAAATACATGTAATGGGGGAAGAAAAATCAATGATCAAACAGAACACTAAACAAGATAACAAGACAATTAAACTAAACCAATGACAAACTAGAACTGATAACAACCTATTGAAAAAATTAAACAATGAAAAAAAGACACAGGAACATGGAGGATAAACAGGACATCACATGACTAGGGAAACAGGAGCTAAACTTTCCAAAATAAAAGACATGGAATCTAAACATGAAAAAACACATCTAAACATGACAGCGTGTGACATGATTGTGTGTTTCACTCACGTGCACGTTGAAAAAATATAAAAAATATAAAATTACTAACATGCAATTGTGGAAAAAAATGGAATGATAAAACTGGAATTTTTTTAATTATTGTACTTTGTTTAATTTATTGTAACATTACTTTTTAATCTGCAACTGTGAGTGAATCACCTATTCAAAATGGAGGCTCTATGTTTTCCCACTAGTCACAATTGTTATCACTTACATGTTTATTTGTCCTGTGAGCATTATTTACATGATCCAAAGCATTCTTATTAATAAATCAATAAAATACCCTTTAGACATTATACAGTATGTAGCAAATATGGTAGTGTATTATGTCAGGTTTGACTTGACACAGAGTTAATCTTTCAGAGGAACACAGTGGAATTAAATGGCTAAAAACAGTAACCTATACAATTTTAAAATCTACAATTTGAACTGCTTTGTTTCGATGAAAAAAATTTAAAAAATGAAGTAAAATTCTTCTTCCTCTTTTATAGTTTTCACATGAATCTATAACATTTCTGTAAAATCATACCTGTTACTACAGTTGGTGTTAGGCTTCTACAGTAATGGCAAGAAAGATTAGTCTTTATTTTAGCTAACCAGTGCAAAGTGGCCATTTATCACAAAATCATGGAGGAAAAGACTCAGGGTTTCTACTGGGCCTCCTGTCTGTCCAGGGCCCTTTGATCCTGTTTACACCTGGTATTATGATGTGTCTTGGGTGATCCGATCACATGTGGTCAGGTGAGACACTTCACTGTTTACACCCGGTTGCTTAAATGCATCTCCTGTGTGTTTGGATTTGGAGGTCTCTGTTTCATAATGTCATACATCAATCACTATGTCAGTGTGTTACTGCACAATAATAAACAAAAGTCAGAAAAGACAAAGAAACCGCAAAAAATGTCTGTGCTGTTTCTCCCAGATGTGGTTGAAATTTAATCTAAGTACAAAAGCAACATGTCAAAAAGAATGATCTGTTATTTTATTGTATTACCTGCATTAAAAGAGCTTCAGGTTTTTGTGTTTCTCATCTGTGCTAATACTAAAACACACTAAAGAAGATCTGTGAAGCTCTCGTGATTGTGTATGTATTCGCTATTTCAAATTGTCAGATCGGATAGTTATTTCCTTTTAAAGCCACTTGTAAAAAGTTAAACTCTTGAATTAGCGCAGTGGTTGATTGACAGGTGAGGGGTGGTGCTTCACTGCTGCTGGGATACATACAGGACAGATTAGCATTTAAACCTAGAATCTGATGTGGACACATGCATTTTTGACCACATTCATATGTGGTTTTTGTGATCCGATCACAAAACATTTTAGACCCTTTTTAGACCTGTATTTAGTTAGGGCTGACCACATGTGATCGAATCACCCGAAATAACATTGCCATAAGACGATGTGAGTGACAAATTATAAGAGGAACATGGCAGCAGCAACTGACACCACAAAATTGGACTTGCATCTCCTAAGAATGAGGCAAGAGAAATTATGTTTCTCTAATTACCATAATGACCCTGAACATTATTGAAAAGATTAATTATGAAATCAGTTTTCCTCCCTATAATGACTCAGATGAAACGGTGAGAAAACAGCCAATGAAACCAATTTAATATTATGGGGGAGACTTCAAAGCTTTGTAAATTTCTGATTTATACTTTGTAGAATGCAATCCACACTTTTATGCAAATTCTTCGATTTTTCTTCAGCTACATATATCTACATTGTAATTCTAATTGATACATTGTTGGATTCAAGGGGCCTTTAATCTAAGCATTTTGTAAAAATAGCAAGCAGTGACTTTTCAGTCAATCAGTCAAGTATGTACTATTAATGGACGTCATGAAATTATAGCAAGCGCACCAGCCACCTCTGAGAAAAGAGAACATGTAGGTCAGGGGGAAAACGTGTATCACTGTTCCATTCTTGAATAATTAATCTCCTGTCTAAAGAGTGACACATGTGGTTAAATTAAGCCAGTTTCAAAAAAGATTTTTTTTTTTTTCAACTAAGGATATCATTATTTGGTTACCAAGTACATGAACTATAATTATAAGCTTCAAAGTGAAATAAAATCAATTAGGCTATATTAGCAAATACTTGTGCAGTATGAGAACTATTTCTTCTTCTGCTTATCTTAACATGCATTCTGAAAGACACAAGCAGACAAGCGCTTGCACCATCACAAGGCTTGTTCAAACAAGAGAGATCTGTGCCTTGTAGAGGTAATGATAGAAAATCAGAGAAACAGCTTCTGGAGTAAATTCACACTAAAATAACAACATATCTAAAGGCGACATCTCTTAAAATGAGTTTGTGTGTAATTGTTGTTAATAAGTATTTTAAAAAAAATAGTTAGCCAGGGCTTTACTAGAATAATATTGTAGTAACCATGTTTTAATTTTTTGGGCTGCAACCATGGTTTAACTACAGTAACACTGTAGTAGTAACTATGGTTTAACTAATGCTATGGTTAAACTATAGTAACTCTAGTGAAACCATGGTTAATTTTGTAAGGGTAAAGAAAAAATAATTAATACTTTTCTGTTTAGGCTCACAAATGTAAAAAAATGACTTGAATTTCGATTAAAAATAATATTTAAAATTACCCATTTTATCCCAAGAAATTGCAAAAAATAACTAAATAAAAAATCAGTTTATTAAAAGTTTTGGCATCAACGATATTGGACTTGAAATTATTGGTATCGGATCAAAATAAAATAAGTGGTATCGCCCATGCTCAACCAGCAGTGCAGGGAAAGAACAGCTTCTGAAAGAACACAGGAGCCTCTAAAAAGTAAACTCTTATTATACTTATAGCTAAACTTTAGAGATGAACAAATATTTACGAATATTCTGATGACAGAATATTATGATGAAATTACCGTAAGCATTGCGAGTGTACTGCTGCAGGTTACTGAGTTCAATACACAGACAAACAGCAGAACTAATTTATCAGTAAATGACAGAGAAACTCTGACCCTGTTACGGTATTACGATAGGGTGATCCGATCACATGTAGTCAGGTGAGACACATTGCTGTTTACACCTGGTCACTTAAATGCATCTTCTGTGACCACTTGTGTTCAGATTTAGAGGGGAGGGTCTCTTTTTTATGACGACATGCATCTATCACTATGTCAGTGTGTTACTGCATGATAATAAAGCACAACAAAGTAAGGAAAGACAAAGAAAGCATGAAAAAAATGGCGTGCTGTTTCTCCTAGATGCAGTTGAAATTTAATCAAATGTCAATCAGTTATTTTAGTGGATTACCTGTATTAAAGGAGCTAGGTGCTCATGCTTGTCATCTGTGTTGATATGAGACACACTAAAGATCCATGAAGCTCTCATTACTGTGCATGTATCTGCTTTTTAAAAAATTTCGATCTGAAGATTTTTTTCTTTTAAAGCCGCTCCTGGTCTGCAAAGATTAAACTCTTGATTTAGTGCAGATGAGGGGTGGTGCTTCACTGCTGCAAGGATGCATACAGGATGGATTTATCGTTTACACCTCAAATATGATGTGATCACATGTGTTTTTGACCACATTTGTTTGTGGTTTTTGTGATCTGATCACAAAACTTTTTAAACCCAGTTTCCACCTGATATTAAGATGCGTTTCGGGTGATCCGAATACTTAACACATGTTAATGACACATGTGACAACATCATATTTGAGGTGTAAACACTAATTCACATCTCTTAGACCCCATTTAGACCTGTATTTAGGGCTGACCACATGTGATCAGATCACCTGAATCTTAAAACCAGGTGGAAAGGGTGTCTATATCTAAAAAAAGATCTGGCAAATTTATCAACATGATCACACAGGAAATCGACATACTTCTTCTGAATGTTCATGTATTCTAAATTCGACCCCATTCTGCTGAATTACTGATAAGCACCATCTCCTTCAGACATTTTTTTCATACTGTATGTGTTAACCTTTCCAAACTGGGAAATATAGCAATCTCCAAGACACAGCTTCTGGTCCCATAGAAACCAGGAAGTTGTGTTAAAAAAATAATGGTGTGCATGATTCAGTTGCATTTTCCTTCTAAGATTACGTTTTACACTACTGACAGTAAGGTTTAGGGATGAGATAAAGAGATGATAAAATATGCATTCCTTTTGACTAAATTACATTATTTACAACTAAAAATACACCTCGCTTTTTAGCCAGTAACTGGTCAACAGCACTTCCAGCTTTGGACACTAGGAGCAGTGATTCAAATGTCAGGAAGCTCAAACCGATTTCAGCAACAGAACTTTTGAAATACTGTTGCAGAATTCACAGTGTGATCAGTATGAATTTAAATAAAATCCAGTTGGGACTAATACAAGTATTTTGTACTCTTTGTATGGATGAATTGAATTATCTTAAAAGCTCAACAAGAATGAAGCATAAGTGGCATTAAATATATTTTGAATAGAATAAAATCAACCAATTAATAATAATAAAACAAGATTTAAAGATTTGTCAAAGTTGTAGATGCTGTCAATATTATTTATATTTTATGCATGATATCATATAGAAATACACAAATAGATGTGTGCTGATTAGAAGTACTAATGAGGTCATAATGTGTATATAAATAAACCCCCTGATAACACATGTTTATCACCTAGGCGTCTATTTGATGTTTTGGTTTACATCTGGAAGATATTTTTTTTTGCTCATCTGCAATACGTCTTTAAGATGTATGTCAATAAGTATGTCTCAGATGTCAATAAGACATTAATCAGATGTCTTTGATAAGTTTATTATTTAGAATGTTTGTAAATCTGATATTTTTTGTTAAATATTTTTATTGAAAGCTATGGCACAATGATACAGACATTATTTTGTATTTCTTAGTGAATCAACAAAATGGGAGCCATACTTGTTTTGTGTACAGATTAGAACACACATTCATACATTCGTAAATAAAAAATATCGATAGCTAACAAAAAAAAAACAAAAAAACATTAATAATAACTATAATAATGAAAAAGGAATAAATAAATAACGATTAAAATAAATTAATAAACTAAATAACATTTTAATAAATAGAATTGGGGGGGGGGGCTCAATCTGAAGACAAAAATGGCAGAGACTTGAAGAAGGCACCCAGAGAGTACCTAATCTTTTCCAATTTTAGAAAAGACATTACATCCCTGAGCCACTGAGTGCTGGCAGGAGGCTTTATGGATTTCCAATGGAAAAGAAGGCATCGTCTTGCTAACAGGGAAGTGAACGCCAAGAGATCTAATTGGTTCAAATTGTACCTGTTATAATCCTCCGGATACCCAAATATGGCAATATGGGGAGAGGGTTCAACGGTAATAGACAGTATTTTTGAGATACTATCAAAATACGTCTGCCAAAAGGAGAATAATAATGGACAGGAATAGAACATGTGGGTTAGGTTGCAGGGAGAGGCATAACATTTATCACATCTGTCAATGACAGTGGGATAAATCTGTGACAGACGTGTCTTGGAGAAATGAATCCTGTGCACTACCTTGAACTGTATCAAAGGGAGACGAGCACAAAATTAACTTGTGTGGATCTTGTTAAGGGTAACGTCCCACCAGGCTTCATGTAGGGTCAACCCCAGTTCGCCCTCCCAAGCAACCTTGACTTTAGTGATAGGTGAGCTATCGTAAGATAAAAGTTTATTATAAATTCTTGAAATAAGAGATTGCTAAAGAGGGTCAGAAGAGACAAAATCATCCCATAGTTGATTTGGGGGTGAGGAGGGAAAAGTAGGAAACAATGATTTTGCACAGTGTCTAACTTGAAAATAGCAAAAAAGATGGGATGGTGGAAGCTGAAATTCACTCGACAGATCTACAAAGCTATGAAAGACACCATCCTTATAAAGATCTTTGAAGGTTTTGAGACCTTTGTCATGAAAGATAGCAAATGTGGGGTCAGATAGTGCAGGTTGGAATTAGTGATTTTTCAGTAACGGAGCTAAAGTAGACGCGGAAACAAATTTAAAATTCTTCCTGAACTGGTACCAGATTTTTAGAGTTTAACTAACCACTGGGTTATCTGTAAAGCCGGAGAAGTTGGTGGGAATAGATGAGGTAAGCAGAGCAATTGAAGAGGACAAGCTACATGAATGTACCTCTAACGTACACCATGGGGAATGAGCTGGTCTTGACCAAAATAAGATTTTATGAATCTGTGATGCCCAGTAATACAGCTGGAAATTTGTGAGAGAAAGGCCAGCATTGAGTTTAGATCTCTGAAGCATCGGCTTACTTATTCTGGGTGCCTTATCACACCATAATAAGCTAGAAATGTCCTGATCAATAGTCTTAAAAAGAATAAGAATAGAGGGAGACATTGGAATAAAAAGAGGAACTTAGGCAGGATATTCATTTTTACTGTGTTAATTCTTCCTATAAGCGATAGAGGTAAAGAGCTCCATCGCTAAAGGTCAGTTTTGATTTCAGACATTAACAGGGAGAAGTTAGCAGAGAAAAGTGAAGTTAGAGTTCTAGTTATATTGATTCCTAAATACTTAAAGCCAGAGGGGCTCAGTCTGAAGGGGATATCAGATTGATTTAGTTGTGATGCTAAAGTATTAACCGGATAGCACTCACTCTTGGAAATATTAACTTTATAACCTGTAAATGAACCAAATCTCTGGAGAAAGGAGAAAATTCCTGGTAAAGAACTACTTGGGCTGGAAGCATACAGTAATAAATCATCCGCATAAATAGATAGTTTAAATTAAATTCCCAAACGTGATATCCTGGTGAAAGAGGGGGAGGACCTCAGATAGATTGACAAGGGCTCTATAGCTAATGCAAAAAATAAAGGAAACAAGGGACAACCCTGTTGAGTGCCATAGGATAAAGTAAAATATGTTGATTGTATACCGTTGGTGGAGATACTAGCTTGTGGGGATGTGTACAGAAGGTGTATCCAAGCAATAAATGTATCACCCAAACCAAATTTATATAATACAGTAAGCAGGTAATCCCATTCAACCCTGTTGAATGCTTTTTCAGCGTCGACTGAGATAAATACTTCGGTTGTTGTAGAGGAGGGTTTGGAGTAGATAATGTTTAAAAGGGTGCGGACATTGTAAAATAGCTGACGCCCCTTTATAAATCCAGTTTGTTCTTCTGAAACTATGATAGGAAGAATTCTTTCCAAGCGACTAGCCAAAGCCTTAGCAAGAATCTTAGCATCCACATTTATCAAGGAGAGGGGGTCTATAAGAGCTGCAGAGATTTGAATCTTTGTCTGTCTTTAAAAACAGATTTATAGAAGCTTGTCGTAAAGTAGGAGGAAGAAAGCCATCCTGCAGAGATTCCTTATACAGAATGCAATAAAGGGGACAGTTTAGATTTAAATCTTTTGAAAATTTCTACTGGGAATCCATCAGGGCCAGGAGCTTTATTGTTTTGCATGCTATTTATGGCTAGGTTGATTTCCTCTAAGGTTAATGGTGAATCAAGATCTTTAGCAACATCCGGGTTAATGGTAGGGAAATTGAGACGGCTTAAAAAAGCATTCATTTCAGAAGTCCCAGATGGAAATTCAGCCGTATACAGAAATGAATAGAATGAGCAAAACAGTGAGTTAATGGTATTAGGGTCTGTATGGAGTATGCAAGATGAATCTTTTATTTGAGGGATCATGCGCTAGGTTGCCAGCTCGCCTTATCGCCATGTTCATAATATGCGGAGCGTGAACGTAGAAGAAGGCACTCTGCATCAGCAGTTGTAATGAGGTCAAATTCAGTCTGTAGGTTAACACGCTCTTTAAGTAAGGCAGAAGAGGGGCCAATGACCAATTCTCTATCTATTTCGTCAATTTTTGTCGATAGCTCTTGAAGTTTGGCTGTACGCATTTTGTTTAAATGTGCGGCGTAGGAAATTATTTGGCCCTGTAAGTACACTTTTAGTGATTCCCACAACAGAGAACAAGAAATAGGTTCAACCTCATTCTGATTGATTTCAATAAAGTCATCAATCGAAGCTGCAATAAATGTATTAAATTTGTTGTCTGACAAAAGCAGAGTATTAAACCTCCACGGTGTTGAGTATCGGGGTTGGGGGGTGTAAAGAAGTTCATGCTCAGTGGCAAGGTGTCACGATTCCCCATTGTCTACCTTATGTTTTTCCCTCACCTTCACTCCCAACTACGTTTCCCACAATTCCCGGCCCTAATCACTCCCTCATTATCCCCACCTGCCTGTTATTCCCTTGTTCAGTTCTATGTGTATTTAAGCCCTGTTGTTTTTTCAGTCCTTTGTCGATCGTTTAATGTGTTATGTCTGTTTCCTCAGCCTTCTACCGTGTTCCTACCTGTGCCCGTCTTGGATGTTCCCCGTGTTTATATCTTTTGTTTTCCCACCGTGGATGTTTTATTTGTTCCTAGTGTTTTGTTTGTTACCGTTTGTCTTTCAAAATAAAGCTTGTACTTAGATCCTCACTCTTCGTCTGCTCATTCGTAACACAAGGAAGAGGCGAGAAACCGGCTTGACATACAAACTAAAGGTTTAATGTGAAACTCAAAAGACAAACACATAGGATGACGGACATGTCCGTGAACGATCTCTCTCTCTCCCGCACCGCCTTCTGGAATCGGCCTTTATCCCTCTCGGTGGCTTGATTAGCCTAATACGGGACCGCTAATCAAGCCTCCGAGAGGGATAAAGGCCGATGGGCAAGGAGGATGCGAGAACCGGCTTGACAATATAAATCAGGTTTTAATAATAAACAAAGGACAAACACACACATGATGGACATGTCCGTAAATGATCTCTCTCTCGTCGCACCACCGTCTGCCATCTGCATTTATCCCGCTCGGAGGCTTGATTACCCTGATACGGGACCGGGTGTGTATCATCACGACCCTGCCCCGCCCTCCGCCCTGCCACACTGGGATTATAGAATCGCCAAGGATTAATGCAACCATTCTTGGCCATGAAATCAGAAAGCGTACTTGACCTTAGTGAGGGTGTCATGGTCTTGGAAGTAGAGCGGTCCAACCTAGGGTCAACAACGCAAATCATGTCTCCTCCAAATATAAGGAGAGTATTATGTAATGAAGGGAGGTGCTCAAAGAGCTTATTCATGAAGCGTGGGTCATAAAAATTTGGGGTGTAAATATTAACTAATAATACAGGGACATGCAACAATGTACCTGAAATTATTAAGTATCTGCCATTTTCACCTGATATTACTTTAGATGATGAAAAGTGAATTGACTTACCAATTAATACGGCAACCCCTCTGGCCTTAGAGTTGAAATTAGAGTGAAACACCTCAGAAATCCATGGACATTTAAGCCTAACCTGGTATGTCCACATTGAGCCATTTCAGATGAGCAAATACCCTAGATCTTTTTATAGGGCTCCCCATACCTTTAATGTTTCAGCTCACAAAGTTCACATGTGAGCCAGTATTAATGGCCATTTATTAAGTGCTTACGGTAGGAAGAAAATTAAAATGAAGAAATGCCTCTGAGAGAAGGAAATGGGGAGAAGAAAACAAGAAGGGAGAAGGAAAAAAAAGGAAAAAACACTCACACACTCCAAACACTTGGCAGGCCAAACTGGCAAGACAGTGAACAGTCTCACCCCCCTCCCACCCTCACCATAGCACTTACATCGTTCCCATCACCAAACAATGGAGAACCCAGTGCAATCTCAACAAGGAGTCAAATCCCTAACAGAAAAGCTAACAGCTGTTGACCCAATAGTAATAGTCAACCAAGGTCGGGCTCACTGCAACATCTTGTGTTGTAGAGTTAATAGTCGTCCAATTTAGTTTTGTAGACAGATAATCAGCCTGTTATGTTAACAGTTTTCTTATTTGATCAGTGTCCTAATGAAGGCTCTGGCGTCCTCCAGGGATTTAAACACCTTCTCGGTGCCGTCATGTGTAACGCGGAGGCGTGCCGGATAAAGCAGACCAAACCGTATTCCTGGTATCTCACAAAGCTGGCGGTGGATGTCACTGAAGGCGGCACGAGCACGGGCCGTTTTCGCGGTATGATCCGGAAAGATAGAGACAACTGTCACCAACCTTCACCCGTTGTTGGGCTCTGGCCCGCCGCAGGATGTCCACACAGTCCGCATGATAATGTAGCCAGGCGATTATGGGGTGGGGGCTCTCGCCGGGTTTGGGCTTCAGCTGTAGGGTGCGATGAGCGCGGTCCAGAAGGGGCTCTTTGTCCAGCTTAAAGGCCTCTTTGAGCAAAGAGGAAACAGCTGCTGGTGTGGAAGAGCTGGTCAAGTCTTCAGGGACACCCACGATCCTTAGATTATTGCGCCGCGACCTAGCCTCGAGATCCTCGCATTTATTTTCCACTCTCCCCAACTCGGCAGATAGGTGCTCCACTTTAGCATGTAGCATAGCGATGTCATCACAGCAGGTGGAGAGTGATATTTCCATTTCCCCCACGGTATTATTCAAGGTGCTCACATCTGACCGGATATTCGTAATACTGACTGTCAATTCCGACTTTACGGTCTGTAGCTCTTCCTTGATAGAGGGCAAGTTTTCGCCCAGGGCCGCCTGGAGCTCAGTTTTGAAAATAGCCGCCATTTCGTGTCGGAGTGAAGAGAGGACGTTCTCCTTGAAATCGGGAGGGACAACGGGCATAACAACTCCCCAGCCGGGGGAGGAGGGATCACTGCGAGACGAGGATTCAGTGTGTGGAGCAGGCTGCTGAAGAGGAGCAGACGAAACGCTCCCTCCTTTGGATTTTGCTGGCATTTTGGACATCAAAAAGTAAAGATTAAAGTGTTGGACATGACTTAGACCAAAAACACTCCACAAAAAAATTGCCTATAACATAATATTAAGGGTTGTTGCAGGAGCCCCGAAAGTTGCATCTTACTCCATCTATTGCTCAGCCGGAAGTTGTAAATCTGATATTTTTAAGATGTTTAGCAGATGTTAATTAATATGGTGATGCTTTCCAGATGAAAATATCTAAAACAGACATTTTGGAAAAGTACGTGTGCTGGGCCCATGCACATGTATGTGTACGTGTAGTACCTCATGTACCCAGTGGTACCACAAATACAGAACCATTGATTTAGAGAAATAGTGATATAAATGAAATACATAATATATAAAAAGACAGATATTCCTTCACACAGGAAATAAGCAGCATTCAGGATGGTCCACCACGTGTTGTCCATCATCCTAAAGTGTGGGCACTATGAATGATATTCCTACAGTTTGTTTGCTGTCTTGTCACAATTCCATAAGTTAACAAATCTTTATCCATTTATAGACAAGAGGCAGCATCTCTGGGTGTTTAGTGTAAGTAAATACAATGAGAAAAAAGGGCAAAGAGCATTGCAGACAGGAAGCAACATACAATAGATGGTAAGAGTACAACAGACTAAACCACACAAACCATCATGAAGCACTTACAGAACACTAGCCAGTGCCTCTTATAATACAAGCCTCTCGAGTGCCTCTTAAAGAGGGAAAAAAAAGACAGGAATGAGTTGACAGAGAGAGGGGAATGTGAGGGATGAGATAAAAGTGAGACGATATTTGAACAGGGAGACATGCAAGGCCATGTTTGTAGCTTGGGACATATGTTGCATGTACATCATGTCCTCATGGGCACAGCAGTGAGGGAAAGTGCTACTTGTGATCTGAATAGGGCCATCAATATTTCAGGCCGTTGGCCGGTGGGTGGAGATCTGAATGATTTATAGTAGCTCTGGAGATATCGGGCTGAAACAATACCCACACTTTGCTTTTTCTCTCCTTCCATTAGTTTTTTTCTTGCTACCACCCAATGCTGTAAAATTCCTTCCTCTGCTCTATCCCTCTTGTCATTTCTCTGTCTTTTGGAGCTTTCAAAGCAATATTTTCTTCATTTTCTGCACTTCTATATCTTTTTCGCTGAGGGAATCTGGGCCTTCACACTGTTCACGCCACTATAACGTGTTGGTCCAAAAATGACTTACCTACAATGCTGATTAGGTTTTATCCAGCAATAATTCCATTATGTAAAACAACAACAACACTCTGTAAAAGTGTGTTGTTACTTAACCTACAAAATGTATGTCAGGGTAAAATCTAAATTAACCAGATTTACTCAAGTCAAATATATTATTTAATACAATTGAATAAACTTCACTGTCTTATGTGTAATCAATAGTCTCTAATATCCGGAGAGAGCTATCCATTACTATTCATCTCAGTGGCAAAGAGACATTATGGTTGTGCGCAAAACCATGCCGTGGTCAATAAACGAGGTGCAGACGGTCCACTCGTTAGTGATGAGTGAAATAAAAAAGTCTCTCAAGAAGTGTCTCAGCTTTTGGCCTCACACGGCTACTAACAGTGTAGGGAAAATAAAAAAAAAAACTTAAAAGTGACTACAGAAGCATCAAGGAAAAGTGGAAGTGGTTTGACCAAATGGACGCCATCTAAACCGGCGAGCAATGGAAGGGAGAGTGCCCTCGACTCGATGTCAAAGAAGCGACACTAGCGACACTCTCTCTTGTGCGCCGAATATAACTCTGATCTATGAAAAAGGCCAATGAGAAGTTGGCAGACAGAATTTGCATGTCCCGCCCCCGGACATCTGGGTATAAAGGCGGGAAAATATGTCTGTTTCATTCAGAAATTTTCTTCGGAGCCGATGGTCGTGTATGCAGCGAGTCACACTGTTCCTTTTACCTCTGAGCGATCTGCTGTTGGATCTACGGCACACTTCAGCGACTTTCTCCTTTTCTGCACGGCAGTGCAGTTTGCCCCTGGGCACTTCGACAGCGCAAACTAAAAGAGTGTTTGTTAAAAGAGTGATTTTCTCTAAAAGAGTATTTTCCTCTAAAAGAGCAATACACAGCGGTGTTGAATGTCCTTTTCAGGACGCGTCTTTATAAAGATGCCTTTTCGCCCCTGTGTAGCTCCTGGATGCGGTAGAGTGCTCTCCGCTTTAAAAGGCCACAGGCAATGTCTTGTTATTGTTGACATTAGATGACATAAAGTGGAAAAGTGCCACTCTCATTATTTTTATGCCCGATATTCTTTCGACATCTCTCACTCACTGTTTAACTGAATATATTTTACTGAAAAAAGAATATCATGAGCAATGACATTGGGTGTTTCTCAATGCTAAAAATGCAGAGAACAGACTTGCATTCATATGAAGACCAGTCATGCCAAGCAACCTTGGAAGAATTAACTTACCAAACAAGGACAGGAGGACGTAGAACGCATCTATTGTGAGTTTTGAGATGTGCTGCAATCTTCCTGTTGCGCAGTTCCCCATCCCAGCATATTTGTAGCCAACGAGAGAATTACTGGCAATGACAGCATTAATATCATCACAGCAGTGAAATTTTGCAGGACTACTGACACATTAAAATAATAGTCTTTTTACACTTGTTCCTAAATATGTTTATTACAATTTTAAATCATGCCCAACAAAACAGCAAATGCTGACGACTTTCACGAGGGAGTACATTGGGAAACTCTTGATGGAAAAACACAATGATAAATGTCCTTCGGCAGCCACCATACTGCCACAATGACTTCTGTGAGTTCTTGCCCACAAGTCACCATCCGATGCATCCTCGATATTCAGCCTGATCAAGAACACATCAGAGTAATTTAATGCATTCTTGGTACTTGTGTTCTTGAGTGTTGGAATTCAAATTTGGTAGTGGTTTATGACATGATTTTTATGTGCTACATTGTACGTATTGCGGCAGTTTTCTGGTGAAAAGAACTCTAGGAGCACTACGGCAACAATTCATTTCTCGTTTGACACAAGTCATAAGTAAAACGGCAGAGTATCATACTTTTCGCCCTGTTCCTCACATAATACTTATGAAATAATGTTTTTTTTTACTATCGCACATTACTTTTTAGGCGGTACATTTCAACGTTTGCATTATAATCAACTACATTTACGAGGTTACTTTTTTGCAATCAAGTTGCACAGTAGCTCAACTGTTTGTTGAACTTGGGGAAGTGTGGTAGGTTTTGTTGAGTGAGGTAGGTTTTGTTGATTTAAAGGGTTAGTTCACCCAAAGATGAAAATTATCCCATAATTTACTCACTGTCAAGCATAGATTTATATAACTTTCTTCTTTCAGCCAAACACAATCTGAGTTATATAAAAAAATATCTTGGCTCTTCCAAGCTTTATAATCGGAATGAATGATACCTTAGATTTTGAAGCCAAAAAAAGCACATCCATCCATCAAAAAAGTAATCCATACGGGTTAATAAAAGCCTTTTGAAGCTTAGCGATGCATTTTTGTAAGAAAAATATCCATATTTATGACTTTATAAACAGTCCTCAGGTCTTTACACTGGCTCCCAGTTACATTTAGGATTGATTTTAAAGTATTATTACTGGTATATAAATCACTCAATGGGCTAGGACCTCAATATATTGCAGATATGCTCACTGAATATAAACCCAACAGATCACTCAGATCATTAGAATCACATCAGCTAGAAATACCAAGGGTTCACTCTAAGCAAGGAGAGTCTGCTTTTAGCTATTATGCCAGCCGCAGCTGGAACCAGGTTCCAGAAGAGATCAGATGTGCTCCTACAGTAGTCACATTCAAATCCAGACTCAAAACACATCTGTTTAGCTGTGCATTTACTGAATGAGCACTGTGCCACTGTGTGTCCGACTGTTTGTACTGTGTTTTATTAGATTTTTTTTTTTTTTTTTTTTTATTCTAAACTGTTTTAATTATTCTTATTTTATTATTCTTGTTTTTTTTTCTTTTTTTTTCTTTTTAATTTCTACTATGTAAAGCACTTTGAATTACCATTGTGTATGAAATGTGCTATATAAATAAACTTGCCTTGCCTTGCCTTGCCTATAATCACTGGCTTCTGGTAATGGCCGCCCGCACGTTCACGAGAGAGTCGAGTTCCGGCGTATGACGTAGGTGTAGTGTACTCCGGTGAGAAGTGACAACGCATAAAGCCAGTGATTAAAAGAAGTCTGAAGGTCTGTGCCAAGTTTGGTGCATGTAGCTTAAAAGCTCTAGGAGGAGTTAGAGTCAGTAGAGTCTCGGAAGAATAATAATAAGTTTAAAAATAGAATATCAGTATTTTGGCTTTCTCAAGCCAACATAATGATGGTTGCAGACATGGAGGTGCAGCTTTATTTTAACCATGCTCAGTCATCGCTAAAAATCTGTTTTAGGTAAAACTGTGTGTAATTTATGTTGTAGAACCAAATATAAAAGTCACTTTAATTATTGTTAACCATACACCATATTTTACTGAAAAATCACCATACTAAAATCCATTTGAAATTTCAGAGGGAACCAATGGCAAAAAAACATTCCGGATTAGCCTACAAATTGACATCATGACTAAACAGCTCTTGAAATTGATTTCATATTTCATAATGTACACTCACCTAAAGGATTATTAAGAACACCATACTAATACTGTGTTTGACCCCCTTTCGCCTTCAGAACTGCCTTAATTCTACGTGGCATTGATTCAACAAGGTGCTGAAAGCATTCTTTAGAAATGTTGGCCCATATTTATAGGATAGCATCTTGCAGTTGATGGAGATTTGTGGGATGCACATCCAGGGCACGAAGCTCCCGTTCCACCACATCCCAAAGATGCTCTATTAGGTTGAGATCTGGTGACTGTGGGGGCCATTTTAGTACAGTGAACTCATTGTCATGTTCAAGAAACCAATTTGAAATGATTCGAGCTTTGTGACATGGTGCATTATCCTGCTGGAAGTAGCCATCAGAGGATGGGTACATGGTGGCCATAAAGGGATGGACATGGTCAGAAACAATGCTCAGGTAGGCCGTGGCATTTAAACGATGCCCAATTGGCACTAAGGGGCCTAAAGTGTGCCAAGAAAACATCCCCCACACCATTACGCCACCACCACCAGCCTGCACAGTGGTAACAAGGCATGATGGATCCATATTCTCATTCTGTTTACGCCAAATTCTGACTCTACCATCTGAATGTCTCAACAGAAATCGAGACTCATCAGACCAGGCAACATTTTTCCAGTCTTCAACTGTCCAATTTTGGTGAGCTCTTGCAAATTGTAGCCTCTTTTTCCTATTTGTAGTGGAGATGAGTGGTACCCGGTGGGGTCTTCTGCTGTTGTAGCCCATCCGCCTCAAGGTTGTGTGTGTTGTGGCTTCACAAATGCTTTGCTGCATACCTCGGTTGTAACGAGTGGTTATTTCAGTCAAAGTTGCTCTTCTATCAGCTTGAATCAGTCGGCCCATTCTCCTCTGACCTCTAGCATCAACAAGGCATTTTTGCCCACAGGACTGCCGCATACTGGATGTTTTTCCCTTTTCACACCATTCTCTGTAAACCCTAGAAATGGTTGTGCGTGAAAATCCCAGTAACTGAGCAGATTGTGAAATACTCAGACCGGCCCGTCTGGCACCAACAACCATGCCATGCTCAAAATTGCTTAAATCACCTTTCTTTCCCATTCTGACATTCAGTTTGGAGTTCAGGAGATTGTCTTGACCAGGACCACACCCCTAAATGCATTGAAGCAACTGCCATGTGATTGGTTGATTAGATAATTGCATTAATGAGAAATTGAACAGGTGTTCCTAATAATCCTTTAGGTGAGTGTATATATATATATTCATATATATATATTATATATATATATATATATATATATATATATATATATATATATATATATATGAATATATATATATATATTTTTTTATATATATACCTGTATATATTTTATTTATTTTTTTATTCAATGGCATGCGCTGAACCGTGTATGTGCGCTGCAGATGCAGGAGAGGGCAAGCAGTTGCATGCCAAAGCGACAGGCCACGTCAGGCTGCACGTACCCTTCCCCAACACCCCATAAAATCATCATAACCTTCTGGTTCCCGACACCCCGAAGGGGGGAACAAGGTAATATATTTTATTAATATTTTCTCATCTGAACTATTTTCTTGCTTTAAGAAAATGCCCCTGGTTTTAATACTATAGTCTCCCCGTAAAGCATACAAACACATCATTATGTATTCATATGAGCTCTGTCTCTGTGCAGATACCTTGACAAAGTAGCATCGGGGGGGAAGAGGCAAGAATTACCGGGAGGCCAAACCTTGTCCCAGAGCAAAATATATCAACACACCAGGGGTTTAATCCAAAACCGCAACGGCAATGCTGTCCCTGCCCGGCTTTCTAAATGGCCAATTCAGAAAGCATTTTAATGGCATAATCTTCCCCTCATCTTGTCAACTTAATGGTGCCTGCCTGTTTACTGTAAGCAAGATGCACTGTATGTGAGGTACAAACTGGCAGCCATGGCCGGCCTGATGGAGATGGATTGACAAGATGTGTCTGCGCACATCACAGATTTGTGCTACAGGCATTGTCACAGACAGCCGAGGGATGGGGGTTCTAATATGTGGTCATATTCATACTCTCTAATGTCACATTTTATCTTTCATAAAGCTCAGCAATATATACATTAGGTTAATTTATTCCTGGCCAAATGATATGGAGCCAGGAAAATGACAAAACAATTTGAATTTGAATTGTGTAAATTTGAATGATAGACTTTTGAATTTGAATAATAAGTGTGATTTTGCCAAACGTTGTATTTTAAATAGGTTTGAATTAGAATTTTTTAAACTCCAATCCTGGACATTTCATATTTAACCAAATTGATTTGTTTTATTTTATCAAACAATTTTAGAAATATGTATGGTTCCTGCGGAACACAGAAGCTTGAACTCTGACCCACTATCTGTAGATCTGAATTTCTGCGGTTTGAATTTTAGATATTGAATTTGGTGTTCTGAATTTCTTCATCTTGAAAACTTGAAGTTGTATTTTTTAAAACTGAATATTTACAGTGTAAGAATTCAGAACCAAAAATTTGCTGTTTGAAAATACATATTTATAAAATTGTGCCATTAAAAAAAACAATAAAATTTGGTTAAATATGAAATGTTCAGGATCGGAGTTTAAAAAAATTCAAATTCAAACCTATTTAAAATACAATGTAATATTTCATTTGGCAAAAATCACACTTATTATTCATATTCAAAAGTCTATAATTCAAATTTACACGATTCAAATTCAAATTGTTTTGTCATAATCCTGGCTCCATAAAATGAGAAATACTGCATTGTTCATTCTAACTGGTTTAAGTGGAGTGGGCTGTATATATACAGTATATGTACACAGATGAGCTAAAACATTATGACAACTCACAAGTGAAGTGAATAATGTTGATCATCTCCTAACAAAGCCACATGTCAAGGTCTGGGCAGATTAGATGTTAAGCAAAAATCAGTTCTTGTAGTCAGTGTACTGAATGGAGGAGAAATGGGCAGGAGTAAAGACATGAGCGACTTTGACAATGGCCAAATTGTTATAGCCCGAAGCCTGGATCAGAGCACCTCTGAAACAGCAAGGCTTGTGGGGTGCTCCAAGTCAGCAGTGGCGAGTACCTACCTACAGTGGTCTGAGGAGGGTCAAACCACAAACCATGTTGGCGCATAAGGCTCGGGAAACAAAGGCTATCCTGTCTGGTCCGAACTGACAGAAGGTCCAATGTGGCACAAGTCACATAAAATTTTGATGGTTATGGGATGAATGTGTCACAACACAGTGCATCACACCCTGCTGAATATGGTGCTGCATAGCCGCAGACCAGACAGCATGCACATTATGACCCCTGCGAGTGTCAGAACTGGACCTTGGAGCAGTGGAAGAAAGTTGCCTGGTACGATGAGTCTCGTTTTCTTTTGCATCATGTGGATGGCCATTCAAATTTTATTTTAAGAAATTTTAATTAATGTAGATATTGGAGTTCTGATTCAAAAGTGTGGTATTTAAAATAATGTTTAATTAAAACCACTTCATTGTTTTTAAAGAGGTCTTAAGATTTTAGAGTGCACTGGCACCTTCATTAGAACTAGTAATAATAGCAAAAAGAGAAAAAATTATTCAAAATAAAAAATTACCTTCAACTTTCAAAATGGCTGAGAGACCTCTCTTTTAATATCTCAAAAAGATATCTAAAAAAATATCTCTTCTGCTGTGATAAACTGATTTAAATGTGAGAAAGATCAGCAGTTTGAAAAAGGGAGGAATCAATTCTCTTTCTAACAGACCATCTGAAAACTGAACAGAGGCAGAAATACTCAAGCATCAGCAAGAGGTGAGCTCCCTGGAGGGAGGATGTTGCAGACTCTAGAAAAGGCCAGATATTGCCATGAAGATTAATATTTCATTGATGAGCCAGTGGTGAAAACACCATTATGCTTGTCTGACTGTATTGGCCTCAACAACCCAGTTCAGTGTTATGTAAAGTTGGGTCTACTTTCAGGTAAACCAAATAATAAAAAGGGAGGGAGGGGGAGCTATTCAGTTGCTAAGGTTTTTTAAATGTGTTATGTGGTTAGGCAAGGTGTTTTTAAGGGGTTCTGGGTGGTTGCTAAGTGTTTTCTTACTGGCCCAAGTCAAATGAGCTCACCCTCAAGTCTCTATTATTTTCTGCAGATATACTCAGATCCCTCTTGTAATTATAAATCAAAGGGATATATTCAGACTGATCACACTGGCAACATTAGTCGATCAGAATGAAAAAGTTATGTCAGTAACAGTGAACTTTAACAAGGATCATTTGTACCGGTCCACATTAAACTGAATGCTTATTATGATCTTGTTTGAAGACTGTCCTGCACTGGACAACTTGGGTTGTGTTTTTTTTTTTTTTTTGCTTCAGCATGTATCTCTTGTTTTTCAAATGTGTTTAATCATGCAACACATTTTTCACTGAGCTGTTAAGTGGCATCATTGACAGAGCTTCTCCATGCTCACCGCATATGTCCAGCAAATAGATAAGTCATTCATTCATTCATTCATTCATCATTAATTACCAATAAATATAAATTTTATCGACTATATGTTGTAGCCATTAAGTTTTTTACCGCTTTCAGTGTTGTGCTTAATATAATTGTTATTTGACAGGTAGAGTTGTAAGTAAGGTAATGGAAGTAAGGATTCTTGTGGGCTAATGATTAGATGTTGCAGATATTTTGCAATGCCCCTGAGGTAAATTGTTCACAGGGTTGTGCCATTTTATATTGTCATCACTGGTTGGTCAAGGGCCCCCTTTCACCCCAGGTCCCAGTGCGGTACATTGTACACTACCTGTATAACAGCACTGATGTGATTTCTTCCTGGTTTCAAGGGGACAGAATGTCTAGGTTACTATTGTAACCTCCATTCCCTGATGAAGGGAACGTGACATTGTGTCGAAGAAGCGACACTAGGGGTCTCTCTTGAGAGCCTCACGCATCTCTGAACTTGAGAAAAGGCCAATGAGAAATTTTCAGACAGAATTTGCATGTCCCACCCCTGGGCATATGGGTATAAAGGGAGGGAAATACGTCTGTCCATTCAGGATTTTGCCTTGAGGAACCGAGTATGAGGTTCGGTTGAGTGGCTCGGTTCAGCGTGTGGCCAGGAGGACACAACGTCTCATTCCCTCCATCAGGGAACGGAGGTTACAATAGTAACCTAGACATTCCCTGTCTGTCTCTCACTTTGACGTTGTTTCTAAGAAGCGACAATAGGGGTCCATATTTAATCTTGCCATGCACTGAACTGTGTACATGCGCTGTTGATGCAGGAGCAGCCAGGCAGTTGCATGCCAAAGTGACAGGCCACGTCAGACTGTACGTACCCTTCCCCAACACCCCATAAAATCGTCATAAACTTCTGGTTCCCGACACCCCGAAGGGGGGAACAAGGCGACGTGCCAAGCATGGGAGCAAGCCATGCCAGACGCGTCTTTTCTCTCTTGCATAGAGTCAAAGTGGCTGGGGCCATCTTATCACACACATCGGGGAAGGTATTCTTTTCCAACTCCTATTCTTTCAGGGAGTTGGAAAAGAATACCCCGCGGACACCACCACCTACCCAAGTGTTTCTGGAGTACCTTTCAGTACTCGTAGTGGGTCTGGTCGGGAATTCCTCCGCTGAATTCGTGGACCAAAGGGCTAGGGAGGAGTCATCCAGGGAGCCGAGTTAGTGGGCTGTCCTGGGATAACAGGGCATGTGATCGCCTCAGTGGAGGGGAAATGTGCTAGGTGCAAGTGGTCAGTTTTTCCGCGTTACCGAGTTCTATCGGCTAGGACCTGAGAAAACACATGATGAGACCGACTCAGCCCTGAGACTGTAACATCTTGTAAAGGTATTGGGTGTTGCCCAGCCCGCTGCTCTGCATATGTCTGCTAGGGAGGTGCCATTGGCCAGTGCCCACGAGGATGCCACACTTCTTGTAGAGTGTGTTCGAAGCCGTAAGGGGGCGGGCAGGGGCTGGGTGTGATAGGCCAATGCTATGGCATCAACGACCCAGTGGGAAAGCCTCTGTTTGGTGACAGCATTCCCTTTCCGCTGTCCACTAAAGCAGACAAAAGAGCTGCTCAGAACATTTAGAGATCTGCATGCGGTCCACAGAAGTATGCAAAGCGCACACTAGACACAGTGACGGAAAAGGCTTGGACTGCATCCTCCCGGGGTAGCTTCGCTTACAGGTTCACTACTTCGTCCCTGAAGGGGGTCATAGGAAACTTGGGCACGTAGCCCGGTCACGGTCTTAGGACGACATGGGTGTCTGCAGGACCAAACTCCAGGCAGGTGTCGCTGACAGAGAACGCTTGCAGGTCTCCAACCCTCTTGACGGAAGCAAGTGCGATCAGGCTCCAAGGGGGGTCTCTGAAGGCCCGAAAGGACCACTGAGAGATCCCAGGAGGGGAACAGGCTTGGCTGGGGAGGATTCAACCTCCAGTGCCTCTAAGGAAACTGATAATCAAGTCATGCTTACCCAAGGATTTGCTGTCCACTGCGTCGTGGTGGCTAAATACACCTTCAAGGTGGAGTGGGACAGCCTCCCCTCCAAACTCTCTTGCAGGGATGAAAGCACTCCCTCCAACCTCTCTTGCATGGATGAAAGCACTCCCTCCAACCTCTCTTGCAGGGATGAAAGCACTGCCCGAACTGCGCATCTCTACGGGTCTTCAGACCGGCAAGAACACCAATTTGCGATAAAGCGCCACTTTGGGGCATAAAGTTGCCTGGTAGAGGGAGCTCTGGTTTGGTTGATCATGTCTACGATGGCAGGTGGTAGGCCAATTAGATCTTCCGCATCCCATCCAGGGGCCAGACGTGGAGTTTCCAGAGGTCTGGAAACGGATGCCAGAGTGTGCACTGTCCCTGAGAAAGAAGGTCCTTCCTCAGGGGAATTCGCCATGGAGGGGCTGTCGCGAAGAACACTAGATCCGAGTGGGCCAGTAGGGGGCCACCAGAATGACTTGTTCCTCGTCCTCCCTGATCTTGCACAGCACCCGTGCAAGAAGGCTCACTGGGGGAAAATGCGTACTTGTGCAGCCCCCAGGGCCAGCTGTGTGCCAGCGTGTCTGTCCTGAGGGAAGCTTCCATTAGGGAGTACCAGAGCGGGCAGTGGGAGGTCTCTTGGGAAGTGAACAGGACTACCTGTGCTTTGCTGAACCGTTCCCAAATCAGCTGGACCGACTCGGGGTGAAGCCTCCACTCCCCGCTGAGCGTACCTTGTCATGACAGCATGTCAGCTGCCATGTTGAGGCTGCCCGGGATGTGAATGGCGTGCAGCGATCTGAGTCGCTGCTGGCTCCAAAGGAGGAGATGGCGAGCGAGTTGTGACATGTGATGGGACATGGCAATTTATGTACCCTACCGTCGCGGTGCTGTCTGAACGGATCAAGACGTGCTTGCCCTGAATTATTTGGAGGAACCTCCGTAGGGCAAGAAATATAGCGAGCAACTCTAGGCAGTTGATGTGAACCATAAAAAGGGTCGGTGTCGAGGCAAGATAGAGACGTGGAAGACCTTCAGGTCTACCGCTGCAAACCAATCTTGATGCCGGATGCAAGTTAAGATGTGTCTTTGCGTGAGCATTTTGGAGTTTGTGCAAGGCCCAGTTGAAAACTCGCAAGTCCAAGATCGGTTGTAAGCCGCCGCCTTTCTTAGGTACAATGAAGTAAGTGCTGTAGAGACCTGTCTTCATCTCGGCTGGAGGGACAGGCTCTATCGTGTCTTTAAGTAGAAGGATCTCCGCATGCAGGGTGTTGGCGTCTTCACCGTGTGTAAAGCGGATGCTGCCGAAAGGGTGGGGGTGTGTCTGTGGGGGGGGGGGGGGGGGGTTTTGGGCGCTGGAGAACTGAATCGTGTGGCCGAGTCGGATGGTCCGGTCTAACTAATGCGACGGGTTGGGAAGTGAAAGCCACAATTTCTCATTGGCCTTTTCTCAAGTTCAGAGAAGCGCGAGGCTCTCAAGAGAGACCCCTAGTGTCACTTCTTCGACACAACGTCGAAGAAGCATCGAGTTTCAATGTGCAAAGTGAAAATGTGAACCCACTAGAATTTATACAAAAATGTCTGATGAGCAATGGAGACTGTCAGTAATTCGGCAGTATAGGGTAGATTTTAGGGTTCATAAACATTCGCAAGCGTCATGTCAAATATGTGATCATATTGGATATCTTATAGTTTTAGGCCTAATTTAATATTAGTCTATAAAAATCAAAAGTGCAAACCTCACCTCATAGAAAATGTGCCCCAAAGTTAATCACTTTTAACTAGTCTTGTACGGAAAAATATTAAAATGGCTTTTTTGCAAACAACAGCTTTTTGTTTTCCACTCTTGCTCCAAAATTGTTCCTTTTCACTGTGTGGTGTGCTGAAATTGAACCTCATTAGAGCTAAATGCCCCTTAAACCTGTGAAAGGACACTCTTCCCCCATCCATCCTCCTGCCCACAAGCTCCCTATGGAGTGAAAACACACAGCCTATAATGTATTTAATAAAAGAGCAAACGGGAACATAAATCACAGGCAGGATTGTATTGAATAGATGACAATGGCGTGCATACTGTATGAGCGTGTGCATGTGTGCCTGTGTTTAGTATTTTATTGAGAAAGCCGATAGGCGGCCTTTCTTTGGTTAATAAGTGCCTCATGTGTAAGAATTGTGATTGGATTTCTCTTTAATGCCCCGCCCCCTGCCCTTCACAATCAAATGGGTGTAATTAAAACAATCACAGTGGGACTGGCTGGGAGAAAGACTTAGGCAATATGATTCAATTCTGAGTTTTTTCTTGCATGCTTTTCCTACGGAGAAGAAGTCATTTATTGCCTATAATGAAGAAGACAGACTAACTGTAGTGACTGCATCTGCTCTTTGTTGGGTGATGCCTTTCTGCAAAGCAAATTCTGATGTGTTATGAATAGTTCACCAAAAATAAAATGTACTAACCCTCATATTTTCCAAACCTGTATGATTTTTATCAAAAGGCAACATTCAAGTACCACAAAAATTTGTCCATACTAGATTTTTATGAGAAACATACAAATAAAAAATATAAAAATGCATGAAAATCTCTCCCTCTGCCACTGTAAAAATGTATATTTATTTATTATATTTAATATAGCATATTCTACTCATTTATGATTGTGTTTAATGCAAAGCATTTCACAACAACAAAAACCCAATGGTGTTCAAGTCCTTAACGTGTCTTGAATGCTTCAAGTTTGAATTTGTGCAAGCATGAATAAGATTAATACGGGTTTGAAACCACAGGATGAGTAAATAATGACAGAATTTGTATTTTGTGTGAACTACCCATTTAAAACAAGTTTACCAAAGCAATTTCTCATTGCCTAAAGAAGCAGTGAATGAAAACTCAGCTCACCTTGCATGCAAAGTGTTACATTTATTATACACTGTAATCTAGCAGTCATGATCATGACTCAATTCAGAATTCTTAGATGCAGTGAGTTTTGAGGGAGGTGTTTATATGCAGATGCAGGATTAAACCTTGTATGATGATGAGGCTGTTTACCACCAACTTCCAGCTGCTTCTTGCTCCTAATGAGAAGTGGCATATGTGAGATGTAATGTAGTTCATAAATCTCCCTCTGTTGCACCAAAGGCACCTTTAGGTAATTTATTTCATTCTCCTTTTTTTGCCCAAGTTTGATGGAAACTTCCCTCCACACACTTTCAAAAAGGGTGCAGTCTGTTTGGATTTAGACAGAAATGTCTAAACTCTGATGAGCTCTCTTGAAGCACCTGAGGTTACTATAGGGAATTAAGTACTTGAGGTGAAGTAAGTCATTTTAATCCATACACTTTTTGTCAAATTCCATGAATATGGATGGGGAAGACACTCTGTTTCTACTTGATAGGTGGGTAACATTAGTTTTACAATGTTTCAAAGAACCAAGATATGCTGTTGTTGTGATATTAGATATAGTAGCAGAAGAGATGTGAGTGTCGCTGTCTGGAGCTTGTGTGCTGGCTCTGAGAAACCATCTCGTCCTCTTTGCATGTTATTTTGGCACTGCGGAGGGCGGGGCCTGGTCGTGATTCCTCACACCCGGCCCCTAATCAGGCTAATTAGCCCTCGAGAGGGATAAGGGCTGACCGAAGATGGCAGTGCGACAGAGAGAGAGATTTACGGACAGCTGTCTGACACCTGTGTGTGTTTGTTTGTCTGTTTGTCATATTTTAATTTTTTAATTAAAATATGATATCGTCAAGCCATATCTCGCCTCCTCCTTTCCCTTGAACTCCCCTTTACAGTTATCTTTGCAACAGCTAATGTTATTTACATTACTTGCTTTTTTTGTTCACTCTACAGAATGTCATGTTATTTATCCGTACAACAAAATTTTTTGATATCCACAACAGCCTATAAACACAAGTTTTCTAGCACAGTGGGATTGCACTGTATTGATAAGAAAATCTAAATAACATATTACCCTGCAGAGATATTACCCTGCCAAGTTAATTTATTCTTTGTTCTTTGTTCTTTTAGAAATGGCAATAAACAACGTTCCTCCATGTATAGTCGAGTATAAGTTACTGTTAAAGTTAATAGCGAGAATGTTATCGAAACATTAGCCAAGTTTTTCCTCTGCTTAGACTTTGGCTAAGATAAGAATTTTTCTTCCACAACTATTGACAGGATTATTGTCACACTTTTCACAGTACTACAAATTTCAGATAATCACCGATCCTCTACCTGGTAGCCCTGGAGAGGCCTACAAGCCACAGTGTCTTGCACCCACTGTGAAATTTGGTGGAGGATCTGTGATAATTTGTTGGTGCTTCAGCAAGGCTGGAATCGGGCAGATTCGTCTTTGTGAAGGATGCATGAATCAAGCCACGTAGGACTTCCGGTGGCGCGCGCTGCAAGATGGCTGCACAGCACTAGGCTCCTGATTAAAACCTCCTAATTTAACGTTTTTTTTTCTCCACGCTGAGGAATATCATATTTTTTCACAACTGTATACATTTTATTTCAAGTATGGCAACTAAGAAATCGAGTTCACCGCAGAAATCGGCAGCGGGATGCAAACGTCTTAAAACGCTCGAGGACGACGTAGCCTCAATTGTTAGCCAAGCAATCGAAGCACAACAGGAGGCCATGCGCGAAATGGTTTCCCGCATGTTGACAGAGGCAATACAATCGGCTCTTAATCCATTCAAAGACTTTATCAATGAAAACAGCGCTGCTCTTCGTGCGATGAAAGAAGAAATGGATTCCTTGAGTAAAAATGTGGCGTCGATTACAGCCAAAGTGGACAATCTTCAGGGCAGTTTACGCAACACTAAAAAAGATGCGACCCTCTGCTTATCTCAGCTTGAACAGATGCAACGAAAATGCAATGACCTCGAAGACCGGTCACGTCGCAACAATGTCCGCCTGGTTAATCTACCAGCTGGAATGGAAGGTGATGATCCGGTCGGTTTTCTACAGAAAATGATACCTAAATGGATCCCCGACCTTTCGGCGCGCTCAAGCTTGATCGAGATCGATAGAGCTCACCGAGTCTATTCGAGTTCCAACTCACCAAAACCACGTTCGTTGATATTCCGGCTCCTCCGCTATCCTGACAGGCAAGCCATCCTTCAAGGAGCCCGGAAAGCAAAACCCACTTTGCCTGGAGGAGCGCGCCTGGAATTCTACGCGGACTACAGTCACGAGACCGCACTAAAGAGGAAGGCTTTTTCGACCGTGAGATCCAAGCTTCACCAGAAAGGCGCAGAAACTTTCCTAATCTACCCAGCTTCGCTGAGAGTCTCCCACAAGGGTCAGAAATATTCGTTTGAATCTCCGGAGAGCGCTGAAAAATATCTCGAGGATCTTGATGTTAACACACCAGTATCTGCTCGTAGATCCTTAAACTTTCCGCCACCGGAGGAAATGGAGTAGGCAGCCTAAAGGTGACAGTTTTTTTTTTTTTTTTTGCTCAATAACCTACACAATACAAGGACCAATTCTCTATTAGTGTATGGTTTTTATTGCACCAAAACGAAATGGTAAAATTTTTGTTTACATATAATTGCATTTTGTCAAACAATTTTCTGTTTTCAAAATTTAATTCTCAAATGGTGCAGGTTGAAGACAGTTAATTGGGAAGGTCGGGTTTAACAATTGGACTTTTGTCTACTCAGAAAAGACGGGGCTTAAGTTACAGTTCGTAGACTTCAGTTAAACTTGGTTGACTTAAAATCTAGTTATGAGAATGGTGTATGTTTGACAGTTCTTCTGACTTTGAAATATTTGTTCTTTAATTTAAATCTCCTCAACTGTTAATTCCATAGGAGGCTAAGAAGGTTAATACTGTTCAGACATTGCCTCGCGACCGCCACAGACGTTTGCTAAAAAGGGAAGGTGGGGGAGGGAGGGGACACTTAGGCGCTTAAAGCACTCGGGACCTTTTTTGTTTTTATTTTTACATATTACAGTGGGAACTTTAATGATACACTCAATAATTTGCTCTAATTATTACATGCTAATTTGTATGCGCCCGGTTACTACAGACTATGGTTAAAATAAACATGCTGTCTATTAACGTCAGGGGATTAAACTCTCCTATTAAACGTACACGGGTGTTAGATCTTTTACACAGGAAAAAGGTTGATATTGCATTTCTGCAGGAAACCCACCTGACCGTCATGGATGCCAAAAGACTACAAAATAGGCATTATATCCCCATAGTATCATCTAGCTGTAAATTTAAGAAGAAGGGAGTGACAATTTTAGTTAAACGTAATTATAACTTTACTATTGAACACACAGGTTCTGATGAGAATGGTAGAATTGCTTATTGTTGTACGTTAATAGAAGGAAAGAAGTTGGCATTTGTGAATATTTATGCTCCGAACTCTTATGATGCCTCCTTCTTCCCAAATGTCTCCAAAACCATATTATCTCTCCAAGGCTATTCAATTATCATTGGATCGGATATGAATGCCGTGCTCGACACAGTTTTGGATCGTTCTAATACTTCAGTTTCAGTAGCACAAGCCCAGTCTTCTACAGCGCTGAGATCGCTCATTAAAGATATAGATGTATGTGATGTTTGGCGACTACATAATCCAACAGCCAAAGAATACACCTATTTCTCCCCAAGTCATAAATCATTCTCAAGAATTGATTATATTTTACTTTCATCATCGTTACTTTCAGGGCTAATCAATATTGAATTTCTACCACAAAGTATTTCTGATCATAACGCGATACTAGCACATCTTCAGATTAATACATCTTGTAAACCATCCCGATGGAGATTTAATACTTTCTTACTGCAAAATGAAGACTTTCTTTCTCAAATGAGAGCAGGACTGATTGAATTTATCAGTATAAACCAGGGCTCTGTTGCTAATCAGGAAATGCTATGGGCCTCCATCAAAGGGTTTTTAAGGAACAATGCTATCTCCTTTTCAGCTAAGCTTAAAAAAAATTATCTTGAACAAATATCCAAATTAGAGAGAAGATGCGGGGAATTAGAAATAGAACTAAGCAATACATTTTCCAATGCTACACAACAAAAATTACATGTAGAAAGGGTTGCACTTAACGATCTGTTGCGAAGAAGAGCAGAGTATTTAATGCACATTACAAAACATAAATATTACATAGATGGAAGCAGACCTAGTAGACTCCTTGCGCTGACTCTTAAAAAACATGAGCGACGTTTTAACATTCAAGCAATCCAGAGTTCAAAAAATGGTCTCACCTCACATCCCACAGACATTAACAAAACGTTCATGTCATTTTTCGAAAAATTATATTCTTCAGAAATGCAACCCAGTACTGATCAGTTAAAAAAATTTTTTGAACAGTTAAACTTAAACATACTTTCAAAGGAGGAAGCGGACAGCCTCGAATCTGAAATCACCATAGAAGAATTACACTACGCATTATTAAGTTCAAACAAAGGAAAGTCCCCAGGAATCGATGGCTTACCAGTTGATTTATATCTGTCGCTGTGGGATCTACTTGGCCATATCTGGTTACGTACTATAAATGAGTCCATATTTAAAGGTCGTTTTCACAGAGATCTCAATACAGCTCTAATCACGGTTATGCCTAAACCCGGCAAAGATCATACGGACTGCTCTAATTATAGGCCCATCTCCCTGATTAACGATGACATTAAAATATATGCTAAAGTTATTGCCAGGCGTCTGCAGTCAGTGATACATAAGTTAATTGACTCAGATCAATCAGGATTTATTACGGGTTGTTTGGCTTCTGACAATGTTCGTCGAGTGTTACATATCATTGCCGAATCCGAGAAATTAGAAACACCTAGTGGCCTCCTGTTTATTGATGCTGAAAAAGCCTTTGATCGGCTAGAATGGTGCTTTCTATGGTATACATTGAAGAAGTTCAATTTCGGTGACCATTTCATTAGAATGATTCAAACTCTATACACTAATCCCATGGCCAGGGTTTCTACTGGTGGACTCATTTCAGATACTTTTAATATTTGCAGAGGCACAAGACAGGGGTGTCCGCTTTCTCCCCTTATTTTCAACTTATCGTTAGAACCCTTAGCACAGTATGTTAGACAATGTAAACTCATTACCCCGATTCAGTTAGGCTCATCTACCCATTCTATCTCTTTGTATGCTGACGATACTCTGCTATTTTTATCTGATCTACAACGCTCACTTCCTAACGCCCTTCAAATTATAGACGAATTTGGCACATTATCGGGGTTTAAAATTAATCATCATAAAACTATTTTAATGCCTCTAAATTCAGATGGTTGTAATTTTTCTATTCCAAATAACATTCAGATTTCAACACAAGTCAAATACTTAGGGATTCAGTTAAGACCTACTTTACCCCTCATTTCCAGAGTCAACTATATGTCAATTTATGGGGAAGTGGAGTCGGACATTCAAAGATGGATGTGTCTGCCTTCATCGCCATCCGCCCGAATGTCAACAATAAAAATGAATATTTTGCCCCGCATTAATTTTATTAGTTCTATGCTTCCTCTCCCCCCACCAGTGAATTACTGGAAAAAGTTGGACTCTTTAATGATAAAATTTATTTGGAATGGAAAGCGTCCCCGCATTAAATGGTCTACACTTCAAAAAATTTAAATAAAAGGTGGAATGGGCTGCCCTAATTTTAAATGGTACCACTGGTCTTTTATCCTGCTCTCAGTTTTGAAGTGGTTTGATTCTAGCTCACAGTCTCCATGGAAACAATTAGAAAAAGAGCGCATTATACCAATTCGTTTGCAAGATTTTTTATTTTCAGGCTTTTCTCACAGGAAATGTTCATTATATTATGGTCCTATAATTTCCTACACTCTTCAAACATTCAAGAAGATTGAAGCTTGTTTTGCATCTAAAACTTTATGGCACACTCATACTCCGATTTGGCACAATCTGAACTTACTTTCTGGCGGTCAACCTTTCGCACAGCCCTCCTGGTCTACAAAAGGTATTCTAACGTTAAACGACATAAAAGGGGAAGATTCAATTCTGGATTTTCGTGAATTAATAGAAAGATTTAATATTTCGCATAACACTTTATTTTTATATTTCAAATTACGTACCGTATTAAAGGCTCATAAGGTACCTTGGGGTATAAATCTTCATACCCACCCGGTGGTGAATTGGTTTTCAAACGCACCAAGCACAGGAATTGTTTCATATTTTTATCTCTGCTTTCAAAATCTTAATACAGAAAATTTTTCTAAAGCTAGAGCTTGGATATTAGATCTGAACGTTTCTAACAGGACAATTGAATGGAATACAGTGTGGGATAATACATTCCACGCATCCACGAACCCGAACCACCAATTCATTCATTTTAAAGTTATTCACAGGGCATATCTAACCACACGCATACGACATGTAATGGGTTTATCACCCCATCCGTATTGTAATTTCTGTGGACTGGGATGTGTGGACACTTTGGTACATATGCTGTGGGACTGTCCAGATGTACAAAAATTCTGGGATGCGGTGCTTGATATCTTGTACAAGGCTTTGAGGATTTGTATCCCCAAAGATCCTGTTGTTTTATTGTTGAATGACAATTCTCAATTTCCTCTATGTGAGAAAGTACGGAAATTCTGGTTAGCTGCCATGACCGCTGCAAAGAAGTTACTTGTTCAACGTTGGAAACCTCCGCATGACCTTTCTATCAAACATTGGCTTCACTCTTTATTGGAGATATTATACATGGAGCTGTCATCGGCACGGACCAATCACGCTAACCCTAGGACTCTCTCGATGTGGAAAAACTGGACATCTACAATCAAGAAGTTTTTGGTTACTTAACCTTCAGCTACTTATGGGTGTTATCATTAATGTTATTTTATTTGTCTTTCTCTATATGTATTTTATTTTATCCCTGGATATTCAGATACTGCTCAATGCTCCGAAGTGCAATGGGGTGGGTGTGGGAGGGGGTGGGGTGGGGTTAGTAGTCGGATAAGTTTTATTTCTTATATTGCAAAATGTTTTGTAACCTTTTTCAAAATAAATAAAAAACACTAAATTACAAAAAAAAAAAAAATGAATCAAGCCACGTACAAGATTATCCTAACTTGCTTCCTTCTGCTATGACAATGTTCCCCAACTCTGAAGATTGTTTTTTCCAGCAGGACAATGCTCCATGCCACACAGCCAGTTCAATCAAGGTGTGGATGGAGGAGCACCAGATCAATACCCTGTCATGGCCAGCCCAATTGCCAGACCTTAACCCCATTAAAAACCTCTAGAATTTAATCAAGAGGAAGATGGTTGGTCACAAGCTATCAAACAAAGCCGAGCTGCTTGAATTTTTGTGCCAGGTGGGGCATAAAGTCACCCAACAGCAATATGAAAGACTGGTGGAGAGCATGACAAGTCGCATGAAAGCTGTTATTGTATATCAGGGTTATTCCACTATATTTAGATTTCTGAACTCTTCTTAAGTTAAAACATTAGTACTGTGTTGTTTAAAAATAAATATGAACTTGTTTTCTTTGCATTATTCGAGGTCTGAAAACTAGGTCTGAAACGATTAATTGACAATTAAAATTAAAATTGTGGTCGAATAGTCGTTTGATCACATTTAACATAACATGAGATCATATGAAACTCAAATGATGATGCACAAGAGCAGCACTGCAGTTTGTGCCTGACTGAGGAGAGGAAGAATTACTCAGCTCACAGTCCAGATGCACTCTAAACTTTCCAAACAGCTTCAGGTGATGTAGATCACAAATTACGAGTGAATTGTAATGCAAAAATACAAAATAAGTAAATAAAAAGCACTCTCGTTGTGGAGTAAGTGGAGCTGGAGCAAAACTTGTGTTGAGTGTCTTTAAAGTAAACACCCCTGCATTACATCTCCATGTATAACTGATGGTCTAGAATTCTGATCTAGAAGTTACTGTTAAAGTTACTAGCGATAATGTAATTGACACATTTGCAAAGTTTTTCCTCAACATTTTTTTTTAAATGGCGCCGTCCTATGATGACATGGTGTTGCTCTATTCACTGTTTTGTGTGGTGATGTCCTGTTTTTGGTTAGATTATTTGGGGGGTATGATGTCGTATAGCAGATTGGAGTTGCTGCATATTCGGGACGATACGATTGAACTGCAGCCCAAACTACTTTTTTACTCAGCAGACTTTGTTATCAAGCACACGGGTACCGTCAGCGGAGATGCTAGTGCTCAATGCGATAGAGCACCACATGTGAGGAAGAGAGGGAGAAGAGCTTGCGCTTTGGTTGGATCAGAAAATGGAAACTTCGCTCCCTGCTGACAAGTATTTTACTATCCAACGTCTGTTCTCTAGTCAATAAACAAGATGAACTGTATCTTCAGTTAAGTAACAGACAGTATTTGGCCGACTGCTAGCTACTATATTTTACCAAGACCTGGATGAATGAGAGTGTACCGGACTCAGCATTACATCAGGCGGGATTCTCTCTGTTCCATGTGGATCGTACTTCAAGCTCACTGAAAGTAAAGGCGGAGGCATGTGTTTCTATGTGAATCAATGATGGTGCACGGACATAAAGGTAATCTCAACAGCATCTACTAACTTGGAGCTAGTTACCATCAAATGCAGAACTTTTTACTTGTCTAGAGATTTCACCTCTATTAATTTGGTTGCAGTATATATTCCAGCTCAAGAGTTGGCTGCACATATCACGCAGATAGAAAATTCACATCCAAACTCGACACAATTGATTCTTTGTGACTGTAATCATGATGCCATGAGAAAGCAGATTAAAGTTGCCACAAGACTTAATAAGACTCTTGATCAATGTTATAGTGTATTTTCAAATGCCTACCATGCTGTATTTTGGGCCTCTCTGGGGAAATCAGGTCATAACATGATTTTTCTCATTCCTATCTATCGCCAGAAATTCTAATTTATTAGACCATTCATTAGAAATGTTAAGAAATCCTGATGCAATAGAGATGTTAATGGACATCTTAGAGATCACTGATTGGTCTGTTTTCAAGGAGTCATGCCACAATCTAGATGAGTATGCAACTGTGGTTACCTCCTATATAAACTTTTCTGAGATGGTGTGTATCCTTTCCAATATTGTTACTATATACAACAACAATAAGCCATGGTTCAACAAAGAGATAAAAAGCCCATGGAGAGATAAGCACAAGGCATTCCTGAGCGGAGTCAAAGAACTGTATAAAATCATTAAGGGTGACTTTGGAAGAGCTGAAATATAGAAGATTATGAAGTCAGGAATCTTTTGTGAAGACTGTTGGATTATACATGCAGAAGAATTGAAACGATATGACTTGAATCTGGAGTTTTCAACCTTTGCAGTCCTGGAATTCTTCACCGTCATAAATCAAATGGGCCAGGCATCCTGATTGGTCAGAAAGGCCCCTCTGCAACCTGATCTAACCCACTCAGTTAAAGCAGACTTCTCTTTTGTAAGGTTACAAGTACCATCAGATTTGCACAACTCTAAGACATTTCATCTTAATCTAGCCTTGCTAGATAATGCTGAAAAACACTTGGAACTGTGGTAACGTTTGTACCTGACAAATTAATGTTTATAGACTAATGGAACTCTTTAAAATGTTTGTAGCGATGTGCAATCATCTATAATTGATAAATATAATCTTTAATTCTGTATGATTTATCTCATTCTACTAAGAATGGTAACTATAAGGTTTAACTTGATAAAATGCAATGATGTGTAAAACCAATATGATTTTGTAACCAGAGATTTTCATGTTTTATTACCTACACGTATAATATCCATAAAAACATGTCATGTTTAGTATGTAAACATTTATTTGTCTATGAAGAAAAATCTGATGACAATGAATATCATGTATCTTTACCATTCTCAAGATAGAAAAGTTCAAGAATAAATATGCACTATTTTTGAGCTGGAAATTTTTAAGAGTCTGAAACAAAGGACCATAACTCAACTGTCGGAAAAGACAGCCCAGTTGACCATGTGACTGAAAATTCACTTCTGTTTGGTGCAGGACACCTTTGGGGGATGCGGCCAATCTCAGTTCAAATAGTTCCAAACAGGAAGAACTCTCGCTCTTGCCCTCTCTTCCTCTTGACTCTGCATTCTGAACAATCTTCCTCCGTGTTTGCTCTTCTGACCACTACACTGCATCTCGCCAGAACCAAACTCATGCCATGTGAGGTTCAAGGAAGCTCGGGTCTCAAAGTCCCGAGGAAACCTCTCACTCTCTGCGGTTCACAAATCCAACGGGAGTCGAGGATCCTCCTGATTCCGCTTCAAAGCCAACTTCATCATTCATACAGAAAATAATTGTCTGATTTTCGATCTTACAGAGTCCAATTCATCAACGGAACGAACTTTCAACCAAGAACCGAGCAACATAAAGAATGCCAGTACATGCAAGTAAAATCTCCAATATTGTGCTCAAAGTGCTGATGAATTGATTACATATTTTAGGTAATCTGATAGCAAATCGATGTAGACTCAAATAAGGATACCTTGTTCTTAAGGCATTGTCGATGGACTCCATAGAGTTCATCTTCACTTTACTGATCAGTTATTTCACATACTGTCACTACTCACCAACCTGTCTCATGTATATATGTGCTAGATTAGATTTATGTTTAGAATAGCAATAAAGTTTGTCTGTATTCAAAGACGATTTGACTGTGGTATATTTTGATATATAATCTCATCCCTGTTACTGAAATATTTTGCTTCAAAGCTGTACCTAAATACATTTGATATTATTTTCAATAAACCATGAGAATAACATCACTCCAATAAGTGAATTAATCATAATTCACTTATTAAAGCTAATTCCTTACAGTAGAAATTGTGAGCTGATACAACTAGACGTTGTATCACGATTTCAATGGTGGAGAATCTATTATCTAGTTAATCTAGTTATTTGCTATTTATCTAATTTATAATGGTTGTTGTACGTGACTAATTCCGTTATACATTTCATTACCTAATAAGGATAGTTTAATTTAGTTCATAGCTCACATATTTCAAGACCGTAAATTCCCTCCAACATTTAGCATGCACGCAAATTACCCTACATATGGTAAAATGCGTGCAAGATACCCATTTTAAATGAGTCCACATCTCTAAATTATATATGTAATACCCCACAAGACAGGAAAGCAGCAGGCCCAGACTTCATATCAGATGCAACCATAAAGTAATGTGTTTACTCCCAACTGGTCGCTAAAAATGTGCAGAGTTCCAGCATGTTTTAAAGCGGCTATCATCATCCCAGTGCCAAAAAAGCTACCATAAATTGCCTAGATGAATACAGACCAGTGGCCTTAACTTCTGTTGTCATGAAAATGTTGAGTGATTGGTACTCAGATATTTAATCTCTTCAGTCTGTCTGGACACCTACCAATTTGCTTTTAAGGCTAACATGTCTGTGGATGATACTGTGGCACTGTGTCTTCATTCCATCTTGCAACATCTAGAAGCTCCGGGCTCCTATGCTCTATGTTTCTATTCTATGTTCACTAATGACTGTATTTCACACTGTGAGTCTGTTAAAAGTTTCAAGTTTGCAGATGACACAACATTGATCAGTCTTATAACAGATAATAATGAAGCAGATTACAGGAGGGAGGTGTCTACACTGATTGAATGGTGTGTTGTGCCCATAATCCCAAATTGAATGTCTTAAAATCAAAGGAAATTATATTTGATTTCTGGCGGCAACAATATGCTGTTCTGCCATTAACCATCAATGGCCAGGGCATTGAAAATGTACAAAGCTTTAAGTTCCTAGAAATTAATATCTCTGCATCTCTGAAATGGGACGATAACCAAACAGGCATTATCATAAAAGCCCAAAGATTTTTCTTTTTAAGACAGCTAAAAAGGTTTGGTGTTTCAAAATATGGTATGTCCAATATTTATAGAGCAGTGATCGAAAGCGTATTAACTTTCTATATCACAGTGTGGCTTGTCAACTCCACAGCTCAGCAGAGAAGGCAGATCAGTGGCATAGTACGATCTGCCTAAAAAAAAATTGGTCATGATCTTCCTGCCATTTCTTATATTTATGTGTCACATATGCAAAGTAAAGGAATGAAAATCTTGAAAGATCCCACACATCCTGCTAAGTGAATGTTAACACCTCTACGTTTCCACACGCTTCCTAAATAGTACTTACTGTAGAATTGTTCATGTTCTTAATTCCTCCAGGACTCACACATCTGTACTTTACAATGATGGGCTGTTTTCTTATGTTGTACCAAGTGGTGCATGATGTTGATTTGCCATTGCACTTATGATGATATTCTCTTTTTTTTCTCTCTCTCTTTATTGTGTTGCTCACCAGGAAAAATTCCAGACAACTATGTTGTTTGGCAATAAAGTGATTCATAAGTATTTTGCGTCCACAACTATTGACAGGGTTATTGTCACATATTTACAGTACTACAAAATTCAGATAATCACTGATCCTCCACCTGGTCATCTAATGGTTAAATGGAGACCTGGAGTGGCCTACAAGCCACAATGTCTTGCACCCACTGTAAGGCTTCAACTAACGGTTATTTTTATAAATCGAATAATCTAATGATTATTAGAATGATTATTCGACTATGAGGGCGATTATTGCAACGATTAATCTTTAGCTCTTAACTGACTATTCAGCTTGTGTCCAACTTAAAAGGTTGTATTAAACGTGCTTACTAACAATAAAGGACAAAATCATCTTTTAAAAACACCTCTAAATGACAAACATTGAATTAAAGGGGAAAAACTACTCTGATTTTTATTGTTTAATTAAAAAATTCACTGCAAAAAATCATATTGTTATCAAGTCTTGTTGTCCATTTAACATTGTCTAAAAATCCTTAAAACAAGGTACATTTACTTGAGAAGCAACATATAAGATTTTTAGGCTTGAAGAGAATGTGTCTTAAATATAAGTGTATTTGGATGTGTATTCTTTCACTTGTTCATACTTCTGCCAGTGAAGTAAAGAAAAAATATACTCATATTCAACATAAATGCTCTAAAAGCAAGTCTAAATATCTTATATGTTGCTTCTCAAGTAAATGTATCTTGTTTTAAGGATTTTTTTATATTAATTTAACCTGGTTAGGTTAAAATATTTAAATATTAAAATTAATTAAATATTATATTCAAAATTCTTCAATAACAATTCTTCTGCAGTATAGCTGCTAAAGTAAATTTACATTAGGAGTTTTAGATATTTACATTTGAAAACAAACCAAAAAAATGTTTTTTGCATTGTATAATGGGCTAAGACTACATCCTCTCACCTGTTTGTTCACTTGATTTCGATCCATCTTTAACTCACAAAAAACAAACTTTCTTCTTTATAGAGCTGCGTATCACCGATATTCTTCACCATAAGATACAAACTGTGACACATATTATAATTCACTATGTTGCGAGCAATCACTATAAACAAAATCTAGCTGCAGCAAGCATGCGGCAGTGATGAATGTCACACGAGACAGTGTATCAGCCGGGAGAAGTTTGAAACATGACTTATTTAACCCTCTGGGGTCTGAGGGTGTTTTGGGCCCTGGAGAAGTTTTGACATGCCTTGACATTTGTGCTTTTTTCAGTTGCTTAAAAACATATTAATGGCTAAAGTCTGATAACACTGTATTCAGCACAAACTGGGCTAAAACAACATGTGTGTACATGTTTGTATTTTTGAGAAAATAACATTTATGCATGGTTTTTGAAAAAACAAAATTTTTAAGTCATTGAAATAAGGCCATATAACACATACTAAACATTTGTCCACATGCCCTTTGATAACTATATCTTGTAGCCTAGTCTTTTTGCTATTCAAAATTATGTGAAAACCAACCTGATCACTCATTCATACAAAACAATATACTAATTTAAATTTAGTAAGACACTTTTAGTGTTAGAAAGGTCATATGCGAGGAGGCGTGAATGATCATGAATACTGATTGTAATTCACACCTGAGGAGACAAAGACCCCCTCCTCTGGGCCTGCCACTTAGGAATTTGACAGAAAGACTTAATGATCAAAATCATTAAAATATTTATATTGTGAACTCTTTTTACAATTTAAAAGAACAGTTTTCTATTTGAATATATTGTAAAATGCAATTTGTGATCAAAGCTGAATTTTCATCATCATTATTGCAGTCTTCAGTGTCACATGATCCTTCAGAAATCATTATAATATGCTGATTTTCTAATATGGGCATATTTACATCACATTCGACACATTTACACCTGAACAGATATTTGCAAGCACAAGCTTCATTGATGACAATGAGGCAGCATAAACACTAGTTAAAATATGATCTAAACATTCATATTATTTTTACATCATATTACATATCATATTTATATCATACAGCATACAATTTAAATGCCTGCTTTAGCTGAAACAGCATTTAAATGTAACTAAAACTTGCTTATTAAGGGTCATATTTAAAATTTCAATACTCTGAATCCTGGCTGGCAAGTCTGGAAACAGTTCCACTAGTAAAATATGTACATGTTTATATAAAATAGCATGTCAACGAATATGTAAGTAAAACTAAATGACTTACTCATCTGAAATTGTATCCTCAGCTGGATCAAGTCTCTGCTTCACAAAGTCTGGAATCGGGCAGATTCGTCTTTGTGAAGGACACATTAATCAAGCCACGTACAAGGTTATCCTGGAAGGAAACTTTCTCCCTTCTGCTCTGACAATGTTCCCCAACTCTGAGGATCTGAGGAAACACCCCTACATCTTAAATGCAGTTATTTTTAATATGTTATAGCTTTATTCAAATTAAAATAATATGGAAGCAGATCATGTAAATAACTACAAACTCAGAAACTGGCATTTTTCTGTGTAGTCAACGCCTCTTCTATGAGTTGCACGAATGTCCCGATCTAAAGAAAAAGAAGAAAAAATTGTTTGGGTGAAGTTGAATATAGGCTTGGGCGGTATCCAAATTTTGATACCGTCAAACCTCCTCCCTATTTTACCTCGGTATACGGTATTACCGTGAATAATTAAAAATTATGACGTAAGGCTCAGACAGTGTCACCAAACTGTTGGCTTGTGCCTAAACCGTTCTGAAATTGAATACCAAACACTAATACTGAAACAATAACAAAATAACATGCACAACAATATTAACAACTTTTATTAGCAACAAATAGCAGTTTATAAAAAAAGTGCAAATACAACAGTCAAACAGAATTAAATTAACATAAACATCCAGAACAGTTTTCGCGCATAGACGCGCACACAAATCAATTAAATTAAATCACACCGCCTGAACGACTTTTAATAACAAAGAGCAGCTTATAAAAAAAGTGCAAATAGACCCACAACAGTCAACCAGAGTTGAATTAACATAAACATCCATATTATAAAAATTATTGCAAAGCAATAGGCCTAAATAAAAACTTATTATTTCCAGTCTTCTTTCCAATATTGTTTTTAACGAAAACCAAATAAAAATACCTGAATCAATTACATAAATAAAAATAAACACAGTACGAATAGGAACGAATGGCAAGTGGCATCAAATAGTCAAGATTTTTCACTAGAAAAACCAGCATGTTTACTTTGTCCGGCTTTAACAGGGCACGTTGTGGACCGACAACTTTACCTGCGGTGCTTAAAACTCGCTCCGATGGTGTGCTTGTGCCACAGACGCACAGGTACTTTCGTGCCACTCGCGACATCTGGGGAAAACGCCCGGCAGCATTTTTCCACCAGAGAAGTGGGTCCTCGTCTCCGTGATTCGGGAGGCGTTGAAACTGTTGCACTGAGTGAACTCGGGTCCATCCTCGCAGCAGTGAGTGGATAGTGGTTTCGTATATGCGACCTTAGGTTCGAGGTATTTCCATCTCTCGCGGTCACCATTTTGTTACACAATTTGCAAATTGCCTCGTCCGTATTTACCGCCTCTCCCTTCTCGTTCGGACGAAACCCGAAATACTGCCAAACTGCAGAAGTTGTGTTCTTTTTCGAGACCAGGTCACTCGGTGCGCGACTCTCCATCTTTCCCCCTCTCTCTCTTTCTCCTCCACGCTGTCAGGTGATGACAACCACGCATACGCATTTTTAGGCATTAAATAAATTATATTTAATATTTAATCCTTGTCTCCTATATAAGTGCATTGCATTTTTTTATGACGGTATTGAAACTGATACCGTTGCTATTTTTAGATCCCGCGGTATACCATATTACCGTATTACCGCCCAAGCCTAGTTGAATATAATACTAAAAATACAAATATTTTAAAATTCCTTTAAAAAAAGATGCATTCACATGAGAAGCAGCATATAAGATATTTAGACTTGCTTTTAGAGAACAGATCTTGAATATAAGTATATTTTGTCTTTACTGCAATCGCAGAAGTATAACCAAGTGAAAAAATATACTTATATACAACATACACTTATATTTAAGATACATTCTCTTAAAGCAAGTCCAAATATCTTATGTTGTTTCAAGTAAATGTATCTTGTTTTAAGGCTTTTTAGACAATTTTAAATGGAAAACTAAGACAAAAACACTTGATAACAATAGGATTTTTTACAGTGAATTTCTTTACTGAATTAAACTTAAAAGTATTTTTCCCCTTTAATTCAGTGAATATCATTTAGAGGTATTTTTAAAAGATAATTTTGTCCTCTTTGTTAGCAAGCAAGTTTAATACAACATTTTAAGTTGGACACAAGCTAAATAATCGGTTAAGAGCTAATGATTAATCATTGCAATAATCACAGAATAATCATTCTAATAATTGTTAGATTAATCAATAATCAAAATAATCATTAGTTGCAGCCCTACAGAAAACAGCATTTTTGTTATTTTGACAAAATGTCATTTTCTGCAAATAAATGGTCTAAATTACAATAGTTTTTTGGGGAAATTGGGAGAAATGTTGTCAGTAGTTTATAGAGTAAAACAAATGTTAATTTAACTCAAACACATACCTATAAATGGTAAATGCAGAGAAACTGATTAATTTGCAGTAATCACACACACACACAGACACACACACACACACACACACACACACACACACACACACACACACACACTCACTAGGGATGAGCATTCACCAATTATTTGGTATTTGAATATTTAATCTCATATAAAAATAAAGATATGAATATTCTATTATTTAAATGAAGGTAATTAATGAGAAAGAGACACTGTAAAATTATTTTAGTCAAAAAGGTTGCGTCACCATTTAAAAAAAAAATAGTTATCATGTTTATATTGTATCTCAGGTCATGTTTTTGTTGAGAAAAACAAGCATATCCACGTTCTCAGTAAACTATACTCATTAATACACACTAGTTTAAATGATGGAATGTCCCTTACCTCAGCTTGTAAAGTCTTTCTCGGATGCCATGTTTGTTGTTTACAGAAGCGTCATTGCTACAGGGATGCTGCTTTCTGACGAGATGCACATATACAAGAGTAAAGCATATGCCGCTTATCTAGTACATTTAAACAGGAACCCAGCTTTCTCACAGTAAGACACATTCTCACAACAACCCGCTTTTTGGTGTCCATCTGAACATACTGAGTGACAGAACCGTTTGCTCAACAAATGTGATCAACTTGTGTCCACACTCAACAGCGCCACCCAGTGCATTTTGTTATAACTGCCAGTTTTAGTTTGTGTTTTCAGGATTTAACATGAATCTCACTGTATATATGACCAGGCAGAGCAAAATTTTGAGAAATAGTATTTAATATTTAAAATAGTATTTTTACTATTCTAATAATTATTGCAGAACAACTTTTTGACTACTTTTTCACATCCCTAACACACACACACACACACGCACGCACACACACACACAACAACAACTGTTAAATACAGGGGAGATACAATGCAATTCTTCATACACATAATTAAACATTTTAAGCTATGTCAAAAGACGTTAAAATGAAGCTTATATTAACTTGAATGGGATTGCCAATATAAATGTAATATTATAACACTGTACAGTCTGACACCATTTTTATCATAGATATAGCTGCTTTAGCTCAAATCATGATAAAAAACACATATATTTAGGCTGGTCCAGCTAATGCACTGACAGATCCATATTGCATACTTATTGCATATTTCCATATTGCAACCCTGTACTAGCCAAGCAGACCCTGATAAAAACACCAGCTTAACCAGCATGCAATTCCCATGCTGGGCTGGTTTCTGTAGTGCTGGTTAGTGCTGATTTGGTGCTGGTCTAGCTAGTGGACCAGCATAGCCATGCTTTACACTAGCAAAAACTAGCTGTTGACACTGGTTTACCAGCATGGTCTTTCTGATGAAGCTAGTTTAAAATCTTGGTGAGGACACAAACTCACCAGCATGCAATACTGGATGACCAGAAGCCAAAACACAAAATAAGCTGGTGACCAGGGTAGGGTTGCACCAGCTATGCGTAAGGTCTCACTTAAGTTGAGACGTAAAGTTCACGCTAAGGGCTTAGAAACTACTAGTTAGTTTGTAACTAAATCAGTGCTTAATTTGGTTGCACCACCTGTTCTTAAGGCAAGACTTAACTAGTAGGTCGTAAGTTCTCAGTAAAGTAATGCATATAGTCACATAATATTATGTTTACCTGAATTTATTTAATAAGCAGCCTTGATATTTGACACAGGAGTGTTAAACAGCCATAAATTTCATGAATTTTGATCTTGTTCAAATCTTGTTTGCTTGCAACTGTCAGTTGTAATAAATGATATCCCCATTAAAATACGATATGGAATAAAACAAGATTTAATTGATGATATATTTAGCTTATGTAAATAACAATATTAAATAACAAATATTTGTCAAATGTACAAGTGTTAATGATATTACTAGGGCTGTCGATTTAACGCGTTAATTCAGTGCGATTAATTTGACAAAAAATATTGCGTTAAAAAAATTAATGCAATTAATAGCACCATAATAGGAAGATTCCTGAGAAAGCTTGTAGTACCACCTGTTTACTCTGGAGGGCAGAAAGTAAAATTTCAGCTGTATGAGCAATGCGCAGTTTATACAGTGAAGAAAACTCTTCAGTAGGCAGACCAACGCAAATATGCGTTATATTCTTGCACTCAAAACACTTGAAGGAGCGCAAATGTGATCTAAGGGATCTCAAGATGTGTTTAAAGATTGAGTATTAAACTATATTTAACTTGAAACAGTGAACTAAACATTATATGTTTATGATGCAACGCACCCGAGACGCTACACAAGCATGTCTGACTCAGGTGTAAACAAGCACTCATAATAAATCTCCAACTGATTGACAAATTCACTTGTGAAATGGATTGCTGTGAACTGTGTGCCATTGATTGACTTATGGTCAATAATATGGTAGTAAACAATACATTGTATTCTATTTTTGTATTGTCTTATCAATGATTAACTCCTCTGCAAAATGTAATACATTTTAATGATCTGAATAAATATTTAATGATCTGAATATATATATATCTGAATATATATATATCTGAATATATATATATATATATATATATATATATATATATATATATATATCATTTGTAAATATTTAAAGATAACTATGTATCATTATATATTGATATAATAATATATAATATTTATATATTGAATTATTGTTATATGAGGGGCTTTCTCAGCAAATATTTGTATATGCGTTTAATGGTGATTAATTAATCGGGACACCATGTAATTCATTCGATTAAAAATTGTAATCGATTGACAGCCCTAGTTATTACATGTCTCACATGTGGCATTTCTACACAGCAATGCTCGTCTTTTCAGCAGGAGATGTTTCAGAAATTAATGGGAATGCTAACAGCTGGCTTTCTCCAGATATTTTACAGCTCCTTGCATTAAAGGAATTACATATAATTGATTATATCATCAGCTGCAAATGGAGGTTGCTATTTTTACCTCTCAAACTTTGTGTGAAAAGTGTATTTTACAAACTACGTTCTACATAACTACTCCCAGCGTCTCACAGGAGCACTATCACACAATGGCCATGCGGCACACAGAATAAAGTGGGACATCAGAAAAAGGGAAAAATGTTTATATATATATATATATATATATATAGAGAGAGAGAGAGAGAGAGAGAGAGAGAGAGTAAAAGAGATACACTGCCCACATTAGCTATGTTAGTGTTGTATCTAGCTTCTATCCTCTCAGTCTTCACACTGTGCCACAGTCTCAGAAAACACAATTAATCAGCAGGGGGTTTAATTATGGGTGACAACACCGGCAATAAATATCTTACTCCTGTTATGTTTGTTTTGACTAGAAATCATCCTATTTCTCTCACGGGAAGAGCGGGTGTGTTCCACGGGGTTGTGCATGTCTGTATGTGTGTGTTGTTTTTGTAGTGCTTCGAAAGGATGCAGTTCACATGAAAGATCTCCTACAGCACACACCTGCAAGATCCGTTCACACACACACAAAAAAGCATTAAAGCAGCAGTGCCACAGATCTGGTAGTTTCAGAGTCTGGTGTAAATATGTTTAAGTTTAAAGAAAAACAAAATTTGTCATCATTTACTCACCGTCATGTTGTTCTAAATCCACATTAGCCTACTTTCTTTCATATGTGGAACACAAAAGGAGACATTTGGAGAAATTTACTATTTGCTCTTTTCCATGCAATTACTATGAATGGGGACTGGAGCGTTCAAGCTTTAAAATGGACTCATAGCATCTTAAAGCATCATTTGAATTGTCCATACGACTAGTATGCTATATCTGAAGTGTTGTGCTAGCTTATTGTGACAACAATTTAAGTTGTTATTGATATCTCTAGCACTGAGTCAGAAAAGTCCAATTCATGAATAACTAATTTACACTGGTTTCATCTGATCCAGTTGAAAAGAACAACAAAACAAAGGAAATGCGCCAAGGAAAGCTATTTCTGTGGATAACAACTTAAAGGGGTCATGACATACTTTTTTTTTCATTATATATCATTTTATTAACTTCCCTGATGTCTACTTATAATGTTAGTATAGTTTTTGCACCAAAACTATAATTTAGTCATATATAATAATTTTCCACCCTGTCTCTGGCCCTCTGTATAAAATGACCCTTTAAGACTTCAAAGTAAACGCCTACTGTTCTGATAAGCTAACATCATGCTGCTCTCTCAATACAGCTATATTTGAAATGCAATCCAAAGAAAATAAACAAACTCCACACTACATTTCAGGGTTAACAGGTAACATACACCCTACACATTTATCTGAATAAATTTAACTGTACATTCAAGCAGAACCTTCAAAAACAGTTCTTTTGCAAAGCTTGAATCGTATTGTGACTGTAACACAATCCATAATGTAGGTGCTTAAACCAGCTTCAACAAGCCAAAGCAGAGACGCTGGTCTTCACATCTCACATCTTCCGTGTTTGTTTACACACAGCCAATGGCAGCAGCAGAATGAGACATGTTTTTAAAAGCTGTGCTTGTACGCTCTTAAAATGTGGTGCACATCGCTAGTCTTGTGCTGAAAGCCATCAATATGATCAAAGACGTCCAGGTTTATAAAAGCACAGTTACAATTAAAATAGCACAGATGGGTGCAAAATGGTCCAGGGCACCTTCAAAACAGAACAGAAGCATGAAAGTGCAGCTGAATGAAACATAACGGGGTCTCCATTTTAATCAAATCAAATCAAATCAAATCACTTTATTGTCACACTACTGTGTACACGAGTGCAACAGTAGGTGAAATTCTTGTGTGCAGTTCCGAGCAACATTGCAGTCATGACAGTGACGAGACATAAACCACTTTACAATAAACAACATATTTACACAAAACAATTTACATAACAAATGTACACATACTTACACAACAATTTACATAACAAATGTACACAATACACACAATGTAGAATACACATACACTAGATAAGGGTATAAATATATATAAACACTAATCGAATTGGGAGAATATATTGACAGAGTGATGATTAATAAAGTGCAGTGCTGATTGTTGATCGTGAGAGATCATGTGTTCAAAAGTCTTATTGCTTGTGGGAAGAAGCTGTCATGTAGTCGGGTGGTGCGGGTCCTGATGCTGCGATACCGCCTGCCTGATGGAAGCAGTGAAAGCAGCCCATGACTCGGGTGACTGGAGTCTCTGATGATCCTCCGAGCTTTATTCACACACCGTCTGTTATATATATCCTGGAGGGAGGGAAGCTCACCTCCGATGATGTTTCTGGCAGTTCGCACCACCCTTTGCAGGTCTTTGCGGTTGTGGGCGGTGCTATTGCCGTACCAGTAGGTGATGCAGCCAGTCAGGATGCTCTCTACAGTACTGGTGTAGAACCGTGTGAGGATGTGGTGGTTCATTCCGAACTTCCTCAGCCATCTCAGGAAGAAGAGGCGCTGGTGAGCCTTCTTCACAACGGCCTCAGTGTGGACGGACCATGTGAGTTCCTCAGTGATGTGGACACCGAGGAACTTGAAGCTGCTGACTCTCTCCACCGGTGCTCCATTAATGGTGATGGGGCTGTGCTCTCTGTCTTTCTTCCTGAAGTCCACCACAAGCTCCTTGGTTTTACTGACGTTGAGGAAGAGGTTGTGCTCCTGACACCAGCGTGTCAGAGTGTGCACCTCCTCTCTGTAGGCCGTTTCATCATTGTCAGTGATCAGACCTACCACCGTCGTATCGTCAGCAAACTTAATGATGGCATTGGAGCTATGTGTTGCCACACAGTCATGTGTGTAAAGGGAATACAGGAGTGGGCTGAGAACACAGCCCTGCGGGGCTCCAGTGTTGAGGGTCAGTGATGAGGAGATGTTGCTGCCCATTCTAACCACCTGACGTCTGCCTGACAGGAAATCCAGGATCCAGCTGCACAGCGAGCTGTTTAAGCCCAGAGCCCGGAGTTTCACATCAAGCTTGGTGGGCACTATGGTGTTGAATGCTGAGCTGTAGTCTACAAACAGCATTCTCACATATGTGTTCCTTTTTTCCAGGTGGGAAAGAGCAGTGTGTATTGTAGATGCAATGGCGTCATCAGTGGAGCGGTTGTTACGGTAGGCAAACTGCAATGGGTCCAAAGAGGTGGGCAGAACAGAGCAGATGTGATCTCTGATCAACCTCTCAAAGCATTTGCTGATGATGGGGGTGAGCGCAACAGGACGCCAGTCATTTAAGCAAGTGATTTTTGATTGCTTCGGTACAGGCACAATGGTTGATGTTTTGAAGCATGTGGGGACTACAGACAGGGATAGGGACAAGTTGAAAATGTCCGTAAAAACACCAGCCAGTTGGTTCGCGCATGCTCTGATGACGCGGCCCAGAATGCCGTCTGGACCCGCGGCTTTACGGATGTTCACCCGTCGAAAGGATCGGGTTACATCCGCAACAGAGACGGAGAGTGAACCAGCCTCTGTAGTATCGGCCGCGAGTGCTCTCTCTGTGAGGGCGGTGTTGTTGTCCTCGAAACGAGCATAAAATGTATTAAGTTCGTCCGGGAGAGAGGCAACGGTGTTCATGGCGGAGTTTTTATTCCGTTTATAGTCCGTGATGGTGTTAATTCCCTGCCACATACTTCTGGAGTCAGTGGTGTTAAACTGTTCTTCAATTTTGTGCCTGTACTGGCGTTTGGCTGCACGGATGGAGTTACGGAGGGCATAACTGGCTTGTTTACGCTCCTCCGCGTTCCCGGAATTAAAAGCGGTGGTCCGCGCAGTAAGTGCCGCGCGAACATCGCCGTTAACCCAGGGTTTCTGGTTGGGGTAGATCCGTATATTTTTTGTCGGAACAACGTCCTCTACGCACTTTCTGATGAAACACGTTACGCTATCAGCGTAAACCTCGATGTCGTCATCGGAGGCAGACCGGAACATCTCCCAGTCCGCGTGATCAAAACAGTCCTGTAGCGCAGAGTCTGATTGGTCCGACCAGCACTGGATCATTCTAATGGTGGGTGATTCCCGTTTCAGTTTCTGCCTGTAAGCGGGCAGAAGCAGAACGGAAGAGTGGTCAGATTTGCCAAATGGTGGGCGGGGGAGGGATTTGTAGCCATCCCGGAAAGGAGAATAGCAATGATCCAAAACCCGGTCCCCTCGTGTGTTAAAGCTGATGTGTTGGTGGTATTTTGGTGCTATTGTTTTGAAGTTGGCTTTGTTGAAGTCCCCGGCAACAATGAACGCGGCCTCAGGGTGCACGGTTTCCTGCTGACTTATACTGCCATACAGTTCCCTAAGTGCCCGGTCTGTGTCGGCTTGTGGGGGGATGTACACAGCAGTGATAATCACCACTGTGAATTCCCTCGGTAGCCAGAATGGTCGACACAGAAGCATGAGAAATTCCAGATCAGGAGAGCAGAAAGACCTGATAAAATGTATATTCCTCTGATCACACCATGATTTGTTGATCATAAAACATACACCTCCACCTCTGCTTTTACCTGAGAGGTCTTTCGCTCTGTCCGCTCGGTGCACGGAGAACCCCGTGGGTTCGATGGCCGAGTCTGGAATCTCCGCGGACATCCAGGTTTCCGTAAGACAGATAACACAGCATTCTCTCGTCTCTCGTTGGAAAGAGATCCGCGCTCTCAGCTCGCAGAGCTTGTTGTCCAGAGACTGAACATTTGCCAGTAGTATACTGGGTAGCGGGGGGCGATTTGCGCGACGTCTTAATCTGATGAGAACGCCGGCTCTTTTTCCCCTTTTCCGTCTGCGTTTCCGCGGCCGGGCAGCCCAAACAAAGGGATCCGCTGGCGTGTTTGTAAACCGCGGGTCGGCATTGAGGAATGTGAAGTCGGTTTTCGGTGTGTGATTGCCGAACCAATGTCCAAAAGCGTTTGTCTGTCGTACACAATAAGGCAGACAACATCCAAGACAAAAAAACACAGAACTGTAAACAAAACAAACAATAAACTGCAGTGTTTTGACGGAGCTCGCGACGCAGCAGCCATACTCGGCGCCATCTTGAGACCTTTTAGAGTTATAACTTGAAATTGCATCTTTTAAAAGTGGTGAGAGATGTATGATAATGGTCAAAGCTGTTTGTCTAGTGCACATTTATAATAAATGTGCACTAGAGGTAATGGCAATATATAATAAATACCTGCTTTAGCTGAAACAGCATTTAAATGCAACTAAAATTTGCCTGTTAGGACATATTTCAAATATCAATACTCTGAATCCTGGCTGGCAAGTCTGGAAACAGTCCCACTAGTAAAATATGTACATGTTTATATAAAATAGCATGTTAACTAATGAAAACTTCTAGGTTACTATTGTAACCTCTGTTCCCTGATGGAGGGAACGAGACATTGTGTCAAAGAAGCAACAATAGGGGTCCAATTTTAATCACGCCATGCGCTGAACCATGTACGTGCGCTGCTGGCACAGGTGCGGGCAGGCAGTTGTGTGCCAAAACGACAGGCCATGTCAGACTGCACGTACCCTTCCCCAACTCCCCATAAGATCGTCATAATTACAGATCGACATGCCAAGCATGGGAGCAAGCCGCATCAGCCGCGCCTTTTCTCTCTCTATGTTTCTCGCATAGAGTTAAAGCGGCTGGGGCCATCTTAACGCTATCACACGCATCGGGGAAGGCGTTCTTTCCAAATTCCTATTCTTTCAGAGGGGAAAGACCGCAGGGGAGCTTCCGTTCAGGAGTACCAGAGCGGGCAGTGGAAGGTCTCTTAGGAGGCGAATAGGTCTACCTGTGCCTTGCCGAACTGTTCCCAAATCAGCTGGACTGACTGGGGGTGGAGCCTCCAGTTCCTATTCTTTCAGGGGGGAAAGACTGCAGAGGAGCTTCCGTTCGGGAGTACCACAGCGGGCAGTGGAAGGTCTCTTGGGAGGCGAATAGGTCTACCTGTGCCTTGCCGAACTGTTCCCAAATCAGTTGGACTGACTGGGGGTGGAGCCTCCATTCTCCACTGGGCGTACCCTGTCGCGAGAGCGCATCCACTGCCACGTTGAGGCTGCTTGGGATGTGAGTGTCACGCAGTGACTTGAGAGATGGTGGGCGAGTTGTGACATATGACGAGAGCGCACGTCGCCTTGGCGATTTATGTATGCTACCATCACAGTGCTGTCAGCGCGCCCATTGCACACGGCGCCCCAACCCTGTTAAGAGGAATCTGTGGTAACTACGATGCATAAAAAAGAGTTCTGTCCAAGGATTGAAAGTCTGACGGCAGGAGGGGGTTATTTTCACATGGTATGTGCCGCGGTGCCATGATCATCTCGGGACTCGAGTCTGAAGCCAGTGCTGAAGCGGTCTCATATGCATCAACCCGAGCAGCGTGACTGTGGCTGAGGATGCCATATGCCCCAGGAGCATCTGGAATTATTTTAGAGGAACCGCTGTGCCGGACTCGAAGAGTGCACACTGTCATTGAGACTGAGTCTAACTCCATGCCGAGAAAACAGATGCTCTGAACCAGGGTGAGCTTGCTCTTTTCCCAGTTGCCTTGAAGCCCTAGATGGCTGAGGTGCCTGAGCACCTGGTTCCTCTGAGCGCATAGTAACTCTCGAGAGTGAGCCAGAATGAGCCTGTTGTCGAGGTAATTAAGTATGTGAATGCCCACTTTCCGTAGTGGGGCAAAGGCTGCCTCTGCGACCTTGGTGAAGACGCGAGGGGACAAGGACAGGCCGAACGGGAGGACCTTGCACTGATACACCTGGCCGTCGAATGCAAACCATAGAAAGGGTTGGTGTTGAGGCAAGATGGAAACATGGAGGTACGTGTCCTTCAGGTCTACCGCCGTGAACCAATCTAGCTGTCAAACGCAGGTTAGAATCTGTCTCTGCGTGATCATTTTGAACGGGAGTTTGTGTAAGGCCCGGTTGAGAACTCGCAAGTCCAAAATTGGTCGCAACCCATGCAGACGCTTCTTCATCTCGGCTGGAGGGACGGGCTCTATCGCATCCTTGAGAAGCAGAGTCATGATCTCTGCCCATAAAGCACAGACTTTTTCACCACGTACAGAGGTGGAGCGAATACTGCTGAAATAAGGCGGGAGCCGGGGGAGGCTTGGGTGCTGAGAAAAGACTCAAATCACTTACCTCGCTCCACACACCCGGCAGGGCGCGGGTTAGAGACTGAGGAAGAGGTCCTGGAAAGGCGTCTTCAGAATGGAGCTGAGCAGTCGCGGGTCCAGAGGCGAGGTGACTGAATCCGGGGACTGGGACTGTAGGATTTTGGAGCTGGGGCGCCGTGAGAATGGTACGCACCGGCTAGATGACCCAGTGAGTGATGAAATTGCTGTTTTATTGAGAATGTGGTTACCGCAGCCCAAAGGCTGTGCGGCAAATGAAAATAAGGGAAACAAGGATTCTACTCCCAGCCCTCCACTGGGGGACAGAGTGGTCTTGGTACCAGCTCAGAAGCATTTAGGAGCTTTCCTGTTCCTGGAAGGGGTCCTGGAGGCGGGGGGTATGTGCCTCTGGTGCTGAGAGCTGGGAGTGTTCTATTTGTGGTGATGTGCTGGCTAATAATAGCAATGAACCCTGTAAATTAAAGCAGCATCTGGAAACCAAACATCCAGCCTTAAAAGATAGAAAAAAGCTTTATAGCCTTAAACAGCAAAGGTCTTCCATTAACAGACACACAACTGTTCCAAGTAAATGCCTTGAAACTTCATATGTGGTCTCACAACACATTACCAAACTTGGAAAACCTCACACCATTGGCGAAGACATTGTTTTTTCCTGCTGCAAAAGACATGCTCAGAATCATGTTCTGTGAAAGCTCTGCAGTGCAATTAAGTTCAGTTCCACAGTGAAATGACACTGTCAGTTGCAGAATATCTGATCTCGCCAATCATGTTTAAGAACAATTTCTGCACTTCATTAGGGAAGATGTTCAGTTTTGTCACCCTCTTCCAGCCCACACATCTGGTGAAGCGAGTTTAATGTATCATTTCGTTGACATGTTCCCATACTTTTCTAATATCACCAAGGGCATATTACATACACAGTATAACAACAACACTAAAATAATAATAAATAACAAATATTAAAAAATATGTGAGAACCCTTGCTTTAAAGTATTTGAAGCATTTTGAAACTGACTGACTTGTGCTTAAATATGCATCATGTCAGACTTATCATGTGAGGTGAAGGAAAGGGTAATTTATTTAAAATAAATAAATAAATTCTGTAGATCAATAAAGAAATCCTTTTAATTACATGCATTAATACGTATATCTCACAGTTAGGTTTTGATTGCTGTGAGAGGTTGTAATTTGAGAGGCTGCATTGGCCAGTAAAGAAAAATTTAACATTAATGCTGGATCCACACTGAGAGGCAAAAGGCCATTCAGAAGGAAAGGAGCTAGAATCTGAAATGAGAAGCTTTAGTATAAATAAGGGAACACGTGAATGTGTCTGTACGTTTGCTGTGATTTTATGGGCCACTAAGCTACAGTACCAAGCACTTGGCGCACACAAATTCCTCTTTTTTGTGTATGTGAAAGAGTGTTGGCCTCATTTGGTAAACTCAATCACTTGGAAAGTGGAAAATATCAGAGAGGCACAAATAATGCATCTCTTTCACTGTGCTCCAACAGAAGAATGCTGAGCTAAGACAGAAAATTAACGTGAACATGATCAGGGTTTTGTTTTGGCAACATTCAAGCCTGTTTCTGTCCACAGGGTATCCTCCCCTTACTGCTTTGATGAAAATATATTTTTCCTTCATTGCTTGTTTTCTTTCCATCCAATCAACTTGCTATTCTTACAATCTGTGTCTCCTATTTTCCTTATGCTCTCACTATACGTAGAACTCAACAATGCTAATTTATTTTAAGCGTATATATATATATATATATATATATATATATATATATATATATATATATATATATATATACACTACATACACTACTGGTCAAAAGCTTTGAAACACTTGACTGAAATGTTTCTCATCATCTTAAAAATCTTTTCTGAAGGCGTATGCTTAAATGTTTGCAATTAATTTTGTGGAAAAAACATTGTGCCACCCTATTAATTTATTTCATTATAAAACTATTTTTGTTTTTAAATTGATGACTTGGACAAAATGATAAAGAAAAGTAGCCATAAGTGCCCAACATAGATTCCTCAGGAAGTTGGTTGAGAAAATGTCAAGAGTACATGACTGCAAATTCTAGGCAAAGGGGTGACTACTTTGAAGATGCTAAAATAATAACAGAGTTTTGATTTATTTTGGATTTTGTTTAGTAACAACATAATTCCCATAGTTCCATTTATGTTATTCCAAAATGTTTACATCTAACTGGATCAGGGAAATTGTATGGTAACTTTTACACTCACTTGGATCTTTGTCGTTTTTAAGAATCAGACTGATCCAGGCTTGTGTCATGGTTGAAGGAAGCTTTCCATTCTTTAATGATTCTGTATAAACTTCTAACAAAAGTGGAGCCAGATCTGTAGCATAAGATCTAAAAAAATTCAACGGCAAAGCCATCTGGCCCTGGAGCCTAGCCAGTGGGCAGGGCCTTAATTACCTTGTCAAGCTCCTCCAAGTTTATCTCTGAATCAATATATTTTTTTGCTCAGTAAATTTAGGGAAAGTTTCTAATATTTTCATCAGTAGACGAAGACATGGAACTATAAAGATCAAGATAGAATTTTTTAAAAGCATTATTAATATCAATGGCGGAGGTAAATATCTCACCAAGAGTAAATTTCACTGAGGGAATGGTAGAAAAAGACTCTCTCTGTTTATATTTAGCCAAAAGTTTTCCTACTTTCTGACTCAAAGTATGACTGTCTATCCTGAACCAAAACTCCTCCTTCCGCAACGAAATATTATTATATCCGTATTTCAATCGGGTCAATTCTCTGAGGCCATCAGATGACATTCGGCCCTTCAGCTCTGCCTCAGCACTTTTAATATTTCCTTCCAACTCCATGAGCTCTCAAGCTTTGGATTTTTTGATGAATGAGGCATACTGAATGATCTGACCCCTAAGAACTGCCTTAAGTCCCTCCCAAGCCATGACCACAGAGGATACTGAGGACCATGAAATGAGGGATTTAGATCTATTAAACAAATTTATTTTGTGTCAAAAACAAAATTATAAAAGACCACATTTCTGCATTAGTGCAACAATAAAACCCCGAACTTCTCCCCGAACAGAAGGAAAATAACATAACAGAAAATACTTTGTAAACAAACTCCAGCCAATAGAATTCATAAACACAAAGAACAAGCAGATTCATCCACAGCTGTCCTGAAGGTATGTTCCTTCAAAAAACAAACTCCAGCCACTAGGTTGAACTAGCACAAAAAGAAACAAAACAGGCGTCCCGGTTCATCTGATTGTCAAGTGTATATTTAACAAATCAAAGTGACTCAGAGGCCAAATAAGAAACACCATGATTTCCTCATTCTATTAACTCTATAAAAGACATCGCTTGTTGTAAGCATGTAGATATTTTTGCAGTCATCCATATCACTGGTCGGGAACTTCAGTGTAAAAGCGATCTTCTGTCAATGCAAAAGTTACTTAAAGGAGTGTTATTCCACAAAAAGAAAAACAAATGGCTTCCTCAGACAGCCTTGTGTAAGCACAGTGAATCAATCCACTCACATGAGAAACACCAAATGGTTTACTCACTCCAATGTTTTTATGAAGTGCTTGCTTGGGGCATAAAATACTTTGTGGCCATCCTTAGTATTTATACTCAGTTTGGCCAGTAACATCCGTGCAAAGAAATCTTCTGTTGATGTAAAAGTTTCTTGAATTCCTTGAATCGATCACGTTTCTCTGTTGTCGAATTTGCAAAGTCTGGGAACAAGAAAATGTTGTGATTCTTCCAGGAAAGCTTTCCTTTGCTCCTCACCTCGCATAACACAAGATCTTTATCGGATGATCTCAGGAATTTTACCAGGATTGATCAGGGCCTTTCTCCCTCAGCCGATCTACGAGCCAGAACCCTGTTAGCTTGATCAATTTCCAGCTTATGGCCTGCTATGTCAAGCAGACTTGGGAAGAGCCTGTCTAGGAATTTCACCATATCTCTGCCCTCCTTATGCTCAGGAATTCAAACAATTCAGATGTTATTCCTGCAGCTTCTATTATCAGGATCTTCAAGTTTTTCAAGAACTTGTTCAAAATCAAATTTGGTCGCCAGCGGACTATCAGATAATTTCCTCTCCAAAGACTCCAGATAATCTATCTGCTTCTCATCATCTGCCACTCTTGAAACCAACTCAGAGAATTTTGTTTCCATCACCGTTATTACAGCAAATCTTCTAAATCAGCAACAACTTTCATCAGCATCACAAACATGTTGGACAGTTGAAGCTGGATTTCTGCCACAGTCCCTGGACCATAGGCACATCAGAGATTTCAGCTTGAGCACGTAAGTGTCTTTTAATAGAGCCAGAGGAATTTTTATTTTTTAAATATTGACCTCAAAGAGCAAATATTTAGCAGGGTGTATCAAATCTCACAGGATTATAACTAAAAAATAACTAAAAACTAGTGTAGAGAGTAATGTAATCCCCCAATAATCAAAACAAGTAAGTACAACCCCCATTATTTAAACCATGATCAGTGGAAACATGAAAATACTTAACCCCCCCCAGTGTTCCTAATAAAGTACCAAGTGAGTGTAAATCTGCACAATTCACAACATCAAAACATCCCTCTGATACTTAGTTCCCCGTCTGTCGCTCACTTCGACGTCGTGTCAAAGAAGCGACACTAGGGGTCTCTCTTGAGTGCCGAATAAGCCTCTGGTCTATGAAAAAAAGCCAATGAGAAATTGGCAGACATACGGGTATAATAAATTTTCTTCGGAGCCGATGGTCGGGTATGCAGCCAGCTGCGAGTCACACACCAGATTCCTGCTTCTGTTCTTCTGACACTCTGTTTGCTGTTGGATCTACGGCGCACTTCAGCAGCTTTCTCCTTCCCTGCATGGCAGTGCAGCTTGGCCCTGGGCGCATCGACAGCGCAGAGAGCTAAAAGAGTTATATTTGAAAGAGTGATTTTCTATATAAAAGAGTCATTTCCTCTAAAAGAGCTTTACACAGCGGCGTTGAATGTCCTTTTCAGGATGCGTCTTTTTAAAGATGCCATTCCACCCCTGTGTAGTTCCTGGATGCGGTAGAGAGCTCTCCGCTTCAGACGGAGATTGTTTTGTGTGTTCACACATTGTTTCGTGTGTCTGGGTAGCGATCACACCGAGGCAGTGTTTGTGGATGGTTCATGCTCTAACTGCGAGAGCATGACCATGGCAACGTTGCGGTCGCGGCTTGCTTTCAATAGAAAGCGCGTCACTCCAGCCACCCCCGCATCGTTCCTTCTTCCCACGGGATTGAGGATGATGCTGCTGGCACTGGAGGCGATCTGGGGATGGCAGCAGGTGTAGCTCCGCCGGGTACACACCCTCGGACTGCACACCCGCCGGCACGCTCGTTGACTCCCATCCATGCTCGAGGCAACAGTGGCTCGCCTCACGGCCGATCTGCCTTTCCTCTTGAGCTCGAGGTGGATGAGCTTGCCGCTGCATCTTAGAGCGTTCCTTCTGACGCTGATGCCTCCCCTGGGCTTCTGCCTTCAGGCCAGCATGTCCAGGCTGAGGCTGACGCGCAGATGTCTGACATGCTTGCCCGGGCCGCCGCAAGCGTGGGGCTGAACTGGAACCCTCCATCCTCCCCACAGCCATCGCGGTTGGATGACTGGTTCCTGGGGTCTGCGTGCCTCTCACAGCCTCGCCCCCCCCCCCCCCCCCCCCGGTCCCATTTTTCCCATGCATGAGGTGCATGATGAGCTGACATCTTCATGGAGAGTCCCTCTCTCCACTCGTCACAAAGCCTGCTCATCAGCTCTCACTACCCTCGACAGCGGAGCAGCCCATGGGTATACGGCAATTCCCCAGGTGGATATGTCTGTTGCGCTCCATTTATGTCCCGGAAACCCTACCACCTGGCGGGGTTGCCCTGTGCTCCCATCTAAGGCCTGCAGGACGACTTCATCATTTACTGCCAAAGCCTACAGCGCCGCTGGACAGGCCGCTTCCACCCTGCACACCATGGCCATCCTGCAAGTCCACCAGGCCAAGACACTCAAAGCTCTGCACGAGGGTAGCCCTGATCCCGATGTGTTGCAGGAACTGCACTCAGCGACGGACCTCACCCTCAGAGCCACAAAGGTCACAGTGCAGTCACTTGGGCAGGCGATGGCCACGCTTGTGGTCAAGGAACATCATCTGTGGCTGAACTTGCTCGAGATGCGTGAGACCGACAAAGCTTGCTTCCTCAATGGCCCACTCTCCCAGTTCGGCCTCTTCGGTGACACCTTCGAGGACTTCGCCCAGCAGTTCTCCGCGGTGAAGAAGCAGATGGAGGCTATCTCTTATATCCTGCCCCGCCGCAAGCCTGCCGCCATGGGCCATGCCCGTCTGCCCGCCGAGAGCGTCCTCCTGCAGCAAAGAAACTCTGCAGGAAGCAGACGCCCCCCCATCTGACGGACCCCCTCGAGAACCCATAAGGCTCCCAGGCGCTCTTGAGACACTTGACCCAGGGACCAAGATGTTAGCTCCGGAGATGGTAAGACCACTCCGTCCCCCGGTGGAGGGCCAGAAGGAATAGCCTTTGTTCAATTTATTTCATTTGCCACCCACATTCTCAATAAAAGAGCTATTTCGTCAGGACGCGTCTTAGCCTCCCGACGCCGCTTTACCTGCTCCACCCCGCAGCGAAGCCCCGCCGGGTACATCAAAAATAATTGTCCCCTTGGTGCCTCTAGCACGGAGTTTGGATGCGTGGCTCTCACTTCCCAACCCATCTCACTGGCTGACCCGGACCATCCGACTCGGTTACGCAATTCAGTTTGCCAGGCCTCCACCCCCCTTCACGGGCATCTGCTTCTCCGCAGTACAGGGCGAACATGCCAAATCCCTGCACGTGGAAATCGCTACTCTCATACTCAAAGACGCGATAGAGCCTGTACCTCCAACCGAGATGAAGAAGGGTCTCTACAGCCCTTACTTCATCGTACCCAAGAAAGGCGGCGGCTTACGACCGATCTTGGACTTGCGAGTTTTCAACCAAGCATTGCACAAACTCCCATTCAAAATGCTCACGCAAATACACATTTAACCTGCGTTCGGCATATAGATTGGTTCGCAGCGGCAGACCTGAAGGACGTGTACTTCCACGTCTCAATTCTGCCACAATTCTCCTCGCGTTTGACGGCCAGGCTTATCAGTACAAAGTCCTCCCCTTCGGCATGTCTCTGTCCCATCGCGTCTTCACAAAAGTCGCAGAGGCAGCCCTTGCCCCGCTCCGAAAAGCCGGCATCTGCATACTCAATTACCTCGACGACTGGCTTATTCTAGCCCACTCGTGAGAGTTACTATGCTCTCACAGAGACCAGGTGCTCAGGCACCTCAGCCGTTTAAGGCTCCAGGTCAACTGGGAAAAGAGCAAGCTCACCCCGGTCCAGAGCATCTCTTTTCTCGGCATAGAGTTAGACTCAGTCTCAATGTCAGCACATCTCACCAATGAGCGTGCGCAGTCAATGTTGAGGTGCCTTGCCGCTCTCAGGCCGGGCACAACGGTCCCCTTAAAACTTTTACAGAGGCTCCTGGGGCATATGGCATCCTCTGCGGCGGTAGCGCGATCACCCCCGCCTGCCACCAAACATTCAAACCCTGGACAGACCTCTGTTTTCTACGGGCAGGAGTACCCTTGCAGCAGGTGTCCCGATGCATCTTGGTCACGACCGAAGCCTCCAGATTGGGTTTGGGCACCGTGTGCAATGGGCATGCAGTAGCAGGCCATTAGAAAGGGGCCCCGCTCAGGTCAGACAGCACCACTGCGGTAGCGTACATAAATCGCCAAGGCGGCGTACACTCCTGCCACATGTCATGACTCGCCCGTCGTCTCCTCCTTTGGAGCCAGCAGCGACTCAAGTCGCCACTCACATCCCCGGCAACCTCAATGTGGTAGCGGATGCGATGTCACGACAACACTTGCCCGGTGGAGAGTGGAGTCTTCACCCCCAGTCGGTCCAGCTGATTTGGGAACTCTGGTATGCCTGATCAGAGGCTCCCCTCGGGGCAGACGCACTGGCACACAGCTGGTCTGCGGGGCTGCGCAAGTACGCATTTCCCCCAGTGAGCCTTCTTGCACAGGTGCTGTGCAAGGTCAGGGAGGATGAGGAACAAGTCACCCTTGTGGCTCCTTATTGGCCCACCCGGTTCTCGGATCTCGTATTCCTCGCAACAGTGAATTCCTGGCGAATTCCCTTGAGGAAAGACCTTGTTTCTCAGGGACGGGGAACGCTCTAGCATCCGCACCCAGACCTTTGGAACCTCCACGTCTGGCCCCTGGACGGGACATGGAAGATCTAGCTGGTCTATCAGCCACGGTCGTAGCCACGATCAACCAAGCCAGATCCTGAAATGGCGCTTGTTCGCGAATTGGTGTTCTTCCCGTGCTGAAGACCCACAGAGATATACAGTTAGGTCAGCGCTCTTATTTCTGCAAGAGAGGCTGGAGGGGAGGCTGTCCCCTTCCACCCTGAAGGTGTGTGTCGCCGCCATCGTGGCCCACCACGATTCAGTAGACGGCAAGTCCTTGGGAAAGCACAACTTAATCATCAGGTTCCTAAGAGGTGCACAGACAAGGTAGTGAACCTGCAAGAGCTGCCCCAGGAGGAGGCAGACCCAGCCCCTTCATTGCTGTGTCCAGTACGTGATTTGCATACCTATTTGGACCGCACGCAGAGCTTTAGGTGCTCTGAGCAGCTCTTTGTCTGCTTTGGGGACAGCGGAAAGGGAATGCTGTCTCCAAACAGAGGCTCTCCCACTGGGTGGTGGATGCCATTTCATTGGCCTATCACATTTCATTGGCCTATCGCATCCGAGCGCACTCAACAAGGAGTATTGCGTCCTCGTGTGCACTGGCCAGAGACACCTCCCTAGCAGACATATGTAGAGCAGCGGGCAACACCTAATACCTTTGCAAGATTTTACAATCTCAGGGTTGAGTCAGTATCGTCGCGTGTTTTCTCAGTTCCTAGCCGGTATAACACAGAAACATGCTGACGACCTGGCCGGGTGAATCGCTTGTACCTGGCGCACTTTCCCTTGGCCGAGGTAAAACTGTGCACTTTCTCTCCCAGGAGATCCCACCCACCCGGGTCCCTGGTTGATTCCTCCCTAGCACTTTTGGGTCTGCAGTTCAGCGGAGGAACTTGCCGACCCAGTCCACTACCGGTACTCTAATCTACCCTGTACTGGAATAGGTGCTCCACAGATCGGGACTCCTACACGGATTCCCCCTGTGTGTATTTTTCATGGTATGATCCCCTTACGAAGTGGACCCACGTCTCCCTTAGGCAGTTTTTGCTGCCCTCTGGTCGCTATTCTGTAGCAACTCCCCCCTCCTTGAGGTTGGATCCTACCACTGCGCCACATTCCACATGTTGCCTAAAAAACCCATGTGATGTATTCGCCACCTTTACCTCCCCTTTTGGGCAGGTGTGGCCTCCGCAGGGTCTTTTCCCCCTGAAAGAATAGGAAACTGGGTAAGACCCCCTTCCCTCGATGCGTGTAAGGGCCCCGCTGTTCTTGCTCTATGCCGAGAAACATAGAGAGAAAAGAGGCCCAGCCAGGCTTGGTCCATTCCCAGGTTGGCAAGCGTCGTCTTGTTCCCCTCTAGGGTAACCAGAAGGATTACGACGACTTTTTTGGGGCATTGGGGAAGGGTACGCGCAGTCTGAAACACAGTTGGTCGCTTATGCACGTGAAATACCTGCCCGCTCCTGTGTCAGCCGTACATGTACACGGCTCAGCGCATGGCGTGATTTGAAGTGAACCCCTAGTGTCGCTTCTTCGACACAACGTCGAAGTGTCCTTCCGGCCACGTCGCTGAGCCGAGCCACTGCAGTGGCCGGACCATTTCCGGCTCCTCAGAAAAATCCTGAATGAACTCGACATATTTCCCCGCTTTTATACCCGTATGTCCAGTGCGGGGTATGCAAATACTGTCTGCCAACTTCTCATTGGCCTTTTTTCATAGACCAGAGGCATATTCGGCACTCAAGAGAGACCCCTAGTGTCGCTTCTTCGACACGACGTCTCATTCCCTCGATCAGGGAACAGAGGTTACATACATAACCGAGACGATATTTACAAATAAGGCACTGTTTAGTGATGATTTTTACATGGCCCTTGTTCAATTCCAACAACTTGTCCCAATAGGCAGATCAATTCATTTCAAAATTTCCGATTGCAAAAGCCCTCTGGACAACAGTTTATGCAACACCATTTGAGATCTGTTATGCAGTTGTGACAAGATTTTAAAGGTGGGGGAAAAATGGTTTACTTCAAGCTCTGGGCAAAAAATATATGCTTCAATCAAAACAAAAGAACACAGTTGATGTGTGAGGGGTTTATTTCAGCCAGTCTGCATGTAATCTGTTTTTACAGCCTTTCAGAGTGTCTGTGCCACATTATCTGGACCTTAGGAAAGAAATGCAGATGCTCCATTGTGGGCTGTGAGTTACATCATGCATTAACTGACCTAGAACAGAGACGGCAGGGATTGTGCTCAAACATGCTAGTACTTCTGTTTCTTTAGAAGCTTCCTCCAAACCTGCACAATTTTCTTTCATCAGTGGAATACGAAAGGAGATGTTAAAGGTGCTGTAAGCAATTTTTTTCATGGAATGGTATGCAAAAAAATTCCTACTCCCTGAAAGATATTAATGAAATAAGTGTCATGAGATATCGCACTAGTCTTTGTGACAGCTCTAGACTCTGTAAATAGCAGTGGTCTCTGACACTTTCTGCCTATCAGTCATTTTTTTCGCATTCTCATAGTATTGTAGTTGCAACTAATTATTGAGGCTTCATGCCATTTTTATACTCTGTTGTTCATAACCCATAACAGTTGTCAGTTGAGGGTGCTATTTTCCTCTTCTGATCGTGTCGGTCTCAGTAAAACTCATTTGGTCTCATTGGACTGCTGGGTTTTGTAACAAGGGGGCGTGTCTAATCCAATGCATTAATTTATGGAAATTCCATAATGGCTAAAATCGCTTACAGCACAATTAAGGAGAATGTCGGACCTGCTGTTTTCCATACAATGAAGGGGAATGGAGACTAGTTGTTGAAAGCACCATAATGGCACCAAAAAACTCCAGTTGGTCTATGGATTCTATGGGTTCATAGGATAGTTTGAGTAACAGACCATAATTTCAGTCGTTAAACACACACACAAACTCCCATGCTGGTCTATGTTGGTTTATGCTGGTCTAGCTGGTGGACCAGCATAGCCATCCATGCAGCAAAAACTGGCTAATGAAGCTTCTTATGAAGCTGGTTTAGCTAGTTTAAAAGCTTGGTAGGGTCACTAGCACATCAGCATCCCATGCTAGGGACCAGCACCCAAAACACTACATAAGCTGGTGATCAGCAATGCTGGGTCTCGTTTCCCAAAAGCATCGTAAGCATTGTAAGTAAATCATTGAAATGATCATATGAATCATTTTAGAATTACGGGCTGTTTCCCAAAACCATTGTAATTTAAGTAGTACTTGAAAATCATCATAGAACTATGAGTGCTCTGGAGTAATCGTAGTGCAATTATAAGCATCGTAAGGACATAGGCTGAGTTCAGAACTGCATACTACCATACTACTCATGCTATTTATGCCAGATGAAATGAAGAAAGAACAGTTCACAGTCCAGATGCACTCCAAGCTTTCCAGTCAGATTAAAGTGATGTAGATAGCAGAGCATTAGAATGCAAAAATGATAAATATGTAAATACAGAAGAAGTGTCGTCGTGAAATAAAGCAGAGCTGTACCTGGTGTTCCGCTTGAGCAAAACTTGCCTGTCAGAGCATCTGAACAGGAAACACTGTGCCGTTATATACTGTATTTAATGCATCCCTTATTAAAGTTCAAATAATAAGGATGCGGGCTGTATAAATAAGCACAAACTCCAAAAACTGGCATTTGTCTGTGCGGTCAGAGTCGCTTATATGAATCACGTGAGAAACAGCGAAGAGAGTTTCAAACTTCTTCCGGCTAATACACTCGCGTGGAGACGTTAATCACTGGTGCATGCTTGCTGCAGCTAGATTTTTATTATAGTGATTGCTCGCGACATAGTGAATTATAATTATGGGAATTATGAGTGTCACGTGTGGATCTTATGGTGAAGAAAATCGGTGATACGCAGCTTTATAAAGGAAAAAGTGTTTGTTTTTTGTGAGTTAAAGATGTATTGAAATGAGTGAAAAAAAAGTGAGAGGGTGTAGTCTTAGCCCATTATACAATGCAACATTTTTTTTTTTGTTTGTTCCCCTTTTGTCACTCACTGGACGTTGTGACATGCCCAGCCCCTGGACATACGGTATAAAGGGAGCGGGTGAGCGAAAGCCAGACAGATTTTTTCTTTGGAGCCGAAAGGTTGTGTGATCAGCGAGTTGTGTGTCACGACTGCTTCACCCACCTCTGCAAGAGAGCTTTCTGTTGGATCTGACGGCGCATTCTAGCGACTTTGTCCTCTCTGCACGGTGTGCAGACTCTGCCCCTGGGCGCTTTGACAGTGCTTCTCTCATAAAAGAGTTAATTTCTCTGAAAGAGTTTATTTTCCTCTAAAAGAGTTTGTTTTCTGGTAAAGAGCAACATACACAAGCGTGCGTTGAATGTCCTTTTCAGGATGCATCTTTGTAAGATGCCCTTCCGCCGCTGTGTAGTTCCTGGATGTGGCCGGTATCTCTCCAGATCCGACGGTCATAGACGCTGCCTCGAGTGCCTGGGTAGCGATCACAACGAAGCAGTGTTTGTGGATGGTTCATGTTCTTACTGTGAGGACATGACCATGGCAATGTTGTGGCCCATTGACCTCGCGGCTTGATGATTGGTACCTTGGCTCTGTTGGCTCTCTCACTCTCGGAAGTGCATGACGAGCTGACGAGTTCAAGGAGGGCACCTTTTAATGCCCAGAACCGACCTCCTTGCTCATCCGCACTTGCTACCCTGGACGGCAGAGCGGGCCACAGGTACATGGAGGTCCCTCAGGTGGACAGGGCGGTGAGCCATCCTGCAACGGGTGGGTCGGAGTCCGGAAGAGAACCGCCAACTCTTCCGGAGCACGAAGCTGCAGAAGTCCGACCGCCCGTTTGCCTTCGCCCAACGACACCGGGACACCTGCCGGAGGTGGCTGTTTGACGGAAACCATGATGTCGAGGGACTGATCGACTAAGTGGTCCTAGAGCAGTTTGTGCAACGCCTACCCAGCAGAACGGCGGAGTGGGTCCAGTGCCACCGCCCAGCGTCATTGGAGGCAGCCGTCCAGCTTGCGGAGGACCACATGGCAGTGATCCCGAGGGCGGATGAGCCCTCTCTCTCTCTCTCTCTCTCTCTCTCTTCCCCCTTCCCCAGTGTTTTCCTCTGTTCCCTCCCATTCCCCACTGCCATTCGGGCCATTAGAACGGACAGCACGCGGACATCGTTTTGTGTTAGTCCTGGTGGATTACGTAACACGATATCTGGAAGCAGTGCCTCTAAGCAATATCTCAGCACGTAGTGTTGCAGGGGGCGCTCTTCAAAATAATCTCCCGGGTGGGGATTCCGAAAGAAATCCTCACCGATCAGGGCACGACGTTTATGTCACGTACACTTCGCAAGCTTTACGATCTGTTGGGCATTAAATCGATCCGCACTAGTGTGTACCATCCGCAGACCAATGGCCTAGTGGAACAATTTAATAAAACCCTCAAGAACATGATTCGTAAGTTTGTACACGAGGATGCTAAAAACTGGGACAGATGGCTCGATCCCCTGTTATTCGCAGTGTGAGAGGTCCCGCAAGCCTCCACTAGCTTCTCCCCATTTGAGCTGCTGTATGGGCGACACCCATGCGGTGTCTTGGATGTCATACGGGAAGCCTGGGAGGAGGGGCCTTCAAATAGCAAGAACAAAATTCAAACGTCCTTGATCTCAGAGCAAAACTCCACACTTTGGGAAAACTAACACAGGAGAATTTGCTCCGAGCCCAGGAACGCCAACGCCGACTGTATGACAGGGGTACACAGCTAAGGGAATTTGCACCGGAGATAAAGTTCTCGTATTGCTCCCCACATCGAGCTCCAAATTACTCGCCAAGTGGCAAAGACCCTTTGAGGTCACACGACGAGTGGAGGGAGGCGGTTCCTGTGTCGTTGGCTACAGTGGTTCCGGAGAGGGTGGAGCTTGGATCGGAGGTGAATACGAAGCCTGATCATAACACCGCGGTCACTTGTGGAGACCACCTCTCACCGTACCAACTATCAGAGGTTGCCAAGTTGCAAAAAGAGTTTGCGGACATGTTTTCCCCTCTACCGGGTCGTACGAACGTCATCAAACACCACATCGAGACCGAGCCGGGGTGGTGGTACATACCCACCCTTATCGCCTGCCGAGCACAAAAAGAAAATAGTTCGGGAAGAATTGGATGCAATGCTCGATATGGGAGTAATAGAGGAGTCTGGGGTTCCACTTGGGTCATGGCCAGGTGCGTCCCCAAATTGACAAAACCACAGCAATTGCGACTTGCCCTAGACCTAAGACAAAAAAGAGGGTGAGGCACTTCCTGGGGCTGGCTGGCTATTACAGAAGGTTTGTGCCTAATTATTCGGACGTCACCAGCCCGCTGACTGACCTCACTAAAAAGGGGGCTCCAGACCTGGTGCAATGGTTGGAACAGTGCCAACAAGCGTTTACGCAGGTTAAAGCCGCACTCTGTGGGGGGGCCGCTTTTACATACACCTAAATTCTCTCTTTCCTTCTTATTGCAGACGGACACTTCAGACAGAGGGCTGGGGGCCATACTCTCGCAGGTGGTGGAGGGGGAGGAGCACCCGGTGCTGTACATCAGTAAGCTTTCCTTGAGGGAGACCAAGTACGGCACTGTAGAGAAGGAATGTCTGGGCATCAAGTGGGCGGTCCTCACGCTCCAATACTACCTGCTGGGGCGGGCCTTCACTCTCTGCTCGAATCACGCCCCACTCCAATGGGTCCACTGCATCAAGGATACTAACGCACGGATCACCCGTTGGTATCTGGCCCTGCAGCCCTTTAAGTTCAAGGTGGTCCACAGACCGGGGGTACAGATGGCTGTCGCTGACTTCCTCTCCAGAAATGGGGGGGGGTAGGCAGGCCGGATGACGCCCCGGCCTGAGTTGGGCGGTGGGGGTATGTTGCAGCGGGGGCATGGTCAAGAGCCCGTCCGGTGAGAGAAAGCGGTAAGGGCGCTTGCAACTGAGCCTATTAGAAATTATTAGAAGTCACCTGTCTCTAATTTCAGTGAGTATGGGGAGAGCGGCATAAGAGAGCATTAGAACCTGCAGTCGAGAGAGAGAGACCGACACCCAGCTAGCTCGAGGAGCTGAAATGCTGATTATAGTTAATTGTGAATGTCAAACTGTTCTGAGGCATAACACTAATTAAAGCCTACCTTAGAGTGGAGAAACCTGTTCCCGTGTCCTCCTTCCCGCCTTGTCCTTGAATAGTCCTTGAACTGTCAAGCCTTTTTGCACTACTGTATACTGGTCGGCGCTGCACTGTCTATGACTGTGCCTATTGTAATGTTCATTGTTAGAAATTAATTGTACTGTCCCGTACTTTTGCACATGTTTTTGCATGTGCACTTTATATAGGTATTATATAGGTATTTTATATAGGTATTTTTATTTAGTCTGTGTAGTCTCATGTGGTTCTGTGTTTGTCCTATGTTGTTTTATGTAGCACCATGGTCCTGGAGGAATGTTGTCTCGTTTCACTGTGTACTGTACTAACTGTATATGGTTGAAACGACAATAAAAACCACTTGACTTGACAATGATTTTGTCCTCTTTATTGTTAGTAAGCAAGTTTAATACAACCTTTTAAATCAGGGCACAAGCTGAATAATCGGTTAAGATTATGATTAATCGTGGCAATAATCGCCCGAATAATCAAATAACCATTCTTATAATCATTAGATTAGTCGATTATAAAAATAATCATTAGTTACAGCCCTATACTTGACCCAGTGCATTAGCAATTTGCACGGGATTTCACCAAACCCACGTGTGCCTAGACGTGCGCATGATTGCTTGAAAATACAAAAACTTCCTGGCCATGCCCATTGACTTTGCATTCATGACATATGACATAGCACTGTGCTTAGCACTAGTGCTTTTAACAAAGGGCCCACATTGTTTTTACACTGCAGTACAATTTAAAATACAATTTTGAAGTTTTCTGGCATATTAAAGCTTTCTTGTAAGTATTTATATTAATAGGCTCAAATTCACCCACAAATACTTCTAAGGAACTTTTTTCTAACCTTGTGCGATATACAACGTGTAATTTAAATGCATTTAAAAACTGACTGAATACTGTTCACAAGACTCTAGACTGTCATTTAACTCCTGCTGCACCGAGTCATGTGACACAACAGCATGCTCTAGCATGCATTTCCTTCATGTGTTCTTATGGATGCAGCACCAACAAAAGTGTCTATAGTAAGAAATATCTTTAAGTTTTTTCATTGAAACCTGTTTGGTTGTAAAGAGTAGCAACTCTAGTTTTGTTTGATATGCCGCTTTAAAAACAGTTCATCTTTCGTGTGTCAGCACCCTGATAAACATGATGTCTACATAAGTGGACACTGGCACTGCAATCCACAAAAGTAAAAAAATCTTTAGTTATTTTGAATAACTTTCAACTCTAACACATCTGTGGGTCTTATATCTTCAATTTAATATGCATTTTATCTGTTCATTAACATTAGTAAATGCGTTCCAATATATTTACTATGCATTTTCACATTGATAATAAATGTATTCATCCAAATCTGAAAAATGTTGCTTTCAGAGGCTATAAATTGAGTTACGATGAAAATAAGGAGCATTTTGATCTCTTCTGATACCAATACAGACAGACAGCACATTGGAGGTTAAGTCATTCACTAAATAGAGAGCAAGGGAGCATGCTTTATCTCTCTATGCAGCTAAGTGCTTTCAATCCTAAAATCCAACCAAAAGATCAGTTTCAGGCTGCAGATGATGCTTAGACCACTCAACAAGTTTGGCAGATATGGGACAATGTTAATCAGCAGGGCTGTAGCAAGGTAATCTGTGCCCCTGACTGTAAATATACAACAGTAGCTCTGGACCCCTCTGCTATTAAAAAATACAGTTTAGAATTTGTTGTGGGGCCCCTTGGATCTTTGGGCCCCTAGAATCGTTACCACCTTTCACCCCACTAGCTATGGCCCAGGTAATCAGTGCATAGATTCAGAATTGTATAATGCTACATTTTAGTTTAACATGGTTGGCAGTGATTGGATGATGCTGAAAATTACTTTGAGTAAGGATTATTTTTTCAAGCTTTACAGAAAGTCAACTTTAATGTCTGTAACATCTCAAAAACATGAATAACCAACACTCTAGGAAACATCATAAACAATTTAATGAAAAAAAAATCTGACTTTCTATAGCTTTGTGTTATTTAAAATTTCACAACATAGTCTTGCTGTAGTTACAAATCAAAATGGAAAATGCACACAGCAGATATGCTCGGGTCTCAGGAAGTTAAATAACTCTTTTTAGAAGTTATCTTACTACTTTCAAGTTCAAATGACCTTTGTGAAGGATGTCATTAAGTTTCTGGCAGAAAAGTTAAGTTGATGTAAATTGTCCTCAGGGGGTCCAAAGAGGGGTTAATTATTCAAATAATTCCCTGTGGGTAGGATTTTCAGTAAATAGCGACTGCATTTCTGTTTGTTCCTCACTCAAAGTGATTATATGGCTTTAGAAGACTTGGAATAAAGTACATAAGTCATATGGACTACTTTTTTGGTGCATTTTATGTAATTTTGGAGCTTGGTGTTTCCTGTCTCCATTTGAAACGATATGAGAGTGAGTATATGACAGACAGTATATGACAGAATTTTTATATTTGAGTGAAAATATTTCTTTAAGAATTTGGCATACTCACTGTTATAAACTCAGCAAAAAGAAACGGACACTGTATTTTAAAGATAATTTTTTAAAAATCCAAATAACTATACAGATCTTTAGTGTAAAGGGTGTAAACAATGTTTACTTGTAATGTTTAAAATTCAGCTATGAAAAAAACAAAAAAATAAGTCACATAGGTAGGCTATGCTATGTGAGGTCACAGGTGGCAAGAGCCCTAAAGGGGTAATGAAAAAACAACTTCTTTTCTAATTTGTAGATTTGTTCTTGCAATACCACAACAAAATTACAGGGATGCAAACTCGTGAGGGGTGAAAAAGGTAAGACAATCACTGGTCCACTAAATTTTTTTGTGGGGATATATTTTTCAAGAATAAGCTATAAGAACCATTTCCAGCTATTTTAGTGATTCAAATTTAGTTTAATCAAGTTTACAATTGTGCAGAATTAGCTGCAAAATAAGGAGTACTTTGGTAAGGCTTATTCTGATCCAAAAAATTAGCGTCTTATGTGCTATGAGTGAGTCAGTCAATCAGTTTGAGTAGTTCATGACCAAAATCTACCAAGAGATTTAATAGTGTTTAAGTATTAAAAGAGCAAAGCAGATATATAGCCTTCCTTCAGTCTGAGCATAATTCTTCATCCAAGAAGAATTATGGAAGAAAAAAGGAACTGTGCTTGGCTGGTTCAACTCCTATCTCTCAGGTAGGTCTTTCAAGGTAGCCTGGAGAGGTGAGGTATCCAAGCCACATCAGTTACTTACTGGGGTACCACAGGGATCAGTGCTTGGGCCACTTCTCTTCTCCATATACACAACGTCATTAGGACCCATCATCCAGTCACATGGTTTCTCTTACCACTGCTACGCTGATGACACGCAACTCTACTTGTCTTTCCAGCCCAACGACACCACAGTGACTGCTCGAATCGCTGCCTGTCTGGCAGACATCTCAGCCTGGATGAAGGAACACCACCTGCAACTCAACCCAGCCAAGACTGAACTCCTTGTCTTTCCAGCCAACCCTGATGTTGAACACAACATCACTGTGCAGCTGGGTCCAACTACAGTGTCGCCTTCCAAAACAGTCAGAAATCTAGGGGTAACCATTGATGACAAGCTAAATTTCACAGTCCACATCTCAAAGACTGCAAGATCATGTAGATTTACACTCTATAGTATCAGGAAGATAAGACCTTTCCTCTCTGAACATGCCACACAACTGCTTGTTCAGTCACTTGTCAAAACTAGTCTGGACTACTGTAACGCTCTCTTTGCAGGCCTTCCTGCATATGTTATTAGACCTCTGCAAATGATCCAGAATGCAGCAGCACATCTGGTCATTAATGAACTAATGAGAGCACATGCGACACCACTCTTTGTCTCTCTCCACTGGCTGCCGGTTCATGCACGTATTAAATTCAAGGCCCTGATGCTGGCATACAAAACAGTCACTGGGTCTGCTCCAGCATACCTAAAAACATTTATGCAGAGCTACGCTCCCACCAGAAGCCTGCGGTCGGCTAAGGAACGTCGCCTTGTTGTACCAAAACAAAGAGGCACCAAAACACTTTCCCAGACTTTCAGTTTTATCATACCACGTTGGTGGAATGACCTCCCCAACTCAACCCGTGAAGCTGACTCACTCTCTATATTCAAAAAAACGGCTAAAAACACATCTTTTCCAAGAGCATTTAACCAATCACTAAAAAAATTATAATAATTCTTGTTGCATTTAAATCGGAGAGGAAAAGTCTTATCTTTCTGATAATAGTGAAACTTTGTAGTATGGCACTTTTCTTACCACTGTCTCCTTAAGATGATTCGCTTATGTTATTCCTCTTTTGTAAGTCGCTTTGGATAAAAGCGTCTGCCAAATGAATAAATGTAAATGTAAAAAGACAACAATAATAGTCTAATAATAGTGAGTTTCAATAACGTACTTACCTTCTTCTTTATTAAAACTTGAATGGCTACAAATCTACTGACTTCAGTAGATGAATTATAATTTTACTGTGATTTTATGAGTTTTCCACGTAAAAAAGCGGGAGGTGTGCACAATAAACATTGAAAACATGTATTTGGAAGAGAGAAAAAAGCTTGCAGTTGTTTTGATAGCAGAAAGTAATAAAATGACTAGTTTTTGTTTATGTCAGCGTTTTCTTGGTGAATCTAAATTAGTTCAATAACTGGGGTCTCTGATATTCATAAACAATAAGATAATATTTAAAATAAATTCTGAGACATTCAATGTCTTCACAAATTTGGACAGTTTTTAAATATTTCTTGTTGCTTAGTACTCTCAAAGACATTATTGGTGAAGCAAAAATGTGTTAAACACTTTGGTGTGACGTCTCTTCATAGACTTCAATGTATTCTGCAGTGCTTATGCGAATCATGTGAAAGACCCTTAACGCGCATACATATCACTCACTTTTGCGCATTAATCGTTGCTGTGGCAGGGCGGAGGGTGGGGCCGGGTCATGATCCTACACACCCGGTCCCGTATTAGGCTAATCAAGCCTCCGAGAGGGATAAAGGCTGACTGCAGAGGATGGTGCGGGAGAGAGAGATCATTTACGGACATGTCCGTCATGTGTGTTTGTCCTTTGTTTTAAGTTTATTATTAAAACCTTATTTATATTGTCAAGCTGGTTCTCGGCAATATTAGCCGGTCCTCCTTTCCCTTAAACCGCTTTACAGTTGCTCTTCACAATTATAAAAGTGACAGATTATGGTTTCAAAACAGAAAATGTATCTGAAAGGTGTGGAGTTTGGATCCCTGAAATTATTATTATTATTCTTAATAATACACTAGCACAGTGGTTGGGAAACACTGAGTTACAGGATGGCAATATCAACTGCCCAAGTTACACCAGGAATGCACAATCCCTCCATCAGTGCTCAGACTGTCTGCAATAGACTGAGAGAGGCTGGACTGAGGGCATGTAGGCCTGTTGTAAGGCAGGTCCTTACCAGACATCACCGGCAACATCGTCGCCTATGGGCACAAACCCACCTTCGCTGGACCAGACAGGATTGGCAAAAAGTGCTCTTCACTGACGAGTCGCAGTTTTGTCTCACCTGGGGTGATAGTCTGATCGAAGGAATGAACATTACACTGAGGCTATTACTCTTGAGTGGATTCGTTTTGGAGGTGGAGGGAACGTCATGGTCTGGGGTGGTGTGTCACAGCATCATCGGACTGATCTTGTTGTCATTTTAGGCAATCTCAATGCTGTTCATTTCAGGGAAGATATCCTATTCCCTCATGTGGTACCCCCTTCCTGCAGACTCATCCTGACATGACCATCCAGCATGCAATGCCACCAGTCATACTGCTCGTTCTGTGTGTGTGTTCTGCCATGGCCAGTGAAGTGCCTGGATCTCAATCCCATTGAGCATGTCTTTAACCTGTTGGATCAGAGGGTGAGGGATAGGGCCATTCCCCCCAGAAATGTCCAGGAACTTGCAAGTGCCTTGGTGGAAGAGTGGGGTTACATCTCACAGCAAGAACTGGCAAATCTTATGCAGTCCACGAGGAGGATATGCACTGCAGTACTTAATGCAGCTGGTGGCCATACATGTTAAGTTTGCTGAAAATAAAAGCAGTTGAAAATGAGAGGATGTTTCTTTTTATGCTGAGTTTATAATCACACTAGACCCCAGCTTAGCTGGGATATGTGAAGAAAAAAAAAAGAATTTCACTGTATATATGCAGAATTGTATGTATAATGTGACAATAGATCAATTATTTTTTATTTTTTTAGATAGAGGTATGGCTGAGGAGGGTTAGGCCAACAAAAAAAGGATAAAGGTTTATCACTTCATTTAAACTCTTATTGATGAAACCAGGTCAGCCAAGTTTTCTTACCCCTCAACTATATTTGCAGCAAAGTGATATTGCCTGTGATACACACGAACACACACACACACACACACACACACACACACACACAGCTCAATGCAGCCCTGTGTATCCCAGAGCTATTAAACCCTGACAGAACACAACACTGTATGCTGTCCATCTTCCACATACAGGAGGAGCTCATGGGGCTGATTCAGAGAGATGAGCAGGCCAGAGTTTTAATAGCTCTCCATACCAAACCCTAGGCGTCTACCACTGAGAGCAGCAGTCACTTTGTATTGATTGACCTGAAGTAATAGCTGGGGGACAGGGGAAAAATAAGAGGATACTTTAGAATTGCACACCCACACGCACTTTATCAGGGGGCTCAAGTCTAATATCTAATGAGTGAGAGAAGCCTGAATGATTTGCCTCATGTCATTAAGCCCGGAAGAGAACATTAATGTGTACATCCAGGGCCCGTGACCAGGAGCATGTTTAATAGAAGTGCCATCACTTAGAGTTAAATCAGATTCAGCAGGGATGGAGAATTGAGGGAGGGGAGGGAAAAAACATAAATTAGATTCTGTAAGATTATTGATTTATTTTGGAAACACAACTGAGAGGCTTACATTTTTTGACCTGCTTACTTCAATGGCATATGCAATTTTTCTCAAGGTCAGTGCTGATGGGGGGGTAAGAGGGGCATGTGTTTTTATTTTTTTATTTTGAAGAGGTGGAGAGAGAGAGAGAGAGAAAGAGAGAGAGAGAGTGGTGGAGACTGAAATGAAAGGGGGGATGATGAAAGGACAAATATGCAACTAAGAAATGGAGAGGAAAAGACATAAAAAAAATACAAAAATAAGATTGCTTGTGGATGACCTGGACTGAAGTATCTCATTTTTGAAAAGTTAACTATTAGCAGATCAAAAAGTTAAAAGAATAGTTAACCCAAAATTGAAATGAGAACAAAAGGATAAAAACAATATATATGCACCATAAAAAACATAAAGAAAATGCCAGAAATACATTAATGACAATGTATTTCATAAATATGTGATATAGCATACACAACTTAATCTAAATTATTATTCAAAGATAATTTGGGTTGCCTGAGATAAATTTTAACCGAATGCATCATAAAAATTGCAAACAAAAATGTTTTAAATTTTTAAAACTCTCGCAGCTTTCCTTTCTTAAAGGAAACGCCACTTCAGCCGCCCCCCACGTTGCTCCTTCCCACGGGATTGAGGACAACTCGGCTGGCTGAATGTGATTTGGGGAGTTCAGTGGGTGTGGTTTCACCGGGTAAATTCCCAAGAACCACCCGCCCCCAGCATGCTCGATTGCTTCCGTCCGGGCTCAATGTGAGACCGGCTCGCCTCACGGCCAGTCTGATGTCTCTGTTGGTGCCATGGAGCAGGATGATGACGTCACCACGGCATCGGAGAGCATCGTTGCGTCTGATGCAGAGGACTCAGCTGGGCTGCTTCGGGCTTCCCCACCCAGACTTCGGGCTTCCCCACCCAGTCTGAGGCTGATGCTCAGATGTCTGATATGCGTACCCGGGCCGCCATTAGTGTGGAGCTGGACTGGAACCCTCCATCCTCACCTCAACCCTCACAGCTAGACGATTGTTTCCTCGGGTCAGGGTGCCACTCTAAGCCATGGCGATGGCCACCCTTGTGGTGCAGGAACTTCATCTGTGGCTGAACTTGGTCGAGATGTGGGAAACTGACAAAGCCTGATTTCTAAACGCCCCGTCACCCAGCTCGGCCTATTCGGTGACAACATTGAAGACTTCACCCAGCACTTTTCAGCGGTGAAGAAGCAGACGGAGGCCATCCAACACATCCTACCTCGGTGCCAGTCTACATCCAGCCGAGCCCATCTGCTCGCCGAGGGTGTCCCCCTGCGGTGCCAAGAAACCAGCAGGTAGCTCCGCCGCAACCAGGGCCTAGCCCTCAGCCCCGGTGTAGAGCCATCGGCAGAAAGCGGGCGCCCCCTGTCTTACGAACCTCCTCAAGGACCAGGAAGGCTCCCAAGTGTTCCTGAGATGGACCACCCAGGGGACGAGATGTTCACCCAGGAGCTGGTACCCAGACCACTCCTTCTTCCGGTGGAGGGCCGGGAGGATAATACTTGGTTTCGTTTCTTTCATTTGCCGATCCCCCTTCGGGCTGTGGTACCCACTTTTTCAATAAAAGAGCAATTTCCTCATTCCCTGGTCACTTAGCCGGTGCCCGCCAATGCCGTTCTTACGGCACCCCGGCGACAGAACCATACAGACGAAGTGGCACTCTGGACGTAGATACTTCACCTTCATGTCTGTACAGCATTCACAACCCTGGCCAGCCGGTTCAAGCTAGTCCAGAGGACACCTTACCAGGACCTCCTCCTCAGTCACTAACCTGCCCCCTACCAGATATGCGGAGGTAGGTAAGTGCCTTGAGTTCCTTCTCAGCTGTACTGAATGTGTCAGTACAAAGTCCTCCCCTTCGGCCTGTCCCTGTCCCCTCGCAGAAGCTGACCATGCCCCACAAAGGGAAGTGGGCATCCGCATACTCAACTACCTCGACGACTGGCTGATCTTAGCTCACACTGCTCAGGCACCTCAGCCATTTAGGGCTTCAGGTCAACTGGGAAAAGAGCAAGCTCTCTCCGGTTCAGAGCACCTCTTTTCTCAGCATGGAGTTAGACTCAATCTCAATGGTAGCACACTCACAATCGAGCTAAAACAGTTCCTGGGAGGCTCCTCGGGCATTTGGCATCCTCAGCCATGGTTGCGCCGCTAGAGTTGATGCATATGAGACTGCTCCAGCACTGGCTTCAGACTCGAGTCGTGAGATGAGCATGGTACCGAGGCACATATTGTGTGATCTTCACCCCCCTCTGCCGTCAGTTATTCAACCCCTGGTCAGACTTCTGTTTCCTTCAGACAGGAGTGCCCCTGCAGCAGGTGTCCAGGTGCATTGTGATCACCACAGATGCCTTCAAACAAGGTTGGGGCACCGTGTGAAACGGGCAAGCAGCCTCTGGTTTCTGGATAGGCCCGCGGCTACATTGGCACAACAACCGCCTTGAGTTGCTGGCTGTATTTCTTGCCCTGAGGTTTCTCCAGCTGATTCGAGGTAAGCACGTTTTGATTCATTCAGACAGCACCGCAACGGTAGCATACATAAATCGCCAAGGCAGCGTGTGCTCTTGTCATATGTCACAACTCGCCCACCATCTCCTCCTTTGGAGTCAGCAACGACTGAGGTCGCTGCACTCCACTCATATCCCGGGCAGCCTCAACACAACAGCAGACGCGCTGTGGTGACAAGCTCCGCTCAACGGAGAGTGGAGGCTCAACCCCCAAGTGGTTCAGCTGGTCTGGGACCATTATGGCAAAGCACAGGTAGACCTGTTCGCTTCCCAAGAGAACTCACATCTCCCGCTCTGGTACTCCCTCAGGTTGGAGGCAAGTCCCCTCGGGACAGATGCCTTGGCACAAAGCTGGCCCCGGGGGCTGCGCAAGTACGCATTTCCCCCAGTGATCCTACTTGTATAGGTGCTGTGCAAGGTCAGGGAGGACGGGGAACAAGTCACTCTAGTGGCCCCTTACTGGCCCACCAGGACTTGGTTCTCAGATCTCTCGCTCCTCGCGACAGCACCTTCCTTGCAAAGACCTCTGGTAGGCTGTCCCCCTCCACCTTGAAGGTATATGTTGCTACTCTATCGGCTCATCATGGTGCGGTGGACGGTAAGTCCCTTGGAAAGCACAACCTGATCATCAGGTTTCTAATAGGCGTGCAGAGGTTGAACCCTCCCAGGCCATGCCTTTTGAGCCTCTAGAATCAGTCGAGCTAAGTGCCCTCTCCCAGAAGACGGCCCTCCTGATTGCGCTCGCTTCCATCAAGAGGGTTGGAGACCTGCAAGCATTCTCTGTCAGTGACACTTCCCTGGATTTTGGTCCAGCAGATACTCATCTCACCCTAAGACCTTGACCGGGCTATGTGCCCAAGGATCCTACCACCCCCTTCAGGGACCAGGTAGTGAACCTGCAAGCGCTGCCCTGGGAGGAGGCAGACCCAGCCTTATCATTGCTGTGTATGGTACATGCTTTGCATACCTAATTGGACCGCACACAGATCTTTAGACTCTCTGAGCAGCTCTTTGTTTGCTTTGGCAGACAGTGGAAAAGGAACGCTGTCTCCAAACAGAGGCTTTCCCACTGGGTAGTCGACGCCATAGCATTGGCCTATCAGACCCAGGCCGTGCCCACCCCCTTGCGGGTTCAAGCACACTCTACAAGAAGTGTGCCATCCTTGTGGGCACTGGCCAATGGCACCTCTCTAGCAGACATCTGTAGAACAGAGGGCTGGGCGACACCCAATACCTATGCGAGATTCTACAATCTCCAGGATGAGTCGGTTTCGTCCCATGTTTTGTCAGGTCCGAGCATGTAGAACTTGGTAATACAGGATGACTAACCGGGTGTACCGCTTTCACTAGTGCCTTTCCCCTCCACTGAGGTGAACACGTGCACTTTTACTCCCAGGTGAGTCCACTAAACTCATGCTCCCTGGATGCCTTTCCTCCTTAGCCCTCTGGTCCGCAAATTCAGCGAAGGAATTCCTGACTAGACCCATTACGGGTACTAACTACTCTGTACTGGAATATGTGCTCCACAGGGTTTGACCATTATGGATTAATCCCCCTGTGCATATTTTCCGCTGTATGGTCCCCCTGCCAGCAGACCCACATCTCCCTTGGGCAGTTCCATCTGCCCCTGGTCGCTGTAGCAACTCCTCCCTCGCTAGGAAGGATCTACTTCCGCACCACTTCCACATGTGGCCTGAAACCCCATGTGACATTTTTGCCACATCTCTACCTCCCCCCAGCTTGGGCAAGTTGTGGTCTTCACAAATTCTTTTACCTCTGAAAGAATAGGACTGGAAAAGAACGCTAGATTGCCCCAGCCACTTCTAATACTCCATGAGGAGAAACATAGAGAGAGAAAAGGCCACGGCTGGCACGGCATGCTCCCATGCTTGCCATGTCGCTTGCCCCCCCCCCCAAGGGAATCCTTGGTCGGATGCCGGGAACCTAATAAAAACAATATGACATCTTAGTGAGCCATCGGGGAGGGTTACGTGCAGTCTGATGCTCATGCTCCTTGGCACGATACCGCATGCTGTATGATTTCTTTATTTTAACAATCAACACATTTTTTCTGTTATTGCTAGTGTACAAAAATAAAAGTAATCCCTTTATTGTTTTGAATGATGTCTAACTCTTATCTGTGTGACCAAAACTGACGGAGTATTTCTTTCTGCTGTTATCAAGGAAAAATTCAGGTGATCGTGCCAGGGCCTCCGGTGGCAACAGAGGATTGATTTTGACAGAGTATGTTATGTTATCAATATAAAAAAACTAGAACAGGAGCAATTCAGATTGCTTGTTGTTAAGCATAATGGAAGGCTATTGTCTGCTGGCTCTATGGAGATTTTTTTACTATTTTTTTTATTAATTTCACAGCAGTAGAAAACAATGTCGAAGTTTAAGGTAAACATTATCCTTACCTGGCTGTCACAAATGAAGACTGGTAGATTTTGATGTTGCTCTCAAGGCTCTCATTCTCCGTAAGTTAAAAAATAAGAAATTACTTGCAAAAAGGGCACTCATCTAGTGATAGAGGGCGGGCGCTTGAGCACCACTCGGTGTCTGCCTGTGCATGTGGCTGCCTGCCTGAGTTTCAACGACAGTCGGAGGGTGGCACGAAATTTGACGGAGGCGGCCGCCTCATAATTCTCTATGCAGGAAAAATGTTGCATTTGCATACACCTCTCAGCACACACACATACACCTCTGGTGTCGGTGGCTGTCTCTCCCTATTGCGTGTCTGTAATCTCTCCTAAACACCCTATGGGGCATTCTGCTCAAGGGGCTTTAGCATAATTATTCCACTCTAAATAAACTTTGTCGAGGCCTTGATTCCTAAACCTGGCAAGGGCTGACAAACCTGGTAGCCTCATTTTCTCCCTGTCTCATTTTCTTGTGAGTCATTGCCTTGTCGCTATCTTCTAAATTGCACTATGCTTCTGTATTTAATGGCTAAAGTGTCACAATAAATGTGCGTCACTGTTATAGAAAAATGCTGAGATGAAAATTACTTGAGGTAATTTGTTAATGTCTATAATAAGGTAACGTCTGAAGCAATTTTCTGTCTTCAAGTCGGGAACAAATTCCACTGTTCAGAGCTGATCCACAAGACTGGTACAAAATTAGATGAGAGATAATAAAAGTATAGACAGCCAGACTTATTGTTATTCATTTGTAGAATGGAGATAAAATTAATGATGAGAATGATAAAGGCTTTGAAATCCCACTGCTTGTGTTGACCATTTGAAGTGGTGTGTTCTTCAAAGGCCGTGTTTAATCATGTTTCAAACAAGGAACGTTTCAAGATTCATCCAGCACAACCCATGAATTCATCTAATGAGAGTAGGGCACAAGAGAGAGAGCCATCTTCCTTCAATTCTTCCTCCTCTGTTTATGTAACAGAATCAATGCTTTTTCAATCAAACAAGTTTAATTTGTAGATATGGTCAAAGATGACATGCCCTCTCATCTTGAGCTATTGCGCAGATTTATTTCAAATTAAAGATGAAAAACTACTGAGCTATAATATCTCCCATATAAACAGGTTCTGAAAGATTCTCCTTCATCAGAATATTGAATTAAAACACTGATGGCATTTACTGATTTATTATTAGTAGTAGTATTCAAATACTGGTGAAATGTATTGTAGCACACCTGAACAGATTCAAGATCAATTTTCCATTTTCAAATGTTATGTCGTTTGAACTCTAGATTTGAACATGCTATTTGCAAGTAACATGAGTCACATGTAATTAATTGTTAAATCTGCTTGTACGTACAGAAGACCTGGTTAGTTTTATTACTACTATAATTAATGATATTACCTTAAACACTTTAATGAATATTCTTACTGTAACATCATAGGAACATCGTAATTCCTTAAAAAAGTGAAACAACAAAAAATAATCTCTCTCTCTCTTTCTCTCTCTCTCTCACGCACACACACACACACACACACACACACACACACACACACACACACACACACACACACGCACACATGCACACATATAAATATATCCTGTAAATTTACAGTATATATAGCCATAAATTCAATTGTGTTCTTGCTCATGGGATTAATTGCTTGCATTGTTTGTATTTTGATTGTTGCTTTGAATTCAAGTGTCTGCTAAATGAATAAATGTAAATGCAAAACAGTACCAGCAGTTTAAGGAGTACGGTGGCCCAGGGGTGCACAAAACAACTTAATTAGAAAAGAAAATATAAGCTGAAAACACAATGGAATAAGCCCAAATGCAATGAAATCAAGCAACAGCACAACAATAAGCCCATAGCATGATGCAAATAAACCACAACAAAAATAAATAAACAGAAAATAAATTATTTTTAAAATACTGTTTTTTAAGTTGTGTGGTAGTCTGATTCAATGCTCAGAAAAAGTAAAGAGCTACTAGTCCCTGATTCTTCCCACTTCAAGCACTGACTTCAAGACAAATAAGTACTGCATTTTTATAAATATACTTTTCTGATAATTTAATTGTGCTGTGTCTTAATTTTGCCATGTTGTGTCTCAAATTTGTTGAGTTGTATCTTATTTGCATTGTGTTGTGGCTTATTTCTTTTGTGCTGTTGCTTTTCATTATGTTGTGGCTTAATTTCATGTGTTGTGTCTTAATTTTGTTGTATTGTGGCTTATTTCCGTTGTACTGTGGCTTTCTGTTATGTTGTGGCTTAATTTTGCTGTGTTGTTGCTTATTTCCGTTGTGCTGTGGCTTTTCTGTTGTGTTGTTGCTTATTTCCGGTGTGTTGTGGCTTAATAAATGTTAGGTTTTGGCTTATTCCCATTGTGTTGTCGCTTTTTTGTTGTGGTGTGTGCTCATTTTGTTGTCTTCTTGCCATTGCATTGTTGCTTAATTTTGTTGTATTGTGGCTCATTTCCATTGAGCTGTGGCTTTTCTGTTGTGTTGTGGCTTAATTTTGTTGTGTTGTGGCTTAATTTAGTTAGATTTTGGCTTTTTTTCTGCTGGCTTTGCTGTTGTTTTAGTGAGTTTCTGTTATGTTGTGCCTTTTCTCATTTAAAACTCCTAAATTTGTAATTGTATGTAATTTTGCAATACATGTAGAAAATCATGACCACTTACAGTAAAATGGAGACTCTAGTCATATTAGTAACCTTATAAAGCTGTTTTATTCTACATGGAGAGGGTCTGCAAAAAGGGGCTGTCATGTTAGAATCACATGACCAGCCATTTACTACTCAATTAATCTCAGAATCCATCCTGTTATTTGCCACATTCACTCATTGATTTAAGTAATCATCGCTGACTGTGAATAGTGCATTTATACAATGACATCTCAAACTGAAAACTATTGATTTTAAATGATGCTGCATCAAGTCCAAGATGACACAAAGACAAAAGTTACTGAGTGTACATTTAATTTTGTTATGTTGTGGCTTATGGCTATTCCTTTGTGCTGTGTCATTTCCGTTGTATTGACGCATAATTTTTTTGTGTTTTGGCTTAACTTTGTTTTTTTGTGGCTTATTCCCACTGTGCTATGGGTTTTCCATTGTGTTGTATCTTATTCCTTGATATGCTATGGCTTAATTTCTGTTGTGTTGTGGCTTAATTAAATTTTGTTGTGCCTTAATTCAGTCGTGTTTTGTTTTATTTCCATTGTGCTATGGTTTTCCATAATGTTGTGGCTTATTTACTTTGTGCTGTTGCTTTTCCATTGTGTTGTAGCTTAATTTTGTTTTGTTGTGGCTTATTTCCATTGTGTCTTTTTTAGCTTTTATTTGCTTTGCTACTTTTGTTGGGTCGTGCACCTCTGGTACACCATATTAGTGCCATAGTGCCCTCCAAGCTTGATGTGAAACTCCAGGCTCTGGGCTTAAACAGCTCACTGTGCAGCTGGATCCAGATCTTCCTATCAGGCAGATGTCAGGTGGTTAGAATGGGCAGCAACATCTCCTCATCACTGACCCTCAACACTGGAGCCCCGCAAGGCTGTATTCTCAGCCCACTCCTGTATTCCCTGTATACACATGACTATGTGGCAACACATAGCTCCAATGCCATCATTAAGTTTGCTAACGATATGACGGTGGTAGGTCTGATCACTGACAATGATGAAACAGCATACAGAGAGGAGGTGCACACTCTGACATGCTGGAGTCAGGAGCACAACCTCTCCCTCAATGTCAGCAAGACCAAGGAGCTTGTAGTGGACTTCAGGATGAAAGACAGAGAACACAGCCCCATTAACATTAATGGAGCACCGGTGGAGAGAGTCAGCAGTTTCAAGTTCCTCGTTGTCCACATTACTGAGGAACTCACATGGTCCGTCCACACTGAGGCCGTTGTGAAGAAGGCTCACCAGCGCCTCTTCTTCCTGAGACGGCTGAGGAAGTTTGGAATGAACCACCACATCCTCATACGGTTCTACACCAACACTGTAGAGAGCATCCTGACTGGCTGCATTCAGTACACAGACACATCAAAGGATAGCAGCTAAATCTTACAAAAAATGGCCTCAAAATAAACACAGAAGTAATTTTTATTGATTTACATTACAACTACTGAGCTGAACCCAGCACATTGGATCACATTGGACTATAAATAAAAACACAATGTTTCAGTTGACTTAATCAGAGTCATGCAACAGCTTTGTGAGTGTCTTTATCTTGATCAGTTGCTTTGTGTTGTTTTAATGTCACTATAAACATTCATTCAGGCTAACTCTTGCTGTGTGAGTCTGAATTAAATCTTTATATCCCACCAATGGGATAAATGTACCCCATGATGCATCAAGCACTCAGGGCTAAGCCCAACATATGGTAGCAACATCTGGAAAAATCAATCTTCCCAAGATTAGGGAAGATCTTCCACAAATTGTGCCCGTCGATTTTTGAGAGAAGGATGCAGGGATCAATCTCGATTACAGCTTAAGCATTTTGACAGAAATGTTGTTTTCTCACATGGATAAAAACCCATAGTGATCGCCCACTGTGCTTGGCTAGAAACTGATTGCCATTCAGTGTAGAGAGATGACATTTTCTTCACCCCTGCTAAATTTGAAATATCAGATCCTGTTTGATTGCGTGGAATGAAATATCCCTGCATCAGTAGTTTACACAACTTCTCATCTCCATCAAGATAATGGTACTTTAAAAATGTGGGTTCTTTAGACCCTAACCACAATGACCTTTGAAAGGGGATGGCAGTTAAATGGAGAGACCTTTGGTCTGATTTGCTAAATGTCTGCGTATTTAATAGACTTAATGCCATCAGATTCTCATTGTCATGGGTATCTGGAAATAGCAAATTACATTAAGCAGAAACATGGTAGCTTAAGCTTCCAAAGACATTTGTGGGTTTCAGGCATTGCCTTGACATCACATTTTATGATCTGGACGATAGAGCGCATCATTACGTTGAATGCAAAGACTACTGTAGGATGAAATGTATGACGATGACAGGTCCACAAGGAGCAGTAGGGAGAGATATTTGGGGGTTGTTCTTGCATTAAAACAATGAGGCAGAGTGCAATGGGATTTGGACAGAAGGCACTTTATAGGCATATTACTTATATAAAGATCTATATCTTTATATGTATATTATATGTATAAGGTGTAATCGAGTCTTGAGTTGGGTGTAATTGCTCTTCACTGTTTATTCACTATTTAAAGGAATAGTTCATTCCAATAGAAAAATTCTGTTGCTATTTACTCAGCCTTATGTGGTTCCAAACTCATATGACTTACTCATATGACTTATCTACCATGGGATACAAAAGAAGACATTACACAGATATTTTAGGGTCTGACAACCTCAGTGACCATTTACTTTAATTGTACTGAAAAAAATGCATCGAGAAACATTGAGGCCTGTTACATCGAGCAGGATTCATTTGGAGGTGGAGGGTCCATCGTGGTCTGAGGCAGTATGTCACAGCACCATCGGACTGAGCTTGTTATCATTGCTGGCATTCAGTTTATGTTTTAGTTGTTGAATATTTTAATGTTCATACAAATATTTACACATGTTAAATTTGATGAAAATAAAAGCTGTTGAAAGTGAGAGGATGTTTCTATGCAAATGTCAAACAAATATACTGTACAATCAGCTGCTGCAGAGTTTAACAATTTCAGATTTCAAAAGGATTCACTTCACACACGAAAATATAATTTTAAGATCTATGCATTTCAATTTCATAACAAAATTCCACGATATTGAATTGAGTAATCTTTAACAAAACAAATAATATATTTGTCCAACACCCTGTTGTTAGTTTGTGGTTTGTCCCTCCTCAGACCACTGTTGACCATTTGTCCCTCATTGGACAACTGGTAGGTACTCACCACTGCTGACCAGGAACACCCCACAAGCCTTGCTGTTTCAAAGTCACCTGGCCATAACAATTTGGCCCTGGTCAAAGTCGCTCTTGCCCATTTCTCCTGCATTCAACACATTGACTACGAGAACTGATTGTTCGCTTACCATCTAATCTAGCCAGAATTTGTCATGTAGCCTTGTTAGGATATGATCAATGTTATTCACTTCACCTGTGAGTGGTCATAATGTTTTGGCTAATTGGTGTGTATACACCTATATCACAGTAATTGCACAAAAATTACACATTTCAATTTGATGGAATTTTACAAACAGACCGCATTACAAAGCTTGTGCATCAAAGTTACTTCAATGAGAAAATCTCTGTCTTGTGATTTCATCATTCCATTACTAATGCTAAGAAAAAAAGTTTACTTTTTGCTTTTAAATAATTCAGTTCACATTTAATACTTGATTTTCACTCAAGTAGGTTTTTGGCTAGATACTTCAATTTTTTCTTAAAAAGTAACATTTTGACTCATGAGACATACAGTACTTTAACCCAAGTATAATTTCTGTACTTTTTACACCATTAAATATAAAGACTTAATACGCTTGTCCAGATTGAACTAAAAAAACTGACCTTAATACACATGTCAAAAGTCCTTAAAATGTGGTGCTCATGCCACAAAACAGCAAAGGCACAGTGTAACGGCCAAATACATCTGTCGATTGCATGGGTCTAAGCTTAATTAAGTTAACTTCTACCAAAGCTAAAGTTAAGAAGCTACAGTTCAGCTAAATGTTTCATTGATCCACATGCAGGGTTGGGAGGGATACTTTTAAAAATGTATTCCACTACAGATTACATGCTGTGAAATGTAATTTGTAACATATTCCATAAGATTACTCAAGGTCAGTAACATAATCAAAATACTTCTTCAGCACTGGTAGATTTTTTCTCTTTCATTCACATAAAAATATCTGCCATGCTAAAAATACATTCTCTGAAAAACCTAAATATCTTATGCAGTGTTGCTTCTAAAACAAGTTAAAGCAAACTGATCATGTTTTAAGGATTCTCATCAAGAATAAGATGTTTGTCCTAATGTGAAAGGTCTTACTAGAGAGAAAAAAATATAATCTAATGTTTATTTTTATATGGGTAGATATTTTTCAACTGAATATTCAATTAAATAAATTACAATGAAATGCAAAGTATTTTCTTCAGTAATTAAAATACTTTTTGAATGTAACCATTCTGATTGTAATGCTAATTTTAATGGCTTTTCAATGTACAGCAAGCATCATAACAAAGTATGGGTTATAAATACATTAATATAGTACTATATGCATGCTATTAAATGGAACACTCAATTTGATAAAATATTTAACTGGAACATCATGTTTCATATAGACAAGCTCCATCTCTCCATCCACCAAGGGGTCCTTGGCCTGAAAGGGTTGAAAATGCTTTAGCGCAAGTTTATCTAGAAAAACATTTGAAACAAAATGAAAATGCATTGTTTGTGAACAGCCCCCTACACAGCAAGCATTCACTCTTCTTCAACAGTCTTGTGTGAAAGGGGCCAACAGCTAAAAATGAAGGAAAAGAAGAAAAAAAAAGTAGGCGAGCGAGTTCAAAAACCATTATAGACTCAATTGTTTCCACTGTAATAAAATCCATTCCTCTTTCTTTCTAGTCAATGAAAATCTATTATGATCACATCCTTCCCCCCAAATACACCTCCATTACCTGCACCCCCCCCCCCCCCCCCCATTCTTTCTGAGCCTCTTTACACAGAGAACACATCAGAGAGGCTCAGATATTGGTTTTCAAAATCCAAGCAACTGCACACTTTACTTCATATTCTCGCTTTGTCTGATTACTTTTAGATTGGACGTCAGTCTGCATGATTATCCTCAATCAAGGCTGGGCTGAACCGATGCCACCACTCTGTCTTTTCTCAACAGTACAGTAAACACAGAAAGGCTGCAGCAGTGGTGACTCCCCATAAAGGAGCTTCAGTCAGGCCATATATCACCCACTGCTTAGCACAGTCACATTACTGTCATCCACCATGCTCTGCTCAGCCAATTACACATCCATTGTTCTTCTCCATGTAAATGCATCTCTTGTTACAGTACTTAATACCTCAAACCATTATGTTTCAAATTATATATTTTTTCTGCCATCAACACAAAACATATTCATAATATACACTACCGGAGTACTTTTTTAGGAACACAATGGTCCTAATAAATTGCCCGACATGGTCTTCTGCTGTTGTAGCCCATCTGCCTCATGGTTTGATGTATTGTGCCTTCTGAGATACTATTCAGCTCACTACAATTGTACAGAGTGGCTATCTGAGTTAATGTAGCCTTTCTGTCAGCTCAAACAAGTCTGTCCATTCCCTATTAACCTCTCTCATCAACAAGGTGATTCCATCTGCAGAACTGCTGCTCACTTAATGTTTTTGGCACCATTCTGAGTAAACTCTAGAGACTGCATGAGATAAGCAGTTACAGAAATACTAAAACCAGCCTGTCTAGCACCAACAATCATGCCACGGTCGAAATCACTGAGATCATATTTTCCCCCCATTTTGATGGTTGATGTGAACATTAACTGAATCTCCTGACCCTACTTATCTGAATAAGTAGGTGTGGCAGCGGGGGCGAGGTCAAGCGCCCGTCCGGAGAGGGAAAGCGGTAAAGGCACTTGCACCTGAGCTAAATTATGTCTAACACCTGTCTCTAATTTCAGTGAGTACGGGGAGAGCGGCATAAAAGAGCCTGAGTGCCTCCAGTTCGAGAGAGAGTCGCCAGTCCAGTATTGGCAAATTAGAGAGATACTACATATCAGTTCGTTGTGAGTTTATGTTCAACAAGTCTACGTCTATGTTCTACCCCCGTGTATTGTTTATACTGGAATTAAAATAAGCTTTACCTGAGTGTCGAACCCTGTTTCCGTGTCCTCCTTCCTGTCCTGTGAATCTCTGAACTGTTTACACTGGTGCCAAAACCCGGGAATAAGAAAATTGGATCCTGTACGTCCAATCATGGAGAAACACGCCACAGCCGCGACCCCGGACACCCGTGCCACATTGCCCCCGCCCACGTTACAGAAGATGGGGGTGGCTGACAATGCTGAAGCGTTCTTGGATTTGTTAGAACGAACTGCTGAAATTTGGGGCTGGCCGCAGAGTCAGTGGGCAGCCCGCCTTGTTCCTCTTCTTTCTGGGGAAGCCCAACTCGCGGCTCAACAACTGCCGGCAACAAACCTCCTGGCCTACACTGATTTGAGGAAAGCCATTTTGCAACGGGTTTGTCGGAGCCCTGAAGAAAAACGCCAACTCTTCTGGGAAATGAAGCTGGAAAAGTCAGACCGCCCGTTCGCCTTTGCCCAGCGGCTCCATGATACCTGCCGTAGGTGGCTGCTAGTGGGGGACCGCGACGTTGAGGGACTCGTCGATCAGGTGGTGCTGGAGCAGTTTGTCCAAAGCTTACCCAGGAAAACGGCGGAGTGGGCCCAGTGCCACCGCCTGGCGTCGCTGGAGGCAGCCGTCCAGCTAGCAGAGGACCACATGGCGGCGATCCCAAGCGCGGATGAACGATCTCTCTCTCTCCCGCACGTCGTTCGCAAATGGCCTTTAACCCTCTCGGATGCTTAATTAGCCTAATACGGGACCTGGCGTGTTGAGTCACGACCCGGCCCGCCCTCCACAGTGCCACAGTAGGTGTACAGTGTGTACAGGTGTAAAGTGCTCAGTGAGTGTAAATTGGAACCAAGTGCCAAGATTATCAAATACCCCAAAAGAGTGGGGTCAAAAAAAGAGCCAAAAAGAAAAATAAGAGCCAAGCACATTTTGCTACACAAAACTGTTTTCTTTAGAACATTACAGTAATTTCCAATTTGCCATTTAGATGACACTAAACCAAAGCACCTTATGGTCCGGGTATACTTTGTTTTTCTGTGTTCCGGATCGCGCCTTGTCAAGTATACTCTTTTGACTGGGAGCAAATATGCACACGTTTGTTGCATGTGCATTACTACTTCTTTGTATTACTCTTTTAGTACAGTCAAAAGCAGGTGTGTGCCACATGCGGACATGCACCTGCTGCGCAGACTGTGCTGATGAGGAAATCCGCTCACACATATTGATTCATAGAGATGACAAAGAAAAACAAAACATATAAAAGAATCAACATTTTACTTCCACTACCCCACCCCTGAGATTAATAGATTTGATTGTTCCGCCGCTCCCTGGTGTCTAAAAATTTACTTTATCCATCCAATAAAAATATTTCTGAATATTTCCAAAATCTTAAAAACATAATCCCATTGTACCATATCAAACACCTTTTCGGCATCAAGTGAGATGGCAGTGACCGGAGTCTGATCATTCGCCACTGACACATAATATTGATGAAACATCTAATGTTATCAGAAGAGCTGTGGCCCCGAATAAACCCCACCTAATCTATATGTATAAGAGATGTCATAATTTTACTTAATTGTTAGCCAAAATTTTTACATCTAGCTGGATCAGGGAAACTGGACAATAACTCTTACACTTGCTTGGATCTTTGTCCATTTTAAGAATCAGACTGATCTGGGCTCGTGTCATGGTTGACGGAAGCTCTTCATTCTTTAATGATTCTGTATAAACTTCTAACAAAAGTGGAGCCAGTTCTGTAGCATAAGATCTAAAAACAATTCAGCAGCAAAGCCATCTGGCCCCAGAGCCTTGCCTGTAGGCAAGGCCGTAATTACCTAACCAAGCTCCTGCAAGGTTATCTCAGAATCAAAATAATTTTTTTGCTCAGTCATCAGTTTAGGGAGTTCAAATGGTTCAAAAATGTACAATATCTTCATCAGTAAACAAAGATGTGGAGCTATAGTGATCAATATAGAATTCTTTAAAAGCATTATTAATATCAATGGCTGAGGTAAAAATTTCACCACCAGCAGGGGTGGAACCCACTGAGGGAATGGTAGAAAAAGACACTCTCTGCTTTATATATCTAGCCAGAAGTTTTTTTGCTTTGTCCTCAAAGTATGGCTGTCTTGTCTTGAATAGCCAAAACTCCACCTTTCACAACAAAATAGTCTTATATCTGTATTTTAATCATGTCAATCAGATCTGCCTCTGCACTTTTCCTTTTCCTTTCCAACTCCATGAGTTCTTGTGCTTTGGATTATTTGATGAATGAGGCATACTGTATGATCCAACCCCTAAGAACCGACTTAAGTGCCTCACAAGCCACACTAAAGAGGATACTGAGGACCAGTTGGACTCCATATAAACATTGATTTCCACCTCTAACACTTGTTGAAATTCTGTATTTTGTAAAAGGGATACATTAAAGTGCCAACTATAGGATTTATTTTTCTCTGTATGTGGCAACACCTATAAACTCACCAGGGTATGATCTGAGACTAAGATGTTTCCAACTGAGCAATCAACAACAGATGAAATGAAGGACTTTGATGTAAAATAAAAAAAAAAATCTATTCTAGAATAAATCTTTTGGATGGATGAAAAAAAAATGATAGTCGCCACCAGATGGGTTCAAAAGTCTTCAAATATCTGTAAGATCAAGTATTTACACATCCTGTGAAGGGTCACTGTTGTTCTAGGGGGCTTACACACTTTTGCTTCACTATGATCAAGAACTGAGTCCATCCCAATATTATATCTCAAGGGGTGCCAGCAGCTTGCAACATCCCTTCAATATCTATAAAAAAGCCCTGATCATCAGCATTAGGTGCATAAATATTCACGAAAATCAAACTTTGCACTAAATTTCTGCTAAAACATTGACTCTTCCTAATATGTTTGAGACATTTGAATTGTAGTTGCTTACTTATTAATGTGATGACTCTTACTTGAGCCAGCACTGAAGAAAACATGTCCACTTCATATCTTCCCAAATTTTTCAGATTCCTGCGGGGAAACTATGCATTTCTTGAAGAAACACTATATCATATTTTGTCACATATTCCCTGTTGTCTTTTGTTTTTGTGCTTTTATGTTGAAGTTCTTGTTTAGTTCCTGTTTCCTAGGTTTTTGTAGTCCTTTGTAGTGTCATTTTATGACTGGCTTTCCCCTGATTGTTTCTCATTCCCTGATTGTTTCCTCAGGTGTTCCTTGTTTTCCCTTGTGTATTTAAGCCCTTGTTTCCCCCAGTTAATTTGTCAGTTCTTGCATGTTTTGTTATGTTCTGTGCTAGGTTCCCTGTGTTTTGCTTTATTCTGAGCTTTCTTGTTTATTTTAATAAAGCTGCATATAGATCCTCATTCTCGCCTGCCTCGTCACATGTTTCTTACATTTAAGAAAATAAATAACCTTCCTTTTTATGGGGTACCCCAACAATTCACATTCCATGTGGAGAGAGACAATCCACTCATATTAACATTTGATATATTAGGAAAAAATAGATTGTGTCAAAAATAAAATGATAACGACCACATTCCAACATCAGTCTGTGTAAGCCTACGAGAGCCCCCATGACAACTTTGCCATCGGATTGCTCAAGTCTGGTGCTTCTATACAAATTTTGTGAGACAGAATTACACAACAGATATAATATATAAAACAAACTCCAGATAATAGGAGGCATAAGAACAAAGAGCATGTAGAGTAATCCACATAACAGTCCCTAAGGTGTGTTCCTCCACAAAACAAGCTCCAGCCGCTAATGGAACCAGCACAAAAAAAAAAAAAAATATTCTGTTACCTCGGGCAGTCCAAAAAAATGTTCAGTGAGCCAGCTCATTCAACAAAACCAAATCCAGCCTCTAGGCGAACCAGCACAAAAAAAAGTATCTGTATCTCACAATGACTTACTCCATTGACTTTATGAAGGACATTGCTTGCTAAGGCATATAAATATTTTATGGTTATCCTTAGTATCTATTCTCAGTTTGGCCGGGAACATCAGTGCAACACGTTCATCAATTGACAGCAAGTTACCTTCTCTTCAGTGTTCAAATTGACTTCTAGGCTGCTGCTCAGGGGCTTCAGCTTGAGCATGTAAGTGTTTTTTAATATCTCCAGAGTCTGAGGTTTTTGAATTCTTTGACATATTGTCTTCCTAAAACAGTTAAGAATCAGGGTGTATTGAATCTCCCTGGTTCATGACACAAAAAGTATTAAAACTAGCAAAATGCTCAGAGCTCACCGTTCACATGTCCGAACCTTGCATGGCACCACGTGACTTCAGCCACAGTATACATTGATGTTTACAGTGTACTTATAACTGGGACTGTACCCTTATTACAGGAAAACTCCTCTGGAGCAACCTGAAGTTAAAGTCTACATGAAATCAAAACTGACCCTGTTGAATTTCTAAAACATCTCTTACAAAAAATCGAAACTAGTTGCTAACTTGCTGCTCATTATTTCCACATGCAAATGAGCCAAAAAAGTTTGGTGGAACTCCTTTGGTAACAGTGGACAATTTGTCACAAGTTTGCAACAAAGCTCAATTTGCGGTAAATTTTCTGCAAATTTAACATGAACTTTCGAATTTTCATAAGGGATGTTCTAGGTTTTATTGTAAACCAGTGCTTGAACTGAGGGGGGCTGGCAGGGACCGGGACCCCCATAAGAAGTCAAAAATAGACTTGAGGGAGTCCCCAAATATTTGTATTTTAGTAAAGAAATAATGACAAATACTATTTAATTTACACAGGATATGGTACATTTTGTGAATTAATTACAATAATCAATGAGGATGACACGCACCAAATATACAGTTATCTGCTTCTATTGCAGGTGCACTTGCTGCCGCGTGGACAAGTGCTTGTGGATTTCTTTTTCTTGGATCTTCAATGTTCATGCAAATTCTTTGGCCCATTCCTGACCCATCTGCGAATAAGCTTTAACTTCCTGGCTGATGTCTTGATATGTTGCTTCAATATATCCACATAATTTTCCTTCCTCGTGATGCCATCTATTTTGTGAAGTGCACCAGTCCGTTCTGCAGCAAAGCACCTCCACAACATGATACTGCCACCCCTATGCTTCACGGTTGGGATGGTGTTCTTCGGCTTGCAAGCCACACCCTTTTTCCTCCAAACATAACAATGGTCATTATGGCCAAACTGTTAAATTTTTGTAAGATATTTGTCCCCATGTGCACTTGCAAACTGTAGTCTGGCTTTTTTATGGTGGTTTTGGAGCATTGGCTTCTTCCTTGCTTGGCAGCCTTTCCGGTAATGTCAATATAGGACTAGTTTTACTGTGGACATAGCTACCTTTCTCCTCCAGCATCTTCACAAGGTCCTTTTCTTTGGTCTAGGATTGATTTGCACTTTTCACATCAAACCACGTTAATCTCTAGGAGACAGAATGCATCGCCTTCCTGAGCAGTATGATGGCTGCGTGGTCCCATGGTGTTTCTACTTTTGTATAGATGAACGTGGTACCTTCAGGCATTTGTAAATTGCTTCCAAAGATGACCCAGACTTGTGGAGGTCCATAATTTTTTTTCTGAGGTCTTGGCTGATTTTGTTTTTATTTTCCCATGATGTCAACAAAGAAGCACTGAGTTTGAAGGTAGGCCTTAAAATACATCCACAGTTACACCTCCAATTCAGTACACCTCCTATCAGAAGCTAACTGGCTAATTGTCTAAAGGCTTTACATCATTTTCTTGAAATCCAAGCTGCTTAAAGGCACAGTTAACTTAGAGTATATAATATTCTGACCCACTGGAATTTTGATATAGTCAATTAAAAGTGAAACAATCTGTCTGTAAATAATTGTTGGAAAAATTACTTGTGTCATGCACAAAGTAGATGTCCTAAACGATTTGCCAAAACTATAGTTTGCTAAAATTAAATCTGTGGAGTGGTTAAAACATGTTAGTTGATGAACTAGCTACTAATCTGTTAAGAATTAGGCCTACCTAAAGTACTTGTTTGTTAATGGCAAATGGAAGTATAGTGTCATCAATCTATTATTAGTTTATTAGTGGCTTAAGGAGATCTGTCAGCACTGATGTAGTTTGGTGCTTCCTACAATGTTAATTTAAGAAATAATCATTTGAAAAAGGTTTATCAGAGAAGACGTCCTTTGTCATGTATGTTTTTTTAATGAATTCTATAGTAATTATTATGCGTGCATACTCTGTTTTGATACATTACCAGTTGCATCAACCAGGCTGCATGAACGCAGACTGTGCCCATAAATACCGCTATGCGCAACACACCACAATCAACCCCCTTCTCAGTCCCAACTCAAAACCTCAAGGTGTGGGGACCCCCCATAAGACTGGAATCAATTTGGGCACTGATGTAAAGCATTCACTTGTGCAAATTTTTTTTTTAAAGAAAAATATTTCATCATAGTAAAATAACTCGCTCCACCTTCTTTCCTTTTCAGCTGACGCCACCGAGTCCTCTCAATTTTCACCCCGCTTCCAATCAACCACCTGGCACATTTCTGGTAAGGATAAAAGCAAGTCTTGCGCTTCATTTTCCCCCTCATTAAATATCTTGTTTCACTTTGTAATATGTCACATTACAGAAGTGTAATGGGTACGAATGCTGTTTCATGTTGACTTTAAGTGTTTTGCTCAAGGGCACAGTGATGATAGCTCATGGGCACAGTGGTGGTAGCTCATGGTTCACCCCTTATGGTCTCTTAACCTACAACCTTTAGGTCACCAACCTTCAAGTTCTGTGACCACTATGCTTCACCACCCACCCGACCATGTTATGATGAGCCAATATGAAAAAAAAAAATGGCTTCTGACATTGAAGTTGTAGGTTATTTCCCAAGTGATAGAGATTGAGATTTAAGAGTTCTTGAGATTACTGTCATGGCCTGCTGGTTGCTCCTGGGGTAACATTTTTGTACAATTAGTGAATTGCATTTCAGTTACAATTAAAATGAGTATTATGTTTGTTAAATGGCAACTTACTAACTAAGCCTCAGGAAGAGAGTTTACCATCTCTCATAGCTGACTAATTTTGAATTATAAATAGACATTGGCTGCTCTTTTGCATTTATGGTTTTCTCAGACATTGTTATCTGTTCTCAATTTTTTCAATATGTATAACAGGCTGAGAAAGTAAAACACAATATGTACAATGCATCTTGCTCTTTAAGAAAGCCTGTTAAGAAAAAAAAATTGTGTATCCCATAATACTGAAACTGGAACTTTGAGCTCAAAACAATGTGTTTTATTTATATATGTGCATTATAAACAATAAGTACAGTAATGTTATGACCCCTCAAACCAATTGTGAATGTAAAACTAATAAGAATTTGGTCCCTAGACAACTTTAGTGCTTGGCCCCTAAAGGTTCTAAACAGCCAAGCAATGGTACTGTTTGCAAACATTCAGACACAGGTCACACTGCTGTGGGAGGCATTTAGAGGAGCATTTAAATATGAGGACGCTACATGTAAAACCTAAAATGTTACATTAAAATGTGTTATGACTAGGGATGCACTAATACCGTTATTTTCTGATATCGGAAAACTCAGTATCGGCCTATACCGATCCTGATTCAATACCAGTGTTTTTTTTTTTTTGCATAATCAGTTTAGAATATATTTACATTATTGTGTGGAACTAATTGGGTGTGCTCTTTAATATTTAAAGAAACACAAACCTATGACTACACATTATTTCACTATAAATGTATAGCTTATTAAAAAAAAACTTAATGGTTAACTAGTATACTGGATAATGTAGCAGCAAAATTAACAGTAATTCAAGTATAAGACATCAGAAGAAAAGAAGCCATTTTTTTGGAAAAATTGTTTCAATAGTATCTGCACTTTAAAGGATTCAGATCTCTTTTTTTGTTCAATTTAGTTGTAAAATATCAGCTCACTTTTCATTCACAGTTATTTTTGGAACCCATTCAACTTAAATATTATTATCATTTGTAAACAAATGATAATAATAATAATATATTATAATAGTAATATATAGTAATGTATCTCAATCGTACACTTTTAAACCCTCATACTTTTATTTTGACATTCTGAACTCTCCAGAAAGTCCTGTAAGTGTTTGTAGGCAAATTCTGTTAAAATGCACCTCCGGTGCTATTCTTAATGCATATTATAAGTGAACCGAACTATTGAGCATCTACATCTGAAGCCTACTACAAACTACACGACTTTCAAAGATGTCGAATCGTGGTACCGTTCACATTACACAACTGTCTGTCTTGTCATGGAAGTTGTAGCGTTTTACAAAACATTTCACTATTGACAAATCCCTGACGAATCTGCCTGGACTCCAAATTACATTTCACTACAGAGTACACAAGAGAAGTGATACGAGATATGAAAACAAATGCATGATCATATGTTATGCATTTCAGAATATGATGTATATGTTTTTAATCATATATTTATTGGTTACAATATGAAAAAGTACCTCTTACTGAAAAATTGTCACAGATACTGTTGTAACTTCTGTTCCCTGATGGAGGGAACGAGACCTAGTGTCGAATGAAGTGACACAAGGGGTCTTCCGTGGGAGCCTCGCATACCTCTGAACTTGAGAAAAGGCCAATGAGAAATTGGCAAATTTTCATGTCCGCCCCCTGCGTGCTAGAAGCAACTGTGTCGGCCGCACCTAACCCTCCCCAACGCCCCCAGAAAAGGTGTCATATACAGACCATAAGTTCCCAGCACTCCTGAGGGAGGAACAGGTGCTACAGGACCAGCACCAGCTGACTCAAAAGGAGGAGGTGTGGGTGAGTCGTGACATATGACGAGAGCACATGCAGCCTTGGTAATTTATGTACGCTACCGTCGCGGTGCTGTCTGAATGAATCAAGACGTACTTGCCCCGAAAACCTCCGCAGGGCAAGGAATACAGCCAGCAACTCTAGGCAGTTGATGTGCCAACATAGCCGGGGACTTGTCCAGGAGCCAGCGGCAGCGTGCTCGTTGCACATGGTGCCCCAACCCTGTTGAGAGGCATCTGTGGTGACCACGACATGCCTGGACACCTGCTGTAGGGGGATTCTGGTCCGCAGAAAACACAAGGGTCTGTCCAAGGGTTGAAAGTCTCATATGCATCAACCCGAGGGGTGTGACTGTGGCTGAGGATGGCATATGCCCCAGGAGCCTCTGGAATTGTTTTAGAGGAACCACTGTGCCGGGCTCAAAGAAACCGAGGCACCTGAGCACTGACTGCACATGCTCATTTGTGAGGCGCATTGTCATTGAGACTGAGTCTAACTCCATGCCGAGAAAAGCGATGCTCTGAACCAGGATGAGCTTGCTCTTTTCGCAGTTGACCTGAAGACAGCTGAGGTGTCTGAGCACCTGGTCCCTGTGAGCAGTCTCGAGAGTGAGCCAGGATGAGCCAGTCATCGAGGTAATTGAGTATGCGGATGCCCACTTCCTGTAGCGGGGCAAGGGCTGCCTCTGCAACCTCGGTGAAGATGCGAGGGGACAGGCCGAAGGGGAGGACCTTGTACTGATACTCCTGGCCATCGAACGCAAACCGTAGAAAGGGTCAGTGTCGAGGCAAGATGGAGACATTGAAGTATGCGTCCTTCAGGTCTACCGCCGCAAACCAATCTAGCCGTCGAACGCAGGTTAGAAACTGTTTCTGCGTGAGCAATTTGAACGGGAGTTTGTGTAAGGCCCGGTTGAGAACTCGCAAGTCCAAGATTGGTCGCAACCTACCGCCTTTTTTGGGTACGATGAAGTAAGGGCTGTAGAATCCCTTCTTCATCTCGGCTAGAGGGATGGACTCTATCGTGTCCTTGAGAAGCAGAGTCGTGTTTTCTGCCCGTAAAGTGCTGGCTTTTTCACTGTGTACGGAGGTGGAGTGAATAATGCTGAAACGAGGGGGGAACCGGGTGAACTGAAATGCATAGCTGAGCCAAATGGTCCTGGCCAACCAGCGTGACGGGTTGGACAGCGAAATCCACGCGTCCAAACTCTGTGCGAGGGGCACTAGAGTGACGATCGCTTTTGATGTACCGGGTGGGGCTTCGCGGCAGGGGGGAGCACGTCGGGAGGCAGAAGAGCGTCCGAGGCTTGGGTGCTGAGAAAAAAGCACTTACCTTGCTCCGTGCACCCGCGTAACTTCGGAACTCGTCAGCGCTGGCCAGCTGGGGCTGAGCAGTCGTGGGTCCGGAGGCGAGGTGACAGCGTCCGGGGAGCCGGGACTGTAGGATTTTGGAGCCGGGGTGCCGTAAGAATGGCACGCACCAGCTTGGTGACCCAGGGAGTGAGGAAATCGCTCTTTTATTGAGAATATGGGTACCAAAGCCCGAAGGTGGTGCGGAAAATGAAAATAATGGAAACAAGGATTCTCCTCCCGGCCCTCCACCGGGGGACGGAGTGGTCTCGGTATCAGCTCCAGAGTGAACGTCTCACTAGGTTGCCCGTCTCAGGAGCGCTTAGGAGCTTACCTGGTCCTGGAAGGGGTCCTGGAGACGGGGGGCGAGGTGTTCGACGCTGGGGTGGAGAGCTGGGCCCGGTGCTGGTTTGGCGACACCGTGGCATGATGTGGGAGATCGCCTCCATCGGCGTTTTCACTGCTGAAAACTGCTGGGCAAAGTCGTCGACGGTGTCATCCAAGAGGCCAAGCTGGGAGACGTGGGCGTTGAGGAAGTGTGCCTTGTCAACGTTGTGCATCTCAACCATGTTCAGCCAGAGGTGGTGCTCCTGGACCACCTTTTGAAGGCTGTGGGGTGGACGGAGCAGCGATGTCATCATCCAGTTCCGGGGGCTCAAGGGAGAATGCCGGCTGGCCTTGAGGAAGCAAGCGAGCGTGTCAGGAGGCGGGTGGTTCGTGGGGATTTACCCGGCGAGACCGAGCCCATCGTCATCCCCAAATCGCCTTCATCGCCAGCCGGGTCGTCATCAATCCCATGGAAGAAGGAGCAACGCAGGGGGCGGCAGAAGTGGCATTCATCTTCAGGAAGGAGAACCACAACAGCAACGCTGCCATGTTAATGTTCTCACAGTGAGTGCATGAACCATCCACAAATGGAGAGATATCGACCGTATCCAGGAACTAAACAGAGACGGAAAGGCATCTTGAAAAGGACGTTCAACGCCTCTCTGTGTACTGCTCTTTTGTGAGTGAAACTCAAACTCTTTTAGAGAAAACAAACTCTTTTAGGAGGGGAAAACACTCTTTTAGGCAGTGAAAAACTGTCGAAGCGCCCAGGGGCGTGGACTGCACAGCGTGCAGAGAGAGAGAACGTTATTTGGAAACACACCGTAGGATCCGATAGCAGTGCTTCTTGCCAGTAGTGGTGAGTGGAACAGTGGTGAACTCAGCTTGCTGTTGCACAACCGCTCGGCTCCGAAGAAAAAATCTGACTAACAGACGCACCCCCGCTTCCCTATATACCCGTTTTTCCGGGGGCGTGACATGCAAATTCTGTCTGCCAATTTCTCATTGGTCTTTTCTCAAGTTCAAAGGAATAAAAGGCTCCCAAGGAAGACCCCATTCGACACAACATTTAGTAAGTGACAGAAGGGGAACTACCTATTAGCTTACCTGACTGTCCAAGAGAATTGACAATTTCTCTCCAACACTTCTCTTTCTCTACCCATTTGTGGTACAGTTCAGATGAAACATCAAATAGGCACTGGTGCTCCTGCCAGTGTTCCACTAATTTTTCCTCCGTTTCTTGCTCTCTCGTTGGCTGTTGGTCAACACTGCAGTTGTATTCAGTAAAAACATATTTCACATTGCAGGATTAGGAATCGCAGACAGGTCCAGATATTTAACATTCTAGATATCTAGCTGACATCTGTTGTTCGTAAATCTGCTCCCACATATGGGCATCCAGGGATATAAACTGCCCTGAGTGACAGGAGCTTGCCCTGGTCCCCAAGAAGAATCCGACGTGCCAGAAATTCAGCTGACGTGATCGTGGACCTCCTTGATGGTTTATGTAAGAGACTACCGCTGTATTGTCCACCCGCACCAAGACATGGCAGCCTCTGGAGGAAGTATATCAGGGCCAGAAATACAGCCATCAACTCGAGACAGTTAATGTGACAATCAAGCTGACAACCCCCCCATTCCCCTTGAGCTGGACGACCAATTAAGACCGCTACCCAGCCCGTCAGGGAGGCGTCTGTCGTTAGCAGCCTGCGACAACAAGACGCACCTAGAGTGGGACTCAAGGTAAGAAACCGGGGTCTGAACCACATAGAAAGGGAACAAAGCCTGTGGTGCGTAACCCTTATTTGCCTTAGGGTACCAGCCCTTGGATGAAACCCCCTGGCTTTTAGCCACAGCTGGAACGGTCTCATGTGCAGAAGGCCCAAAGGGATAACCATGGACACAGATGCCATGAGCTAGCAGCCTTGACCTAGCCTGACTTTGCTCAAGGGTGTTCTGAATGGAAATGATTCGAGCGGGAGACAATTGTGCCCGCATCGTTATCGAATTCCATGTAACCTGCAGACAAGTAATTCCCTGGGTGGGAGAGGGAATGCTCTTTTGATGTTAAGTGTCAGACCCGGAGAAACCAGATGAGCTAAGACAATATCTCTGTGCTGAACTGCCAGTTCTTGGAACTGTGCTAGTATCAGCCAGTCGTCTATGTAATTCAGAATGCGGATGCCCGGGAGTCACAAAGGAGCCAGTGCTGCATCCATGCATTTCGTGAATGTGCGGGCTAATAGGGCTAGACCGAATGGAAGAACCCAATACTGGAAGGCTTTGCCCCCGAAAGCGAACCTCAGGAACTTCCTGGTCTGTGGCGGAATTTCTATATGAAGATATGCGTCCGTGAGATCGATCGTGACCAGCCAAACATGATGTTGGGCTTGTGACATGATTGTCTTTATAGTTAGCATCTTGAACTTGAACACCCTGACTGAGCAGTTCAAGCCTTGAAGATCTAAGGTCGGACCCAACCTCCCCCCCCTTCTTGGGAACCAGGAAATATTTGCTGTAATAACCTGACTCTTTCTCTGGAAGGGGAAACATGTTCTATGGCCCCTTTGACCAAGAGATTTTGCAATTCTTTTCACAGTAGACATGCCTGCTCCGGTTTACGGTAGTGGGGACCACGCTGTTGAAACACGGAGAAGCGGCGAGCGAATTGAATTCTGTAGCCTTTTTCTACTGTTCTTAGGACCCACATAGAAATGCCTGGCAGAAATTTCCACGCTGCCAGGTTCTCTGAGATGGGTATTAATTTTGACAGTTCCTGTTGAGGGGATGTCGAGTGTTCCGCATCCTGGACTAAGGCAGGAAACATCGGTACACCCAAATTTTAGTTGGAAGCCTCTAACTACCGAAACACTGGAGGTGGTGGGAATGGAGAGATTCTGTGGGGGTACCGGGAGGGGCGAAGTGGATGATACACGCGCCCCATCCTGAGGGGGGCTACCCCCACAAGGCTGGGTGCAAAACCGTCAGGGTTTTCTTTTGAAATAACTGCCCTGAGGTCTTGCTTTGGAGGCTGCAGAGGGTGACGAACTGGCCCCCTGTCTTTACGAGGGGGAGCACGATTCGCCACGCCTAGTTTTTGAGCCTCCCATCTAGGATGACCGGGATGGGGCTGGGTGGCCGACAGCCCCTCCCCCTGAGTGTGGCGAGGAAGAAATTGCCCGAAGGCTTCCTCGTGACTTTTTGCCTCCTGGAACCTGGTGATAGCTACATAGCGTCACCAAATAAGCCAGAAGGAAAAACCGGGGCATCGAGAAGGAAAGTTTTGTCCTGGTCTCTGATGCACGATAGGTTAAGCCACAAGTGTCTCTCCACCTTCCCCACAAGCGTGGAGGTGGTCCTGCACAGCTTTGTGGGGAGAGTGGGTCTCTTTAGCGATGACGCCTAGCCAGGCGAGAGATAACCCACAAGTGTCTCTTCTACCGGCTACATCACCAAATACTTCAACAGATTAGCCTAGTATGCCTGTAACACTGCCATAGTGTGCAGGGCAGCACCAGCCTGACCTGCTGTCTGATAAGCCTTCCACACAAGCGTGGAGGTGGTCCTACACAGCTTTGTGGGGAAAGTGGGTCTCTTTAGCGGTGATGCCGAGCCAGGCGAGAGATAGCCCAAGTGTCTCTTCTACCGGTGGCATCACCGAATACCCCCGAGCCTCAGCACCCACGATTAGTTGAATATTTCACTGTCAAGGGCCTGAAGACACGGGAAGTATAAGGATTCCTCCATGGATGAGAATACTCGTTATGGAGGTCATAGAAGAAAGGAAGGGACTGATATAGTGTTCCCTTCCCCCTTTTTTTATTTCTTTCAATTTTCTTTATTTATTTATTTTGGCCACCAGACAGAAATCTGTGTTCTAGTTTGAAGCGTTGGGGGGTCTCTTAATTCCACAGCCGCTTTATTATTATGTGCGGGATTTACAGAGGTTCATTGTCCTCATGAACCAAAGAGACGCTGAGGCGCACTTCAGGCTTACGAGGATTAGCTGGATCTGGGAAGAGAGCGAGTGAAAGGGACGAACCTGTCTCTCGCTCCTCAGCCAGATCCATACGAGAGCCCCATGAATGAAGTGTGGGTGCTGACTCCCAGAAGTAAGCAAGGCAAGCGCGAAGCATTTTGCCCGAAAGCAGATCACAATGCTCGTCCCTGCCCCGCCCCAACGCGAGAGCAGCATGCTCTTCCCCCAAAAAAACAAAGCAGAACTGATGCGTGTTCCTCTCGGCCATAGAGCGGAGACAGGGGAACATGCATCGTTTGCCCAGATTTTCAGTCACATTTTCTTTCTTTTTTTTTTTTAAGAGAAAAGAGAAAAGGTTCACTGCACACTGCCTAACAGATTATAACTCCTAACAGAGGAAAGAAAGTTTGACAGTCTCGTGATAGCACACATACACAGAGTGATCTGAAGACAACAGCTCTGATGATGCTCCGGTGACACATCTATTTATAACCCTGCCCCAGGTGCATCTAATGATTACACCGGCAGAGGTTATAAATTCCGGTCAATGTTCATTGACGTGTTGCACATATATTCACAGCTGGTCACAACTATAAGATGTTCCCAAAGCGCTTTTCTCAGCGCAGCATCATAAGTGAAGCTTTTTGTAAAGGGAACAGTTGTTTCTCAACAAGGACTTCTGAAGTGTTTGAGCACAGCTAGCAAGCCATGCTTACAACTCCACATACTGTACCAATTCCTATACTTCACACCTCTACTTATAGAAGAATGTAGGCAACTCTGGCAGTGAGGAAGACAATAACAGGCTATTTCACAGCCACGTAACGGGCTTGTGACTGTTATAACGCTAATGTGCTAACACGTGCCGGTAACACACTGTTATTTTATTGATTTATGATGACACTGATACTACTCGCAAAGATCAGTGTATAAAACAGTGTTAACAAGCAGGATAAAGACAAGATATCTTACTTTGGGAAAATTTGTGAATGGCTTTTGCTGCAGATGGCACATGAGTGAATGGGCACTTGAGAGTATTTGAGTAGATTTGATTCCTTTTGTAGTCTAATTAAATAAATAAACAAAAAAAGTGACATGGTCTTGCATGCCAGTGTTTTTATGTTGAATACTGACTGAAAAATAAAAAAAAAATTAGAATGTGGAGCTTCAGTTCACACCTACCGATGATGTGGACCAATGGCAGAAAGAATGTATTTAAGAGCCGTAAGGAACAGGCTGAAATTAAGTCATTATTCACTAAAATGATTGCCCTCTGCTGTCTACAACCATTTGAATATAGCAATTTTTTTATGTGACACTACATGAAATGTAACCTAACCAGTTATCATTGCCATAAATTCTGATAAAGGTCATGCTGATTTGGAGCGAATTGACTGAGTAAATGATGACAGAATTTAATTCAACAAAATGAGTGTTCCTACTTCCTATTTCAATATATGCAATTCACTTGAGGTCAAGCTGTTGTATGCGAGATTTAATATCGGTTTTAAGACATAAGAGAAAAAAATGAGCTGCTGCTTGACCGTGGTATTTGAAAGATCAGCTTAGACTCTCATATTATACTGTGAAGAGCAAAAGCTGTTGTGATTAATTTTGTGTTTATGCATGAGGAGAATCCACTAACTGGATTACTGTGTTGTATGGCTATGGGTGTATATATTTAGCAAAAGGCATTATAAAGAAGCCTGCCAAACCCTAAAGGCTAAAAGATACGTCTTCAAAGGCTGTGAACATGAGCGCGGCTGAAATCGACTTGGCAGGCCTAAAGTTTCACCTCTGGTTCTGGCACACACATGCTCAAAACAAGCGCGCTGGCCTCCACGCAAGTGGCAACGTCTATATCACTTTGTGAGATTCCTCCATATAGCATACTTTCTACATCTACAAAATAAACAGCTTTCTTTTCCCCCTGTCTTTCTAGAAGATACTTGAGAATCAAATGAAGGAAATGAGATTTAAATGCAATTAATACATTTATGTAGTAACTAGATTTCTGTGAAGAAATGTGAGTAGTGTTTGTGCAAAACTCAGTGTCACAATACTACATTGTTGTGGATGGTTGCCATGGCGTTTTTATTGTTCTTAGTGGTACAAGGGTGTTGCTAAAAATTTGCTTACATCCAAATTTGAAAGGTGAAATTCCCATAACTGAAAATACACAAAGCTTAAGCATAAATGAAAAATCAATCCAAAGATAATGCTGAAATGAATGTGGATGCAAACCAGTGCTAAAATGAAATGCAAAGACATTTATTGATTTATTTAGTGATTTAATTATTAATTTAATACTTGTTTTTTATCGGATGATTTAAAAAAATTATAATATTTATGGCCCTCCATACTGTAGATTAAGTTGATTTGTCAAAACACATAACAAAATAATATACCAAAATTCATACAAAAAGACAAAACATGCCAAAATTGTATATTGACAATACAAAAAAAAAAAAAAAAAAAAAACATGGAATGGGGCTGTTTGAAATACAATTAATTACAGATAAATAATACAAATGCAAAACACAATAAATAAATGCACTGGATATACAGTGTGAATTTAACTATTTTTCTTATTTGCTGCAGCTGTGCTGTGTTATAGTAATGTTTGTGGAATTAGTGAAATGTGCTGTTGATGCATAATCCCCAGAACAAAAACTCACCCAGTCAGCAGTTACCCCACATCTCCTGTGTGTCTATGTGGCTGGTTCACATTGTTTTAGCCATCACATATCTCCAACACCTGGGCTGGTACGAAATGAGCAATATAACCCTCTGGTGGTCTTGATTACTGTATACAGTCAACAAAATCAAATATGTGGTGGTGACACTTGTGCCTAAAAATAAATTGTTACGTTAATAGCCATGCCATTCATACTTGACAATTGGTGTAAAGAGATTATTTGTTTGCATGTGTTATTTTAGCACACGATTCACTAAAATAATTATGCAGATCAGGTTGCAGTGTGCTGAAGACAATATGTACAGCTTATTTCAGGTTTTTCAGGTGCTAGGTTGTGGTGGATGCAGCAGATTATCACAATCTGGCATACTTTATTAGGAATGTACCACAGTGGTCCAGGCACCTGAATCAGATATTTAAAATTTCAAAAGTGCACTTGACTACACCACATGCCCAGTAATAATGCTACATTGTTGAATCATCATTTGATAAATAACTGCTGCTATGATTGATGGAAAATATACACAAATACTAACAAAATTCTGTTTACCACTTTCTGGGGGTGTACCATTTAGCGTTTAGTAATATGGATTGTGGGTGGATAGTGAAACTACTCAGACAAAAGTGCCAAAACTCTAGTTAAATTGCCCACAAATGTTTTCATAAAATATACCAAATGTGAGAAATTCACAAGCTTTCAGATAAAGTACCTGAAGCTACACAAGTACCAATTACGCACAGGCTGTCCAGAGAAGCTTTTAGTCGTTATTGTGAAGCACATTAGAATCTCATTACTAGAGTTTGGGGTATTAAGAAATGAACCATTAGGCAGAAGGAAATGGCATGTGATGCCACTCCAGGTGGTAGGAATCAGATTGGATGATTCACACGGTTGTTGAGAGAGCACAGAAAAACAGTCATATTTCAGCAAGGAAATGCACATATACTGCTGAGAAGGAAACAGACTGTGGTTACTGAGGCAGATGTTGATGGTTAAGCACATCTAAAATCTAATAAACCATTCTAAAATGATCTACTTAAAGAAAAAATTCACAGTACACTGTCATCATTTACTCATCATTTACAACCCTCATGTTGTTTCAAACCCGTATGAATTGGAGATGTCACCATTCACATTCACTGAATCTTTTGGTGACTGAGACTTATATTGTGCCTAGCATCTCATTTTGTGTTCCACTGAGAAAATAAATCAAAGTCCCTTTCATGGCAAGTCAGTCCATTCAGTGGCCATTTTTGGAACGCTCCTTGCTGTTGTTTTTTTCCTGTGAATACAAGGACCTACAAGAACAGCTTTTTTTTTCTTGAATGGGGAAAAACTGAAATCTCCAAAATTAATGATCAAGATAATTATCACAGAACATATTTAAAATAAATGAGGAATTGTCAGATCAAGCTAAAGTTAAGTATGGAGTGCCAAAGGGATCAGGTTTAAGGCCTCTGCTTTTCTCCTTATATACTGCATGCTTCCCCTGGGAGACATTATCAGGAACCATGGAATTAGTTTTCACTCTTACACAGACAATACCGTTTAGGTTACTGTTGTAACCTCAGTTCCCTGATGGAGGGAATGAGACGTTGTGTTGAGTGCGGCAATACTAGGGGACTTTTTTGAAGGCCTCGGTTACCTCTGAACTTGAAAAACGGCCAATGAGAATTTGGCAGACAGAATTCCCTCCCCAGTACATATGGGTATAAAGGGAGGGAATCGTGCCTCTGTTCATTCAGATTTTGTACTGAGGAGCCGAGAATAAGGTTCGGCCATTGCAGTGACTCAGTTCAGCGTCGTGGCCAGGGGGACACAACGTCTCGTTCCCTGCTTCAGGGAATGGAGGTTACAACAGTAACCTAGGCGTTCCCCGTCTGTCACTCATTTTGACGTTGTGTAGAGTGAAGCGAAACTAGGGTTCCCTATTCAGTCACACCATGCGCTGATCCGTGTACGTGCACTGCAGATGCAGGTGAGGGCAGGCAGTTACGTGCCAAAGCAGCAGGCTGCGTCAGACTGCATGTACCCTTCCCCAATGCCCCATAAAATTGATAAAACAAATTGTCTAGCCATGAAGGCTTTGGGGAGTACGGAGGGTTCCAGTCCAACCCCACGCTGACGGTGGCCCGGGTAAGCAGGTCGGCCACCTGGGTATCAGCCTCAGACTGTCGAGTTTTCCACATCACATGTTAAAACGCTCTCCGATGCAGCATCAAACTCATCATCCAGCTCGGGGGGCTCGATGGAGTAAACAGACTGGCTATAAGGCGAGAAAATATATATATAAGGTTCGGCCATTGCAGTGACTCGGCTCAGCATCGTGGCCAGGGTGACACAACGTCTCGTTCCCTCCATCAGGGAACGGAGGTTACAACTGTAACCTAGGCGCTCCCCGTCTGTCGCTCATTTTGATGTTGTGTCGAGTGAAGCGAAACTAGGGATCCCTATTCAGTCACGCCATGCACTAATCCGTGTACGTGCACTGCAGATGCAGGCGAGGGCAGGTACGTGCCAAATCAACAGGCTGCATCAGACTGCATGTACCCTTCCCCAATGCCCCATAAAATTGTGTTTTTTGGTTCCCGGCATCCCGAAGGGGGGATTAAAGCAACGTGCCAAGCATGGGAGCAGGCCATGCCAGTCACGCCTTTTCTCTCTCTATGTTTCTCACATAGAGTTAAAGCTGGGGCCATCTTAACGCTATCAGACACATCAAGAAAGGCGTTTTTTTTTTAACTCCTATTCTTTCTGGGGGAAAAGACCCCATGGAGACCACCACCTGCCCAGGGTTTGAGGTAAAGAGTGGTGAAATACGTCACGTGGGTTTTCAGGCTACATGTGGAAATGGTGCGGTGGTAGATCCTACCTGCTGAGAGGGAGGTGTTGCTACAAACACAGCGACCGGGGACTGCCCAAGGGAGACACGGGTCCACCCGCAGGGGGACCGAACTGCGGAAAATACACACAGGGCAATTAATCCACAAGGGCCCATCCTGTGGAGCACCTGTTCCAGTACAGAGTAATTTTAGTGCCCATAGTGGGTCTGGTTGGGGAATTCCTCTGCTGAATTCGTGGACCAGAGTGCTAGGTAGGAAGAACATCCAGGGAGAGTGAATCTAGTGGACTTTCCTGGGGGAAAAGAGTGCACGTGAACACCACAGTGGAGGGATAAGGCACTATGGCAAGCGGAACAACCGGTCAGATATTCCACATTCCCGAGTTCTGCATACTCGGACCTGAGAGAACACTGGACGAGGCCGTCTCAACTCTGTGATTATAAAATCTCATAACGGTATTGGGTGTTGCCCAGCCCGCTGCTCTGCAGATGTTTGCTATGGAGGTGCCGTTGGCCAGTGCCCATGAGAGGATACCACTCTTCTTGTCGAGTGTACTCGAGTGGCGTCAACAACCCAGTGGGAAAGCCTCTGTTTGGAGACAGTGTTCCCTTTCCGCTATCCACCAAAGCAAGAAGAGCTGCTCAGAACATTTAAAGCTCTGCGTGCGGTCCAGATAGGTATACAAAGCAGGCACCAGACACAGCAACGAAAAGGCTGGGTCTGCCTCCGTCCGGGGCAGCGTAGTCCAGTCGTGGTCTTAGGACGACATGGGTGTCTGCCGAACTGAAGTCCAGGCAAGAGTCGCTGACAGAGAGCGCTTGCAGGTCCCCAAACCTCTTGATGGAAGCGAGTGCGATCTGCAGGTCCATCAAGGAGAGGGCTTTGAGCTCGATTGATTCTAGTGGCTCGAAGGGGGGTCTCTGAAGGCCTCTGGGTGCCACTAAGGAACCTGATAATCAGATTGGGCTTCCCTAGGGACTTACCGTCCACTGCGTTGTGGTGAGCTGATATGGCGGCTATATAAACCTTCAAGGTGGAGAGGGACAGCCTCCCCTCCAGCCTCTCTTGCAGAAACGAGAGCACTGACCCGACTGCGCATCTCTGCGGATCCCAACCCTGTTTGGAGTCGTCCATGGTGACCAGAACGCGTCGGGACACCTGCTGTAGGGGGACTCCTTTCTGCAGAAAACAGAGGTCTGTCCAGGGGTTGAAAGTCTGGTGGCAGGCAGGGGTGACTCTGGAAAAGTTTTAAAGGGACCATTGTGCCCGGCCTGAAAGCGGCTAGGCACCTCAACACTAACTGCGCACGCTCATTGGTGAGACGTGGTGACATTGAGACCAAGTCTAACTCCATGCCGAGAAAAGAGTTGACCTGAAGCCCCAAACGGCTGAGGTGCCTGAGCACATGGTCTCTGTGAGTGCATAGTAACTCTCGTGAGTGGGCCAGAATGAGCTAGTCGTCGAGGTAATTGAGTATGTGGATGCCGGCTTCTCGGAGCGGGGCAAGAGCTGCCTCTGCGACTTTCATGAAGACGCGAGGGGACAAAGACATGCCGAAGGGGAGGACTTTGTACTGATATGCCTGGCCGTCGAACGCGAACCACAAAAAGGGGCGGTGTCAAGGCAAAATTGAGACGTGGAAGTACGCGTCCTTCAGGTCTACCGCTGCGAACCAATCTAGATGTCGAACGCAGGTTTAGATGTTTTTCTGCGTGAGCATTTTGAATGGGTGTTTGAGCAATGCTTGGTTGAAAACTCGCATGTCCAAGATTGGTCGTAAGCCACCGCCTTTCTTGGGTAAGATGAAGTAAGGGCACTATGCATGTTCGCCGTGTACTGCGGAAACGCGGACAACTATGAAGGGGGGCGGGGGAAGGCAAACTTAATTGCGTAACTGAGTCGGATGTTCCGGGCCAGCCAGCTAGACGGATTGGGAAGTGAGAACCACGCATCCAAATTCCGCGCTAGCGGCACCAAGGGGCCGATTATTTTTGACATACCCGGCGGGGCTTCTCAGTGGGGCGGAGCAGGTAAGGCAGCGTCACCGAGTCCCGAGGCTCTGGTGCTGAGAAAAGACTCAAAGCACTTACCTTGCTCCACACACCCGGCAGGGGGCGGGTTAGCGACTGAGGAGGAGGTCCAGGGTAGGCGTCCTCTAGACTTGTCGGAACCGGCCGGCCGGGGAACAGTCGTGGGTCTGGAGAAGGGTGGTTTGTGTCCAAGAGGCCGGGACTGTTGAAATCTGGTGGCAGAGTGCCGTGAGAACGGCCTAACGAAGCGTTCAGGGGCAATCTGCACTGCCGTGCAGAGAAGGAGAAAGCTGCTGAAGTGTGCCATAGATCCAACAGCAGACTGAGCGTCAGAGGAACAGAAGCAGGAATCTGGTGTGTCACTCGCAGCTGGCTGCATACACGACCATCGGCTCCGAAGATAATTTCTGAATGAACCCGACGTATTTCCCCGCTTTTATACCCGTATGTCCGCGGCAGGGTATGCAAATACTGTCTGCTAACTTCTCATTGGCCTTTTTTTCATAGACCAGAGGCATAATGGGCGCTCAAGAGAGACCCCTAGTGTCACTTCTTCGACACAACGTCGAAGTGAGCGACAGAAGGGGAACACATATTTGCACAATTGGTCTTTTGACTAAAAATCTTATTGAGATATAGCCCTTGTGCCAACTTCTCTATGTGTTTTCCAACCAAAATGAACAGAACTTTAATGTCAAATGTACACAGGTCTGCACCAAAAGCTCTTGTGTGAAAGCAATGTCAATTTATTTAGAGAAAACTTTCCAGTAACTTCACTTGTGTGAAGTTTAAATTGTATGGGTATTCAGTGTTTATGATTTCCATCATGCAGTGTTCAAATGTTTAAAAACTGTTTACGTACACTGAGTTTGACGGTTAGTTAAGTAAAAAAAATCAGAATATATTTAATTAAAATATTCAACATTCTCTCTTTGCCTTTGAAAAGCAGTCTATCTCAGATGTAACAGGACAATTAAAAATTAACAGACTATCATTTCAAAGGTAGCGTGTGTATGTGAAAATCTTTAATTCAACTTTTATGAGCGCTCCAAACACTTTCATTAATAATGAAACCCTTCATGAGCTTTATGATATCCCAATCTATTTTTCATAAAGCAAATCACCCACATTTCTGTATCCTATAAATAAAAAAGATGTTTAAATGAAATAAAAGTTTTTAATGAGACACTAAGCTCTTCAAACAAATCCTAGAACCTCAAAGAAATATTCATTTTCTTTATATAAGTCATTTTTATATGAAAGTAATGAGAGGTATTTATAATGAGTTCTAAAATGTTTCAAAATTCTTTACTGTATATTAAGTGATCTGAAGTTTAAGCCTTTGTGTAGAAACTCCATGAATATTTTCAGTGGTGGAGCCCAATGTCAGTAAGTTGTCAACAGTATGAGATGGAAATAACCAAAGCAACCTCAGCATATTACAGTTTCTTTAAATTGCCCTCTGGAAAGTGCAGAGGATTTGATTATTTACACCAGAATGAGAATCACAAATAAGATGTCATACAACAAGAACTTTACTACCTACATGTTGTAAACAACACGATTTCATAAGAAATCAGCTAGTTCAAAATATTTTCCCACCTAAATTTGGACCTGACATGCTGAATTATGGACAAACGACACCATGCAACAAATGTTTATTGCCCTTGCTGTGATGCCACATTGCCTTGCTTTTGATGTCACATCCCTTTTGATGTCACATCCCTTTTGATCTCCAGCTAGTGAAATAATACATTTGCAAAACAGTAAATGAAAGAACTCTTTTTTGGTCTAGGTTATGGTTAGGTTTAGGACTTTATTAATGTAATTACTACTGTAATTTTTTAGTAGTAATTTCACATCCCATTTCCTTACATTTTTCATCCATATAATGTTTGCTCAGGTCTTGCACAGTGCATCACCAGAACATGTGCATGCACATGAGTGTAGTTCCAGTTTTGCTCTGAATTTGGAAAGTATAGATTGAATTTAGATGAAAAACACTCCTGTTGTCAATTTGACTGTGAAATCATGGATGCTGACTGAAAATATTCGTCCAAGCATTTCTGAACACCTTGACAATGTTACAAAATTATATACTGTGTAGAAAGAGTATATAGAATATACAAATGTGTATATATATATATATATATATATATATATATATATATATATATATATATATATATATATATATATATATATATTAGCTTTAGAATACAATGTATTGTTTACTACCATATTATATATATATATATTTCTGAACCTTTTTGGATTCAACTGGACCTCTGCATAAATTGGTGAGGAAATTTGATCCGATCTTCAACAAAGTAACAACAACAGACAATCACAGTTTGCTAGATCTTCCAATAAATTTGATGCTGAAATCATTGTACATTTTCAATGTAATCTGTGGTCTCTTGCTCTATCAATAACTGTTTTAAAACCAGTAAATAATGATTGAACATCATCTGAAAATGAACATGGGATTTTCAGAATCTCATGCTGAAATGTTTACACAGCAGGTGCTTTTTTTGGACTCAATTCAAGTACAGTGCGATAGATTTTTGCACAGATGTCAATAGGATTTAGTTCTATTCAGTTTGTGCTTTGGTATTCTTAGATTATGTTGTTATCTATCAGCTTGTGCCAAGCACAGTGTGTTAAAATGACTAAATATGGTCATCTGATGCATCACAATTTGCAAATCATTATGTCTGCCTGTAAAGATACTTTTTTCAAAGAAAGACTCTCCTTCAGTATCACCCTCTAAATCTGTAAGAAGGTTGCGGTCTCTCTATCAGGTTTTAATGTCTGCAAGAATGCTGACCCTAGTCCTAGTGGCTCACATTTATTTTAAGAAGCACACAGAGCTCCTGGCTTTATGTCCTCATCTTCCTCTGGCAGAATATGCACTCACACTGAAATTTGGTGGAGGATCAGTTATGATCTGGGGGTGTAATTGCTGTTGCTGATGACACACTGCACGAGAGTTTGTTTGTAGCCTGCTCAGGCTGCATAGCATTGCTTATTCTCAAATGTTCATCGCTATATTCGTCGTTATATCCTTTGTCATTTTACCGCGTTTCAGGTTTTTCCGCTTTTCTACTGTTTCATCTGCGTGTATTTTACCTGTTGCTGCTGGCACCCAGCTAGAGTCTGTGTTTGTTGCCCGCTAGTTTTTTAGCATCGCTTATATCTGTTTTCAGCCTATAATCCTTAACATCTGCCATTTTTAAGCGCGCATCGGGTTTTCTCTCGTATTATTCTCTTATCTCGATTCAACTGCGTGCATATTCAGCCTGCATCCGCATTCTATTTTTATCGCGATTAAACTGCATGCATTTTCTCAGCGCGCACCCGTTTTTTTCTCCTCTGCGGTACACAGAATTATTGCATCGATCTCAAAGCACCGCTTATCAAGAACTATAAACAACAACAACAAACAATTTTGCGAGAGATTCACATCAATCTCAAACCCTCACCACTCAGGAACAACAAACAATTTGCAGTAAGTCATGGCATCCGCTCATGTTATTTCTTCCTGCATTGCATGTCACATGTTTACAATAGCCTCCTCCGTCAGCAGTGAGGGATTCACATGTGATAAATGTAAGTGTAGTACCTGCCATGCAGTATACCTTATTTCAAGTCTGACTACGCCACCCCCTGATGATGGGCAGGAGGAACCCCAAATCTTACTGTGAATGTAGTGTGGCTAATAATATGTTTATCCCCGCAAAGGGACGGTCAACAAGAGGCAGATATGTATTCCAAATTTATTATATATTTTAGTGCAAAAAGACGTAGAAAAGTTATTAAAACGGATCGTAAAAATACTGGGATAAATAACTGGTGGATTTTCCTCAATCTAGGAAGGTCGGATCAGCCAATGCAAAAACCCCTGCTCAGGAGGCCCCTGGGGAGACAGAAACAGGAGACAGCAACCCAGCACCAGTCGAAGCATGCAACACAGCAAGCTCTACACACTTAAGATCTTTAGATACCACTACAAAATATCACACCGTGTTGTAGTTATAAGTACACACCAATACAGTGTCTCTCCCAGTGTGGTCCCCTGAAGAGAAGGGGCAAAGCATCAGTATGGATCCGGCCTTGTACAAGGATAACCTACACAGAAGACATAGTTAGGGAGGAGAACCACCAGCATAAATGGCAACACTTACTCAAGAAAATAAAAAATGCTACTATGAATGTGGCACATGAGTGGCAAATTTACGGATAACCAAACAACAACAAAAGTCAAACAACAGAAAGCAATAAAGAAAAGCTTATTAATCACATGAAAACATTGGCTGGCCTGGTCCCTATTCAAGAGAAACCAAGCATGTTAGTTACCAACCTCATTAAACAGCATTAGCATAGTCAACTCAAACACAACTAAAAATATAGGCCTACTTTTCAGTATGCTCAACTGTCCCACAGCGCATTAACACATGCAGAGAAAAGGTGAATGTTCTGTTGCAGTGCAGCCCAGCAGCTCGAGTCACACTGGGGGTGATCGCATAAAGGTTAAACCTCCATACAGAAGCCAGTGTCCCCCGTGAAGAGTAGACACGCACTTCTAGAATTACCCTGCATGAAATGGGAGTCCAACTCACACAACAGTGTCTAGCATCAACACAAAAGATGTCTGCCTTGCAGCCAGCAAACATTTATCCATTCCTGATTAGTCATGTGACCTTACAACAGATCACATGATCCCGGGTGTTGAGTGAATGTGCTGCAGCTGTGTTGTATGCCTGCCTGAGTAGATTCCCACATAAGGAATTAGTCAGGCTGATGGAGAAGTTTAATGAGTTAGAGACTCGCATCCGACCGCTAGTGGAGAGTGAGAAAGAGAAGCTGGTACCGGCTGGATCCAGCACCATTCCTGCTTCGTGTTGGACTCCACTGCTATGTGTCGCTGTGTGATGATGACTATATGCAGCCGGTGCCAGCCAAACATCCCTTCAGTCTATTATGATGGACTTCAGAGGATGAACTGATGCCAACTCCAACCATAAGACATGGAACACTTCATATGCCATTGTTTGAACCTTGGATTTAGGATGGACCACACCGATCCTTACCGAAATGACCGTGCAGGTTGAACTGCGTTTCACATCCCTGATCTCTGCCTACATCACCTCGGTCTACTGATGGACTACGATCTTGAAATGGAATGCATAGACTAACAATTGCCAACAAAAGCCTTCATCAGCCAATTAACAAGGACAATGCATCAATGTGAACTTCTGCAGTTAATCCAGGATGGACTTCAAAGACATTGGTCATTAATCTTACAGTTCAAACAAAATCTATGTTTAAACACGGACCCTTAACACTTACTTAGTTTAATAATTTTAAACCATGAATTTAACTATAGATAAGTAATATTTACATTATTTTCATGTTGTTTAGCCAGAGGGGAACTGGCCCCCACAGTGAGTCTGGTTTCTCCCAAGGTTATTTTTCTCCATTAATCAACATCTTATGGAGTTTTGTGTTCCTTGCCACAGTCGCCTTCAGCTTGCTCACAGGGGTTATTAATACAATTATTATTTAATTACTTATTTTTAAACACGATTAACAATCATATTTTATCTAATTACACAATGATGATTCATCGACATTACAGTTTTATCATCTGTTAATGCCTGATCTTCTGTAAAGCTGCTTTGAAACAATGTGTGTTGTGAAAGGAGCTTTACAAATAAAATTGAATTTAATTGAATGGAATATCCATTATTCCACTCAGCCATTAACAGTTCACCCAAAAATTAACATTCTGTCATTATATACTGTTATTACTCATCCACATGTATTTTTGAATCTGTATGACTTTCTTCAAAAAGGAAGAGGAAGGACAGGAAATATTTTGAAAATGTTCACACTGCTTTTTACAATACAACTAGTGTCTGTCGAGCTCCAAAAAGGATGAAAAAGACCATGAAAATAATCCATACAACTTGTGTGCTATATTTCAAATCTTCTGAACCCATATGATATCTTTATGTGAAGAAAATACCAAAATTGTAAGTCACTGGTTGCTATAAATCTTCCCCTCCAACGTAGATATTCACAAAATAACCCTTTAATCTGTCCCTCAGACAAAGCTAATGTGAGGTTTGGAAAATAGGCTATGAGTCCTCTGAAGTCATATGATAGCTTTGTGTATGAAAAACGTCTAGGTTACATATGTAACCTCTGTTCCCTGATGGAGGGAACGAGACATTGTGTCAAAGAAGCGACACTAGGGGTCTCTCTTGAATGCCGAATATGCCTCTGATCTATGAAAATAGACCAATGAGAAGTTGGGAGACAGTATTTGCAGGACATATGGGTATAAAAGCAGGGAAATATTCGATTTTATTCAGGATTTTTCTGAGGAGCCGGAAATGGTCTGGCCACAACAGTGGCTCAGCTCAGCGACGTGGCCGGGAGGACACAACATCTCGTTCCCTCCATCAGGGAACGGAGGTTAAATACGTAACCTAGACGTTCCCAGTCTGTCGTTCACTTCGATGTTGTGTCAAAGAAGCGACACTAGGGGTTCAATTTAAATCCCGCCATGCGCTGAGCCATGTACGTGGTCTGCTGACACAGGAGCAGGCAGGTATTCCACGTGCAAAGGCGAGTAGCTATGTCAGACTGCACATACCCTTCCCCAATGCCCCATAAAAGTCGTTGGAATCCTTCTGGTTACCCTAAACAGGGGAACAAGGCGACGCTTGCCAACCCAGGAACAGGCCGGGCCTCTTTTCTCTCTATGTTTCTCCGCACATAGCAAGAAACAGCTGGGGCCCTTACACACATCAAGGGAAGGGGGGTCTTAACCAGTTTCCTATTCTTTCAGGGGGAAAAGACCCTGCGGAAACCACACCTGCCCAGTAAGAGGGAGGTAAGAGTGGTGAATACATCACATGGGTTTTTAGGCGACATGTGGAAGGTGGCGCGGTGGTAGATCCAGCCTCAAGGAGGGGGAAGTAGCTACAACATGGCGACCGGAGGGCAGCTGGGACTGCCTAAGGGAGATGCGGGTCCACTCGCAAGGGGACCGTACCGCGGAAAATACACACAGGATCCAAGCAGGAGTCCTGACCTGTGGAGCACCTATTCCAGTACAGGGTAGATTGAGTAAACAAGTAGTGGATCAGGTCTGCGAGTTCCTTCGTTGAACTTGGACCCAAAGGGCTAGGGAGGAGTCCTCCAGGGATCCGAACGAGTAGGATCTCCTGGGAGAGAAAGTGCACAGTTTTACCTCGGCCGAGGGAAAGGGTGCTAGGTGCAAGCGATCCACCCGGTCAGTCCGTCAGCGTGTACCGAGTTCTACCGACTCAGACCTGAGAAAACACGGGATGATACTGACTCAACCCTGAGATTGTAGAATCTCGCAAAGGTAATAGGCGTTGTCCAACCCGCTGCTCTACATATGTCTGCCAGGGAGGTGCCTCTGGCCAGTGCCCATGAGTATGCAACACTCCTTGTCTCGTCCCTGAGAAAGAAGGTCTTTCCTCAGGGGAATTCGCCAGGGAGGGGCTGTTGTGAGGAGTACGAGGTCCGAGAACCAGGCCCGGGTGGCTCTGTTCGGGCATACCAGAGCGGGCACTGGGAGGTGTTTCGGGAGGCAAACAGGTCTACCTGGGCCTTACCGAATCATTCCCAAATCAGCTGGAACGACTGGGGGTGAAGCCTCCACTCTCCACTGGGCAAGCGTTGTCGTGACAGCACGTCCGCTACCACATTGAGGTTGCTGGGGATGTGAGTGGCGCGCACAAGAAAAAAAATAAAAAGCCAGCAGGGACTTGAGTCGCTGCTGGCTCCAAAGGAGGAGACAACGGGCGAGTCGTGACATCTGGCAGGAGTGTACCCCGCCTTGGCGATTTATGTACCCTACCTTGATAGTGCTGTCTGACCTGATTAGGACATGTTTGTCTCAAACTAATGGGAGAAACTTCTGCAGGGCAAAGAAAACCTTTACAATGGCCCGCGGCTGCGTGCCCGCTGCACACGGCGCCCCAACCCAATCTGGAGGCGTCGGTCGTGACCAGGACGCGTCAGGACACCTGCTGGAAGGGTATTCCTGCCCACAGAAAGCTGAGGTCTGTCCAGGGTTTGAATGTTTGTCGGCAGGCGTGGGTGACCATCACACGTTGCGTTTTATGTGAACTATTCCTTTGTAGAGTCTTTGACTGGGGTAATCCATCATGTTTTCCCTCTCACACAGGCATCAAAGCAAATCAAAATCAAATCAAATCACATTATTGTCACACTACTGTGTACACGAGTGCAACAGCAGGTGAAATTCTTGTGTGCAGTTCCGAGCAACATTGCAGTAATGACAGTGACGAGACATAAACCACTTTACAATAACAACATATTTACACAACACAATTTACATAACAAATGTACACAATACACACAATGTAGAATACACATACTCTAGATAAGGGTATAAATATATATATACACTAACTGAATTGGGAGCGAGAATATATTGACAGAATGAGGATTAATAAAGTGCAGTGCTGATTGTAGATCGTGAGAGATCATGTGTTCAAAAGTCTTATTGCTTGTGGGAAGAAGCTGTCATGTAGTCGGGTGGTGCGGGTCCTGATGCTGCGATACCGCCTGCCTGATGGATGCAGTGAGAGCAGCCCATGACTCGGGTGGCTTGAGTCTTTGATAATCCTCCGAGCTTTATTCACACACCGTCTGTTATATATATCCTGGAGGGAGGGAAGCTCACCTCCGATGATGTTTCTGGCCGTTCGCACCACCCTTTGCAGGTCTTTGCGGTTGTGGGCGGTGCTATTGCTGTACCAGGCGGTGATGCAGCCAGTCAGGATGCTCTCTACAGTACTAGTGTAGAACCGTGTGAGGATGTGTTGGTTCATTCCAAACTTCCTCAGCCGTCTCAGGAAGAAGAGGCGCTGGTGAGCCTTCTTCAGAACGGCCTCAGTGTGGACGGACCATGTGAGTTCCTCAGTAATGTGGACACCGAGGAACTTGAAGCTGTTGACTCTCTCCACCGGTGCTCCATTGATGGTGATGGGGCTGTGTTCTCTGTCTTTCTTCCTGAAGTCCACCACAAGCTCCTTGGTTTTACTGACGTTGAGGGAGAGGTTGTGCTCCTGACACCAGCGCGTCAGAGTGTGCACCTCCTCTCTGTAGGCTGTTTCATCATTGTCAGTGATCAGACCTACAACCGTCGTATTGTCAGCAAACTTAATGATGGCATTGGAGCTATGTGTCGCCACACAGTCATGTGTGTAAAGGGAATACAGGAGTGGGCTGAGAACACAGCCCTGCGGGGCTCCAGTGTTGAGGGTCAGTGATGAGGAGATGTTGCTGCCCATTCTAACCACCTGACGTCTGCCTGACAGGAAATCCAGGATCCAGCTGCACAGCGAGCTGTTTAAGCCCAGAGCCCGGAGTTTCACATCAAGCTTGGAGGGCATTATGGTGTTAAATGCTGAGCTGTAGTCTACAAACAGCATTCTCACATACTTGTTCCTTTTTTCCAGGTGGGATAGAGCAGTGTGTATTGTAGATGCAATAGCATCATCAGTGGAGCGGTTGTTATGGTAGGCAAACTGCAATGGGTCCAAAGAGGTGGGCAGAACAGAGCAGATGTGATCTCTGATCAATCTCTCAAAGCATTTGCTGATGATGGGGGTGAGGGCAACAGGACGCCAGTCATTTAAGCAAGTGATTTTGGCTTGCTTCGGTACAGGCACAATGGCTGATGTTTTGAAGCATGTGGGGACTACAGACAGGGAGAGGGACAGGTTGAAAATGTCCGTAAAAACACCAGCCAGTTGGTTCGCGCATGCTCTGATGACGCGGCCCGGAATGCCGTCTGGACCCGCGGCTTTGCGACTGTTCACCCGTCGAAAGGATCGGGTTACATCCGCAACAGAGACGGAGAGTGAATCATCATCTGTAGTATCGGCCGCGAGTGCTCTCTCCGCGAGGGCGTTGTTGTTGTTATCCTCGAAACGAGCATAAAAAGTATTAAGCTCGTCCGTGAGAGAGGCAGCAGTGTTCATGGCGGAGTTTTTATTCTGTTTATAGTCCGTGATGGTGTTAATTCCCTGCCACATACTTCTGGAGTCAGTGGTGTTGAACTGTCCTTCAATTTTGTGCCTGTACTGGCGTTTGGCTGTACTGATGGAGTTACGGAGGGCATAACTGGCTTGTTTACGCTCCTCCGCGTTCCCGGAATTAAAAGCGGTGGTCCGCGCAGTAAGTGCCGCGCGAACATCGCCGTTAACCCAGGGTTTCTGGTTGGGGTAGATCCGTATATTTTTTGTCGGAACAACGTCCTCTACGCACTTTCTGATGAAACACGTTACGCTATCAGCGTAAACCTCGATGTCGTCATCGGAGGCAGACCGGAACATCTCCCAGTCCGCGTGATCAAAACAGTCCTGTAGCGCAGAGTCTGATTGGTCCGACCAGCACTGGATCACTCTGAGGGCGGGTGCTTCCCGTTTCAGTTTCTGCCTGTAAGCGGGCAGAAGCAGAACGGAAGAGTGGTCGGATTTGCCAAATGGTGGGCGGGGGAGGGATTTGTAGCCATCCCGGAAAGGAGAATAGCAATGATCCAAAACCCGGTCCCCTCGTGTGTTGAAGCTGATATGTTGGTGGTATTTTGGTGCTATTGTTTTGAAGTTGGCTTTGTTGAAGTCCCCGGCAACAATGAACGCAGCCTCAGGGTGCGCGGTTTCCTGCTCACTTATACTGCCATACAGTTCCCTAAGTTCCCGGTCTGTGTCGGCTTGTGGGGGGATGTACACAGCAGTGATAATGACCGCTGGGAATTCCCTCGGTAGCCAGAACGGTCGACACAGAAGCATGAGAAATTCCAAATCAGGAGAGCAGAAAGACCTGATAAAATGTACATTCCTCTGATCACACCATGATTTGTTGATCATAAAACATACACCTCCACCTCTGCTTTTACCTGAGAGGTCTTTCGCTCTGTCCGCTCGGTGCACGGAGAAACCCGTGGGTTCAATTGCCGAGTCTGGAATCTCCGCGGACATCCAGGTTTCCGTAAGACAGATAACGCAGCATTCTCTCGTCTCTCGTTGGAAGGAGATCCGCGCTCTCAACTCGCAGAGCTTGTTGTCCAGAGACTGAACATTTGCCAGTAGTATACTGGGTAGCGGGGGGCAATTTGCGCGACGTCTTAATCTGATGAGAACGCCGGCTCTTTTTCCTCTTTTCCTTCTGCGTTTCCGCGGCCGGGCAGCCCAAACAAAGGGCTCCGCTGGCGTGTTTGTAAACCGCGGGTCGGCATTGAGGAATGTGAAGTCCGGTTTTCGGTGTGTGATTGCCGAACCAATGTCCAAAAGCGTTTGTCTGTCGTACACAATAAGGCAGACAACATCCAAGACAAAAAAACACAGAACTGTAAACAAAACAAACAATAAACTGCAGTGTTTTGACGGAGCTCGCAACGCAGCAGCCATACTCGGCGCCATCTTGAGTAGTGTAGGCATCTAGTGTAGCCTGTGTTTAAATGTGGTTAAATCTGCTGGTAACCAAAAGGTTGAACACCACAAGGAGCAGTACATGAACTGTCACTATTGTGTTATTCAGCAAGGCACTAGTGTCAGGTTACTCCTTGGGGAGTGTCCATGTAATAAGTGTAATGTATGTCACTTGATGATGATGGCTGTGGCATTTCCCATGCTTTGGTTTGTATTTTTCATTAGAAATTGTATTACATTAGCAGTGCATTCATTTTATCTGGCTGCAGTCTGACTCTGACTTTTACGTAGAGTTGTGCTAAGTTGTATCATGTATGCTAGCGTAATGGTATTCAGCTGGTACATGCAATGCAGTGTGTGTAAACCTCACTCCCCTGGCCTCAAGAGGTGCACTAGCGACTGTCAATAGAGGCTTTAGCCTCCTCATTAGCCCGCTCGCCTCCCATGCCAGAGCCTCCCATGCCAGAGACCCAGGTTCTATTCGCGTTCAGAGTGGGTCGAGCAGGACTAGGTACAGTGGCCAAATAGGAGTGAGGTTTAGGGGAGTGTGTGTAATGGTAGCCAGCTGGTTCATGCTGTGATATGTGTGTAAACCTCATTCAAGAGGTGCACTAGCGACTGATGCTAGAGGTTGTAGCATTTAGCCTTTCGTTAGCATGCCCACCTCCCATGCCAGAGACGCCAATTTGAATCCCACTTGGAGCGGGTCAAGCAGGACCGGTTAAATGGCATTATGTAGTTACTTACATGTATTGCAGCAGCTCTAAGGCGAAATGTCCAGTGAGTTGTGTTCAAAGTGGGTTAAATTTCCTCCCAAACAATTGAGGTTTTTAACATTAATGTCTAATGTTTTTAAAATAAACAAAACCTACCTCCCTACCACCTTAAACCAAAACATAAACAAATGCGATGTGAAAAATGTAATTGCTGATGCAACCACATCCTTTTGTGATGCTTCCATTACATTTTGGACTCAAGTGTCAACTTGTGTGTTCTTTAGGACACGTGTCCCATTCCTTTTAATCGCAAGTGCTGTGTTCTATCAGTTGAGCAAATGCACAATTTGAACAAGCTTGTAAAAATAGTTGGTTATATAATGCAAAAATTAAAATGTATCACCTTACAAATCATATGCCACAGTAAAGGTGTTTAGATTAGGATTGGCACCGATCCGATACCAGTATCAGCTCCAATACTGGCATTTTTAGACGGATCGTGTATCGGTCCGATGAGCCCAATCCAAATCCGATACTGTCTTAGTCATGTTTGTTACTGTCAAGCTCCAAAAATATCATAAAAGAACCATGAAAACACAATTAAAGTATGACTCGTGCATTTTATACAAAGCCACTTGAAGACATGCAATAGCTCTGTGAATCACAAAAGTCTGTGTTTTATAAGTAAATATATAAAATGCACGCATAGCACCAGCGAGTTGGTGAATGTGAATGGTGCTGCTCTGTTGGCACACATACTCATGGATATTTTTAACCTTCACTTGGTGCACAATATTTGAGCGCTACTCACGAACAACATCTCAGATGTAGATGCTCAATAGTTCAGTTCTATGAACGTAAAATAGTGCATAAATGATTTGCATGCTCAGAGTATGATTTGTAAAAGCATAAATGAAGTTACAAGCATGATATAATCATTTACATGCACAACGAAGATTTGTGATTTGATAAATCAAATTGCAAGTGTAAGAAAAAAATATGAAGAACAAGTGTCTGTCTGTCACGTTACTAAACCAGTCAGGTCAGAGAAAACTGGTCAACGAAAGCCTCATTTGATTGGCTATTAAACTACGGTGAACTTGCTTACAAACAGACTAATGAAGGACTTCTTAAAGAGATTAATGTAAAAATAAAATCATGAGGGTTTTAAAGTTAAAGGTGCCCGATTGATAAATATTACTGGTGGTAGTCAGCATCAATATTCGCTGAGCTACCCAGGCCCAAGGTTTGTTTCTTTACATATTATAGAGTACCCCCAATTAGTTCCACACAATAATGTAAAGATTTCCTAAACTGATTATGCAAAAAAACAAAAAAAAACAACACTTGTATTGGCTGATTCTGAGATTTCAGATATCGGAATCGGATAAGAAGAATAAAAAATGGTATTGGTGCATCCTGAGTTTAGATGCATTGAGTTTATTTAGCATTGTGTAACGAATAAGGGGAAAAGTAAGTGTTTATGAACTGATAATTAGATGTTTTACTTGTGATTTGTGTGAAAGTAAATGAAAGTTATTGTTGTAGCACCACTAGTGTTCATTTTACCAGGAAAGTGCCACAATACGTACAACAAGCTACGTAAAATCATTAAGCTAAAATGTAGGTATAGAAATGTGCTTCTATGAGACCAGGTTGGTTAAAATGGCCACAGAGTGTGGTTTTAGTGGTTTACATATAGACTTCTCAAAATAAATGTGGCTGCGGTGGCGTGGTCGGGCATCAGTCTGGAGAGAGAGAAAGTGGTAAGAGTTCATACACCTGAGCCAGATTATGATTGACACCAGTTTCCAATTGCAGTGAGCTAGGGGAGAGCGGTATATAAGGAACCACGCCAACAGCAAGAGGCGAGAGAGTCTGGGTCCAGACACTTATTGTAAAGCCGATTTGTTATTGTGAAGTTGTAAAGCTGACGTGTTATTTTGAGGCTGTAAGTGCTGGAGTTTCTTCATTAAAAACCCTTACCTGTGAGTGGAAGAAACCAGTTCCCTGTGTCATCCTTCCCCTCCTCTCCCGAAGTTCGATTGAGAAATTTTAAATGGCAACTAATGGAAAGTTAAATGATCCATTGATGTTTGTTTAAGCTAATTTATTTTGCATAGTTATGGCATAGTTACTTTCAGAAGAGATTATGATTATAGTGCACTTTTTGTTATGACTGGCAAACATAACTGCTTCCATACCTAAACAGATTGGGCATTACTGAATGCTATGGACAATAAAGCTCTATTTGTTTTCTTAGCTTTATGGCTAATGTGGCTCACATGTATCATTGGCTTAACAAACCATGTCTAATGTGTCTATGGTGGCGGGGTAGTAAAAATACTGACTCAAACTCATATTAAAATACAAATTCTCGATCTCTCTTTCTTTCCCTCAAACTTACTGTGCTATTTTTGCAAGTCACAGGCACACACACAAATACAGAGTTCTAGAAAGGCCCCAGGGCCTTGGTGGCAGCCAGATGGATCAGGGCAAGGCACTTTTATATTCTGCCTGAACGTCAGTGTGTGCCGGGGTGCATCCATGTGTTACAGATGGGATGTCCACCAGATAAAGTGCTGCAGTGACAGTCCAACAATAAACAAGACCCCCTTGTACACACCCACCCACACTCCAGTTCTGCTCTCTCCCTTTGAGAAAAATAACCAACAGAGTGTGGAGACAGAAGGAGGGAACAACTCAGATCATATCATGAATATATTTAAAATTATTTCCTCTGCCTGCCACCTATTTTATTTATATGGTGGAAACGATCTTAGTCCCCACTGTTATACTTCAGTGATTTTGTTTGCGTCCGTTTCAGTGTCTAGCAGAGGAATTATATACTCACACTATTTTTAGGAAAATACAGATCGCTATAAACATCCCTCTGGCTCCCTCTGCCATCTTAGTCTTCACCTTTACCAGAAATCTTGTCTGTAAAATTATAATCTTTATATATTTCCTGTCTCCATAAGTTTGGCCACGGACATGTTCCTGGATGAACATACTTGTTTGTCCTGAAACAACACTCCTATTAACGAATCAGATGGTAGGTAAGGGATAGGGTATGGTTAGACTTATGGCTAACAATATCATCACAAATTGTTTTTCATATTGTTCGATATCGATATTTAGCTCCATATACATTTAATACCATTAATAGGGAGGTAATGTCTTTAACATGTTTGTTAGACCTCAAGAATAAAACTAAACATAACATGTTTGATTACAAGTAAACCCCAGAGTGTAAGCTACCTTTTAAATATACTCAGTTTAGGATTTAATCCTACATAAGGTGTGTGACTTCTTTTCTGTGATATCCAGCCAATTTCATCATCTTCAGCTTACGTTTGACTCCACTGAAAGTCTTTCTTGTGATGCTCCTTACTCCACCTCAGTAGGTAGGTAAACATCACAATACGAAGAAACACTTTCTTGCCTGGGACAGCGCTATGGATCATGAAAAAACATCTAACTAGTTTTAGTTAGTTCATGGATAAACAGCATTGGTGTTGATGTCGAAGTTGTTGTGTTCAGTCGATAGCTGTATTGCTTTGTCAGTGCTTGCTCGGTATGATATCATATAAGCCGTGTATCTAGCAAGCGGCTACCAAGCCTCATTACTGGTTTACATGACAGCAGGGCTATGTAGCCGCTAGCCTGCTGATACTTCCTAACAGACTGATTTCAAGACTGTGATTCTACTAGTTACCTAGTACACCTGATCCGATAGTCGAGATTTAGAACATAGGCTTAATATCGAAAATTACTCAAAAGTTTATCATCGATATAAAAAATTCATTTTTTTAAGATATATCGATATTGTTTTATCAACCAGCTCTAGTTAGGCTTATGCTGCATTCTATTCATCTCGGAAAGTCAGAATGCCCATTTTCCTACATGGACAAGTGTAACAGATTTCCACTTTAAGTTGAACTTCAAACTTGGAATCATGTACAGAAATCTACACTGATTTTGCTGAGATGTGGGTGTATGACATCGCACAAACATGATAGCAACTATGTAGGTATAGTATATGCATATACAGGTATAGTTGATATAACAAACATTAACTTTTAAGCAAATTAAATGCATGAATCCTTTATTAAATAATAATAAAACAGCATGATCAACACTGAAACATACAATATGGACATATCAGAATCTATCAAATTAATATTTTTAGGTATTTACAGCTTTATAAATGTAAAAATATTTAAGAAATCTTTATACTTGTATAGTTACATTTTGACTATTTTATAGATATTTAGATCCCTTTACCCTACCCCTAAACAAAACTACTTTTTAACAATTTAATTTGTGGTGCTTTTGCTGTGTATTTTATGGTCCTTTATTGAGCCACAGCATATTCTGAAAAAAAAAAAAAACTGCAAAAAAAATTATAATGAAAATAAATAAAAATTAAATTAAATGATTAAGTAAGGATTAAATGATTACAGAATATGATAAACTAGAAATCACACAGAAGAGAATTAAACCGTAATAATGTCAAATTAAATAAATGCATCAACTGTGTTAAACAAATGTGATGTCACTAAACATTGAATTAGTCTCATTGAATATAAATCCAATAAAATTAACAGATTAATTCATTAATTAAATATTCATGAATTCAATAAGGATTTTCAAACATTTGTAAATTTCTAAATTAATATGTAGATTTACTAAATTTTAGTTGCTGTCAGAATGTCTATATTGTATGTTTCAGTCTCTTTGCAAATGTATATTTTCTAGAAGCACACTTTACATAAGAACTAAGGCTGTCAATCGATGACATTTTTTTAATCTAATTAATTACATGGTGTCCCGATTAATTAATCGCAATTAATCGCATTTAAACGCATATACAAATATTTGCTGAGAAAGCCCCTCATATAACAATAATTCAAAATATAATGATTATATATATTTATATAAATATATAATTATACATAGTTATCTTTAAATATTAAAAAATTATATATATATATATATATATATATATATATATATATATATATATATATATATATATATATAATAAATAATATTCGGATAATTCAAATGTATTACATTCTTGTGGCAGAAGAGTTAATCTTTGATAAGACAACACAAAAAGCGGCTTTAGAATACAATGTATTGTTTACTGTTTATCATATTACTGATCATAAATCAATCATTGACATATAGTTCACAGCAATCCATTTCACAAGTGAATTTGTCAATCAGTTGGAGATTTATTATGAGGGCGTGTTTAAGGACTTTAAGGTCAATTTACACCTGCGTCAGACATTTTGTTTTATTAATGCTTACAAAACATTTACATCTAGAGCCAAGATGTATATTAAAACAAACAACAACTAAAAGGAAAACAAATAAACAGTTTAAATAAAAATATCAAATTGTTTACATATTTCAATACACTTTACAGCTTTCTTGTTACTCAAATTGGAAATTGTTCTTAGGTATTGCTGAACCTCTGAATTAAAAATGAAAACTAATGGTTTATAACCACCATATTTATATTTATGAATACTAAACTTTGCCAACAAATGCAGAAAATTAATCAAATAATATTCCTTCTGAAGAGACATGTCATAGCTAAAAAAACCCAGAATAAATCATTTTCAAAACAAAGTTGAAAGCTGGGAATTATATGATCTCCAACAATCTTGCAGAAATCAAGTCGAATAGGGACAACTCCAAAATAAATGAAAAAATGTTTCCGCCTGCAGACCACAAAATGTACAGAATATATTGACATCACAATTAAATCTCTCTACAAGAAAATAATTTGTGGGGTAGTACTGAAGGAAATTTCTTTGATTTTATTCGTGATTAAATATTTATGAGGTAATTTCCAAATTTTTCACCATCACAATCAGCCACACCCTGCGTCAGACATGCTTGTGTAGTGTCTCGGGTTTGTTGCGTCATAAACATAGAATGTTTAGATCACAGTGTCAAGTTAAATATAGTTTAATACTTAATCTTTAAACACATCTTGAAATCACTTAGTTCGCATTTGCGCTCCTTCAAGTGTTTTGAACGCTTGTTTGGGTTCTGCCTACTGAAGTGTTTTCTTCACTGCACAGTAGAAATATACATCAAGCCTGCACATTATCAGAGCACAGAGACCAGATAGGAGCCTGTCTGCAGTCACACTCAGGAGAAGATCTATAAACCACCATATGCCACCTATACTTTCACTGTGAGAGCCCTGGCTGGTGTCTTCCAGTGTCAAGGCTGGCAATCATGGTATTTGTATGAATTAATGACTCTTTCTCTCTCAGTCAAGCCTCGAGAGGCAGTTATGTGGACATTTAACAGGCGGCATGTCAGTGCTAGAGCATTAAAACACATTTACACATGTGCGTGTCATTACCTGAATTGTAACGTCACCAACGGGTCACTGGTTATTGACCAATTAACAGGACAGTGTTATTCGGGTGTAATCATGGGTGAAAGTGAAAATTGGGTTACTGGAGTTTGAACCTACAGCCTTTTCTTTACCAGTCCAGATCTTTAACAATTTAGCCACACTACTTCAGCACTAAGTCAGCATTAGGCGGTGTATACATTATTTACTTCCTCATATCTGCACACAGATCAAAGGGGCCATTTCACATATTTGTGCTGCTTTGCCTTTGAAAAGAATCAATTTTGCACACTTGCTTATTTGCTAGTTCCACTCTTGCCACTTTGCACATTTTACTATACTGAACCACATTCCATTGCAGTATATACTGTACCATAAATGATCCATTGCACAATACTGCAATTTATACCTCATTTGTTAATTTGAACTTTACATTATTTTATTTTTGAATGCTTTATTACCAGTGCTGTTGGGTAAATTACTCAAAAAAGTAATCCACTACTATTTATTTCTCTGAAACTGTAATTGTATTACTTTATGATTAACTTAATTATTTTACTTTCAAAATCATTTCCTCCTTGTTCATTTTCATGTGCAAGTCATACACTTAGCACCACATGTTTCTCCCTTGTTAGGGGATGCTGTCCAGAAATGCAAACACACATAAAAATTATTTATGTTTTAAATGTATTCTACATTAGTAATATTATTTTAGAAATGTGAAACTCAAGTAATGTACTTAAAAGTATTACATTAATTTAAAGTCATCTGACAACACAAATTTAAAATATAATGCATTGCACATAATAATTTCATTACAGTAAATAATTTGTAACCACACAAAGTCATTACAGTCAACACTGTCTAGTGATTTTTGCACTTCTGGTTAGATGCTAACTGTATTTCATTGGCACTATAGGTGTGCTCTGCACAAAGTCAATGAAATCAAATATACACTCTAAAAAGTGGTAATGTGCAGTTGTTCACTCAAAGAGCTCTTTGTGTCTATCTAACCCTTAAAGATTATTCTGCTATTTCAAATATTTTTTACTTGAATAAAACCAGTTAATTTAGATTAATTTACCACATGAAGCTGAAGTTTTAAGTTACCTGCTGAAGCATGTTTTATGCAGTGAAATCTATCAAATCAAATTTTTGTATATCATATCATCAAATATCTTCTCTTTGGTAGTAAGACTCACATTAATTGACATTCCACTGTCCACTACAGATTAAATGAGTGATTCCATCCTTTATAACAACATTGTAATAAACACTAGTGTGAATTTAGCACACTATTAGCACACTATTTTGAAAAAATTTTCTTCTCAGTGCTCCTCCTGTCCTCTAGAGACCACTTTACCTCACGTCTCAGCACCCTCAGTCAAGCAGGTGCAACAGTCTGCTGGTTATTGACAGAAAAATAGGGCACAAGTACTCATAAACCTTTTAATACCCATCTGCAAAGGTCAGTTGTCTGACACTATTGGGCTGACCGATGGAGAAGAAAACATGAAATAAGAAAAGGAAAAATACCTTTCTGTCTCTTCTGCCATTGAAGCATGGAAAGTGCAAAGATTAGGATTCCTTTGATAGAATCAAGCTCTGTTACAATGTTTGGTCACAATTATGGTTTCTTTAGGTGGTGAGCTAACCCTTTTTTTATTTGTATCAAAAGTGTTCATTTCCAACTTTAATACGTTTTTTGGAGATTTATGTACATGGATTTTGAATGCCGAATCTGTCATGAAATATTATGCCACCTATCAAACCTGCAAATAAGTTTCAAACTAAACATGAAAACTATTTATTTTGTTCAAATAATCAACAAGTTGCTATTAGTGTATTTCTTATCTTTTTACTATTAGAAAAATTGTAATTTTGGTCTGCTAATGATTACCTTCATTCAAGATTCACAAGAATACAAAAACAATGTTATTTATTTACTTATCAATTGTATAATCATTAGTGATTAAATAGATTTTAGATTCTAGATATGTAAATAGATGTTCACAGTTATTACATAGTAATTAATGATTACTACATTGTTATTAAATTATTATTTGATATTAATTACAGTTACATTAATAGTTAGTTATTATATTATTGCATGGTGATATTAATACCAATAACCGTAATCCACAAAGACAAACTTGCAAGCAAACTCCAGAGAAATATTGTGGAACCGAAACGATTCTTATAATATCAAACAATGTAATGTGATACACTCCCCTCCCTCAACATAACTCCTTTAGCTGTACCTCCAGTGATGGGCTGACAGCCTGCGAATGCTTCACACCTCACAATGTAATGCCAAAAGAGAGAGAGAGAGGGGCAAACACAACATGGGGAATCAACCGCCCACAAGCCTTTATGAAGAGTTCCCCCAGATTAGAAAAGTTGTGTTCCATTCTTGTCACATCCTTCATTACTAACAGAAGAGTCTGAACAAACAGGTGTGGAGACAAACTGCGTTTTTCAGCCTGTGAAGTTACAATACAGGAAAAAATAGACTTTTGAACAGAAAATCTCCAAGAAATTATGCTCTGTTATGATCTCATTGTGTGTATTTTTTTTTCTTTTCTTTTTGGTAAAGTGAACATGTACATTTGTGATTCAGAGAAACTTGTCTCTAAGGGACTGGTTCACACATGAAAAGGAAAAAAGGAAAATTCTGTCATCATTTACTCACACTGCTCATGTCATTCCAAACCAGTATGACTGACTTTCTTTTTTGAAAGAATCTCTAAGCTGCTGTTTTCCCTTACAAGGAAAGTATGTTCAAACCAGGGTCTGTCAAGTTTTAAAAAGAGCAAAAGGCACCATAAAAATGGTCCATACAATGTCACAGTCCTGTAACTCTTGTCAGTCTGGGTTTTTGTCTGTCTGGACCATAGCATCATCTTCTCATGTCTGTCTTGTGATTTGCACGCTGTCTTTGTGTGAGCGCATGCGTCCGATTGTGATTTCCTGCCGTGCGCTCTTGCCGGGTCTGTCTCATTTCATTTCCGGAGTGTCTGGATCCTGACTTCCTGTCTGGTTCGGTTTCTGTCTGTTTCGGGATCCGAACACTCATGCTCCATGTTCTGTCTGTCTTTGTTTGAGCACATGGCTTTGGGTTTCTATTTCTCTGCCGTGCGCTCTTCGGTCAGTCTCATGCCTCATGTCCAGAGCATGGTGTCTGGATCCTGACCCTTATGTCGGGTTTGTTTTGTTTTGTTCATGTTCCATGTCTTGTCTTGTATTGTGTGAGTACATTGCGCTTATCATATTGGCGGCATGCAATCACGTCAATAATCTATGTCTGTCTCTCGTGACCGCAGACGTGTGTTGCGCTCACTTTGTGCTGCACGCCACGGAGGCTGTTTCACTGTCACTACCGGTGCCCAGGACTACGGTGTTCATTCCTCTATCACTGCCTGTGCTCACAGCCACGGAGGCTGTTCCCCTGTCACTACTGGTGCTCATGACCAAGGAGGTCATACCCATATCACTGTCAGCGTCCACGGCCACGGAGGGCATTCCCCAGTCTCTGCCAGAGCTCACAGTCATGGAAGCCATTCCCCAGTTGCAGCTGCCAGTGCTCACGGACACAGAGGCTGTTCACCAGTCGCTGCCAGCATTCACGGCCATGGTGGCTGTTCCCCTGTCACTGTCAGTGTCAGTGTCCACGGCCATGGAGGCATTCCCTTGCAATGGCCAATACTCATTCCTGCCACGGTCAACAAGTCAGTGCCCACGCCTGCCACAGTCAATGAGCCAGCGCCCGAGCCTTTCACGGCTCCGCCCTCTGAGCTTTCCACAGCTCCACTGCTTGAGCCTTCCACAGATCCACCCCACCTCCAGACCCTGCCCCTTTCCATAGACTCCCTCCCTAGTTTACCTCCCTCCCTTCTCTCCCTTTCTGTTATTGTTGATTTCTCTCCCTGTTTTAGTCTCCTTTTTTGTGCAGTCAAGTGCCAGTTCATCTTGTGTGATCCAGTCGGTCTTGTTTGTCCTTCCATGTCAATCCTGTTTGTCAGTCCTGTTTCATTCCAGCTGGTCTGGTCGGTCCAGCTGATCTCAACCAACAGACAGAAGGAGAATCAATGCAGCTGGGCAGAACCCGCTTATCACCTAAGGAGAGAGAGAAACACATGAGAGAAGGGCGGTGTTTCTACTGTGGAGGGTCTGGTCACATGTGCTCTGCTTGCCCTGAATTAATGTTAAAAACCAGGGCTCACTAGGGGGCGTGGGGACCTTAGCGAGTGGAAATGCGCAGTTTAACACTCCACACTCCTGTTTACTGTTGTCAACTAATCTTACTGTCCTTTGAGAGGACAACTACATTGAAAGCAGTTGTGGATTCAGGGGCAGTTGACAATTTTCTGGACACTGAACTGGCAAAGAAGATGTGTATCCCCTTTGAGACTTGTCCCTCATCCTGGAAAGTTGAAGCTCTGGATGGCAGACCTATTGGATCCGGAATGATCAAATTTAGAACAGTTCCTCTGCATTTAACCATTGACGAAAACCACCATGAAACAATCTCCTTTTATCTTATCGAACCTTCCAGAGAACTTCTTTTCCTGGACTACCCCTGGTTGCGACTCCACAACCCTCCTTGGGAACTCTTCTCCATTGGTGCCCTGTGTGTAAGGACAACTACTTCCTCTGTGGCAGGGAGTAAAGAAATTCTGGCAGCAGTTGAAGAGGTGAGTGTTTGTTCCTTGCATAATCCACTAGATCTGACACTAATGCCCCCTGAATACTATGATTTGAGAAAAGTATTTAGCAAACAATGTGCTACCAAGCTCTCACCTCATAGACCATACGATTGTGCTATTGACCTCCTTCCTGGCACATTCCCTTTTAAGAGGTCATCTATTGTCCCTCTCTGCCCCAGAAACTAAGGCCATGAATGAATATATTGAGGATGCTTCAAGAACTGGCTTCATATGCCCTTCAACTTCACCAGCTAGTGCTGGGTTCTTTTTTATCCCTAAGAAAGATGGTAAACTTAGGCCTTGCATAGACTATCGTGGGCTCAATAAAATAACTATTAAGAATCGCTACCCTCTCCCTCTCATGTCATCTGTTTTTGAACTGCTTCAGAAAGCTAATATTTTTTCGAAATTAGATCTGCAGAGTGCATACAACTTTGTACGCATAAAGGAGGGTGATGATTGGAAGACCGCATTCAGTACACCGACTGGCCACTGGGAGTACCAAGTCATGACCTTTTTGTTAGCTAATGCCCCAGCAGTGTTTCAGGCATTCATCAATGATGTCTTGATGGAAATGTTGAATCGTTTGTGTTTGTCTATCTAGAGACATATTAATCTTCTCAAACTCTCTACAGGAACACATTCACCATGTCTGACAGATTCTGAAGAAGCTACTTTAGAGTCATCTTTTCATAAAGCTTGAAAAGTGTGATTTCCATATGTCCCAAGTCTCATTCCTAGGTTATGATGTCTCTGAAGAAGGCCTCCAGATGGAATCAAGGAAGGTATCTGCCATCACCAACTGGCCCATGCCCAAAACACTGAAGCATGTACAGAGATTTGTTGGCTTTGCCAATTTCTATAGGAAATTTATTCGTAACTTCAGCACAATTGCAGCACCCATTTCCACTCTTACTAAGGATTCACCCATTCGTATTCACTGGACTGCTGAAGCCCTGAAGTTTTTTGACAGACTAAAGAAACTGTTCTCCTCTGCACCGATCTTGATACACCCAGACCCTGAATTACCTTTTATTGTGGAAGTGGATGCATCTGAAGTGGGAGTAGGAAAAGTGCTCTCTCAGAGATCAGTCACAGATAACAAGGTTTGTCCATGTTCCTTCTTTTCCAGAAACCTGTCTTCAGCAGAAAGAAATTATGATGTGGGTAACCGAGAACTCCTAGCTTTAAAACTTGCACTGGAAGAGTGATCCCACTGGCTGGAGGGTCCAAACATCCTTTCATTGTTTGGAAAGACCATAAGAACCTGTCCTATCTATAGCAGGCAAAATGCCTTAACCCTAGGCAGGCTAGGTGGGCCCTCTTGTGGTGTTTTTTTTCCAAGAAAGTAAGATCTGAGGTCCTTCAGTGGGGCCATGCCTCTTCCCTTGCTGGACATTCAGGAAAAGAGAGGATTTTATTCAAAGACGGTTTTGGTGGCCAGAGATGTCTAAAGAGGTCTGATCTTTCGTGCAAGCCTGCCTGGTCTGCGCTCAACAGAAGTCATCTAATCAGCATCCTGCCGGTCTTCCACACCCCTTGCCCATCCCACAACGTCCCTGGTCTCACATATCCATGGATTTTATCACTGGTTTGCCAGTATCTGAAGGTAGCACTTTTGTCCTGGTGGTGGTGGACCGCTTCTCTAAAGCTGCACATTTCAGTCCTTTACCTTAACTTCCTTCTGCTAAAGAAACTGATGTGTGCTGATATTGTTCTTAAAAATTTTGTAAGGATCCATTGAATTCCAGTGGACATTGTTACTGATTGGGGTCCCCAGTTTATGTCACGTTATTGGAAAGCATTCTGGTCTCTCTGTGGCTCTTCTGTCAGTCTCTCTTCAGGTTTCCACCCTCAGTCAAATGGCCAAACAGAATGGGAAAATAACGAGTTGTTTTGTTGTTTCACATCCCATCAGCCATCCTCCTGGAGTCAGTTCCTGGTTTGGGCAGAGCTGGCACACAACACCTTATGCAGCTCCTCCACTGGTTTATCCCCATTCAAGTGTTAATTCGGGTTTCAGCCACCACTGTTCTTCAGTCATAAAATAGAGGTTGGAGTCTCAAGGGCTGGAAAGGTTTGTAGAATGGTGCAGAAGAACATGGAAAAGAGCGCACATAGCCTTGAAACGTGCTTCAACTCTCTACAAGAAGCATGCTGACAATAAAAGGAGGGTGGCCCCAAACTTCAGAGTAGGACAAAGGGTCTGGCTCTCATCCAAGGACTTACCTTTAAAAGTTGAATCAAAAAAATTTGCCGCAAGATTTATTGGCCCTGTCACAATCATCAGCCGGATCAACCCTGTTACATACCAGCTTCTCCAACCTAGATCCATGAGAGTAAGATCTACTTTTCATGTTTCTCAACTGAAATCTGTATTAACCCCCCCCCCCCCGGCCCTGTCACACCACAGTCTGTCCATTAGAGGGGAACCTAGAGCACAAGTCCTTACACCACTTCCTCCTGATTTCCTGTTCATTATTAGCTCAATTATATCACCTGCATTTGGCTTGTTAGAGTGTGTGTATGTGTATATATAAGACCTGCGTTTGTTTGTATCTTTGCTCAGTCTTGAGGTTCTTTTACTTAGGCAGATCTTTGGTAAATGCCTGTTCATTTTTGACCTATTTTTGATTATATTGAGAGACCTTCTCCCATATCTTTTCACCTGCTTGTTTGGGAAGTTTGTTCTATGTTTTTGGAAATGTTTTGCCAGCATCAAGCCATTGAGGATCTGTACTTTCTTCAGCCCTGCTTTTGATCTTTTGTATTTATTCAAGAAGAACATTAAGTAAATATAGTTTGTTTTCCCCAAGTCCTGCCTCTTGTAATTCTCAGCTATTTGGATCCACACAGCTCCATATCGTAGTAGTTAGTGCTCTGGGTTGCCAGCAGCACACTCTGGAATCAAGACACAGTCCTGACATTTTCATGAGAGAGAATTATAATTTGTAAGTATTTTTATACATATGCACAGATGTAATGAGCGAGCATAATTAGGCAGGATCTTGAAACAAGTGTAACTTCCAAAACTGAAATTGAGCTTTCATATTTTTTTGTTTTAAACAGGATTATCAAATGTGAATTAATTAATTTATATGTGAATCACTATATACGTTATATTCTCCTGGCAATAAAAATGAAAGAAAGTTTTTTTTTTTTTTTTTTTTACAAATTATTCATCATGTGTTATTCTTCAAAATGATTTTGTAAAATATTTTAATAAAAATCTAAATTTTCCATTACTTGAATTACATTTGAATACACACAGTTTTTGCACACAGTTTATTTCAATTGTATGGTATAAAATTAAGTCAAACTAATAAAGTAAAATCTTCTTAACGTAATGACATCATTCATTTTACTTGAACATTTCAGTTCATACAGTAACTTTTACATACATATGATGTGATGGAATTTACTTAGCATCATATAAATGAAAATTTTATACGAATGTTGAATAGTTTCACACTTCAAACTTTCATTTGAAGCATAATTTCAATGATCACAAATGGATATATTTTAGTAGAAACTTAACTTCTGACATCACAAAATAATGTACTAAACTAACAAAGTTACTAAATAGAACAACAAAATATTAATACAAGTTAAAACAAACAAAATCAACGATAAAAACAGTGTAAACTAAATTTACTAAAATCTGCAAATACATATCATGTTTTTTCTATGCTAAAACCAATACTTAAGGACTCATTGTAAATAAAACAATCTTACTTTACTTAAAACTTTAATGTATTGTTAATATCATTATTGTTTTATTTATTAATTCATAAATGTATAGTTCTGTTAGTACAACGGGTGGTTTGAGGCAAGAAACACCACAGACGCATTTCACCACCAGACCTTGTCCTTCATATTTACCAAGTCAAATGCCACTGCTCAGTAAAGACAAATCCCTCTCAGAGCGATGACATGGAGAAATCTCTGCTGTCTCTCTGTTTTGCTTGTACAGTGGGCATGTTATGTCAAGTGTCGAGTGAAGCAGACACTTACAAACTGTGTCAGACACTCACACAATGTCCCTCTGTGTCAGAGTAACACTTCTACAACAAGCAGCAAAAACCCTTAATATGTACCACTATAGATGGTGTCTTATTCTGTCTGTAAAACTGGCTGACCAGGGATGTTGTTTACACAGGACACTCTAGCTCCCACTCTGTCACATGCACACACTCCCCTGAGGGCTGTCAGGCTGCTCTTCCCCATCAGCTGAAGTTCTGTGTGGGATGTGTCAGAAACGACACATTGGCAGGCTGAAACACCTGTCTCTTCCCTAACACTGCTGCTGTTTCACTTCAAGGGAGGCACTGCAGTAATATGACTGGTATCACTCTTTTCAGAGTCCACAGTCATGGGTGACAACACATGTGAAACATGCCATCATGTGGAGGGATTGAATGTGCCACTCTTGAACTTTGGACCAGGTGTGTTAATGAGGTATTAAGCAGGTGTAAGGGTGGATTAAAGGGATAGTTCCCCCAAAATGAAAATGTGTCATACTCATCTCACAGCGAGGATGCCAGATTCCACTTTATTTTAGACTCTTTTACCCATATAATATAATATAATATAATATCATATCATATAATATAATAGTAGCCAATACTTGAATGCATGTGTCGATACAGACTTTCTAAAATAAAGTACATTGAGAAATACTCACTGGAGTAAAACGTGTGACAACTAGCCCTGTTCTCCTCTATTCTGTCCATTTATAAATATGTCAAATTATAGAAATCTTTAATTGCAGGTGTGCGTGAGTGCAAGATTCATAGAGATGCAAGAGAAAGACAGAGAGAAATAGCAAAAGAGAATTTAGCATCGAGCAAACACATACAGTATGCATATGGAAAGAGAACAGATGGACAAGCACATTAACAGAACAGCAAATACACTTCCTGATCCTAAAGCTGATGTAAATGTACTCAAATTACAGTGTATGCAAAAGGACTGCACAATACACCTTCAACCAAGTGTATGCAATCTGTAATCTCTCTTGTTGTGTTTACAGTTCTCCCATATGCTGTAACTGGGGAATCTGCAATTAGAAATAGTGTGGGCCATCATCGCGCCTTTGCCGCCACCTCAGCAGGCCCGTCGCCATGGAAACCCCAACCTGGCAGGTCTGGGATGCTTCTTACTGTGGCAGCAGCATATGGAGAGATTGAAAAAAGCAAAGTGAGAAGAGAGAATGTGTGAAGTAAAGGAAATTTTGACAGAACGATGGACAGTAAGACAGAAAAGGAAATAAAGTGTCAAGAAAAAAAGTTTAGAAAGATAGAATGAGATAAAAAAGGAGAGAGAGAGAGAGAGAGAGAGAGAGAGAGAGAGAGAGAGAGAGAGAGAGAGAGAAAAACAGGGATAGATAAAAAAGTGGGCAGCACAAAGAGAGGGCAGTGGACATGTGGAACAAAGGCAGATGAGCACTGGACAAAAGTGGAGTGTGTCATCTGGTGTCTGTGGGTGTGTGGAGCGAGCGGCCTTGTGTGCCCTCAGGTCCCTCAGAGCGGCTAATCCAATCTGCTGACACAATGCTGCGTAACCACTCTCATTACTTAGCTGCCCTGAGAGACACCTGCTCCTCACAACACACACTCACTCTAACAGAGTGACTGTAGACTATGTATGTGTGTGTGAGTGAGAGAGCGAGCATTTTACATGTGTCCTCACTGACATGGCTAAATGCATACTGAATTAGTATAGGCCTGGTGCTATGTTACATATTCAATGTTAGAACTTCCAATTTCCTGCTAGAAAAACTGCAATAGTACAGCACTTGAAGTCTGACTTTCAACTTGCAAACTTGGACAAAAATCTAAAACTCTGATTACAACAAGTTTCAAAGAAATAGCATTTGGCAAACATGGCGGCACACACAGTTAATGATGTTTACTCATAAGCAAACAAAATGCATCGAGTCAAAGCTTTTAAAATTACATGAGAACAGAACTGATTTGCATGCATTTGCAGAGATAGTGTGTAAAAAAACGTTAATGATCTTTCAAGCTGATGATAGTATTTATACATATTTTGATGTTTTATTTTTCTATCTATCAAAGAGATGATGTAACAAATTATAGAGTGGGATTCATTGCTTCTATGTTGAAATTTTACTTGCTGTCAAACATATATTGAGCTACACATATGCATTTTCTGAGGCATTTATTGAGTCTAAATAGATGTACCACATACAGAATTTCAGAAGTACACCCAAATGGCAATAGCCATTTCACATCGTTCATGTGTTGTACTTGCTATAGTTTACATCCACATAGCTTCTTAGTCAAATATAAATCAAGTCAATCACTGTCACAACAGCACCACCTTGAGTAGCAAATAGCATGTATAATCTGTATTAGTGCACGCATATGGGATACTGATAATTTACCATTGTTGCACAAAAAAATCAGCTATAATAGTCATTTGTATGAATGTAGTATGTATTTGTCTTGTAATAAACAAAGAGATAGATGTTCTATGATAGAAAATATTAAATAATAATAATAAATATATATACACTATATTGAAGTGCAAATATAAATTGCGACAGTTGTACTCAGTAAAGAGAGTATGAACAATGAACAAAGTTGAAGTTTCAATCAAGAGAGAGAGAGTTTACTGAAGACAAAGTTCTCCACATTTCCAAAGGCAAACAACAGAAAGAGAAAATTAGTTAAGGATCTTACCTCGAACTAACTAAGATTACAGAAACAACTGTAATTATAGGCATATTCAAATACAGTACAGGGTTCTGATGAACAGTACAGATCATTCTAGAAATGGGTTCCGTTGCTCTAAGCAAAAGTTGTTCTTCAAAAGACATAACATTGATTATGTTGAACTTAATTCTGAAGTCTCAGTTGGTCATCAGAGAAGGGTCAGAGTTGAATAATAAATTGAGAGTGCTCTTCTCTTCAGTTCCCCTGGCTAAGTCACACTCCAAAAAAAATCTAGAGTGGCATCATAAGACAGAACACAACATAGGCTATCTTTCCCTTAAGGTTGATTCGAGCCTCACCGGAACAGAGGCCTTATCTATCCATTTGGAACAAACACGATGAGAAAAATAATATGTCCAAACACAACAGAGCAAGGTTAGGCAGAAATATACTTTTAGTGATACATTCTAAGAATGTATTTGTGTCAGTAAAACCATGTGGTACAATAATGACCTAAAACTTAAACACAATAAATCTCTTAACATAACCAGAATAAATGCACATAATCAAAACCGCTTTGATTACCTTTTGATTATAAAAATTATTAGTAAATATATTCAACTCATCAACTGGCCGAAGAGACAGATGTAAACATGCCCCTTCAAATATTTTGGTCACTTATAACCCTATACACTTTTGGTAAATAAGCAATAAGAAAAAATAATGTGTGTGTATGTATGTATATTAGTATTTTTTTCCCGTCACTACAGACCTGACCCACAATTGAATTTGAATTAAACACAGAATGGACTTATGAATCAAAATCATCAAAATTACCATATATCATTTTAGGTTCCCCATCTGTCGCTCACTTCGACATTGTGTCGAAGAAGCGACACTAGGGGTCACTCTTGAGTGCTGAATATGCCTCTGATCTATGAAAAAAGGCCAATGAGAAGTTGGCAGACAGTATTTGCATACCCCGCCCCCGAACATATGGGTATAAAAGGCGGGGAAATAAGTCTGTTTCATTCAGAAATTTTCTTCGGAGCCGATGGTCGTGTATGCAGTCAGCTGTGAGTCACACACCTTTTCCTGTCTTTGTTCCTCTGACGCTCTGCCTGCTGTTGGATCTACGGCGCACTTCAGTAGCTTTCTCCTTCTCTGCAAGGCAGTGCAGCTTGCCCCCTTTTTAGAGGAATACTCTACCACCTGCCGTCATAGCCATGACCAACCAAGCAAGAGCCCCTTCTACCAGGCAACTTTACACCATGAAGTGGTGCTTGTTCGCGAATCGGTGTTCTTCCCGGGCTGAAGACCCACAGAGGTGCACAGTTAGGTCAGTGCTCTTATTTCTGCAGGAGAGGCTGGAGGGGAGGGTGTCCCCTTCCACCATGAAGGTTTATGTCGCTGCTATCTCTGCCAACCACGACGCAGTAGACAGCAAGTCTTTGGGTAAGCACGACTTAATCATCAGGGTCCTAAGAGGCGCCTGGAGGATGAATCCCTCCCGGCCAAGCCTGTTCCCCTCCAAGGATCTCGCAGTGGTCCTTACAGGCCTCCAGAGACCCCCCTTCGAGCTGCTAGAATCAGTTGGACTCAGGGCCCTCTAAGTCGCTGATCGCGCTCACCTCCATCAAGAGGTTCGGGGACCTGAGTTCGGTCTGGTAGACACATATGTGATCCTAAGACCGCGACCGGGCTACGTGCCCAATGTTCCTACTACGCCCTTTAGAGACCAGGTAGTGAACCTGCAAGTGAAGCTGCCCCGGGAGGAGGCAGGCCCAGCCCTTTTGTTGCTGTGTCCAGTACGTGCTTTTCGTACCTATTTGGACCACACGCAGAGCTCTAGATGTTCTGAGCAGCTCTTTGTCTGCCTTGGTGGACAGAGGAAAGGGAATGTAGTCTCCAAACAGAGGCCTTCCCACTGGGTAGTTGACATCAGTACATTGGCTTATCACACCCAGGCCGTGCCCCTCCCCTTACGGGTCCGAGCACACTCAACAAAGAGTGTTGCGTCCTCAAGGGCACTGGCCAGAGGCATCTCCCTGGCAGACATATGCAGAGCAGCGGGTTAGGCAACACCTAACACCCTTGCGAGATCTCAGTCTCATGGTAGAGATAGTTTCGTCCCGTGTTTTCTCAGGTCCGAGCTGGTAGAACTCGGTAACACGCTGACGGATTGACTGGGTGGACAGCTTGTGCCTAGCGCCCTTTCCCTCGGCTGAGGTAAAATTGTGTGCTTTCTCTCCAAGGTGATCCCACTCATTCGGATCCCTGGATGATTCCTCCCTAGCCCTGTGGGTCCACAGTTCAGCGGAGGAACTCGCCAACCCAATCCACTTCGGGTACTTAATCTACCCTGTACTGGAATAGGTGTATTCCATAGGTAAATAGGAGTATATAGGTGTAATAACTCCCCCCGTGTGTATTGTCTGTGGTACGGTCCCTTTGCGAAGTAGACCCGCGTCTCCCTTAGGCAGTTCCAGCTGACCTCCGGTCGCCATGTTGTAGCAACTCCCCCCTCCTTGAGGCTGGATCTACCACTGTGCCACTTTCCACATGTCGCCTAAAAACCCATGTGATGTATTTGCCACCTTTACCTCCCCTCCGGGCAGGTGTGGTCTCCGCAGGGTCTTTTCCCCCTGAATAGAATAGGAAACTGGGTAATACCCCCTTCCCTCGATGCGTGTAAGGGCGCGGCCGTTCTTGCTCTATGCGGAGAAACATACAGAGAAAAGAGGCCCAGCAAGGCTTGGCCCGTTCCCAAGTTGGCAAGCATCGCCTTGTTCCCCTGTTTAGGGTAACCAGAAGGATTCCGATGACTTTTTTGGGCATTGGGGAAGGGTACGTGCAGTCTGACACAGCTGGTCGCCTTTGCACGTAAAATACCTGCCCACTCCTGTGTCACCAGTACACGTACACGGCTCAGCGCATGGCGTGATTTAAGTTGGACCCCTAGTGTCACTTCTTCGACACATCGTCGAAGTGATCAACAGACGGGGAATGTCTAGGTTACGTATGTAACCTCCGTTCCCTGACGATTCTTTTTCTACCTTATGCGAGGTGAATTTTAAGATTAGTGAAGTTAGTTCTGAGAAAAGGTCTAGCATCACTTGTTTGCAGATGAAACTTTGTTCAAACACTTTTTGGGACTATGTAGGGTACAATGAGGTTAAAGGCCTTGAAGAAAATTAGCTTTTTTTCTGTTTGCAGCATGTTATCAGATGATTGAAAAAACTTTTTCACTTTTTATTGAATATTGATGGAGCAGCATAATTTGTGTGAAAAGAAATAATAATGAAATATTGTTTTGATAAAAATCAATTCCAAATAGAAAAGGTGATGAGGGGGGCTTTTTATTTTTATTTACTCACACTCATGTTATCTCAGATGTGTGTGACTTTCTTTCTTCTGCTGAACATAAATTAAGATTTGTAGAAGAATATTTCAGATCTGTATGTCCATGCAATGCAAGTGAATGGTAACTAGACATTTGAAGCTTTCAAAATCACATAAAGGCAGCATAAAAGTAATCCATATGACTCCAGTGGTTTATGTCATTTGAATCAGTGCAATCACTTTGAGTGAGAAACAAGTCAAAATTTCAGTCTTTTTTTACTATAAATCTCCACTATTAGTTTCAGAATATGAAAGTGAAAGTGAAGATTTATAGTAAAAAAAGGGACTTAAATATTGATCCCCCACTTAACATATCGCTTCTAAAGACATGGATTAAACCACTGTGGATTATCCACTTTATGGATTACTTTTTGCGGCTTTTATATACTTTTTGGAGCTTGAAAGGTCTGGTCACTATTCACATGCATTATGTGGACCTACAGGGCTGAAATATTCTTTTACAGGCTTCAAGTAAAGTGTTACTGGAATTCGAAGATATTCCATTACATATTTCTAGGAAAAAGAAAAAGTGGGTAAAGAATTGTATGTATATATATATATATATATATATATATATATATATAAAATTCACAACAAACCTGGCCCTGCTTCTTTGATATACAGCACAGGGACCTATGCAAGCAATACACACACTTACACCTGCACAGAGAAGAATCATTCCCCTCTAGGCTAAGGACACACATTTTAGTATGCATTTCTGTCTTGATATCTAATAGATCTAATATCGGGCAGTGTAAGTGTGTGTAAATGAGGGTGTGTGCTTGTTTGTGTGTATAGATGGCCATGTGTTTGTTTTATGTGGGTGAGAGAAGAGGTAAAACACTAACATGGAGATAACCCCCCTCCCCCAACAGACACTGATGTTTGGGATCTAGACGACATAAATCAGCACAGCAGCCAACCCTATGAGTCTGTATTTCATGCTCAAGGAGTCCAGCGTCCGAACACATACCAGCCACCCATTAATCTCTATTAGACAGTGGCTCTGCCTGGCCTGGAGCCCAGTGGGTAGCTCAGGAGACCCATTCAAGCCCAAGCAAGACCTCTGCCTCGGGCAGACACACAGGACCATGGCATGCTCTAGCTGCTAACTCTGCTAAAATGGGATTTGTGAACAAATTGTTCTTTTGAGTCATATACAGTTGAAGTCAGAAGTTTACATACACCTTAGCCAAATACATTTAAACTCAGTTTTTCACAATTCCTGACATTTAATCGTAGAAAACAGTCTTAGGTCAGTTAGGATCACTACTATATTTTAAGAATGTGAAATGTCAGAATAATAAAGAGAATGATATATTTCATCTTTTAATTATTTTATCACATTTTCAGTGGGTCAGAAGTTTACATACAATTTGTTAGTATTTGATGGCATTGCCTTTAAATTGTTTAACTTGGGTCAGATGTTTTGGGTAGCCTTTCACAAGCTTCTCACAATAAGTTGCTGGAATTTTGGCCCATTCCTCCAGACAGAACTGGTGTAACTGAGTCAGGATTGTAGGCCTCCTTGCTCGCACATGCTTTTTCAGTTCTGCCCACAAGTTTTCTATTGGACTGAGGTCAGGGCTTCATGATGGCCACTCCAATACCTTGACTTTGTTGTCCTTAAGCCAGTTTGCCACAACTTTGGAGGTATGCTTGTGGTCATTGTCCATTTGGAAGACCTATTTGAGACTGAGATTCAACTTCTTGGCTGATGTCTTGATGTTGTTTCAATATGTCCACATAATTTTCCTTTTTCATGATGCCATCTATTTTGTGAAGTGCACCAGTCCCTCCTGCAGCAAAGCACCCCCACAACATGATGCTGCCACCCCATGCTTCATGGTTGGGATGGTGTTCTTTGACTTGCAAATCTCACCCTTTTGCACCAAACATAACAATGGTCATTATGGCCAAACAGTTCAATTTTTGTTTCATCAGACCAGATAAAATTTCTCAAAAAGTAAGATATTTGTCCCCATGTGCACTTGCAAATGGTAGTCTGGCTTTTTTATGGTGGTTTTGGAGCAGTGGCTTCTTTCTTGCTGAGCAGTCTTTCAGGTTATTTGGATATGGATACTTGTCTGTTTCCTCCAGCATCTTCACAAGTTCCTTTACTGTTGTTCTGGGATTGATTTTCACTTTTCACACCAAACTACATTCATCTCTAGGAGACAGAAAGCGTCTCCTTCCTGAGCGGTATGATGGCTGTGTGGTCCAATGGTGTTTATACTTGTGGACTTTTGTTTATACAGATGAACGCAGTACCAGGCATTTGGAAATTGCTCCCAAGGATGAACCAGACTTGTGGAGGTCCACAATTTATTTTCTGAGGTCTTGGCTGATTTCTTTTTATTTTCCCAAGATGTCAAGCAAAGAGGCACTGAGTTTGAAGGTAAGCCTTAAAATACATCAACAGTTACACCTCCAATTCAGTACACTTCCTACCTGAAGCTAATTGGCTAAGGGCTTGACATAATTTTCTGGAATTTTCCAAGCTGCTTAAAGGCACAGTTAACTTAGTGTATGTAAACTTCTGACCCACTGGAATTGTGATATAGTCAATTAAAAGTGAAACAATCTGTCTGTAAACAATTGTTCGAAAAATTATGTGTCATGCACAAAGTAGATGTCCTTAACGACTTTCCAAAAATATAGTTTGTTAATATGAAATCTGTGGAGTGGTTAAAAAGTGTATGTAAATTTCAGACTTCAACTGTATTTTCTATTAATCAACTGAACCAATTCACAAAACCAGTCTCACAGATCACTAATCAGACTGAATCTTTGTTTACAACTTTTGCAAATGCAAATTATATTTAGGTTCTAAATTAATTTATGATTATGAGCTAAGTCATGGCTGCAACAAGCTGAGCTGGGACACATACAATTAAAATAAAAAACCATATTAATTATTATAACTTAATTGAAAAGATTTGGTTAAATATATCTTTATTCGAAAGTTTTAGAGTACATAATATGCCACACCATTAATTTCTGGGACCACATGACCACGTAAAAGACCTGCTCAGTGTTTTGTTTTGTTTTGATATATGTCAGACTTTCTATCATGGAAGAAATCTAAAAGCTTACTATTGCTTAATATTGCTCTATTAATGTTTGTTAACTCAAGAATGTGCATTAGCTTGATGCCTTGACCAGCCTGAAATATATGTTTCACAAAAGATATATAAAGTGACTGATCATATCTGATGCATCTTTCAGATAATAACCTGCACACACACACACACACACGCTGTATATTTTAAAAGGATTGTGCCCATGTCTCCGGCTCTACTTATACTTGAATGACTTATGTAGCATGTACACACAGCAAGCACATGGCCGACCTTGCATTTGACTGTGATATATAGGCTTCTGTGATAATCTACTTTGAAAACATGTGGCAGATTTTAAACCAAGCATACTCATCAGAAAGCATTTACATTTCAAATTTCCCTTCACATGCAATGGAGAGAGCTTGTGTGAGATGGACTACAGATGGCACATTGGCAAGGTGAGAATGGAGATGAAGACATTTTAAAATCTTGTTTCCTGTGATTCATGGATCTGTTCCATTAATATCTCTCTCATGATCACCATCAGTCATTACACCAAGATGGGAAGTTGGGGTCATGGTGGGCCACAGAAACTGGATATGTAGAGGCATATATACCATGAAAATGTGTTTTAGGGTTTTAATGTACTATAGAGGCTGCTTAAACATATTTAAAAAGGAATTAATCATAATTGTGGGAAAATGTATCATGGGCTGGAAAGTTCTGTCCTACAATGCCAAAATGTAGTATATTTGGCAATATTGAACTGAGAGAGTTTTTTGATTGTCCAGCAAAATATTGATTGTAAAATAGAATAAAATAGAAAACACTTTTTTCTCAGAATCTAAGCATAGTTCCTCATAGACGATGTTGGAAACAACAACAGTGAATGTGTACATCAAGAGCACATGTGTGAAGAGGCCAGGAGTAGGGATGTGCACAAAGCCGAAACCTTATTCGGAAAGGCACGAATAGTGACTTCAAAACGAATAACAAATTCATCCAAATAATAGGAAGATTCGGGAGAAACCATAGTTAACAACATATTCCACAGTTTATGTAGCCTACATATTCAACTTCATCTGGTGAGAAAAAATTAAAGACTATATCAATGATATAATTAAATAAAAGTAATAATATTCATTATAATAATAATCATCATTATTATTATTATTATGAATAATAATATTCATAATAATAATAATAATAATAATAATAATAATAATAATATTTAAATAGGCCTTTCTGAGGCATACTTTATATATAGAAGCTATAGCCTAAATGTTATTTATATTTAAAATTGAGTTTTGACACACTCATGGTTTAAGCCATCCCCACATCCGGTTATTTCTGAATACAGATACAGATAATTTTGTCATAATAACAGATACAAAAAATGACTTAATTGTATAGAAAGCCGTTTTAACATTTTATAGGTCTTGCCTTTTATATCAGGTTTGTCCTTATCCAAACATTGGTGATCTGGTACAAAACATTGCATACAGTATCTGATATCCACAGTTGTCTTTTTTGATATCAATAATGAGTATGAACACTACCATGAGTCTTTCATCATTGACATCTATCAAGTGCATTTAAAGCATTTTACCTTCCCAATTTTAGAGCCAGTTGCATGCCTTGACAGTGGTGAAGCATGCAAAAGATCTACAAATGGCTTACAAACAATCACACTTCTGCATATTACACGCAGGTTGTAATAAAACATATTGCAACTGCTTGGTAAAGCATTGTTTTTGACATGTTGGTTACTCTCAAAGCAAAGTGATTACATATCAGGTTGAGATGAAAATTTCCATTTGTTAAGAGCAAAGCCTATGGAGTCAGAAATATTTGCAAACAATATAAAGTATTGCAAAAGAAAATAAAGTTTTGCAAAAGAAAAAAAGTATTGAGCAAAAAAAAAAAAAATTTTTCAAACAAAAATGAAGTATCACAAAAGTAAAATAAAGTATCGAGGAAAAAAAAATAAAGTTTTGTAAACAAAAATAAAGAATTGCAAAATAGAAATTAAATATAGCAAAAACCAAGATATAATTAATTGCAGCATTGATTTTGCCACACATATTTTTCTTTGCAATGCCTACTAATTATTTTGCAACGCTCCTTTTAATTTGCATTTCCATCAAGTGTGAGCTCGCGATACCGTTTTGCCTTTGCCCTTCACTTTTTTGCGCGTTTCAGTATATGGCACTGTTTTGACTTGGGGGTGGAGTCAGGGGATTGGGGCGTGTACAACGGGCTCACGGATGCCTCCCTGGAAGTTACGTCATTAGCTTGAGACATGGATCAAATCATCATGGCTGAGCAGAGGCATCGCGGTGGATCTCAAGTGTGTAAAGTTGATTATTTCCTTTTATTTAATTAGCATTAAATGTGTATTAACAGTGTTTGCTTCAGATAAAGATGTTAGAGATCAGTTAAAGCGGTGGATTTATTAGCCATACTCGCTAACGTTAACTAGCAGCTTTGGATAATGTGCATACTTGTAAGGAGTTATTAGTGTTAACAGATAATTGACAATCGTGAGAGGATCCTCTGGTGTCAAACAACAAATACGCTGTCAACAAGTCATTTTTATTGTAGCTATAAATTAAGTAATATAACAAACTAAGCTGTCATTTCCATGATATCTTGTCAAAATATCATACAAACCTTATTTTGCGTTTTGTATTTGTAAACTTGCTTTCTGACTCCTGTTGAGTGCACAAGATAGCGAGTCTTACTACATTGACGAAAACGGGTTTATTAAGTGTTTGTGACGTGCTGGTGTTTATTAAAATGTAAATAATTTATTACCAAAGTTTACTATATTAAGTAACATTGCATTTACATATTACATATAATTAATTTTACTTTTCTGCCAAGGATCTCTCATTGGCATTCATATGTACCTTGTAATAAACTTTCAATTGTAAATCCTGTAGCACTTGGATAATTTCCTCACATTCAAACACTCATGAAAAGCTTTCCTTTATATGTTTGCTCACATTTTCAAAGGATTATTGATTAGAGTGACCATTACTGTTACTGTATACATGTTCCGATGCAGCGGCGAGCTCATCCACCTCGAGCTCCAGAGGATAGGCAGGCTGGCTGTGAGGTGAGCCGCTGTTGCCTCGAGCACGGACAGGAGTCAATGAGCGTGCTGGGGGGCGGGTGGTCCGAGGGGGCGTACCCGGCAGAGCTGCACCCACTGCCGTCCCCAGATCGCCTCCATCGCCAGCCGCATCGTCCTCAATCCCGTGGAAAGAAGGAGCAATGCAGGGGGCAGCTGGAGTGGCCTGCTTTCTTTTGAAAGCAAGCCGCGACAGCAACGTTGCCATGGTCATGCTCTCGCAGTGAGAACATGAACCATCCACAAACGCTGCCACGGTGTGATCACTGCCCAGACACACGAGACAACGCCTGTGGCCATCTGAAGCGGAGAGCACTCTACCGCATCCAGGAACTACACAGAGGTGGAAAGGCATCTTTAAAAAGATGCGTCCTGAAAAGCCACTGAAGTGCGCCATAGATCCAACAGCGGAGAAGCGTCAGAGGAACAGGAACAGGTGTGTTTCTGTTCCTCTGTATTAAAATTTCTGAATGAACTCAACGTATTTCCCCACTTTTATACCCGTGTGTCTGGGGGCGGGGTATGCAAATACTGTCTGCCAACTTCTCATTAGCCTTTTTTCATAGATCAGTGGCATATTCGGCGCTCAAGAGAAACCCCTAGTGTCGCTTCTTCGACAAAACGTCGAAGTGAGCGACAGATGGGGAACTAAAATATTTGCACACCACTTTGTAGTCCATTGTCCACACTGCATGAGCGTGCTTGTGATCAAGAGTAGTAATAAGCTTTTCTTAGACTAGAGGTCAATGGAGAAAATTAACTAACTCATCATGTCATGATGTGTGGAGGCAGCCTCATGCAAGGGTGCGCATGGGGGCTAGGAAACCAATAGGTGTTGGATAGGGAGGAATTGGTGAATGAAATTTAGGCTGAAACACTGAAAGACAGTGGCGGTATCGACCACAGAGAAATGAGCTTGCGGAGAGCTATTGTGCACAGGAGGGATCATTACACCCTAATGCAGGGGGGCACCCCCAAGAAAGGACAAGGTCGCCCTGGATGGAGGCATGAATCCTGGCTGACCTTAAGTCTCCCTCCTGGCTTGGTTCGATGGAAGGGCTTGTGTGGCGAATGGTGCGAGTCCTGTGGGAGATGTGTTTTCGAATTCCCCTGTGATTGCGTGTTGCAAGACACCTGCATACACACTTGTTGAGAGAGAAGTGGTAAGCTTGGTTTCAACCATGTTGAAAATGGCAATTTTTTGTGGGAATAAAAACGAGCTGTTTTTGTGTGTATGTGTCTTTAAATGCATATGAGCTGGTGCTCCCCACCCCGTATACAGAATAGGGTGGAGTTTTGACATCTCTGCTTCGGATAACTAGACATCATAAGCAAATAATGGCGTTCAGCCCTATATGTTTGAACCGGAGTCAGACACTGATGAGGGAGATACTCCGTCAGAATTAACAACTTTAAGAATGAACCAGGAACTTTCCGAATGGTTATTTGCAAAAAAAAATTTTTCAGCAGTTTTGCAATGATGGATGAGCAACTCGCACACAAATACTATTACAATGCGCTATAACAAAAAGACACACACAAACATTTATGTTCAAACACCGTGAAAAATGAATTTTGCATAATAGGTCCCCTTTAAGTGACTGGAACCTTAGAGAAGCAATATCGGAAAGAGGGCTTGCGTGTGCATTTGCGATATGAATAGGCAGATCCTCGGCACGGGATTGCACTGCGTTCAAAAGGAGAGCGTACTATTCATGGAAATATTTCAGCTATTATATTATTATAATATTTCAGAGCTGTGAGGCGGCTTGGTCTGTAGGCGTGGGCTTGTACAGCATTTGATGGTAGAACAGTTGATTCTTGAGGAAGTGAATAAATTTTCATGATTTTAATGCTGAATTTTAAAGAGCTCACTAGGTGAAATGAAACAGGCTGATTCCTAGAGCATGGGACCACACAGCGTTTAACCAGAGGAGCCTGTGTTTCATGCAAAATGTTTATGATGAGTATTCACTCCATAAAAAATTAATGTGTTGAGTCGTCAAGCATGCATTCGACGTGAGGGTGTATGGTAGGCTATGATTGAATTAAATTGATGGGTGCAGAGGTGCAGGCTTATGGTGAAATATTTAGGGACGTCCTGAAATGGCTTGATTGTTTCGACCACTGGTTGGTAATGTTTCGTTTGGTATGAGTGGCATGATGCTGGTAACAGGGTCATGGATGCTTAGTCACATGGCTTAAAAGACGTGTTGCAGCTGTGGCACGTGCTGTGCACATTGCACTGTTTTGCAGTGTGGTACGATTTTGTCACATGGCCCGAAAAAGCCATAGTATGAACTGGTTGGTACTTGAATGGTGCTTTGCGCTGTTGGCAGTGTAGCGGTTGTCATGGCAGGGTACTACTGTGGCATGATCAAAACACAAAAGAGGTACTGCTGTATCGAACGTGGGCAGGCGCTGTGGCACATTATCAGGGGGAGCACTTCTGTGGCTGTACCAAGTGGGGCACAGATATGTTGGTATGAAGAGGGGCACACATGGCTTATTACATTATACGTGCCTGTAAGGAAAGCAAAATGTTGATGCAAAGACTAACGGGAAGTGCTAAGAGTCTCTTTAAGATTACTGGACCACCACTGCACTCGAATGAGAGAGCTCATACTGTTTCGGACAGGAGAGCTCTCAGAGTGAATGACGTGAAATCTCACACTGCACAGTGGGAGAGCCCATGTTGCACTTCGAATGGGTGAGCCTGCGATCGATGTACTGAGGCTCACGCTGCATTCAAAAGGGAGAGAATATGCTTCACTTCGAATGGGAAGCCTACATAGCAATGGAACTTTAGGGCCCACACTACGATTGGAATGGGAGAAACTGAGGCCAAATTGCATAGGCTCACTCTGCATCTGAAAAGGAGAGCCCAAACTGCATTTGAATGGCAGGTGGCACTAAATGAGCTTAGATAGCACTTTTTTTGTTTTGTTTTGTAGTGTAGTGGGAGTTTTAGTCGCACGGCGAAGGTTTAGTCACATGGCCCAAAAAAGATGCCACATTTAAGCTGCTTGTGGCGTTGTGTGAGTTTGACGCATGGTCCGAGGGATGCCGCAGTTGCAGCCCTTGGATAGCACATTGCATTGTTTGCTGTGTAGTGGGAGGTTTAGTTATAAGGCCCGAAAGACGCTGCAGTTGCAGCACCTGTACATGGCCGAAAGAGTTACGGTGCTTAAACGGCATGTTGCGCTGATTGCAGTTTATTGGGAGTTTATTGCATGACCTGAATAATGGCACAGTTGTGGCCCTTAGACAGCACGTTGTGCTGGCGCTGCATGTTCAGCTCCTCCATCTTTCACGCTGAGCTGCATAAACTCTGGTACGTGAGGAGTTTTCTCAAATACGTTGAGACGTTGTGTCGATGTAGTGACCCTAGTGGTCTCTCTTGAGCCCCTTGGTTGCCTCTGAACTTTGAGAAAAGGCCAATGAGAATTGGCGAGCAGAATTTGCATGTACCTCCCCCGGACATACGGGTATAAAAGGAGGGAATCTTGCATCTGTTTAGTCAGGATTTGCACTGAGGTGCTGAGAATGAGGTTCGGCCGTTACAGCGGTTGGTATGTTGGTACCACATCCAGCCCAGGCTGGGGAGGTCAACATGTGGCAAATACACATCACATGGGCTTACAAGCCACACATGGAAGTGGCACGGTGGTAGGTCCTGCCTGGTGAGGGAGGCGCTCTACAAACACAGCAACCGGGGGCAGAGGGGACTGCCCAAGGGAGACACGGGTCTGCCGAGAGGTGGACCGTACAGCGGAAAATACAACACAAGGGGTTACTGTAACAACCGCCACCTGTGGAGCACCTTTTCCAGAACAGAGTAATTAGTACCCGTAGTGTGTCTGGATGGGAATTCCTCCGCCAAATTCACGAGCCAGAGGGCTAGGGAGGAAGGACATCCAGGGAGCATGAGATTTATGGGCTCGCATGGGAGTAAGAGCACACGTTTTCGCCTCTATGTGTTCGGATCTGACAAAACACGGGACGAGACCGACTCAATTTTGTTAATCAGGAAATGAAAAAATTATAGAATCTCGCAAAGGTATTGGTGGTTTGTATGATGGGATTGGGGGGGGTCAGGTAGTATTGCGTTGGGAGACAAGGTTGAATCTCGAGGCATCTGTGCTGAGGAAAGACTAAAAGCACATACCTTGCTCCACGTACCCGGCAGGGGGTGGGTTTGTGACTGAGGAGGAGGTCCTGTGAAGACGTCCAAGGTGCCGTGACTGTAAGTGTTTGGCCAGGCCACCAGAGAACGGCTTGTGTGCACCTTCTTGGTGACCCAAGGAATGAGGATCTCTCACTCTTTTATTGACAATGTGGGTACTGCAGCCCAAAGGGTGTGCGGCAAAGGAAAAAAGGAAACCAAGGATTTTCCACCGGGCCCTCCACCAGGGGATGGAGTGGTCTGTCTACCAGCTCCATGGTGAACATCTCGTTCATCGGGTCATCCATCTCAGGAATGCTTGGGAGCCTTCCAGGTCCTCAAAGAGGTTCGAGAGATGGGGTGCATCCGCTTCCTGCGGGGCACTCTACATGGTGGCTGACAGCTGGGCCCAGGTTGAGGCAGAGCTGCCTGTTGTTTTGCAGCCACAGCGGGCACCCGGCTTGAGTTAGAATGGTGCCGAGGCCTGATGTGCATAATCACCTCCATCTATTTCTTCACCACAAAAACTGCTGGGCAAAGTCCTTGACGGTGTCGCCGAATAGGCCGAACTGGGAAATGGGGGCGTTGAGAAACTGGTTTTGTCGGTGTACCACATCTTGACCAGGTTCAGCCACAGATGTCATTCCTAGACCACGAGGGTGGGTTCCAGTCCAGCCCCACGCTCACAGCGGCCTGGGCAAGCATGTCGGCCATTGGCCTCAGACTGAGCGGGCAGACCCGAAGGTGGCAGCCCAGTCGAGTCCTCCGCGTCAGACGCGCAATGCTCTATGATGCAGCAGCAACATCATCATCAAGCTCGAGGGGTTTGAAGGAGACATCAGACTGGCCGTGGGGCGAGCCGGTCTCACATCGTACCCAGACGGGAGCAAATGAGCGTGCCGGGGGGTGGGTGGTTTGTGGGGATTTACCCGGCGAAACTGCGGCCACTGGACTCCTCAAATCACCTCCATCACCAGCCGCGTCGGCCTGAAACCCGTGGGAAGAAGGTGCGATGTGGGGGGGCGGCTGTAGTGATGTTCTCTTTCAGAAAGGAAAACCGCGACCGCAACGTTGCCATGTTCAAATTCTCGCAGTGAGAACAAGAGCCATCCACGAATGATGCCTCATTGTGATAGCGACCCAGACACATAAGGCAGCATCTATGACCGTCAGAAGCAGAGATATCTGCTGCATCCAGGAACTACACAAAGGCAGAAGGGCATCTTCAAAAAGATGCGTCTTTAAAAAGTTCAACACCAATGTGTTAGCCTTTTAGAGAAAATACTCTTTTAGAGAGTGCTTGCTCTTCTAGAAGTGCAGAGAAGAGAAAAGCCTGTAGAGGCGAATGAACAATAGTGGGAATGCCAACTTGCTGAACACACAACCGCTCGGCTCCAAAGAAAAAATCTGACTAAACAAATGTATGATTCCCTCCTTTTATACCCGTATGTCCAGGGGAGGGACATGCAAATTCTGTTCACCAATTCTCATTGGCTTTTTCTCAAAGTTCAGCTAACCGATGCTCTCAAAGAGACCCCTAGTATCGCTACATTTACACAACGTCGAGTGAGTGACAGAAGGGGAACCTTAAGATATAATTGTAAGCATATTGTCACTAGGGCTTTGCTTAACTTAAGGGGTTTCTTGCAAACTACCCCTTGCCTTAAAAAGTAAATGTTAATTGCAAAGGAAAATAATGTGTTAATTATTTTACTCTGTCCTCTATTTTCAAGGGTAATGTTATTTATAAAATGCCTACTGCATGAGGGATATTTAAAAAAATTCCATGGTTAAACAATGGTTTCTGTAATAAAACAAGGTTTAATTTTCATTTCAGTTAAATGTGTGTGTGTGTGTGTGTTTTATCAGTAACAATACTTAAAAAATAGCTGCAAGCAGCGATGACGGGCCCAAGCACTTGGTGGATCTGGGAAAACAAGGTGTGTTCATGCATTTGAAAGGGTAAACATAAGAAGACTATTTCAAAGTCACATAAAGTGTCACACTTCCTGTTGTCAGCGCTATGCAGACAGAATATGAGTCTCTTCCTTTTTCCCTGGGGGAAACCCCAGCATGATGTACTCTCCACCCTTCCTGGAGGGGGGTTGTTGCACTTCAAGCCGCACCTGTTGGGAGGTCTTCCCCACCTTTCTGGAGCCCTGGGAGAGACAAGGGAAGGGAGAGGGGAGAGGGAAAGTGTGAGGAGGAGCAACAGAGGGAGAGAGAAAACTGGCCTGCCGGTCCCCGGATACACCATCGCTGGTCCTCAGCCTTTCCTCCGACCTCTAGCAGACGACAGCTCACTACTCCCCTGGCAGACAGCAGCGAGTCTTCTGACCCCTGACGGACAGAACGGCTTCTCCCCTTTCTCCGCGGATGACAGCAGTTCCCCCGACACTTGGCAGCCATACCTCCATCCCCAGGCTGATGGCCGTGGCTGCTCCCCTGTCAGGATGGCAGTGGCAAGGACTCTGCAAGAGCGCATCCCTCCTTTTTCCGGGGGTTTGGCACCAATGTAATGGTAAACATGGACAAGGAGGCGGCAGGAACTGGCTGAACAGTTAATGTAGCTTCTAATAACTTAATGAACTTAAACCAATGTAAACACAAACACATAGACACACACACACTCAGCGGCCACATGTGGCTCTCTCTCTCTCTCTTGATCTAGTGCCTCCGGATCAACTTTATCCCCCTCCCGGCTGATTAGCCTGATTTAGGGCCTGGCATGTGTCCTCATGGCCCAGCCAAACCCTTCTCCTTGGCACAATAAGAATATCGCAAAGCACCAAAACCTACTGCATGACAAAAAAAAACCTTTCGCAAAGTAACAAAATCTATTGCATGATAGCAAAACCTATCACATGGCTGCAAAACAACCTATCGCAAAGCAGCAAAACCTATCATATGACAGCAAAACAACGTATAGCAAAGCAGCAAAACCTATTGCATAAGAATAAAACAACGTCTAGCAAAGCAGCAAAACCTATCACATGACAGCAAATAATATCGCATGACAGCAAATCCTATTGCAAAGCAGCAAAACAACCTATCACAAAGCAGCATAACAACTTATTGCAAAGCAGCAAAACCTATCGCATGACAGCAAAACCATTATTTTAAACTGAGCTTTTTGCTTCTTGCGTTTTCAACTACACTGACATTTGTCTGATATTTGGACTCTATCTGCAGGTCTTTATGGTTATACATACAAATTTATTGATTTACTAAAAATACTTTCTAGATAAACATGACTATTTCTAGATATTGATTTCTAGACAACTTTCTAAATGGACATGATTTAGCTAAAAAATAATACCTAAATTGGCTTTGAGGTATTTTGTAGTTCCCTGTCAAAAGCTACACTTAATGCTGTGCTTGATTCAGCGCTTTGGGAATGTCTTTAGGAGTGACCAGAAGGGAATATGTGTGCAACACGTCAATGAAATTGACTAGAAGCTTTATAGACTCTGTTGGTGATATCATCAGAATGCGTCAGTACCAGGGGCTATAAATAGATGTGCCACAGGTGCATCGTCAGGTCTTTTGTCTTCAGACCACTCTGTGATGTGCTTCTCAAGCTCTCTATTTTTGATCTGAAAGGAGTTACATTTCTCATGCAGAGTGCTGAAAATGTAAAAAATATAAATACTGAGTGATCAACAAAGCAAACGGTGTGTGTTTCCATGCTTCCATCCTATGGCTAAACCGGACACACACCAGTTTTACTGTTTGTTTGGGGGAAGAGCACCCTGCTCTTGCGTTGGAGCAAGGTGAGTGTGAGCATAGTGAGCTTCATATTGAAGCCGCTGTGCGCTCATCTCGCTTACTTCCAAGAGCCAGCACCCACCATTCCATTGCGGGGCTCGCGTATGGATCTGGCTGTGGAGCGAGAGACGGGTCAGTCCCTATCACTCGTTCTCTCTCCAGCTCTCCAGCGCCTCGCCTTCGGTTCATGAGTGGGACGATGAATCTCTTGGGTCTGCAGAATTTGAGTTGCCTACCTCTGAGTGTTCCTCGGGTTATGACAAAGTGGTTGAGGAATAACTCAAGGTCGTTACACATGCGGTGGCCAGATTACAGCTAGACTGGCTATGTGAACAAGAGACCCGCAAACGATTGAAACTAGAAGACAAATTTCTGTCTGGTGGCCAGGGGAAGGGAACACAAAATCAGTCTGTCCCCTTCTTTGAAGAACTTCATGACGAGTTAACTCATCCCATATCCTTGTGCCTTCGATGTCAACATATTTGACTATTGCGAGTGCTACGACACGGAGGTATACGATGATGCCACAGGTAGAAGAGACGCTCGTGGGCTATCTCTCGCCTGGTTCGGCATCATCATTGAAAAGACCAAGTCTCCCACAAAGCCATGTAGAACCACCTCAATGCTTGTGGGGAAAGTGTGTCAAGCAGCAGGTCAGGCTGGTGCCGCACTACACACCATGGCAGTTTTGCAGGCTACCAGGCTGATCTGTTGAAGGACCTGAGTGTGAGTAGTAAAATCGACAAGGAAGCATTCTCAGAGCTTCGTTGAGCCACAGATTTATCTCTCCAATGGCTCGTTAAATGGCTGCTTTGGTCAGCACAGAAAGGAATCTGTGACTAAATCTCACAGGCATCAAGGATAAGGACAGAGTATTCCTACTTGATGCCCCGGTCTTACATTCCGGCCTGTTTTGCGATTCGGCGAATACAGTCATCACAGGAGGTGAAAAAAAACAAGAGGAAGCCTTTGTGCAATTCCTTTCTCACCGCACTCAGGGGGAGGGGCTGTCGGCCACCCAGCCTCGCTCCAGTCCTTCTAGAAGGGAGGCTCAAAAACAAAGTGTGGCGAGTTGCGTTCCCCCTCGTAAAGATTGGGGACCACTTTGTCGCCCTCAGCTGCCTCCAAAGCAAGACCTCAGGACCATTATTTCCAAAAAAGAAGTCCTGGCGGTCTTGTGCCCAGCCTTGTGGGGGTAGCCCCGTCGGGACGGGGTGTGCAAAACATCTACCTGTGCAAGAAGGCTCACTGGGGGGAATGCGTACTTGCGCAGCCCCACCGGCCAGCTGTGTGCTGGTGCATCTGCCCCGAGGGGAGCCTCTGAACGGGCGTACCAGAGCGGGCAGTGGGAGGTCTCTCGGGAGGCAAACAGGTCTACCTGGGCCTTGCCGAACCGTTCCCAAATCAGCTGAACCGAGTGGGGGTGAAGCCTCCACTATCCACCAGGCAAGCGTTGTCGTGACAGCGCGTCCGGTATCACATTGAGGTTGCCGGGGATGTGAGTGGCACGCAGCGACTTGAGTTGGTGCTGGCTCCAAAGGAGGAGACGACGGGCGAGTTGTGACATGTGGCGGGAGCGTACGCCGCCTTGGCGATTTATGTACGCGACCGCAGTGGTGCTGTCCGACTTGACTAGGATATGTTTGTCCCGAATTAACAGGAGAAACTTCCGCAGGGCCAAAAGGACGGTCAACAACTCGAGGCAGTTGATGTGCCAACGCAGCTGGGCCCCTTTCAAATGGCCTGAGGCTGCGTGCCCATTGCAAACGGCGCCCCAACCCAATCTGGAGGCGTCGGTCGTGACCAGGACGCGTCTGGACAACTGCTGTAGGGGTACTCCAGCCCGTAAGAAACAGAGGTCTGTCCAGGGGTTGAATGTTTGACAGCAGGCGGGGGTGATTGTTACCCGGTGCGTGCCGTGGCGCCATGCTCATCTCGGGACTTGGGTCTGGAGCCAGTGTTGGCGCGGTCTCATATGCATTAACCCCAGCGGCGCGACCGCCGCGGAGGACGCCATATGCTCCAGGAGCCTCTGGAAAAGTTTTAAGGGGACCGCTGTGCCTGGCCTGAAGGCGGCGAGGCAGTTCAACACTGACTGGGCACGCTCATTGGTGAGACGTGCTGACATTGAGACCGAGTCTAACTCCATCCCGAGAAATGAGATGCTCTGAACTGGAGTGAGCTTGCTCTTTCCCCAGTTGACCTGAAGCCCTAGACAGCTGAGGTGCCTGTGCACCTGGTCTCTGTGGGCGCATAGTAACTCTCGCGAGTGGGCCAGAATGAGCCAGTCGTCGAGGTAGTCGAGTATGCGGATGCCGGCTTCTCGGAGCGGGGCAAGAGCTGCCTCTGCGACTTTCGTGAAGACGCGAGGGGACAGAGACAGGCAGAAGGGGAGGACTTTGTACTGATACGCCTGGCCCTCGAACGCAAACCGCAGGTAGGGGCGGTGTTGGGACAGGATGGAGACGTGGAAGTACGCGTCCTTCAGGTCTATCGCTGCGAACCAATCTAGATGTCGGACGCAGATTAAGATGTGCTTCTGCGTGAGCATTTTGAACGGGAGTTTGTGCAACGCTCGGTTGAGAACTCGCAGATCCAAGATTGGTCGTAAGCCGCCGCTTTTCTTGGGTACGATGAAGTAAGTGCTGTAGAAACCCTTCTTCATCTCGGTTGGAGGGACAGGCTCTATCGCGTCTTTGGCCAGAAGAGTCGCGATTTCCGCGCGCAGGGACTGGGCATGTTCGCCGTGTACTGCGGAAAAGCGGACGCCCATGAAGGGGGGCGGGGGCCTAGCAAACTGAATTGCGTAACCGAGTCGGATTGGGAAGTGAAAGCCACGCGTCCAACCTCTGCGCTAGGGGCACCAAAGGGACGATCAATTTGGACGTACCCGGCGGGGCTTCGCAGCGGGGCGGAGCAGGTAGGGCAGCGTTGGGCGGCGACGAGGCAACCCACGGCTGAGGTGCTGAGAAAAGACTCAAAGCACTTACCTTGCTCCGCACACCTGGCAGGGGGCGGGTTGGCGACTGAGGAGGAGGTCCTGGGTAGGCGTCCTCTAGACTCGTCGGAACCAGCCAGCCGGGGGACAGTCGTGGGGCTGAAAACGGGTGGTCCGTGTCCAGGAAGCCAGGACTATTGAGATCTGAGGGCAAAGTGCCGTGAGAATGGCATTTGCGGGCCAGGTGACCCAGAGACATAGGAAATAGCTCTTTTATTGAGAATGTGGGTACTGCAACCCCATCTAAGGGGGGGCGGCAAATAAAACTGTTTAGAAACAAAAGATTCTCCTCCCGGCCCTCCACCAGGGGACGGAGCGGTCTTACCACCTCCGGAGCTAACGTCTGTGTCGCTGGGTCGTCCGTCTCAGGACTGCCTGGGAGTCTTCTGGGTCCTCGAGGGAGTCTGGGAGACGGGGGGCATCTGCTTCCTGCAGTGTGCTTGACGCAGGGGCTGAGAGCTGGGCCTGGGTTGAGGCAGAGCAGGTTTCTTAGCCGCAGGGGGACGCCCTCGGCGAGCAGACGGGGCAGTGGCCTTGGCGTCAGGTTTGCGGCGAGGCAGGATGTGAGATATAGCCTCCGTCTGTTTTCTCACCGCGGAGAACTGCTGGGCGAAGTCCTCGACGGTGTCGCCAAAGATGCCAAGCTGGGAGACAGGGGCATCGAGGAAGCGAACTTTGTCGGCCTCACGCATCTCGACCAGGTTGAGCCAAAGATGACATTCCTGGACCACAAGGGTGGCCATCGCCAGCCCGAGTGCCTGCACGGTGACCTTCGTGGCTCTGAGGGCGAGGTCGGTCGCTGAGCGCAGTTCCTGCAACACATCGGGGTCAGGGCTACCTCGTGCAGATCTCTGAGCGCCTTGACCTGGTGGACTTGCAGGATGGCCATGGCGTGCAAGGCGGAGGCGGCCTGTCCCGCGGCACTGTAGGCTTTGTTGTTCAACAAGGATGAAGTCCTACAGCCCTTGGAAGGGGGTACTGGGCGCCCGCGCCAGGTGGTAGGGTCACCGGGACAAAGATGGAGCGCAACTGCCCTATCCACCTGGGGAATCTCTGTGTACCCGTGGGCCTCTCCGCCGTCGAGGGTAGCGAGAGCGGACGAGCAGGGCTTTTGACAGCGCTTTCCATGAAGACATCAGCATGTCATGCACCTCCAGGAAAAATGGGACTGGGGGGGGCGTGGCTGTGAGCGGCACCCAGACCCCAGGAACCAGTCATCCAACCGTGACGGGTGTGGGGAGGGTGGAGGTTTCTAGTCCAACCCCACCCCAACGGCGGCCCGGGCAAGGATGTCGGACATCTGCGCATCCGCCTCAGCCTGGGCGTGCTGGCCCGAAGGCGGCAGCCCAGGGGAGGAGTCAGCGTCAGATGCCGCGCTCTCCGACGGAGCGGCAAGCTCATCGGCTTCAAGCTCCAGAGGATAGGCGGACCGGCCCGGAGGCGAGTCGCTGTTACCTCGAGGCTGGACGGAGGTTAACGAGCGTGTCGGGGGGCGGGTGGTCCGAGGGGACGTGCCCGGCGGAACCACACCCGCTTCCCCCCCCAAATCGCCTCCATCGCCAGCCGCATTGTCCTCAATCCCGTGGGAAGAAGGAGCGATACGGGGGGCGGCTGGAGTGGTGTGCTTTCTATTGAAAGCAAGGCGCGACTGCAACGTTACCATGGTCATGTTCTCGCAGTGAGAACATGAACCATCCACGAATGCTGCCTCGGTGTGATCGGCGCCCAGACACACGAGACAGCGCCTGTGGCCGTCAGAAGTGGAGAGCACACTACCGCATCCAGGAACTACACAGGGGTTGAATGGCATCTTTATAAAGACGCGCCCTGAAAAGGCCGTTCAACACCACTGTGTATTGCTCTTTCAGAGAAATAAACTCTTTATGGAGAAATATTACTCTTTTAAAATGGAACTCTTTTAACTCTGCGCTGTCGAAGTGCCCAGGGGCAAACTGCACGCCGGCAGAGAAGAGAAAATGCCGCTGAAGTGCGCTGTAAATCCAACAGCAGCAGAGCGTCAGAGGATCAGAAGCAGGATCAGTTGTGTTACACGCAGCTGACAGCATACACACGACCATCAGCTCCGAAGAAAATTACTGAATGAACAAGCGTATTTCCCTCGCCTTTATATCCGTATCCGGAGGCGGGGTATGCAAATACTGTTCGCCAACTCTCATTGGCCTTTTTTCATAGATCAGAGGCATCTTTCGCCGCTCAAGAGAGACCCCTAGTGTCGCTTCTTCGACACGACGTCGAAGTGAGCGACAGAGGGTGAACTTACATTTTTCTAACCAGGTGAATAAAGAACATGTTATTTGAATCATGCTGGAGTTATTTTTTTCAATACTTTTAAATGTAGGAAAATCAAATCAAAATTAAAATGGTCCTTAAATTTGAAAAAAAAAAAAAAATCAAGATTTAATTTTTTTGCCATATCGCTCAGCCCTAGTCATGCCCTGCATGATTATCACATGTAACGTTGAAATCAGTCACAGACAGAACATACCCTTGCTAAAAAGACCAGCCTAGATCAGCATGACTTTCCATTCTCATCCAGTTTAAAGTGCTGAATTGATGCATGTCTAGGTGGAGGAATAATCTTTCTAGTCACCAAATTGCTGTATTCCTGGTTAAGAAGCCTTATAGATGTAGGCACATCAGCAACTGTAACACAACATGTACTGATGACCAGCAATGCTAAACTCTTCAACATGACATTTCACTGAAGAGTCAAAAGCCAGGCTCTAAATGTTTGTGAAGAAAGGAATGTTCCTCAGAAAACAATGTCTAATAATTTTCCTCACGTGCAACTTCAATCCTTCGCTGTCATAGGTAATTAAGAGCTAACAAAACTTATCAAACATTAAAAGCCACAACATGTTTGTTAGATCCAATACCAACTAAGCTCTTAAAAGAGGTATCTCCTGTAATTTCAGAACCTCTTCTTAATATTATTAACTCCTCGCTATGCTTAGGACATGTCCCAAGAAACTTTAAAATGGCAGTTATCAAACCACTTATTAAGAAGCCACAACTTGTTCCTGGAGAACTGGCTAATTATAGTCCAATTTCAAATTGCCTGATTATGTTGAAAATACTATAAAAAGTAATATCCTCCCAATTATGTTCATTTCTACAGAGAAATAGTATATACAAAGAATTTCAGTCAGGATTTAGACCTCATCTAAGTACAGATACTACACTTATCAGAGTTACAAATTACTTGCTCTTATCATCTGATCGCGGCTGCATTTCTCTTCTAGTGCTTTTAGATCTTAGTGCTGCATTCGACACAATAGATCACAACATTCTCTTGAATAGGATAGACAATTATGTTGGCATTTGTGGAGTTGCATTAGCATGGTTTAGGTCCTATTTAGCAGACCGCTACCACTTTGTCTATGTAAATGAGGAATTGTCAAACCAAACAAAAGTAAAATATGGAGTGCCACAGGGATCAGATTTAGGGCCTGAACCAGAAACCAGAAACATTGATCATGATCTATAAATCTGCAATACATTGAATGGTATCTATGCTTATATTATTTTATTTGTTTCCCTGTCTCAACTTCGGGACCCCTATCCTGAGGTCACCAGAACAGGCTGGATCCAGCTACATTTCTGCTTGGTGTCAGACTCCACTGCTACGTGTCGCTGTGTGATGATGACTAAATGCAGCCGGTGCCAGCCAAACATCACTTCAGTCTAATATCATGGACTTCAGAGGATGAACTGATGCCAACTCCAACCATAAGAAATGGGATACTTCATATGCCATTGTCTGAACCTTGGATTTAGGATGGACCTCACCGAACCTCACTGAAATTACCGGCCAGATTGAACTGCGATGCACCTCACTGATCTCTGCCAGCACCCATCTATTGATGGACTACACTCTTATAATGGAATACATAAACTATCAATTGCCAAACAAAAGCCTCCATCAGCCAATTAACAAGGACAATTGCATCTATGTGAACTTCTGCAGTTAATCCAGGATGGACTTCAAAGACATTAGTCATTAATCTTACAGTTCATACAAAATCTGTTTAAACACTGACACTTAACACTTACTTAGTTTAATAATTTTAAACCATTACTTGAACTATACATAAGTAATATTTACATTATATTCATGATGTTAGCCAGAGGGGAACTGGCCCCCACATTGAGTCTGGTTTCTCCCAAGGTTATTTTTCTCCATTAATCAACATATTATGGAGTTTTGTGTTCCTTGCCACAGTCTCCTTCAGCTTGCTCATTGGGGTTATTAATACAATTATTATTTAAATTACTTACTTTTAAACATGATTAACAATCGTATTTTATCTAATTACACAATGTTGATTCATCAACATTATAGATGTTACAGTTTTATCTTCTACTTATGCCTGATCTTCTGTAAAACTGCTTTGAAACTATGTGTGTTGTCAAAGGCGCTATACAGATAAAATTGACTTGAAAGGCTTGATAACCTCCAAAGAGGCAATTGAGAGACAGAAGGAAAGAGAGGCTGACTGAGGGAGGGTACAAAAGATAAACATGGTTAAAGGGGGATTGTTGATGGGCTTTGCACCTGTGTTTGTCAGCATTAAGGTAGTGTACCTACCCTTGGATTGGCTTATCTGGTATTAGCAGGTCTTCTGCACCATTGTCCTTGTCCATGGGCTCATGGGACCTACAAATCAGCTGGCCAAAGCATCATTCTGCTTAACCTGGATGGAAGTTCACCAGGCATCCCTATCAGATTCCATGAGTGCAGCTCTGTTACCAAGAAAATATGAAGCCAGGGGTCTTATAGACCTTGCCAGTGAGAAAGAAAATGGGAAAAAAGGCAATTTTCAAAAAAGAAGAGCTAGAGAATAAAATGAAAGTAGAATATGATAAGGCCACATTTTCTCCTTTTCATGGTCAACTCAGAGGTCTGCACGTCTGTCTCTCACACTTTTAGAGGAGTGTCACGGTTCCTGAGTCAAAGCCTTAAAAATAACATACAGAATTAAACAATGGTGCTTAACATTCTTTCTCTCACATACACACACAAACACATGTTTAGAAGTAATGTTTAGAAGAAGACCTAGCTTTAGAAATTGTTTTTGTTCACTGATAGGAATTTAATTATATCATATGGAACCAATCCAACCGATATAGATATTATACCGCAAAATGATGATGTCACTGATCATTACATGGTAACTTGCATACTACGTACCACTGAAATCTGTCATATTGCGCCACGTTATCGACCAAGTAGAACAATCCTTCCAACCACAATATATAGATTCTCAAATATCCTACCTGATCTATCTCAGCTGCTCAGTGAACCCAAACAAACAGATGAACTAGAGGAAATGACTAGCAGTTTGAGCACCATTTTCTCTGGTACATTAGAAATTGTTGCACCAATTAGATTAAAAAAGTTTAGAGTAAAAACTAGAGCACCATGGTACAACAGTGCTACGCATGCTATCAAGAGAGAAACTCGTAACTTGGAGCGTAAATGGAAACAAACTAATTTAGAGGTCTTTAGAATCGCATGGAAAGACAGTATGTCACGTTACAAAAAGGCTCTAAAAACAGCCAGGGCTGAGCACCTCCGCATACTAATAGAAAATAACCAAAATAATCCAAGGTTCTTATTTAACACCGTGGCTAGACTAACAAATAAACAGAGATCACCTGAGCAAAATATTCCGTTACAGTTTAGTAGTAATGATTTTATGAATTTCTTCACTGAGAAAATAGAAAACATCAGAAACACAATTGTAAACACAACTGTTAATGTACAATCTTTTATGGTGTCTTATGACTCACCCTCAATTATCGCCCCTCAAGAACAACTACACCGCTTTACAACTATAGGACAGGAAGAGCTAAATAAACTTATCATTGCATCTAAAACAACAACATGTTTACTAGATCCAATACCCACTAAACTACTGAAAGAAGTGTTACCTGTAGTGGAAGAGCCTCTTCTCAATATTATTAACTCGTCTTTATTTTTAGGTCATGTTCCAAGAATATTTAAGATGGCAGTTATAAAACCTCTCATTAAGAAACCACAATTAGATCCAAATAACCTAGCAAATTACAGACCCATCTCAAATCTTCCATTTATGTCTAAAATATTAGAAAAAGTTGTGTCTGCTCAATTGTGCTCTTTCTTGCAAGAAAATGATATCTATGAAAAATTTCAGTCAGGATTCAGACCGCATCATAGCACAGAAACTGCGCTAGTTAAAATTACAAATTATTTACTTTTAGCTTCTGACCAAGGCTGCATCTCAATATTAGTTCTACTCGATCTTAGCGCTGCGTTCGACACTATAGATCATAAAATACTCTTGGATCGACTACAAAACTACACTGGTGTTCAGGGACAGGCATTAAGCTGGTTTAGATCGTACTTATTAGACCGTTACCATTTTGTCTGTTTAAATGGGGAAAAATCGAAGATAACGTCAGTAGACTATGGAGTGCCACAAGGATCTGTGTTAGGCCCTCTATTATTCTCAATATATATGCTGCCACTTGGTAAAATTATAAGAAAACATGGGATTAATTTCCACTGTTATGCTGATGACACTCAATTATATATCTCATCACGACCAGATGAAAACACTAACTTATCTAACTTGACAGAGTGTCTTAAAGATATAAAATGCTGGATGACACGTAATTTCCTGTTATTAAATTCCGATAAAACGGAGGTATTACTTATTGGTCCAAAAAACTACCCACAAAATCCCTTACAATACAACTTTAATTTAGAAGGATGTCCTGTTACATTATCCACTACAGTAAAAGACCTGGGTGTTATACTAGACCGCAACTTGACTTTCGAAAATCATATTTCATCTGTTACGAGAACAGCCTTTTTCCACCTTAGAAACATTGCTAAGCTACGTAACATGCTATCTGTTTCTGATGCAGAAAAGTTAGTTCATGCATTCATGACCTCGAGACTAGATTACTGTAATGCTTTATTAGCTGGTTGCCCTGCATCCTCAACAAACAAGCTACAGTTAGTCCAAAATGCAGCCGCTAGAGTTCTTACTAGGTCAAGAAAATATGATCATATAACACCGATTTTAACATCTCTACACTGGCTACCAATTAAGTACCGAATCAATTACAAAGTATTACTACTGACCTATAAAGCCCTAAATGGTTTAGCTCCAGTGTATTTGACGGATCTTCTATCGCCATACAATCCATCGCGCTCTTTAAGATCACTAAATTCGAGGCTTCTGGTCATACCTAGGATATCTAAGTCCACTAATGGAGGGAGGGCGTTCTCACATTTAGCTCCTAAACTCTGGAATAGCCTTCCTGATATTGTTCGAGGCTCAGACTTGCTGTCCCAGTTTAAAACTAGATTAAAGACACATCTCTTTAACCAAGCATTCACATAATGCTTACTTTTTATAATACTGCTGAATCAGTTATAATGCATTAATATTATGAACATCAGCTATGCTAATTATTTCCCATCTGCTTTTCTGCTGTTATCTCGGGACGCCAGTCCCGAGGTAAATAGCGTTCGTCAGCTCCAGTTTGTATCCAGCCTCTCACGGAGACTTCAGATGCCCCATCACCATGGACTACGATCTTGAAATGGGATACATAGACTAATTATTGCCAACAAAAGCCTTTATCAGCCAAACAAGGACAATTGCATCTAAGTGAACTTCTGGAATTTAATCAAGGATGGACTTCAAAGACACTGGTCACTAATCTTGCAGTTCAAACACAATCACTGTCTAAATACTGACCCTTAGCACTTAATAAGTTTAATAATTTTTTAAATCACTGTTTTTTAACTATAAATAATTCTTATTTACATTATTCATGATGTTAGCCAGAGGGGAACTGGCCCCCCACAGTGAGTCTGGTTTCTCCCAAGGTTATTTTTCTCCATTAACCATCATCTTATGGAGTTTTGTGTTCCTTGCCACAGTCGCCTTCGGCTTGCTCACTGGGGTTATTAATACAATTATTATTTAATTATTTTTAAACACTATAAAGAATCATATCTTATCTAATTCCACAACAAGGCTCCAAACAAAAAAATCAATTAAGGAGCCACTGGCTCCTATAGGGGGAAAAACAGGCGCCAAATATTTTCATTTTTAACTCCTTCCATTCCTTTTCGTCCCGCAGCTCGCATGCAAGAAAAACTGCACGTGCTAACAGTGTAGTCTGTGGAGCATTCTTCGCAATTATGAGATCACGTGCATTTTTTATGCTCGTTACTGTCACCGTGTTTTCTCACAGTCTCTTTTTTTTTAAATGGTTAGTTCCTGCAATGAACTCCGTTTTCCTCGCTATTTCTTTTGATATAAACTTTTGTAATGTATTTCGGGAAATGTAATGCAAATTTTAAAATCAAAGGGAGTAAATTTTTACTGTCGCCAATGGCGACCTTGACAGAAATTACACTCGCAAATAAATTTATTTGGTCATAAATGCGACCATTTTTAGTCGCAGTTTGGAGCCCTGCACAAGGATGATGATTTATCGACTTTATAGACATTACATTTTTATCGTCTGTTAATGCTGAACTTCTGTAAAGCTGCTTTGAAACGATGTGTGTTGTGAAAGGCGCTATACAAATAAAATTGACTTGACTTGACTTGACTTGACACATATAAAGAAATATTGTGGGTATTTTTCAACAATTATTTTATCCCCGATCAATATGCATGGACAAGGAAACAATTTTTGGTTGATTTCCATGAACAGTGCAAACAATGTGGTTCATTAAAACATTCTGACCAGCCAGACACAGCAACGTTGGCTTAACGAATGCTGTGAGTGTGGGACAGAATCAGTTTGATCAATAGAAGATGGAGGGACTGTTCAGAAAAAAACCTTTTTAAATACAGTCAGTATTTTTGCAATTCCTTTTGGTGATGCTAGTGGCTTTTATTATGCTATCATTTAATCATCCTCATGTTTTTACTACACCCATTTTACTTTCTTTTTTCTGTAATACTCAAAAGGAATTAATTTAATGCGTGTCTTTTTCTGAATTGTAGTACAAAGACACACTTCAACGCTTAATAAAGCACCCAAAAGGGTTATAAACATAGTCCATGTGACTTGTGCGTCATATTCTAAAGACATAAGATCCCTTTGTATGATGAACATACTGTAATTTAAGTTGTAATTAACTTTTAAATCAAATAAAGTGCATAAACAGCTCTGAAATCAAATATGGTGGCTACGTCGATAAAATCAAAGCTCAAATCTTGTGACCAAATGTCATGATGTCATGTTGCAAGAACCAATGAGGTACAAATGAAATAAAAACTTACCAATATACAAACCAATAAAAATTAAATATAAACTATTTATGCACCATTCAAAAAAATGTAAGCTGAACCAAATTTGAAACTAAAACACAAACTAGAAAAGAATTTGTGTAATTTTTAAAACTAGTATAACCCTGGTCATGCCTTGGAGGTGAACCAGAAATAGCATCTTCTCTTCCAGAGTAGTGTATTAACATACAGGTATGCACTGTCCTGATTGTCCTGCCAGTGTGTGAGTGAGATTCTGTCAGTTCCACTGAATAATGATCTGTCCCTGAAGGCAAGTCTTTATGCACCTTCCTGTGGTTCTCTTATTATCTGTTTGCACTAGATTTAATTCTGTCCTCCCTGGGTATTCAGCAATGTTTTCCGACCTCTGCTTCGGTAGCTGTGGGCTCTTTTTCACTCTAAGTGATTTTGGTGAGCAGGGTGGAGCCGAGCGGTGTCTGGGCAGAGCGAGGCCAGGAAGATAAGTGGCAAATAACTTCCACCTGCGCGCCACAGCGGCCTCACATTCCAGCGAGGGGAAGCGGGAGTATTTAAGGAGAGGAGACAGCATCAGACGGGAGAGAGATGTACGAAGCTTGTCCACGTGTCTGACTGCCTTTATGATTTGATGTAGCTGGCTGAAAAGCAGTGCGTGTTTTTGTTTCTTTATACACTGAAAAGTATCATTAAATGTCTGTGTTTGTCAAGCCGGTCACAGCTTCCCCCATACCGTCTTAAGTGTTACAGTGATAAAATAATTTCTCAGTTCAGTCAAGTTTTAAACACCTCTCTCAGACCAAAAAGGGGTATACATATATTAAGTTTGACTAAAACAAATGTCTGATAGTTAATCACATAGTATGGAAATAATTGACATATGTATAACCATGTCCGAAACCGAAGGCAGATGCTTGGTGCCCAGCCAGTCAACAACTTAACATAATGTTTATGTACTGAAGTACCATCAGGAAACAACTGCCCTGTTTGTAGGGTATTTGCCCACCAATTTTCTCTACAGTGTTGATTCAAAGCACTGAAATGCAGAATTCGCCCTGACCACATCTGGCATCAGAGGGGGCAAGCATGTTTGTCTGATTAAATGAATACAGGCAAACTGTCAATGATGAGATGTAACAGAATAAAAATACAACACTGTTGATTCATGAGATTCTTGTGATGGGAAAGAGCATAGGCAGGACTTTTTCATCAAAGACTGTTTACCATCCACAAGATTTAAGTCCATGTGAGCTAATGGCAGAATTGTTTTTTTTTTTTTTTTTTTTTTTGCTTAGTTTTTGCATGACACTTACCTATTAGCATTATTTCTTCTCTATGCTTCCCTCACTTTCTCCATGTTTTAATGGGTTATCTGTCACTCCTAAAGCTGAAAGTCACCTTGCTGTCTTTCTCTTATCTGTTCTTACTGGGAGTGTAATGGAGACTACTTTAAATGCGTTTTAGACATTTCAGTAAATGTCAACGGGAACGGAAATCTGGGGAAAGTTCAGATAATGAGCTGAACTATCACTTAACCTTTTTATGAGTAGGGTCTAAATTCCCCTCCAGTGCCCCCTGGAATGAGTTATTTTTGCACGTGACTGTAGTGCTTTGGATGGTTTATGAGGACATTTCTTAGGTTAAAAACTGGCAATTACAAGGGTATTATGCTTTAATTTGTTTTATGATGGCATTTCTAGTGTCCCCATAATACAAATGGATTAAAAAACATACAAAATTATGTTTTTTTGAGAATGTAAAAATGCAGAAAAAGTAAATATTGTGAGGGTTAGGTTTAGGGGTAGGGTTAGGGGATAGAATCTATAGTTTGTAAAGTATAGAAATCATTATGTCTATGGAGAGTCGTCATAAGGATAGCTGCACCAAACTGCAGCATGCAACACACGTGTATGTGTGTGTGTGTGTGTGTGCGTGTGTAATCTAAACAAACTTGGCTGCATGCATGGATAATCACACTCGATCAACATTTTTTCACTGTGATTATATGAGTTTTAAACTGTTATCATGGAGCTTTTGTGATAGTTTGGCTGTCTTTCAGAAAACAAACGTATAAGCCTGAACAAACTGTTTGAGTTATAGAAAACAGCATCTACACCTAAGCAGATGTGGCTGTGTGCATGGGAAGATCACATTTATATGATGGCTGTGCATATACAAGTTGTGAACTGTTATTGAGTACTTTGGTGACAATTTGGCTGTTTGTTATATAAAATAAACATATTATGTGCTTGAAAACGTTGAAAACGTTTGTTTGACGAATGACAACCGCTACTAATGTAAGCAAATGGCAGCACGCATCGGAGGAATATCACGTTTGTTCTATTGACTGTAAACTTTTTATTGTGGTACTTTGGTGACCAGATGGATGAATGTATATAAAATAAACTTATTCTGTAGTTTAAAAGACTGTATGAGTAACTGTTTTTCATAGTGCATTTTAATGTTATGAAATTAAGTAAAATCTTACTTCAGGACAGTGAGTAATTTAATTTTCAGTTAATACTGTTACTTGTACTTACAAATCTGATGTACATGCTACTTAAATAAATATAGTAAAATTTAATAAATATTTTATTAGAAAATTTTACATTTTGAAATTTCCTTATAAACACATGTTTGATCATGTACCACATGACATATGGAAGTCTTCCACAGGGAAGCTTATTGCATTCTATGTAGTCTGTTAGACAACATAATCTTGCATTACTGCCAATAGAAACAAATTCAGGACTGCGCACACAGAATTCAAACACTTGGTGCACAAACCCGATGACGGTGACAATCAACGGATATTTTTTTTTTAATATCCTGAACGGATGACTTTGAGTAGAAAAGGAACTTCGGACTTCACAAAAATGTTATTATATGCTAGAGCATTTATTTTTTACATGTTTGAATGTAGAATTTACTTATAATTTCAAGATCAAGCTTAAACTAACTTATTCAATGTAGAAAGTACTAGTTCCTTGATATTTACTTCACCACAAAATCATTTATTTTAGTGCAAAATATGTATATTAGATTGAATATAGAATACATTATATGACACAGACAAACAGTAGAATTTTAAATATGTTCATACCTGTATATGCCCACATACTGTATATTCACTATAATTGTATACATGTTACTTGCCACTTTGACCAGATTTCTGCATGAGCATACAGAATGAATTAACATTTTTAAAACTGATCTTTAAGACTGACTATCTGCACTGCTATTTTGTAAGTGATGAAATGGACTGCTTACTCGTTCACATTCACTATTCATTACATTGGGAATGCCACATCATGTGAGCATAAATTAATGAATTCAGACATAGATGTGAAGTAGACACTATCGTACTTTTTGTATAGCGTTACAGTCATGTTGCATCCTGGATATGCCAAAAAATAAATAAATAAATAAATCTTCTTCCAATATGACAACCGCCAAATATTCATATACCAGTTAAACTGTCACAATTTACATCAGTTAGTAGCCTCTTGCAAAGCATTAAGGAAATAAAATGTGCGTAATGCTCTATTTTCAATTTCTCAGATTAACCTGTAACCAACAGGCATCTTATTGCCATGGGAACTGATAAAGGGATGGAGAGGTTATTCAATCGCTCATTCAATCTTCATCACCATCTGCTTTTTCTCAATCTGATTTCTCAATGAGATTGGGGTAAGGAATTTGATGATAACCTTTGGGAATCCTGAATTGAAGTAATTAGAACAAGTATCTTGTTGCCTCTCCTTCATTTAGTAGGTTTCATTGCATTTTAAACAAAGACTTCATAACTATAAACTTAAATCAGTTGTTCTCAAAATAAACCTGTCTGGCATCACAGCCTGTTATGTTTTATTAAATCTAATCAGTAGAATGTCTGTTAAATGCAATTACTGAACACTTAACACTGTTGTATTTATTTAAATTGAATGATTTTGAGTGGATAGCCAAATGTACATTATCCAGTGGATATCTTTGCCGTTGTTATATTAAAGGGATATTAGCAGCATTAACTGTTATATCAATCAATGAATCACCCTAATTCCAAACCTGTATGACTTTCTTTCTCCCATGTAACACAAAAAAAGATGTTAGGCAGAATGCTGAATGATGGTTTAGTCTACTTTCACTTTCATTGTATGAAAAAAAACTGCATAATTTTTTCAAATTGTTCTCCTTTTGTGTTTTGTGAAAGAAGGTCATACAGGTTTGGAGCAATAGAAGGGTGAGTAAATTATGTCAGAATTTTTCTTAAAGTAGTTGAAAAGTTGTGTTATTGTTTTTGCCTTTGGGCTGACCCCATGTGTTTGTCAAACACTATCAGCCATCACAGGGTGGAACACATCTGACTTAACTGACACTGACACACACATGTACTCCACAGGAACTAAGGTGAAAAGATGGGGGTATCACTCACTCTTCGAAACAGCAGAAAAAGGAAAAATGGGAGGATTACCGTCTCGGTTACTGTTGTAACCTCCGTTCCCCGAGGGAGGGAACGAGACGTAGTGTCGAAGGAAGTGACACAAGGGGTCTTCTCGGACGCCGAATCGTACCTCTGAACCTGAGAAAAGGCCAATGTCAAGTTGGCAGACAGAATTTGCATGCCCCGCCCGGACATACGGGTATAAGGGGAACCGGGGCAGCGAATGCCAGTCAGGATTTTGCACTGAGGAGCCGAAGGATGAAGCACGGCCATTTACAGTGCTAGGTCTAGTGCCGTGGCAGGAGGGACACTACGTCTCGTTCCCTCCCTCGGGGAACGGAGGTTACAACAGTAACCGAGACGTTCCCCTTCTGTCACTCTGTCGACGTAGTGTCGAAGGAAGTGACACAAGGGGTCCATATAAAAACACCACGCACTGACCATGTGACGTGACTGTCGGAGCAGGGGCAAAGCAGGCTATTGCGTGTTAGAGGCACCTGAACCGAATGCACGTCGCCCTCCCCAACGCCCCCTCAAAGAGTTTTAGCATATCCACCTTAGGTTTTCCCGCACCCCTGGGGGAAAAAGGTATTACATGCTTGCATGGGAGCAAGCCCAACAGCCGCGGCCTTCTCTCTCACTATGTCTCTCACATAGGACATAGAGCAGCTGGGGCCCAACCTATGTCGGGGAAGGCGGTCATTCCCCGGGGGGGAGCAGGAGAGCCTGGGCGGTGCTGAGAGAAGACTCAAAGCATTAACCCTACTCCACGCAACCGGCAGGGGGCGGCTTAGAGACTGAGGAAGAGGCCTAAGGAGGCGTCTTCAAAACTCGTCAGCGCCGGTGTGCCGGGCGCTGAGGCAGAACCGGAGGCAAGGTAGCTGTCTGGCCTGCAGATTTCCTATTCTTTCAGGAGGGGAAGACCCTGCAGAGGCCATACCCTGCCCAGTCAGGGGGAGGTAATGTATGGCAAATACACCACGAGGGTTGTGAAGCCGGACATGGGAGACGGCGCGGTGGTAGGTCCAGCCTAATGAAGGGGGGACTCTACAGACACGGGGCCGAGGCAGCGGGGCTGCCTGAGGGAACGCGGGTCCGCCGAGAGGGGGACCGTACCGCGGAGAATACATCACGGGGAGTTAGCCTGAAGAGGGAACTATGCCCGTGGAGCCCGTCCCCAGTACAGAGCCCTATGACTCGTACTGGGTCTGGCCGCGAGTTGCTCTGCTGAAATCATGGGCCAAAAGGCTAGGGAGGAAAAAGCATCCAGGCAGCGACACTCAGTGGCTGACCTGGGATAGAAGGCGCACTGGATCACATTGGTGAAGGGCGCAAGATGCAAGCGCAACACCCGGTCGGTTGTGCCGCGTTACCGAGTTCTACCGGCTCGGACCTGACAAAACACGGGACGAGACCGACTCACCCCTTAGATTGCAAAATCTGGCAAAGGTATTGGGTGTTGCCCAGCCCGCTGCTCTGCAGATGTCTGCTAGGGAGGTGCCGTGGCTTAGTGCCCACGAAGACCCCACACTTCTAGTGGAGTGTGCTCGGACCTGCAGGGGGGCGGGCACGCCCTGGGCGTGATAGGCTAAGGCAATAGCATCAACGACCCAGTGGGCTAGCCTCTGTTTGGAGACGGCGTTCCCTTTCCGCCGTCTGCCAAAGCAGACAAAGAGCTGCTCAGAGTATCTAAAGCTCTGCGTGCAGTCCACATAGGTACGCAAAGCACGCACCGGACACAGCAACGAAAGGGCTGGGTCTGCCTCCTCCCGAGGCAGTGCTTGCAGGTTCATGACCTGGTCCCTGAAAGGGGTCGTGGGAACCTTGGGCACTTAGCCCGGTCGGGGGCTCAGGATAACGTGAGAAAGTGCCGGACCGAACTCCAGGCAAGAGTCGCTGACAGAGAACGCTTGCAGGTCTCCTACCCTCTTGATTGAGGCTAACGCGATCAGGAGGGCCGTCTTCAAGGAGAGGGCCTTGAGCTCGACTGAATCAAGCGGCTCAAATGGGGGTCTCTGAAGGCCCGAGAGGACCACTGAGAGATCCCAAGAGGGAAACGGGTTAGGCCAGGGAGGATGTAGTCTCCGGGCACCTTTCAGGAACCTGATAATCAAGTCGTGCTTACCAAGGGACTTGCCATCTACTGCGTCATGGTGGGCTGCGATAGCAGCAACATACACCTTCAAGGTGGAGGGGGACAGCCTCCCCTCCAGTCTCTCCTGCAGGAATAGAAGCACTGACCGAACTGCGCATCTCTGTGGGTCTTCGGCTCTGGAAGAACACCAATTCGCGAACAAACGCCACTTTAGTGCGTAGAGTTGCCTGGTTGAGGGAGCTCTGGCTTGATTGATCATATCTACGACAGCAGGTGGTAGATTTACTAGATCTTCCGCGTCCCGTCCAGGGGCCAGACATGGAGATTCCAGAGGTCTGGGCGCGGATGCCAGAGGGTGCCCCGTCCCTGAGAAAGAAGGTCTTTCCTCAGGGGGATTTTCCAGGGAGGGGCTGTCATGAGGAGCGTGAGTTCCGAAAAACAGGTGCAGGTGGGCCAGTTAGGGTCCACCAAGGCGACCTGCTCCTCGTCCTCCCTGATCTTGCACAGCACCGATGCAAGAAGGCTCACTGGGGAAATGCGTACTTGCGCAGCCCCCGGGTCCAGCTGTGTGCCAGCGCATCTGTCCCGAGGGGAGAGTCCGTCAGGGAATACCAGTGCGGGCAATGGGAGTTGTCCTGGGAGGCAAAGAGGTCTACCTGTGCCTTGCCGAATCTGTCCCAAATGTGCTGGACCACCTGTCGCGACAGCGCGTCCGCTGTCGTGTTGCGGTTGCCAGGGAAGTGAGTGGCGAGCAGCGACCTGAGTCGCAGCTGACTCCAGAGGAGGAGATGGCGGGCGAGTTGTGACATATGACGAGAGCACACGCCGCCCTGGCGATTTATGTACGTTACCGTCGCGGTGCTGTCTGAGCGAATCAGAACATGCTTACCTCGGATTAGTGGAATAAACCTCCGTAGAGCAAGAATAACAGCCATCAACTCTAGGCAATTGATGTGCCAACACTGCTGGGGACCTTTTCAGGTGCCCGCAGCAGCGTGCCCGTTGCACACGGCGCCCCAACCCAGTCGAGAGGCGTCTGTGGTTACCACGACGCGTCTGGACACCTGCTGCAAAGGAACGCCGGCCCGCAGGAAGCAGAGGTCTGTCCACGGGTTGAAAGTCTGACGGCAGGCGGGGGTGATTGCCACACGATGCGTGCCGTGGCGCCATGCCCATCTCGGGACTCGTGTCTGTAGCCAGTGCTGTAGTGGTCTCATATGCATCAACCCGAGCGGCGCGACCGCGGCTGAGGATGCCATATGCCCCAGGAGCCTCTGGAATTGTTTTAGAGGGACCACTGTGCCAGGCTTGAAATGAGCGAGGCACCTGAGCACTGACTGAGCGCGCTCGTTGGTGAGACGCGCTGTCATTGAGACCGAGTCTAACTCCATACCGAGAAAAGAGATGCTCTGAACCGGGGCGAGCTTGCTCTTTTCCCAGTTGACCTGAAGCCCTAGACGGCTGAGGTGCCTGAGCACCTAGTCCCTGTGAGCAGACAGTAACTCGAGAGTGGGCCAGAATGAGCCAGTCGTCGAGATAGTGGAGTATGCGGATGCCCACTTCCCTTAGGGGGGCAGACGCGAGGGGACAGGGACAGGCCGAAGGGGAAGACCTTGTACTGATACGTCTGGCTGTCGAAAGCAAACCGTAAGAAGGGTCGGTGTCGTGGCAAAATAGAGACGTGGAAGTACGCGTCCTTCAGGTCTACCGCCGCGAACCAATCTAGCTGTCGAACGCAGGTGAGAATCTGCTTCTGCGTGAGCATTTTGAACAGGAGTCTGAGCAGGGCCCGGTTGAGAACTCGCAAATCCAAGATTGGTCGCAACCCGCCACTTTTTCTGGGTACGATGAAGTAAGGGCTGTAGAGACCCTTCTTCATCTCGGCTGGAGGGATGGGCTCTATCGCGTCCTTGAGGAGCAGTGTAAAAATCTCTGCTTGTAAAGCACTGGCTTGTTGGCCATGCACTAGAGTGGAGCGAATACCGCTGAAACGAGGCGGGAGCCGGGCGAACTGAATCGCAGAGCCGAGTCGGATGGTCCTGGCCAACCAGCGTGACAGGTTGGGAAGCGATAACCACGCGTCCAAACTCCGTGCGAGGGGAACTAAGGGGACGATCACATTTGACGTACCGGGCGGGGCTTCGCGGCGGGGGGGAGCAGGTAATAATGCGTCGGGAGGCAAAAAGAGCGTCCCGAGGCTGAGGTGCTGAGAAAAGACTCAAAGCACTTCCCTTACTCCACACACCCGGCAGGGGGCGGATTAGAGACTGAGGAAGAGGTCCCGAGAGGGCGTCTTCGAAACTCGTCAGCGCTGGCCTGCCGGGGTTGGACAGTCGCGGGGCCGGAGGTGAGAGAGCTGCGTCCGGAAAACCGGGACTGGAGAGATGTAGGGCCGGGGTGCCGTGAGAACAGCACACACCGGCTGAATGACCCAGGGAGTGAGGGAATCGCTCTGTAGGTACCGTAGCCCGAAGGCGGTGCGGCAGGTGAAAACAAAGATTCTCTTCCCGGCCCTCCACCGGGGGACGGAGTGGTCTTGAAACCATCTCCGGAGCGAACATCCGACTGTCTGGGGTGTCCATCTCAGGAGCGCTTCGGAGCATTTCTGGTCCGAGAGGGGGTCCTGGAAACGGTGGGCGTACGCCACCTGCGAGGTGCTCGACGCTGGGGCTGAGAGCTGGGCCCAGGTTGCGGAGCTACCTGTTGTTGCTTTCTCGTCGCAGGGGGGTGCCCTCGGCGAGCAGGCGGGGCGTGGGCGCGCTGACTGGGTGGCGTCGCGGCATGATGTGAGAAACTGTCCCCGTCTGCTTCCTCACCACCGAGAACTGCTGGGCAAAGTCGTCGATGGTGTCGCCGAAGAGGCCGAGCTGGGAGGCGGGGGCGTTGAGAAATCGTGACTTGTCAACGCCATGCATCTCGACCGTGTTCAGCCAGAGGTGGTGCTCCTGGACCACGAGTGTGGCCATCGTCCACCCGAGTGCCTGCACCGTGACATTCGTAGCTCTGAGAGCGAGGTTGGAGCAGAGCATAGTTACTGTAGCACATCGGGGTTGGAACTACCCAGGTGCAGGTCTTGCAGGGCGGAGGCGGCCTGTCCAGTGGTGCTGTAGACTTTTGAGGTCAGTGATGACGTCATTCTACGGCTCTGGAGAGTAGTACCATTCAGTCCCGCCAGGTGGCGGTGTTCTGCCATCCAGGGTAGTGAGAGCGGACAAGCGGAGGGTGGTTCCGACCGCGTTGGCTCGTCATGCACTTCTGGGAACGACGGAACCAAGGGGGGGCGTGGCTATAAGCGGCGCCGTTACCCGAGGAACCGATCGAGTAGCCGAGAGGGGGGCGGAGATCTCCAGTCCAGCCTGGAACTCGCAGCGGCCCGGGAAAGCATAGCGGACATCTGAAAATCAGCCTCAGACTGGGCGAGCAGACCCGGAGGTGGCAGCCCAGGCGAGCCATCACTATCAGACGCCGCTGTGACGCTCTCTGATGCAGCGGCGATGTCGTCATCCAATTCCGGGAGCTCAAGGGAAAATGCCGGCTGGAGGGGAAGCGAGCCGCACTCTTCCCGAGCTCGGACGGAAGCAAACAAGCGTGCTGGGGGCGGGTGGTTCGTGGGGATTTACCCGGCAAAACCGAGCCCGTGGTCATCCCCAAATCGCTTTCATCGCCAGCCGGGTCGACCTCAATCCCGTGGGAAGAAGGAACGACGCGGGGGGCGGCTGAAGTGGCTTTCTCTCATGACAAAAGAAAGCGCGATCGCAATGTTGCCATGGTTATGTTCTCGCACTGAGAACATGAACCATTCATAAAACGCTGCTTGCGTGTGATCGCAGCCCAGGCACATGAGGCAGCTTTTTATGATCGTCAGAAGTGGAGAGAAATCGACCGCATCCAGGAACTACACAGAGGCGGAAAGACATCTTTAAAAAGACGCGTCCTGAAAAGGACGTTCAACACCTGCTGTGTATTGCTCTTTTATGAGTGGGAACTCAAACTCTTTTAGAGAAAATATACTCTTTTAGGAGGAGAAACACTCTTTCAAACAGAAAGAAGCGCTGTCGAAGCGCCCAGGGGCGTGGACTGCACAGCGTGCAGAGAGAGAGACGCCAGCTGGAAAATGCGCTGTGCGGATCCAACAGCAATGCTTCCCGCTGATAGAGGTGAGTGAAACAGGTGTGTGTTTCAGCTGCTTGCGGTACAACCATTCGGCTCCGAAGAAAAATTCTGACTGGCATTCGCTGCCCCGGTTCCCCTTATACCCGTATGTCCGGGGCGGGGCATGCAAATTCTGTCTGCCAACTTGACATTGGCCTTTTCTCAGGTTCAGAGGTACGATTCGGCGTCCGAGAAGACCCCTTGTGTCACTTCCTTCGACACTCGTCGAGAGAGTGACAGAAGGGGAACACACATTTCAGTTCAGATTCTCACCTAGTAATTGTTGGATGGCAGGGAAGGATTTAATTCTGTGCTATCTAAAATACACTTCTTAATGCCACATAAGAGGAAATTGTGAATTGTGAGTATTTTCAACCTATGTCTATGCAGTGTCGGGTAAGTTACTTAAAAATAGAAATCCTTAACTAATTACTTAATTTAAAAACTAATACCATTACTAATTAATTTACTTTTAAGTTTCTTTCTAAAACACTTTTCTGCTCAATATATCAAAATGTCTATATTTCTTTTTTGTTCACTGTTACACACAAATCATACACCCAGCACCTCACATTTCTCCTTCACAATAACTCGTTAAGGGGCCATATTCATGTGTGGCGGGATTAAGAGTTTACTACAATGCCAATTATGGCACTAAACCAACTACGCCACCCCGGAGATTGGTCGGGGACCCACAAATACCTCAATTGCAAAACACACAGATTCGCAGTGGCTGAGTCAGATATCAGACAAGGATAAGCGCTTCACAGATTTTATTACTCAATACATACAATAAAATGCCAAACTGGTATCTTTTAATATACAAACATAAAAAGAACACATCAATCATGGAAATGTTACACTGACACACACACACACACACACACACACACACACACACACATTACCACTTCAGAATTGGGGGATTCATCTTGCCTATCCAATAAACACAGCAACTACTCGTGCTCTCACCACACAACACCAAATCACCCGCTGTGAACACTGCAGACCAATAGCCGAACCACCACCACACACAGAGGACTCTGGCTAATACTGGAACCCCAATTCTGAATGGAAGAGAAAAAAACAGTATGAGATACAAACAACCACACAAATACACATTCCACGTAATGGTCTGTCAATTAAACACTTATCACATGCTGCCAGAAAGAATCAGTTTGTCACAATGATACAATAGTTCACTGGCTAATACTGGTTAACTCTATCAGCCCAGCGCTGTCCTATAAAAATGTAATCTCAGACTACAATACAACAAAATACTCAAAACACATTTACAAACAAAATCCCAAAAAAAGACATAATATTAGCAATGAAACACAATAGTAGTGACAAAACCAGTAGCTTCTCGCCACTGTACTCAAATCTTAACGTCAATTCTGGAAAAGACTAAATTTAGACATGTCACCACAAGCTGTGAACTCGCGATCTTTCTAGTCGTCAAGGAGACCCTCGTTCGCTGACATGAGATCGTCAAACAATTCAAATAAATGATCAAATCGGCAATGGATACATCGTTCCAAGAAAAGGCGGAGGGATGGTCGTAGACGACTTGCAGAGAATACAACTCCGTTCAAAAGCGCTCCAGTTCGAACAATGACTACCGGATGCAGGTAATCCTAATTCACAGGACCAGCAATGGGTCGCATAAAGTTTAACGGCGGCCACAAAGCCTGCTGCAACACCTCCTGGCCCCCGTGTCACTATTAAAATAGAATACAATTTCAATTTAAGAAATTACTGTCTCATGAACCTAACATTAAAATAAGCATAACATACCTGCGTATGGTAACTCGCGCCGCCCAGTGCACTTGATGACGTGCTAATTATAGCCTCACATTGACAAACATTTGTTTGACGTGTCCAAAAGTACTCCCCAGCCACACACTGTAGATCAAATAAGTCTCAAATTACCCTCCCTCACAAAACATTCATAATGAGACTGCCACCAGTAGCTCTTACCTCCTGGACATAAATACGGCGCGTCAGAAATGACGTCACTCACAGGACCCAGAAAGACGCGCTTAGTGAGATGTCAGCCTCATCTCCTTTTATATCCATTGAACGTGCCATATCCGCCCCTAATCACTATAATGATTGATCGCATCACCACACATGTTTTCTACATAAATAATATACTAGAAATAAGCAGAACCATTCGATGTATTTAAAAGTAATTAAATTAATTGAAAGTCAGTAACTCTAGTCTGATAACAAGAATTTAAAATGTAATGCATTACACTACTTTTTTACTAAAAAGTAATGAGATTACAGTAACAAATTACATTTTAATTGAATTACAACCAACAATGTGTCTGTGTATAACATCTGTGGTTATTGCATATGAATGTATATGTACAAAGGAAATGCATTTCCAGTTAAAACACTTCTAAATGCAGGCTGATGGGTATAAAAGCAGAAATGTTAGGCTCATAGTTTTGTACAATCCATTAATTATTATATAAAACAAGGCAGAGGCTATTTGCACTAAGTGTAAATAGCAAAAAAAAGTTTCTTAGTGCAAATAGTGGCAGAAACTATTTGCAGCCCTAATTAAATACAAACATACAATATAGGGGCATCACGGCATGTTTATTGTGTTTATTAAGAGTCCCACAGACAGCCTACACCAACCCCTAACCCTAAACCAAACCCTTACCTTCCCTTGCAAAAATTAACCATTTTTACAATGGTAACCATAGTTTTACCATGGTATTTTGTAGTAAAATCATAGTAACCACAAAACTAAACATAATTACTATATTAACACCACATTACTGTGGTAACAACATGTTTAACTGCATTAAAACGATAACCTCCAACAAAAAATATGGTTGTTACAATATTATTATAATAAAACCATGGTTCATTTTACCTTTCTCTTTCTCCCCATGATTAAATCACTGCAAGGAAATCAACCTTTATATTACATTTATTTATTATTTTAAGTAGTATTAAAGGAAATATTAAGAGTGGAGACAGAAAACAGGATGGGGAAAAGTGGGACAACAAGGGAATCAAACCTGGGTCATCTGCATGGAAAAAGCATGTCCACGCCATTTTAAAACACTACACTATCACAGCAACAATTGGGGATGCATTTTATCTTTAATTTCTGTGTATCCACCAGACTATTGGAGTGCAAATAGTTGTGCTGTGTGGCAGGTGCTATTTAAACCTAGTGCAAATAGTCACTCCGGTTAAGGAATGTATTTAAAGTTATTACATTGTCCTTTAGAGGTGACACATGCAGCTCAAGTGGGGAAATCCTCGACATACTGGATTGTTGGGTTAGATGGATCAATTCCAGTACAATCACATTAAATAGAAAGTAACCTGAAATATTCATTTGCAATAAAAAAACAACAACAGCAAAAGGGTTTTCAATAGAAATATGTTATCTGACATCAATTAGTAAAAAAAACTTATGGAATTCTGGCATCTCTTTTGAGGTAGCACTTGTATCATATTATATTGCTTTCTATAAAAGGTGTCTTTTGGACACATGCGATTCATGCTCCTGATAAAATTATGACAGTAAAGTGTCTTTGTATGGAAGTTTGACCTCTGAAACAGTTTCAACTCACTCAGTGTTTTTGCTTTTGTCTCACAAAAGTGCCTATGCTGCAGGAAATGGATAAATAGTTCTCACCATCCAAGAGAGCTTAAAGTGCTTGTTAAATGCCAATCAGCAGAAATGTCAACTCTCATGTTTCAGATATTTCAAAAATGGATTCAATGCTGTGAAAAATAACATTCCAAACACTCTGCCTATTAAATTGCTTTCCCTCTCTGCCTAGATTAGCACCCCTCTCTCACTTCCAATCCCCCATTCTCCTCTATTTCTTCTTTTCTTTTCAGAGTGACTATTTGCACTAGGTGTAAATAGCACCTTCAACATAGCACGACTATTTGCACCCCAATAGTCTGATAGAAACATATACATTTTTGACAGACTGAGCTTTAAGTGTTGCTGCAGTGGTGTTGGGCTTTGGTGCAAATGTGATTTCCGTGCGGGCGACCCGGGTTAGAATCTGCCTTTAGTCCCACTCTTTTTTTCCATTTGGTTTCCCGTCTCCACTCTTTATACTTCCTTTAATATTATTTATAATGATAAATGCGATTAGTATGAAGGTTGATTTCCTCACAGTGATATGATCATGGTGAAGTCAGGGAGTTCAAAGAAAAGTTTGATAAGAGGCGGAGTTAGTCAATCGCATGTTTTCCCTTCCGCTTCGGTCGTATGTACATTGTATCGCTCCTTTTGCGAAACTCTCAGGAGACAAAATCTTTAGAAAATCAATAATACATCGGTAAATTTACTGTTTTATTCATGTGAGTAAAATCTTATTTAAAGGTTAGCATAACATTCCCAAAAACTTCTTGAAAACCTTATTTGCCAACTTCTTTAGCAATTTTCGCTCTCAGAAAAAAAGTAAAGACATCAAGTTTAATGGACGTAGTTAAATTGTTAGACCAAGAACGTTTTCTCCTAACAATGTGAGATTTTTTATTGAATTACAATAACATCATGAGGATGTTCCATTGACGTTATTTTAACAACATTTCAAAGCTGTTGTAATGTTGCCTGTTAGGTGGGTTACAGTTTAGGACACACATGCTGTCTGCGCCTGGAGGAAAATGGGCTACTGTAGGGTCTGGGTGTTTTTTCTGTCAGAGAGAGGCAGGTGTGTGACAAAAAGGACAAAATTGCAGTTTTCACTGCAGCAGGACTCATAGATATAGATGTATTCTCAAAAGACCCTTTCATGAGGGAATACTGGTAGAATACTAAAATAACTTTGATTTTAAAAGGACTCAACATATCTGACACAACACAAACTACAATTTTCTTGAAAACGCATTAAAATTCAGGCCAGTGTGTACTCAAGGTTATATTCAAAGCTGATGCAACAGAGGCCTCAAAAGAAAAGGAGGCTAAACTAGGCCATCTGGCATCTTTGATTCTTAATTCTATTCTGTTTCAAAGATTTTGGAAATATTTTCGTATAATGGATTTAATAAGGCTTCTATAGTTCCTAAGCCATATCAAGATACATATTCTTGAAGCAAAATTGTGTAAGAAGACTTGTTTTCAGAGTATCTTGTATTAAGATTATTCTTCATTAACCCATAGGCACATAGTTTTTGTAGTTGTTTTAGTTTTAAGTATAAACCTCACAATTCTAATTATGCATAAATTGCAATGACAAAATTGCAATGCTGTAAGAAAACGTAAACAGGTTCAGTGTCAGAAATTAACTTATACATGAAGTAGCAATATTTCGCGGTCGCGGCTTTCTTTCCTAACAAGAGAAAGCCACTTCAGCCTCCCCCTGCGCCACGCCACCTTCCTACGGGATTGAGGCCAGGCGATGAAGGTGATTTGGGGTGTACAGCGGGCTCAGTTTCGCCGGGTAAATCCCCATGAACCACCCGCTCCCCTGCATGATCTTTTGCTTCCGATCGGGCTCGAGGTGAGAGCGGCTCCCCTCATGGCCAGCCTGTTTACTCCCACTGACCCCGCGAACTGGATGATGATTTCGCAGCTGCATTGGAGAGCATCACAGTCTGATGCTGATAACTCGACAGGGCTGCCACCTCCGGGTCTGCTCGTCCAGTGTGAGCCTGATGCGCAGATGTCCGCTATGTTTGCCTGGACTGGTGTGAGCGCGGGGCGGGACTGGTACCCTCAGTCACCCCCTCAACCCTCACGGCTAGACGATTGGCTCCCGGGTCAGGGTGCCGCCCACAGCCAAGCCCCCCCGATTCCTTTCTTCCCGGAGGTGCATGAGGAGTTTATGAAGAGGGCACCTTTTACTGCCTGAAACTGGCTTCCTTGCTCCTCTGCTCTCACTACCCTCGACGGTGGAGTCGGCTCCAAGCTGTCTCTGCCCTGCATGCCATGGCCTCACTGCAATCCACCAGGCCAAGGCACTTGAAGATCTGCACTTGGGTAGTCCTGTTCCTGATGTTCTGCAGGAACTGTGATGGCAACCCTCATGGTCCAGGAGCATCATCTATGGCTGGACCTGGTCGAGATTCGGGAGGTAGACGGATGGGAGCCTTCCTGAGACATTTGCTCTGGAGCTGGTAAGCAGACCACTCCATCCCCCGGTGGAGGGCCGGGAGGAGAACCTTCAGTTAAAGGTATTTTCTTTGCCGCATAACCTTCGGGGTGCGGTTCTCACATTCTTAATAATAAAACAATTTCCTCTCTCCCTGGGTCACCTGGCCTCAATGCTGTCCTCAAAGCAACCCAGTGCCACACTTCAGCAGTCCCGGTACCTGGACGCAGACCCCCCCCCCCCGGACCCTCAATGGCTGCCCCCTGGCCGGCAGGTTCTGACGAGTCCAGAGGATGCCTACATGGGACCTCCTCCTCAGTCACTACCTGCCCCCTGCCGGGTGTGCAGAGGCAGGTAAGTGCTTGAGTCTTCTCTCAGCACCAGAGCCTCGGGACACACTTTTGCCTCCCGACGCCACACTACCTGCCCCGCTGCGAAGCCTCACCAGGTATGATTGTCCCCTTAGTGCCCCTCGCATGGACCTTGGATGCATGGCTCTCACTTCCCAACCCGTCTTGCTATTTGGCCAGCACCATTCGACATGGCTATGTGATTCAGTTTGCCAGGCCCCTGCCCCCTTTCACCGGCGTCCGGATTACCTTGGTGCACGGCAAAGACGCCAACACCCTGCATGCAGAGATCGTGATCCTTCTACTTAAAGACGTGGTAGAGGCTGTCCCTCCAGCCGAGATGAAGAAGGGTCTCTACAGCACTTACTTCATCATACCCATGAATGGCGGCGACTTACGACTGATCTTGGACTTGCGAGTTTTCACCGGGCCTTGCATAAACTCTCGTTGAAAATGCTCATGCAAAGACACATCTTAACTTGCGTCCGGCATTAAAATCGGTTCGCAGTGGTACACCTGAAGGACGCGTACTTCCACATCTATTTTGCCTCAACATCGACCCTTTCTACAGTTCAAGTTCGACGACCAGGCGTATCAATACAAGGTCTTCCCCTTCAGCATGTCCCTGTCCCCGTGCGTCCTCACGAAGGTCGCAGAGGCAGCCCTTGCCCCGAAAGGGGAAGTGGGAATCCGCACACTCAACTACCTCGATGACTGGCTCATCCTGGCCCACTCCCGAGAGTTACTATGCGCCCACAGGAACCAGGTGCTCAGGCACCTCAGCCGCCTAGGGCTTCAGGTCATTTGGGAAAAGAGCAAGCTCGCCCCAGTACAGAGCATCTCTTTTCTCAGCATGGAGTTAGACTCAGTCTCAATGGTAGCACACCTCACCAACGAGTTCAAGCCAGGCACGGCTGTTCCTCTAAAATATTTCCAGAGGCTCCTGGGGCATATGGCATCCTCCGCTGCGGTCGCACCACTGGGGTTGATGCATATGAGACCGCTTCAGCACTGGCTCGAGTCTCGAGATGGGCATGGCGCCACGGCACGCACGGTGCGTTTATCATCCCTGACCTGCCGCCAGATTCAAACCCTGGACAGACTCTGTTTTCTACGGATAGGAGTCCCCTTACAACAGGTGTCCCAATGCATTCTAGTCACCACCAGTGTTGAGGAGCCGTGTGCAATGGGCATGCAGCTGCTGGCTCCTGGAAAGGACCCCCGCTGCATTGGCACATCAACTGCCTAGAGTTGCTGGCTGTATTTCTTGCCCTACGGAGGTTCCTCCCACTAATTTGAGGAGAGCACGTCTTGATCCGTTCAGACAGCACCACGACAGTAGCGTACATAAATGTAAGCTCCCGTCACATTTCACAACTTGCCTGCCATCTCCTCCTTTGGAGCCAGCAGCGACTCAGATCACTGTGCACCACTCACATCCCGGGATGCCTCAACACGGCAGTGGATCCGCTTTCGCGACAAGGTAGTCCCTGGTAGTCCCCAGTCGGTCCAGCTGATTTGGGAATGGTTCGGCAAAGCACAGGTAGTCCTGTTTGCTTCCCACGAGACCTCCTACTGCTCGCACTGGTACTCCCTAACAGAAGCTTCCCTTAGGACAGACTGCGCTAGCACACAGCTGGACCCCGGGGGCTGCGCAAGTATGCATTTCCCCCAGTGAGCCTTCTTGCATGGGTGCTGTGCAAGGTCAGGGAGAACGAGGAACAAGTTATTCTGGTGGCCCCCTACTGGCCCACTCGGACTTGGTTCTCGGATCTCATGCTCCTCGCAACAGCCCCTCCCTTGCGAATTCCCCTGAGGAAGGACCTTCTTTCACAGGGATGGGGCACACTCTAACATCCTTGCCCAGACCTCTGGAAACTCCACGTCTGGCCCCTGTATGGGATGCAAAAGATCTAATTGGCCTACCACCTACCATCATAGACACGATCAACCAAGCCAGAGCTCCCTCTATCAGGCAACTTTACAGCCCAAAGTGGTGATTGTTCGCAAATTGGTGTTCTTCCCAGTCTGAACACCCGCAGAGTTGTGCAGTTTGGTCACTGCTTTCATTCCTCCAAGAGAGGTTGGAGGGGAGGCTGTCCCCCTCCACTTTGAAGGTGCATGTAGCCGCTATCACAGCCCACCACGATGCAGTGGACGGCAAGTCCTTGGGTAAGCATGACTTGATTATCAGGTTCCTTAGAAGCGCCCGGAGACTGAACTCTCCCCGGCCATGAATGGTCCTCTCTGGCCTTCAGAGATCCCCCTTCGAGCAGCTTGACTCAGTTGAGCTCGAGGTCTTCTCCTTGAAGATGGCTCTCCTGATCGCGCTCGTCTCCATCAAGAGGGTTGGGGACCTGCAAGCGTTCTCTGTCAGTGACACCTGCCTGGAGTTCAGTCCGGCAGACAATGAATGTCGTCCTATGACCGTGACCGGGCTACGTGTCCAAGGTTCCTACGACCCCCTTCAGGGACCAAGTAATGAACCTGCAAGTGAAGCTGCCCCGGGAAGAGGCAGTCCCAGCCTTTTTCATCGCTGTGTCTGGAGTGCGCTTTGCGTACTTATGTGGAATGCATGCAGAGCTTTAAATCTTCTGAGCAGCTCTTTTGTCTGCTTTGGTAGACAGCGGAAAGGGAGCGCTGTCTCCAAAAGAGGCTTTCCCACTGGGTCGTTGATGCTATAGCATTGGCCACACCCAGGCCGTGCCCGCTCCTTTACAGGTTCGAACACACTCTATGAGAAGTGTGGCATCCTTGTGGGCAATGGCCAATGGCACCTCCATAGAAGGCGTGTTTGCTCCCATGCTTGGCACATCGCCTTGTTCCCCCCTTCAGGGTGTCGGGAACCAGAAGGTTATAATGATTTTATGGGGTGTTGGGGAAGGGTACGTGCAGTCTGACGCGGCCTGTCACTTTGACACGCAACTGCCTGCCCGCACCTGCGTCAGTAGTGCATGTACACAGTTCAGCACATGGCATGATTAAATATGGACCCCTAGTGTCTCTTCTTAGACAGTCTAGGTTACTATTGTAACCTCTGTTCCCTGATGGAGGGAACGAGACATTGTGTCCTCTCGGCCACGACGCTGAACCGAGCCACTGTTATGGCCGAACCTCATTCTCGGCTCCTCAGGGCAAAATCCTGAATGGACAGACGTATTTACCTCCCTTTATACCTCTATGTCTGGGGGCGGGACATGCAAATTCTGTCTGCCAATTTCTCACTGGCCTTTTCTCAAGTTCAGAGATGCACAAGGCTCTCAAGAGAGACCCCTAGGGTCGATTCTTCGACACAACGTCATATTGAGCTGAATTAATGATAGTAAAAAAAGAAAGAAAGGACAGACAGGCCTACGTTTACCTTCTTTTTTCACCTATTTATTTCACCTCCTCCACTTTCTTTCCTCTCTTTTTCACCATGTGTCTTTTATGACAACTGCCCATGGATTACATTTTAGTTCCTGGTGCACACTTGAATTCTGGCTTCAATAAGCACCCTGTCTCCCATTGCCTGGCTTTGAATACAGCTGGGGGCACAGTCCTGGCAGACTTACTCTTAAAGTGGAAAGTCTCTTAGAGTTCCCTTCTCCTCCAACCTAACTTTCCTTATTTCAGTATAAGCAGGGAGGGTGAAATTTCCCACTGACTACCTCGATGACTACCCCTTGTCTTTGTAAGCCATAGGCACAATCAGAATAGTTCATGCCCAACTATTGGGACAGTATTTTGGTAGTTTAAAACAGAGCCTGATTTGTGAGAGTTTGAGAAATATCATCCTAGCAAAGCTACACTAAAATGTACTTCATGTGGTAAAATGAAGTCAAAAATTGTATTTAAAGCACACAAACCATGTGCCACTCTCACCAACAAACAGAATGGCAAAAAAAGGGCTATTTCAAACAGATAGTTCCACCCCAAACTCATGCCATAGTTTAATCCACCGATGCTGTGTTGGCCTTATTGGGATGTTCAAACAAACCGAGCAATGTTTTGATAGCACCACAGATCCATAGTGTTTACACTTTCCTGCTAAAATAGTCTACAAATGGCTTACATATAGTTACTCTGCAGATTAAGCTGGAATAGGAGAAAGTATTTTAATGTAAAAATGACACATTTCAGCTTTAATGTGACTCAATCAACCTGAATATATTATGATACATCAATGAAATTAAAGTAATTTTTAAAAGTCAGATCAGGTATAAATGGCTCCTTAAAGTAACAATTGCCCATATTCACGTATTCAGTGCTCCATAAAACAAATTGTTACCTTGCTGCTATTTTTATTACCCTTGTGCATTGGTTTGGCAAGAGTTATAAATCCATTATATTAAATCTATAATATATAAATATTTTATAGCCAATGTTAGTTTAAAGTGTATTGTTTAGTAGTTTAAATAATCTTATAGCCCTGAGTGTGGTGGAGGCCTTCAATATTATGTTTTTTATGGTTGATAAACATGGCTGTCTCTGTGGGATTTTCCCTGGAAAAAGCGGTTGCCCGCCATGCTGAGATGTCAAAGGGAAGTGTGCATGTGTGTGTGCGCATGTAAGTAGGTGTTTGCCTATTTTCGTGTGAATGTATTGATTTGTGGCAAAGCGAGGGTAACTCGGATGGATGTCCCCTGCGTTCAGAGGCAATGAGTAAAGTAACAGATCAATTTACACGCACACACTTACACTTACACACACACGCACACGCACACACGCACACACACACACACACACACACACACACACACACACACACACACACACACACACACAGGCTCTTTATAGCTTTTAAAACAAAAAGTAAACTAAACCGGATTCAAGTTGCTGCTTTCATACTGAACAAAGTTACATCAACCCTTTAAGCTCTGAGGGTGTTTTTTTTTTTTTTTTTTTTTTTTAAGATTTCCAGTTTCAGTGGCATACCCAAAATTAAGGGCTCATAACAAAAAAAATTATATAGATTAGGGAAATTCTGAGACTCTCAGCCTAAGAATCTGCTGAAAATACACAAAAACTTTTCTTTTCAAAAACAGTTTCACTTTGTTTCCAGTCATGTCACCTGTAACTGAGTAAAACGTTGTGTTGATATGACAAAGCAATCAAAAGTTATAGCATAACAAATAGAATTTATACTAGTGTCCAAACAAGTATCCAAAAGCCTCTCCAAACAAATAAAACATAATAATTGTACATAAGCACTAACTATACAGCAATGACTAAAGGTACGCTCTCTTTCCAAAGCATGCAGTCATGAGTTACGAGATCCCATTCAGTTCCATTCTGTGTCATTTGAGCCATCATTGATTCTGTGTCATTTACTTGGCACCATCTCCTGGTGGTCATATGTAATTAGAGTGAATGATCCTCTCTGCCAATATTTGGATTACTTCCAAATCCTGTTACAGGATAATACAATTTGTTTAGGGTTCCATGATGCTGGAAAATGTCATCATTTCCAATGAAGACATCTGATCCAGGAAAGCCTATATGTTTTTAGCCAGATAGCACATTATATGCTGTGTGCACATTTTGCTTCATGTGGATTATTTAATTATCTATTCATCCGATTATGTTGAGTGTGGGCTTGTTTTTAAGATAATCACCTCATCTAAGTAATGTTATGTGATATTTTAAATTCCATTCAATTCTTGTGAAGTTATAAGTGAAAATGCAGCATATAAGCAACACCTATTTAGCATATATGGTAAATACATTTACTTAGATATAACTCTGTATATTTATCTGTGAATAAAATAAATAGGCTGGCTGTTGTATTCAAGTCTTTGAGAGATTTCCAACAACATATGGCCATGGCTATTTGATCAGTTTGATGTTTTTGCAGTGGAAAATTAATCATAAATTATCAAAACAGAACAATTCTGATTTGTCTGCAAATTTCAAAGCACTTGTTCAGTTTTGGTTATAATGCCTACATGCATTGTAAAGTACAGGTTTTAATCTTTTAAACGATACATATTTTATGTTGGTCATGACTGTATTTATTAACATTTTGATCATTAATTTTCTCTCAGTGAGGGGCCATTCTGTGTTTAACTTTTTTGGTGTTAAAATACATTCCCATATCCCAGCTTAAAATGCAAAGACAACTATAAACGTATAAACTTACCTGCAAGGTGTTTGAAGGTTAATTTTCTAAAAAACATTGTGTCCCTGTAGTGCTACAAAAATGGTTCTGTTTTAAGCAGCCTATTTAGTCAGACTTAACAAAATTTACTCAAGCACTGTGAGTTGATGGGGTAACTCTTTGTTTGAAAAACAGCAAACAGGGGTAATATTGGCAAAGCTTGTTTGAAAACAATGTTTATTTTAAGAATTCCTTTCGGTGGCACTGGTGGGCAGAAATTACACACATCAGCTATAAAGTATTATAAAAGTAGACCATAAGCACTGTATTTCAAGTCATCTATTTAAATGTGGCCCAAAGGAAGACAGCTTTTCAGGTCAATATACGGCACCTAAGGATGACACCTGTGTGTAGCTGAGCCACATGCTGCTTATTTTGCAGTTATTATTATTATTATTATTATTATTATTATTATTATTATTTTCCAGTATACTATTGCAAAAGTAACAAAAGGGTCTGGAGGAATGTACCCAACTTTCTCCTCAAAATGTATTGAAGTAAATGTCAACAGAAACTTGAATAAAGTAAAAAATATTAAAAACATCTACTTAAGTAGATTAACAAAGTATTTGTACTATACATCTCTGGGGCATACTGTTTTATTCACTTTTGAGGTGCATGAATATGGATTTGCTTGTTTGCTGATAGAATCGTGGCTCTATAATTAGTAGTGTTGGGAATCGAAAACCTTGTCTTATTGGGAACCAGCTCCATTAAAACAAATAAAATAAATACCGGAACCATAAGATTTTCATGACTTTTGGTTCCTTTAACGATTCTTTAATATATAATTAGAACCAATTATTGCAGTGAATGTATGCTTCTATTAAGTAAATAAAAAGTCAATAAAAAGTCTGTGTACACAACTTTTGCAGGAATTGTATTTAATTTATCTCTGATTTATCTGTGTGTTGTCACCGAGCTACAGACTGTTGAGGGCAGTAGATGCAATAAAAAATCTAAACATAATATTTGTCAATGGAACTGTTAAGGAATAGGAATGGATAAATTCCTTAAAATTCTCTTACCTACCAATTATGCAGGGATCCTCTGAACAAGTGCTTGCATGTGTATGTCAGTGTGTCTGTGTATCTGAGTGTGTTCATGCATGTTGACTCCCTCTGCCGTATGAGCTTCCACTCACTACTTGTGTGACAGCTTTGCAGAGAAAGCAAGTGAGTGAGTGAGAGCGGTTGCCGCTCAATCGTTAATATCGATTTGCAATTTGTAAACAGTGGGACCCATTTTAGCAAATGCCAAGCCTGTTTCAGCACAATAGTGTCTGGATTATTTTTGTGTTGAGCACAAGACGTGGATAAAGTGACTTCTCCCTGGTGAAAGCAGGCAGGAGAGAAACTAGAAAAGGCTATTTTCCCTGTACTTTTATTCTGTGCCAGTAAAAATCCATGCTGGCCCAGAGCGGGGGGACATATTTGAGTGTTTTGAAACGGGAAGAGACTATGTTAATTCAGGGAATGTTCCGTTTTGTAGATTAATGTGCTTTTTGTTGAATGTGTGGCTGGAGGGCATGTAACTTCAGTATTCATTATTTGAAATTGCACCAGAAAGGATGTGTAACCTCTGATAATAAAATGTTCACATTGAAACTTGGATATGTAAAAACACAACCAAATACAGGTACTGCAGTGTTTTTCCTTAACTCGGGTATGTCCAGAACTACCACAGATACTGTGCTGAAACAAGAACAACACAGTCTACTCACATGAGAAAACAAAAATTTAATAAAGCCCTCAGCAACTATCAGGACACTGCAACTCTTTCACTCCCTCTGTCTTGCCTATATTTCTTCCCTTCAAGTCTTTATCCACATTTCTTATCTCATGCCATCCTCCTTCAAGCATTCCACCTTTCTCTTCCCCATATGGCCCCATTCGCAGGTGATCAATAAAGTCACTTGATAGGTTTCCTGTCTTGTTAGGTGTGGAGTTGCCATTACTGTGCTCAGTTACAGACCTGCCATGTGTATTACACGCGTCACCCATGTCAGGTTCAGATTACATCAGACCCTTGTGGATGGAAAGAGCAAAAGACATAGTCACATTCGCTAAACAGTTATTGCACTGTTGTGCATGGAATTTCAGCACAAAAAAACAGCATCTTATTCTTGAACCAACCACAATCCAGTTTAATCAGACACTAATGGCACTTTTCCATTGCACGTTATGGGTCTACTCGACTCGACTCTGCTCACTTTAGTTTTCTGAGCTTGCTTTTCCACTGCAGTTGAGTGCCGCCTCAAAGTGAATAGGGTTATAGGCTAATCTTCATAGTTGTGCCGCCTCTACTGCCATGACAACATCTTACTGACCATAAACAATAACATGACCGCTAGCTGTTAGCTACTAGCTCATTGTGCTGCATAAAGCAGTTGTTGCTTGGTGATTTTACACAAGTAAACAGTTAAATTGGCCTTGTTGTTTTAGAAGCAAGCTTCCAGTAGCTGGTCAACTAAATAATGTGAAGCTTTCAAGCAGAATATAGAGTTAACATAACAAAACTTACTATCCTCCATCGAGGTCTCCAATAACGCCATGGCCGAGTCCCGGGCACTCTCCCTCACATTGCTTGCTGGTCTATTGCCATAGATAGTGTCCATTTGGTCAAACCGCTTCCACTTTCTTCTATTTGAACAACTATGGCTGTTGTGGTCCTTGATGGTTCTGTAGTCACTTTTAATTTTTAATTTTTGTTTACTTTTCCCTACTCTGTTGGTAGATCTGTTGGTAGCGTGGGCAGCCAACAGCTGACACACTTCATGAAAGACTTTTTTGTTTCACGTCGATTCGTTCATCACTGATGAGAGGAACGTCTGCACCTCATTTATTGACTACGGCATGGTTTTGCGCACAGCCATTTCTTTTCAAGTCGCGTGAACAAATGATACTGCTATCGCTATTGCTAACTTTTAAACTATGTGTATAACTTTGTATGTGCAAGGAACTGCAGCATGTGGAGTTACTGGTGCCCCCCAAATTTAAGATGGTGCCAAGAGTAGGTCCACTACACACAGACTGCGTCATATGCATATATGGAGTGGCACTACCGGTCAGTCACAATGAAGATTAATAATGCCAAGAAAAATATTCATATAGTCCCTCACCACATCCTTGACAGTTTTAGCAACAAATGCTGGCCCTTGACCCATGAATGATTTCCTGACCCATGACTTAGGACAAATATAATAATTTTTATTTCTTTGATTATTTAATCTTATGTATACATATGTGTTGGTTTCTATGTATTTTTTATTTACTTTATTCCTTCACAATTATTTCTTGTCTTTATGACTCAGTGATTGTATTCATACATTGTTGGATCTGTGTAATTTTTACATCTTATTGAACATTTAACCTTCTGTTTTTCATTAAAAAAATATCCACAGTTTTAGCACAATGTGTGGACTTTTTAGAGGGTCCCTTATCACACCCTTCACAGTATTAGCATGTTTCAGCAAAACATGTGGACTTTTCAGTAGGACTGCTAGAATATGGCAAAAATCATAATCATGATTATTTTGGTCAATATTGATATCACGATTATTTAACACGATTACTCATTGACTTTGGAAACATCATGCATTTATTTAACTTTTTTCATCTACTGTAGACTACATACCTTCATTTAGTAATTTAATTATTTTTATTAATTTGCACATAATTTAATTAAAGATTAAATTTTGCATGTTATATAGGTTCATTTGTTTAAAAAAATATTCTTTCTTTTTTGTAGTCCTGAAGTAGTTACTGTATCCCTGTGCTGATAAACTACAGTTGATAGTTTATTTTGAATTAGAAATTTTTTAGCTTTAAGTTTTTGTCTTTTATGTTACATATAGTATTCAAATAAAGGAAAGCCTTCTTCACCATCGTTTACAGCAGGGATGCTCATAGTTCTATGGAATGAGATCTACTTTTTCATCATGTTATTGCAGCAAGATCTACCATGTACCAAAGGCTATACATTATCACAATACCAACATTTCAGTAGTCGGCAGTACAATTTGATGACTCTCAATACCAGTTTCAAAACCACAACAAATAATAACACTAATATGTTAATTATGGAAGAATGGTTTCAAGTTCTCAAGTAATTATTCAAGTCTAGTAAACAGTCAGTAATGAAATAAAAATAAAAAACAGCAATGAATAGAAATAGATTAAAAATAATAGAACAAAAAATACAAATTAAAAAATTCTGTGCTTTTTTAACAGCTTTAAACGTTTTTAACAGCAGTAGGCTATAAAATATTCAAGCAAACATTCAGAATGAAATGGAACATAAAACGTCTAGGTTACGGCTGTAACCTCTGTTCCCTGATGGAGGGAACGAGACGTTGTGTCGAAGAAGCGACACTAGGGGTCTCTCGAGCACCTTTTGCATTTCTGATCTATGAGAAAAGGCCAATGAGAAATTGACAGACAGAATTGCATGTCCCGCCACCGGACATACAGGTATAAAGGAGGGGAAAACCATATGTTTCATTCAGGATTTTTCTGAGGAGCCGACAATGAGGTTCGGCCGCAATAGTGGCTCGGTTCAGAGATGTGGCCGGGAGGAGCCAAGCATGGAGCAGCATTTCTCTCTCTATGTTTCTCGCATAGAGTTAAAGTGGCTGGGGCCATCTTAACGCAATCATTCATGCATGGCCTGGGTGTGATAGGCAAACGTAATGGCGTCAACTACCCAGTGGGAAATCCTCTGTTTGGAGACAGCATTCCCTTTCCGCTATCCACCAAAGCAGAAAAAGAGCTGCTCAGAACGTCTAAAGCTCTGCGTGTGGTCCAAGTAGGTAAGCAAAGCACATACCGGTCACAGCAACGAAGGGGTTGGGCCTGCCTCCTCCCAGGGCAGTGCTTTCAGGTTCACTACCTGGTCCCTGAAGGGAGTGGTAGGGACCTTGGGCACGTAGCCTGGTCGCGGTCTTAAGATCACATGAGTGTCTGCCGGACCGAACTCCAGGCAGGTGATGGAGGCGAGCGTGATGAGGAGGGCCATCTTCAGTCGGACTCAGGGCCCTCTCCCTGATTCTAGCGGCTCGAAGGGAGGACTCTGAAGGCCCGAGAGGACCACTGAGAGATCCCAGGAGGGGAACAGGCTTGGCCGGGAGGGATTTAACCTCCGGGCACCTCTTTTGAACCTGATAATTAAGTCGTGCTTACCCAAAGACTTGCCGTCTACTGTGTCGTGGTGGGCCACGATAACAGCTACATACACCTTCAAGGTGGAGGGGGACAGCCTCCCCTCCAACCTCTCCTGCAGGAATGAGAGCACTGACCTGCGCAACTCTGTGGGTCTTCAGCCTGGGAAGAACACCAATTCGCAAACAAGCGCCACTTCAGGGTGTATAGTTGCCTGGTAGAGGAGGCTCTGGCTTGGTTGATCGTGTCTATGACGGCAGGTGGTAGATCAGCTAGATCTTCTGCATCCCATACAGGGGCCAGACGTGGAGGTTCCAGAGGTCTGGGTGTGGATGCCAGAGCGTGCCCCGTCCCTGAGAAAGAAGGTCCTTCCTCAGGGGAATTCGCCAGGGAGGGGCTGCCGTGAGGAGTATAAGATCAGAGAACCAAGTCTGAGTGGGCCAATAAGGAGCCACTAGGGTGACTTGTTCCTCATCCTCCCTGACCTTGCACAGCCCAGTGGGCCAGCTGTGTGCCAGCACGTCTGCCCCGTGGGGAGCCTCCGTTCGGGCGTACCAGAGCAGGCAGTGGGAGGTCTCTCGGGAGGCGAACAGGTCTACCTGATCCTTGCCGAACCGTTCACAAATCAGCTGGACTGACTGGGGGTGAAGCCTCCACTCTCCGCTGGGCAAGCGTTGTCGTGATAGCGCGTCCGTCACCACCTTGAGGTTGCCTGGGATGTGAGTGGCACGTAGTGACTTGAGTCGCTGCTGGCTCCAAAGGAGGAGACGACGGGCGAGTTGTGACATGTGGCGGGAGCATACGCCACAATGGCGATTTATGTACGCTACCATGGTGGTGCTGTCTGATCGAATCAAGACGTGTTTGCCCTGAACTAGCAGGAGAAACATCCGCAGGGCAAAAAGTACAGCCAACAACTCTAGACAGTTGATGTGCCAGCACAGCGGGGCCCCTTTCCAATGCCCCGCAGCCAGGTGCCCGTTGCACACGGCACCCCAACCCAATTTGGAGGCAGGCGGGGGTGATGATCACACGGTGCGTGCTGTGGTGCAGTGCGTGTTTTCTCGTTTTCTTGTTATGGTTGTTTGATTATTATAATGTCACAGTAGATATGCAGCAGGTTTATTTATACTTATTTATTTATACTTACAAGTACAACATTTTAATACAAATCAGTTTTCTCCACTGTTTATGTTCACTTTAAACATCACTCATTGTGTTTACATGAATATCTTACCAAGGCGGATATTTTGGCAGAAATTTGAAATGTATTTGACCATTCAGGTGCACATTAACGTGAGCATTTTCGGAACACACAAGCATTTTCAGCACACACACATATGCCGCCTGTCAATAAAACAGGGCGCAGCTGTTGCTAGATCACTAGCGAATTATAAAATGATGTGCTCTGGATTATTTTCAACAGCAGAATAAGAATATTAACTTTCTAATAAGTGACTAGGATATCACAAATATAGCCAGTTATTTTTTCGTTATTAATGACGTTTACGTTTTAATCAGTCTGGCCGGTTGGGCAAGTAAAATTCACTTTCCGGACAAGTGTTAATGTCGAGCCCTGATTAAAACATTCTCTGATAACAATTTTTTCAGTCACACTTTATGTTAGGTGGCCTTAACTACTATGTACTAACATTAAATACATACAAGACAATGTGTTTACTGTGTAACTACATGTTGTTCTGAAAAATATCCATGTATGCTGCTACTGAGGTGGAGGTATGAGTAGGTTTAGGAGTAAGGGTAAGGTTATTGTTAAAGTTAAAAGTGTAACTACAAATGCAATTAAATGCAGGTAATTTAAATGTAAGTACAAAGCAACAACATGCATGCACACAATAATTACATTTTATAAAATGGTTAAGTACATAGTAGTTAAGGCCATCTAATATAAAGTGGGTCAATTTTTTCTTCTGCAGTATAGCTCCTAAAATAAATGTATTTTGTTTTAAAGGAGTTTTAGATATTTTGCAAAACAAACCAAAAAAGACTAATCAAAAACATATTTTGATCCAGTGTATAATGGGCTAAGACTACACTCTCCCGCATTTGTTCACTTTGATCCATCTTGAACTCACAAAAAAACTAAATTTCTGTTCTTAATAGAGAAGATTCAATCTCTTCCCTGGTCTCTTCACGCAACTCATATACGTGTTGCTGACCGCACAGAGAAATGCCAGTTTCAGAGTATATTTTCATAACCTGCATCATTATTATTTTAACTTTAATAAAGGATGCTTTAAAGATATTATGTTTGTGTTTCATTGCAAAACGGAATGTGGCACAATAATCATTTTATCTTGATTATCTTGTTTTCTTAATCGTTGGATGCCAAAATTGAAACTCAAAATAACATTTGATTCATCACCCAGCCCTACTTTTTAACCCTTACCCACCGAATGAAAAATTCCAACTTATATCATTGTAATGAGTGTCTCGACTGGACGGGGGGGAAGAAGGACATGGTGACAGGCTGGTGAACTCAAAGGTAAGGGTTTCTTTAATTATTATCTGGGAGAAAGGTGAACATAAACTCTTGACTGTATGGTCTTTAAATAAGGCTGCCAACACTGGACTGGCATCGCGCCCCGACTGGCGGTGTTGTGGCTCTTTTATGCCGCTCTCCCCGTGCTCACTGAAATTAGAGACAGGTGTTAGACATATTTTAGCTCAGGTGTAAGCGCCCTTACCGCTACCCCTCTCCGGATGGGCGCTTGACCACGCCCCCGCTGCCACAATCATATAAGTTAAATTAACGATTTGGCACAATTCCGTCGTGACACCATCTGACCAGTTTTAAAGGACGATTCGCATCTCGTATTGATTAGATACGGGATGCATCATTTAATATTTTGATCCCGTATTTTACGGGATGGCTGGCAACCCTACCTGGAGGTCCTATACATTCTCATGAGCAAAATGTTAATACATAAAATTGTGAGTTTATCGGGAGAAATATCAAATCGGGAGTACAGTGGGAGGAGGGGTGGAAAAATGGGAGAAACACGGTAAAATCGGGAGTGTTGGTTGTGTCTCATCTGAGCACATGTGATCGGATCACCCAAGTTGCATCATAAAACAAGGTGGACACTGGGCCTTAGACTGAGGAATGTCAAATTCACATACTTATATCTGCATGTCTTTTCTTTAAAGTGTTTGCAATATTTTTACTAGATTTGATAGGTTCCATCGGACTATTGACATACATATAGCCAGGCTGCGTTCTCAGTGCTATTTACACTTATTGCAAATAATTATTTTGCTATACTGAACCCATGAAAGGGGGGCCCTATGCAAATGCATATGTCGCTTAATAAGCAGGGCCGGCAATGCTAACTTAATTTTCAAGTTGTGTGACAGTAGCTTTTCCTGTAACAAGCTACATTTTCCAACACTGTAGCATCACAAAAAGCAATATTTGAAACATTGTATTGCAAACATAAAGGATTCACTGATTCACTTGAGCCCTGCACAGTCTTAAACTGTTACGAGCAGGCAGACGAAGAGTGAGGATCTACATGCGGTTTTATTGAATAACACAAAAGGTGAACAGAGTAACAAAAACACAAGGAACAAAATAAATATCCACGATGGGAAAACCAAGGTAAACACAATATAAACATCCATGAAGGGCACAGGCAGGAACAAGGGCACAGGCAGACATAACAATAACATTTAACAACTCACAACGAATGAACAAACAACAGGGCTTAAATACACAAGGATAATGATACACAGGTGAGAACAATCAATGGCTGCTGGCAGTGATGAGGGTAGGGAATTATGGGAATTGAAGTCCGGGAGAGATGACAGGAGAGAAACACAGGGCAGACAACAGGGGATTGTGACATAAAGGGAATTTGCCTTCTTTTTTTAAAGCAAAATTTTAGTCGTTTAACACTATATTTGTGAATATAAGTGAATGTCAATTCACTTATAGAAAATTGCATGTTTTCTATTTTATTAGTGTATATTAAGTATATGTTAATTTATTTATTTGTTGAAACCTTAGGAATAGGTTATTTTTTTGTAAATTATGGTAACCATATGTGGGCTTTGGTTAATTTTGTAAATTTAAATAGTTTCAATGTAGTTTATTTTTGTTAGTAGCTTGTATTCTATAAAAGAGTAGCTTGACTGTAGTTTAACTACTTTAAGTTATGAGTAGCTTGTAGCTTGGGAAGCTACAGTTTCTAAGTAGATTCCCCAAAACTGTCTATTTCCACCCATGGAAAGCAGACGGTAATTAATTTTATTTAAAAGAGAAGTTGGTATATATTTTCTAGTGATCTTGGCAGTAGCAATTCATTAAGTGATCAAATGATGGAAAAGCATATCATAAGGGCATCCAAATTTGTAGTTTAAATTAGATCAATTTCAGTATTTTAAAGAGTTGATTCATGTACAGCCTCATAAAAGTATGTCAGAACCTAGCACTCAAATTGACTCGCAGTATTGGGAATTACATTGTACAATTTGTGTCCAGCTCAGAATTTGTGTGTGTATTTGTTTCGTCACCTGAATTGCATAATTCCTTTTGTGAATCAGATGCTAAAATAATCCAGAGAGCGTATTCAAGTAAACAATGCTATCAGTGGATGCAATTTATTCTTAGTGAATTCCCCCCAGAGAGCTAGAAGAGAAAAGAATGAACAAGGAATGACAAGAAGAGTTACAAGCAAATCAAGAGTTGTAACTTGGACCATGAATGCTAATATCATCTGCGCTTCTCCAACCTCTTGTTTTGCCATTTTGTTTTTCCTTTGTGCAGTGCAGAGTGGATTTCAGAACAAGTTTCCCATTTAAAGACTCGACCAATGCAGCACTTAGGGTAAGTGTGATTGATGATGAGTGTACAGTACTATGCATTCACCTTTTACTGTCCTACAGCTGACCTGCAATTATTTGTTTTGCAGATAGAACGACTTGCCACAACACCATCCAATTTAAAGTGTTATATTCTCAATTACCTCACACCTCACAAAGAGTGCTTGCACTCTGCAGGAAGTGAGCGTTTGTGACACTGATGGCCACGTGATAGAGAGGATCAGGTTTGGAATAAATACACGTGTGAAATGGTCTGTGTTTGTTTTAAGATGCTGGCAGGTGGGCAGGCAAGCAAACGGCATACCTGAGGATAAGGTCAATCTGGCAGCTAAATGAATCAATGCCGTGTGGCTTAGCACACATTACTAGGGTGTGATGAATCTCCACAACATTAGCTGGCTAGCCACTGGCGGAGGGAGGCCCTATCACACTGATGCATTGCTGTGCATGGCCCATCTCAAGGTCATTAGTGGCACACTAACCAAGGAGGGCACGTAACCAAGACAAACAAAAAAAGGATGATAAGCAATGCTATCCATCTTCAAAGAAGACAAGAGTGCTTTCTAATAAACTTAAGTGGAGCGCTTTGCCTGAGATTGACAATTGTGGAGGATGGGTAGGCCGTAAAAAAATTGTGTAAAGCAATTATAAGGGTGTATACATGTGGCTCATAGAGTGATGTGGCCAATGTAAGTGTTTAATAATGACACTCAAGTGTCAAATGAGCAGCCTAGTGACTACTTATGTAAGCTTTTAAATGCATTGTAGTTTTATGTAACTGACAGGCTTTATATACTTTATTGTAACAGTTCATATTTACATTTTCTGTTCATTCTTCCTTTTTCTGTTTTTACTGCCAACTAGTTCCACTCTCTAATTTTAGATGAACAATGGGTGCAGTTAAAAATTAAAAATTACTTTTTAGGCCCACTTGTAAACCCTATAAAATACATGAAACAAATTTAAAGTCAACAATAAATAAAAATGAAAGGAATAGTTCACCCAAAAATTAAAAAAAAAAAAATATGTCTGACTTATTCTTATGTTGTATATTCTAAAAAGAATTGAATTATTCTTATGTTGTTTCAAACACATATAACTTTTTCATATACAGAAAAAATTACAAATTATGAATATTGTGGGACATTTTAAAAAAAAAAAAAAATACATTGGCAGTGGATGGTGTCTCTCTTTAAAGCTTAAAGCTGATCTTGACATCTCTTGAGCATTACTTTCTAGTCCAACTATCCAGGTAAAAAAAAAAAATTGTTTTCTTTTTGTTAAAAAAATGACTTTGTAGGTACAATTTATATTACAAAAGCATATAAGCATAGCCTACAGCTTTATGTCGAATAGTTTTTAAGATCATGAGAAACAATAATTTTGCCAAGTGTGTCCAGAGTTTTGACTGGTATATAATTTAAGACTTTTAATAATTGAAGGAAAACCACCATGGATGAGATATAACGTGTATGAGAGTGCTATAAATGCGACAGCTATAACAGTTAAGTTATGGTAATAAGATATGTGGACCTGTGGCAGGAACGTCGAATAGTTTAAGCTTAGATTGTAAAAGTAACACATATTTGGTATCATTTGAAATCTAAGAATCTGACTTTTCATAGAATACCATCTCTTTTGCATTTGTTAAAATATAAAAATAAAACCTTAAAACGTTGCATCGTAATCGAGCACAAAAAAATGCAGTCCAGCTGAACAAGCATGATAAACAAATCATTGGCAAAATATGTTATCAATTATTAATAATGAAATGTTCTATTCTTTACAACGACCCCTAGATTGAGCTTCTAGTCCATTCAGAGGCCGAGATATATGATGAAACAGTTGAAAACATGCATGTGATTCAAAATTGACTGGATGTCTATGGCGTATATCGTGATGGAAGGTGATAGATGAAAATGTATTTTTCCTAGTACTTGCTGCCATCTAGTGGAATGAAATAATACTTTTTGCAGGGAGATAGAGCAAACAGAACCAGAATTACATGCTTATGAAGTTAGGAAAACAAAATTATATGTGTGTGTGTGTGTGTGTGTGTGTGTGTTCATCATAATATTATAAACATATACAATACTATTTATGAATGATGAATGGGGTGGTTCTGTAAAATGAGACCAATTTTATGCAATTGGTCCACTGCATGTATATGTTGTGAGCTTTTTAATTTGGGAGCAAATAATTGCAGACAGTAACCAGAAATGCACTGTTGAAGAGGTTAAATAAGGCATTTTCATAGATTATTTAATAATTTAACAGATATACAAAAGGATGCAATTATGAAAGTGCCAAGGCATCATGGGCCCCGGTTGTGTGGGCCCAAGTGAAACCACCCTTCCCACAACAGCCACACTACTGGTAGTTATGCCTATGAATGTGTGGGAAGAATCATGATATTTTCCACAAAATCTTAACATTGTGGAAAAAAGTTAAAACAGCACTTAAGCAATGCTGCTGTGAAATTCGGAGTTTCTCTCTCTCTCTCTCTCTCTCTCTCTCTCTCTCTCTCTCTCTCTCTCTCTCTCTCTCTCTCTCTCTACTTTGGTTCTCTAGGGTCTGTTTGCAGGCAGAGCTACAAAAAGAGGTCTGGTCCTGGCAGAGGCCTCTGTGTGTTCGACGGAGTGCTGAACATTGAAGTGAGCCAGAGCTGGAGGAAAAATTACACCCTCTGTGCTTTCTGTTCCACTTCCACATGCTCATTTGTTATGTCTTTGCCTCATGTCTGCCTCGTGCTGTTCCCACCTCTTCTGCACTGCCTCAGAAACTTCACACTGATGGCCCAGGAAGGCATTTTGGGTGACCATGTAAAAAAAAAAGAAAAAAAAAGAGCAGAATAGGGTTATGATTAATAAAATTACATTGTATTTTGAATTAGGAATGACATAGCAACATGACTAAATTATAAGTTAAAGGCATCCATAACACATACTGAAAGTGTGTGGGGGGTATCAAAACGTCAATCAATTTTTACAGAGTCCGTAATAAAACCTGAATCAACATGGGCTTGGTAACTCCGAGATCTGAGAGGATTTAAAAGTGATCCAGACAACAGCTCAACAGTTAAGATATTTATTGATATGGTTTATGTATAGTTGTGTAAACACACACACACACACACACACACACACACTCGTCTGTGTGTAGTTAAATACAATAATTAGGCTATACTGTAATCGGTAAAGAACATTTTACTTGCTAGCACACATGTATTTTTCTTTATAAAGGCAATAATTTATATAAATACATTCTTTAGTCCAAGGCTTACCAATGATATGTGAGTCTTGAAATTATGTTGACCACTGGTTGGTAACAATTACAATCTATAAATGAGTTACTACTGTGGTCTGTTTGGCTAGAATATTCTGCATTTCTAAAAACTTTACAACGTTTGAGCTTATCAGACTAGCAATCGTTATGTCTAATGTTAATGAACATTGCCTAACTTTTGTAACATAATTTATTTCAAAACATCAATGTTTCCAATAAGTCGGAGAGTCACGTGACGCCATGCGAGGAGTGGACGCGTAAATGGCAAGCTCTGCACACTTTGCTAGTTTTTAATTAATTTTATGTTCTGATCCGGTGAGATTCGATACACCCTGCTACATATATGTTCTCTGAAGTCAACATGGCAAAGAATTCAAAATCCTTTGGCTCTGGAGATATTAAAAGACACTTACGAGCTCAAGCTGAAACCTCTGTCAGACCTACAGACCAGGGACTCGGTTTGGACGGTGTGGCAGGAGAAATCCAGCGTCAACAGGTGAGGATGTCTGTGATGCTGACAAAAGTTGTTGCTAACTTATCCGATAAAGATGCGCGAGGTGAGGAGAAAAGGAAGGCTCGATTCAAGGAATGCAGGAAACTCTTACATCAACGGAAGATCATTTTTGCACTGATGTTTCCAGACAAACTGAGAACAGATATTAAGGATGGCCACAAAGTATTTACAGGTCCCAAGCAAGCACTGTCCTTCATAGAAACAAAGGGTGTGTAAACCATTTGGTGTTTCTCATGTGGCCCCAGAGTGGGCTGTCTCTCTGTACTTATTCTTGGCTGTCTGAGGAAGCTGGGCACCATTTTTTTCTGTTTGTGTTGTTTCCGCCTATTGGCTTGTAGGCGTACATAGACTTTTTGACTTTAGAGGGATGGACGCCAGTTGTCGCTGTCATGTGCAGGGTTAAGGCGCACATTTTTCTTAGTTCTGTTTGTTTTGTTGGTGGACTAATGGGGAATGTGGTCTTTATAATTTTTACACACAATCTATTTTTTCTAATATATCAAAATGTCAAATGTAAATATGAGTAGATTATCTCTCTCCACTTGGAATGTGAATGGGTTGGGGCACCCCACAAAAACAAGGAAGCGTAAGAAATATGAAATAGTGTATCTCCAAGAAACTCATCTTTTCCCACAGGAAGCTGGAAATTTTGAAAAGATATTGGGTGGGCATGTGTTCTTTAGTGCTGGCTCAATTAAGAGCAAGGGAGTCACAATAAATTGGAGTCATTATGGTTTTAGCAGAAATTCAGGGGCAAAGGTTGATTTTGGCTAATATTTACGCACCTAACGCTGATGATCAAGGCTTTTTATAGATCTTGAAGGGATGTTGCAAGCCGATGATACCCCTCATGTAATATTGGGAGGAAACTTTAATCTTTTGATGGACACAGTCCTTGATCATAGCGAAGCAAAAGTGTGTAAGCCCCCTAGTGCAACATTGGCACTTCACAGTATGTTTAAAAATCTTGTACGTACAGATATTTGGAGACTTTTGAACCTTCTGGTAGGGACTATACATTTTTTCATCAGTCCATAGGATTTATTCTAGAATAGAGAGAAAAACATAGAGAGAAAAAAATCATGAAAATCATATAGTTGGCGCTTTAATGTATCATTTTTGCAAAATCCTGATTTCCAACAAATGTTAAAGGCTGAAATCAATGTTTATATGGAGACCAACTGGTCCTCAGAATCTTCTGTGGGTGTGGCTTGGGAGGCACTTTAGGCGGTTCTTTGGGGTCGGATCATACAGTAAGCCTCATTCATCAAAAAAATCCAAAGCTTGAAAACTTGAGAAGCGATCTATCTACAGGAGTCTGCAGTTGTATGCAAGTGTGTTTATTTCATTGTTTTTATCGTCGTTAGAGTGGTATTCGTTGCTAGATTTGTTTTGACTTCTCCCGTAGTATTCGCTGCTAGATTTGTTTTGACCTGTCCCATAGTATTCGCTGCTAGATTTGTTTTGACTTGTCACGTAGTATTCGCTGCTAGATTTGTTTTGACTTGTCACGTAGTATTCGCTGCTAGATTTAGGGTTGGTTATCCAGTGTGTGTACAAGTATCGTCGTTTTAGTGTCTGCAAACAGTGCTTCACTTGTTTTGGAGTATTATTTATTGATAAAGTGTTGCATAATTGATTTGCGGTGTACGGAAGTCACGTTTGTTCCTGCACTTATCACCTCGCGCGCCCCTCAGTTTCGGTTTCTGTTTTTTTTTTTATTCTCTTTTATTATTATACTTATACATACATACTAACATGTCTAGCTCACTAATAACACATGCCTTCAAGCACATCCCTGTTATCTGTTGTAAACTGTTCACAAGATACAGATGCAAGACCAAATGCAACCCACACAACCTACGGCCACTTTGCACTTCAAGTCCTGCTCCACTCTCGTTCTCAGTGGGACTCTGGAACTGCCAGTCTGCTGTGAACAAAGCTGCCTTCATTCCAGCTTTCGCCACACAGTCCACCCTCAGCATCCTGACGGAGACATGGATACATCCTGAGGATACAGCAACACCTGCTGCACTCTCCAACAACTTCTCCTTCTCTCACACTCCTCGACATACCGGTAGGGGTGGGGGAACAGGTTTGCTCATTCATAATAACTGGACTTTTTCTCCACAGGCTTCACTATGTAACAATACATCCTTTGAATTCCATGCCATTACTACAATGCAACCCACAAAAATACATGTTGTTGTCATCTATCGCCCTCCAGGTCAGCTGACAAGCTTTCTTGAGGAGTTGGATGTCCTGCTGTCCTCTTTGCCAGAGGATGGTAGGCCACTTGTGGTTCTTGGCGATTTCAACATACACCAAGACAAGCCCCAGGCCACTGAACTGAATACTCTTCTGGCCTCATTTGACTTGGAAAGACTACACACCACAGCAACTCACAGATCGGGCAACCAGCTGGACCTCATTTTTACACGTAACTGTATTACCTCAAATATTCTTGTTACACCTTTACATGTCTCTGATCATTACTTTGTTCAATTCAACATGATTCTCCCATCCATAGTAAAACCAACTCTACCTTTGGTTTCCTTTCGCCATAACCTCCATTCCCTCTCACCCTCTCGCCTATCCACTGATGTCTCTGCCTCTCTTCCCACAATAAATGTATTTTCCACACTCGATGTAAACACTGCCACAGACACACTTAGCTCTACTTTAACAACCTGTCTAGACAACATCTGTCCTCTCTCCTCTAGACCAGCATGTACTACACCACCCAGCCCTTGGCTGTCTGACGTCATTCGACTGATCTCAGGGCAGCTGAGAGGAGATGGCGGAAATCTAAAGATCCAGCCAATCTAGGTAAATATCAGTTTCTGCTTGCAACTTTTTCAGATAACGTTAAAGCTGCAAAAACTTCATATTACCAGACCAAGATCAACAGTACCACAGACACTCCAAGCTTGTTTAGAACATTTAACACACTTCTCCGCCCTCCCCCTCCACCACCTGACAAATCACTTACAGTAGATATCTTCGCCACATTTTTTACTAATAAGGTTACAGCCATCAGCAATACATTCACAACACCACACCCTGTCAAATACCCAACTCCTGTATGCAACTCTTCTCTCTCTATGTTCTCTCCTTTAACTGACACTGAGGTCTCAAAACTCCTCATCTCCAACCACCCCACCACCTGTTCTCTTGACCCCATTCCATCACACCTTCTCCAGGCCATCTCTCCGTCCATCCTACCTGCACTTACACACATAATTAACACATCTCTTCTTGAAGGCACTTTTCCCACTACATTTAAGCAGGCCAGAGTAACCCCGCTGCTGAAAAAACCTGCACTTAACCCCACACAGATAGAACACTACAGACCAGTCTCTCTCATCCCATTCATGGCAAAAACACTTGAAAGGGCAGTTTTCAATCAGATCTCTGCCTATCTCTCACAGAACAAGCTGCTGGATGACAATCAGTCAGGCTTCAAAAGTGGACACTCCACTGAGACTGCCCTGCTGTCTGTCACGGAGTCGCTGATACAGGCGAAAGCTGAATCCAGATCATCAGTTCTGATTCTGCTGGACCTTTCTGCAGCCTTTGACACAGTCAACCATCAGATCCTACTTTCCACCCTCTCTAAACTGGGCATCACCGGAACTGTGCTTGACTGGTTCAACTCCTAGCTCTCAGGTAGGTCTTTCAAGGTAGCCTGGAGAGGTGAGGTATCCAAGCCTCATCAGTTACTTACTGGGGTACCTCAGGGATCAGTGCTTGGGCCACTTCTCTACTCTATATACACAATGTCATTAGGACCCATCATCCAGTCACATGGTTTCTCTTACCACTGCTACGCTGATGACACACAACTTTACTTGTCTTTCCAGCCCAACGACACCACAGTGACCACTCGAATCGCTGCCTGTCTGGCTGACATCTCAGCCTGGATGAAGGAACACCACCTGCAACTCAACCCAGCCAAGACTGAACTCCTTGTCTTTCCAGCCAACCCTGATGTTGATGTTCCAGCTGGGTCCAACTACAGTGTCGCCTTCCAAAACGGTCAGAAACCTAGGGGTAACCATTGATGACAAGCTAAATTTCACAGACCACATCTCAAAGACTGCAAAAGATCATGTAGATTTACACTCTACAATATCAGGAAGATAAGACCTTTCCTCTCTGAACATGCCACACAACTGCTTGTTCAGTCACTTGTCATAACTAGACTGGACTACTGTAACGCTCTCTTTGCAGGCCTTCCTGCATATGCTATTAGACCTCTGCAAATGATCCAGAATGCAGCAGCACGTCTGGTCTTTAATGAACCAAAGAGAGCACATGTTACACCACTCTTTGTCTCTCTCCACTGGCTGCTGGTTCATGCACGTATTAAATTCAAGGCCCTGATGCTGGCATACAGAACAGTCACTGGGTCTGCTCCAGCATACCTAAACCTAAAAATTTATGCAGAGCTACGTTCCCACCAGAAGCCTGCGGTCGGCTAAGGAACATCGCCTTGTTGTACCAAAACAAAGAGGAACCAAAACACTTTTCCGGACTTTCAGTTTTATCATACCACGTTGGTGGAATGACCTCCCCAACTCAATCCGTGAAGCTGACTCACTCTCTTCAATCTTCAAAAAAACGGCTAAAAACACATCTTTTCCAAAAGCACTTAACCACTCACTAAACAAAAAAACTAAACAAAAAAATAACAATTGCACTTAAATCGGTTTTGTATACTATTCTGATGATAGTGAAAATTTGTAGTATGGCACTTTTCGTACCACTGTCTCCTTAAGATGATTCGCTTATGTTTTTCCTCTTTAGTAAGTCGCTTTGGATAAAAGCGTCTGCCAAATGAATAAATGTAAAACTTGTGGAGTTTGAAGGAAATATTAAAAGTGCCAAGGCAGAGCTGAAGCACTGAATATCATCTGATGACCTCAGAGAATTGACCGAATGAAATACAGATATAATACCATTTTGTCACGGAAGGTGGAGTTTTGGCTTTTCAAGTCATACTTTGAGTCGGAGAACAAAGCAGGGAAGCTTGATCTCTATAGTTCCACGTCCTTGTCTACTGATGAAGATATTAGAAATTTTGTGGAATCATTAGATAGGGGCACCCAGCAGGATTGCCCTCTTTTCCCATTATTATTCTGTCTTGCCCTGCAACCATTAGCAGCCATGATAAGAAGGGAAGATAATTTTCAAGGTGTGGTGGCGGGAGGTATGGCGCATATAGCTTTTGCTTTACGCAGATGATATTTTGTAATTTGTCTCTAACCCTACTGGCCTACTAGCCTCCACAGAATAGCTTTTTAAATTCTCAGGATACAGAGGCAATTGGTCTTAATCCGAAGCTTTGGCTCTGACAGCATACTGTCTAGTAACGGCTTTCCAGCCAGGTGCCTTCCAGTGGCCTAAACAGGGAATTCATTATTTTGGCATTTTATTTCCAGATATTTTTTTGTTAATTTTTACCCCTAAATTAAATGTGGGCAGGTGGGCTTCATTACATTAATCCATGATTGGGAAGGTTAATGTTATTAAAATGAATTGTATTCAAAATGTAACTACCTGTTACAATCTCTTCCTGTAGATGTCCCTATCTCAATTAGATAGAATAGTGAAGTCCTTCATTTGGAATGGTAAACATACCAGATTCCATTTTAACAAGTTACATAGGACGATAGACAAAGGTGCCCCCCCACTCCCGTCTTTTCACGCATTTGCTCCCAGTATGGACAAAAGTGTCCAGAGTGTTTAATTCAAATATTTATTTAAACGTTGCATCGAGCATATGGCTGAACAGTAAATTATTTATTGAAAGGTCCCCTTTATGCTGGTCAGAGTGGATTGTGAGGGGGTTTAATAAACTCTGTGACCTATATGAGAGTAGAGTGTTGAAATCTTTTGAAAATTTGGTTCAACACTTTGAGATTCCCAGATCTCAGTTCTTTAGGTATTTGCGCCACTTGCTCTGTAATATTTTTTTGGTGTATGCATCCAAGCCTCCGTTAGTAATTCAAAAATTTCACTTCAGAAATAATATCACGGCTTGTGCTGTTATTTGGATACAAGGTTACAAGGATAGATGGCTGGATGTGTGTTTGTCTGTCTGTGTGTATGTGTGTGTGTTTGTGAGAGTGAGAGAGAGAGAGAGAGAGAGAGAGAGAGAGAGAGAGAGAGAGAGAGAGAGAGAGATGGAGCGACGCATGCTGTCAGCTAGTGGAAAATAGATGTCCAAGCAGGGGTATTCCTATTTCACAGTAGCTGGTGCAGAAGTGTCATTCACTATAGAAACAGCGATGTCCTCCGCCATTTTAAACAGTATGTATCCATTATGGAAAATCCGATAAAAGGTAAGCACTTGAGTTCTGTAAAAAATCAGTTTGTTGTGTCTCTCAGCATGAACCTTAATCCTGAAGTTGTCCGTTTAAATCTATTTCCTAGCTTTGGTAATGTATTAGTAATACAGCGATTACGGAGCGCAGTTCTATGTAAACAATAACTAACAGATTCACTTTACGTCACCAACTGGCTCTTATTACACACAAAAATTTTCTTTTACCACCACCTGCTGGCTAACATATGTAATTTCAGAAATAAAGCCAGTAAATCCTAACAGATACACTTTAGTTTAGAACAGCATGAACACAGAGTGTTACACACAGTGAAGAGTCCGAGTGCTGATGCTGTCACACCATCAGTGCTCATGGAACTTCTCTCGTCCAGTCAGATTCGAGGACCGGAACCAACTGTGGTATAAATACAGTATAAAAATATATATATATATATATATATATATATATATATATATATATATATACATACATATGAGTCAATAAAATTTTTTATTTAAAATGTTTCCAATAAGTGAAAACAACAGCATAAGATATGGCACTTACCTGCTCAAATGACATCTTTTCCTATCTTTAATGATTTATTTGTCCATTCACTCTAATAAGATGTCCTGTATCATGTGTACCCTGGTGCCTTGATCCACATTCATTTGTGCAGAGGAGCAGAGCCGAAGCACAACTTGTATCCAAACAATGTTCTTCCGCAAGACACATGCAGTTTTGTTTTGTAACCGCTTGATGGCCAAAAGTTACATTGTTTTGCTTTAATACATGACACATTAAGTTCTGTTAGGAAACTCTATTTGGCATGGATGATAGGTCGAACAGGTGCAACTTGTTCTATGCACCACACCAGCTTTTCCTTTTTGTCAAAATATATAAAGCTACTAATCACCTCACGCAATACACTGGGAAATGGCTACAGCAGCACAGTATGTGTAGCGTTATCATCCTCCGCAGGTTTCACATGCTGACTTTCTAGGTTCCAAGTCCAGAATCCTGGAGGATTTGTTACTAAGAAAATATCTCCTCCAACTGAACTCAAGCTCTGACTTTGCCTGAGACAACGAGTGCCCATAACCAAGCCAAGTAATTTCAGCAAATGACGATGAAACATCCATAGATTGTAGCACTCGAAAATAACCACATGCAGCTTCTTTGGCTGGCCATGTTGCCACATATTTTTCCCATCAGATCCCTGCGACTTCACAAAGACTTCACTCAACGTTCTCTTCTGGCTTCAGCATCCCAGCTGACAGTGGTTTATGCAGCAGCAATACCTCGAAGTCAGACAAGCAGGTAATCAATTTACCCTTTGCTCTTGAGTTTTCCTGTACTATTAATCCCCAGCATGAGTTCTTTAATGCACGCCATACGATTTAAGTTTAAATTAAAGTCACTGGAGGACATTTAAAAAATATATTGTGGTGATGTTTTATATATTGAAATATTTAAATATATTGTCCACGTCTGTGGTGAGCGAGGTCTAGAGTGGAAGAACAGTAAGTATTGACACTTGTGGAAAATTATTTCTAACAGCTGTTCTATGTTTCAGTGAGAGCTGGTGGGGGATAAAAAGGGTGTCCAGACTGCCGGAGGGGGAGAGAGAGAGAGAGACGCATGACACTGACTAAGTGTTTGTGCATTTTATGTGGTGCTGAAAAGAAGTTTGTTTTGTTATCACTGAAAAGTGTAGAAATAAAATTCACATTGGATTGATACCCAGCTCCCACTTCCTCCTTCAGGGAGTTAAAGAACCTTGTCATAATGGTGCCAAAACCCGGTATTGTTTGGAGGAAGGATACATCATATTGGAATCCTCGCCGCTGGCTGAAATCTTTAAGATCCTCGCCGGCATCCACTAAGCTCAACATCAGGCACTGGTCCAGGCTCATGCAGAGGATCAGCAGGTGTTACGGAGCTTAGAACTCCAGGAGGGATCTTCCACCTCAACCCCAGCTACAACTACGGCCAAGATGGGACTCAGTGTCAGGATGTCACAAGGAGGGGGAAGCCTCGGCTTAGAGGATTCCCTGCAGGGGATTTCCCTCTGGAGCAGATGCGAGAGAAGAACCTTAGGCACACCTTTGACCAAGCAAAAGTGATTGATGTTCAACACCTCAAGCCAGACATTATACTCTCATATCCATATTTTCCGATTATTAAGAATAGCTCAGACAAAGGAGGAAACAACTCAATTGTTAATACCGCAAAGCCGTTGGGAATTGCTATTCTTTGCGGCTCATCATAATCTGATGGCCCATTTCTATTGGATGTTCACAGGTTGTGTGCGGCATGCCATGAATGTCAGCTGGTGAATGAGCCAAGAGCCCCATTGTGTCCCCTTCCATTGGTTGAGGTCCCCTTCAAATTAATTGGCATGGACCTTGTCGGGCCATTAGAATGGATGGCATGTGGGCATCCCAAAGTGACTGGGCCAGCCTGGTGGTGCTGGTTTCAAAGAGTGATGGCTCAGTCCGGTTCAGTCTAGATAATAGAAAAGTCAATGTCTTGTCTAAATTTGATTTGCACCTAATGCCTCGGATTGATGAACTGCTCGATCAGTTAGGTGTGGCTCGCTTTTATTCGACACTGGATTAAACAAAGGGATATTGTCAGAATCTCCTTAACTCCCATGTCCCATGAAAAGACAGCATTTTCCACACCGTTGGGATAGCATCTATTTGTGATACTTCAGTTCGATTTGTTCGGGGCCCCAGCTATGTTTCAGTGGCTCATGGACTGAATCCTCTGACTGCACACTGCATATGCTGCTGCCTGGATGATTTAGTTATATACAGTAATGATTGCAGCATCTGAGGGCTGTCCTGAGGTTGTTGAGACAAGCGGGACTCACGGCAAACCCATAGAAGCACACAACTGGGCGTGTGGAAGTACGGTATCTGGGCTTCCTCTTGGGTCATGGGCAAGTGATAAATTGCCAAATTGATAAAACCGCAGCAATTGCAGCTGCTGGCTGGCAAATTTTAATTATAATAAAATTAAATAAAATGTAATTATTATTATAAATTAGGCACAAATTTATGTTTGTGCCTAATTATTCAATCATCATCTGCACGCTGACTAATCTCACTAAATAAGGGGGCACTTTTTTTTTACACTGTTCACAAGCTGTCAAGACACAGCCCTCTTCCTGAAAGGGGGCGGGGAGCAGCAGCTCATTTGCATTTAAAGAGACACACGAAAACCACGTGTTTTTGATTCCACCCTAAAAAAGACATTTACAACATGGTATAATCCGTTGGGTATTTTGAGCTGAAACTTCACAGACACATTCTGGGGACACCTCTGACATATATTACATCTTGAAAAAAGGGGAATAATAGGTCTCCTTTAAAGTTATGCTAGTGTATTTCTAAAAGTTGACATTGAAGTTGAAATTGTTTTCAGAAGTTATAAGCATTTAAAAGCTGCTGCCTCTCTCTTCCAGCTAATAAGACGCAGCAACACTCATGACGTCACGTAGAAGTTCAGAACCCTTGTCCAATCAACTGCTTTCTAGAACTAAAATGGTCCCTCCCCCTATATCTGTTCAGCATTCCTGGCTGTGTTCTAAATGGCGCTGATAATGCCTTTGCAAGGCACTTCAAAGGAAACACAATCCATACTGTAGGCTTGTTCCATACAGATTTTACAATAAGAATCGCTTATAGTGAGATTTGACTAAACCTTATCACATTTCAGCCATCTGAAGCACTCACAGTGGAGGGTAATTGTCTTCAAGGGAATAGGGCATAGGGATTATCACTTGTGAATGGGATGCGCAATGCGGGAGCTGGACATGAGAGAAATTGCTGGAATTTACTTATATTTTGTGTGCAGCTTAAGGGCACCAGAAAGTGTTCTTTATTCTTTATGCTTAGTGTATTGTGATTCAAAACATAGTATATTATCTTTTACTCACTTGTTTGTCATTCATCTTGCAAAACGGATCCAGCCTTGTCAAATGCAAAGATCACAATGTGCTGTTAATTTATGGGCTGGTTATGGATTAATGTTTGAGATCTTCGTTTGGTTCTAAAAGTCAGTGAAAAAGCTGGCCAGTATTGAGATCACTTCTCAAGTTTCCCCTGTAAGAAACTCTGACATTAGCAGCATGGTGGGGACGGGGTGTCTTGCCCCGTCCCCACTTCCTTTCAGTATGAAATACATAAAACATCAAATGGAACCAAATTTTGAAACATTGGTATACAAGCATGAGCAATTACATGAGATGAAGACTCCACTGAAGACTTCAGTAACCTTATAAAAGCTGTTTTATTCTACATTTAGAGTGGCTTTTCAATAGAGCTGCCATTTTAGGATCACATGACCGGCCAAATACTACTGGCTTAATCTCAGAAACCACCTTGATATTGGACAATTTCAATCTGACTATGGAGAGTGAATTTCTACAATGGCATCTGTAACTGAAAACTGTTGATTTGGAATGATGCTGCATCCAAAACGTGAGGTGTCACTGTAGGTCCAAGATGACACAAACGCAAAGTTACTGAGTGCACCTTTAAGCTGGGGTATGAGAAAGATTTTGTGAACATTGAAAAATACAGTCATCAGCTTTAAAACAAGATACATCTATAGATATCTGTGCTGAGCCCTGGATATACATTTACTCCAAAACTGATCCTGGTGGTACCATTGTTTTTACCATTCAATTGACTTTAGTTACTCATTGTAAATGCAGAAATTAAGGACAAGAGCTAAAAACCTCTCAGATCCAGTTTCTAATTTGATGTGGTGCCAAGCAGCACTAATGAATGATACAATAGTGCGCGTTCCCTTAGCTCGCTGTGACTGGCACCAAGTCTATAAATATGGAGCCTCATCTGCTATTTCTAATTGAAGTGGTACCTGCTGTCCCTGATAGGAATTCAAGACCATGTGTCACTAAGAGCATTGGACATGATATCAGAAAAGACCTTCTGTTGATGACTGACAGTCAAAAAGGTGCATCTACTATCTGAGTCACTGTCACACCAATACTGATGACAAGAACTAGAAACTTCTGTTAATACAGAAAAATTAAAAAATATTTTACATGTTTGAAACTAAAGTAATTGTTTTTGTTATAACTTTAAAATGCCCTTTTGCAGCCATACTAAATGCCAAAGAATAAAAACCTAAATGGTTCGCTGCTCAGCACGTGGAAATGGCATGCCTCATTGGTCCAGTTAAACAGCATGTATGTCTCATAATCTGAAGGCAATGAGAACGCTTGCCTTTTGGACAAATTAGAGACCATCTTCTCTGGAGAAAGAAAACATGAGCTTGGTCAGTAATCTTTGCCAGCTGTTCTCAGCCACTCTGCACAAGTAGCAGGCCCTCCCTAGTGGTCTAGTGGTTAGGATTCGGCACTCTCATCGCCATGGCCTGGGTTTGATTCCCGGTCAGGTAATGTTCATTTGTCACCCAAAGCTGGCATATTTGACACGTTTAAGCAAGCTTGAGTTTGAGGGTGAGTCAAGTAGTGCCTCCACAAGGTGAAAAGTAAGTTACTTTGGCCATATCAAACCAGCGATCTAAGGAAGGCCAATGCACCACCTACAATCATCCTCACAACTTTTGACATAAAAGTGAGGGTGTTGGAAAAAAAAGTAGGAGTCTGTCAGGATCCAAACCCAGAATCATCTTATCCATAGTCAGATGTGTTATCCATTGCACCACTGGCACGCTGCTTTTTGGTGCTGTGGGAAGTCATTTTGGTGCTCTATGATGTGGTGTGCTTTGAATGGTTTCAAGGAATTGCGAAAACGGAGAAAGTAGTATACTAACTTTTTAAGTTCCAATTTATTCGCAATGGATAAAATTAATTCACGCCTTTGATTTATTAACCAGTTACCTTACTTGTGTTTACCCTAACAAGACCAAAGATGCATAATCTGCAGAGAGGAGGAAATTCTATAATTCTGTCAGGAAGCTGGATGTACAGTATACCTTAAAGCAAAGCAATTCAGTCATCTCATCCCAAAACCAGCACCATAAATTTATTTTAAACAGGAAAAATACCAGTTCGTGGTTTGGTAAGACCAGATGACAACATGCCATCAAAATAAATCAGTCACTATTGAGGTCCCCACACACACCCCATTGAGTTCCATAATTCTCCCATGATTACATTTCCAACCAGCCATTACCTGTCAATAAATTACACGTCTGTCATGGGCAGACCAATGGGAAGATGGCTCATTGTGTTCTCATCAAGACCAAGCTTTTCCATGCCCTTCACCTCTGACGATCAGCCAACTAATCATGAAATACTTTTATTCTCTGTCATCCAAACAGACAGCACCTAGTCTAGAACATGCAAATAAACAAATTGCGCTTATGGGCTGGGTCAAGTGCAATTTAATTGAGAGGTTTTTCTCCAGCGCTGTCTGTGTCCTATTAAATAGTCCATTCCCTGGAAAGCACCAGCGATATAAACTAAGAGCACTTTCATAAGAAGTTGGATGTATGCAATGAATTAGAAGAATAAAAACATGGACTCACATTCAATGTCAAGTAGTTCAATGTCAGGCGTATTTCTATGACAGTGACACATTCTTTTTTTACTGTCAGAGAGTGAGATAAAGAGACCCAAGAGCATAGGAACAGTTCAAAGGGTTAAAAATATTAACTTTCACTGTGCTGCCGCAGACTGAGGATCCCGGCACTGGCTGCAGTTGCGGGGAGGAGTTTAAGGATGAGTACACGCCATGATCCTGCAAATCCGTCAAGGGTGTGTTCATAGGTGATTGTGCTTTGTGGAAGTTAGGAGCAAATTCATTGGAATCCTCAGAACAACACCCAGCAGACTGGAAGACAATCATTCTACCGAAATGTGGGCAGAGATGAGGAGTCCTCCATTGAAGACTCGTGAGCACAGAGAACAAGCGTATAGCAAACTGAAAGGTAACCGCACTCTCAACACATGGGCCGAGATGGGCAACTAAACAGATACAACGAGACAGGACCAACTATTCAGAGAGAGTGAGGTAAGTTTCTTCACATCAAAAAAACAATCTAGAAAATATACTGAGAACACAAAGGGATTAAATAGGGAGTGAATCAGTGGAGAACCGGGTGCTGCTATTATGCTAATTAGTGGCATGATCAGTGTTCCCCTGGGAACAATCAATGCTCCTATGGAAACGCTGATCATGCATGCCAGCAGCACCTGCAAAACATGAGGGAGAGAAAATGACAAAATAGACAGAACAAACTGACAAACTCACCGGAGCCGTGACATATAAACGTGGAAAATACGATTTTTGTCAGGATTTGGATTTATGTTCTGTTAAATTCAAGATAATGTAAATAGTATTAATAATTTTCTCTAACACAAACCATGGCTAGTATCAACAATGATTGTGTCAGAACGCATTTATCTTCTACCGGTCAATTTGATTTTGAAAAATTAATTTATTAAAAACCAAAAATATTTCTAAATGCTAATTAAAACTTCAGATGAAACAAAAATAGAATCAAAATAACAAAATGGTAAAAAAAAAATCATACCAAATCAAAACATTTTACTCTCTCCAACTTCTGCCATCGGATCCTTTTGCAAAAATCATTCTACAACAACAGGTGAAAAAATATTAATACAATTAGATAAAAAATACAATTATTATTATAAACATAATAATAATAATAATAATAGAAAACCATAAACCATGACCTAAAGATAGTTTAACATAAAATGGCTAAAACAATGATTGTCAGAAACCTAATTTGATGTTCCTTTATTTTCAGAGTTTGGACATTACATTTATTTCCATCAGCTGGTGGAGTCTCAAAACTTCAAATGCAGGAACTGAGTTTGTACATTGCGCTGCAAACAGACATGATTTTGAAAATGGCAAATTGTACTTCTTAAGTTAATCATCTTACATGTCATGCGCTATAATAAAATGTTTTGATATCATAAAATAATACTGTGTGAGAAACTTAAGTATTAATGAACTACATTATTCTTCTGTTTAACTCATAATTTGTGTGACAGTGAATGAAAGTCATTGTTTGTTGCATCTTTAGTGTTTATTTCACCAGGAAACTGCTGATTCATACAGTAAAAGCCACATACTGTAAAAATTGGTTGTGCAAAAATGTAGGTTTACACTGTAAAAAATATTGTGCTGGTTTTACTCAAAAAATCTTGGTAACTATTCGCATCAGCTTTGTGACTATTTTCTCCTTCCCAGCACGGCAGTGCAGTTTGCCCCTGGGCGCTTCGACAGCGCAAGAGCTTAAGAGAGTTGTAAAAGAGTGATATTTCTTATAAAAGAGTATTTTCCTCTATTAGAGCAATACACAGCGGCGTTGAACATCCTTTTCAGAACGCGTCTTTTTAAAGATGCCTTTCCGCCCCTGAGTATTTCCTGGATGACGTAGAGTGCTCTCTGCTTCAGACGGCCACAGGCATTGTCTCGTGTTTCTGGGCAGCGATCACACCGAGGCAGCGTTTGTGGATGGATCATGCTCTCACTGCGAGAGCATGACCATGGCAACGTTGCGGTCGCGGCTCGCTTTCTATAGAAAGCATGCCACTCCAGCCGTCCCCTGCATTGCTCCTTCTTCCCAAGGGATTGAGGACGATGCGGGTGGCGATGGAGGCGATCCGGGGATCCCCGGTCCCGTTTTTCCCGGAAGTGCATGATGAGCTGACGTCTTCGTGGAGAGCACCCCACTCCACTCGTCACAAAGCCACTCACTCATCCGCTCTCACTACCGTAGAGCAGCCCACGGGTACACGGCGATTCCCCAGGTGGATAGGTCTGTTACGCTCCACCTGGCGGGGTCGCCCTGTGCTCCACTCCAAGGCCTGTAGGACGACGTCTTCATTGACCGCCAAAGTCTAAAGCGCCGCTGGACATGCCACTTCCCCCCTGCATGCCATGGCCCTCCTGCAAGTCCACCAGGCCAAGGCACTTAAAGATATGCACGTGGGTAGACCTGATCCCGATGTGTTGCAGGAACTGCGCTCAGCAACCGACCTCGCCCTCAGAGCCACGAAGGTCACAGCGCAGTCACTCGGGCAGGCGATGGCCACGCTCGTGGTCCAGGAACATCATCTGTGGCTGAACTTGGTCGAGATGCGTGAGACCGACAAATCTCGCTTTCTCAACGCTCCTGTCTCCCAGTTCGGCCTCTTTAGCGACACCGTCAAGGACTTTGCCCATCAGTTCTCTGCAGTGAAGAAACAGACGGAGACCATCTCTCACATCCTGCGCCGCCGCAAGCCTGCAGCCATGGGCCATGCCCCATCTGCTCGCCGAGGGTGTCCTCCTGCGGCTAAGAAACACCCTGCTCCGCCTCAACCCGGGCCCAGCTCTCAGCCCCTTCATCAAGCACCCCACAGGAAGCAGACGCCCCCCGACTCACGGACCCCCTCGAGGACCCGGAAGGCTCCCAGGCGCTCCTGAGATGTCCAACCCAGAGACTGAGACGTTAGCTCCAGAGTTGGTAAGAAGACCACTCCGTCCCCCGGTGGACGGCCGGGAGTAGAATCTTTTGTTGAAGTTATTTCATTTGCCGCCCCCCCTGGACAGTCCATATTCTCAACAACAGAGCTATTGTCTCTGGGTCACCTGGCCCACGGCACTCTGCCGCCAGATCTCAACAGTCCCGGCATGCTGGATGCGGACCCAGTCTAGGAGTGCTTTGAGTCTTTTCTCAGCACTAAAGCCTCAGGATGCACCCTCGCCTCCCGACGCCGTGCTCCGCACCGCTGCAAAGCCCTGCCGGGTACATCAAAAATACTCATCCTCTTGGTGCTCCTAGCACGGAGCTTGGATGCGTGGCTTTAACTTCCCAACCCGTCATGCTGGTTGGCCCGGACCATCCGACTCGGTTACGCAATTCATTTTGCCAGGCCCCTGCCACACTTCATGGGCGTCCGCTTTACTGCAGTACACGGCGAGCATGCCAAATCCCTGCGCCCGGAAATCGCTACTCTTCTACTCAAAGACGCGATAGAGCCTGTCCCTCCAACCGAAATGAATAAGGGGTTCTACAGCGCTTCATTGTACCCAAGAAAGGCGGCGGCTTACGACCGATCTTGGACTTGCGAGATTTCAACCGGGCTCTGCTCAAACTCCCGTTCAAAATGCTCATGCAAAAACACATCTTAACTTGCATCTGGCATCTAGATTGGTTCGCATCGGTAGACCTGAAGGACGTGTATTTTCACGTCTCTATCTTGCCTCGACACCAACCCTCTCCATGGTTCACGTTCGATGGCCTTGCGAATCAGTACAAGGTCCTCCCCTTCTGCGTGTCCCTGTCCCCTCGCGTCCTCACGAGGGTCGCAGAGGCAGCCATTGCCCCGCCAGAGGAAGTGGGCATTCGCATACTCAACTACTTCAACAATCATACTGGCCCAATGCTGAGATTTACTATGCGCCCACAGGAACCAGGTGCTCAGGCACTTTAGCTGCCAAGGGCTTCAGGTCAACTGGGAAAAGAGCAAGCTCCCCCCGGTTCAGAGCATCTCTTTTCTTGGCATGGAGTTAGACTCAGTCTCAATGACTAACAAGTGTGCGCAGTCAGTGCTGAAATGCCTCACCTTGTTCAAGCCAGGCACGACGGTTCCCCTAAAACATTTTCAGAGGCTCCTGGGGCATATGGCATCCTCCGGGCAGTCGTGCCGCTGGGGTTGATGCATATGAGACTTCTTCTGCACTGGCTCCAGACTTGTGTCCTGAGATGGGCATGGCACCACAGCACACACCGTGTGTTTATCACCCCTGCCTGCTGCCAGATTTTCCAAACCTGGACAAACCTCTGTTTTTACGGACAGGAGTCCCTTTACAGCAGGTGTCCCAATGCGTTCTGGTCACATCAGACATCTCCAAACAGCGTTGGGGCACCATGTACAACAGACACGCAGCCACTGGCTCCTGGAAAAGAGTTGCTGGCTGTATTTCTTACAGTGGTTCCTCCCACTAGTCCGGGGCAAGCATGTCTTGATCTGTTCAGACAGCACTGCGATGGTAGCGTACATAAATCGCCATGGCGGCATACGCTCCCATCACATGTCACAACTCGCCCGCCATCTCCTTTGGAGCCAGCAGCAACTCAGATTGCTGCGCGCCACTCACATCCTGGGCAGCATCAACAAGGCAGTGGATGCGCTGTCCGACAAGGTTCACTCAGCGAGAGTGGAGGCTTCACCCCCAGTTGGTTCGGCTGATTTGGGAACGGTTCGGCAAAGCACAGGTAGTCCTGTTCACTTCCCAAAAGACCTCCCACTGCCCGCTCTGGTATTCCCTAATGAAAGCTTCCTTTGGGGCAGATGCGCTGGCACACAGCTGGCCCCTGGGGTTTTGCAAGTACGCATTTTCCCCAGAGAGCCTTCTTGCATGGGTGCTATGCACGGTCAGGAAGGATGAGGAACAAGTCATTCTGGTGGCCCCCTACTGGCCCACTTGGACTTCTGGAAACTCCACGTCTGGCCCCTGATGGGATGCGGAAGATCTAATTGACCTACCACCTGCCATCGTAGACACGATCAACAAAGCCAGAGCTCCGTCTGCCAGGCAACATTACGCCCCGTAGTGGCGCTTGTTCTCAAATTGGTGTTCTTCCCGGACTGAAGACCCACAGAGATGCGCAGTTCAGTCAGTGCTTTCATCCCTGCAAGAGAGGTTGGAGGGGAGGCTGTCCCCCTCCACCTTGAAGGTGTATGTAGCCGCTATTGCGGCCCACCACGATGCAGTGGACGGCAAGTCCTTGGGTAAGGGAATCTACATTGTTTGTAAGCGCAACTTAATTATTAGGTTCCTTATAGGCCCTGGAAGTTGAATCCTCCCTGGCCAAGCCTTTTTCCCTCCTGGGTTCTCTCAGTGGTCCTCTCGGGCCTTCAGGGACCCCCCTTTGAGCCGCTTGACTCAGTTGAGAAAGCGTTCTCTGTCTGTGACACCTGCATGGAGTTCGGTCCGGCAGACACTCACGTCACCCTAAGACCTAGTGAACCTGCAAGTGCTGCCCCGGGAGGAGGCAGACCCAGCCCCTTTGTTGCTGTGTCCGGGACGTGCTTTGTGTATATATTTGGACTGCACACAGAGCTGTAGACGTTCTGAGCAGCTCTTTGTCTGCTTTGGTGGACATCGGAAAGGGAACGCTGTCTCCAAACAGAGGCTTTCTCACAGGGTGGTTGACTCCATAGCATTGGCCTATCACACCCAGGCCGTGCCCGCCCACTTGCGGGTTCGAGCACACTCAACAAGAAATTTAGCATTTTCATGGGCACTGGCCAAAGGCACCTCCTTAGCAGACATAAGCAGAGCAGCGGGTTAGGCAACACCAAATACCTTATGAGTTTCATCCTGTGTTCTCTCAGGTCCGAGCCGGTAGAACTCGGTAACGCGGTAACAACTGACCGGGTGTACCGCTTGCACCTTGCGCCCTTTCCCTCTGCTGAGGTAATATCGTGCATTCTTATCCCAGGAGATCCCACTAACTCGGCTCCCTGGATGACTCCTCCCTAGCCCTCTGGTCCACGAATTAAGCAGAGGAATTCCCCGACCAGACCCACTATGAGTACTCAAACTACTCTGTACTAGAATAGGTGCTCCACAGGTCGGGCCCCCGTGTGGACTTGTTTGCTTGTGTGTATTTTCCGTGGTACGGTCCCCTTGCGAGCAGACCCGTGTCACCCTTTGGCAGTCCTCTCTACCCCCATGTTTGTAGCAACTCCTCCCTTCCAATAAGGTAGGATCTACCACCGTGCCATTTTAAAAGAGAAAAGAGATGCTCTGAACCAGGGCGAGCTTGCTCTTTTCCCAGTTGACATGAAGCCCTAAACGGCTGAGGCGCCTGAGCACCTGGTCCCAGTGGGCAAATAGTAACTCTGGACTTAAGTGCACCTAGTGGACTAGGATTAGCCAGTCATTGAGGTAGTTGAGTAAACGGATGCCCACATCCCTTAGCAGGGCAAGGGCTGCCTCTGCGACCTTCATGGAGATGTGAGGTGGCAGGGACAGGCCGAAGGGGAGGACCTTTTACCGATTGCCTGGCTATTGAAGGCAAACCGAAGGGAGGGTCAATATCGAGGCAAGATAGAGACGTGGTAGTACACTTCCTTCCCGTCTACCGCTGCAAACCAATCTAAGGGCTCAAGGGAGGTGAATGGTGCTAAGCGCAAATGATATACCCGGCCGGCTGACCCAGATTTACGTTTTCGTCCCTGCTAAAACACAGGACAAAATCGGCTCAACGCAGAGATTATAGAACCTTGCAAAGGTGTTGGATGTAGCCCAGCCCGTTGTTCTGCAAATGTCTGTTAGAGAGACACCACTGGTCAGAGCCCAGGAGGCTGCCACACTCCTGATAGAATGGGCTCGTAGCCCTGCCATGCTGAGCTTGGTAAGCAATAGCTATGGCGTCAATGACACAATGGGCGATCCCCTGCTTGGAGATAGTGCTTCTTTCCGCTGTACACCAAAGCAGACAGAGAGCTGCTCAGAGACTCTAAAGCTCTGCGTGTGATCCAAAAAGATGCATTAAGCGCACACCGGAAACAGCAACATCAGGCTAGGTCTGCCTCCTCCTGGGGCAGCGCATGCAGATTCACCACCTTATCCCTGGGAACCTTGGGAACATAGCCCTGTCAGGGTCTCAGGATCACATGAGAGTAACCCAGACCAAACTCTAGGCATGTTTTGCTGACAGAGAATGCTTGCAGTTCCCCTACCTTCTTGATGTAGGTGAGCGCTGTCAGGGGGGCAGCCTTCAGAGAGTGCCTTAATCTTTGCTGACTCTAAGGGCTCAAAGGGAGCCCCTCGTAGGCTTTGCAGGACTACAGAGATGTCCCACAAGAGAACAAGGTGTGGTCTGAAGGGATTCAACCTTCATCACCTCTCAGGAACTTGATGATCAGTTCATGTATTCCTAAGGAATTACTGTGTCGTAATGTGCCGCTCTAGCGTCTACGTACACCTTCAAGGTGGAGGGTGACAGCCGTCCCTCCAACCTCCTGCAGAAAGGAAAGAACCGAGCTAACTGCGCACCTCTGGGAGTCTTTGTGTTCTGGGAAGAACACCACTTTGTGAACAGACCCCACTTCAAGGCATACCGGTGCCCTTGCCTGAGTGATCGTGTCTACTATGGTGGGTGGTAGGACACTGAGGTCTTCCATGTCCTGTCAAGGGGCTAGACATGGAGGGTCCAGAGGTCTGGTCGCGGGTGCCAGTTGGTCGCTGAGGGAGAAGGTGCTTCCTCAGGGGAATTTTCCAGGGAAGGGCTGACGCGAGGAGCGTGAGGTCTGAGAACCAAGTCTGGGTGGGCAAGTAGGGTTCTACTAGGATAATCTGCTCCCTGGCCTCCCTAAACTTGTGCAGGGTCTGTGCAAGAAGGCTCACTGGAATGCATATTTTCCATGCATTTTATATTTTCCATTTAATGCATATTTGCATAGTCCAGGAGGCCAGCTGTGTGCCAGCACGTCTATACCGAGGGGTGCCTTGGTTATGGCGTACCAAAGTGGGCAGTGGAAGGAATCTAGGGAGGTGAACAGGTCTACCTGTGCCTGCCTGTATCGACTCCAGATCAGCTGGACCACCTGAGGGGGGAGTCTCCACTCTCCCTTGGTGAGCTCTTTTAGAATATATTCTTTTAAGTAGAAAATACTCTTTGAGAATACATTCTTAGTAGATCTGCCGAAGCGCCCAGGGGCGATCTCTGCAGTGCACCCATGCAGAGAGGGGAGAAAGCTGTGAGAATGAGCCGTAAGGATCCAGCAGAGGTGAAAGGGAGCCATGGGAATTCAGGTCACTTATATCTCAATTAAATAGCGACCGCTCGACTCCGAAGAGAAAATTTTAATGAGCGGTATGCATGTTCTCTTATTTATACCCGTATGTCCAGGGGAGTGGCAAGCAAACACCACTCACCAATTCCCATTGGCCTTTTATAAAAGATCGGAAAGTGTCAGGCTCCCAAGAGTGACCCCTAGTGACACAGACACAGAGTGACACACCGTTGAGTGAGTGACAGATAGGCAATTGACCACTGACCAAAAAAAGTCCTTGTCAACTAGTAGCCATTATTTTAAGCCATTAGTCTACTAGTTGTCGCATGTTTATGATATTAATTTAATTACTTAAATATGTATTTTGGTGTGCATCAGAAAGTTCCAGGGCTGAGAAAGAATGTTACAAGTAACATTGCTAACACTGTTCTACATTACAGAGCAATACTAAACCACAATGAGACGAAGCAAGCTGCAGTGACCCCGGCAAAATGGACTGTTAAGTCAAGTAATTTTTATTTGGATTTCACTTTTCACAACACTCATCATTTCAAATCAGCTTTACAGAAGATCAGGCATATCAGACAGGAGATATAACTTTAATGTCTATAATGTCTATAAGTCATCATTGTGTAATTTGATAAAATACGAATGTGAATTGTGTTTAGATATAAGTAATTAAATAATAAATGAATTTATATCCCCAGAGAGCAAGCTGAAGGCGACTGTGGCAAGGAACACAAAACTTCATAAGATGTTGGTTAATGGGAGAAAAATAACCTTGGGAGAATCCAGACTCACTGTGGGGGCCAGTTCCCCTCTGGCTAACATCATGAACATAATGCCAATATTACTTATGTATAGTGCAAGTCATGGTTTAAAATTATTAAACTAAGTTTAAGATTAATGTCTTTGAAGTTCATCCTGGATTAACTGCAGAAGTACACATAGATGCAGTTGTCCTTGTGCTTTTTTTTGGCAATTGATAGTCTATGTATTCCATTTGATGCAGGCAGACATAAGTGAGGTGCATCGCAGTTCAACCTAACAAGTAATTTCGGTGAGGTTTGGTGGGGTCCATCCTCAATCCAATTTTCAGGCAATGGCGTATGAAGTATTCCATGTTTTATGGTTGGAGTTGGCATCAATTCATCCTCTGAAGTCCATCATAATAGACTAAAGTGATGTTTGGCTGGCACTGGCTACATTTAGTCATCATCACACAGCGACATGTAGCTGTGGAGTCCAACACAAAGCTGGAATGGAGCTGGATCCAGCCAGTTCTGTTAACCTCAGGATAGGAGTCCCGAGGATGAGACAGGGAAACAAATAAAATAATATTAGCATAGATGCCATTCAATTTATTGCAGAGTTATAGATCATGATAAATTTTTCTGGTTTCTGGTTCCGGAAGACATAACTAAAGCAGCCTAATTGTGGGTTGAAAGATAAATTAGGTGTATGCCTGATGTTGTGAAAAAATTAATATTTTACTTTTTCCTTATTTACTTTCTTAGACATTGTGTGGGTTTTTCTTTTGATTCAATCAAGTATTTCTCTCCCGGAATGTATGTATGCACCTGGCAGGGACAAAGACACACAGCAAAACAAATGGTCAGAAAGAGCCTTTTAACTCTTTAGTATGGGTAATTTGTATTCAGGAAAGACAGAGGGGTTATTTAGCCTTTGACCTCACAGGTGTGAGGACAGTAAAGCCCAGGGGATCTGGTTTACTGGGGTGAGTGGAAAATTACAGAAGAAGAGACTTTGAAGAATGGGGTATAATTAGGCTGTCTGTTTTCTGTGTGATTTAGGTCTTGTTCCTATCACGAGGTAGCTGTCGTGGTATTTTTGTGAACAAGCCTCTTTTAAAAGAATAAAATATCTTTTAAAATACAATTTGAATCTTGATGTCTCTTATGTTGTGATGCTATTGTTTAATTATTGTTTTTGCCACAACACTGACTAAATAGGTAAGTCTTTAGTCTAGACTTAAACTGAGGGAGTGTGTCTGCATCTCAAACAGTGTTAGGGAGACTATTCCATAGTTAAGGAGCCAAATTTGAAAAGGATCTACCTCCTTTTGTGGGTTTTGATATTCTAGGAACTATTAACAGGCCAGAATTTTGAGATCATAATGAACATGATGGAATATAGCGTGGTAGAAGGTCACTTAAGTATTGCAGAGCAAGACCATTCAAAGCTTTGTATGTAGTTAACAGAATTCTAAAATTAATAGGAAATTGAATAGGTAGTCAATGTAACAATGATAAAATGGGGCTAATATGATCATGTTTCTTGGTTCTCATTAGCACTCTGGCTGCTGCATTTTGATCTAATTGAAGTTTATTTATTGATCTTGCTGGACATCCTCCCAGTAATGCATTACAATAATCTAGTCTTGAGGTTATTAACGGCATCAGCAACTGAGAGCATGTGCTGTAATTTAGCAATATTTCTTAGGTGGAAGAATGCTGTTCTACAAACATTGGTAATTTGATTTTAAAAGGACAGATTGGTATCAAATATAACACCTAAGTTCTTCGCTGCTGAAGATGATGTAACAGTACATCCACCAAGAGTCAAATTATATTTTAGTGGCTTATTTTTTAGAGGTTTTTGGTCCAATAATAAGTACCTCTATTTTGTTGAAATTGAGTAGAAGGAAATTTCAGGCCATCCAATCTTTTATTTCATACACTCTGCTAATTTTGAGAATTGTGAAATCTCATCAGGTTTTGAAGAAATATAAAGTTGGGTATCGTCGGCATAACAGTGGAAACTTATTCCTCGATTCCTGATAATATCTCCCAGGGGAAGTATATACAAGGAGAAAAGCAGACGGCCTAAAACTGATCCTTGTGGCACTCCATACTTTTGTTTGGTCTGACATTTCCTCATTTACATAGACAACGTGGTAGCGGTCTGCTAAATAGGACCTAAACCATGCTAATGCAGCTTCAAAAATGCCAACACAATTCTCTATCCTATTCAAGAGAATGTTGTGATCTATCGTGCCGAATGCAGCACTAAAATCTAAAAGCACTAGAAGTGGAATGCAGCCACGATCAGATGATAAGAGCACATTTGTAACACTGATAAGACTGACTGAAGTTGTTCATTTATACTATTTTTTCTGTATAAATTAACATATTTGGGAGAATACTACCTCTTCTAGTATTTTCAAAATAAATGGGAGATTTAAAATCGGTCAATAATTAGCCAATTCTCCAGGATCAAGTTGTGGATCCTTAAAAAGCGGTTTGATAACTGCCATTTTAAAGTTTCATGGGATATATCCTAAGGATAGCGAGGAGTTAATAATATTAAGAAGAGGTTCTGAAATTACAGGAAATACCTCTTTTAAGAACTGAGTTGGTATTGGATCTAACAAACATGTTGTGGCTTTTGATGTTTCGCTAATTTTATTAGCTCTTCATCAACTATGACAGCGAAGGATTGAAGTTGCACGTGAAGAAAATTATGAGACACTGTATTCTGAGGTGCTATGACAGATGATTGCATAATTCCAATATTATTTCTGATTATTTCAATTTTATCTGTAAAGAAATTCATGAATCTTTACTCTTGTGCTGCAATGTAATATCTGGTTCTGTTGAGCCTTTATTCCTAACCAATTTAGCCACAGTACTGAATAAAAACCTAGGATTGTTGTGGTTATTTTCTGAGTTTACTAAAATATGCTGACCTGGCAGCTTTTAGTGCCTGTCTGTAGCTACAGACACTATCCTTCCACGCACCATGAAATTATTCTAATTTTTTTTTCCCACATGTGCTCCATTTTCCAAGCTGCTCTCTTGACAGCATGAGTGTGATCATTGTACCATGGTGCAGGGCTTATTTCTTGAATTTTCTTTAATCAAAGGGGGGCGAAACTATCAAGGGTGCTAGAGAAGACTGCATTTATATTTTCTGTCATTTCATCAAGTTCTTGTAGGCTTTGGGGTCTACTGAGTGTATGAGATAGATCTGAAAGATTATTAGTGAAGCTATCTTTAGTGGTCGAAAGAATAGTTTAACCTGAATGAAAGCATGGTGTAGAATGAGTAACATTATCTGATCGCAGCATATAAGTGATGAGGTAATGATCTGAGATGTCATCACTCTGCTGCAGAATTTCTATATTATCACCATCAACTCCATATGACAGATTTAAATCTAGCGTATGATTATGGGGATGAGTTGATCCTGTACATTTTGTCTGACTACAAGAGAGTGGAGAATATCAATAAATGCTAATCCCAATGTGTCATTTTCATTATCTACGTTAAGTTTGAAGTCACCAACAATTAAAGCTCTATCTACAGTAAATACAAGATCTGATAAAAAAAATAAAAAAAATAGCAAATTCACCAAGGAAATCAGAATAAGGCCCGGGTGATCTATTCACTGTAGTAAGGGGAAAAGACGACAGAGTTTTTTTATTTATATCTGACAGTGTTACATTAAGCATTATTAATTCAAAAGACTTTTATTTATATCCTTTACTCTGAGTAACACCAAAAACTTCACTGTAAATTGTAGCAACCTCCTCCTTGACCCTTCAGATGAGGCTCATGTTTATAAAAATAACCTGGGGGAGTAGATTCATTTAAACTAATATATTCATCTTGTTTAAGCCATGTTTCAGTCAAACAGAATGCATCCAAACTATGATCTGTAATAATTTAATTTACAATTAGTGCTTCGGTAGAATGAGCTCTAATCTTTATTAGCCCTATCTTTATATGATGTTTATCTTTAATTTGTTTGTTTTGTTCAAGTTTCACCTTAATAAAACATTTTATAAATGATTTAGTGAGGGTTTTGTGGTTGGTAGTTTGGGGAACAGACAAAATCTCTATGAGATATCTAGGTTATACAGTCTCTATGTGTTGTAATTTATGTGACCTGTGTGATGTCTCAAGGCAGCTAGCAGACGTTTGGATTGACCAGTTTGTCTGCTTCCTGACCTGGGCCTCAGTTAGTAAAATACTATCATTATTAAAACTATGAACCAAATTACTAGAGGAGAGCGGCACCTTCCCTGGAGGATGGAGTCTGTCTCTCTTTAGGTCGTGTCTACCCCAAAAACTCTTCCAATTGTCTACAAATCCTATTCTATTCTTCAGACACCACTCAGTCGTCCAGAAGTTCAGTAACACTAATCTACTACAAACCTCATCACCAAGACAAGCAGGGAGGGGACCAGAGCATTGCCATGTTCCTTAAAATAGAATCACAAGGGCTCTTTTCAACATGATTCTCAGTGGTTGCATCACTGAGTGAGGAGAATTGATTGGAAACCCTAACAGGAACAGGACAGTGGTGTCTCTCGAGTATGCCGCAGAGATGTCACCCAAATGCCAAAGTGTGTGTTGCTCTCTGTACTACTCGCATCCGAATCTACCGGCTTCTGTTTCTCACTGACCTCCTCTAGCGTTCGGATGTGTTTCTCTAACTCATTAATTTTCTCCGTCAGCCTGATTAATTACTTACATTTATCACATGTGAATCCCTCACTGCTGATGGAAGAGACTATTGTAAACATGTGACATGCAATGCAGGAAGAAATAACATGAGCGGATGCCATGACTTACTTGTTTGTAGTGGTTGGTTGTTTCTGAGTGGTGAGGGTTTGAGATCGATGTGAATCCCTCACGCAATTGTTTGTTGTTGTTGGTTGTTCTAAGCAGTGCTTTTAGATCAGTGCAATAATCTGTGTAACACAGAGGAGAAAAACGGGTGCGTGCTGAAAAATCATGCAGTTTAATCGCAATAAAAATAGAAAGCGTATGCACATGGAAATTGCATGCAGTTGAATCACGATAAGAGAATAATGCAGGGAAAACCTGATGCATACTGAAAAATGGCAGATGTTAAGGATTTAAGGCTGAAACAGATATATAAGTGATGCTAAAAAAAAAAAAAAAACTAGCAGGCTACCAACACAGACACGAGCTAGGTGCCAGCAGCAACAGGTAAAATACACGCAGATGAAACAGTAGAAAATCGGAAACATGTGTTAAAATGACAAAAGATAAAACATATGAGAATAAGCAATGATAAATTGTCTGAACATTTTGTTAATTTATAGAGAGAAATGCACATTTCGGTTGTGCCAATAGACGATGATCTCAGGGATCGACGATGGTCAGAGTGATCACCAATAACTGATGCCTTTGATGATGTCAAGATGATATTTGGCTCATTTTTTCCATTTATGTATTAAATTATTATTATTATGCTAGTTTTATTATAAAATTAATATTACAAATAATTTGCCTACTGACACAAACTTGAAGAAACACAGAACAGATGACAGAAAAGCCGTCTATGCACATGTATTGTGTGCAGTCTCGTGGAACACGCACATGTAAAAGGTTCTCACACTTTTTTGTCTTCTGAATTTTTGTTGTTGTTGCAAGAACAGAATCGTCTATGAGTGCCTCAAATGACCTTTCAGCTCTAGAGGTGCTCTGAGTTCAGTTAATTTTATTTCCACAGAGCAGTTCATTGTGGCCACAACTCTGCAGCCTATATATCTGTGATTAGAACATAAAATAATAAAAAAAACACATTCACCCTAAATCATGATTTATATTTCAGTGATTATTATTTCCATTTATAGTTATTTTTACATTTATAATTGTTTTTATGTCTTCATTTGTGTAAATAATTATCTGCCTGCATGTTTAAACGGAAACTTGCCTGATGATAAATAGAAAGGTGGTTACTTTATATATATATATATATATATATATATATATATATATATATATGATACAGTTCTACTCAGCAGTCATTGAGTCTGTCCTCTGCACTTCAATAACTGTCTGGTTTGGAAGACTACAAAGGACGGTTCAGACTGCTGAGCTGATTATTGGTTGCCCCCCCCCCTCCCCTCTTCAAGAACTATACACTTATACTATAAACTATCCAGAGTGAGCAAAAAGGCTGTAAAAATCACTCTGGATCCCACTCACCCAGCCCATTACCTCTCTGAACTGTTGCCTTCTGGCCGACGCTTCAGAGCTCTGAGCACCAGAACAGGCACAGGAACAGTTTTTTCCCTCAGGCTATCCATTTCATAAACAGTTAAAGCCACCCCATTGACCAATAATTATGTGCAATACCAGTTTAGTCTATTTATATTATCTAACATATCCTGTTCTGCCATTACATACAAAAAAAAAAAAAAAACTTTTTGCACTGTTGCACTTTTTGCACTGAACAAAAAGTTTTTTTTTACTGTATTTTTGTACTTTATTTAGCAGACAATAATTTTTTTATTATTATTATCTATTTGTTGCTGCTGTTTCTGTATTGTTTTTTGTATTGTTGTGCACTGGAAGCTCCTGTCACCAATACAAATTCATTGTATGTGTAAGCATACTTGGCAGTAAAGCTGATTCTGATATAAAGATTTATAATTTTTAGTTCACTTTATATTAATTGCTTTTTTGTTTTGTTTGGAGTGTATTTGATTTAAGTTTTGTGATTTTTCAAATAAATTAAATTAAATTTTCAATGCAAAATCACTAAAGCAAGAATATTCACCGATCTCTCAGCCTGGGGGTTGCCGATGTAATTGGTTATTGCAATATATACAACAGTTAGTTCCGATCCTCAAATCTGGTTGGATGAGAGACGTTCCATGAGCACTGATGGTCTGACAGCATCAGCACTCGGACACTTCACTGTGTGGGTGTGTGTGTGTGTGTGTGTGTGTGTATCACTCCGCTTGTGTTCGTAGCATTCTAAACTATGGCATAAGAGCAGTGCATATTTGTTAGGAGTTACTGTCTTTATTTTTTAAATGACATATTTTAGCCAGCAGGTGGTGGCAAAAGATAATTTTTGTGTGTAATATGAGCCAGTTGGTGATGTAAAGTGTATCCGTTAGTCATTGTTTACATAGAACAGCGCTCCGTGATCGCTCGTATTACCACCACATAAGCTAGGACATCGTTTTAAATGGCTTTAAATGAACAATTTCAGGATTAAGGCTCATCGCAGCTGAGAGACACAACAGACTGTTGGTTTACAGAACTCGAAGTACTTACCGAGTTTCCACATTGGATGCACACTGTTTAAAATGGCGGAGGACATCGCTGTTTCTATAGTGAATGACTCCTACCACGAAAAAGGGAGAAACACCCCAGCTTGGATGCTATTTTTCCACTGAGAAAGCTGACCTTCAGAACGCTGACAGCATCTCTGTTTGGGAGTGGCAACAGGTGATCACACACGCTCTGTCTGTCTCTCTCTCTCTCTCTCTCTCTCTATCACACACACACACACACACCCATCTATCCATCCTTGTTTATCCAATAACTTGTTAGAAACAGCACAGTGAATGGAAGTGAACTTTTTGAATCACTAACGAAGTCTTGGACGCATCATTTGTTTTGAACCAGCAACGGCAGATTCTGATTGCATAATAAAGTAGTGCCTTGCACAAATGCGTTTTTATGACCGTACTCGGTTTGTCCTAATTTTTTTTAACTGTTGTATATAAGCAATATCACACTCACAATCATGCTATATGGCCTTACATCAGCACTGCTGTAGTTACCTACTAATTACAGAGTCGACCAAGACTCTATTAGCGGGCAGCCCTAGAACAAAGATAATCCACAACTAAATCTCTAGACTGAATTCACATTAAATTCAAGCAAAATAATATTGATTCATAAATCAAGTGGCAGGTAATCATTAACTAAATTTCCATCCAAGGGATTTTTGTGAACAAAATGTGTAGCACATTAAAACGTTTACAGATAGAGCTAATGGAAATGCAAATTATTGCAAAAATGTCACTACATGCTGATGTCACTAAAAATAGTTTGGAAACACTTTTTGTCGAGAAAACTGGCATTAACGCAAAAATGTTGTGACACATGACAGAATTTACCCTAATTGTTAGCCTGTGTTAATCATTACAACAAGGTATAAATCCTTGAAATCCAATTAATTGTATGTGAAGCATTACTCACACTTTTATGGTCTTAATGGCATACCTGATCTGATGCTGCAAACACATCTGCGTCATGACACTTCCAGGACTGCCAACATAAATATTTTGTATCATGCACATGTCATCGACAAGTGCACGGAGAAGAAATTAATGGCCACACTTTGCGAAATCCATTTATTTATTAAAGTTACTTTTCCACACCATTCAAAATAATAGACGGCAGTCATGGAATTAGCCCACAATACCTAAAACATCTGATTTCTGTGCACAAAGATGTTTTAAATTAAAAATAAATACACAAAACTAGGAGAAAATATTCAGTGTTCTTTTTTTGAAACACTAACATTAGCCCAATTCTATAAAAAATGTTTTTATTACTTTTGATAAAATGCAGTTGCAATTCCCTGTATCAAGTTAAATAAATTACCAAACAAAAAAGCATTAAATAAAAAAAATTACCAAAACAAAACAATAATATTGTAAGGCCTTTATAATTGGCTTTTCTTTACACAAACTTACACAAAATTTGTTCTGTAGATGAACAAATTCAGCTGAATGACATTCTCAGAATGTTCTACACATTTTTCAAGGCTATAAACTGTATATATCAGAACTATATGTCCAATGCTGAGTTCACTTTCAGAAAATGAGATTTTGCAAATTATAAAACTTTTAAATATTTTAAATGTAACCCTCTTTACCTCGGATCGCACTTGCTTAAAATGTAAATTGCATTATGATGCTAAAAAATTATTTTAGATGACAATCAAGTTCAGTTGGTCATGGACATAATGCAGATGTGATGGCAATGCTTTAGATTAGATAATTGTTCAAAATAGCCTATTGAAGATCAGGAATGTATCAAATATGTAATATCAGGAAACCCTGATATTACATCGCATCAATCATCTGGGAGGCGGAAGGAACACAAGATAAACACACATTGCTGTATGGAAATGGCTCAAGGGCAGATTTCTTCTTTTGCAATAAACCAAAACCACTCATGCAACAAAGTGTTTTTTTCAGCATGACATCGTCACGGACACCATTTTCATAGATAAAAGGTCATTTGAACGGAAACAAGCAGATGAAAGCAAATTTCGCAAATTTATTTTATGCATTTTCACTTAGTCGATAAAAAAATAGTGTGAAAAGAGGATGGAAACTACACTGTTAAAGATTTTCTCATCAAAAAACAGTAAAGAACTGGTAGCAGGGTTGCAAACATGTTACTGTAAAATTAAGTGTCTTGCTGTTGCTGAAATGGACAGCGTTCCCAGAGCTGTCATGTTCTCACTGCGAGAGCATGATTATGGCAACGTTGCAGTTGTGGCTTTCCCCAGGGAAAGCCACCCCAGCGGCTCCCCGCCATGGTCCTTCTACCTACGGGTTTAAGGCTGCGTCGTTTCTGCACAGGCTTGAACTACGGGGCTTTCAATCGTTGCTGCTCACAATGGACTATGTACCGGGAAACCCCCACGGACTATGTACCGAGAAACCCCCACGGACCTCCCATTCCCCAGCATGCTCGTTTGCCGCAGCGAGTTCTGCAATGGGACCGCCAGCTCATCTCAGGGCGAGGTCGCCATCTCATTCGTGGCTCGCAAAGCGAATGAGCTTTCGATTACAGCATCGGAGAGTGGACTGGTTCAGTCTGACGCCATGCACAGCTGATGGCCATGCTTGCCTGGGTGGCTGCGATTGTCAGGCTTGAGTGGAATCATCTGCTCCCCCTGAACCCTTGTGGCTAGATGATTGGTTCAGAGGCCCAGAGCCAAAGACATTTGAATCATAAGTGCTGCATAACCGTATGCCATTTGATTTATGTTTATCGGAGTCGAGACAACAGACGCATAATTCCTGTGTCCATATTTGTGTGTGCAGCGAAGAAATCCTGCCACACCCCTCTCGTGTGCAGTGAACGGCCACGAGCAAACCCACCAAGGTTTAAAATTGTATAGTGATTTTGCAGAAAATCGACGCGTAAAAAACGCTCTAAGATTTTGAATCACATTTGAAAACAGAGTGGTTGTAATTCCGCTGACAAACACGAGAGGGCAGCCTTACGTGTTTTGCAGTTCTCAAATTGCACCACCCCCTGATTTCAGTCTGCGTGAGCACAATTACGCCATCTTGTGGGCATTTGCAGATAGGTCATTCTTTCTCAACTCTCTCTCCTTGCTATTTCAATTTTCCCTGTGAGGATTGAAATATGCGACCTAACTTTCAATAATAGTCACAGTTACAGCTTTGCTTGTGCTAATGTTATTGAAGGTTAGGCAATTCTCCTGCCTCTGACTGATTACACTTATTTTGGTTCAAACAAGATTTGAATTCAAGTTTAAAGTTAAGTCTCAGCAGAAGTAGTCACTGATATCCACTTAGAGGGAAAGCGCCCCCCTGTGGCAACACCCACTAAGTTGGCTTGTCACTCTTCTACTCTTTTCATTCTGTTGAATTGGTCTATTTCCATTTTTTGTCTTTTTGGTTTATTTTATTTTGTTATCACTGATACTGTACGGTAATTGTGATTATCATACGTTCTCTAAACAAGTTATTTCAAATTTAGTTCAAACCACTTTGAATTGAAATTGAAATTAAATTGTTCGATCCAACCAGGTTAACCACTGGGAGAAATTACGCCCCTTTGGCACAAACCCGCCACTACGGCCTGCCTTCTCCCGGGTCTCATCCTACTTTATTTTTATTTGTTAATTTTTTTTATTAATTTTTTTTTTTTCTTTTATTAATATATTTTTTTTTTTTGGGTTAAGTTGATTTGATAATTACTAACATTGTCATAATCCCTTTTTATTTTATCATTATTTAGTGAAGCCTTTGCCTTTTATTTCTACATACATAATTACTCAATTTGGTTTAAACAAGAAAGCTTTAATTCACTTTAAGTTTCACTTGCTCAACCTGTTTTTGTATTTATGTGTAGAACTTCCTAAGGCGCTGTGGTGATTTGACTATCACCTCTGGTTGGCTTCCAGCGAGCTGTGGTTCGTTCGACCGACGTACCGACGCTAGCCGTGCGTGAGTCTCGGACTCTTCTGTCTCTGTCCATTAGTGCGGCACGCAACTTGCGACATCAGCAATCTGGCACTCCGAAGGTAACGTCAACCACGCAAGCCGACACACAAGGCAATTTTGGGACAACCAGGGCCCGCTAACAGGGCCACTCTTTTGAACTCCAAAGGAGGGTTCCGGGGAAAACCCACTTTGCTGTGTTGTCCGGCAGTTGACACCTTGGTGTTGCCGGTTGTGTTTAAAGTCTCAAGTTGTTTGAGAGGGCGCCCGTGGTACAGAGTAAGGAAGGGCCCGGGGACACTGCGGTCGAGTGTTTGGGAGCGTTGGAAGGGCCGATCACACCACTGGTCCAACCAGAGTGACCTCAATTCACCCCAGGCAAACTAAATGAGGTAAAAACCCATCCACTTAATATAGGCCACAGAATATTAGATATTCCCCCGGTCATTTAAGTGTGTGTGTGTGGCCCACCTTCTCTTCTCCAAGCCACACCCCCTTTCCGCCGATAGCCTGCTCAGACCTCCTTACTCCCTGTAACCCTTCCTGTGTTATTATTTGTTCCATTTCATTACAGACCTTTTCAATTTTATTTTACGTCAATCTTTTCTACCTTGCTATTTTTCTGTTCTGTTGTGATTTGTTCCTTTCAGTTCACCTAGGGACAGAACCTACGAGAGACACCAAGGAAAGCTAGATAACAGAACGACAACCAAACAGCTGGCGTCATCAAATGACCCGCCTTGTCAAATTCTTTATTTAGACCCATGCAAATTGACCCACCTAACTGTCTAACTGTCTGCATCAGTTAGTCAAAATTACGGCTCACATAGCCGCATAGTATCGTAGCTTACTAATCCAACACGTACTTGCATTTTGGCCTCTTTGTGTGTGCTGTGTTTCTCTCACCTACAGAGAGTCAAAATGTCACGCTCGTCCAGTCCCGCAGCCCACTGGGATCATCTCGAGACCTGGCTGAGCGCGATGACGAACACCGTCCTACCCAAGGACGCCAGTGACCTACAGCACCTGAGCCAAGAGCAACTGGACGCCGACTTGGACAAGCTGATGGCCCACGATCCAACCCAGAGCTACAACCACAAAGAATGGGCCAAAATCATCGAAAATCTTGCTCACATTCTTGTCGCTCAGGCACGAATAAGCGAAAAAAGCAACGTCGACCTGGAACAGCAGGCCGCAGAACTAAAGCTTCAAGCGGAGGAGGCCCGGAGGCCCGGAGGAACGAGGCCCATGCGTCGTCTAGATCAGCTACTCCTCGAGACCCACGACCAGCGCGGGAAAGAGGATGCAACAGACCCAGAGCTGCAGGAGGAAGTAGAGAGACTTCGAAAGGCCCTGGAAGATCTTCGTCTAGATACAGACGAAAGAGAACAGTCGGAGAGGAACGCCAGAGAGAAACTCGACAGAAAGCTCCGACAAGCCGAAGCTCTCCATGCAAGAGCTGAGATTGAACTCAAAGAAAGAGATGCTAAAGCCAAGGCCTGTGAAAAAAAACTTGAACACGGCCCGATCTGAAATCCATGAACTTATTCAGCACAGAGACAATCTCAAGTATGAACATTCTTATAGACTGCAAAGTGAACAAAATGGGGAAACACATAACACAGAGTTTCCCCCGAACAGCTGGTTCCAGCCTTTCAGCCAAGAACTCAGAGCTGAAAAGTGGGATGAAAGTCCACCGTTCAAGACATCACCAGCCAGCCGACAAGGACCCCCGTCAGCGGGGGGGGGAGCCCTTCCAAAGAACCCCTGCCGCTAACTACGGCACGGCTCCCAAAGAACTTGACAAGCTGGCCAGAAACATCCCTACGTTCACTCCGAACCCTGCAGGAGGCCACGACGTGCACACATACCTGCGAGACATAGACTTTCATTTGCAAAGTGTTGCCAACGTGACCACGTGGGACAGATTGTACCTGCTACGAATTACGTCTAGCCGTGACGTGCGCAGCTTCCTAGACCGTCAACAAGAGACTGTCAAAATGGACTACCAGCAGCTGCGACAAGCTTTGATCTGTGAATTCTCTGATCCAGAATCAGACCAAGGGCGATTCACCGCCATGGACCTCAAGCAGGCCCGACTTGAAACCCCCCAGACCTACTACGGCCGACTCCGGCAAGCATACTTTGGAGCGCGGAACGAACCAGGTATGGAAGAGGATGTCAATTTCAGAACTCTTTTCCTTCGAAACCTGCATCCCACAGTGAGTCATCACTTAGGCATTCTGGCCCACCCACATAGCATGTCTACCCAACAGCTACGAGACTTAGCCCACAGAGCTTACACCAAGCAAAAGACTGTATCTGAAAAGACTGTGAGAAATCCAACAATCTGCCCTGTCTCTGAGCACTATCCAGAGCTAACTCTAGAGGGCGCCCAACAGCACCACAGTCACAGACCCTTCAACAGAGAGTCCAGACCGTTCCAGGCCAGCAGAGGGCAGCACCACCGTGATGGCGCTCGTCCAAGACACCAGAGCAAGCGCTCTGGCAGATTCTGGGACCGGCAACAACCACCCAAAGGGTGGAGCCACATGGGAAGCCGACCAATGGCCCAGAAAGAACCGAGCCCCAACGACTAGAGCATCAAGCCCAGACAGCCCAGAGCGGAACCCCTCTCGACATGCCACTGGTAAGCACAAGTCTGAACCCACATCAGATAAAGACCGTGCAGCCACGTCTGAGACAGCAGAGATCCTGAGAATGCTGAAAGAGCTTCTTAATGAGAAACTGCACAAAGAAGACAAAAGGTACGAGCCAGACATCCTATGTCTAAGCGTAAGACCTGAACCAAGCACCCAGAACACTGCTCGTCAGCCACAGACCACAGAGCTAACTGTCACATCACAAAGTGACAGCATCACCCAGCCACCACCGCTGACAGCTGCACATCCTGAGCAAGACAGCACAATTTCCCACAACTGGGACCAAAATCCCAACAGACCAGGAAATGCTGTTTTGTCTGTCTGCCTCCGCAGCGAACCACACAAGGCCGGCCCTAACCGCCCATCGATCACCACACCAGCCCCGACGCCAAGACTCTTGGGGAACCTGATCGAAAAGGGGGTGGCACGGAAACTCCATCTAGCCATCACTTTAGAAAATGAGGTGAGACTTGAAGCCCTGTTAGACACAGGCGCAGACCTCACTTTGATATCAGCTGAACTCTTTGAAAGACTCAGATTTAAAGCTAAGAGACAAGATCGAACTCTTACATCTCAAACATGTGAGCTGAATGTGCAGTCATACAGCCAGAACGACATCCGGCTCAAACAGGTAGCACTCATTCACCTGACAATTGGTCCTATGAGTCTGACTCACCCAGTGTACATCTCACAAATGGACACTTACCCCCTTCTGATTGGCAAAGATCTGCTAGATCGCTTTGAACCTTTACTGGACTTCAAACAGCTGAAAGTCTGGGCTCAAGTTCAAGAACCCCTCCCCCTCCAGTCACACATAGTTCACCAGAGCCAGACTGGCAGGTCACAGAGATCACGAGAACTCCCGCAGAGCCAAACTGCAAGGTCACAGAGTTCACAGGAACTCCCGCAGCCAGCCATGGGTACACAGCCTCAGCACCAGGTCAAGGTTCAAGTTCGCTACCCTGCACCTTCCAGCTCGCCAAAGACCATAACAAGTCCATGAACATTGTGAGAAACGACCTCTCAGACCCCTCCAACCACCCGAGCACGCCGTCTGAACCCACCGATGACCGGTGCCCCAGACAACTACAGTACACCTTGCACATGCTGAGTGCACAGGACAACATTCAGCGTTCTGCACCTGATGCCATCACAGCGCCAAAGCTTGTGGTGCAACAGTGCATAAGGGGGGTCATGCCAATGTATGCCCATGACGCACCATGTGCTGCGCACCGCAGCACCAGAGACACTTACGAGACACCGAAGCAAGTGGCATACCGGCGTCCTCGAAGCGAAAAGACTGTCCTAGCCAACCAAGGACGACACTCGCTGAAATTTTTCCTCCCTTTCTCTCTCTCTCTCCCTTTTGCCTTTACTAGGATGCTGCTGTGGTTTGCCATCCTGTGCCTTCAGCCAACCTGAGGGCAGCCACAATCGGACATCATCTCACCAGGTCCGGCATCAGGCATCGTCCTAAGGGAACAACCGGGACTCCTCATCACTAACTGCAGGACCCACACTCAGAAAGTGTATGTTCGACTCGACCCCCGCAACATCTACAGAGCACACTACCCCAGAGCAGGTGCCCAGTACAGCTGGGCAGGTGCCCGATGGACAGAGGACTCCCTCACTCACGCTGAGGCCGATGTCGAGCACATGCTCAATCAACTTGAGAAAATGACTGTCACACAAGCGGAGTTAGGTGGCCACAACCGCCGCTCCAAACGGTTCCTGGGAGCTTTGCTCGGAGCCGCCGCTGCTATTGGAACTCTGTTTAACATTGGTATGTCCAGTGTGAACGCAGTGAACCTAGCCACCGTGAGGCGACATGTAGCTGAAATTCAGACTGAGATTCCACAGCTAAAAGAGCAACTCACAACACAGAGTGCATCCCTGCAGACCATCGGCAAGACACTAAAGGGAACTGTGGTAATTCTCAACACTCACAGCGTTCTGCTAAACCAGACAGTGAACTCCATGAAACAGCTGTTTACTGTCTTCCAGAATGACTTTGCTCAAACTCAGCTGGTCACAGCCCTGATGACAGACATGCTGCGGGAGGTGAGCTCCTCCATTGACAGCCTCGCCATGGGTAGAATTCCACCGTACCTGATACCCTTAAGCCTTGTGCAAACCGTGCTGGCTACCGCCATCACCACGCCAACTGACCTTCTACAAACACACCTTGCCTACTCTCTGGGTAGTTCCATCCCACTCTACGTCGACCCCAAGCAGAGAGAAGTGGGCTTCCTCCTGAACCTACCCATCATAGAGTCAAGCCGAATCTACCGGCTCAAGGACATTGTCAATGTCAGGTTCTGGAAAAGTAACACTCACATCAAGATCCGCACTCCGGACGTGGTGGCCTACCATGACAGCGACACACAGCTGTACCTGGCCCCAAACCTGCACATGTGCACATTGACCAAAGACATTCACTATCTCTGCCCTAGCAAACCCTTCCTCAGAGACAACACTGACGGAATCTGCAGGCTGCAGCCCATGATCAGCAACACACGCTGCTCTGTCACCTTGCTCAACCAGATGGATTCAAGTACCGAAAGGGGCCATCCTCCACCTTGATGACCTGGCATTGTACCATCTTCCAAGCGAAGAGTATCAATCAGAACTGGGAATCCCATCCTTCTTCAAGAACCACAACTTCACCCTAGATCCAGAACTATGGCTTGAAAAATGGGGGTCACAGCTAATTGACATTGCTCCTATTGACACAGCCCTTCAAGTCCTGTCTCAACAGCCCATCTTGACCACCTCCCCTGTTGTCCAGGCCTGGACCGCAGCTGACACAGCGCTGTGCATTTCTATGGTACTCAGCAACATCCTGACACTGGGCTCGGCCTTCATCCTATACAGGAGATTCAACGAGATGCGAACATCTACCGCCAAGCTCATGAAAGCCGTGGCTGGAGGTTTCCAACGGTACCCCCGGAAAGAGGGTACCACGCCAGAGACCACTTTGAACCTCATCGAGCTGGCTCCTCAGCTCTAATAGCCACCTGCTACACGACCATCATGATTCACCTGTCATCCGCCCATTGTGATGATTGTCATCCGATGATGTCCACACAGGGATTTCATCTGATGAAAAGGGGGACTGTAGCGTATCAATGAATCATATAACGCACATTCTTGCTAAAACCCAAAGAGCTTTTGGCCTCTGAACTCAAAAGCTAAATTAGGCCTTCGGCTCCAGCCAGTCTGCAATAGATGGTTCGATGACAACTTCTATGACACCCCTGAGTGTGAACAGACAACACACACCAGAGCTCTCCCTGCCGTTGCGAGCTCCAAAGAGATCCTAATCTGACCCTCCCAAGCCTAGGAGTGGAGAGTAAGAGACCTCTTCAATACACACAGATACCTAGCCACACACACATAAGAACTTTTCAGGAATTTCCTCATTTAAAGACTTTACTGAGATATATTTGATATGTTTTTACGTTTGTCTGTTTGCCCATGTCCTATTGGAATATCTATGATGTTATCGTAGTATCAAGGGAATTATAAATACTTGTAATTACGCATTGAGATGTAAACTTGAATTCCTATCATTGTTACATGCCGTGTTTGATGTCTTTGTACTCCTCTTTGTCTGACTGAGCCAGATAAATGTATTAGGTTATGATAAAAAGTGTCTTGTTATGTTTAATCATCTTCGGAGGAAAAATGACGAATTTCGGCCATGGCCATAACTTATGCAAATGAATCGCCTTGACAAGACAAAGAAACTTTCCCGCTCAAGATTTTCTGAACAACAATTGGACAGTTCGCTTCAGAGAAGCGTGGAGTAAGTTTTCCTTAAAAGAACGGAACTCCAGTTTACGTTGCTTTTTCTTTTCCTTCTTCGCTTAGTTTTTGTCTTTCGACTGAGTCGTCACCTTTTCTTGTCTTTTTCTTTTGTTTGTTTTTTTTTCCTTTTCATAATTCTCCTTTGTTCATTTCCACACGAGTGAAAGGAACTTAGGCTGAATTATTCTCGTTGGTAACTCCACTTTCAAGAGACTCTTAAAACTTGCCGCAACTCTGTTCGCCTGAAGGGACCAGCAGCACACGCTTCGAAGGACACACACACACACACACACCTTCTTTCCTCAGCAACCCTGAGAGAGCCATTGTAGAGAGCCAAGTATTTATTTCTTATCAAGATTTATTATGCTGTAAGGTTTTGCCCATTTTAGGGTAATTTTGAGCTCCTTGCTGTCTCTGTTTTAAGGTCCAACTTGTATGTGATTTTACACAACTCTCCCTCTTTCTCTCACTCTCTTATTCTAATTCTCTTTCATTGTTTTGTTGTTTATCGTGTTGTAAATACATTTATTCTGTGTAACTGTAGTCACCGATATATATACCTAGTTTTCCAGTATTAAATACTATATTCATTGATTGACTCTGCCTATCTGTTCATGTTTTCGAGGTCCCTGAGATGTTCAATTTTTAAGCTACGAGCTCTAAAACTGTTGATACTTTAAATAGTATTTTTGTTTAGAAAAGGGAAGCTGTTTTTCGTGGCCAAGAGAAATAGTCTGCCTTTCTAAGTTATACGAATAATTTCTTAAGGGTTAATAAAGATTTTACGGTCAGTTCGCTGGCGAGCAGACTATTAGATGACAAATTAATCCCCTTAGGAATTATCTCGAGAATCGAACGATTCTAGACAATTGATATATTAATGTTTAATTATAATCTGTTGTGATTGAATGTTGATATATATAATTGCTCTATTTTTGCCTGCCTATATGTGTAACAGCGCAACCCGTTGCGTTTAGTGGCCCATATATGGACCTTGGCAACGTATTCCCTTTTAGGGATAATTTAAAACTGTAAGTGATAACTCATAACCCGTATGATCAGTTATTAATTATGAATTATTGATTATTGATTATACTATTCCCCATATTTGAGTTTTGACACCTTACACCCTGTTGTTTTGACTCCTCTGTGACGAGAACATTTTGACATAGGAAATGTAACCGAGCATTTGTATCTGGTTCGCCTAAACACTTGTATACAATAAAATAAGAAACGGAGACAAGCTGAAGTTTGAACAGAACTTCTCCTGCATTTATTTGTTGCTGCACAGGTTGCAGCTCTCCACTGGACTGCCCGCTTACCTGGCGCGCATTTACAACTCCTGTACAGCAAGCCCTGAGGGGAAATACATAGACACTGTGCACAATCACTTTGCGTTACAACAATAAACTTCATCAAAATTAAGTCTTTTACAGTAAAAAGTGCAGCTTCATATGTTAAAACTTTAAAATTACTTTAAAATCACATGTATCTCATGGCATAGTCCATTGTGAAGACATATTTCCTGCTGTTTAAACCAAATTGCAACATTGAAATTCAACAGTCAAGTCTTTTTAGTAAATGTAACTTAAATACTATGTCATGGTTGACTCCAAAGGAGGAGATGGCGGGCGAGTTGTGACATATGACGAGAGTGCATGCCGCCTTGACGATTTATGTAAGCTACCGTCGCGGTACTGTCTGAACGGGTCAGAATGTGCTTGCCTTGGATTAGTGGAAGAAACCTCCGTAGGGCAAAAATTACAGCCATCAACACTAGGCAACATATGTGCCAACGCTGTGGGGAGGAGGGAGGTTTCCAGTCCAAGCCCACACTCACGGCAGCTCGGGAAAGCATGTCGGCCATCTGCGTGTCCACCATCTGCGTGTCCGCCTCAGACTGGCGGGCTGGCCCGAAGGTGGCAGCCCAGTCGAGTCTTCTGCGTCAGACGCCTGGGCACTCTCCGATGCAGCGGTGATGTTATCATCCAAGCCCGGGGGCTCTAGGGAGAATGCTGGCTGGCCATGCATTGAGTCGCACTCATCCCGAACCCGGGCGGAAGCACACGAGCGTGTTGGGGGATGGGTGGTTCGTGGGGATTTAACCAGCGAAACCGAGCCCGTCATTATCCCCATATCGCCTTCATCGCCAGACGGGTCGTCCTCAATCCCGTGGGAAGAATTAGTGACGTGGGGGGCGGCTGAAGTGGCATTCACATTCAGGTAGGAGATCTGCGACCACAACGTTACCATGGTCATGTTCTCGCAGTGAGAACATGAAGCATCCACGAACACCGCCTCAGTGTGATCGCTACCCAGGCACACGGGGTATTGGCTGTGGCCGTCGTTCTTGGAGAGAAATCGCCCGCATCCAGGAACAACACAGGGGCAGAAAGGCATCTTGAAATAGACGCGTCCTGAAAAGGACGTTCAACACCGCTGTGTATCGCTCTTTTTGTGAGTGGGAAAACTCAGACTCTTTTAGAGAAAATATAGCTCTTTTAGGAGGAGAACACTCTTTTAAACAGGAAGAAGCACTGTCGAAGCGCCCAGGAGCTTGAACTGCACAGCGTGCAGAGAGAGAAACACCAGCTGGAAATGCGCTGTGCGGATCCAACAGCCACGCTTCTTGCTGGTAGAGGTGAGTGGAACAAGAGTGAGATTCAGCTGCGTGCTGCACAACCATTCGGCTCCGAAGAAAAATTCTGACAGGCATTCACTGCCCTGCTTCCCTTTTTACCCGTATGTCCAGGGCGGGGCATGCAAATTCTGTCAACCAACTCAACATTGGCCTTTTCTCAGGTTCAGAGGTACGATTCGGCATCCGAGAAGACCCCTTGTGTCACTTCCTTCGACACAACGTCGAGAGAGTGACAGAAGGGGAACCTTACAGCTCACTACTTTCCAGGTGTACTTACTACTGTACATTACTATACTTACTATATTCCATTAGAAATTCATAAAGTGTGGAAAGCCTGAAAAGAGTGAAAAAGATAAAAACATGGAGTGTGAGTGAGATGGAAAAATTATGGTAGGATGTGATAAAGAAGGGGGAAGGGGAAAGTTGAGAATTATGATTGCAGTGACAAGGAGAGCTTGACTTTCACAGGATATGATGTATATGTTCAGACAGGCGGTGGTGATTGCCACAACTTGTCTAAATTTTACAGAATGCTTTTGCTGCTCTCCGAGTGCCAGCATAACCTCATCACACCTCAGACTCCCTATTGTTTGCTTGTGGATGTCTTATACACAGGCAGGCGCAAAGACCTCAGGGAAATTAACTTTAGATATATCCACAACAAAATCAGCACAGATGGAGCAGCAGAGTCTGGTAACCCATTTTCCCCACAGTAGTCACACTCTCCTAAAAGAGTAGCCGTGCCTTTAATATCCAGTCCCCTGTTGTTTCCATACCATCTCATTAATGCTTTGATTAATTATTAATCAAATGAAGTGAAATAGAGAGAGCGCTATGAATTTTAATATAATATGTCCTAATAAACAAAATCAGATTTCTACAAGGCCCATAATTGTTGTAATATAATATGTAGGAGTAACATTGTCTGTTTAGGATGATAGAATATCACAACAGAATTGAGAACAATGTGATTCTAAATGAGAATGCCCCCAAAGTTGTGTCTTACTATGTCTACTGTTCCTTTTAGTAATTTATTGTAATGTATGTTGACCGGGGGATGGGGGTTGGGGGATGGGTGGATTCTAAATGAGAATGTTGGGGGGGGGGGGGGGGGGGGGGGGGGTGCATGTATTGCAGGTAGGGTCTAGAGTAGACTAATTAGCACCATTTATTAACTCCAGACAGTATTCATTTGGCAGATCTTCTTCATCATCATCATTATTAATGCATGGCTCAAGTGTTTTTCCTCTGCTCACTCATGATCCACAGTTTTATGTTTAAGAAGAATTTTAACATGTAGATTGATGTCATTTATATATATTTTAATGTTCTATATACTATACTTTATTCAATTTCTTTTCTATATATGTGAAATGTGAATAATATTGTTCATGCTATTATTGTTATTGTTGGTGGTAGTAGTGGTAGTGTTATAGAGGGACTATTGAGAGCATCCTGAGCAGCTGCATCACTGCCTGATTTGGGACTTGCACCGTTTCGGACCACAAAGCCCTGCATCTTCCCTCCATCAAAGACATTTACAAAGAACACTGCATCCACAAAGCAACCAGCATTGTGGAGGACCCCACTCACCCCTCACACAAACTCTTCACCCTCCTGCCGTTTGGCAAGAGGTACCGAAGCATTCGGGCCCTCAAGGCCAGACTGTGTAACAGCTTCTTCCCCCAAGCCATCAGACTCCTCAATACTCAGAGACTGGTTTGACACTCACACACGTGTCCTGAGTTGCACTTTAATTATAGTCACTTTATACCTGGCTGCTACCTCAATAACTGCTATGTCCATAGAACACTATCTCATAGTTTGTTATGTTTACATTTGGCATTTTTAGAAACTGACATCTTTTGCACTACTGTGTACTGGTTGGCGCTGCACTGTCTCTTACTGTGTCTATTGTCCTGATCATTGTTAGTAATTTATTGTACTGTCCCATACTTTTTGCACACGTTTGCACGTGCAATTTATATAGGTATTTTATTTAGTCAGTGTAGTCTCATGTGGTTCTGGAGTTGTCCTATGTTGTTTTATGTAGCACCATGGTCCTGGAGGAAAGTTGTCTCGTTTCGCTGTGTACCGTACTAAATGTACATGGTTGAAACGACAAAAAAAAAAAAAAAAAAACATTATAAAAGTCCTATATAAAGTATAGTCCTCCTCAAATACTTTATAGATATAAAAACTTAATCAATTGAAACAATTCAATCAACCATGACTCATGGACAAGAATCACCATATACCTTCCATTAACATGAATCAAATTCAATGAAATCAAAATCAATTCCCTGAATCCCTGAACCACTCAATAGAAAAAACTCTTCAATGACAAATAACTTATTCGAATATACTAAATAACCCATAATTCAGAGTTTATATTGAACTCAAGCACTTATTTACTCTTCTTCATTGGGGCTGATAGGAAAATACTCTTGTGTAAAACATTTTAAGATCAACGTACGATCCAGCAGCAATATTTGAATCAATTTCCACACACATGGTGATTGATGCAGCAAGATGAATCTTTCACTGTGGATTAAGTTAACACACATGACCTCTGTGGCACTGAACATCCTTTTGCAAAAGTACAATGAAGAGTCTCAGAAGAAGTGATATGTAATGATGAGAGAAAAGGAAATGCTGTCTTTCACGCTGTCCATCGGCCTACCTGAAACACTTCCCAGCCATATCTATTTGTTGTTCGTAATCAAAAGTATTTAGAAAAATTAACTCTCTAATGGCACTTTTCCACTGCACGTTAAAGTTCAACTCGACTCGACTCTGCTTGCTTTACTTTTCTGAGCTTGGTTTTCTACTGAAGTTTAGTGCCGCCTCAACGTGGTTGGGATTATAGGCTGATTGTCACAGTTGTGCCGCCTCTACTGCCGTGACATCATATTAAACGCGACACAAAACAATAAACAATAACACGACCGCTTGCTGCTGTTAGCTACTAGCTCATTGTGCTGCATAAAGCAATTGTTGCATGGTGATTTTACACAAGTGTAACAGTTAATTTGGTCACTTCACTAAATAAAGTGAAGCTTATATAGAGTAGAATATAGATTTAACGTAACAAAAAGTACAATTCCTCCATCGTGGACTCCAACAATATCGTGGCCAATTCCCGGGCACTCTCCCTCCCATTGCTCGCTGGTCTATTGCCGTAGATAGCATACATTTGGTCAAACCACTTCCACTTTCTTCTGTTTGAACAACTCCGGCTGTTGTGGTCCTTGATGGTTCTGTAGTTACTTTTTTTTATTTTGATTTACTTTTCCCTACACTGTTGGTTGGTCCGGTGATAGTCGTAGCCAAAAGCTGAGACACTTCCTGAAAGACTTTTTCTTTCACGTCGTTTCGTTTGTCTCTAACGAGAGGAACATCTGCACCTTGTTTATTGAACATGGCATGGTTTTGCACACAGCCATTTCTTTTCACAATTCGAAAGTCACGTGAACAAATGATGCTGCTATCGCTGTAGCTAACTTTAAAACTAGCGGGTTGATGTCCTGTGTTGCAAATCCAGTGACGCTGGATTCTCTGTGACCAATCAGGGATCTGCAGGGTTTTGACATCACATTTAATATCATCTCGGCTCACTTGGAACCTCGACCGAAGTGGTACCAAAAAAAGTACCAGGTACTATCCACAGTGGAAAACCTTCAAAAAGTGAGCAGAGTCGAGACGAGTTGTACCGTGCAGTGAAAAAGCCCCATAATAAAAGACACACGGGAACAAACAATCCGCTGAAAAATAGTTTCGTGGGTGCAATAAACGTACTCCTTTGATACAAGCAACAGACGGTAGCTTAATGTCAAATTGCTAATTAAGCAAACAAAACTTGAGTCTAATACATACACAAAAGTGAAGAAATACACTTCTTAACTCCCTTTGAAATACTATTTAAGTGAAACTATTAGATATTTTCATTCTTTTAACTAATTTATCAGACACAGCACTTAACATCTCTCACAATCAAATCACTTGTGTGCTCTCTCTTCTATCCTCTCACTACAAGTTTTTTAGGGGTCACGGCAATCTCTGATTGCACCATTACATGCAATCAGTCATGTCCATAATAACATTTGTTTAGTTAGAAGTTTCCAATGCATAATGCATATTTTCAAACATACACAATTTCACATAAAAATACACATAAAATAAAAAATAAAAAAAATCCCAAAACACATTTTAAAACAAAACACATTAGAGCAAAATAAAATTGAAAATACTGAGTGAGCTACATTTGAATTGTCTGTTTTTGAAGCAGCTTATTATACATGCTCGATGCAGCATGTCTTGTGTTTTGTCTATTTTTGCAGCAGCAGCATCTCCACATGTTTGCTCAGTATGTATGTGTATTTTCTAGCAGTTGCAAGTCTCAGTACTTGCTCTGCAGCAGCAGCAGCAGCAGCAGTGTTAGCAGATCTAGTCCACCAAGACCAATATCCTATAAATATATCATACCCACATTAACATGCTAAATCTTTCTGAGAATTGTTTTGACTGAACTGTAATGTTGTTTCCCCTTTGTCCTTTAAACAGGCAATAATTTAGAAATTTCCATAAAAACAATGCATTTTCTTCAGTGGCCATCATGACAAAACAGCCATTTTAATGGCTTGACCTCGCTTGCTTGCTCGAGAGCACAGTGGTGATGTGAGAGATGATTGACGCTCTTGAATCACATGAGTCACGAGAGAGAACCAGAAAAGATGTCGAGTGCATCTGATCATAACTATACCACTCTAAACAAGCAGTGGTCCTTTAATGTCAGTATCCTATTTTTCTAAATGTAACTCTAATACATTTTATTTATTTTACAGTTAAATTGATGCAAGTTTTCACTAAGAATGAATTACGCCCACTATTTTATTTAAACATCACACTGCATTTTTTCTAAGCACCAGATTCATTAAGGGTAATGCAGGTAAGGGCACTAACGCAATTTGCATGCCAAAATTTAAACGGGTGGAGACCAGTAATGGGCTGGTTAGCAAGACCCTGTTAGCCCCTGCTGGTAGATGCCGGAACTTCATGGATCAGTGCCTTTGATGTCCATTCAAAACTATAAATATTTTTTTCTCTTTTTTTCCAAGCAACATACAAATTGCAAGTATTTCATTATGTAACAGCAGATGTTTTACCAGTGAAAGGGCTCCTGAATCAGCCAAGATCTGCCATATAAATGAATGGGGATGCTAACAGATTGATCTCTCCAGGTATTTTAGAGCTATTTGGTGGTTACAGTGCAAATTTAATTGCAGCAAGGAAATAGGGTTTATAAAGCACATTCTATTACAGAGGTAATCAATTAAAGTTCCAAGAACTGTAGATTACATGGTGTCAGTAGTCATATGGCTAGGAATTTTTTTTTTAAATTTTTTTTATAACTTGCCATGTTGACAGCAATCGTACTTTGTAAAAAAAGAAAAGAAAAAAAAAAATCTGATGAGGACACTGCAGGCCCAGAGACAGCTAGTGGGTCTGAGAGATCTTTTCTACCAAAATATTAATATATTTCATCAAGACTTCATCAGTCGAGGGCACTTGGATGTGAATATTAAATTGGAAGATCAACAGTTTGTTTTGAAGCTGAATGACAGCAGTCCAGTTTTATTAAAACAATGACTTTGTCATAAAATTATGTAGCAGTGACCCCTATACTTAAACGTAATATCTTTTAACATACACACACACACACACACATACATAATTAACTAAGCCGAAATTTCTAAATTGCTAAATTATTTATCTTTTTTAAAACTATACTTTGGAAAGCTGGAGTATGGAGAATATGGAGACAAAATACCCGTCCCCTGGGCCTATCAATGAGGAATGTGACTGAAAGAGAATGAATGTGAGGAGACTTAATGATCAAAATCAAATTTTAAGTTAAAAGAAGTAATCTGACTATACATTTTCTTTACATAAAGACTTTACTTAATTTTATACTTACACTACCATGTAAAAGTTTTAGAAGAAGTCTCTTCTAATCACCAAGACTGGATTTATTTGATCAAAATACAGTAATAACATTGTGTGAACTCATTTTACAATTTAAAATAACAGTTTTCTATTTGAATATATTGTAAAATGCAATTGTGTCAAATGATCCTTCTGAACCCATATTTGCAAGCACAAGCTTTGTTGATGATAATGAGGCAGCATAAACACTAGATAAAATATATTCTAAACATTCATAAAATTTTATATCATATTTCAAATCATATTTATATCATACAGCATACAATTTAAATACCTGCTTATTAGGTTCATATTTCAAATGTCAATACTCTGGATCCTGGCTGGCAAGTCTGGAAACAGTCCCACTAGTAAAATATGTACATGTTTTTATAAAATAGCATGTTAACTAAAGAAAACTAAATGACTTACTCGTCCGAAATTGTATCCTTGGTTGGATCAAGTCTCTCTTCAAAATACAAACGTTCATCGGAGTCCCGCTCTTCTTCTGAGAAAAATGTTAACTCTTCCTTACTATCCAGGAGTTTTGTTTCGTATCGCTTGCGCATAGCGCCTTTCACCTCCACTGAGCTAAAGACGTGTGCTGTTGACTCCCAGTAGTGTTCACAAGATGTGTTCCCTGGATGACTTCCTCCTAGCCCTGTGGCAGACGAGTTTGCAGAGAAACTCACTGCCAGCTCAGTACACGTGCTAACTAAGCCCTGTACTGGGGTAGGTGCTCCGCATGTGCTGGTTCCCCATAGGTAACCCCATGAAACGTATAATCTAAAGAAAACTAAATGACTTAATCGTCCGAAATTGTATCCTCGGCTGGATCAATTCTCTCTTCAAAATACAAACGTTCATCGGAGTCCCGCTCTTCTTCTGAGGAACATGTTAACTCTTCCTTACTATCCAGGAGTTTCCTCACCTGTGTATCATTACAAACGCACAGTAAAGTGAATGAATTGTGTTTTCATCAAACAGCACTGTCGGGGGCGTTTACCATTTGCCTTGATCGCCTCAGCACATTAGCGTATGAATGGCGTGCTCTGCTGGTAGGGTGTGATCACATTACCTATAATGAGCTGAGACTGTAAAAAATTGACATCGCTTTGTTTCATACAGATTACATTGCAGGAGAATATTTGTTTTAAATTTGAATTGTTTTATATAAAAGTAGAAATCTTAAGCTTTCTTTAGACATATGTTTCATGTTTGTGTGATAAGTATTCGCGGAGTTTCAGTTCATTTCTGTGATGTGATTCAGATATATGCTGGCGAACACGGAGACTGCTGAAAGCTCACCCTTTATATTTTCTTTATTTTACAAAAGCACAAGGTTTTGTTGATATTGTGAGTGTACACAAATAAAAGTAGACCCTTTATAGTCTCTAATGATGTCTTACACTTATCTCTATGCCACAAAATGACAGTTTCCGCTGTAATGACGAAAATATACAGCAGGACACGTCGGCGCGTCCGTCGACCCCAGATAGTTAAACAAGCCTTTTTTAAATGAGACGGCCTTCTTAGGACAAATGGAAATGGAACGTAACATGGTTGCTATGACAGCATGCCACTCTTTAACAAGCATGAGCGCTTTGAGTGGGAAGTGAACAAAGTCCCTTTAGTAGGGAATGTATGAGGTACATTTTAGGAGAGATACAATGATGTAAAGAGAAAAGAAAATAGATTTTACAAGTGTACATTTAGTCTATAATACTTTATTTATATTGTAATTATATACTCTGAACCCATCTACTGAGGTCCTTCAACTTGGGAATTAACTTTCCTTGCATTTGAACATCATATTTACGGGCAAATTGGTGTAATTTTTTTTAGACTTTCCATTGAAGCAAAGAATTGTGGGTCGTGAGTGCCCACGAAAGATACACCTCATGCATCCTCCGAATTCCTGTGAAAGAAGGTCACATTCAAAGGCTACATTCGAAGTGTCTTACTCGCTTTTCAGAAATGAGACAGCCTCGATGACGCATGTGGCTGACAAATACGACCTCTGGAGGACGCAGCCTTCCAAACGAGTCACAACCCATCTCTGCTCTGAGTTTCAAGACTTGCGCACTAGCTGCGACATCTAGTGACAACACTTGGCGGGCTTTTGGAGCTGCTAGATTAACCGCCAAATCGGCAGAAGAATTTCTAGTTCCCTATCTGTCACTCACTCGACGTTGTGTCAATGAAGTGACAATAGGGGTCACTCTTACATTTACATTTATGCATTTGGCAGACGCTTTTATCCAAAGCTTTTATCCAAAGCGACTTACAGAGCCCTTATTACAGGGACATTCCCCCTGGAGCAAACTGGAGTTAAGTGCCTTGCTCAAGGGCACAATGGTGGTGCCCGTGGGGTTCGAACCAGCGACCTTCTCTCCCCCGAACATACGGGTCCAAAGGAGCTGGTGTTCGAACCGCTCATTCAGATCATGCGACATATATCTTATGCTAAATCGTTTCCCTCTTGGTAAACTGCATCTTCCTTGGGCGGTGTCTCTGCAGTGTCTTCCCCTTGGGAGTGACCCCCCCCCCCCCCCCTCCCCCGACGTGGACACTGGTGGTCCCAGTCGGTTGAAAAATGTTCACTCTTTTGGGGGAGAAAAAACAAAAAAAGAGGGAAAATGCATGACAGCCTGCCTCTGTTCTTTCTTTGGGCAGTCAACTTGTCCCCAAAGGGCCATTCAACACTCATAACAGCATTGGGGGAGGTTAAGTGTCGGCCTGGGCACTGGCTATGAGGCACACAGTAGTCTGCCTGCCTGAATGAGCGGTTTGCACCCTAGCTCCTTTATGGATGCAAATACCACTCGCCAATTCCCATTGGCCTTTTATCAAAGATCAGAAGGTTTCTCGTGCTCCCAAGAGTGACCCCTATTGTCACTTCATCAACATATCGTCTCGTTCCCTCCATCAGGGAATGGAGGTTATGGAAGAAACCAGGACATTTTCTGCAGTGTGTTTAAGCAAAAGATGCCAGTATCAATCAAATCAAATCAAATCACTTTATTGTCACACTACTGTGTACACGAGTGCAACAGCAGGTGAAATTCTTGTGTGCAGTTCCGAGCAACATTGCAGTAATGACAGTGACGAGACATAAACCACTTTACAATAAACAACATATTACACAAAACAATTTACATAACAAACTTACACAACAATTTACATAACAAATGTACACATACCTACACAACAATTTACATAACAAATGTACACAATACACACAATGTAGAATACACACACTAGATACGGGTATAAATATATATATATACACTAACTGAATTGGAAGAATATATTGACAGAATGAGGATTTATAAAGTGCAGTGCTGATTGTAGATCATGAGAGATCATGTGTTCAAAAGTCTTATTGCTTGTGGGAAGAAGCTGTCATGTAGTCGGGTGGTGCGGGTCCTGATGCTGCGATACCGCCTGCCTGATGGAAGCAGTGAGAGCAGCCCATGACTCGGGTGGCTGGAGTCTTTGATAATCCTCCGAGCTTTCTTCACACACCGTCTGTTATATATATCCTGGAGGGAGGGAAGCTCACCTCCGATGATGTTTCTGGCCGTTCGCACCACCCTTTGCAGGTCTTTGCGGTTGTGGGCGGTGCTATTGCCGTACCAGGCGGTGATGCAGCCAGTCAAGATGCTCTCAACAGTACTAGTGTAGAACAGTGTGAGGATGTGGTGGTTCATTCCAAACTTCCTCAGCCGTCTCAGGAAGAAGAGGCGCTGGTGAGCCTTCTTCACAACGGCCTCAGTGTGGACGGACCATGTGAGTTCCTCAGTAATGTGGACTCCGAGGAACTTGAAACTGCTGACTCTCTCCACCGGTGCTCCATTAATGGTGATGGGGCTGTGTTCTCTGTCTTTCTTCCTGAAGTCCACCACAAGCTCCTTGGTTTTACTGACGTTGAGGGAGAGGTTGTGCTCCAGACACCAGCATGTCAGAGTGTGCACCTCCTCTCTGTAGGCTGTTTCATCATTGTCAGTGATCAGACCTACTACCGTCGTATCGTCAGCAAACTTAATGATGGCATTGGAGCTATGTGTCGCCACACAGTCATGTGTGTACAGGGAATACAGGAGTGGGCTGAGAACACAGCCCTGCGGGGCTCCAGTGTTGAGGGTCAGTGGTGAGGAGATGTTGCTGCCCATTCTAACCACCTGACGTCTGCCTGACAGGAAATCCAGGATCCAGCTGCACAGCGAGCTGTTTAAGCCCAGAGCCCGGAGTTTCACATCAAGCTTGGAGGGCACTATGGTGTTGAATGCTGAACTGTAGTCTACAAACAGCATTCTCACATATGTGTTCCTTTTTTCCAGGTGGGAAAGAGCAGTGTGTATTGTAGATGCAATAGCATCATCAGTGGAGCGGTTTTTACGGTAGGCAAACTGCAATGGGTCCAAAGAGGTGGGCAGAACAGAGCAGATGTGATCTCTGATCAACCTCTCAAAGCATTTGCTGATGATGGGGGTCAGAGCAACAGGACACCAGTCATTTAAACAAGTGATTTTGGCTTGCTTCGGTACAGGCACAATGGTTGATGTTTTGAAGCATGTGGGGACTACAGACAGGGAGAGGGACAGGTTGAAAATGTCCGTAAAAACACCAGCCAGTTGGTTCGCGCATGCTCTGATGACGCGGCCCGGAATGCCGTCTGGACCCGCGGCTTTACGAACGTTCACCTGTCGGAAGGATCGTGTTACATCCGCAACAGAGACGGAGAGTGAACCATCATCTGTAGTATCGGCCGCGAGTGCTCTCTCCGCGAGGGCGGTGTTGTTGTTCTGGAAACGAGCATAAAATGTATTAAGCTCGTCCGGGAGAGAGGCAACGGTGTTCATGGCGGAGTTTTTATTCTGTTTATAGTCCGTGATGATGTTAATTCCCTTCCACATACTTCTGGAGTCAGTGGTGTTGAACTGACCTTCAATTTTGTGCCTGTACTGGCATTTGGCTGTGCTGATGGATTTACGGAGGGCATAACTGGCTTGTTTACGCTCCTCCGCGTTCCCGGAATTAAAAGCGGTGGTCCGCGCAGTAAGTGCCGCGCGAACATCGCCGTTAACCCAGGGTTTCTGGTTGGGGTAGATCCGTATGTTTTTCGTCGGAACAACGTCCTCTACGCACTTCCTGATGAAACACGTTACGCTATCAGCGTAAACCTCGATGTCGTCATCGGAGGCAGACCGGAACATCTCCCAGTCCGCGTGATCAAAACAGTCCTGTAGCGCAGAGTCTGATTGGTCCGACCAGCACTGGATCATTCTGAGGGCGGGTGATTCCCGTTTCAGTTTCTGCCTGTAAGCGGGCAGAAGCAGAACGGAAGAGTGGTCAGATTTGCCAAATGGTGGGCGGGGGAGGGATTTGTAGCCATCCCGGAAAGGAGAATAGCAATGATCCAAAACCCGGTCCCCTCGTGTGTTAAAGCTGATGTGTTGGTGGTATTTTGGTGCTATTGTTTGGAAGTTGGCTTTGTTGAAGTCCCCGGTAACAATGAACGCGGCCTCAGGGTGCGCGGTTTCCTGCTGACTTATACTCCCATACAGTTCCCTAAGTGCCCGGTCTGTGTCGGCTTGTGGGGGGATGTACACAGCAGTGATAATGACCGCTGTGAATTCCCTCGGTAGCCAGAATGGTCGACACAGAAGCATGAGAAATTCCAGATCAGGAGAGCAGAAAGACCTGATAAAATGTACATTCCTCTGATCACACCATGATTTGTTGATCATAAAACATACACCTCCACCTCTGCTTTTACCTGAGAGGTCTTTCGCTCTGTCCGCTCGGTGCACGGAGAAACCCGTGGGTTCGATGGCCGAGTCTGGAATCTCCGCGGACAACCAGGTTTCCTGTATCTGTAGTGGTGTCTCCATTACTGTTGCTAAAATAACCACACCTGCAACTGATACATACAGTAAATTAAGCTTTATGCTGTGCCTCATGTCTATAGCGGGAGAGAGGTAATGCGTACGGAGCGGAAATAAAGTGAGAAGTGCTGACCGTGCTTTATTCACGCTCTAGGGAGAAATATTTCTCTCTAACGCAGAATGATATTTATTTACACTCTGCAGGCGAATACATGTATACTTACACAATCACTTAGCCAGATGTCAGGTAACTAACACAAAGCTTCAGATCTCTGTCCAGATTAAATTGCCCTTCACTCCGGATCCGGACCGAAGTCCGCCAATTGAGTACCCCTGTTCTACTATAAGCCTAATTTGAATAGAGAGTGCATTCACTGAAAATAATGGCAATAACTTCATGTAAATAAAGTACAATGCTATTTCTGTACATTAAGCACCTACAGTGGCAAGAAAATGCATGTGAACCCTTTGGAATTAGCTGGTTTTCTGCATTAATTGGTCATAAAATGTGATCTTATCTTCAACAAAGTCACAAGTATACACAAATACCGTGTGCCTAGCTAAAAACACACAAATAATTATAATTGTTCTTGTCTTTATTGAACAAATCCCATTAAACTGGTCTTACAGTTCATAAAGAATTGTATGCTCATTATATGAAAAATTATAAGGATGCTATCTCTAAGCTGGTTGTGGTCCGTCAGACTCATTTTCCTTTGAACTACCTTTTTCTGCCCTTTCTTTCTTTAAAATTCCTACCGTTGATGATATATCCTCTATTATTTGGAAATTCAAACCCACCACCTGTCAGCTTGACCCTCTTCCAATGTATTTAGTTAAAGTTTGTTTACATTCTTTTTTTCTTTAATCACTGAGGTCATTCATTCTTCATTGTCTTCTGGATTGGTTCCTGTATCATTCAAAACTGCTTCAATAACCCCAATTCGCAAGAAACCAGGGGCAGATCCTACCAATTTTTATCATTTTCATCCTATTTCTGATTTACCGTTTATATCCAAACTTTGGAAAGGAGTGTTGCAGTTCAGATTTATGATTATCTTTCTGCTAATAATTTGTTTGAACAATTTCAATCGGGTTCCCATCCGCATCATAGTACAGAAACCACTCTTGTCAAAATTACTAATGATCTGCTGTTGGCTGCGGATTCTGGTCAGCTGTCTATACTCAGTCTCCTTGACCTGAGTGTGGCCTTTGATACGATCTCATATAACATCCCCCTAGACAGGCTAGTTTCATCAGTTCACAAAACATTTTCCCAGTAGCAGGAAAGTGTCAAGTGGAGTGTCAAGGTGGCCTTTGGTAAACTTCAGGGGCACAGCAATGCTTTTATTGGAAAGCAGCGACTTCCTTCATGGTGTCCTGTCATGGACACTATGCATGTTTAATGTTTTCTGTATAGTAGGCTCAGGGCTGGCGCTACATATAGGCGGACTAGGCAGTTGCCTAGGGCCTCGGCGGCAGGGCCTCCAAAACATACACATGCTTAGCTTATCCACCAATCAAGAGCAGCAAAATAAGGTTAAGGTTAAGGTTAACTTTATTGTCCCAGAGGGGAAATTTTGCTTGGGCACAGTGTAAAGTTGTTTCATAAAAAACATCACAAAAGACAACACAAATCACAAAACACATCAACAAATACTAGGCTGTTTGTCCATTGGATATAACAATTGTCATTCACCTCCATCACCGTTTACATGTGAGTCACTACCAACCTCTGAATGTATGAATGAAGAGACTGTATATGAAGATGAATAAAATCCAACTTTTCTGCAAATTTATCTGATGGCGCCGAAACAAACTCATCCTTCAGGGGCTGCTAAGCGTAAAGCTAAGCAGGCACGCAAAGAAAGTGCAGCTCGTGATTCAGGTATCATCTATTTTTGAGTGATTGTAATGTATTGTAAAAAATAAACTGATTCTGACGATCAGCGTCATTTTGAGATAGATCATTTGACGGTTATCTGAGTTCAAAAGAGCGCGAGCACCGTTGATGGACTGAATTCGCTTCTGATACTTTGAATCCGAGCGTTCAATGCAGAATTTTTTTAGAAAATAGAAATACGTTATAAACGAACCATCCAAAAGAGTCTGATTCGCGGAAATGAATCGGACTTCCAGTCACTGTTGGAGAGATAGAGGCGAATTCATGATTAACTGTTGATCTGAATCTTACAAAGGAGTCGATTCTCCTCGATGGAATCGATTACAACCTGTGGAATCGAATCTTGATTCCTAATGCCTCTGAATCAAGGAATCGATTCTTTTAGAATCGATTTCCAGCCCTAGTCAGAAGCTGACTCACAAAATACTAAAGAAAAAGCATCTTTATAATGTGATTAAGGCAGTTTTGCTATTAATTTGGAGTTTATGTAAATGGAATTCTCTAATTATGTTATCATGTGCACATGCTCGTAATTATGTTAACCATAATTAAAGTAAAATATGAGTGCTGCAGATTTAATTTTGATCTACATAAACGTATGTGCTTTAATCACGTGTTAAAAATGTGCATATACAAGTGTTGCAAACAAATTATGTTTTTTGCTAACACACAGGTTCAAAAACATGGTGGAACAAAAGAATCCATATCTGTGGGGACCTCAGGAAATAGAGTTTTTGCTTACAATGTGTCTACACTGGAAGCAACTTAATGAAGCAACATGACACATGCTTACAGTTTACAATTTGAAGGGATAGTTCAGCCAAAAATTTTAATTCTCTCATCATTTATTCACCCTCATGCCATCCCAGATGTGTATGACTTTCTTTCTTCTAGTGAACACAAACAAATTTTTTTTTAGAAGAATATCTCTGCCTTGTATGTCCTTACAATGCAAGTGAATAGTGACCAGAACTCCAAAATATCCAATAAGGAATTAAAGTCATCATAAAAGTAATCTATAAGACTGCAGTGGTTTAATCAATGTCTTAAGCAATCCAGTTGGTTTTCATTGAGAACAAACCAAGCTGTAACTCCTTTTTCACTTTACATCTTGTCATGGCAGTCTCTAGGCACAGTCATGATTTAATTTCATGAACGGACCCAAAGGCGCTTTTCCAACAAGATGAGGGAAACAACCACAACTCTGCAATAATCAAAGTTATGGCAAGAAACATGCTCTTTGGCCATTGGCTCATTGGTCATTGCAGGCGTGGGCATTGGCTTGTTGGCCGTGGCAGGCGTGGGCATTGGCTCGATGGCTGTGGCAGGCATGGCCATTGGATCATTATCCAACTCCCCTACGGTGAATGGTGAACCACCCATCGGTAGGGCAAGGTCGATATATTCGGCCATCGGTATACCAACTGTCAGGCATTAAAGAGGTTATCGGCTCATTAAGCCCAAAACGGAGACAGTCTTTGAGGGCCACCTCATTAAAATCAACTCTGCAGGCCAGAGCGCAGAATTCCTCCATGGGACGACTCCACTGGTGTAAACGTAGGAGCTGAACTACTGAGTTCATGGTTGGTGGTCAGGTATTTGGTAACAATGTTGTCAATAGGCAGACAAAGAGACGATGGTGAAGTGATGAACCTAAGTGCAGTTTATTTCAAAACATGATATCCCGAACTACAAATGTGAATCAAAACAAAACATAGCCATGAAGGACAAGACTAGTCTTAACATAAGCAAAACATGACTTGACTAAAACTTGACTTGGTTTGACTTAACTTGAACAAAACAAAAAAGTTACATTCACAATACCTGACAAAAGACAATGGCAAACACGAGGGCTTAAATACAAGGACATGGTTAACAAGTAAACAAGACAACCAATCACAAGACTAAACTATAAACAAGATAAAAAGACAAAATTAACTTAAACCAATGAAAAGACAAGACTATTAACAAAGTAATAACCTAATGAAAACAAGACACATGAACAGGGGAAGCACATGACAAGAACTAAACTTGAAAATTAAAGACATGAAAAAACATGTACCAACAGAATAAACATGACAGTTATAGGTAAGGTGAGCAGATTTTTTTTGCGTTAATACGGTAAGGGGTAGGGGTGCAACTATATTAATAAACACACACACACCCATGTTGGTGCAGATATCCTTATGAGGACTCTCCATAGACATAAAGATTTTTATACTGTACAATCTATAGTTCCCCTTCTGTCACTCATTTGACTTTGTGTCGATGTAGTGACACTAGGGGTCTCTCTTGAGAGTATCGGTTACCTCTTATCTTTGAGAAAAGGCCAATGAGAATTGGTGAACAGAATTTGCTCCCTCCCCCAGACATATGGGTATAAAAGGAGGTAAGCGTGCATCTGTTCAGACTTTCTTATTTTTCCTTTGGAGCCAAGCGGTTGTGTTTCAGCGAGCTGAGTAAAACCCACTGCTGTTCCATTCACCTCTAAAGAGCATACGCTGTTGGAAATATGGTGCATTTCAGCAGCTTTTCTATTCTTCTGCACGCGCGTGCAGACTACGCCCCTGAGCGCTTCGACAGCCCTCTAAAAGAGTATAAAGAGACGGTCGCGGCGCTCGGGTTGATACATATGTATTTCATGCCCTGTGCAGATTTCTGCCATTGATCCGCGGCAAGCATGTGTTGATTCGCTCAGACAACACAGCTACACTAGTGTATATAAATAGCCAGGGAGGCGTTTGTTCTTGTCGCATGTTGCATCTAGCCCGCCATCTCCTCCTTTGGAGTCAGCAGCGGCTGAGGTCGCTGCATGCCACTCATATCCTTGGCAACCTAAACACCACAGCAGATGCGCTGTCACGTCAGGTAACATTCAGCAGAGAGTGGAGACTCCACCCTCAGGTGGTACAGCTGATTTGGTAGATCTGTTTGCCCCCCAAGATTCCACCCACTGCCCACTCTGGTACTCTCTGATGGAAGTTCACCATGGCAAATTGGTGTTCTTCCCGACCTGAAGACCCACAGAGTTGCACAGTTGGGTCAGTGCTCTCATTCTTGCAGGAGAGGCTGGAAGGGCAGCTGTCCCCCTCAACCTTGAAGGTTTATTTAGACGCCATAGCAGCTCAACACAATGCAGTGGATGGTAAGTTGTTAGGGAAGCATGACCTGATCGTCAGATACCTTAGAGGCACCCGGAGGCTGAACCCTCCTAGGCCATGCCTGTTCCCCTCATGGGATCTCTCCATTGTCTTCTCTGGAATTTGGAGAGCCCTGTTTGAGCTGCAGAGTCAGTTGAACTAAAGGCCCTTTCCTTGAAGATGTCCCTCCTAATTGCACTTCCATCAAGAGGGTTGGGGAACTGCAAGCGCTCTCTCAAAGAGCTGCCCCGGGAGGAGGAAGACCCAGCCTTAGCATTTCTGTGTCCGGTGCTTGCTTTGCTTACCTATTTAGACCGCACAGATTTAGACTCTCACAGATTTGGACCGCACAGATTTAGACTCTCTGAGCAGCACTTTGTTTGCTTTGGCGGACAGCGGAAAGGGAACGCTGTCTCCAAACAGAGGCTTGCCCACTGGGTAGTTGATGCCATCGCATTGGCCTATCAGACCCAGGCCGTGCCCGCCCCCTTGCGGGTTCGAGCACACTCTACAAGAAGTCCTTGTGGGCACTGGCCAATGGCATCTCTCTAGCAGACATCTGTAGAGCAGCAGGCTGGTCTACACCCAATACCTTTGCGAGATTCTACAATCTCCGGGTTGAGTCGGTCTTGACTCGTGTTTTGTCAGGCCGAGCATGTAGAACTCATAACACAGGACGACTGACTGGGTGTGCCACTTGTGCTAGCGCCCTTCCCCTTTAATGAGGCAATCATGTGTGCTGTTTCTCCCAGGAGAGTCCACTAAACTCGCGCTCCCCGGATGTCTTTTCCTCCCTAGCCCGCTGGTCCGCAAATTCAGTGGAGGAATTGCAGACCAGACCCACTACGGGTTCTAATTACTCTGTACTGCTCAACAGGGTTCGCCCTCTTGGATCATTCCCCCTGTGTGTATTTTCCACGGTACGGTCCCCCTACCAGTGGAACCGCGTCTCCCTTGGGAAGTCCCCTCTGCCCCCTGTCACTGTGCTTGTAGCAACTCCTCCCTCCACCGCACCACAAATGCAGCCAAAAAAACCATGTGAGGTATTCGCCACATTTAACCTCCCCCCAGCCTGGGCAGGATGTGGCCTCTGTGGGGTCTTTTCCCGCTGAAAGAATAGGAGTTGGAAAAGAATGCCTTCCCCGATGTGTGTTATAGCTAGATGGCCCCAGCCTCATCTAACACTCTATGAGGAGAAACATAGAGAAAAGGCCGTGGCTGGCATGGCCTGCTCCCATGCTTGCCACGTCGCTTGTTCACACCACCCAAGGGAATCCTTGGCCGGATGCCGGGAACCTAATAAAAAAAATATGACATCTTAGTTGGGCGTCGGGATGGGTTACGTGCAGTCTGATGCTCATGCGCCTTTGGCACGCTACAGCCTGCTGCACCAGCATCAGCAGATCATGTACACGGTCAGTGTAGGTGGCACTATTGAATAGGGACCCCTTGTGTCGCTACAATAGACACAACGTCGAGTGAGTGACAGAAGGGGAACGTCTAGGTTACTAGTGTAAACCCCATTCCCTGATGGAGATAAGGAGACGTTGTGTCCCCCTTTTTCATATTCAGAGGTATACGAGGCTCCCAAAAGAAGCCACTTGTGTCAATACAATCGACACAATGTCTTGTTCCCTCCATCAGGGAATGGGGTTTACACTAGACGTTTTTTTGTCAATTAATAGGTTTGCTGATTTTTGATTGTCTTGCGATAGGTTGTTCTGCTGTCATGCGATAGGTTTTGCTGCTTTGCGATTGGTTGTTTTGCTGTCATGCGATAGGTTTGCTGCTTTGCGATAGGTTTAGCTGCCATGCTTTAATGTCACGTTTGGGTTTGCTGTCATGCACTTGGTTTTGCTGCTTTGTGATATGTTTTGCTGCTTTGCGATAGGCTGTTTTGCTGACATGCAATAGATTTTGCTGCTTTGCTGTAGGTTGATTTGCTGTCATGCTATGATGCCATGCAATAGGTTTTGCTGTCATGCAATAGGTTTTGCTGCTTTGTGAAAGGTTTTTCTGCAATTCAATAGGTTTTGTTCTCATGCAATAGATTTTAATGTAATACAATAGGTTTTGCTGTCATGCAATAGGTTTTGCTGCTTTGCGATAGGTTGTTTTGCTGTCATGCTATGATGCCATGCAATAGATTTTGCTGTCATGCAATATGTTTTGCTGCTTTGTGAAAGGTTTTTCTGCAATTCAATAGGTTTTGTTCTCATGCAATAAATTTTGCTGTAATGCAATAGGTTTTGCTGTCATGCAATTGGTTTTTCTGCTTTGTGATAGGTTGTTTTGCTGTCATGCTATTATGTCATGTGATTGGTTTTGCTGTCATGCAATAGGTTTTGCTGCTTTGTGATAGGTTTTTCAGCAATTCAAAAGGTTTTGTTCCCATGCAATAGATTTTGCTGTAATGCAATAGGTTTTTCACATTTGGGTTTGCTGTCATGCACTTGGTTTTGCTGCTTTGCAATCGGCTGTTTTGCTGTCATGCAATAGGTTTTCCTGTCATGCGATAGGTTTTGCTGCTTTGCGATAGGTTTTGCTGTCATGCAATAGGTTTTGCTGCTTTGCGATAGGCTGTTTTGCTGACATGCGATAGATTTGCTGCTTTGCGATTGGTTTTGATGCTTAGCATTGTTTTGCTTTCAAGCAATAGGTTTTGCTGCTTTGCAATTGGTTGATTTGCTGTCATGCCATAGGTTTTGCTGTCTTACGATAGGTTTTGTTGTCTTGCGATAGGTTCTGCTGCTTTGCTGTAGGTTGATTTGCTGTCATGCTATGATGCCATGCAATAGGTTTTGCTGTCATGCAATAGGTTTTGCTGCTTTGTGAAAGGTTTTTCTACAATTCAGTAGGTTTTGTTCTCATGCAATAGATTTTGCTGTAATGCAATAGGTTTTGCTGTCATGCAATTGGTTTTTCTGCTTTGCGATAGGTTGTTTTGCTGTCATGCTATGATGTCATGTGATAGGTTTTGCTGTCATGCAATAGGTTTTGCTGCTTTGTGATAGGTTTTTCAGCAATTCAAAAGGTTTTGTTCCCATGCAATAGATTTTACTGTAATGCAATAGGTTTTTCTATCATGCAATATGTTTTGCTACTTTGCAATATGTTTTGCTGCTTTGCAATAGGTTTTGCTGCTTTGCAATAGGTTTTGCTGTCGTGCTATGATGTCACGCGATAGGTTTGCTTTCTTGCGATAGGTTGTTTTGCTGTCATGCATTAGGTTTTGTTGCTTTGCGATAGGTTTTTCTGTCATGCAATCGATTTTTGCAATTGGTTGTTTTCCTGTCATGCGATAGGTTTTGCTATTTGTGATAGGTTTTGCTGTCATGCAATAGGTTTTGCTGCTTCACGATAGGCTGTTTTGCTGTCATGCGATAGATTTGCTGCTTTGCGATTGGTTTTGATGCTAAGCGTTGTTTTGCTTTCAAGCAATAGGTTTTGCTGTCTTGCGATATGTTTTGCTGCTTTGTGATAGGTTTTTCTGCCATTTAATAAATTTTGTTCTCATGCAGTAGATTTTGCTGTAATGCAATAGGATTTGCTGTCATGCGATAGGTTGTTTTGCTGCCATGCATTAGGTTTTAATGCTTATCAATGGGTTGTTTTGCTCTCATGTGATAGGTGTAGATGTCATGTGATAGTTTTTGCTGTCATGCATTAGATTTTGATGTTTTGTGATAGATTTTTAGGGCTGGGTGAAATGGCAAAAAATTTAATCTCGATTTCTTTCAAACTTAAGTTATGATTTTCGATTCGATTTTCCTACATTTAAAGTTATTTTTCAAAAAAGTAACTCCAACATGATTAAAATAACATATTCCGTACCAAAATGCAGTGCAACGTGGTTAGAAAAAGTTTTTTTTCAATATAAAAAACAAAGGTGTTAACAGAAATGCACAAAAACGTGCTACACACAGAATGTTGTCAACAGAATAAAAGCTAAATTAATTAAAATCTAATTTATTTAAAATAACTCTGATGTTCAGAATAATAGTATAAAATAAGACAACTACAAAGTGCCTAAAAGCCAATTTAGGTATTATTTTTTTTATCTAAATCAAGTCCATCTAGAAAATTGCCTCAAAATCAATATCTAGAAAGTATTTTTAGTAAATCAATCAATTTGTATGTATAATGTCTGGGTTAATTATTGTAACCCCCATTCCCTGATGGAGGGAACAAGATGTGGTGTCAATTGTAGTGACACTAGGGGTCTCTTCTGAGAGCCTCGGTTACCTCTGAACTTGAGAAAAGGCCAATGAGAATTTGGCGAAAAGAATTAGCATGTCCCTCCCCCGGACATACGGGTATAATAGGAGGGAATTGTGCATCTGTTTAATCAGGTTTTGCACTGAGTAACCGAGAATACGTTTCGGCCATTACAGAGGATGGTACAGTGTTGTGACAAGACAGACACAAAATCTCGTTCCCTCCATCAGGGAACGGAGGTTACCACAGTAACCCAGATGTTCCCCTTCTGTCACTCACTCGACATTGTGTCAATTGAAGTGACACTAGGGGTCCCTATCCAATAACGCCACAACATTGAACCGTTACGTGAACTGCTGATGCCGGTGCAAGCAAGCTGTTGCGTGCCAAAGGAGCAGACCGCATCAGGCTGCACATAAACTTCCCCAACGCCCCATAAGACATCATATACATTTTAGGTTCCCGGCATCCCTGAGGGGGGGAACAAGCGACGTGACAAGCATGGGAGCAGGCCTCGCCAGTCATGGCCTTTTCTCTCTCTATGTTTTCTCTACATAGAGTGTTAGATGCGGCTGGGGGCATCTAATGCTATAACACACATCGGGAAGGTGTTCTTTTCCAATCCTATTCTTTCAGGGGGAAAAGACCCCGCAGAGACCACATCCGTCAATAGGGGGACCGTACCACAGAAATATGACACAGGGGGTTACTGTGATAACCGACACCTGTGGAGCACCTATTCCAGTACAGAATAATTAGTACCCATAGTGGGTCTGGTCAGGAATTCCTCCACCGAATTCGTGAGCCAGAGGGCTAGGGAGATCCAGGGAGTGCGAGTTTGTGGGCTTGCCTGGGAGTAAGAGCACATGTGTGGCCTCAGTGGAGGGGAAAGACACTATGCACAAGTGGTATACCCGGTCAGTTGTTCCGTATTACCGAGTTCTACGTGCTTGGACCTGAAAAAACATGGGACGAGACTGCCTCAACCCAGAGATTATAGAATCTCGCAAGTTATTGGGTGTTGCCCAGCCCACCACTCTGTAGATGTCTGCTAGAGAGGTGCTGTTGGCCAGTGCCCACGAGGATGCCACACTCCTCGTAGAGTGTGCTCGAACCAGCAAGGGGGCGGGCATGGCCTGGGTCTGATAGGCCAATGCAATGGCGTCAACGACCCAGTGGGTAAGCCTCCTTTGGAGACAGTGTTCCCTTTCCGCTGTCCACCAAAGCAAAAAAAGTGCTTCTCAGAGTATCTAAATCTCTGTGTGTGGCCAAGTAGGTGTGCAAAGCATGCACTGGACACAGCAATGATAAGGCTGAGTCTGCCTCCTCCCGGGGCAGTGCTTGCAGGTTCACTACCTGGTCCCTGACGGGGGTTGTAGGAACCTTGGGCACATAGCCCAGTCAGGGTCTTAAGATGACATGAGCATCTGCCGGCAACTCCAGGCAAGTGTCGCTGACAGAGAGCTCTTGCAGGTCCCCAGCTCTCTTGATGGAAGCGAGTGTAATTCGGAGGACCGTCTTAAGGGAGAGGGCTTTTAGCTCAACTAGCGGCATGAAGGGGGCTCTCTGAAGGCCAGAAAGGACCACTGAGAGATCCCACGAGGGGAATAGGCATGGCCTGGAAGGATTCAAACTCCAGGCACCTCTAAGGAACTTGATGATCAGGTCGTGCTTCCCTAAGGACTTAACATCCACTGTGTCGTGGTGGGTATAGCGGCTACATAAACATTAATGGTGGAGGGGGACAGCTGCCCCTCCAGCCTCTCCTGCAAAAATGAGAGCACTGACCCAACTGTGCACATCTGCGGGTCTTCAGATCGGGAAGAACGTCAATTTGCAAACAGATGCCACTGTAGGGTGTAAAGCTGCCTGGTAGAGGCCCCCGTCTGGCTTGGGCAATCATGTCTATGACAGCTGATGTTAGGCCATTTAGATCTTCCACATCCCGTCCAAGGGCCAGACATGGAGGTTTCAGAGGTCTGGGCACGGATGCCAGAGGGTGCCCTGTCCCTGAGAAAAAAGGTCCTTCCTCAGGGGAATCTGCCAGGGGGGTGCTGTCGCTAGGAGCATGAGATCTGAGCACTAAGTCTGAGTGGGACACAGGTCTACCTGTGATTTGTCCCATCGATTCAGATTCAGCTGGACCACCTGGGGGTGGAGTCTCAACTCTCCACTGAGCATGGCCTGTTGTGACAGCCCATCTGCTGTCGTATTGAGGCTGCCCTGGATGTGAGTGGTGCGCAGCGACCTCGGCCGCTGCTGAATACAGAGGAGGAGATGGCGGGCGAGTTGCTACATTCGACGAGAGCGAAAAGTTGCCTTGGCTACTTATATATGCTACAGTCACAGAGCTATCTGAATGGATCAAGACGTGCTTGCCCTGAAAGGGTGCGCAGGGCAAGAAGTACAGTCAGCAATTCTAGGCAGTAGATGTGCCAGTCCTGTCCAGGAGCCAGCGGCTGCGTGCCTATTGCAGATTGCTCCAGCCCAGATTTGAGGCATCTGTGGTGACCACTACGCATCTGGACACCTGCTGTAGGTGGACTCCCGTCCACAGAGACCAGATGTCCATCCAGTGGCTGAATAGGTGACAGCAGAGAAGGGTGATGGTCACACAGTGGCGCCATGCTCATCTTGGGACTCGAGTCTGAAGCCAGTGCTGAAGCGGTGTCATATGCATCAACCTGAGCGGCGCGGCCATGGCTGAGGATGCAAAATGCCCCAGGAGCCTCTGGATCTGCCACAGTGGAACCGCTGTGCCTTGTCTGAACAACTTAGGCAGTTCAGCACCGGGTGCATGTGCTCGCTTGTGAGATACGCTGTCATTGAGACTGAGTCAAACTCCATTTCGAGAAAAGAGACGCTCTGAACCAGGAAGAGCTTACTGAGGTGCTTGAGCACCTGGTCCCTGTGAGCGCACAGTGACTCTCGAGAGTGAGCTAGAATCAGCCAGTCATCAAGGTAATTGAGTATGCGGATGCCCCCTTCCCTTAGTGGGGCAAGGGTTGCCTCTACAACCTTCATGAAGGTGCGAGGGGACAGGGACGAGCTGAAGGGGAGGACCTGGTACTAGTACGTTGGGCTGTCGGAGGCAAAATTGAGACATGAAAGTACACATCCTTCAGGTCTACTGGCACGTTAGAATAAGTGTCTTCATGAGCATCTTGAACGGGAGTCTGTGTAAGGCCCAGTTCAGAACTCGCAGGTCCAAGATTGACCGCAACCCACCGCATTTCTTGGGTACGATGAAGTTAGGGGCGTAGAAAAGTTGGATGGTCCTGGCCAAGTTAGAAAGCATAAGCGATGCGTCCAAGCTCTGAACGGGGGGCACTAATGGGACAATCACATTTTACATACCTGCTGGGGCTTCGCAGCAGGTGGGAACAGGTAGTTTTATGTCCGGGAGCAAAGTTGCGTCCCAAAACACAGTTTGTGCTGAGTGAAAACTCAAGGCAATTACTTTGTTCCGCAAACCTAGCTGTAGGCTTTGGACGCCAGGGATGACTTCGTCCTACAGGCTTGGAGGGGAGTACCGAGCGATCCCACCATTGAAAAATGGAGATCCTATTTGGAGGGCAGACCATTTGAGGTGATTACAGACCATGCTGCACTGACTTGGGTTTTCCAACATCCCAAACCTTCATCAAGGCTGACACGAAGGACTTTTCGTCTAAAAGAATATGAGTTTAGCTTCAGGTATAGAAAGGGACAGTGCAACATAGTACCAGATACTTTGTCATGCAGCCTAGAGTCTACACAACCTCATCTGTTAACCATTGTCAAATCTACCAGCTCTTCTGTAACTTCATCCAATTTACCGGTAGACTGGTCTGACATTGCTACTGCACAGACCAATGACCCAGAAATTCAGGTGTTGCAACAAGTCTACCTGCCAACCCAGTACTAATCGTTCCAGAATGCATTATGTCCTTGAAAATGGTTTCATTTTTCGTAGTGTCCCAGATGGTCAGAAACTAGTCATACATGTTTGTCTGCGAGGTGAGTTTCTCAAGTATGCCCATGACAACCCCTTATGTGGACACCTGAGTCAGCTTAAAACACTACTACAACTGATGGAGGTGGCCTACTGGCCAAGCTTAAGAGCTGACGTATGGAAATACTGCAAGGAATGTGAAACTTGTCAAAAGTATAAACCGTCATTTTCAAAGCTGTCAGGTTACTTTCAATCAATATCAGTGGTGGAACCGGGTACATGCGGGGTGTGGATTTGATGGGCCATTTCCCCAAAAGCTCTAAACAAAATTAGCATCTTTTAGATGTAGTCAATTACTGCTCAAAGTGAGTGGAGCTTTTTCCACTAAGAATGGCCAAAGCACCACAAATTGCCCGTATTTTAGTGGAGATTTTTTAGTATTTAGTATTTTGAGGAGATTTTTACAAGGTGGGGAACTCCTGTCTATTTGGTATCTGACCGAGGATTGCAGTTTACATCGCACTTGTTAAATCTTGTCTGCAAACAATGGGGAGTTATACAGGAATTAACTACGGCATACCATCCTCAAACTAACCTCACTGAACGGATCAACAGGACCTTTAAGACCATGATTGCCTCGTATGTGGGAAACAACCATCGTCAATGGGATAAATGGTTATCTGAATTCAGGTATGCCATCAACACTGGCAGGAGAGCACAAGCTACACACCTACCGAAATTGCGCTGGGTCATAAGTTGAGAGGTCCTCTGGAACGAGCCTTGCCCAGACCGCCCACTCCTGATAATCCCACTTATGACATTGTGGAGAGACAAGAAGGCATGATCCAACTAGTTAAGGAGAATTTGAAGAGAGCTCAGGCAAAACAGACACATTATTATGACTTGAGAAGAAAACAGGTCATCTTCCAAGAAGGGGATGTTGTCTTGGTTCGTACTCACCCTTTGTCAAAAGTTGAGGATGCGGTCATGGCAAAACTGTCTCCTAGATGGAAAGGCCCTGCTAAAGTTCATAAACGCCTAGGCAAAGTTAATTATGCTATTTCATTTCTTGATAATCCTGACAATGTTGATTCTTATCATGTTCAAAATATGAAACCTTTTTATGGTTGTATTAATCCTTCCAATGAGGGAGAATATGTAACAGACATGCCTGCTACTAAGTATTCTATCTGCAGTTTTATTCCTCACTGCTAGGGGTGCTATGGTGCCTAAATGTGCTCCTTAAGAAAAGGTGGTTTAGTAGAGAAAGTTAGCAGAACAGCAGCAGTAGAAAGCATGGCTTAACAGCATTTGTGCTATGTCCTGGTTGGGTAATGATCCATTTCAAGCTCAACTTAAAAAAGACTCTTTATCAGTGACTTTAAGACTGCATGTTGTGAACCAATATGGATTTAAAGCCCAGATGGAAGTAAGCTTATGGCTTTTGGCTTACTTATGGCTGTTCTTGATGTAGAACAGTCTAGTGCTTGAGAACTCAAGTTATCATTTGGAGTGAATTCTTCACAAATGGTTGGATTATTCATCTACTAAGGGACAGCTTCAACTTTGGACATTGTTCTATAAACTATATACCATCAGATGAGACTCTCACACACATCAATTTTCACATTATTGAACTTTGTAACCTAATGACCAATTCCTACAATGCACCACCTATCCATTATCCATTATTTTGTTTAATGTGATTGATTTTCTTTTTCTTCCATTTCTTTTTTGGGTGCTGGCAGTTATTTCTTGCATTTCCTTTTTGGGTGCTGGCAGTTATTATGATTTCATTTGCATATATATATATACATACATATATATATATATATATATATATATATATATATATATATATATAGAGAGAGAGAGAGAGAGAGAGAGAGAGAGAGAGAGAGAGAGAGAGAAATAGTGTTCATTCATATGGTGAGCATCTTTTATTCTTAAACATCTGTTAAACATCTGAACCCCCATTTATCTAAGTTGTATAACTAGTTTGGTGTTTAGAAAAATAAGAGATGTTTATACTGATAATGAGATAATTAAACAATAAACCAATGAAAACAAGACACATGAACATAGAGGGAACAGGAATCACATGACTAGGGACACATGACATGAAACAGGAAATAAACTTTTAAAATAAAAGACATGAAATACATGAACACACACATTAAACATTACACTGTTTAATTTTTATGTTTTTTTAGCATCACATATATATCTGTTTTCAACCCTTAATCCTAAACATCTGCCATTTATAAGCGTACATCAGGTTTGCCCTTGCATTATTCTCTTATCGTGATTCAAATGTGCATATTCCACCTGCATCCACTTTCTATTTTTATTGAGATTAAACTGCGTGCATTTTTCAGCGTGCACCTGTTTTTCCTCTTCTGTGTTACACAGATTATTGCTTCGATCTCAAAGCACTGCTTATCAAGAACAACCAATAACAAAAAACAATTGCATGAGGGATTCACACCAACAACAACATGAAATTTGCGGTAAGTCATGGCATCCGCTCATGTTATTTCTTCCTGCATTGCATGTCACATGTTTACAATAGACTCCTCTGTCAGCAGTGAGGGATTCACATGTGATAAATGTCAGGAATTAGTCAGGCTGCCTGAGAAGGTTGATGAGTTAGAGACACGAATCCGAACGCTAGTGGAGGTCAGTGAGAAAGAGAAGACGGTAGATACTGATTCGGATGCGTGTAGTACAGAGAGCAACACACACACTTTGGTTCCGGCTGTAGAGCCCCCGCAACAGGGGATTTGTGTGACATCTCAGCGACATACTCTCTCAGCAAAGAGACACAACTCTCCCGTTCCTGTTAGAGTTTCCAATGCATTCTCCCCACTCAGTGATGCACCAACCAAGAAACATGTTGAAAGAGCCCTTGTTATTGGTAATTCTATTGTAAGGAACGTGGAAATAGACACTCCAGCCACTGAGTGAGAATCGACATTATAGACATTAGGCAAGGCAAGGCAAGTTTATTTATATAGCACATTTCATACACAATGGTAATTCAAAGTGCTTTACATAGTAGAAATTAAAAAGAAAAAAAACAAGAATAATAAAATAAGAATAATTAAAACAGTTTAGAATAAAAAAAATAAAAAATAAAAAAATCTAATAAAACACAGTGCAAACAGTCGGACACACAGTGGCACAGTGCTCATTCAGTAAATGCACAGCTAAACAGATGTGTTTTGAGTCTGGATTTGAATGTGACTACTGTAGGAGCACATCTGATCTCTTCTGGAACCTGGTTCCAGCTGCGGCTGGCATAATAGCTAAAAGCAGACTCTCCTTGCTTAGAGTGAACCCTTTGTATTTCTAGCTGATGTGATTCTAATGATCTGAGTGATCTGTTGGGTTTATATTCAGTGAGCATATCTGCAATATATTGAGGTCCTAGCCCATTGAGTGATTTATATACCAGTAATAATACTTTAAAATCAATCCTAAATGTAACTGGGAGCCAATGTAAAGACCTGAGGACTGGTGTGATATGTTCATATTTTCTGGTTTTGCTCAGAATTCTGGCAGCAGCGTTCTGTATGAGCTGCAACTGTCTTATGGTCTTCTTGGGAAGGCCCGTGAGGAGTCCATTACAATAATCCACCCTGCTGGTGATGAAAGCATGCACAAGTTTCTCTAGGTCTTGACTGGAAACAAAGCATCTAATTCTTGCAATATTTTTCAGATGATAATATGCTGATTTAGTTATTGCATTGACATGACTACTGAAACTAAGGTCTGACTCTAGAGACACACCAAGATTCCTGACTTGATTTTTAGTTGTTTGACCCCTAGCATCAAGGTATGCATTCACCTTGAGAACTTCATCTTTGTTTCCAAACGCAATGACTTCAGTTTTGTCTTTGTTTAACTGAAGAAAGTTTTGGCACATCCAACTGTTTACTTCATCAATACATTGGCACAGGGAGTCAATGGGGCTGTAATCGTTAGGTGATAGGGCTAAGTAGATCTGTGTGTCATCTGCATAGCTGTGGTAAGCCATTTGGTTCTTTCTCATTATTTGGCTAATTGGGAGCATATACAGGTTGAACAGGAGTGGAGCAAGAATTGAGCCTTGAGGGACTCCGCATGTCATGGGCGTCCACTCAGACTTATGGTCTCCTATACTCACATAATAACCTCTCCCTTCTAAGTATGACCTGAACCATTTTAGGACCATCCCAGAAAGCCCCACCCAGTTTTCCAGCCTTTCCAGAAGTATGGTGTGATCGACAGTGTCAAATGCAGCACTGAGGTCGAGTAGTACCAGTACTGATAATTTGCCTGTATCAGTATTTAAGCGAATATCGTTTATTATCTTTATGAGCGCTGTCTCTGTGCTGTGATGTGATCGGAAACCAGATTGAAAATTGTCAAAGTATCCATTCGAGTTCAAGAATTTGTTCAGTTGATTGAAGACAACTTTTTCAATGATCTTGCCTATGAAAGGAAGATTTGAGATCGGTCTATAGTTGCTTAATATGGTCTTATCCAGATTGCTCTTTTTCAAGAGGGGCTTGACAACTGCAGTTTTCAGGGAGTTTGGAAAACTCCCAGAGAGAAGTGAGGAGTTTATCACTTCTAGGAGATCTGCTTCTAAACAGTTGAACACACTTTTGAAAAAAGATGTTGGAAGTGCATCAAGGGCGCAGGTTGATGTTTTAAGGTGCCGTACGGTTTCTTCCAAAATTTTGCCATCAATTTCTTTGAAGTCAGACAAAGTAACCACTTTCTCAGGTTGTGGTTTGATTTGTCTGACCCCAGCACAACTCAAGGATGTGCTGATCACCTTTCTGATATTATTTATTTTCTCAGAGAAGAAAGAGGCAAACTCACTGCACTTGCTGTCTGAGAGCAGTTCACAGGGAATCTGGCTTGGGGGGTTTGTCAGTCTCTCTACAGTCGCAAATAGAGTGCGTGTGTTGTTTAAGTTGCTGTTTATAATATTCGAGAAGAAAGACTGTCTAGCTTTGCCTAGTTCCATATTAAAAGCATGGATGGTGTCTTTGTAGATATTATAATGGACTACAAGTTTTGTCTTCCGCCAAATGCGCTCTGCTTTTCTGCATTGTCTTTTCATATTTTACACTGCTGTTGAGTTTCTCCAGGGTGCTTTTTGACTGCCACTCTTCTTCCTCACTTTCACAGGAGCAATTTCATCAATTACACTTTTAACTTTTGAGTTAAAAGAATCAAGGAGAAAATCAACAGTGTCAGCAGATATTCTTGGTGTTAAAGATATAGCCTTCATAAATAGTACACTAGTGTTCTCATTTAAGCATCTCTTCTTGACAGACACAGATCTAGCTTCAATGGCAGGAGAGTTCAATATATCAAAGAAATGATCAGACAGTGCTACATCCTTAATAACAATTGATGAAATGTTTAGACCCTTACTGATAAGTAAATCTAGAGTGTGTCCATGATTGAAACATTAAAGTTTTATCTTCTGTTAATGCCTGATCTTCTGTAAAGCTGCTTTGCAATGATGTGTGTTAAGAAAGGCACTATACAAATAAAATTGACATGACTTAATTGTCAGTCTATGTACATATGTTTCTGCCAGGCACTTTTGGAGTGTCTCACTGGTTTTCAGCATCCATTTTTTTAATTCAAATTTAAAAAGTAGTTTAAATTTCAAAAATTGCATCTCATGATCCCTGCATTCTGTTGTGCTTCAGCTAGAGTTCAAGAACAAATCTTGTTTGAACGGCTCTCATTTTGTGCCTACGCAGCATGAGAGGTTTGTTGAGGTACTTGCTTTTTTCAAGCAGAGTCTCAGGGATTTTTTTTTTTTTTAAACATACTTTTATTACAGAATTGACATACAGGTAATCAGGGGCATGATTAATTGCTTAACATTTTTGAATGCGTTATTTTTTATATATATATATATATAAATACAAAATGAATTGTCTTTGGTCACTTTACATGTCATTCAGACAGACCTTTCTTCTCTAAGTGGGCAGTTCTTGGCCAGAATAAGGTGCAAAGTGGACCAGACTTTATGCTGATATTCAAAAGCCTGGCTTTTGCGGGACTATAGGTGTTTTTGTGTATGTGCCAGTGACTGTGTAGGGAGAATGTGTGTCTGTAGGCTTTATATTTGTGCTAATGGGTTTGGCCATGGGCCGTAAAGGTGCTGCGGTAAGGCCAGCCAGCGGGGATAGATCAATGCAGCCAGCCCGGATAACGAGCCCTGCTGCCAAGAGAAACACACAGACTAGAGACCTCATAGCAAACCCATCAAAAAGCATTTCCCTCTCTGTCTCTCTCTCTCTCTCTCTCACTCTCTCTCTCTCTCTCTCTCTCTCTCTCTCTCTCTCTCTCTCAGAGTCAAAGTCAACAAAGTTTTATTGGCATGACTGTACGATTTACAATAATAACCAATTTGTGTAATTTAGTTCATGAATAATCAGGGTATATAACTTATTCCTTAACACTACAGATCCTTTATTGTCTTACTCTAAATAGCGGTGTCTTTTTCTTCATTTCTGTGGTGTAAATAAATATGATTGCTGAGTCTGTACATTGTCAGGTTTTGTCTCTGTTAGGGTAAACTCACCAATTTTATGTTTTACATTGCTTAAAAAAAGAACTACAATATTGCAATTAAAGCATATTTAATGTTTTTTTATTTGTTACTATCTTTTGTGCATTATAAATAGTCATCTTCTTTGCACATCACTTTGTTTTATACAGTAGTAAGTGTAGTGATGGTGACACACATCAAGAAGCACCAACATTGTCTTTTAACAATTAAGAGACTGGGAAATCATAAAATATTTTACGACTTGCCTTGTACAAAAAGGTATGACTTTTTTGCCAACATAATCCAGATAAGGTAGGACATTTTATTACCTTTAATTTTATTAAAGATTACACAATTAAACTGGATGCTATACTATTGAAATGAGTAAATGTAATAAATTAACTGAAATATTTTTGAGTGTATACAACACTGTTGTATAAGAGAGAAATTGTCTTTGAACAGATTTGGTTACTCATTCCATGTTTAATTATTCAATACAAATGACTGATTTACAGTATGTCCATAACCTGCCATACGCTACCATTTGTAAAACACAAAATTGATTTTCTAGAAAAATCTTGGTTAGGGTTTGGGTAAGGTGTTATTTACACTTTATGGATAGGTTTAGATTTGGGTTAGGGGTTAAACTTAGAAAAAAAAAAATAATTTAATTATTTGTTGGTCTGTTTATTTTTCTCTTGTGACAAGGAGGAGGGCAGGGCCAGGCCGAGACTATGCACGCCCATCCCCGAGGAGGGGGATAAGTGCAGTGCAATGTGGAAGTCCGGGAGAGAGAGGCAGCTGTCATGTGTGCATTTATGTTTTTGTGTCTTTTTGTTTAATTTATTAAAATATTTCCTTGATTGTTCAGCCGGTTCCCACCCCCTCCTTTCCCATTTCAACCTTGTTACATCTCTGTATGAGTAAAGTCGTACATTTTTGTATCTGACAACTTGTACAATTTTGCCATCTCATACTATTATTATGACTTTTCATGAGACTGGGTTGGGGAGCACCATTAATTTAACCATGACCAAATGTGTTATTAACCCACTGACCCCGTCATTAGCCAGTCATTGCGCGAATTATGCATTGCCTCCTAACAAATTATTAATTTTGACTGTATTCCAACATTTCCTGTTGGATACTTTACCCATTCATGTACTCTTTGTTCTTTGTTAAAGCATTTTAATTTGAAGTTGTTGACAGAATTGTGATTCACTACCTCATTTGGCAGAATAATTTTTTTGAGCGTGGCCCATATGGTAAAATGACGTAAGATTTAATCTTCATGAAAATTGGTAAGCATTGACAAGAGGATATTTTGAGGATAAACACCAAATTATGTCAAATTCAACCTAAACCTAAAATATACAATAACTCTGCAATTGTTTGATCAAGAAAATCGAGTTTCATCACCTTTAGTCAACAACTGTATTCTGCCAAATTTGTAAATTGTGTTTTTTTCCTCTTGGCCAATGTATTTATTGGGGATAATTGCTTGGGGCTATATTTTTACTTGGTTTTTGACATTTGATTTTGTTTGACTTTCCCCAATGTTCCACACAGCTGCTTGTAGTTTGTCTCATGATCTGCTCAGTTTTTATGTTTGATTTGTGGGCAGTATACGGGTAAGAGACTGATGTGCATTTAATAATAATAATAATAATAATAATAGGGTTAGAGTATTCCATAACCACCTCTTTTTTTATGGTTAAGATGATCTTTTTGCAGTTCTTTCCATTAAGATATATCATGTGTGGTCAATTTTAAGTGGTGCCAGAAGTTTTGAGCTCTTTCTTGGACATTATCTCTAGGTTTCTGCCAATTCTACTCCACTTATATTTGTTACTTTTGGATGCATTAGAGATGGCATGTTTTGGTGCCTGTTCCATTTGGTTTCTCTTTTAGTGTTTGTACTGTCATATTGAACCATGCTGATGTTATAATGTTGAAGCCTAGATTAAACTGGAATTTGTTCCTGACATCAAGGCTTTTTTGGAATATGATATAATTCTGTATTTATTTTCAGTTCTAATTACATACAATATATAATTATTTGTATGTATACTACAAATCCTTTATATATATCTTTTTCAGATGTTTCTAAAGGGCAATGGCTTATTAACCCTTATGAGTGTTTGTGTGTAAATATGACTTAAATATATTCATCTCCTCTATTCTCTAAGTAGTTTTGATGGACATGTTGTTTTGTTCATCTTCACACAAGTAAAGTATGCACACACAGACACACACACACACACACATCCACAATGCTGGTCTCACACAGATTCACGCAGCAGGAGAAAGCCATTCCTCCACCCACTCCTCTCCGCGGCCTATCTGCTATTGTTTTGCAGAAATGTACTGTATTTCTGTGAGCAAAAGTTCAACTCCCCACAAAGAGTCAGATAAAGAGATTGGGCTTGAAAGGCCGGCACCTCTAGAGCACAGTGCGGAATGAGACAGAGGACGTGGTGTCCCGCAGAGAGATGACTGCTGCCTTGAATTCACATACCAACCTTGCTGGGACGTACAGAGAGATCCACACCGACCCCTGCTTGAGCCTTTTGTGGGAAAACCCTAGCCCTACCCCTCACACATATACACATACATATATCCTCTCCCCTGTGGCACACATTTATTCACACACAACAACAGATAACAATGTGCATTTACACACACATACATTCAAATCCTCCTGCAAGTATGCAGGGTTGCCACTTCCTACAAGCAGATCACGCAGTCCGCATAGGGCTCCAACTCCCTAGACAGGCACCATCTTAGTTGCTTGAATAAAAAAAATAAAAGCATTTAATTTTAACATGACTAACAGCTACTGTAATTCTGACACTTAAAAATAAAATATTTTATTTGAAAATATTATTTGTGTAATCACATATTATTGTATCTGTTGCACAAACGACACAATACATTCCGCTTAGGGCACCCATTTGGTGGGTAGCAGCCCTGCATATATGTTCTTTTTGTGTTTTTGAAGAGAAAACTTTTGACAGCAGAGTTTGGAGTTGCCTGTGTATCCCTCTGTCCACGCGGTGCTGGACTCCAGACTAAAACATTTACTTGGGAGCCATTGGCTCCTTAACTGAAACATTAAGGATCCAAATAGCTGTTTTTAGTTGACAAATTATATAATTGCTCTATTTAGATTGTTGTTCAGAAACAACATTAACCGAAGGTTTAACAAACAGTATATATAGTTGAGTTTGCATTAACCTTTAGTCTAATCAATGTTCACACATCTTTCATAATTTATACAAATATAAGAGATACAACTTTCTTTTTTTTTTTTTTAGTACTGCCCTTCAGAATCTACATAAGTAGATATTTACATAAAGCATAGTATCCATATAGTAGTGTGTTGCCTTCTTGAGCATCAATGAATGTCTGAACCTTGTGTAAAAGTTGTGTATGAGCAGTGTATGAGCAGTTGTCCTAAGTGTCAAAAGCTGGATCTCATATAAGTGGTGCGGGACTTTTAATTATAAAGATGCCCAAAACAGACGTGGGACTGCTATTTTGAAATGTCTATACTCCCAGTTGTGAACACAATGATGGATGATTCACTGAGAAACTGACTGATTCAAACTGCTAACCTGAGCTCCTGATTTCACACCTTCAGTTCTTTTCAGGTGATTCATGAAGAAGACCCAGTTCAAAAGAGTAATTTGGTCACAACTCCATCGCGCTGAGTTTGTTGTTGCATGCAGTGCAGCGAGCTTGTCATAAAAAGAACGGGTGAACAGCAGCTTGAGACACATTGGTGGTGTGCGCTCTAAAGATGTATTCAATAACTTACAAGATGATATCTGATGAAACCACATATGAACACACACAACTCAACTGTCGCCAATAGCAACTAGATTTTAAATTATTGTCTCAATCAGTTAATTTTGGTCGCATTTGCAACCATTTTAGTTGCAGTCTTGAGCCCTGCTTGTGATGAGAGTAAATGGAGCTTCACAGAGACCCATCAGTTTTCAGAGACTCCAGGAAAGATTATAATTATTATGTGGAATAATAAGCTTTATACTACAGGGGCTTTTAAATGATGGATTCTGATTGGTTGACAGACATTATTCACCATATTCTGCACTTTTGGGGTGGCTGTGGCTCAGGTGGTTGAGCGAGTCGGCTGCCAATCGCAGTGTGGTGGTCTGATTCCTTGCCCACACGACTCCACATGCCGAAGTGTCCTTGGGCAAGACACTGAACCCCAAGTTGCTCCCAATGGCAGGCTAGCGCCTTGCATGGCAGCTCTGCCACCATTGGTGTATGAGTGTAAGTGTGAATGTGTGTGTGAATGGGTGATAGGGACACAGTGTAAAGCGCTTCAGTAAACTCTAAGGTTAAAAGTGCAGACCATTTACCTTTTTTGCGCTCCACTCTTCCGAATTTTGTCATCGAACTTTCTGTTTGTATTGAAGTGTACTGAGAAGAGTCGATCAAATTTGATTACGTGTGGGAGCACAGAAAGTATTTTTCACCAAATGTTGATGGTGTGAGTCTATAGCACTTCTTTACTATGTGAAAATGCTCGTGAGGTGTTTTTTCTGTCAATCTAAATGTTTATTTTTTTGACACTCACAGAGGTAAATTGGACCTGGCAGATCACATTAAGACATATATCACACACTGCACTTTTCATAATACATGTGTTTAATTGATATACGTGTAATTCTGCTTCATTTTTAGGTTTCAACTTGTTAATAATTTGTGTTAAAATGTGTAGTTGACATGAAATTTCCAAAAAATTTTATTGTTGACAGACCTTTTGGTCCTGCGGAAGTTTCTCCCATTAGTTCGAGATGAACATATCCTGGTCAGCTCGGACAGCACCACCACGGTGCTGTACATAAATCACCAAGTCGGCGTACGCTCCCGCCACATGTCACAACTCGCCCGTCGTCTCCTCCTTTGGAGCCAGGACTCCTCCGCGTAGGAGGTGTACGGTGTACTTACGTGGTACGGTCACCTTACGAGCTGACCCACGTCTCCCTTAGGCAGTCCTTCGCTGCCCTCCGGTCTTCTTGTTGTAGCAACTCCCCCCTCCTCGAGGTTGGATCTACAACCGCGCCATTCTTTCCCACATGTGACCGAAGAGGCCATGTGATGTATTTTGCCACCTTTACCTCCCCTTTTGGGCGGGTGTGGCCTCCGCAGGGTCTTTTCCCCCTGAAATAATAGGAATTCGGGTAAGACCCCCTTCCCACGATGTGGTAAGGGCCCCGGCTGCTCTTGCTCTATGCCGAGAAACATAGAGAGAAAAGAGGCCCAGCCAGGCTTGGCCCGTACCCTAGTTGGCAGCGTCGCCTTGTTCCCCTCTATGGTAACCAAAAGGATTCTGATGACTTTTTTGGGGCATTGGCTAATGGTACTTGCAGTCTGAAACAGTTGGTCGCTTGTGCACGTGAAATACCTGCCCGCTCCTGTGTCAGCAGTACACGTATATGGCTCAACGCATGGCGTGATTTGAAGTGGACCCCTAGTGTCGCTTCTTCGTCACGACGTCGAAGTGAGCGACAGACGGGGAACGTCTCGGTTACGTATGTAACCTCCGTTCCCTGATGGAGGGAACGAGACGTCGTGTCCTCCCGGCCACATCGCTGTGCTGAGCCGCTGAGGTGGCCGGACACTCCCGGCTCCTCAGAAAAATCCTGAATGAATGAGCGTATTTCCCTCGCCTTTGTATGACGTCTCGTTCCCTCCATCAGGGAACGGAGGTTACATACGTAACCCTGATGGAGGGAACAAGACGTTGTGTCGAAGAAGCGACACTAGGGGTCTCTCTTGAGCGCCGAATATGCCTCTGATCTATGAAAAAAGGTCAATGAGAAGTTGGCAGTCAGTATTTGCATACCCCGCCCCCCGGACATATGGGTATAAAAGCGGGGAAATACGCTGAGTTCATTTAGGATTTTTCTGAGGAGCCGGAAATGGTCTGGCCACAACAGTGGCTCGGCTCAGCGATGTGGCCGGGAGGACACAACGTCTCGTTCCCTCCATAAGGGAATGGAGGTTACATCCGGCAGGTATTTTACATGCAAAGGCGACCAGCTGTGACAGACTGCATGTACCCTTCCCCAATGCCCCATAAAAGTTGTTGGAATCCTTCTGGTTACCCTAAACAGGGGAACAAGACGACGCTTGCCAACCTGGGAACGGGCCGAGCCTAGCTGGGCCTCTTTTCTCTCTATGTTTCTCGCATAGAGCCAAACGGCTGGGGCCCTTACACGTATCGTGGGAAGGGGTCTTACCCAGTTTCCTATTCTTTAAGGGGGAAATGACCCTGCGGAGACCACACCTGCCCAGGAAGAGGGAGATAAAATTGGCGAAATACATCACATGGGCCTCTTAGGTCACGTGGGAAAAGTGCAGTGGTAGATCCAGTCTCAAGGAGGGGGGAGTTGCTACAACACAGGTGTAAAGTTGCCTGGTAGAAGGGGCTCTGGCTTCGTTGATGGTGTCTACAACGGCAGGTGGTAGACCAGCTAGATCCTCCGTGTCCCTTCCAGGGGCCAGACGTGGAGGTTCCAGAGGTCTGGGTGTGGTTGCCAGAGCGTGCCCCGTCCCTGAGAAAGAAGGTCTTTCCTCAGGGGAATTCACCAGGGAGGGGCTGCCACGAGGGCCAGTGCGTCTACCCTGAGGGAAGCCTCTGCTCAGGCATACCAGAGCAGGCAGTGGGAGGTCTCTCGGGAGGCAAACCGGTCTACCTGGGCCTTGCCGAATCGTTCCCAAATCAGCTGAACTGACTGAGGTTGAAGCCTCCACTCTCCACCGGGCAAGCGTTGTCGTGACAGGGTGTCTGCTACCACATTGAGGTTGCCGGGGATGTGAATGGCAACCTCAATGACCCAGAAACGGCAGACCCGAAGGTGGCGGCCCAGGTGAGTCATCGGCATCAGACGCCGCTGTAACGCTGTCCGATGCAGCGGCGATGTCAACATCCAATTCCGGAGCTCAAGTGACCGGCTGGCCGGCTGTGGAAGGGGCCGCACTCCTCCCGAGCTCGGACGGAAGCAAGCAAGTGTGCCGGGGAGGCGGGTGGTTTGAGGGGATTTACCCGGCGAACGGAGCCCGTCATTATCCCCAAATCGCCTTCATCGCCCGCGGCGCCTGCCCCAATCCCGTAGGAAGGAGGCGAGGCAGCTGAAGTGGCTTTCTCTCAAGACAAAAGAAAGCTGTGACTGAAATGCTGCCATGGCTATGTTCTTGCACTGAACATATATATATACTGTATATATATATATATATTAGGGCTGTCAATCGATTAAAATATTTAATCGAATTAATTACATGGTGTCCAGATTAATTAATCGCGATTAATCGCATATACAAATATTTGCTGAAAAAGCCCCTCATATAACAATAATTCAATATATAATTATGAAATAATTATACATAGTTATCTTTAAATATTAAAAAATTATATATATATATATATAAAATAAAAAAATATTCAGAAAATTAAGATGCATTACATTCTTGTGGCAGAGTTAATCATTGATAAGATAATACAAAACCGGCTTTAGAATACAATGCATTGTTTACTACCATATTATTAATCATAAGACAAACATTGGCATACAGTTCACAGCAAACCATTTCACAAGTGAATTTTTCAATCAGTTTATTATGAGATGTATTATGAGGGCTTGTTTAAGGACCCGTCAATGTACACCAGCGTCAGACATTTTTAAAAAAATTTTTTTAGAAACAAGCCAGGGGTATACATTGTACCTAATACTACAGATATTTTTTACGATAATGCCAAGACATTATATTCGTTACATAGTGCAATGGTTTTCAATGCTTTGGAGTTGTTGGAGGTACAAAGAGTGTTAAATAATATTTCAAGTCTTTACAAAAAAACTGCAAATAGGGGCTTTATAGACATAAATTTACACTTATATATAAAACAATTGGCAAGAAAAATAAACAGATTAATCAGAAAATATTAACTTAAGTTATCAAAACTGTGAAAACCAAATAAAACGTCTTTATAAAGCAAAGAAAAACTAGTTAATATAGAGGTACGTAGGCTACAAACAAACAAAATGTTCTCCAAAATACTACAGCGTGGACACATTCCCAAAAAAGGTGAGGGGCAGATTCATCTACAGCATTACAGAAGGAGCAAACTGGATCTATTTCAGGGAACGTGTTTCTTAAATAAAGATTGACTGGGTAAAAACTGTTTAACAGTTTAAAGGACACCTCCTTAAACGTGTTGGTAATTCAATATTTGTGAGGTAAAGACCATACGACCTGCGTCAGACATGCTTGTGCTGCGTCTTGGGTCTGTTGCGTCATAAAAATAAAATGTTTAGGTCACTGTGTCAAGTAAAATATAGTTTAATACTCAATCTTTAAACACATCTTGAGATCCTTTAGTTCGCATCTGCACTCCGTAAAATTTTTTAACGCATTATTTTTTAATAATTAAGTTATTAACGCGTTAAATCGACAGCCCTAATATATATACTTTAAATATTATATATATATATATATATATATATATATATATATATAATATTTAAAGATAACTATTTATAATCATTTCATCATTATATATTGAATTATTGTTATATGAGGGGCTTTCTCAGCAAATATTTGTATATGCGATTAAATGTAATTAATCGCGATTAATTAATCGGGACATCATGTAATTAATTTGATTAAAAATGTTAATCGATTGACAGCCCTACTACTAACATGATATAAGGCTTATGTCATACCATAAACCATAGTCTACTCACCTCATGAATGTAAGATTTACTGTAAAATTAGGCTTGAGGCTAAAGGGATGCCAGATTCCTACAAGAAAGCCCATGAGCCATCCAAAGCTGAATCCTGCATTGGACAGCAATAATTTTAAATAGAGAGCAAATTGATACTGCTTAGGTCTCTGGCTTCTTATAATTTTCTCCTGAAAAACAGATCACTGCTATCTCTCCCATGTGTCTGCTCTAGAGATTCAATAGAGATTTGTATTTATTTTAAGGGATTTTAGGAGAATCATCTGAGACAGAGTTGATACTTAAATAAAAATTAAGAGAAATCTAAGAGTTATGAAAGAGAAACCTCTGAGCAATAAAATTTGAATGTATATAGGTTTTATTACATTCTGTTCACTCTACTGTCCTTCATTCTCAACTCCTTTGAACTGTCCTCTCATCTCATCTCTTCTTCTTCTCCTCTTGGTATTCCAGTCAGCTGGCGGAGAAAAATATCCTTCTGGATGCAAATGAAGGCACTAGATCATGGCCAGGGGCACAAATGGCAAATTAACAGCACTCTAATTAGACTCATTACTGAAAGCTATGGGGCGTAGGCTGGAACACTTTCATCCTTAACATCCCACTCAACTTACTGTCTGCAACCTTTCAAAGAATGCAGACACAATATGAACCATCCCATAAATTTGTGTGCGGACCACATTCTGCATGGAGAACGCGTAGGCAAGGTTTTGGAATGCATCTTAATGAGTCATGATACCTTCTATTATGCCTGGTAATAGCTCAGTTTTCCCCACATGTGCACGTACTCCCACACACTATATAGAGAAGAAAAATGACATATTTTTCAAAGCAGGTGATGTGGGCAGAATAAGATTTCAATAGGCAGTTTTAAATGGCCTAAATGACATTCTGAAAAGATGGATTCAGTTAGGTGAACCATTACCATTTTTCTATCTGCCTCTGCTTTGTCTTCGATCTGTCTTACTGTCTATCTTTCACTCACTGATGGTGTTGCATTGAGATAGTGAGGACCGGGAGCAAATCCCTAATGATCCTTGTCACGAGCAACATGGTCTCATTTCACTCTCTGGTTTCATATGAAGCCTATAGAGGTATTTCGTAAACATGAATTTGGGAAACCAGCAAGTACCTTGAGACACTAAACATTGGGACACTGTTGACTCAATCATCTGCGACACAATTGCGAAGTTGCATGATAAAACTTAACTGATATTTATAAACAACGTCTCTGAATAAAATGCCATTGTGCATCTTTGTTGTAGATGTTAAAATGTATATTACAAAATATGTGCTTTTACTACAACCAACATGTTGTTCCAACCCACTATAAATATTCTCCGAGTAATAAGTAAAGATAATAATTAGGGATACTCATCGGTATTCCGCTTTTTCTCTTCTGATTCTGATATCTGAAATCTCAGTATCAGTCGAGATACAAGTGTTGTTGTATTCATAATCAGTTTAGAATATATATACCTCACTGATTGATGCTAATTATATGTAAAGAAACAAAACTTTAACTACACTATTAAGAAAAAAAACTTTATTTTTAGCTAGTCTAATGGATATTGCTGCAGCAAAATTAACAGTAATTCAACAAAAAAAGTGTTCAGTAGAAAAGAAGGCAGCTTTGTTTTTTATGTTTTTGTTTTTGTTTGTTTTTTTTTTTGCAAAAAACATTTAACTTGTATCTGTATTTAAAAGGGTGCAGATCTCTTTTTTGTTCAATTTAGCTGTAAGATATCAGTTCACTTTTCATTCACAGTTATTTTTTGGAACCCATTAAACTTAAATATTGTTATAATTTGTAAACAAATAATAATAATACATTATTATTATTGACTTTCAGAATTTTAAATACAACAGTAATATATTTCTATCGTGCACCTTTTACTTTAAAACCTTCAGGCTTTTATTTTGACATTCTGAACTCTCCAGGAAGTCCTGTATGTGTCTGTTTGTAAGCAAGTTCACAGTAGTTTAATTCACTTCTTATTCAAATTCTGGTAAAGTGCACCATTCTAAATGCATATTATAAGTGAACCGAACTATTGAGCATCTACATCTGAGATGTTGTTCGTTAGTAGCACTTTAATGTTGCGCAATGCGTGAAGGCTCAAAATAACTGTGAGTGTGTGTGTAAACAGAGCAGCGGCATTCAATAGCGCGATGGCGCTACAAGTGCATATTATATATTTACTTATTAAACACAGTCTTTTGTGATTCACAGAGCTATCGTACATCTTCAGGTGGCTTTGAATTCAATGCTCGAGTCATATTAACTACTTCAATTGTGTTTGACGGGAACGAACATGACTAACACACAGTATTAGATTCGGATCGGGCTCGTCGAACCGATACCCAATCCATCTAAAAATGTGGATCAGTGCATCCCTAATAATAATGAGCTTAAAAGGACAAATTTAATTTTTGAGTAAACTATCTCGTTAAGCAAAACTGACTTACATAATGGTATTTAGGCATTGAAGGAATGTAATACTAGGATAAATACTAGGTAACTTTTTGAATACTGTGCAGTATACATTGAACTCTATACTCACTATGTTTTTAAGTAAGTTATGCTGCATTCAATTCTACGGTGACCGGGAGGGGACATGTTCGGTTCACTTTTGTCATGGCCACGACATATTAACTCATGGGAACATGATAATATGCTGTGGCCACGAGATATTAATTAGTGGGCACATCATATTAATTCATGTGAACGTGATGATAAGTCGTGGCCACGATATCATTTTGTCGAGGTAACGATATTCTTATGTTGTGGCCACGCGATGTGAAGTTGCGATTTAGCCAAAATGCAGATGCGTGATGTCACACAAACATTTTGGAACCCAGAGAGATACAAAAAATTATTGATAATCATTCACTTTTATTAAATAATATTGAGTAAATAAATGAATCAAAGTTCTGACATTACAATGAGTCAGAGTTTCTACATTACAAAGTTGCACGATACATTACTCTCTTTTGATAATCATATGTAAACCTGTAGCACAAATGCTAGCATTCCAGCATTGTTTATCATTTGGGTTGCTAGGAGATGTCTCTGGTGACAGTCAAACCCCTGCTATGCTAAAAGGAGTGTTATAGTTTTGTTTCTTAACACGTCATCTTCCAAGCATCTGGCATCTTCCAAACATCTGCTTTTATGTTTGGAGATCAGAGTTGTCAGGTAGGAACATCCCACATCCAACTTGAATCGAACACAGCACTAAACACTAGGTATTACTTTCTTGCTAAATGTTTCAAACAGCTGTATACTACATTTCTGTCAAATGAGCATAAAGTGTCATAGAAGCACGAAAAAATTACATGGTTGCTCTAGAAATTAAGTTTTTCATGTCACATTTGCTTTTATGACACTATCGATTAGGTTTAGGATAGAAAGGTAAGCGTTTTAATTTAATATTCGATAGATGTTACGCACCCTTAGACACAAAGTCATTAAAGGGGCAACATTGAGGTCGTGATCAGAAGGTGGTGTAATTAAAGTGGCAAGAGACAACATGTAACAAGGTAATGTGAAGATAAAGTACAATTTATTGTACCTAAGTGAAATAATAATGAAAAAAGATCAAAAATAGTAATAATAATAATAATAATGATACTGGTTGTGGACACAAAGAAAGATAAACAAAACATACAGATCGGGAGATAACAAATAAATAGATAACCCAAGAGAATAAGGACGTAGATAGTGAAGCCAAATGAAAGAAAGAAAACAAAACAAACTCCGGTTAACTAGTCCCAACCTTTCAGCTAACTAATAATAAAAAGAAAATGAAGACATAGTTCTTCAGCGCAAAGCGCCCTCCCTAACTACTCTAACTAACAAACAAAACAAAAAAAAACATACAAGGGTGGCGTTCACTCCCTTACCTGGTGTTTGTATACATTGAATTTACTAGGTGTTGCTTGTGTACGTCACGTGACATTTTACCTGTCCGAATTACTCTTGGTAACCTTAAAAAAAATCCATCATAGGCAGAACACGCCATCATAGGCAGAACACATTACTCTTAGTAACCTCAGAACACGCCACAATGGCAGAAAGAAAAAACACAGAATAATGTCTGTAACAGAAAATAAATAGCATACAAAGCAGAGCGACAAAAAGAAAACAAGCCGTTATGCGATCTTCTCAGCTTACTTTTAAAAAACCTGTCGGTTAACTTGATTGGACGCGGGGGAGCGATGACGTCACGACGTAGATGGAGATTGACAGATCCCTCGACCAATTGCGTACCAGTGGAAGCGAGCCTAAGAGTTTGACAGTAGAAAGAGAAAGAGAAAATATCCACGCGAGACCACAGGGACGTAACAATAGAGCATTAGCCTTTAAAACCTAATCTGTTTGGTAAACTCACTTTTAGCAACGCACAGTGGACATTTCACCTCAGAACATCAGCCATACGTGTTATGAACCACATATTATTATTTTGCATAAAAAATTAAAAACAGTCATGTAATTTTCATGAGATCAGACAAAGATTTAAAGGGAGAAATGTGTCAATTAGCCCCAACTTACTACTGCAGAAATATTAAGAATAGTATGTTACTATTCTAATCCTTCACAGCTAAAACACAACGGCTCGAATCTAAATGTAATTATTTATGTGTGTTCCTTTTGCTCTCAATGTGTCCTTTAAAAATACACATTTAGATACCATACTGATTATTCTGCTGTTGCAAAGTCAAATGAAGGCATATTTAAACTGTATTTTTCCCCTAACTTCTAAAAGTAATATACCTGTATTAAAAATTGAAATCTGATAACGATTTAATAAGTAGTCACCACCTTTGATTTATCAGTCTAAATTTGGTAAGAGATCACACTAAGCATGTCAACAAGGTACACATGGACAGTTGCACATTACTGTTAAGGAGAATGCTGATACAATTGCTGAGTGGTACCATAACGGTACCACTCAGTGGCACCCGGTCGGGGTCTCAGGATCATGTGAGAGAAGCCCGGACCGAACTCCAGGCACGTTTCGCTAACAGAGAACGCTTGCAGGTACCCAACCCTCTTGATGCAGGTGAGCGCCGTCAGGAGGGGGGTCTTCAAGGTGAGCGCCTTAAGCTCAACTGACTCTAAAGACACTAGGGGTCTCTCTTGAGCGCCGAAAGATACCTCTGATCTATGAAAAAAGGCCAATGAGAGTTGGCGAACAGTATTTGCATACTCCGCCTCCGGATACGGATATAAAGGCGATAGAAATACGCTCGTTCATTCAGTAATTTTCTTCGGAGCCGATGGTCGTGTGAATGCTGTCTGCTGTGCTACACACAACTTACCCTGCTTCTGATCCTCTGACGCGCTGCTGCTGTTGGATTTACGGCGCACCTTCAGCGGCTTTTCTCTTCTCTGCCGGCGTGCAGTTTGCCCCTGAGCGCTTCGACAGCGCAGTGTCTAAAAGAGTTTATAAAGAGCAATTTTCTCGTAAAGAGTTTATTTCTCTAAAAGAGCAATACACAGTGGTGTTGAACGCCCTTTTCAGGGCGCGTCTTTATAAAGATGCCATTCAAACCCTGTGTAGTTCCTGGATGCGGTAGAGTGCTCTCCGCTTCTGACGGCCACAGGCGCTGTCTCGTGTGTCTGGGCGCCGATCACACCGAGGCAGCGTTTGTGGACGGTTCATGTTCTCATTGCGAGAATATGACCGTGGCAGCATTGCGGTCGCGGCTCGCTTTCAACAGAAAGCACGCCACTCCTGCCGCCCCCCGTATCGCTCCTTCTTCCCACGGGATTGAGGACGATGCGGTTTGTGCTGGAGGCGATTTGGGGAGGGCAGCGGGTGCAGCTCCGCCGGGTACGCCCCCTCGGACCACCTGCCCCCCGACACGCTCGCTGACCTCCGTTCAGTCTCGAGGTAACGGCGACTCACCTCCGGGCCGGTTTGCCTATCCTCTAGAGCTCGAAGCCGATGAGCTCGCCGCTCCATCGGAGAGCGCGGTGTCTGACGCTGACTCCTCCCCTGGGCTGCCGCCTTCGGGCCAGCACGCCCAGGTTGAGGCGGATGCGCAGATGTCCGACATGCTTGCCCGGGCCGCCGTCGGGGTGGGGTTGGACTGGAAACCTCCACCCTCCCCACACCCGTCACGGTTGGACGACTGGTTCCTGGGGTCTGGGCACCGCTCACAGCCACGCCCCCACCCCCCGGTCCCGTTTTTCCCAGAGGTGCATGACGAGCTGACGTCGTCATGGAGAGCCCCGCTCTCCGTCCGTCAAAAGCCCTGCTCGTCCGCTCTCGCTACCCTCGACGGCGGAGAGGCCCACGGGTGCACGGCGATTCCCCAGGTGGATAGGGCGGTTGCGATCCATCTCTGTCCCGGTGACCCTACCACCTGGCGTGGGCGCCCTGTACCCCCCTTCAAAGGCCTGTAGGACTGCGTCCTCGTTCAACCACAAAGCCTATAGCGCTGCGGGACAGGCCGCCTCCGCCTTGCACGCCATGGCCCTCCTGCAAGTCCACCAGGCCAAGGCGCTCAGAGATCTGCACGAGGGTAGCCCTGACCCCGATGTGCTGCAGGAACTGCGCTCAGCGACCGACCTCGCCCTCAGAGCCACGAAGGTCACCGCGCAGGCACTCGGGCAGGCGATGGCCACCCTAGTGGTCCAGGAACGTCACCTTTGGCTCAACCTGGTCGAGATGTGCAAGGCCGACAAAGTTCGCTTCCTCGACGCCCCTGTCTCCCAGCTTGGCCTCTTTGGTGACACCGTCGAGGACTTCGCCCAGCAGTTCTCCACGGTGAGGAAGCAGACGGAGGCCATATCACACATCCTGCCTCGCCGCAAACCTGCCGCCAAGGCCACTGCCCCGTCTGCTCGCCGAGGGCGTCCCCCTGCGGCTAAGAAACCTGCTCCGCCTCAACCCGGGCCCAGCTTTCAGCCCCTGCGTCGAGCACACCGCAGGAAGCCGACGCCCCCCGTCTCTCGGACTCCCTCGAGGACCCGGAAGGCTCCCAGGCGGTCCTGAGACGGACGACCCAGCGACACAGACGTTAGCTCCGGAGGTGGGAAGAGGCATTTCGGGGCATTGGGGAAGAGTACGTGCAGCCTGAACACAGTTGGTCGCTTGTGCACGTGCAAATACCTGCCCGCTTATGTGTCAGCAGTACACGTACACAGCTCAGCGCATGGCGAGTTTTGAAGTGGACCCCTAGTGTCGCTTCTTCGACACAACGTCGAAGTGAGTGACAGACAGGGAACGTCTAGGTTACCTATGTAACCTCCGTTCCCTGATGGAGGGAACGAGACGTCGTGTCTTCCCGGCCATGTCGCTGAGCCGAGCCGCTGAGGTGCCCGGTACACTCCCGGCTCCTCAGAAAAATCCTGAATGAACGAGCGTATTTCTCTCGCCTTTATATCCGGAGGCGGAGTATGCAAATACTGTTCGCCAACTCTCATTGGCCTTTTTTCATAGATCAGAGGTATCTTTCGGCGCTCAAGAGAGACCCCTAGTGTCGCTTCTTCGACACGACGTCTCGTTCCCTCCATCAGGGAACGGAGGTTACATACGTAACCTAGACGATAATCATCAAGTTTATCCATTTTATTATAATTATTATTTTTATATTGCTTCAAAAATAATACCTACAATAATACAGGAATTAGCATATTTAATGTCTTTTATCTGTTTGTCTGTTATTTTTATAGTCGCCTTACTTACATGATGGCACAGAGCTGTACTTTTAAGGGTCATTTCAAGTTAATTTTGATTTGGACTTGACTAAAAGTGGTGTTGTCTGAGTCGGTTAGTTTAGTTTACTCAACTTGTAAATAGTATCTCTGCTTCCATAAACTTGTACCATTTAAAGCGATCTACGGAATCCCGCTGCGAATGCGATAGCTTGAGGCAGGCATTATGGTGATTTCGGATTGAACAAGTGCTAAATGGTGGCAAAGTCTTCGCTTTATGTGACTTTTCGCCTGTATTTCACGGTTACCCTCCTGTTCCTCACATTTACGCTACACCAGAGTTTAGTAGACCTTTTTGAAGTTGGCTAGGTCTGACAAGATCTGTTAAGCTTTTTTGTGTGTGTGTGTGTGTGTGTGTGTGTGTGTGTGCGTGCGCGCACGCTCCTGTGAGAGTGTGTGTGTGTGTGTGTGTGTGTTTTTAATGAAGCTTATAGTTTTCCTTTATCAATGGACGTGGCAGTGAGGGTTCCAAGAAAAATTTGGCAGCTGGCAGCAGGAAGTAACTTTCATGATTGAAGGGAAGTAGTAGTAGTTCTTCCTCATTTATAATAAAAGTGCTAGCAGAAAGGTAAAACTGAAGTTTTAAAATAAAACCATGCTTCTGGATTGCCTTGTTTGGTGTACTTCCTTTTATACAGTAAATGATAAAATCATGACTGGGGATTGTTATATGACTTGTTTAACACTAGCAGTTCAAAATGCAGCTTACTTATAGAAAGTTTTGGCAAAATTTCTATTGTCAAAATGTATATTGATTGAATGGTTCATTTTTTTTCCCATCATATTGTTGAAAGTTCTGCTGTTAAACATAAATGAATTGTCTTATTGAGTGTGTGTCATTTAAGCAGATATTAGATCAGTAAATGCCATCATGCAAGCCAATGCATGATGGCACTGGCTTGCATGATTTTCTTAAGCCTAGTTTTGCAAATAATGTGATTACCCAAGTTGTTTAAATTGCTGTAACGTACTGCTTCAATCTTTATTGTGGTGTAATGTAAGCTAGTGAAGATGCAGATTTTTGCATGCATAAAATGGGATGTTGAGTATTGCGCATAGGCGCAAAAACTACATATGCAATGCATAGGGGCACCATACAAAGGGGAGGGCAAACATGTGATAAGGGAAGGAGCTACATGTAGGCGTTTCCTGCTGCCAGCTGCTGTTTTTTTCACTGAAGCCCCTCTCAGCATCGACCACTGGGCCAAATTATTGTTGATTTTCATGTAAGATTTATCTAAAGACAAATTTTAAATTGATAAAATTAAATAATTTATTCACCTCAGAGTTTGATTAGTTATATAAAAAAAAACAATTAGTACTCTTGGAATGCTGCTTGTGCCTGGAAAGCTGATTTTCCAATCAGAATACAGGGTAACACTTTATTTTAATGTGTCCTTGTTACACATATTACATGTATTTACTATAGTAATAACAGTCAATTGTGCATAATTACAAGCAACTGACCCTAAACCAACCTCTAACCAAAAAACCTATAGTAGGTACATGTTGTTAATTATTAATAATCAGTAATTACTTGTGTAATTATACTGCAACAAGGACACATTAAAATAAAGAGTAAGCAATTACAGCAGTGTTTCCCAACATTATTCTTGAGGCCACCCAACACTACACATTTTGGATGTCTTCTTTATCCGACACACCCTTTTCAAGTCTTCAAGCACTTTACTAAGCAACTGATGAGTTGAATCCGGTGTATTAGATTAATGACACCTTCAAAATGTGTACTTTTGATGGGTTGGGATTCTTTGGATTTTAGGACCGAAACTAATTGTTGTAGAAATATGGATAATCCATGGATAATGTCTTACCACATCCCAAGTATGGATCAAGTCTAGATGCAACGGTCTAATCATAACAATTACTGTTATTTGTTCCATTATAAAAGTGTATTACTAAGGTCACACACTCAGCAGAAAACAGATTTCACGCATGGCATGTTGGGATTTTCTTCACAAACAGCATTTGTCTTGTGGCTCTGCCTGGATTCATAAATGTGCCCCACATTCATCCATCTACTTTATATGATTTCATAAATAATGCATCACACCGAACTTGCATGCAGAATGCTGAGGAACGTAAATTACATACAAACAAATTAAATTGCATTCCCTTGCTGTGGTGCTTTTAAAGAATGGTTCCTATCTCACACCAGTCCACACCTCTTACCAGCAGACTAGAAAAGAGAATATTACTCAATGCCATTGCAACGCCTTGCTCTGGCCAGACCAAGAATTATATTCAAATTCAGCTCTTTGCCTGAGAAAGCTGAGACCCCTGGTGAGGACCAGCTCTGTGAGATCTGCTAACTAGAGATCTTACATGCTATATAGCACTCAAAACATCTTTGAAAACATATCACATTTCTGGGCAAAACTTCAGAGATCAATCATCAACAAGATTAGCATTATCAATGCACAGCATGGCAGCAGTTAGTACAAGAATATACACTGCTTGGTACCTATCCCAAAAAAATTATGTATACACTGAAAAGTTATATTCACATTTATTTGTGAATATAAAATCTCGAAGTTTTCATCCCTGATAGCACATGTACATCACCCAGACGTCAATTTCATGTTTGTGTAAAATGTCTTTAAGACGTTTATGACTTGCAGTGTTAGTAAATCTGGGGCCTCATGTATAAAACTTTGCTTAGATTTCTTCCTAAAAGTGTGCGTAAGTACAAAAGTCCAATTTTGCATACGCGCAAACAAAAAATCTGATTTATAAAACAGTATGTATGCCAGAACCTGAACATAGTTCCCTTAATAAATATCATCTAGTGGAAGGTTGTGCGTACATGCATGTGATTCATTCCCCACCCCGTCTCCTCCCCAAAATAACCATATATGGAGTGTACAACGCCTGTTTTTACTATGCATATCCTCATCTGCATACAATTTCCATATGCATTTTACTATCCAGAAACGTGATTACTGCGTTTAACGGTACGAGAAACTGTATTATAAGAAATAAGACTGTAAATGCCACATATAAGGTTAGATACAGCACCGTGAAGAAACATAATTTATTAAGATATGAACTTGTTTTCAAAGAATATATTTTGAATATCCCTTGGCAAAATGTTTTTATCTTTGCAGACATATATCTAACCTAAGCAATTTTGCTTATCAGAAAACCTTTTAAATAATTTTAAGAGCGTTATTATTAAGAAGTTAAATATTTATTACTGGAAACAAAATGAATATGAATACAATTCTTTGTACAGTATTATCTGATATCATCACATTACTAAGATTTGATATTTGACTGGTATTTTATACTCAAAAAACAGCTGAATGGCAAATGTTGTCAAATTTGTATTGACTAGTTCGGGGTTTCATTGCAATGAGGGTCAGAATGATGTGAAGCAGGCAGCAAAATTGATGCTCATTTGATGCGCATTGCTGTACCTGTTTGCGCTGTACAATACTGATATTTCTGATGTTTCTGATTAGACATATCTCTCCAATGGTGCGTTCGACTACTGAATGTGGTCAGCAGTGCCTGCCTTATAGCTACTCTCCGGTTTACCGAGCCATTTCACGGCAGTCAGACAAGTATGCATCGCATTACTGATAATCTTCATTCAAAGGCTGTACTTATCTAAGTACATGATTGTAATAGAACAGAAGATATTTCAAATTAAGACATATTCACTGTCATTTTTACTGTACTCTGTATGTTCCTTATCTATGATGACACGGGAAAGTTCTCCAAATGCAGATGTTTGTCATACCTTTTACAGCTTATATTTGAATGCCTTTTCAGTTAGTTACATAAAAATAATATAGGTGACTACTGGCTTGATAACTTGATAATACTTTTTATTCTAAATGTAAATTAATTGAAAATCAGAGTTTATAATCAGTCTGTTCAGTTCATTATTTGTCCAGCTGGAGTCTCCAATTCACAAACACCAGTTAAAGAGTGCATAAACACATTCAAGAGTGTCCAGACGGTGCACACATTTTACGGAAATTATTTTTTTATAAATCCAGATATGTTCATGTGAAATTGCTTATTTTTAAAATGTTGTCCTTCTATCCACATTGAGACAGCATCTTTGGCAGCGAATACTTCCTGGTTACTTTCGTAACCTCCATTCAACCCTAGCCTCAAATACCCCTGATCTTTGAGAAAAGGCCAATGGGGATTGGCGAATGGAATTTGCATGCCACTCCCCTGGACATACGGGTATGAAAGGAGCTGGCTCCCAACCACTCATTGAGGTTTTGTGCTAAGGAGCCGAGACTGGGGTGGGGGTTCCTGCCATTTCAGCAGGTATTTCAGTGTTGTGGCAGGAGGGACACAACGTCTCGTGAGATGGGCCAACCATTGCATGCCTCGTAGCCAGCACAATTGGCCATCATGTAACCTCCCCCAACTCTCCTACAAGCATTGTACGTTCCCCTGCACCTCGACGACAAGTCGACTGCAAAAATGGGGACAGGCCACCCCAGACATGGCCTCTAATCTTCTTTTTTTCTATCCAAAAAAGGTATGTAATGGTAATCGTTCAGCTGGGGGCCATAAATATCCGCATTGGGGGGGATTGTGTCCATTCCCAAGGGGAAGACACCACGGAGACCACAGTTGTTGTGCATAATTGTGTGGAAATATGTCACGTGGTCTTACCAAGTATTGTCAGCAGTGTCGCATGTGGAGAAGTCCCCATGGTAGGTCCTAACCAGAGGGGATTGAACTATACAAACACAGCGACCGGTGGCAGAGGGGGACTCTGTCCAAGGAAGACGTGGGTTTACCAACAGGGAAACCGACTTGCAGAAGATACATCACAGGGGGTTACATAGAGGCAACCAGCGCATGAGGAGCACCTACCCAAGTACCCTGCCTTTTAACACACGTACTGGGCCGGCATCAAACTTCTCTGTGAATCCGACTGCCACAGGAATAAGCAGGAAGGACATCCAGGGCCAATGGTCTTGTGAACACTGCTGGGGGTAAAAAGCACACATCTCCCCCTCCAGGAGGGGAAAGGCATTATACGCAAGCAGTACACGTGGCCAGTTGTCCCGCAAACTTGCCTGTTCATACCTGACAACACACGGGATGAACTGGCCCAACCCGGAGATTATGGAACCTCGCTAATGTATTGGGTGTTGCCCAGCCCTCTGCTTTACTGATGTCTGCTGGTTGGGGCCCAGAAGGCTGCCACACTCCTGGTGAAGTGTGCCCGAAGCCCCAAGGGAGGGCGTCACGTTCAGTGTGTGATATGCTAAAGCGATGGTGTCAATGACCCAGTGGGTGATCCTCTGTTTGGAGAAAGCGCTCCCATTCCGCTGTCCTCCAAAGCCAATTGTCCTCTGTCCTCCAATCCAAGTAGATGTGTAAAGCACAAACCGGACACAGCAACGAAAAGACTGATTCTGCCTTCTCCTGGGGCATATTCGCTTGCAGGTTTACCACCTGATCCCTAAACGGGGTCATGGGAACCTTGGGCATATAGCTCGGTTGGGGCCTCAGGAGCATGTGAGAGTATTCCGGACCGAACTCCAGGCACGTGTGGATGACAAAGAACACCTGCAGGTCACCTACCCTCTTAATGGACATGCCTTAACTCAACTGACTCCATGGCTCAAATGGGTTTCCCCGCAGGAACGTGGTGCAGTCTGGAAGGGTTCAGCCTCCTTGCGCCTCTGAGGAATCTAATGATCAGGTCGTGCTTCCCGAGAGACCTACCATCAACTGAATTGTGGTGCGCCACCATAGTGGCCACGTATATCCTCAAGGTGGGGGGACAGCCAACCCCACCAGCATCTCCTGCAGGAAGAAAAGCACCGACCCGACTGCGCATCTCAGGGGGTCTTTTGCATCGGGAAGAACATCACTTAGTGAACAGATGACAATGCAAGTCATACAGGTGCCTCGTAGAGGGAACCCTAACCTGATAACGTGATCGTGTCTTCTACCGTGGGTGGTATGCCACTTAGGTCTTCTGTGTCCCGTCCAAGTACCAGACATGGACATTCCAGAGGTCTGGTCACGGGTGCCAGATGGTGCCCTGTCCCTGAGAGAGGAGATCCCTCCTCAGGGGAATTCACCAGGGAGGGGCTGTCATAAGGAGGTCTGAGACCCACGTCTGGGTTGGCCAATAGGGTGCTAATATGATGACCCTCGTCCTCCCTGACCTTGCGCAGGGTCTGTGCAAGTAGGCTAACTGGGGGCAATGCAAACTAGCGCGGCCCCCAGGGCCATCTGTGCACCAGCGCATGTGTGATGAGAGGAGCATTGGTCAGGACGTAACAGAGCGGGCATTGGGAGGATTCCCGGGAAGCAAACAGGCCTACCTGCGCTTGACTGAATAGACTCCAAACCAGCTGGACTACCTGGGGGTGGAGTCTCCACTCTCCCCTAAGTGTGACCTGTCATGAAAGCACGTCTAATGCACTGTTGAGGTCGCCCAGGATGTGAGTGTCTCACAATGACTTGAGTCACTGATGACTCCAGAGGAGGAGGCGGCATGCGAGTTGCGACATGCAACGTTCTAATGAATGGCCATGTTGTCCATCCAGACCAACATGTGCTTGCCTTGGATCAATGGCTGAAGCCTCCGCAGGGTGAGCAACACTGCCTGCAAGTCGAGGCAGTTGATATGCCTATGCAGTAACGGCTCTGTCCAGGAGCCCACAGCTGCGTGCTAATTGCACATGGTGCCAAACCCACACTCAGAGGCCGTAACCATGATGCATCTGGGGCACTTGCACTAACAGGGACTCCCAATCACAGGAATTTAATGCCTGTCCAAAGGCTGAACAAGTGCCGGCAGATTGATGTGATGACCACCCGATGTGTGCCGTGGTGCCATGCCATCTCGCTACTCGAGTGTGATGCCAGTGCTGCAGCGGTCTCATATGCATCGATCCAATTATTGTGACCACCATCGAGGACATCAGATGCCCCAGGAGCCTCTGAAAATGCTTCAGTGGGACCGCCGTGCTCCACCTGAAAAACTTCAGGCAGTTCAGCACTGACAGTGTGCGCTCGCTCGTGAGTTGTGACATCATAGAGACTGAGTCCAACTCCTACCTGAGAAAAGAGATGATCTGTACCGGGGAGAGCTTGCTCTTTTCCCAGTTGACCCTAAGGTGCCTGAGCATCAGGTCCCTGCACACACACCATAAGTCTCGAGAGTGAGCTAGAGCCAGCCAGTCATCGAGACGGTATCCGTGAAGACACGAGGCAACAGGGACCGACCGAAGATGAATCGAAGAAGGGCCTGTGCCGATGGGAAAGTACGTGTCCTTCAGGTCCACTGCCGTTCAGAACTTGCAGGTCCAGGACAGACTGACTTTTCTTGGTATGATTAAGAAGGGGCTGTAGAACCCCTTAATCATCTCGGCCAGAGGGACAGGCTCTACTGCGTCCTTCCGCACGCAGGGGAACGGCGTTCTCACCCTGCACTTATGGTAAAACGGACGGTGCTGAACCTGGGCGAACTTAATCGCATAGCCAAGTCAGAAGGTCCCAGTCAGACTACCTATTGAAGCTCATCAAGAGAATGCCAAGAGTGTGCAAAGCAGTAATCAGAGCAAAGGGTGGCTACTTTGAAGAAACTAGAATATAAGACATTTTTCAGTTATTTCACACTTTTTTGTTAAGTACATGATTCCATATGTGTTCATTCATAGTTTTGATGCCTTCAGTGAGAATCTACAATGTAAATAGTCGTGAAAATAAAAAAAACAAATTGAATGAGAAGGTGTGTCCAAACTTTTGGCCTATACTGTATATATACAGTATATATATATATATATATATATATATATATATATACACTGTGTGTGTGTGTGTGTGTGTGTGTGTGTGTGTGTGTGTGTGTGCGTGTGTGTAAGAGCACATCTGGGCAATAACAATGTGATTTCTGATAGTATCAGAAGGTAATACCATGGTACTTTGATATACAATTACCATATTTTTTGTACCATTCTGTATTTACATGGTGCTTCAAAGTACTTCAAAGAATACCATGTTATTACCATGGTTATTTGATATATGATTACCATATTCATATACTATTCAATTTACATGGTGCTTCAAGGTAATTACAAAAATACCATGGTACTTCGCTATATGATTACCATATTCATATAGCCTACCATTGTATTAACATAGTGCACCCAGATAATGGTACATGGTACATGTATTTTTTATGTGTTTTCATGTAGGCTAATATGTGTGTTGATACTCTTATGGTTGGAAAATGTATTTACCCACAGAAGTCGTTTACAAGCTGCAAACGTGTTGAACTTTATAAAGAACTTCTTCATCACTGGCAAACGATAGGATGCATTGGCAGGTTTCGTTTCTATTGATTGTAGATCCACTGCAAACAGCGTTATTTTTATTTGCCATATTATAAAATATTCCATGAGCTTACTGACAAGTGAGAGCATGCACCTAATGATTCAGCAGCACACACAAGCTTTCGGAGTCATTCAGACTAAATCGCCAACCGATTCAGATTTCTTTCCTATCACGTGTGACCAATTAATTTTAAAGAACCAACCCAGATAAGCAATTAATTTGTGATCGGACAGCTTTAGTTTTTAATCAAAATGGCGATAGTAAACACCTGGTGCACGCATGATGTAGTGGTGTAGCTTTTCTCAATGCTATGCCACCACCTTGACAAAAATATGGCTTTGCTACTGAAAATCTACTTTATTTTTAAACTAGCAAAGCTACCGTCTCGCTACTCAGAAATGTAGTTAAGCTAATAGTTTTGCTATTTGTAGCGAAGCTACTGCCCATCACTGATGGTGGGCTGGTTTCCATACTAGGCATAGCTTAACCAGTTTCATAAGAAAGTTAATGCTGGTCAGCCAGCTTCACAAGGTAAGTTTTGCTGGTGAACAGTATGGCTTTGCTGGTCCACCAGCTTGGCCAGCACCACACCAGCATAAACCAGCTTAGACCAGCATGGGAATTGCTTGCTGGTTAAGCTGGTCTTTGTTGCAGAGACAAACTAGCATTATTCAACAATAATAACCCTACCAACGTTTTAGCACCTTGTGGCTGTAAACAAGGAACATGGATTTTAAAAGTTTAACCCTTTTGATGTTAGCTTTCAGCCAAACTAACATTAGCAACCAGAGGCATATAATAAGGCAATTGTTTGTAAACTTTCATCAACAGATGTGTTGTGCTTTCTTTATACTTGCTGAGGTCAACAGCATTTGCAAACCCTTTTATTTCTACTGTATATTGTGATATAGAATGAAACAGGAATTTAATGAGAAAAAATTTGGAATAACATGCACCGATAAATCATGCACAATAAGCCCAGGAAAGTGTATTAAGAAAGTACATAGGGTACATTTTGATAACATGTTAACTTCTAAACAGCTAGTTTAAAAAAAATGGTTCTGTACATACTACGCTAATTTAATGACAATTCAGTTGTCACTACCTTAATTTTATTAAGTGAATTTTTGGAAAATGCCGTTGTCATTCCCGGTATATTTGCACGTACAGAATGGAATTAAGCTGTGCTTAATAACTGCTGTGTGTACATGGCCAAATTTAAATTCTTGTAAAAAACTGTAAACATTGTAAAAATATTAGGCAATAATAAATCCAAACCCATTACTGATTCCAGAGCAGTACTGAGACATATCACTCACGCATCTGCTTATTTGTAATACCTCCATAAAACATGGGTAGTAGTAGCAGCCGCACTTAGTGTGCAACATGCCATGTCACATAATTCAAAAATCTATTGTCTGAAATACGCAGCACCACAAAAACACACGCTTTCCTTATCTTTACACCATTCTACCCACAGACATAACAAGATATGGTCCACACACTTTACACAAAGGGTGAAATATTATCGAGCTGACCTACTAGCCTGCAAAAGAAAGGCAGGCATGGAGGGGAGGGGATAATAATCAATAAATGTGTAACCTTACAGCCAAGGTCGACTAGCCCTGCTTCTGTTTCCCAGCCTGCCTCGCTCCTGGTTAATGAAATCTGTTTAGCCATGGCTCCCAATGACCCACAGTTCTGTGGAAGTAATGAATAGAATTTATCATTTGGAAGAGAATAATTACACTATGAAAACAAAAAGACTTTTAAAAAATCTAACTGTTGTGTGGGGATATTTAGTAATAAGGGGGCATAAATGGTCACAAACAGAAAAATCTGAATAACACTGTTTGTGAATAATACTACAGGTTTCAGCAGTATTTAGAAACAGATTTACAAAACAGAAATAAGGGCACTTTCAGGGTCTTTTTTTAACTTTTGGAATTGTTTTTTGAACACATTTTGACTGTTGCAAGTTTTATTAATTACTGATTGTAAAGGGATTAATGAGAAAGGAGGAGGAGAGAACTGGCTTGGCAATATAAATAATAGTTTAATATAAAACTGAAACAAAAAGACAAACACACAAATGTGTCGGACAGTTGTTCGTAAATCTCTCTCTCTCTCTGTCGCACTGCAGCTTCCAGTCGGCCTTTATCCCTCTCTGAGGCTTGATTAGCCTGATTAGGGTCCGGGTGTGTGGAATCATGACCCGACCCCGCCCTCTGCCCTGCCACATTCCTCCCTCGTTCTCTGAGGCCAGGGTGCCCCTGGAATTTCAGTATAACACCCAAATGGCAATAGCCATATCATACTGTTTATGTGTTTATGTATAATTGCTATAGTTTACATCGACGTTGCTGCTTTGTCAAATAGCAATGTGAAATGTATATGAAGTCAATCACTGAAAAACAAATATTTTCTGATATAGTAGTCATTTGTACAAATATAGCTCTCATTTGTCTTGTAATAAACAAAGAAATACGAGATATCCTGTAATGGTAATCTTACCTGTAATTGGATATGATATTAACATAAAAATATAATTCATAGAAGCGCAATAATAAATAAGCAGTTAGATTTGTATTATTTTTGAACAATTATGGTATTTTATATAGTGGGACATATCTCCAAAAGAATGGATAAGATACAGGGAGTGGAATGAGGCCCTGGGTCTCTAAGTACCAGAGGTATGTATTTAAGGGTTAAAAAACAACCTACTGGGCTCAAATCTATTGCCAGGCGTTCTTATGTGAAATGCAATACCACAATTCTTTCCAGATGTCACCATCAGATTAGATACTGCATGATACAGCAAAATTATAGTTTTCTCAAAGCTGGACTGTAGATCACTTTTCTTCTATAGTGAACCTTATCGATTGCCCTCTAGCAAATTGATAATATATTTTTCTCTGCTAATGTGTGGAAGAAGGCCAAAGAAGAACAGCAATACAGTTCACAAACAAATAACAGACAGCTTTAACTGCCCACATTTACTGACTCTCACCATACATCACAAGGCAAATAATGATCTACAACTATGTCTAAACCCTGACTCTCTCTCTCTCTCTCTCTCTCTCTCTCTCTCTCTCTCTCTCTCTCTCTCTCTCTCCCCCTCCAACCTTGCTCATCCCTTGGTAGCAAGGCAAGGCAATATTTATCACTTCTGTGGCTTCCTCACATCTCTCAGGCCTGCATGTATTATCTATTAGCTGGGCCTTGTCTGAGATTTCTGCCTGTGTAATCTGATACAGGCAGAGTAGATTGCATTGCACTGGATTAATCTACAGTGGCTAACCATGGGTGAACGAGACAGGGAGGGAGCACATCGATTTTCTGATTTCTCTCATACGATGTACTTTAATCCTCTCACAACAGCGTAACATATCCTAATGAATATTCAACGCAGCATCTGCGCACTCTTGTTCTCATCCAAAAAGGATAGGCTGGTGGGGACAGATGTCACGGAGAGAACAGACCAGATGATTGAACAACACTATTGCGCAATTCATACTCTTTCCTGCAGGAACAAGAGAGGAGAGCAGAGAAAGGCTGCAACAAAACACTCTTATCACGCAGCACACAATCTAAATCGCATGGAGAGGTGTAACTGTTGTCAGTGTAATTGATCAGTCTCACCTCATATAGAGCCGGCACTCCAGATAGAGTTTCCTGTTGAAGAAGATCACACTGCAGGATTATAGATGCCACTGACCAGAAATTCCATTAAATCAACAAAACCCTAAATCTCCCTACCCTTAAATTTAAACCTTTTGGTGCTTCTCAGAGTCAGAGCCAGGATAATTTACCCGAGAGGCAATTTGAAATTTCGAAGGGGGCTCAGATTTGTCACTTTACTCTAAGTAACGTTGCTGAAAATGTTTTTTTTTTTTCCCTAATACCTTCATTGCCATCTGAAAGGAAGCGCAAGTGATGGCTTTGATACAAATGGACATGCATTAGCTCAACTGAAACCTCACCAAACATACAAAATAAATAAAATCTGTTCAAATGAAAAAGCTTTAACAGTTACAATTTATATGCTCATTTTCTTACTTTCCTAATAATGAATTATTTAAAAATAAGCATGAAGCAAATGTTAATTAAAACATTTACAGTAACTAAAATGACTTATGAGAGAACTATAACATTCCATTGAAGAAAAATAACTGGATTGAGGCTTGCAAACCACACTGACCTAAACACATCCTAACGCAGAAAGCATGATATATGTTCACTTCCTGGAAACTGTTGTGAAGCAGAGGCTGTAGCCAGAAAACTCTTCTTTATCCCTTCCCTGTATATATTACAGGTAATTGTGGTATGTCAGCACATTAAAACATGCCAAAAATATACCAAACAAACAAAAAGTGCACACACCAAAAAATGCCTATATTTACGATTTCGAATTTTCAATTCCATAAAAATATTAAACAAAATTAAATTAGTAAAACCTCAATATATTGAAATTGTATTCATTTAATTTTTATAAACTTCAATCAATTTGATGGAATTTTGTTGTGACTTTGTTAGCTAGATTGCATGAAATTCTATCCATTTATCAACATAAATAATGTTTCAGAAAACGTCTCAGTTACGTATGTAACCTCCGTTCCCTGATGGAGGGAACAAGACGTTGTGTCGAAGAAGTGACACTAGGGGTCTCTCTTGAGCACCGAATATGCCTCTGGTCTATGAAAAAAGGCCAATGAGAAGTTGGCAGGCAGTATTTGCATACTGCCTGCCAACATACGGACATACGGGTAAAAAAGCAGGGAAATATGTCGAGTCCATTCAGGATTTTTCTGAGGAGCCAGAAATGGTCCGGCCACTGCAGTGGCTCGGCTCAGCGACGTGGCCGGGAGGACACGACGTCTCGTTCCCTCCATCGGGGAACGGAGGTTACATATGTAACCAAGACATTCCCCGTCTGTCGCTCACTTCGACGTCGTGTCGAAGAAGCGACACTAGGGGTCCACTTTAAATCACTACATGCACTGAGCCGTGTACGTGTACTGCTGACACAGGAGTGGGCAGGTATTTCACGTGCACAAGCGACCAGCTGTGTTTCAGACTGCACGTACCCTTCCCAAATGCCCAAAAAGGTCGTCAAAATCCTTCTGGTTACCCTAGAGGCGACGCTTGCCAACCTGGGAACGGGCCAAGCCTGGCTAGGCCTCTTTTCTCTCTATGTTTCTCGGCATAGAGCAAGAGCAGCCGGGGCCCTTACCGCATCGTGGGAAGGGGGGTCTTACCCAATTTCCTATTCTTTCAGGGGGAAAAGACCCTGCGGAGACCACACCTGCCCAAAAAGGGAGGTAAAGTTGGCAAAATGCATCACATGGCCTCTTCAGTCACATGTGGGAAAGAATGGCACGGTGGTAGATCCAGCCTCGAGGAGGGGGGGAGTTGCTACAACACGGCGACCGGAGGGCAGCGAAAACTGCCTAAGGGAGATGCGGGTCAGCTCGCAAGGTGACCCGAAACTCCCGAGTGCAGCGAAAACTGCCTAAGGGAGATGCGGGTCAGCTCATAAGGTGAACGTACCATGGAAATACACACAGGAGGAGTCCATGTAGGAGGCCTGAGCTGTGGAGCACCTATTCCAGTACAGGGTAGCCTAGGGTATCCGTAGTGGACTGGGTCGGCAAGTTCCTCCACTGAACTGCAGACCCAAAAAGGCTAGGGAGGAATCAACCAGGGGCCTGGGTGGGTGGGATCTCCTGGGAAAGAAGGCACACTGTTTTACCTCGGCCGAGGGAAAGGGCGCTAGGCGCAAGCGATTCACCCGGTCAGAATGTCAGCGTGTACTGAGTTCTACCGGTTCGGACTTGAGAAAACACGGGACAAGACTGACTCAACACTGAGGTTGTAAATTCTCGCAAAGGTGTTGCCCAATCCGCTGCTATACAAATGTCTGCTAGGGAGGTGAACCTAGCCAGTGCCCACGAGGATGCAATAGTCCTTGTTGAGTGCGCTCGGACCCGCAAAGGGGTGGCATGGCCTGGGTGCGATAGGCCAGTAAGATGGCATCCACCACCCAGTGGGAAAGCCTCTGTTTGGAGACAGCGTTCCCTTTCCGCTGTCCCCCAAAGCAGACAAAGAGCTGCTCAGAGCACCTAAAGCTCTGAGTGCGGTCCAAATAGACATGCAAGGCATGTACTGGACACAGCAATGAAGGGGCTGGGTCTGCCTCCTCCCGAGGCAGCACTTGCAGGTTCACAACCTGGTCTCTGAAGGGAGTGGTAGGGACCTTGGGCACGTAGCCCGGTCGTGGTCTTAGGACACATATGTGTCTGCCAGACCGAACTCCAGGCAAGTGTCGCTAACAGAGAACGCTTGCAGGTTCCCGACACTCTTGATGGAAGCAAGCATGATTAGCAGGGCTGTCTTTAGAGAGAGGGCCCTGAGCCAACTGATTCTAGCGGCTCGAAGGGGGATCTCTGAAGACCGACGAGGACCACCGAGAGATCCCAGGAGGGGAACACGCTTGGCCGGGATTGATTAAACCTCTTGGAACCTGATAATTAGGTCATGCTTACCTAGAGACTTGCCGTCTACTGGGTCGTGGTGAGCTGCGATAGCAGCAACATACTCCTTTAAGGTGGAAGGGGACAGCCTCCCTTCCAACTTCTCCTGTAGGAATAAGAGCACTGACTTAACTGCGCACCTCTGTGGGTTTTCAGCATGGGAAGAACACCAGTTCGCAAACAAGCGCCATTTCAGGGCGTAAAGTTGCCTGATAGAAGGGGCTCTGGATTGGTTGATCATGGCTATGACCGTGGATGGTAGACCAGCTAGATCTTCCACGTCCCGTCCAGGGGCCAGACATGGAGGTTCCATAGGTCTGGGTGCGGATGCCAGAGCATGCCCCAACCCTGAGAATGAAGGTCGAGGAGAACCAGGCCCGGGTAGGCCAATAAGGAGCCACAAAGGTGACTTGTTCCTCATCCTCCCTGACCTTGCACAGCACCTGTGCAAGAAGGCTCACTGGTGGAAATGCGTACTTGCACACCCCCGCAGGCCAACTGTGTGCCAGTGCGTCTGCCCCGAGGGGAGCCTCTGAGCGGCCATACCAGAGCGGACAGTGGGAGGTCTCTTGGGAGGCAAACAGGTCTACCTGGGCCTTGCCGAACCATTCCCAAATCAGCTGGACTGACTGGGGGTGAAGCCTCCACTCTCCGCCGGGCAAGCGTTGTCATGACAGCGCGTCCGCTATCACATGAGATTGCCGGGGATGTGAATGGTGCGCAGCATGAGTCACTGCTGGTTCAAAAGGAGGAGCTGACGGGTGAGTCGTGACATGTGGCGGGAGCGTACGCCGCTTGGCGATTTATGTACGCCACCGCAGTGCTGCTGTCTGACCTGATTTGTCACGAACTAACAGGAGAAACATCCGCAGGGCAAAGAAAACAGTCAACAACTCCAGGCAGTTGATGTGCCAGTGCAGCGGGGCCCCTTTCCAACAGCCTGCTACTGCGTGCCCGTTGCACACGGTGCCCCAACCTAATCTGGAGGTGTCGGTCGCGACCAAGACGCGACGGGACACCTGATGCAAGGGTACTCCTGCCTGTAGAAAACAGAGGTCTGTCCAGGGATTGAGTGTTTGGCGGCAGGCGGGGGTGATCATCACACGGTGCGTACCGCGGAGTCTAAATCCCTGCTGAGAAAAGAGGTGAGCTTGCTCTTTTCCCAGTTGACCTGAAGCCCTAATCGGCTGAGGTGCCTGAGCACCTGGTATCTGTGAGTGCATAGTAACTCTCCTGAGTGGGTCAGAATGAGCCAGTCGTCGAGGTAATTGAGCATGCGGATACCAGCCTCTCGGAGCGGGGCAAGGGCTGCCTCTGCGACTTTTGTGAAGACGTGAGCGGACAGAGACATGCCGAAGGGGAGGACTTTGTACTGATACGCCTGGCCGTCGAACGCGAAACATAAGAAGGGTTGGTGTCGAGACAAAATTGAGACGTGGAAGTACGCGTCCTTCGGGTCTACCGCTGTGAACCAATCTAGATGCCGAACGCAGGTTAAAATGTATTTCTTCTCAAGCATTTTTAACGGGAGTTTGTGCAGCACTTGAATGAAAACTCGGAAGTCCAAGATCGGTCGGAAGCCGCCACCTTTCTTGGGTATGAAGAAGTAAGGGCTGTAGAGACCCTTCTTCATCTCAGTTGGAGGGACAGGCTCTATCGTGTCTTTGAGTAAGAGAGTAGCGATTTCCGAAGCAGACGCCCGTGAAGGGGGGCAGAGGCCTGGCAAACTGAATTGCATAACCGAGTCGGATGGTCCGGGCCAGCCAGCGAGACGGGTTGGGAAGTGAGAGCCACGTGTCCAAACTCCGTGCACCAAGGGGTCGTTTATTTTTGACATACCCGGCGGGGCGGAGCAGCGGGGCAGAGCAGGTAAAGCGGCGTCGGGAGGCGAAGACGCGTCCCGAGGCTCTGGTGCTGAGAAAAGACTCAAAGCACTTACCTTGCTCCGCACACCTGGCAGGGGGCGGGTTAGCGACTGAGGAGGAGGTCCAACGTAGGCGTCCTCTAGACTCGTCAGAACCGGCCGGCCGGGGAACAGTCATGGGGCTGAAGGCGGGTGGTCCGCGTCCAGCATGCTGGGACTGTTGAGATCTGGCGGCAGAGTGCCGTGACGGTTACTGAGAATGTGAAAATAAATTGAACAAAAAATTCTCCTCCCGGCCCTCCACCGGGGGACGGAGCAGTCTTACCATCTCCGGAGCGAACGTCTTGGTCCCTGGGTTGAGCATCTCCGGAGCGCCTGGGAGCCTTACAGGTCCTTGAGGGGGTCAGTGAGACGGGGGTGTCTGCTTCCTGCGGTGTGCTCGATGCTGGGGCTGAGAGCTGGGCCCTGGTTGAGGCGGAGCAGGGTGTTTCATAGCCGCAGGAGGACGCCCTCGGTGAGCAGATGGGGCATGGCCCATGGCGGCAGGTTTGCGGCTATGTTAAATGGCCTCCGTCTGCTTCACCGCTGAGGACTGCTGAGCGGAGTCGTCGAAGGCGCCACTGAATGGACGGAGCAGGGAGACGGGGGCATTCGAGAAAGTGTGCCTTGTCTACCTCCCACAATTCTACCAGGTCCGACCATAGATTTGCATCGCCCATTCGAGTGCCGGTGCTTTGGTCCCGGGATTGGTCATCCTATCTCTGAGTTCAGCTCATCAAGAACAGGACTACTCAAGTGCAAGTTTTGAAGCACCTTGGCCTGGCGTTGGTTGCAGGAAGGGCCGTGGCATGCAGGGCAGAAGCGGTCTGGGACTGCTCCACCACGAGGGTAGTGAGAGCGGAGGAGTGAGGAAGCTGTGGCTTACTCAATTCCTCATGCACGTCTGGGAAGAAAGGAACCGGGGGAGTGCAGCTGTGAGCGGCGCACATGCCCTCGGGACCAATCAGCCCGGGAAAGCATAGCGGACCTCCGTGCATCAGGCTCAGGCTGGGCGAGCCGACCCGAAGGTGGCGGCCCAGACGAGTCATCAGCATCAGACGCCGCTGTAACTCTCTCCAATGCAGCGGTGATGTCATCCAATTCTGAAGCAATCAAGCGTGTCAGGAGGTGGGTGGTTCAAGGAGGTTTACCCGGCAAAACGCAACCCTTCATTATCCCCAAATATCCTTCATCGCCCGCGGCGCCTGCATGGGGGTGGCTGAAGTGGCTTTCTCTCATGACAAAAGAAAGCCGCGACCGCAATGCTGGAACAGCCATGTTCTCACACTGAGAACATGAACCATTGGAGAGAAATCACTCATCCCGAGCTCAGACGGAAGCAAGCAAGCGTGCCGGGGAGGCGGGTGGTTTGAGGGGGTTTACCCGGCAAACAGAACCCGTCATTATCCCCAAATTGCCTTCATCGCCCGCGGCGCCAGCCCCAATCCCGTAGGAAGGAGGCGAGGCGCGGGGGGCGGCTGAAGTGGCTTTCTCTCATGACAAAAGAAAGCCGCGACCGCAATATTGCCATGGCTATGTTCTCGCACTGAGAACATGAACCATTCATAAAATGCTGCCTGCGTGTGATCGCAGCCCAGGCACGCGAGGCAGCTTTTATGACCGTGAGAGGTGGGGAGAAATCACCACATCCAGAAACTACACAGGGGCGGAAATGGCATCTTTATAAAGACGTGTCCTGAAAAGGACGTTCAAGGCCGCTGTGTAATGCTCTTTCAGAGAAATAAACAGTTTTACAGAGAAAATCGCTCTTTCAAATATAACTCTTTCAATTCTCTGCGCTGCTGAAGCGCCCAGGGGCAAACTGCACTGCCGTGCAGAGAAGGAGAAAAGCCGCTGAAGTACGCTATAGATCCAACAGCAGACAGAGTGTTAGGGGAACAGAAGCAGGAATCTGGTGTGTGACTCGCATCTGGCTGCATACATGACCATCGGCTCCGAAAAAAATTTCTGAATGGACTCGACGTATTTCCCCGCTTTTATACCCGTATGTCCGGGGCGGGGTATGCAAATACTGTCTGCCAACTTCTCATTGGCCTTTTTTCATAGACCAGAGTGCTCAAGAGAGACCTCTAGTGTCGCTTCTTCGACACGACGTCGAAGTGAGCGACAGACGGGGAACTTATATTCATAGTAGGGTATTACATAGAGATGTGGACGGGGTCAGTTAAAATGCCCGCATTCTCCCACCATAATATGTAAGGATATTTTGTATGCAATATTTAGGAGGGAATTTAGAGTCTCAAAATATGTGAGCTATGAACTAAATTAAACTGTCCTTATTTGGTAATGAAATGTATAATGGAATTAGTCGCATTCGACAACCATTATAAATTAGATAAATGACAAATAACTAGATTATTTGTCTTTATAGATTCTCCACCATTGAAATCGTAATACAACGTCTAGTTGTATCAGCTCCCAATTTCTATCGTAAGGAATTAGCTTTAATAAGTGAATTATGATTAATTCACTTATTGGAGTGATATTTTTCTCATGGCTTATTGAAAATAATATAACATGTATTAGGGCTGGGATGACGCGTTGAAATCATCGATGACGTCGACGCAAAAAATACGTCGACGCAAAATATTCAAATAAAACAATAAAACAAAGATGGCGGTGCCGGAGAGTATTAACAACTCGAGTGGTTCCTCAGACTATCAGAAGTGCAAGGCGGCACGCACTCGTTCCTCTAAAGTATGGGAATTCTTTAAAAGGAAACAATTCCGTGATATGTCGCCTTTGCAAAATGGAGATGGCCTTCCGTTCTAGCACCACGGCAATGCACCAGCACCTGAAGAGGCGCCACACGGGAGCAGCTGCAGTTGACAGAGCACCTTAAGTTTTTTTTTCAACTCCCCACTTTGCACTCGATGTTGGAGTAGGCTATAATACGTTGTCGACACCTAAAGTTTTCGTTTATAGCTATTAATAATGCGCTTATAGCTATGAATGTTGTGAAAAATACATAGAGGACACTGACAACACGCTGACAGACAGGACCAAGCAGGTAACATTTAATAAAGTCTCATCTTTCAAATTTGGTCAGTCAAAGAAAATTAAACCATAAATAGGCCTACTATTTTGTGGCTCTTTAATGTGTCGTGACAGATTGCCTCAGTTAAAGCTGCTCGTGAACCGATCATCTTTTTCTTGGTTAATTTATAGCATCAAATAGGCTAAACATGAATGTAGTGTAACGCTCTTGATCAAAAGGGGTCGGATAGCTTGCCTAAATGGTTGTAGTCAGGTGTAAGCAAAGACACATAAGACGTAACTGATATTCCACCGTGGTGATTTATTATCAGCTGTCATCGGTCCCACATACACATGGGCAGTTTGCAAAACACACAGCTAACAACAACTGCGTTACTGGTTAGAAATAAAAACAGAATAAGAGCAACAGAAACACAAAACGGGCTTACACGCATACATGCGATGTTCACAGCTCGCTCTTCCCATATCAACTGCCCACTCTGAGCGAGGGAGTAACAGAGTACGTTCCATCTTAAAGGCGCAGTACCTAATTCTACTTGTTACAGTAGCCTACATCAGAAGGACTGATGTTTTAACCGCGGAAAGACGTCAGTACAGTAGCCTACAATCCATTATTCAAATTATAATCCACCGACGTTAATCTTCTCTCTCCTGACTACTTTGTCGGACAAAAATGGCGTATTATGATCAATCAAACTCCCGGCGATGTTTTTTTTTTTTTTTTACATTTTATAATCAAATCGAAATCGAATCGGACTGAAAAAATAATCGCTAGATTAATCGTTTAAAAAATAAATAGTTTATCCCAGCCCTAACATGTATTTAGGTTCAGCTTTGAAGCGAAATCTTTTAGAGACAGGGATCAGATTATTTATCAAAATATACCTCATTCAAGTCGTCTTTGAACACAGACAAACTTTATTATTATTCTAAACATTAAATCTAGTCTAACACATATATACATAAGACAGGTTGATGAAAGAGTGATCAGAACAGTACAATGAACTTTATGGAGTCTGTTGACAATATCTTAAGAACCATTTAATTTACAATTTATAAATATCATCGATTTGCAATCGGATTACCCAAATTATTTAATTAATACACCAGCACTTTGAGCACAATATTGGAGATGTACTTGCTTGTCCTTGGGGTGTTTGCTTGCGTTCTTTGTGTGGCTTGGTTCTTTTTGTGTTTTATGTTTTAACTTCTGTGTGATCGAATTTATTGTTGGTATGAATGGTTTTGAAGCTGTGAAGCGAGACCTTCTCACTCCTTCTCGGGACATCGAGACCCGAGCTTCCATGGATCTCACATGGGAGGTCCTGGCCGTCAGCGGAGCGACCAGATGAAGCACGTGCAGGCCAAAGAGCCTCAAGAGGATAAAGAGACAAGACGCCGGAGGCAAGAGAAGAAGAGTGAAGAAGGAGAAGAGAGAGTGTTCTGGAATGAAGAAGGAGAAGAGAGAGTGTTCTGGAACTATTTGAACTGAAATTGGCCTTAAAGATTTCCCGCTCAAAAATAGTGCATATTTAATCGTGAGCTTTTACATCTTGAGAATGGTACAAGAGACGTGATATTCATTTTCATCAGATTTTTCTTCATACACAAACAAATTCTTACATACTAAACATTACTTTTTTATGGATGTTATACGTGTAGGTAATAAAACATGAAAATCCCTGGTTACAAAATCATATTGGTTTTACACATCATTGTATTTTATCAAGTTAAACCTTATAGTTACCATTCTTAGTAGAATGAGATAAATCATACAAAATTACAGATTATGTTTATCAATTATAGGTGATCGCACATCGCTACACACATTTTAAAGAGGCCCATCAGTCTATAATCATTAATTTGTCAGGTACAAACATTACCACAGTTCAAAGTGTTTTCAGCATTATCTAGCATGGCTAGATTAAGATGAAATGTCTTAGAGTTGTGCAAATATGATGGTAACCTTCCACAGAAGAAAAGTCTGCTTTAACTGGGTAGGGGTTCTTGTTGAAGGCTGGTAATTTATGGCGCGGAAACATTCCAAACTGAAAGGCTGGGTTTTTCCTAGATCCAGATATATGTTGTTCTAATTCTTCTGCATATATAATCTTACATATCCCTCTTTCGATTGATGACATTTGAAGTGGAAGCAAACATCTGCAATTGCTGGAAAACAAGCAGAAGAAGACAAACACAAACAACAAGACAACACCTCCATCAAAGCTAAAGCAGTGGTGCAGAATAACTAGTTATTAAGTAAGCATTCTAGAATTGAGGATTATTGGGATGTTTCGGTACTCTGGGACTCTTCTACGATTGTTCGTGTTTTAGAGTCATCCTAATTATCTTAAGTGGTTCAGAAATCTGTAAAGGGTAATTTGGATTGTATTGGGGTGAATTATTGAGAAAATGAGCGATTGTTTGTAAAATGAAACCGATTAGAGTCAGTTCTATCGGGAAGACACACAGGCTTGAGTGAGGTTTATGATGCCATTTATTTGATGAATGTAGAACAGAAAAGTAATGTCTGTCTTTGGCATAGGCCCCGTCTGGCTGTCCGAGGGAGTTCATATCAACAGCTCGGAACCATCATATCCTGCCGGATATAGGAGGCAGGTTCGAGGAGCCTACCCCCGTGCGGGACGGGGCTCAACTGGTGGTGGTAGGGTGGTGGAGGTTGCCACACTGAAACAGCAATGTGATAGATTGTTAGCAGACTTATAAAGCAATGGCTTACCTGCGAATGGCTACAGCTGCTAGTCTTCCCGCTAGAACTACGCTGCGCTCACATTTCTATTGGGAAGACACGCAGGCTTGAGTGAGGTTTAAGATGTCATTTATTTGATGAATCTAGAACAGAAAAGTAATGTCTCTCTTTGGCGTAGGCCCCGTCTGTCGGTCCAAGGGAGTTGTACTTGGAACCATCATATCCTGCCAGAGATAGGAGGCAGGGGCGAGGAGCCTACCTCCAAAAGAGAGAGTAGTATACTACCCCCAAAAGAGATGATCAAGTTTGGTATGAACCAGGTCTTGTGTTAGGCGTTCATTCTGAAGGAGAAGAAAATTAAAAGATGTGAGCATCTGAATTTGACATGAATTTGCGGTATCTCTGGCATGGTTGTGGGAAGTCTTTGCAATAGGAAGCCTTTGAGTGTGATTTTGGGCCTCCATCGAGGCCCCTGATGATGCAGAATCTTTATAAGGCGAGCGGCGTGTTATGCGCCCTAAGTTAGGCCGGCGTTGCTGTACAGTATCTTTGTTGAAAGATAAATGCCATTTGATTATGAAAACCCTCCGACGAGGGAAGAGTTGTTTGAGGTATCTTTGCCGGAGGTGAACGTGTGTAGAGCCATACGATAATGGCAACGTTGCATGCAATCCCTTTGCTGAAAGACAACATTTGATATGAATACCCTCCGACGAGGGAAGAGATGTTTGGGTATCTTTGCTGAAAGGTGAGCAACGTGCATAAAGCCATACGATAATGGCGACGTTGCGTGCAATCCCTTTGTTGAAAGCAAACATTTGATATGAAAACCCTCCGACGACGGAAAAGTTGTTTGGGTATCTTTGCCGAAAGGTGAGCAACGTGCGTAAAGCCATACGATAATGGCGGCGTTGCGTGCCATCCCTTTGTTGAAAGAAAAAATTTGATATGAAATACCTCCGACGAGGGAAAAGTTGTTTGGGTATCTTGCCAAAAGGTGAGCAACATGTGTAGAGCCATACGATAATGGCAACGTTGCATGCAATCCCTTTGCTGAAAGACAACATTTGATATGAAAACCCTCCGATGAGGGAAGAGATGTTTGGGTATCTTTGCTGAAAGGTGGGCAACGTGCATAGAGCCATATGATAATGGCGATGTTGTGTGCAATCCCTTTGCTGAAAGACAACTTTTGATATGAAAACCCTCCGACGAGGGAAAAGTTGTTTGGGTATCTTTGCCAAAAGGTGGGCAACGTGCGTAAAGCTATACGATAATGGCGACGTTGCGTGCAATCCGTTTGTTGAAAGGAAACATTGATATGAAAACCCTCCGACAAGGGAAAAGTTGTTTGGGTATCTTTGCCAAAAGGTGGGCAACGTGCGTAAAGCCATACGATAATGGCGACGTTGCGTGCAATCCCTTTGTTGAAAGAAAATATTTGATATGAAAACCCTCCCATGAGGGAAAAGTTGTTTGGGTATCTTGCTAAAAGGTGAGCAACGTGCGTAAAGACATGCGATAATGGCGACGATGCGTGCAATACGTTTCATAGAAAGATATTCCATGGGGCTCCAGCCCTCGAGCGATGGCGGCCATTGTTTAGTGGTCATCTTTGCCAAGGTGAACAGCATGCATAACGCCATACGATAATGGCGATGTTGTTGTGCAATACCTTGTTGACAGATATCCCGTTGTGGTGCGAGCTTTCCATCGAGGGTGGCTGGCTTGTGCATTACCTATGAAAAGGGGCCGTGCTTGAGATTATGGAAGCCCTGGCAAGGGGTGTGCTTGAATTGAATCATTGTGCAGGGAAGGATGTGCTGGGGGAGAGCCACCAACCACCACCAGATATGCATGAGAACTTATGGCTGATGGGGAGTTGAGCTGTTTGATAATTTGGGTTAGGTTGACCATTTCAGATACGACTGGGGAGACCAGCAGCCAAGCATCTTCATTGGGATCCCATTATACCTCGAAGGTTGCCAGTAGAAGCTGGTCTGTGGAACTTTGGAAGGAATGTGTCTGGCTGGGATAATGAAGTTAGAGGAAATGCTCTGCCATGTAAGGGACGTGACGGCTCAAGGAGGACCAGCCTTTATGATTATGGTGACGACTGCAGAATTGTCGCATAGCTACAATGCGTTTGCGTGTCTGAAGAGGACCCATATGACGCTGGCCGTGACGGGTGTGGAATGAATAAAGCCTCTTTTTAAATGTCTCTTGTTGATTTGCTGTGCAATCACAAAACGCGGCTGTGGTGGTTCTGGTAATGCATTTCTTTATTTCTGTACTCACCGTATATTTTACCCCATATGGGGTAAAGAGCTATTTCATGGAGGGTAAAGGGGAATTCAGTTTTTCTGGACCATATAATTAAGTGCTGCGCGACTAAGCATGGAAGGATATGATGCTTGGGTCTTGGTGTGATTCCTTCTTCCCTCACTGGGCCACATCAAGACAGGAATTGCAGATCGAGAAACATTTATTAAATGACGAAATATCTAACAAAGAGCGGATGGAGCGTAGGAAGCTATATTGGAAAAAAAAAAAAAAAAAAAAAAGATATATATTTATTTCTGGCCATTTCCCTGTGGGCCATGATCCTAGACAGAACCCCTGAATCCTATGGAGGGAGCCGCGTCCGAGAATGGGGACCTGTCGTCTGGAGATTCGCGGCAGCCATCGTCGATTGCTAGGTAGGAGAGTTTGTCTGAAGAATGAGCTAGTGTGAGGAGGCAGGAACGAAGGATTGGCCTTGAGGAATGATAAGCATGGCGAAATTGAGGTGGCCTGATAGGGACTGGAGATTGCGTTATGAGACCCAAACTGACCAGAGAACGATGTGCAAATAGACCTGATCCTGTAGTGTTTCGTGTTTCTTGCGTGTTTAGAGAATAGAGCATGATGCCTAGAAATTTGAGAGGCATTGCAGGTTTTTTTTTTTTTCCTCTTTCCTGGAGCAAATACGGTGAGAAGAATAGTGTTGCAGCTTCATACGGGTTTTGTTCTTGGCTGTAAAAGTGAACATGCGAGTATTCATGTACTCCCGGCATAGAGCCGCTGAAGATGCAGTGGACAGTTTTGTTTTAGAAGGGAATGTGCCCTGAAACATACAATAATGTGTGTATGTTTGTGCAATCATTTTACACCGGACTGCTTGTGAATGTGTCAATATAAATCAGGATCTTCAAAAATGTGATTCTCATGCGTGGATCAATACCAACTGTTCATGTCCAAGCTTTACGTCCTGAAGATGAAAGTATCGCACTTTACATTTGTGAATGTTTGCAAGTCTCCTTTCCAAATGTGCTTGAGGTTGATTCCATGGCTAATGCGCTAAAATTACCATTGTCTCTGACTGCATTCACGGACACCGGATATACATTAATATTAATAAAATATGGCTGGACTCCGGTATTTATGCTGTCAATCATATTGGTTCTGATTTGTTGTTGCTGTAGTGTCTGAAGCGGGAGCTGAAACGGCACAGCCCTCTTCCGGAAAGGGAGCGGGAGCGGTAGCTCATTTGTATTTAGAGAAGCATGCACAAAATCAGCGTGTTTTTGATTTCGCCCAAAAGAGACATAACATGGTATAGTAAAGGATCCGTGGGGTATTTTGAGCTGAAACTTCACAGACGCATACTGCGACACCTGGGACTTATAACATCTTGGGAAGAAATAAATAAAAATAAAATGGGCATAATTGTTTCCTTTAACAGTAACAAGATTATATTAATGAGCTTGACTTGGCACAGGTTTTATCCAGTGATTGACCGATCTACTTACCTGCTACTATAATGTCCCTGACCACGCACATTAAAAGGGAACGGCTCATATCGAAATGCTTTGATATTTAAAAGTAATGTAGTTGGGCTGATATGACTGTTAGACTGAGCTTGAAATTTGGAACATGGATAAGGCCCCGAGTGCTTGAAGATCCCCACAGATTGAAACGTGTTCTGAGCAACGAGTGAATGATTAATGAAGATGTGCCATATGAATTTCTGCACTTTAATGATGCCTGAAATAAAATGTAAATATGCCATGAGATAGCAATAGTCGGGCTTGCGCTGAGAATGTGGAAGTACGTATTAGTGTAAGAAAACGCTGTGTTTTATGGATCGGCATTAATGTGCCCTTGGAGGCGCTCGGGGCACATCGCTCGAAATGTTGTACTGAACAAAATAAGTTATCTATTTTCACCAAGGACCCTTTCACAAGACTTTGGTGAAGGCTATATTAACCTGTTGATACGCATTTGTTCTCACCCGGGAGTGCAGTCACTCCGTTTACACTTAATATTTAATTTACCGTCTATATATGTAATTAATGTTAACAGATTATACATCTTTTCAAAAGTCTAAGTGTTCAACATTGATATCCGATCTCTGCTGCATGATAGCGATCCTCCAGAAATGGCAATTTGTTTATTTGTGCCTGGAGTCGAATGAAACATTCAATGTCAAAACGGGACTTCATACGTTTATTATGAAATCGTGATCGCAAGATGAATCCAGTTCGCCGCGTTTGGGTCAATTGTCCATGACGAGGGTTCGTTCTATACGTCCAATCGCCCTTTAGTCAATAAAATGATACGTCTTGATATGTTCGCCATTACTTCAACAAACTATGCAATCAGAGCAGCATTCATGTTGTTAAACTGTATATAATTTTATATATTAGATTCTTATGAACAAAACGAGCCCATACCAAAGTCAATTTTTTTTTTTAATTTTGGGCGTGGTTTTCTAACTTTAAAAATAACAATAATATATTAATTCTGAAACTTGGGAAATAAAGCCCAAAGTGTCTTCTTTCAAGCTATACTACAACTGTGTCCATACTCCAAAGGGTCCAGTAAATACGACCATTTATGTCATTTTCATGGTTTGTGCTCAGAAACAAACATCAACGGGTTAAACTGTGCCAAGCTCCCTCGGAATGCCCGCATCATGGGCTCGGTCTTTCCTAGTGAGTAGGGCATAGGGATGATAAATGGTATGGAAAGCACCCATTACGTGATTTGAGCGAAGGCGACCGGCAAGACAGGGATATCTTACTGAATGGAGTAATGGGACCCCGTACGATAGCACTGACTGTGCATGATGATATGCCTGAAAAATTATCGGGCATGCAGCACGGTGAATGACGGGTGAATGAAACTTGACCAAGTTGCCTTCGTGCGATAGCGCGATTGCCTTCCGTAACTATGAGAGTGAATGCGCTGTTGATATGAAATACTGGCTTTGATATTGATGCATCATGATGAAGAGACAGCCTTGCAACTTTAGGCCTAGACCCATGACTAAATCTGATTGCATTTGATGGATATGAAAATGACTTAGCTTATTTCTGATGGAAACCAGCTGCTGCCTGAGCCAATGATTTTGACGGACTTGGCATGGAGCGCGCTACTTCCGCGCCGGGTCGTGCAATTCGATTGAGAGAGATCTCCTAAATGAATGAGATATGGGTGAAGATCTGGGTTTGCTGGTTGTTGATTGTTTACTCCCCGTGGGTTTGATGTTGGCAGAAGTTGAGCTGAAGTGATGACGTCATTGGAAAGGGAAGGCGTTTCCAGAGATGTTCTGTGTGCTGGTTCTCCTGTGGCCTTGAGAGGTTGAAACGTGTCTATTTGCCGTGTTAGCACAATGAAACAGCAATGTGATAGATTGTTAGCAGACTTATAAAGCAATGGCTTACCTGCGATTGGCTAGGAATTACCCAGCTAATGGTGTGATGTACAGCTGCTAGTCTTCCTGCTAGAACTACGCTGCGCTCACATATCCGTTAGGTGAATTCCTTCCGCCTAATTTCTGTCACGATTCAGAACCAAAGGTGAAGGAGTACCATTTAAAACCAGGAGGATTGAGTTTCGTTTAACACTGTTCAATCAGGAAGTACCGAAGGCTAAGTCATTTGGTGACTTTTCCCAGCATGTCTCTCACTAACGCCTTCAAGTCTTTCCAGTGGGCTGTGGGGTCAGTTTTCAGCCACATGTTGACACACTGGATGGAAAACTAGGGAGGGAGAGCTGATACAGATATAAACAGGGCTAAGGGCCTAAGTGAGGTGTTACAGCTAGATGTTGGCTTCAATATGTGGGGACACAAATGAACGGTAGTAACAGCTAAAGGTTGTTTTCAGTGAATGTGAACAAATAGTGAAGTGTAATTAAATGTTTCCTTCTTTTCAATCTGGCAGGATTTACACCATACACTTTATGTGGTACAGCTGAACCGCTTACCACAGATGCCTCAAACGCACGCTCAGGGGGTTTGTGATGGTTACCTGGTTCTTCTCTCTGCAATTTATTTCCGGATGTGGCTGCGTTTGGATACCTGAATTTGGATTGCGTTGATAAACACAAAGACAGTAGTTGTGTGAGGTTCAGACTAGGGAGAACACACAAAATTTGGTTAATGATTTGACATTTCAAGATTACTCTTATTGATGACAAATATTTTAACCAGGGTTATTTGTGGTTCAACAGGCTTTGTCTCTAGACTGTAAACAGTAGGAATAGAAAAGTTAGAGGGATACAGAGATTTGAAAATGTAATGGAAAATAAACAAAGACTAAATGAACAAAGTCCATATATAATCTTACATCATGAACAAAACACAACAATAGGTAATAAACCGCTGTACATGCTGTAAATGTCAGCTGGTGAATGCCAGCTCAAGAGCGCCATTGTGCCCCCTTCCTTTAGTCAAGGTCACATTTGAAAGAATTGGTATGGACCTCGTCAGGCCATAAGAGCGGATGGCACATGAAAATTACGCAACGTGATATTCGGAAGCAGTGCCTATGCACAACATTTCAGCATGAAATGTTGCAGAGGCACTCTTTAGAATAATCTCCCGAGTGGGGATTCTGAAAGATATGCTCACTGATCAGGGCACTATGCTTATGCCAGGTACACTAAAATCTATTCGGACCAGCGTTTATCACCCCCAAATGGATGGCTTGTTCGAACAATTTAATCAGACCCTAAAGAAAATTATTTGTATGTTCATGCACTAAGATGCTAGAAAGAGGCTCAAGCCCATATTATTTGAGTATGAGAGGTCCCGCAAGCCTCCACGGGGTTCTCTACATTTGAATTATTGTACGGTCATCGACCACATGGCATGCTTGAAGTCCTATTGGAAAATTGGGAGGAGGGACCTTCAAAGAGCAAAAACTTAATTCAATACATTCTTGAGCTGATAGCAAATCTCAACACACTGGGGCAATTAACACGGTAGAATTTGCTCCAGGCTCAAGAATGTCAAAGCCGGCTGTATAATAGGGGTGCTAATCTACAGGAATTTTCACCCTGAGATAAAGTCCTTGTATTGCTCCCCACATCAAGCTCTGCATTTCTCATCAAGTGGCAATGACCCTTTTAGGTCACACTGCGAATATGGGAAACCGATTATGAGGTGAAACTAATGGATAGAGACAGATCAGATTTACCACCTCAACCTCCTAAAACTGAGGTGGTCCCCGTGACTTTGGCAATTGTAGTTCCAGAGAGGTAGGACCTCAGAGCGGAGGTGAACTTAAAACCCACTGATCGAGTAATCCTGGTCACTTGTGGAGACCACGTCTCTCCATCCCAAGTCACACAGGTTGCAAGGAGAATTCTCTGACATGTTCTCACCTCTCCCGGTCATACGAATCTCATAGAGCACCATATCAAAATGACCCCAGTGGTAGTGGAACGTAGTCATCCCTTCTGATTACCCGACCACAAAAAATAAGTGGTTTGGGAAGAATTGGATATAGGCGTAATAAAATAATCCTACAGTGATTGGGCCAGTGCAGTGGTTTTGGTTCCTAAAAGAGTCAGCTTAGTCTGGTTCTGTGTGGATTATGGAAAAGTCAATGCGGTGTCTAAATTTGATGTGTACCCGGTGCCTCAGAATGATGAGTTGCTCAATCGGTTAGGCGTGGCTTGCTTTTATTGGATACTGGATTTGACAAAGGGATATTGGCAGATCTCCTTAACTCTGATGTTTCTTGAAAAGATGACATTTTCCACACCGTTCAGATTACACCAATTCGTATCGCATCCGTTCAGTTTGTATGGGGCCCCGGCTACGTTTCAGCAGCTCATGGACAGAATCCTCAGACCGCATGCTGCTTATGCCACTGCTGGATGACTGGATCTGGATGACATCATTATTTTCAGTAATGATTGGAAGTGGCACCTGCGTCATCTGAGGGCTGTCCTGAGATCGCTGAGATGGGCAGGACTCATGGCAAACCCAAAGGAATGCACAATTGGGCAGATGGAAGTATGGTATCTGGGCTTCCACTTTGGTCATGGGCAGGTACGGCCCCAAAATGATAAGACTGCAGTGATGGCAGTCTGCCTGAGACCCAAGACGAAAAAGGAAGTAGGACAATTCCTGTGGCTGGCTAGCTATTATATTAGTTTGTGCCTAATTATTAGACTGTCACCAGTCCGCTGACTGATCTAACTTAAAAGGGGGCACCAGATTCGGTCCAATGGACAGAGCCATGTCAGCAGGTGTTCACATGTGTAAAAGCTGCACTTTGCGGGGGGCCATTATTGCACTCTCCTGACTTCACAATCCCTTTTATCTTGCAGACAGATGCATCAAACAGGAGGTTGGGAGCGGTACTGTCCCAGATGTTGGAGCTCCGTGCTGCACATTAGTCACAAACTCTCACTGAAGGAGACTAGGTACAGAATAGTAAAGAAGGAGTGTTTGGCCATCAAGTGGGTGGTCCACCGTTACACTCTGTTGGGGCATGCTTTCACCCTATGTTCAGACCACGCCCCACTCCAGTGGCTCCATCACATGAAGGATGTCAACGGGTGGATCACCCATTGGTATCTGGCTCTCCAGCCTTTTAAGTTCAAGATGGTCCACGGGGGTGCAGATGGCTGTTGCGGATTTCCTCTCCAGAAATGGGGGGGGGGAGTAAGTGACAGACCGGATGGATGTCACTTACAGTCACTTACTGACAGACTGGATGGATGTTGTACTTTAATTGGTTAAAATACAAAATTTTTACAGAGAGGGCACAGTGATCTGACTGAGGTGGTACTGCCCCCTGGTGCCTACTCCGTGGTGCCAACCCTGGTGCTTCTATAAAACTTCTATAAAACTCGGTGTGTGCTCTTCAGGACTTATTACCCAGTATATTTTTAAGATTTACCAACATAAAGACACACACAAACATTCACCACTTATCTTCCCGGCCTCACTCTGCCAAGATGCCGCATGGCCCCTCGCTGCTCGCCACATAGTTATATAATGCAAACGTTATAATGTATAACCTTATAAGTGCACTTTAGTAAAAGTGTTAATATGACATGAGATGGCATTGTATGATAAAAAAAAGCATGAGAAGGAAAGTGTTTAAAAGCTGATTATCTGCTGTATACTTTTGATTTGTGTGAAAGTGAATAAAAGTCATTGTAGCACCTCTAGTCTTTATTTCACCAGGAAGCTGCCGCGATACATTCAACAAGTCACATAAAAATTATTTTGCAAAAATGTAGGTATAGTGATGTGATTTCATGAGAAAAAAAAAAAATTTTACAAATTTGCTTAATAAACCTTAAGACCTTTATCTCAAACATGATAACCGAATAAACAACCTGTCCCTTGTCTAATCAAATTAGAGGACTGGAACTAACTGTAAACAAACTGTAAACTTCAGACAAAAAGTATTTGGACACTTCTGGTTGTCAAATATTAGTGGAACATGTTCATATTTAACCCTTAAATGTATGGGCCAAACATTGCATACCTCGGGTCTTTAGCAACCTGGCACTTACAATATATATTAATCACAAATGCATCGACAAAATGCCCAGATAGTGTAAAATATTCAAAGCATAATTGAGACAGTTAAAAATAACAGTATAGAATATATTCTGGTATATTTCATTTATCAAAGAGATGATGCAACAAAATTATAAAAGGGGATTCATTACTTCTATGCTAAAATTTCATGAGGCGCAACTGGCTGTCAAATGCATATTGAGCTACACTTAACACAGAAGTAACACATATGCATTTTTTAGGCTCTTGTTGAGTCTAAATACACATACAAATTACAAAATTTCAAAAAGACACTCAAATGTCAATAGCCATATCATACAGTTCATGTGTTACACTTCTATAGTTTACTTCCATGTTGCTTCTTTGTCAAATGTAGATCAAATCAATCAAATCAATCAGCGCCACCCTGAGTAACAAATATCATGGATAATAGGTATGTTCACATGCATTAGGGATACTGATAATTCACCACCATTGTGCAGAAGATTGATATGATGTAGTAGTAATTTGTGTGAATACGGCACTCGTTTGTCTTATAATAAACAAAGAAATAGATATTGTTTATTTCTAATTAAACTCCTTAGCCGCACCTAGATCAGCTCTTGTGACTTCTTTCCAGATTGTTACAACACTTTTGATCATTAAACAATTGCATTTTTATGTATTTTTTGCAATTTTGGCTTTTTTATTGGTAAACAATTAATAAGAGAAAGGTTAAGGAATACTTAAGGAGTGGGAGCATAACTCCAAAAAATGGATGAGGTAAAGGAGTTGGAATGAGGTCCGGGGTCACTAAAGACCCAACGTATGTATTAAAGGGTTAATGTGATGAACTTTTGGTTTCTTTGTTAGGATACCTGTTTGAACTTGAGTGGAACTGACATGCATCCACATGTATGTTCTATACATGTTCTATATATTTAAGCAAGTGGTTTGTTTTTTTATTTTAAACTGGAACCTGTGAAGTGGTGCAAGGGGATCTGTGTAAAAGTTTAGAGAAAATTAAAAGATAAATAAACGCCACTGGGGCTGAAAGGAAATATTCTCTGTAAAGCTGCTTTGGAACAAAATGTATTATAAAAACACAATACAAATATACAGTTTTTAAATTACATTTTAATTTTAAATAGAGTTTAACTGAAACAGTTTCTATTTCAAGTATATATATTGTATCACAGAAGCATAATTCTAATCTTGGTTAGGAAAAGAAATCCTGTGTATGCGTAATGCTAGGTAATATTTTCTTAACAATTTATTTTTGCTTATATAAAATATAACAATACTTTTATTTTATTAAGCAAACATTCTGTATTTATATCATACTGACTATTTTTGTACTACAAAAAGTTTGAACACCTCTTCCTTAAGCATCCAAATACTCTTTGGGGCCACTTTAATGTAGGGCATAAATGTAATTAGCACAATTCAAGCACAAATCTACACACAATAGAGAGGTATAACACTAATAAACTTCATATGATTTTATGATATAAGAAATTATCTCCCATGTGCTTTACACTTGCACATAATAAGATATTTTCCAAAGCTGTATGTTTCATTATGTTAGTCAGTGGTGATAACAAGTGTCTTTCTAGGTTTTCATGAAACTAATAAACAAAAACATAATAATAAAAACATCTGCATCTCAAAACATTTCATAACATTCTAGAAATCCATTACAGCCCATTTGACATATTTGTCTTGTTTTCAATTAAGTTTATGGTTTGAGAGAAATGGTGCCAGCATGAAAATTATACTCCTACTTGCTCTATTCTGTTTGAGGCAAATAAAGATAGCAGTTTTTGGTTTCATTATTCTTTATAATGAAATATTCAAATCCCACAGAGTCCTGGAAATAAATTCAATGAAGTTCTGTGCATCCAATAAGCCTGTTAACAGAGGGGAAAAAAGCCATAATACCTCAAAGGCAGTACATACTGGATGCAAGACTGACTATTGAAACCTTGTGTTCTTGCCCAAAATAATGCAATCACTTAATCTTTTTCTTTAAAAAGGACATCAGCTTGAGAGGTGAACACCATCATTATTTTGTTTTATTTGTATACTCTCTCTCTCTCTCTCTCTCTCTCTCTCTCTCTCTCTCTTTGATAGCCCTTGAAGTATGGATTCTCACAGGCATAAAGCTCTCATTACTGCAGGGTAGGTATCAAAGATTACAGCAGAATTAAATGTAATTCTTGCCATTTCCAAGCAATTAATGGGACTTGTTTGTGTCTTTAAAAAATTGCATTACCTTTACTGCAACTGAATTTGCTGGGCTGGTTTTGGAAGTTCATATCGAGTGACTCAATACGGCTAGTTATTTAGTTTATTTTGCTCTGCCAATGAAATACTTCCAAAAGAAGACCAAACAGGATCAAACATTGCATGTCACAGAGCAACAAACACTGACAGTTGGCTGTGTCTTGTTTGGAAGGCTGCGTGCTAGGTAGGACTGAAGGCTGCAGTATACCACAAGCCTTGTTTAAACGAGACACCCTTCATAGGACAAACAGAAACAGAACATGGTTGCTATGACAGCACACCACTCTTAAACAAGCGCGAGTCCCTTTAGAAGGGAGTGCATGAGTTACATTTTAGGAGAGGTATAATGATGTAGAGATAAAAGAAAATAGATTTTACAGGTGTACTTTTGGTCTAATACTATAATTAATAATATAATTATACATAATATATTCTCTGCACCCATCGAGTGAGGTACTTCAACTTGGGAATTAATATTACTTGTGTTTGAACATCATATTTACAGGCAAATTGATGTAATTTTTTTTTACATTTCCATTGAAGCAAAGAAACTTATATACACAAATAATTACACATCGGCATGAACCTTTAGAATACTCCTGCCCTAAGAGCAGCAGAATTTACACTAATAATAACATTGATATGAACCTATAGATTAGATAGTGTTTACATCCCGCCGCGGGCCAACATGCAGGTCGCACAGAGCATGCTCGCCGACCAGATACTGTGTGTGGAGCAGACCAACCCGGACTCTTCAGTTATTGTCCTTGGTGACTTTAACAAAGGAAACCTCACTCATGAACTCCCTAAATTCAGACAGTTTATTAAATGCCCGACCAGAGAGGAGAACATTCTGGATCACTGTTACACCACAGTCAGGAATGCTTATCATATCGTCCCCCGTGCTGCACTGGGACACTCTGACCACGTCATCATGGTCCACCTGATTCCTGTGTACAGGCAGAAACTAAAGCTCTGCAAACCTGTAGTGAGGACAGCAAGGAAGTGGACCAGTGAGGCTGTGGAGGATCTCCAGACGTGTTTTGACTCTACTGACTGGGACGTGTTCAGGACTGCTACAAACAGTCTGGATGAGTACACAGAGGCTGTGACGTCATATATCAGCTTCTGTGAGGACTGCTGTGTTCCATCAACCACCAGGGTGAGTTACAACAATGACAAACCCTGGTTTACAGCCAAACTCAGAAGGTTAATGTTTGATAAGGAAGAGGCCTTCAGGAGTAGGGACAAAAACAAAGTACAAGTTTAACAAGGCGGTGAAAGAGGCTAAACGACGGTACTCTGAGAAGCTCAAAAACAAGCCTAAATCCCCCCAGGCCATTAAAGACCAACGCCTAGCCAACGACCTGAACAAGTTCTACTACCACTTTGTAAGACAAAGGGACAGTCCTGTAACCGTTCCCCACGACACCTCCAAACAAAGGGACAGTCCTGAAACCATCCCCCACGACACCTTCCAACAGCTCCAGCTACAGTGCATCACCTCCACCTCCTCCATCCAGCAGGCTGATCAGCTGTCACCAGTGTTCACAGACATTTTCAACACCTCACTGGAGACATGTCACATGCCAGCCTGATTCAAGTCCTCAACTATCATCCCTGTTCCCAAGAAGTCAAGGACCACAGGACTTAATGACTTTAGACCCGTCGCCCTGACCTCTGTGGTTATGAAGTCCTTTGAGCGCTTTGTGCTTTCATACCTCAAAGACATCACCGACCCCCTCCTGGGCCCCCTGCAATTTGCATACAGAGCCAACAGGTCTGTAGACGATGCCGTCAACTTGGCCCTCCACTACATCCTACACTGACACTGTGGAGTCTTTCCGCTTCCTGGGAACTATCATCTCCCAGGACCTCAAGTGGGAGCTAAACATCAGCTCCCTCATCAAGAAAGCACAACAGAGAATGTACTTCCTGCGGCAGCTGAAGAAATTCAACCTGTAAAAGACAATGATGGTGCACTTCTACACAGCCATCATCGAGTCCATCCTCACATCATCCATCACTATCTGGTACGCTGCTACTACTGCCAAGGACAAGGGCAGACTGCAGCGTGTCATCCAGTCTGCAGAGAAGGTGATTGGCTGCAATCTGCCACCGCTCCAGGACCTGTACGCCTCCAGGACCCTGAAGTGTGCTGGAAAGATTGTGGCTGATCTCTCCCACCCCGGCCACAATCTCTTTGAGACAATCTTCTCTGGTAGAAGGCTGAGGTCCATCAGGACAAAAACCTCACGCCACAAGAAAAGTTTCTTCCCATCCGCCACTTGCCTTATCAACGAGGCCCGGTACCCACCCTGACACTCTCCACACTCTACATGCCACTGTACTTACTCTGCTGTACTGATCTCTTTTATTTTATTCTTACTTTTAATATACTGTGTGGAAATATTTATATTTATATTGCTTATATTTTAATGCTTGTTTCTTATATTTAGAGATTATGTGACACGCACCTACAACACCAAAACAAATTCCTTGTTTGCGTAAAAAACGTACTTGGCAATAAAGCTTTTTCTGATTCTGATTCTGATTACTCCTGCCCTGAGAGCAGTAGACAGTACACAAATAATTACACATTGATATGAACCTATAGAATACTCCTGCCCTGAGAACAGTAGAATGTACACAAATAATTACACATAGATATGAACCTATATAATACTCCTGCCCTAAGAGCAGCAGAATGTACAATAATAATTACACACTGACCTGAACCTATAGAATACTTCTGCCATAAGAGCAGCAGAATTTACACAAATAATTACACATTGACATGAACCTATAGAATACTCCTGCCCCAAGAGCAGCAGATGTACAATAATAATTACAAATTGACATTAACCTATAGAATACTCCTGCCATAAGAGCAGCAGATGTACAATAATAATTACAAATTGACATTAATCTATAGAATACTCCTGCCATAAGAGCAGCAGAATGTAAAATAATAATTACACATTGACCTGAACCTATAGAATACTCCTGCCATAAGAGCAGCAGAATGTACAATAATAATTACACATTGACCTGAACCTATAGAATACTCCTGCCATAAGAGCAGCAGAATGTACAATAATAATTACACATTGACCTGAACCTATAGAATACTCCTGCCATAAGAGCAGCAGAATGTACAATAATAATTACACATTGACCTGAACCTATAGAATACTCCTGCCATAAGAGCAGCAGAATGTACAATAATAATTACACATTGACCTGAACCTATAGAATACTCCTGCCATAAGAGCAGCAGAATGTACAATAATAATTACACATTGATATGAACCTATCGAATACTCCTGCCCTAAGAGCAGCAGAATGTACAGTGATATTTACACATTGATATCAAGATCAAGTTTATTTATAAAGCACACTTAAAAACAAAAAATTTTGTAACCAAAGTGCTGTGTTTTACAAACATTAAAAACAGAATTAAATAGAACTTCTAAAATGTTCAAAAGAACAAATTAATATTATAAAACCTACACATAAAACTCCTATCATTCTCAAACAACATTATAGGCTAAAGAGAAAAAAATGTGTCTTCGATCTAGATATAAATATAGGCAATGAAGAAGAAGACCTAACAACAAATGGGAGTGCATTCCACAACCTGGTGGCCGCAACCATAAACGTCAGATCACCTTCCTTTCAACCGGGAACGAGGAACAGAGAGGAGTAACTGATTTGATGATCGAAGAGACCTAGGTGCAGAATGTTGTTGAAGTAAATCAGCAATGTACTGAAGGGCTAAACCATGAAAGGCCTTATAATCATACAGCAGAACCTTGAATTTAACTCTGTAGCTTAATGGAAGCCAATGTAGGGATATGAACCTATAGAATACTCCTGCCCTAAGAGCCCGTATTAGCCCTACACTAATAATAACATCAACAAATCAATGTTTTGTCCTGCCATAAAAGCAGCAGTACTCTGTATGCATACAATAATATTCAGGTAAAATTCGAAATACTTTAATACTGTAGCATAATTTCCCTATCCTAAGAGCAGTGTTGTACACTTTACATTAATTACCCATTAGGAAGTGTATCGCATCGCATTACAGTCTTTGGTGAAAAATTGTATGCAAATTCATTATAAGAACAGCATCTTATACAATGTAACACATTGTAATGTAACACGAAGATGAAAGTGCAGGAGATGTATAAATTTGAATGATGAAATGCTACCATCCGCAGACTGACATTTGGTTAGCTTATGCCTGTTTTACAATGGAATGTTTTTCTACATTACTCAAATGAGCAGCTTTACTGTGGTGGACTGATGAAACAATTGTTTTAGAAATGCACACCATGGACTAGACTATTCAGGCACAGAATATCAGTTCTGTGCATTGTTATAGTTCTTCAAAGTTTACGCTAGTTAGGTACTCTGTAAACATTAGCTATTTAATATAATATAATCTATCACTCACTACTAGGCTTCCTAGAAAGTTTAATTATCTCTGTTATTTAATAAAATATCAAGTAAATGCACTTTACACAAATGTGTCGATCCACGAATTCTCAATGAGTTATCGCAAATGTTCGCTCCAAATTTTCCAATGGCTCTGACCCCGCCCCCTCTATAAACAAGTTTGAGTGATGAAAACTCCTACCTGCATCTAGAATGCCACAAACACAGACAAGCAGAGTGATACAAATTATAAATTGTCAGTGCTGTAATACAAAAATAACTGCACACTTGGAACACTGCTTGTCCTATCAAATTAAAAGAACTGTTTTGTGTGTAAAGTATAAAGGTGTTCTTAAGATTAATTGGCAAATAGTCAGATATTAAAACCAAATTAATGGTTGTATAAATACCTTTTCCACTATTAAAAATGCTTCAGGCATATGTGTGTCAGTGCACATACACACAAACAGTCTGCAAACTGATAAGGTGTTACATCACTGCAAAAAGCACAAAAGAACAGCCCTTAAAGAATGAGAATTAGATACTCTCCTTGGGTGCATGCTCATCGTGGTCTCCTAGCCGATGTCACAGTCATCACCACAGGTTTTACGGCCAGACCTCTCAAATCTTTAAAATCCCCTCCCAGACATCAGTCTTGACATTGCTCAGCAGCCCTCCTCGGGTATAGCCTACAGATAGCATTTCCAACAATTTTTTCCATGTTCTAGGCCTAACTGACACCCTCCAGGGAATATCTGTGATTGATGTGACAGAGCTGGATGAGGTTGGGCTGAAAGTCTTAGGGCCATCCAATCTCTCACGATTAGGCCACAATTTGCTGCTAGCGACATGATAACAAGACCCTGGAGATGGCACCATGCAGGCCAGTGAAGCTGCTTCTGCTGACAGAGGGGTAATTAGTGACTCAGAGAGAAGATTAAGCTGGTAATACAAAACCATCCATTTAGTACTCTACTGGCAAATAACTTTACTTTCCTTAACCAGTCCATTAATCACAGCTGGGATTAGCTAATCAGAATTTATGGAAATGTGTTGGAATTGTAAATAGTATAAACATTGGAAAAATGTAACTGTCCACTGGGCTTAAGAAAGTTATTTTGAGTGATGAGTCATCCAGATGTGTGTCCTTTTTGTGGTAGATTTTAACTGAGCTATAAGTGATTAAATGAAGGAAGGCAGGATTTGCACGAGGGTGCACATTGTGACTCGGTTCACCATTAGAAGTGAAAAAACCTGCATGCAATTTCTCAGAGCAAACTGAAAATCTGGCATAAATAACACTGACTATAGGATGCTAGACATCGGAGTATGTGAGTGGAGCTACAGTGATTTCCGTTTCCTAATTAAAGCATTCTGTAATCACTCTGCTCTAACTACACTTCAGGTTTTCCACTTCCCACTGCTCACTCAATCTTCATTCACTGGTGAGAGACACCCCAATCCAAGTTCACTCATTTAACCATCCAGACAGATCTCGCTGTGAATTTGGCGACAGTAGATCAAAAGTTATTTTTTACTGAAATTGGTCTTTGCTACCTGAAGTTTAAAGCCCTGCCCCCAGTGGCCGAAGCTGGAAGTGTTTTTGAACATGGGCACGTGTGAGATCCAGTTGTAAAGAAAACGTCTAGGTTACATATGTAACCTCCATTCCCTGATGGAGGGAAGAGGACGTTGTGTCGAAGAAGCGACACTAGGGGTCTCTCTTGAGCACCGAATATGCCTCTGATCTCTAAAAAAAAGGCCAATGAGAAGTTGGCAGACAGTATTTGCATACCCCGCCCCCGGGCATACGGGTATAAAAGTACGGGTAAATACGTCGAGTTCATTCAGGATTTTTCTGAGGAGCCGGAAATGGTCTGGCCACAACAGTGGCTTGGCTCAGCGACATGGCCGAGAGGACACAACATCTCGTTCCCTCCATAAAGGAACAGAGGTTACATACGTAACCTAGACATTCCTCGTCTGTTGCTCACTTCGACGTTGTGTCGAAGAAGCAACACTAGGGGTCCAATTTAAATTATGCCATGCGCTGAGCCATGTACGTGTACTGCTGACACAGGAGCAGGCAGGTAATTTACGTGCACAAGTGACCAGCTGTGTCAGACTGCACGTACCCTTCCCCAATGCCCCAAAAAAGTTGTCGGAATCCTGGTTACCCTAGACAAGGGAACAAGGCAACGCTTGCCAACATGGGAACGGGCCAAGCCTGGCTGGGCCTCTTTTCTCTCTATGTTTCTCTACATAGAGCAAGAACGGCCGGGGCCCTTACACACATCGAGGGAAGGGGATCTTACTCAGTTTCCTATTCTTTCAGGGGGAAAAGACCCTGCGGAGGCCACACCTGCCCGAATGGGGGAGGTAAAGGTGGTGAATACATCACATGGGTTTTTAGGCAACATGTGGAACATGGTACAGTGGTAGATCCAGCCTCAAGGAGAAGGGAGTTGCTATAACATAGCGACCGGAGGGCAGCTGGGACTGCTGAAGGGAGATGCGGGTCCACTTCATAAGGGGACCGTACTGTGGAAAATACACACAGGGGGAGTCCATGTAGGAGTCCTGACCTGTGGGGCACCTATTTGAGTACAGGGTAGATAGAGTACCCACAGTTGACTGGGTCGGCGAGTTCCTCCACTGAACTGCGGACCCAAAGGGCTAGGGAGGAATTATCCAGGGACCCGGGTGGGTGGGATTTCCTGGGAGAGAAAGCGCACAGTTTTACCTCTGCCAAGTGAAAGGGCACCAGGTGCAAGTGATCCACCCGGCCAGTCCGTCAGCATGTTACCGAGTTCTACTGGCTCAGACCTGAGAAAACACGGGACGATACTGACTCAACCCTGAGATTGTAAAATCTCTCAAAGGTATTAGGTGTTGTCCAACCCGCTGCTCTACATATGTCTGCTAGCGACGTACCTCTGGCCTGTGCCCATGAGGACGCAATACTCCTTGTTGAGTGCGCTTGAACCCACAAGGGGGGGGGGGGGGGGCACGGCCTGGGTGTGATAAGCCAATGAAATGGCATCCACCACCCAGTGGGAGATCCTCAGTTTGGAGACAGCGTTCCCTTTCCGCTGGCCACCAAAGCAGACAAAGAGCTGCTCAGAGCATCTGAAGCTCTGTGTGTGGTCCAAGTAGGCACGCAAAGCACGTACCGGACACAGCAACGAAGGGGCTGGGTCTGCCTCCTCCCGGGGAAGCGCTTGCAGGTTCACTACCTGGTCTCTGAAGGGCGTGGTAGGAACCTTGGGCATGTAGCCCGGTCGTGGTATTAGGATAACTTATGTGTCTGCCGGACCGAACTCCAGGCAGGTGTCGCTAGCAGAGAATGCTTGCAGGTCCCCGACCTCTTGATGGAGGCGAGCGATCAGCAGGGCCGTCTTTAAAGAGAGGGCCCCGAGTCCAACTGATTCTAGCTGCTCGAAGGGGAGTCTCTGGAGGCCCGCGAGGACCACTGAGGGGAACAGGAGGGGAACAGGCTTGCCCAGGAGGGGTTCAAACTCCGGGCACCTCTTAGGAACCTGATGATTAAGTCGTGCTTACCCAAAGACTTACCGTCAACTGCGTTGTGGTGGGCCACGATAGCGGTGACATACACCTTCAGGGTGGAAGGGGACAGCCTCCCCTCCAGACTCTCTTGCAGAAATAAGAGCACTGACCTAACTGCAGACCTCTGTGGGTCTTCAGCCCGGGAAGATCACTAATTCGCAAACAAGCGCCACTTCAGGGCGTAAAGTTGCCTGGTAGAAGGGGCTCTGGCTTGGTCGATCATGGTTAAAACGGCAGGTGGTCAAATGTGGAGGTTCCAAAGGACTGGGTGCGGATGCCAGAGCGTGCCCCCAGGGAGGGGCTGTTGCGAGGAGTACAAGGTCTGAGCACCAGGCCCGGGTGGGCCAATAGGGAGCCACTAGGGTGACTTGTTCCTCATCCTCCCTGACCTTGCACAGCACCTGTGCAAGAAGGCTCACTGGGGGAAATGCGTACTTGCTCAGCCCCGCAGGCCAGCTGTGTGCCACTGCGTCTGCCCCGAGGAGAGCTTCTGATCGGGCATACCAAAGCGGGCAGTGGGAGGTCTCTCGGGAGGCAAACAGGTCTATCTGGGCCTTGCCGAACTGTTCCCAAATCAGCTGCACCAACTGGGGGGGAAGCCTGCACTCTCCACTGGGCAAGCGTTGTCATGACAGTGCGTCCGCTACCACATTGAGGTTGCCAGGGACGATGGGCGAGTCGTGACATGTGGCAGGAGCGTACGCCGCCTTGGCGATTTATGTACACTACCATGCTGGTGCTGTCTGACCTGATCAGGACATGTTTGTCTCAAACTAACGGGAGAAACTTCCGCAGGGAAAAGAAAACTGTCAGCAACTCCAGGCAGTTTATGTGCCAGCGCACATGGCGCCCCAACCCAATCTGGAGGTGTCGGTCGTGACCAAGACCCGTTGGGACACCTGCTGCAAGGGTACACCTGCACATAAAAAGCAGAGGTCTGTCCAGGGTTTGAATGTTTGGCGGCAGGCGGGGGTGACCATCACACAGTGCATGCCCCAACGCCATGCTCGTCTCGGGACTCGAATCTGAAGCCAGTACTGAAATGGTCTCATATGCATCAAACCCAGTGGAGCGACCACCGCGGAGGATACCATATGCCGCAGGAGCCTCTGAAAAAGTTTTAAGGGGACCTCTGTGCCCGGCCTGAAGGTGGCGAGGCATTCCAGCACCGACTGTGCATGCTTGTTGGTGAGACGTGCTGACATTGAGACTGAGTCTAACTCCATGCCAAGAAAAGAGATGCTCTGGACCGGGGTGAGCTTGTTCTTTTCCCAGTTGACCTGAAGCCCCAAACGGCTGAGGGGCCTGAGCACCTGGTCTCTGTGAGCACATAGTAACTCTCGGGAGTGGGCCAAGATAAGTCTGTCATCGAGGTCACTGAGTATGCGAATGTCGGCTTCTCAGAGCGGGGCAAGGGCTGCCTCTGTGACTTTCGTGAAGACGCGAGGGGACAGAGACATGCCGAATGGGAGGACTTTGTACTGATACGTCTGGCCGTCGAACGCGAACCTTAGTTAGGGTCTGTGTCGAGGCAGAATTGAGAAGTGGAAGTACGCATTCTTCAGGTCTACCGCTGCAAACCAATCTAGATGCCTGACGCAAGTTAAGATGTGTTTTTGCGTGAGCATTTTGAACAGAAGTTTATGTAAAGCTTGATTGAAAACTCGTAAGTCCAAGATCGGTCGTAAGCCACTGCCTTTCTTGGGTACGATGAAGTAAGGGCTGTAGAAACTCTTCATCATCTCGGTTGGAGGGACAGGTTCTATCGCGTCTTTGAGCAAGAGAGTAGCGATTTCCACGCGCAGGGATTTGGCATGCTGGCCATGTACTACGGACAAGCGGATGCCTACGAAAGGGGGCGGAGGCCTGGCAAACTGAATTGCGTAACCGAGTCGGATGGTCGGGGCCAGCCAGCGAGACGGGTTGGGAAGTGAAAGCCACGTATCCAAACTCCGTGCTAGGGGCACCAAGGGGACAATTATTTTTGACATACCCGGCAGGGTGGAGCAGTGGTGCGGAGCAGGTAATACGGCATTGGGAGGCGAAGACACGTCCCGAGGCTCTGGTGCTGAGAAAAGACTCAAAGCACTTACCTTGCTCCGCACACCCGGAAGGGGGCGGGTTAGTGACTGAGGAGGAGTTCCAGTGGAGGCGTCCTCTGGACTCGTCAGGACCGGCCGGCCAGGGAACAGTCTTGGGCATCTGCTTCCTGCGGTGTGCTCGACGCTGGAGCTGAGAGCTGGGCCTGCGAGATGGCCTCCGTCTGCTACTTCACCGTGGAGAATTGCTGGGAAAAGTCATCGACGGTGTCGCCAAAGAGGCCGAACTGGAAGACAGGGGTGTTGAGAAAGTGAACCTTGTCGGTCACATGTATCTCGACCAAGTTCAGCCACAGATGATGTTCCTGGACCACAAGCGTGGCCAGCACCTGCCCGAGTGACTGTGCTGTAACCTTCGCTCTGAGGGCGAGGTCAGTCGCTGAGCGCAGTTCCTGCAACACATCGGGATCAGGACTACCCCCGTGAAGATCTTTAAGTGCCTTGGCCTGGTGGAACTGCAGGAGGGCCATGGCATGCAGGGCGGAAGTGACATGTCCGTCGGCGCTGTTGGCTTTGGCAGTGAATGACGATGTTGTCCTACAGGCCTTAGAAGGGAGCACAGGGCGACCCCGCCAGGTGGTAGGGTTTCCGGGGATAGGTGGAGCGCAACAGCACTATCCACCTGGGGAATCGCCTTATATCCGTGGGCCGCTCCGCCATCGAGGGTAGCGAGAGCAGATGAGCGAGTGGCTTTGTGACGAGTGGAGAGGGGTGCTCTCCACAAAGACGTCAGCTCATGAACTTCCAGTAAAACGTGACCGGGGGAGGGCGAGGCTGTGAGCGGCGCGCAGACCCCAGGAACCAGTCATCCAACAGCGATGGCTTTGGGAAGAGTGGAGAGGGGTGCTCTCCACAAAGACGTCAGCTCATGAACTTCCGGGAAAACGTGACCGGGGGAGGACGAGGCTGTGAGCGGCGCGCAGACCCCAGGAACCAGTCATCCAACAGCAAATGGCTTTGTGACGAGTGGAGAGGGGTGCTCTCCACAAAGATGTCAGCTCATGAACTTCCGGGAAAACGTTACCAGGGGAGGACGAGGCTGTGAGCGTCGCGCAGACCCCAGGAACCAGTTATCCAACAGCGATGGCTTTGGGAAGGACGGAGGGTTCCAGGTCCGAGGGGGCGTACCCGGCGGTGCTGCACCCGCTGCTGTCCCCAGATCACCTCCAGAGCCAGCCGCATTGTTCTCAATCCTGTGGGAAGAAGGAGCAATGCAGGGGGGGGCGGCAGGAGTGGCGTGCTTTCTATTGAAAGCGAACCGTGACCGCAACATTGCCATGGTCATGCCCTCGCAGTGAGAGCATGAACCATCCACAAACACTGCCTCCGTGTGATCGCTGCCCAGACACTCGAGATAACGCCTGTGGCCGTCTGAAGTGGAGAGCACTCTACCGCATCCAGGAACTATACAGGGGCGGAATGGCATCTTTATAAAGACGCGTCCTGAAAAGGATGTTCAATGCTGCTGTGTAATCTCTTTTAAGCTCTCTGCGCTGTCGAAGCGCCCAGGGGCAAGCTACCAAAAATTTGCAAAATTCACAACATGTTTTTATCTAATGAAATATTCTGCCTCAATCCATGTTTGTTGGCGTTTAGACTTTCAAAAACATTTTCACTTTTGGTGAAAAAACTTGCCGGACACAAAGCGAGAGAGAGAGAGAGAGAGAGAGAGAGAGAGGGAGAGAGAGAGAGATAGATATTTGTATAGTCTAGCACTAATATATATTACAAAAAAGACTGTATTATATAGGCCTATCTGCGTTCGCTTGGTGCTCCGTGCTCCATTTAATTCATATTATTCTATTTTATTCAAATTGAGGATTTTGTTCAAGGATTTGTAAATTTTCTAGGGTGATGACATCATTATATGACGACAGACATTAGAAGCTTCATTCTAAAACCTCAATAGAAGTTTCGAATGTAAATATGACATGAAAAAATGGCATTTGGTACAGTATAGTATGAACGGTAAGAATGACCGCTATGGCCATTCTAGTAGTTATAGAATTCTGGGAGTTCTAGTGTTGGGTGTATACAATTGCCAAGAAATTAGTTATTTAATTAAAATACTTTGTCAAAAAAAGTAGTTTAATGCATTATATTTTAAATTCTTGTTATTCTAGGGTAATTACTTTTAAGTACATTACTTGCACTGAAGTAATATGTATAATACATTTTAAATATTAATTAATATGTAGTGTCTCTCTCTGTGTGGAATTGAATGATTTAAAAAGTAACTTAAATGTAAAATAATTAGTAATATGATTACTTTTTAGATGAAATAATTAGTGATCATATTACATTTTAGAGAAGTAATTAGTAGGGATGCACCGGAATTTTGGCCACTGAAACTTTTCGGCCGAAAATGAAATTTTTTGTTTTGGCCGAAAGAGTTATATGCCTCCCCGCACCTCATTGCTCAGGTTTCACTCTCGATCGATCTAGCCATTATCACGGCGCTACCAAGCAAAGGCCGATGTCAGCGGTGTGGAAATACTATATGCATACTACGCAGTCTGCGTAGGGCACCAATGCACCAACTCCCTAGGGGGGGCACCAGAAAGTCCACCAGCTGCCCTTACTCACATGTTATATGTTATCCAAGGAATTTAAAGCAGTTGCGGAACACAGACGATCGCTTCACACTCATATCACGCGAACGCAACAATCCTCGTGACTACTGGTACATGAACAAAGATCGCAGATTGCACGCAGGTATTTATCTGCCCCAAGCACCAGCACAGAGAGAGTGACTATTCAGTGCAGCATCTCATGTTCTTGATGAGAAGAGGAACCGTCTCTCCTGCCAGAAAGCTGAGCAACTTTTGTTCTTGAAGAGAAACACTTTTACTTAAAAAGAAAGCAGTCCAATTTGCTGTGTATAGCAATTACATTAAAATAGGTTTAGCCCTGCAAAACTTTGTTCTTCACTTGAGGCTACATCTGTCATTTACAGTTTGAGGTTGGTTTTAGTTCTATTATTGCTGTTTTGCACTGTTGTTTTGCACAGTAATTTTATATTAAAGTGGAAATACGTTTACATAAACAGAATAGAGGCCCTCTGCCGTTCTGTGTTCTGCCTGTTGTTTTCATTAAAATGACTGTGTAGCATATTGAAGATGCTAGCCTAGAGCTGCTAAATTCATTACTTGACTGCTGTTTAGCATATTAGTTTAGTTTTCTAGAACGTTACATTATTTGGATAATTGGTAAAAAAAAAACAAATCTGCTAAATTTGAAAGTTTAAGAACTGAATAAAGAATAATATAGGCCTATTTAATAATGTTTTAATATATTTTCTGTCCAATTTTGGTGTTACTTTCAATAAAAGTGTGAACATTTTATTGGTTTGTAGTTTTTAATATTATAAGTATAATATCAATACAATTATTAAAAAAAACTATTTTAAAATTTTAAAAGTGCATCCTGAATTTTCGGTTTCGGCCCAGAATTTTATCTTCCTGCATCACTAGTAATTAGTCATTTGTAGTGGATTACTTATTTTGAGTAACTTACCCAACACTGACACTAACCAAAACACCAAATCTAAACCTAACCCTCAGTGAAGTAAAAATGTAATCTTAAGGCCCAGGTATAATTTGTGTTTTTGCGTATTGGACTGGATCGTGTCCAATAGACTGCAATGACTTTCAATGTTTACTATTTTGAATGTGAGTGAATAAGAACACATTCGACTCATGTGCACTCTGACTGTTTTGTGATACACTTTGAGTACAGTCAATGGCAGGCGCATGCGCCTACAATTTGCACAGACAAGGACTGTCTGCCTATCATGAAAATCTGGGATGCGACACGCATACTGTGCTCAGAGCGATCAGCAATGCGGACAACCGAAGTATTGTCAATTAAAAACATGTGAATTCATGCAAAGATGTCTGATGGGAGATGCCTTTTTGTCAGTAACTTGGCAGAATGTGATCGATGTCCTGGAACATTCTAAAGCAGCATGTCATGCTCCTGACCAATCAATTCAATTTGTTGTTGTTTTTTATATATATCAGGAAAGTCTGGGCACAAGATTTATTAAATACAATCATATTTGCTAAATGTCTGTACAGTTATACAGTTGCAAATGTGATGCATTAGTAAAATGGACCGTTAGCATGTGTTATTCTTGTGAGGGAGTGGTATCAGTGCGATGGTAACAATGATAGTTCAACTTAAATGAAAAAAACTTCAGACAGCGGGCAAAATTACACACCTCCGCTCTCCAGTCAGCTTCCACTCTGCAGTACTCATTTACCCTGCTAGACACAGTGCTCATGTTGGAGATGCAGGTTTAAGTCTGCCCTGTGTAATGCCATTATCTCTGCCTCATACCCTCTTCCAGTCTCTTCTGTTTTCTCTATAAGAAAAGGGCATTAAAAATACCCCTGCCCCAATTCCAAATAAATAAATAAATAACATTGATTTGAGTCTCTCACAGTCAAAAAAAAAAAAAAAAACAACTAAAAACTGTATTGCTAATCTAATATCAAGGAATGGTTAAGACTAGTGACCCTATTCAAACAATTCTCCACTCTTAGTCCTTAACACCACACACAAATTTCACCCTCTTTCTGTTCCATCCCAGTCAAAATCTCAGAGGAACATGTTCCTCATTGGAATGCAGCCTGTGAGTCCCTGGTGGCTCTGTTTCCAGATTTACCTCTTTTTGTGGACTGGGTTGAGGGCAGAAGACTGAATAAATAAAAAAAAACAGTCACTCCACTCTCCTTCATTTTTCATTCTGACACTCTAACCTCTTCATGCTCATACACCAAACAGCAAACACTACGTGGAGTACTTATTACAAGCAGTGGCACCATAAAGCAATTGGATAAGGAAGTCACACCTGAAAATGTCTGAGCTTCATTATATTAGATAATGACACCTGGCATCTGAAAACAATTGATACTAGACCTAGATTTGTTTCTATATTTGGTTATATAATGCAATGAAATTCATACATTTTTAAGTGTGCCTCAACTGTCCAAACAGGGTAAATAAGTGGGACACTTTCTGATAATTTGTCATTGGTGTTGATCTTAAAATATGATCTACATCAATGACTATATCAATATAATTCCATACTAGTTTAGTCAGCTACTAGTTTAGAAAAAATTTTAAAAGATAGTTCTGAATAATCTAAATAAAAATTCTCCACCATTAAATATGTAATACAACAGGCTCATTGTATCTGCTCACAATCTATATGTAAGGAAGTTTAGCTCAAGAAGGGAATTATGATTAATTCAGGGAATATTTAAAGAATTAAGGTGTACATCTATTAATGTGACGCATCTGTAAACTCTTTAGAGTAATACTATTCTCATGCCATTGGAAATAATATTACAAACAGATTTCTCAGCCATTCATTCTTCTTGACCTTTAGCCTATGTATTTTCAATTGCTTTCCACTCCTAATTAATCTACAAATGAATAGCATAAAACTAAAAGTTTACTCAATCAGAATTTATTTTTCGATGGTTACAAACAAAATGTTTCACAAATTCACAAATTGCATGCTTCTTAGCTGAAGCAGTGGCTTTATTTGATCTTGGTGGGTGTGGTCTTAAGGATATGTCCCAGTCTAGGCCTTCTAGCTGTCCATGAGTGACACAATCACACTTTAAGTGATGTACGTAATTTGAAAGTGAAGAGCGCGAGAACTTGCTGACGAGATGGCTGTCATCACTGCTGTTATTGCCATTGAGAAAGAGATCCGTGACCTTATTGATTTAAAAACCTTAGACATTCTGCATGATCGTGCGACTGATTAATTAAACAGGAAAGGAAGACTGATTTTCACTTCAAGAAAATTGGTAAGTGCTTTTTGCATTGTTATAACAACATCAGGAGTTTTACGTGTAAATTAGGCAGCTTGAGCATTCAGTTTTGGATCAAGTTTTGAAAGTAACCGTATACCCTGACGAAAACAAAATATGTATTTTGCAAAATATGTATAATATTGCAAGCAAAATTTTATTCGCAAATATTATTATAGAGCATTTTCTCAGTATTAGACCTCCTTTGTTCTGACTTTAGTGCATGGATGTGTTTTTAAAATGTCAATTGATATTATTAGTTGACTGCCACGTAATGTAGAATCGTGTCTTATTCATTGTTAAACTGTATTTTCTTATGGTTTGAATTGCACTGAAGGCCTAGAATAAAAATGCACAGCCCATGACTGATCACAAATATTTTGAAATAGTGTTCGAGCAGGGAGCATAGACATTTAAGAAACAATTGAATATATTAATTATTAAAATATACAACAGTCAAATCCTCTAATGAATACAAACAAGACTTTATTTCTAGTCTACAATACCAAACTAACTAACACACACAGACAAACTTAAAAAAATATGAACTGTAACAGAAGGTGAATGGAAATGATATGTAACAGAGAAAATGTAACTTTATATATATATATATATATATATATATATATATATATAAACCATGCCCTGAACCATCAATACTTAATTTAGTATACCTAGATTGATTTAATTTAGATACCTAGATATACTGCAATCGGTTTCCCAAAGTATTTAAATATAACACCAGCACTTTCTAACAAATGAGGTGTACTTAAATTTAGTTGCTTTGGTTCTTTGGCTGGGAAAGTTCTAGTTGTTCACCGGCAATGTTTGTGGATGCCGGATAGTTCAGTGCTGGAATGATCAGTTGGGGCTTTGAAGTGAGGCCTCCCACAAGAGAGTCTCGTTACTCCCCGTCATGTGTGTGCAAGTTGTGGAGAGAGAAGAGCCTAGAGCGGATGTCCAGGCTGGTCCTTTTAATCCTTTCTTTTTGGTCACACCCCAAAGAGGCTCTAAGCCAGTCAGAGGCAGCTTTTCAGAGGTCCTAGAGTTAAAGTGTCCTCCCCACAAGATAATTAATTTATGGCCTTTGAGCTAAGGTTTGTCAGTTTTCCTGCTTAAAAGTGAACATACTTTTATTCTGACTTTTATGTAATGAAATCGGTGCAAGAGATGACATTTGTAAACAGACAAGCATTTATATATGAAACATGACATAATTTCTCTTTGTGGTTACTTCAATACACAATACAATTTGAATATACATTATTATACATTATATGCAGTAAGTGTGTATCATGTATGCACAAGGTCAGAAGCTGCTGTGTACAGAATAACGATCAGGGAGGATGTCTCATGATTCCTCTTAGTTTCATTTTAAGCATAGAAATTGGTTATGCAACAGAACAAAGAAATCTCATGAGGGTTCCTTGTGAGTGTCTGCTTTAGCTCTTTGTCTTGGTAATGAGTTTTTAGCACATGAGGATTATACTGACCATCACCCCTACCCTTTAGGAGTGATGGTCTCCTTGCTGAGATGGTCGAGATGACCGTATCAATCATGTGATGACCATTAACAGGAGGTTTCTCTGGTCTTACCACAGGAAAAAAGGGGGTTTAAAAGGCAACTTTGTGCAATCCTGGACAAGTCTCCTTTGTGGAGTGATGGTGCAGTGGTTGCTCCGGGGGAATTGTCCCTGTAATAAGGCCTCTGTAAGTCGCTTTGGATAAAAGCGTCTGCCAAATGCATAAATGTAAATGTAAATGTTCGGTGACAATTAAGATTAGCCAGATGCAACAAACTCAGACTTGCTGGAACCAGGGCCTATAGCTTTATGACTTGGGGGAAAGGCCAGTGTTGATCAAGTATTCAAGTTGTTCTGTGTAGAAATTGTTCATTCTTCTGACCATAATATACTACATTCCCCCCTTTGAAGTTTGAAGTGGAATCAATCATCAGCGATTGTTGGAAAACAGGCAGAAGAAGCAGACAAACTCAAACAAACAACATGACTACACCTCAATCAAAGCTAAAGCACTGGTGCAGAATTATTAATTATTCATTAAGTGTTCTAGCATTCAGGTGAATCTTAAGATGTTTTGGTACTATCTGGACTCTTCTACAATTGAGAGTCATCTTTAATTATCATCAGTGGTTCGGATACCGGTAAAGGGTAATTTCAAATTCATTGGGGTGAATCATCATGAATATGATCTATTGTTTGTGAAATTAAATCAGTTAGAGTCAGTTCAGTTAGGTGAATTCCTTCTGCCTTCTGTGATTCAGAACCAAGGGTGAAGGTGTACCCATTCACTCAGGAAGTACCGAAAGGCTCATAAACATGAAGGATTGCATTTTTATGGAAATTGATCAGCATGGTTCAATTGTGTAGCGTAACGCGGGAAGTTCCTTCAGTTTAGTCTGGAGTGTTTCTTCACTCAAATCCCAGATAAATGTCTTATTCGCATGAGGCAATGCTTTATGAATTCATGGTGGCTCGTGAACGAAAAGCACAAGGAGTCAATCCTGATATTGTGCCATTGACTTTCTTGCTGGTTAATTGGATTAGCTTTAGCATTTTGCCTATTGAAGAGGAATCAAGTTTTTCCTATCCTAATGTGTTAGTTAACATAACCAGTGTTGAGGGGTTAGTGTGTACTTGCATGAACTTAGAGTAGGGTAGCTTGGGATTAAAGTAGTGTTGGGTGCTTTTTCTGTAAGGAAATGTTTCTATAGTGGCTGGATGTGTTAGTGGTGTATTATAAGTACAGAATGAACTATGAAAGACAGTTTTAACTGTGTGTTAGACTTTTTCTGGGCTTTAGTAGTATTCTGGTAGTATTCTTCTATGGTCTCTTTCCGACCATATATGGTGGTCAGGGCAGTAAACAGTTCTTTGCTCAGACTCTGGGTCAGAGAATTCTTTAATCAGGGCCTCTCTTAGAAGTTGGAAGTCAGACTTTGTGTGGTCTGGCTGTCTGTCACGAAAACTTTGCACCTCAAGACTGGATCTGAGGCCTCATATTCAGGTGGAGGTCTATGTCACATAAATAGGCATGGATAACGCAGGATTTGGTGTGAACATGTCAATGTTCCTTGCCAGCTTGTCAAGGTCTTTAAAATTAATTCCCGGTGCTGTATCAGGATTTGTTGGGATGTTCACCCTTTTACTGTTGTTGGCGAGGGGTTCATGGAAGAGGGCTGGTGGGGTTTTGTGATGTGGGCCCTTGTTTCTTTCATCATATGACAGGCCTTGGTTGGAGGATGCTGCTTTGTTGAACAGTAGTGATGTTATGGGATGCCAGTCCATTCTAAGCTCTCACCTTAACTCGTAAGAGTGTTTTAGTTAATCTCTGACCATGTCAAGCTCATCTTTGGTGAGGTCAAGTTGTTGGGTCAGGGTTTCAATGTCAGTTCTGGACATTTCTAAATGTCCTTCCAAGGCCTTGTTTCAATAGCTCCTGTCTTTCAAATCAAACCTGTATTTTTCCAGTTGTACTTTGGTGTGCTGGAGATTCTTTTCCAGGTCCTCTTGGACAGCTTTAGCCTGATGCTCTCTGTGCTTGTCAGCTGACAGGGCTTCCTGAACCCATTCGATTTCTCTTGGTTTCTCTTGTTGATGCTTGTTCCAGTTGTTTGGACCCCTTACGTTGATCTTGGGCTTCAGCTTCTAGCTGGTCTATGTAGCACATGGCATGAATTAACACACTTTGGGTCTTTGTGGACTGCAGCTTTAGGTCATTTACATCCTGTGTCAGATGGGCTGCATTCTGTCGCTCAATTTTATCTGGCCTATGAAGTTGTGAACCAGGGAGCTGGTGATTTTTCCCAAGCATGACACTCAGTCCTGCCTCTAAGTCTTTCCAGTGGGCCATGGGGTCAGTCTTCAGCGACATGTTAGCACACTATAGTGGAAGACTAGGGAGAGAGCTGACACAAATCTGCACAGGGTTAAAGTCCTAGATGTAGTGTTACAGGTAGGTGTTGGCTTCAGTGTGTGGAGACACAAAAGAAGGGTAGTAACAGCTAAGTGTTGTTTTCAATGAATGTGGGCAACTAGTGAAGTGCAATTAAATGTATTTTCAATCTGGCGGGATTGACACCATATGTTTTATATGACACCTGTTTTATGTGGTACAGTTGAACTGCTTACCACAGATGCCTCAAAGGCATGCTCGGGGAGCAGTGACGAATACCTGGAGCTTCTCGCTGCAATTTATTTCAGGACATGGTTGCATTTGGATGCTGGAATTTGGATTGCGTTGATAAACACAAAGAGAGAGTGGTTGCTAGAGGGCAGACTAGGGAGAACACACAAAATTAGGTAATGATTTGACATTTAAAGATGACTCTTATTGATGACAAATATTTTAACCAGAATCATCGGTTGTTCAACAGGCTTGGTTTCTAGACTGTAAACAGTAAGGAGAGAAAAGTCAGAGGGAGACAGAGAATTTAACATGAAATGGAAATACTAAATGAACAAAATCCACCAATACATTTATGTTGTTATGCTTAATGGCAATATCAGAGATTCTGAGTATTGGTGCTCGTTGACTGTGAATGTGTAACAGAAAAATGTTATTGGAGGGATTCTGTCAATTAAAAATTCCACAATTGGGAAGAGGTCTTATACTGTGGGGCCTGGGGATTGAGCTGATACTGCTCTGGTGGGGGCCCTCAATGTGAGACAGATCACCTCAATGCCCAACACACACATGGGAAAAAGGGAAATAAAATAAAACAGCCAATAAGTAATTAAAATCAGCTGGAAACTAATGGGTGGTAGGTAATAATAGGAATATTAGGCAGCGGTAAGCTTTCTCTAAACTTACACTGCTTCAGACTCATTATTATCTAAAAAGTTAAACCTTAAGCAATAGATGAGTGATAAAAGCAATGGGAAGAGAATAACTATTTTAATCAACTCTCTAGTTCAACTTAATTTGCATCATTGATAATTGAGAAATAGTATTTTTGTAAGATGATGCCAGATGCCAACATAATACTCCAGCCTATTCAAGAGAATGTTGTGATCTATCTTGTCGAATGCAGCACTATTATCTAAAAGCACTAGAAGTGAAATGCAACCACGGTCAGAAGTCATTTGTAACTCTAAGTGCAGTCTCTGTACTGTGATGAGGCCTAAATCCTGACTGAAATTGTTCATATATACTATTTCTATTATTCGGGAGTATACTACCTTTTCTAGTATTTTCGACATAAACAGGAGATTTGAAATCGGTCTATAATTAGCCAGTTTTCCGGGATCAAGCTGTGGCTTCTTAATAAACTGTTTGATAATGTTGTGGCTTCTGATGTTTCAATTAGTTTTATTAGCTCTTCTTGACCTATGACAGCAAAGGATTGAAGTTGCACTTGAGGAAAATTATTAGACACTGTTTTCTGAGGTGCTATGACAGATGACTGCATAACTCCAATTTTATTTCTGATCATTTCAATTTTATCACTCTGCTGCAAAATTTCTATATTATCAACATCAACTCCAGACAGTTAAATCAATTAAATCTAGCATATAATTATGGCGAGTTGGTCCCATTACATTTTGTCTGTCTCCAAGAGAGTTGAGAATATCGATAAATGCTAATCTCAATGTGTCATTTTCATTATCAATGTGAATGTTGAAGTCACCAACAATTAAAGCTCTATCTACGTTAACTACAAGATCTGATGAAATATTAGCAAATTCACCAAGGAAATCTGAATAAGGCCTGGGTGATCTATATACTGTAGCAAGGGAAAAAGATGACACAGTTTTTTTTTTATTTATATCTGATGGTGTCACATTAAGCATTATAATTTCAAAAGACTTACATTTATATCCTGTCCTCTGATTAAAACCAAAAACTTCACTGTAAATTGTAGTAACACCTCCTCCTTGACCCTTCTGATGAGGCTCATGTTTATAACAATAACCTGGGTGTAACGAAGGCAGACGAGGAGTGAGGATCCAAATGCAGTTTTTAATGGAAACACAAAAGATGAACAGGGTAACTAAAAACACAGGGAACAAATGAAACCTCCACAATGGGAAAACCAAAATATAAACAAGAGAAACATCCACAAAGGGCACGGGCAGGAACACGGGCAGGAACACGGGCAGGAACACGGGCAGGAACACGGGCAGGAACACGGGCAGGAACACGGGCAGGAACAGACATTAGATTTAACAACTGACAAAGACTGCTAAGACAACAGGGCTTTAAATACACAAGGGATGATGACTAAATTAACCACAGGTGAGGACAATGAAGGAACAGCTGGCAGTGATGAGGGCAGGGAATTATGGGAAGTGTAGTCCGGGACAGATGGCAAGGGAGAAACACAGGGCAGACAACAGGGAACCGTGACACTGGGGGAGTAGATTTGTTTAAACTAATATATTCATTAAGCCAGGTTTCAGTCAAACAGAGCGCATCCAATTTATGATCTGTAATCATTTCATTAACAATTAGTGCTTTGGTAGAAATATATCTAATGTTTAGTAGCCCAATTTTTATATGATGTTTATCTTTAATTTGTTTGTTTTGTTCAAGTTTGACCTTAATAAAAAAAATTCTAAATTATTTAGTGAGTGTTTTGTGGTTGGTAGTTCGGGGAACAGACACAGTCTCTATGAGATATCTAGGTGATACAGTCTCTATGTGTTGTAGTTTATGAGACCTGTGTGATGTCTCAAGGCAGCTAGCAGACATTCGGATTAACTACAGGATTCTGCACTGGATCGGCACATCCAAATATCATACCTGCAGGACAGGTTGTAAAGTTGTAAAGTTTCCGTCATGGTTATTTTTATCCATCATTAGTAGCTTTTGCATTATTTCTCCTTTGAAACATCCCTGTTCTCACAGATCTCTCCCTCTCTCACATGTACACACACGCTATGGGGAACGCAATGCCCACGCTGCCGCACTGGGGCTGTCCGGACCTCTGACCGTTGTGAAGTGTTCTCACAAAACGCGAGAGGTCCCAGACATGAGCTTGAGATGTCGACTCAAGGGCATAAAAGCCCGGAGTAGCAAAAACATCTAACACCATAAAATCCGAAGAATGTGTGCGGAAAGGACTAGCCTGCCGTATCACAAACCTGTTCAGACATGAGCTTGAGATGTCGACTCAAGGACATAAGAGTCCAGAGTAGCGAAGCATCTAGCCCACAAAGTCAGAAATGAGTTTGAGAAGCCGACCCAAGGACATAAGAGTCCGGGGTAAAGCATCTAACTCAAAAAGTTCGTACCATGAACTTGATTTGGCATGAGCCTGAGATGTCGACCCAAGGACATAAGAGTCCGGGGTAGCAGAGCATCCAGCCCATGAAGAAATTGTAGAATGTGCGTGGAGAGGACCAGCCTGCCGCGTCACAAACTTGTTCCGGCATGAGTTTGAGATGTCGACTCAAGGACGTAAGAGCCCGGAGTAGCATGAACATCCAAACTATAGAATCTAATGAATGTGTGCGGAGAGGACCAGCCTGCCGCATCACAAACTTGCTGCAGAGGGAACCCCCTAGCCAAGGCTTTAGAGGAGGCGACCCCTCTGGTGGAGTGAGCCCTGACACCTACTGGCGAAGCTTGACCGCGCACCTCATAGGCCAGGGCAATAGCATTCCTCACCCAATGTGACATAGTCTGCTTAGTAGCGGCCGCCCCCCTGTTGCGGCCCCCATAGCAAACAAACAATTGCCCTGATTTACGCCACTGGCTTGTGCGGTGGACATAAGTCTGAAGGGCACGGACTGGGCAGAGTCCATGAAGTCTTTCCTGCTCCGGCGTTAGAAACAGCGGGGAGCAAAAGGCTTCCAAAGTGACAGGATGTATTGTCGAAAAAGGAACCTTAGGAAGGTAATCAGGGTGAGGATGCAAAATAGCTTTGGCCATACCTGGGGCAAATTCTAAACAGGTCGGCAAAATAGACAGAGCCTGTAGATCCCCAATCCTCTTAAGAGAGGTAATAGCCATAAGAAAGACCATCTTGAGAGTCAGAAGTCTGTCAGACGCTGACTCCAGAGGTTCAAAAGGGGTCTCAACCAGACCCTCCAGGACTATTGTTAAGTCCCATGAAGGAGTTCTGATCCTAACGGGAGGCCTCAGTCGCTTGGCTCCACGAATGAAGCGAGCGAGTAGAGGGTGCCTCCCTAAAGGCACCCCGTCAATCAAGGCGTGGCAAGCCGAAATGGCGGCCACATAAACCCTGAGAGTAGCGGGGCATATGCCTGCTGAGTTTTTCCTGCAGAAAATCCAGAACTGAAACAATTTGGCAGTTAACTGGATCTGCACCATGTGAACTGCACCACCTTTCGAAGACACCCCATTTATTGGTGTAAATTCTTCTGGTGGAGGGAGCCCTAGCACTACAATAACCCCAAGCGACAGCCCTGTGTCCCTCAGCTAGTACCCTTCAGGGGCCAAACATGAAGTTTCCACAATTCGGGCCGGGGATGAAATATTGTCCCCTGTGCCTGAGACAGAAGGTCCCTCCTGTCCGGAATCGCCCAAGGCGAGCCGTCTAGGAGAGACATCATCTCTGAGAACCAAATCCTGTTCGGCCAGCGAGGTGCTATCAGTAAGAGGCAAGACCCTTAATGGCGAACTCTGGCCAGGACTCCCGGGAGCAGAGAAATCGGGGGAAACGCATACAGACACATTCTGGGCCATGTATGCGCCATCGCGTCCAGACCCAGGGGGGCTGGGTGACTCAGAGAGAAGTAGAGGGGACATTGCGCAGTCTCTAGAAAGGCGAAGAGGTCCACTTCCGCTCTGTAAAATCTCTCCCAAATCTGTTGTACTACCTCGGGGTGGAGTTTCCACTCGCCCGTCTGTAAGTTTCATCTGGACAGAAAATCTGCTCCCACATTCAGGCGTCCAGGGATATAGACTGCCCTGAGTGACAGTAACTTGCCCTGGGCCCAAAGGAGAATCCGACGTGCCAGCAAATTGAGATGGCGAGAACGTAGGCCTCCTTGATGATTTATGTAAGAGACTGCTGCTGTGTTGTCCACCCGCACAAGGACATGGCACTCTCAAATGTTGGAGGAAGTATTTCAGGGTCAGAAATACTGCCATCAGCTCGAGGCGGTTTATGTGCCAATCGAGTTGATGACTCTCCCATTCCCCTTGGGCTGGACGACCACTTAAGACCGCACCCCAACCCGTCAGGGAGGCGTCTGTCGTTAGCATCCTGCGACGACACAACGCACCAAGTGTGGGACCCAAGGTGAGAAACCGGGGTTTGAACCACATAGAAAGGGAACGAAGCGCTGGGCGCGTAACCCTTATTTGCCTGAGGGGACTGGCCCTTGGATGAAACCCCCTGGCTTTTAGCCACAGCTGAAACGGTCTCATATGGAGAAGGCCCAAAGGAATCACCGTGGACGCAGACGCCATGAGACCTAATATTCGTTGATACTGAAGAACAGTGCAACCCTGACCTAGCCTGAGATTGCTCAGGGAGTTCTGAATGGAGATGACACGAGCGGGAGACAACTGTGCCTGCATCGTGATCGAATTCCATATGACCCCTAAATAGGAAATTTCCTGGGTCGGGGAAAGAACGCTCTTTTTGGCATTGAGTCTCAGACCCAGAGAACCTAGATGAGCCAAGACGATATCCCTGTGCTGAACTGCCAGTTTTTGAGACTGGGCTAGATTCAGCCAGTCGTCTAGATAATTCAGAATGCGGATGCCATGGAGTCGCAAAGGAGCCAGTGCTGCATCCATGCATTTCGTGAATGTGCGGGGTGATAGGGCTAGGCCGAATGGAAGGACCCGATACTGGAAGGCTTCGTCCCTGAAAGCGAACCTCAGGAACTTCCTGTGCTGTGGCAGAATTCCAATATGAAAATATGTGTCCATGAGGTCGATCGTCACCAGCCAATCATGACGTTGGAACTGAGACACGACGGACTTGACTGTTAGCATCTTGAACTTGAGCGTCTTGACCGAGCGATTCAAGCCACGAAGATCTAAGATCGGACGCAACCCCCCCCCCTTCTTGGGGACCAGGAAGTATCTGCTGTAATAGCCTGACTCTTTCTCTGGAAGGGGAACATGTTCTATGGCCCCTTTTTCCAAGAGATTTTGCAGTTCTACCCGAAGTAGACACGCCTGTTCCGGCCTTACGGTAGTGGAAACCACGCCGTTGAAGCTCGGAGGGCGGCAAGCGAACTGAATTCTGTAGCCTTTTTCTACTGTTTTTAGAACCCACATAGAAATACCTGGCAGAAGTTTCCACGCTGCCAGGTTCTCTGAGATGGGAACTAATTTCAACACTTCCTGTCGAGGGGGAAACCCCTGTCACCCGAAACACCAAGGGTGGCGGGAGTGAAGAGGTTTCGTAAGGGTATCGGGAGGGCCGAAGTGAATGATACACGCGCCCCGTCCCGAAGGGAACTACCCTCACAGGGCTGGATACAAGACCGTCAGGGCTTCTTTCTCTTAGAAATACCAGCCCTGAGGTCTTGTTTGGGAGGCTGCTGAGGGCGACGAGCCTGTCCCCAATCTTTGCGAGGGGGAGCACGACTTGCCACGCTTTGCTTTTGAGCCTCCCTCCTAACGGAATCAGGGCGAGACTGGGTGGCCGACGGCCTCACCCCCTGAGTGCGGCGAGGAAGAAACTGCCCAAAGGCTTCCTCATGGCTTTTCGCCTCCTGGAATCTGGAGATAACCGTATTCATGGCGTCTCCAAAGAGACCAGAAGGCGAAATTGGGGCATCAAGGAGGAAAACTCTGTCCTTATCCTTGATGCCGGATAGGTTAAGCCATAAATGCCTCTCCGTGCTGACCAAAGCGGACATAGACCGGCCAATAGCATGGGCTGACTGCTTGGTGGCACGGAGAGACAAATCCGTAGCTCGACGAAGTTCCGAAAAAGCTTCGTCGTCGAGGTCTCTTCCTGCACTCAGGTCCTTTAGCAGGTCAGCCTGGTATGCCTGTAAGACAGCCATGGTGTGCAGCACAGCTCTCCCGACCAGCATGGAGGTAACCCTGCATGGCTTAGAGGGGAGAGCAGATTTTTTAAGCGACAATGCCGAACCCGGCGAGAGATAACCCGCAAGTGTCTCTTCGACCGGTGGCATCTTTGAATATCCTCGTGCCTCAGCGCCCACGATAGTCGAATACACCGACGTCGAGGGCACGTGAACGCGTGAGGTATAAGGTTTCTTCCACGAACGAGAAAGCTCGTCGTGGAGATCATCAAAGAAGGGAAGGGACTGATGAGGCGTTCCCTTCCCTTGGTCACCAGACAGAAATCTGTCCTCTAACTTGGAGCGCTTGGGGGGATCTTGGTCGCATGGCCAGTCTAATTGAAGTCTGGCCACCGCGCGAGTAACCACATCGAGTAACTCCTCCGAAGATTTTGAATCGCGATTGGAGTGCTCGGATGTGGTTAACTCAGAATCTGTACCAAGAGAATGGAGGTCCCCCTCGCGAACTGAAGAAGCGCCGAAGCACGCTTCAAGATCACGCGAAGGACCAGCAGGATCTGGGGAGAGAGCGAGCGAAAGGGACGGACCCGTTTCTCGCTCCTCAGCCAGATCCATGCGAGAGCCCCACGAATGAAATGTGGGTGCTGGCTCTCGGAAGTAAGCAAGGCGAGCAGGAAGCATCCCGACCGAAAGTAGGTCACAATGCGCGCACCCGCCCTGCCCCAACGCGAGAGCAGTGTGCTCTTCCCCCAAGCAGACAAAGCAAAATTCATGCGTGTCCTTGTCAGTCATAGAGCGTTGACAAGGAAACGCGCATCGTTTGCCCTGATTCTCCGCCATTTTCTTTCCCTTTTTTTTTTTTTTTTTTTTTATATATATATATATATATATATATATATATATATATATATACATATATAGAGAAAGAAAGGAAAGGAAAGTTCTCTTTTTTTTTTTTTTTTTTTAAAAAAGACTTTGATTTTAACAAATTTCTAACAAAGAGTTTTGTGAAAACACAGAGAGAAAGCTCTGAAGAAAAATGTCTGACGACACTCTGGTGACGCCTCCTATTTATAGCCTGGCCACAGGTGCATCCAATGATCTCACCAACCGAGGCTATAAATTCCGGTCAATTTTCATTGACGTGTTACACACATGTTCAGAGCAGCTCACAACAAGATTGTTCCCCATAGCGCTTAGCAGCGCAGCATCATAGTGAAGCTTTTTGTAAAGGGAACTAGGCAATAAAACAACATATTGTATAATTCGTTTGCAATCAGATTGTTTTGGTGCAGATCTGAGTGGGACTGCTGTGTTCATATATGCCTAAATGAACCGAACCAAGGGAGAAAACATGCCAGGTTTTGAAACAAATACTCTAAACTAACCAGGTGTGAAAACGCTTTAAGTGACCAACTTTGCCAGGTTTACAGTACTTGTATTCACCCTACTTTTTGGGGCCACTGTTTACAACACCATTATAAAATTATTCTCATTTTATTTTTATTTTTTGTAAATACTGCATTTTGCAGAGAGATGGTCAAAGGAGTGAGAAAGGGAGATGTTATGAATCTGTTGAATCCATAATTAATCTAGGATGTATGTCATATCTTTTGACAGCATCCTTTTAAAGGATCTACTACTTTGTTAGATCAGTACATGCACTTTGAAGATATTTTACTAAGCAAACTTTTGAGAGAACTTGGTGTTTTCAAAAACTTCCTGTCTAGATACAAAGTCATTACAGATAGTTGTGAGCGAACTGCTATAACCCTGTTTTTTTCCATCGGAGTTGAGCACATAATATATTTATACTGCCGCTGGGATTGATAAATCAACTTGTCCAAATGAATCAGTTGATTTAGCTAGAGTTCTTTGTGTATGTATGAACTGCCAGACAGTTTTCCATATACATGCATGTGTGTGTGTGTGTGTGTGTGTTGTATGTGTGTGTGTATATATATATATATATATATATATATATATATATGGGGGGCTAATGGACACTCACTGTAAAGATGCATAATAAATTATAATTTTGTATTTCACATGGATATGGATGCTGGCGGCTCACTTTAATAAGAATATTTCATGCTTTCACATTATAACGTGTTTTACATTAGAACACAGAGGGAGTTTCACCTCTCTCACAATTTCTGTTTGTTTTCAAAGAGAGAAGTGTAGGCTAAGAAAAAGATGTCTGCAACTGGACAGAGCAGTAAAATTTTCATGAAGGTGTCAATGTGTATGACGTGCCTTCACTCCTTCACTCACTCTCTCCATCTGTTGGATATGTTCACATTTCTGCCAGGGACACAGAGGCATTCATGCGACTGAGAGTCATTCTATTATTCAGCTTTAAGTTTTGGGTGACAAAGGAAATAGAAGAGGTGAAAATCATCCAGAGAAGAAAAAGGAAACTAACCACATTCTTTGATGCCTAGAGCAGATTTAAAAATGTTGGATAGATTTTGATCTTGCTTCATTAAAATCTTAAACTCAAAAACTACTGTTCTACTTAAAGGGATCGTTCACCAAAATGTGTTAAATTCTGTCAATTACTCACCCTAATGTGGTTCCAAACCTGTATGAATTTCTTTTTTCATTGGATCACAAAAGGAGATAGTAGTCAGAATGACAGTCTTTCATATAATAAAAGTGAATGCTGACTGGGGCTGTCGGTTCCTAGTAACATTCTGCGTAACAACTCATTATCTGTTTCGTGTAAAAAAAAGAATGCCAAATGGGTCTGAAACATCATGTGGGTTAATAATAGATGACAGAACTTACATTTTTAGGTGAACTATACCTATAAAATTATTAGGACTGTCAATAGATTTAAAAAAAAAAAATCATGACATATATCACATTTACTTATTCAGTTCCTTTTTATGGATAAAAAAGAAAACTCAATAATGTTTGTAAATTTGTGGATGACACTCATTTCAAAGGGCCATTTTCTTGTCTTACTCGAACTGGTCTCTCCTTCTAAATACTATAACATTTTGTCCAATCCTCCTACAGTCATGTCGCAAAACACACACCAATATCAATTGTAGGTATAATAAACTCTGATTCTGTTTTTCTCAAAATGAAAAGTTGACGCGCAGCAAGCATTATATATGACAACTTTCCCCACGTTTTATGGACTTAGTCTTACAAATGTGTTGGGTAGTAATGAGCTACATGTAATATGGATTATGTAATCAGCATTTGTATTTAGATTACATAACATGTTTAAATATTTTAATAAGATTACAGTTACTTTATATGGATTACATCATTACATATGGATTACATTATATATCATGTGCCCAAAGAGTACCTAAAAAGTAATCAATTAAAAAAATATATATCTAAAAGATGATGTTACTCGTTTCAAATTTTGGTTGTGTAATTCCTTAACAGTATCGGATTACATTTCATAAGTAATATACCCAAAACTGAAAGTAACTAAGATGTTTTCTTGCTGGCCTGCTTCAGAAGTCATCTGATGGTCTTCTCATGAACATAAATTATGTATTTAGTTTGAGTTTCACTCTATACACTTTTTTTTTAGTAAAAATATTTTTTTTAGTTTAGAGTACTTGAACCCTACCTATAGGGCTGTGCAGATACATAAGATAGTATGAAGAAATAGGTTGCGAAACACTGGTCTAGAGGATGAATCCTCCCTCTGTGTTTTTCTCTTGCTCTCTGACTGTCCATTTTGATTAATGGACATGATTAGAAATAGACAGGCTATCAGGACACGAGAAAATCAGACAGCCACAGCTACCCATGATGCTCTAGAGTAGTTGGTGCGGTGCAGAGTGGTGTGGATTTAATTGGTGCTTATCTGAACAATAGATCATAGAAAATGACATATTTTTATTGGGAAAATCCATGGCAACCCCCAAAAATCGATATCATTTTGGTTTCACAGCAGCTACAAGGTTAAACTGAGGAGGACAGAGGGCCAAACAATAAAAAAGAGGATGGATGGGAGCACAAATTAATAAATAATCCATGATAAAAAAAATAAAAAATAAGTCAAGGGAAAGAGAGTAAGGACTGGGCATTATTTGCAATACTAGGTGACTTTTGTAAAGCAAAGTTTAGATCAGGACTCTTCAACTGGCATCCCATGGGCCAAAATCATCCTGGCTCTCCGATTCGTTCAGATGAAATCTCTGCGCTGCTTGATACAACAGAGCACTGTCAGCTCAAAACTCAGCGGTGAGTTCTACAACACTCAACAGTCTACAATTAGAAATACGAAGTACTTTTTTGGACCAGAGTGTGAATGTTTAAATTTTTCTGGCCGAAGTTCATCTTCAATGGTTTCTAACAATGTCCAACACTGACCCTACTGAAAAAAAATCTTCACCCTTTGCAAAAATCTTCACTATGATGCTGCGCTGAAGAGCGCTTTGGGAACACGTCTTAGTTGTGACCAGCTGTGATTATGTGTGCAACACGTCAATGAACATTGACCGAAATTTATAGCCTCTGCTGGTGTAATCATTGGATGCACCTGGCGCAGGTCTATAAATAGATGTGTCACCGGAGCATTGTCAGATCTTTTGTCTTCAGATCATTCTGTGTTGTGTGCTATCACGAGCCTGTCAAACTTTCTTTCCTCTGTTAGGAGTTAGAATCTGTTAGGCAGTGCACAGTGAACATTTTCTCCTTTCTCTTTCTGACTTCAAAAAGAAAAAAGGAAAAAATAAATAAATAAATATGACAGAAAGTCAAGGCAAACAATGCCTTGTTTCCCTGCCTCCACTCTATGTCCGAGAGGGACACACATCAGTTTTGTTTCGTTTGTTAGTGGGAAGAGTATGCTGCTCTCGCAATGATGTGGGTGAGTGCGAGCATTGCGATCTGCTTTCGGGCAAAATGCTTCGTGCTCGCTTCGCTTGCTTCCTGGAGTCAGCGCCCACACTTCATTCATGGGGCTCTCGCATGGATCTAGCTGAGGAGCGAGAGACGGGTTCGTCCCTTTCGCTCGATCTCTCCCCAGACCCATCTGGTCCTTCCCGTGGTCTCGAAGCGTGCCCCGGCGCCTCTTCGGTTCATGAGGGGGACGAATCTCTACCCACCTCCGAGCATTCTGTCCATGATAATAAATCAGCGGAGGAATTGCTCGACGTGGTTACTCGTGTGGTGGCCAGGCTTCAGTTAGACTGGCCACGCCAACAAGAGACCCCCAAACGCTCCAAGTTGGAGGATGGATTTCTGTCTGGTGGCCGGGGAGAGGGAACACCTCATGAGTCCCTTCCCTTCTTTAATGACCTCCATGACGAGCTCTCTCGCTCATGGAGGAAGCCTTATACTTCCCATGTCCACATACCCTCGACGTCAATGTATTCGACTATCGTGGGTGCTGAAACACGGGGGTATTCCATGATGCCGTCGGTCAAAGAGACACTTGCGGGTTATCTCTCGCCGGGTTCGGCATCGTCACTTAAAAAAAACATCTCTCCCCACAAAGTCTTGCAGATTTACCTCCATCTTAGTGGGGAGGGCTTATCAAGCAGCGGGTCAGGCTGGTGCTGCTCTGCACACGATGGCAGTGTTACAGGCATACCAGGCTGACCTGCTGAAGGACCTGAGTGTGGGTACCGCGCTCGACAAAGTTTTTTCTGAGCTTCGTCGAGCCACAGATCTATCTCACTGCTTGACCAAGCAGACAGCCTGTGCCATTGGCTGGTCTATGTCTGCCTTGGTCAGCACAGAAAGACACCTCTGGCTCAACCTTTCGGGCATCAAGGACAAGGAAAATTTTTCCTCCTTGATGCCACGGTTTTGCCTACTGGCCTATTCAGGGACGCTATGAACACAGTTATCTCCAGGTTCCAAGAGGCGAAAAGGCACAAGGAAACCTTTGGGCAGTTTCTTCCTCGCCGCACTCAGGGGGCGGACCCTTCAGCTACCCAGACCCGCCTCAGTCCTTCTAGAAGGGAGGCTCAGAAGCAAAGTGTGGAGAGTCGTGCTCCCCCTCGTAAAGATTGGGGACAGTCTCGTCGCCCTCAGCAGCCCACAAAGCAAGACAACAGGACACCAATTTCTAAGAGAAAGAAACCCTGACAGTCTTGCACTTAATCTTGTGGGGGTAGCTCCCCTCGGGACGGGGCACATGCACCACTTCGCCCCTCCCGGTACCCCCACGAAACCTCTCCATTCCCGTGTTTTGGGAGGCAGAAGCTTCCATCAAAAGTTGGGTGTTTCACTGCTTCCTTCATATATCCAGGTCACGGAACACTCAACACCCCCTTAACAGGAAGTCTTAAATCAATACCCATCTCAGAGAACCTGGCAGCGTGGAAACTTCTGCCAAATATTTTTATGTGGGTCCTAAGAACAGTAGAAAAGGGCCACAGAATTTAATTATCTCGCCGCCCTCCGTGTTTCAATGGCAGGTCCCCACTACCGTAAACCAGAGCAGGCATTTCTACTGTGGAACGAACTGCAAAATCTCTTGGTCTAAGGGGCCATAGAATGTGTTCCCCTTTCAGAGAAAGAGTCAGGTTATTACAGTGAATACTTCCTGGTTCCCAAGAAGGGTGGGGGGGTTGCGTCTTACCTTAGATCTTTAAGGCTTGAACCGCCCAGTCATGGTGTTCAAGTCCAAGATGCTAACTATCAAGACGATCGTGTCACAAGCCCAACATCACGTTTGGCTGGTCACCATCGATCTCATGGATGCATATCCTCATATAGAGATTTCACCACAGCACAGTAAGTTCCTGAGATTCGCTTTTGGGGGCGAAGCCTTCCAGTATCGGGTTCTTCCGTTTGGCCTAGCCCTATTAACCCGCACATACACAAAATGCATGGATGCAGCACTAGCTCCTTTGCAACTCCGGGGCATCCACATTCTGAAATACATAGATGACTGGCTGATCCTAGCGCAGTTCCAAGAACAGGCAGTTCAGCACAGGGATATCGTCTGAGACTCAATGTCAAAAGAGCGTTCTCTCTCCCAGGGAATCATTTATATGGGGTTATATGGAATTCGATCACGTTGCAGGCACAATTGTCTCCCGCACGAATCATTTCCATTCAGAACACCCTGAGCAAGGTCAGGCTAGGTCAAGGTTGCACTTCTCGTCAGTATCAATGAATACTAGAACTCATTGCGTCCGCGGTGATCCCTTTGGGCTTTCTGCACATGAGACCGTACCAGCTGTGGCTAAAAGCCAAGGGGTTTCATCCAAGGGCCGGTCCCCGAAGGCAAATAAGGGTTACACGCCACGGGCTTCGTTCCCTTTCTATGTGGTTCAGACCCCGGTTTCTTACCTTGGGTACCACTCTAAGTGCGTCTCGTCATCGCAGGCTGCTAACGACAGATGCCTCCCTGATGGGCTGGGTAGCGGTCTTAAGTGGTCGTCCAGCTCAAGGGGAATGGGAGGTTCGTCAGCTCGGTTGTCACAGTAACTGTCTTGTGTTGATGGCTGTATTTCTGGCCCTGAAATACTTCCTCCAGAGGCTGCCATGTCTTGGTGCGCGTGGGCAATACAGCGGTAGTCTCTTACATAAACCATCAAGGAGGTCCATGTTCACGTCAGATGAATTTCTGGCACGTCAGATTCTCCTTGGGTCCCAGGGCAAGCTCCTGTCACTCAGGGCAGTTTATATCCCTGGATGTCCGTATGCGAGAGCAGATTTACTGTCCAGACAGAAAATACCGATGGGGGAGTGGAAACTCCAAACCAAGGTAGTGGAACAAATCTGGGTGAGATTTTACAGGGTCGAAGAGGACATCTTCGCCTCTATGAACAGCGCAATTTCTCCTCTACTTCTCCCTTAGTCACCCAGCCCCCCTGGGTCTGGACACGATGGAGCATTTATGGCCCGGAATGCATCTGTATGTGTTTTTTCCCCGGTATCTCTGCTCCCAGGAGTCTTTGCCAGAGTTCGCCAGCAAGGGTCTTGCCTCTTACTGATAGCGCCGCGCTGGCCAAAATGGTTATGGTTCTCGGAGATAATATCTCTCTTCGACAGCTCGTCTTGGGCGATTCTGGACAGGAATGACCTTCTTTCTCAGGCACAGGGAACAATATTTCATCACCGGCCCAAATTGTGGAACCTTTCACGCTTGGCCCCTGAAGGGTACCAACTGAGGGCTCCCTCCACATGGAACAAATCTAGGTGAGATTGTACAGGGCAGAAGAGGACCTCTTCACCTCTATGAACAGCGCAATGTCTCCTCTACTTCTCCCTGAGTCACCCAGGGTTGACACTCATTAGACAATCCCCCCATGGCACCACAGTCCAACAACTCCAGATCTGCATGAATTTATATTGAGGATGAAGGGCTAGTTCCATGCATAGCATATGATAACGATTAAATGGCTTTTACCCAACATACCTTAAAAATAGAATTTCTCAAAAGAACATCATAATGTCTTAATGTTAATTTCAACATATACATTTTTTAAATCAAAAGTTGTATATGTTAACATTTGTTAATGCACTATAAACTTACATGAACTAAGAATGAACAAAACCATTATATTTTTTATTAACTAACATTAACAAAAATCAATAAATGCTGTTTAAACATATTGTTAATTGTTTGTTCATGATACCTAAATCATTAACTAATGTTAACGAATGGAACCTTACTGTAAAGTGTTTGTAACCCTGGTAAAATAATGGGTACTTGAAAGGAATTAAGTTTCATTAATTTATTACTCATTAACATCTTATTTTCCTAATAAAGGTGAAAAGAAATGTAAAAGTTAGTAAAGAAAAAGTCGATTTAAGTTATTTAGTTGATTAGAGATTTGACCAATGAGAGCTCTCCATCATCACATGCCCTGCGTGTGTCCAAGTGCATGCAATGCAGCGGAAGAGAGAGCTGAGCATGACAAAGGAAAGACGTGAGCTGATCTTCGCAAACAAAGTTGAACAAATATTGTTTAAAAACTCTGAAAAGTACAGAAAAGTGGTTGAAGTTCATGTATTTTGTGCCATCCAGTATCTGAAGAAGCCGATTGATTATTTTTTAGTTACATTTTCTCTCGGTGAGTTAATATAATATAATTAATGGTAAAAGTGTACAAAAAATGCATAAAGCGATGATTTAGTCAATAAGGGTTATTTAGTTGCAGTAAACAGTTGCAGTAGTGTTTATTCCATTTTTATTATTGTATTTCAATTAATCCAAGTGGTTATAAATGTGGTCATAGTGAACCGCAGGTTATTCTTTGTTCATTGCAGTTCAATTATACACTGGTACCTAGAAAAGAGGACAACAAATCATAAAGAAGAGGATAATTTCCTTTCTTTCATCCACCAGTCCTGCTTCATGAAAGTAAGACAATTCCAAATTGGAGAACTAATTTGTTTTTCCCTGGAGAGATTTGACAAATAAGAAAAGAAGAAACTGGTCAGTATTTCACAGAACACTGAACTACTGATGGTGTATGGTCACCCATAACCATTTGATTGATATTGAGATCCTTATACATTGAACAGCTGTGATAATCAGAGATCATTTGTTTCTTTTATTTTCTTTAATTTCATTCTGATACCAACCTGTGTGTATTTTCAGGGTAAAAGAGAAGTGCACTTAAGGAAAGTTTTCATTGATTATCTGTATTGTATATTGTATGTAAAACATTGTAATTTACTTTATTTTATTTTTGTATTATTTTCACTCTCTATCAAAAAAGGAACAAAATAATATTCCAAGTTCAAATCCAGCTCAGTGCCTGTCTGTTATTACTCATTACAACCCACTACCTCCTTCACATTCCCTAAATCTTCTGGCAATCAGGTCCAAAAGCAATTAATTATTGCCAATACCTTAGACACCTGCTGCATAAACTTTGGCGAGCCAGCCAGGATGTGACACTGTTGCTGAGAACAAACAGCTGCACATCAGACGGGTAGAATTTTTTTCTTTGCTCTCAAGCAAGCAACAATAATGTACATAATTGAAGCTAAAGGGATTAAAGTTCCAAATTCGGTAATAGTCAGTGGCTTCACTGAAACCGAGAGTGATGACAAATTATTTGATGCTCTGAAACAACATGGTTCGTTTGCCAAAACCATGCACATCAATGACAGAGAATCCGAGTTTTCCCGGAACATGATAATTGAGTACAACAGTGATCAAGCATTGCAGTCCCTAGGACCTAAGTTGCCATATACTCACCAGCTATCAAGCGAACCAGGTATTAAATGTCATGTGAGAGCATTAGCCGGTGTGTTTATGCAGCAACTGGGCGGAAGCATCACAAAGCACTATCAGGAAGGGCTGAAAGAAATAGCAGAACTGAGCGGAACCAATTTTGAGTCTGTATTGAGTGAAATGCTATCACATATGAGAGCTGAACTCACACCAGGATCCGCTGATCCTGGTGGTGCTAGTGAAAATACATGTGAGAAACCATATTGGGTGTCCCCTGAAGGGAACTTGTGTTGTATTTTTATCAAGTTAAGTATACATTAATCAAGTATAATCGATGCCATTTTTATTCTACAATTTTACTGTGTGTGTGTGTGTGTGTGTGTGTGTGTGTAGAGGCCTGTGAAAATAAGGCCCCTTAGAGGTTCCAGATGTTCCCTTCTTAAAAATAACCGACTGAAGTCACAGAACAGGAAGGTTTAAGTCACGCCTTGTGAGACCTATGTAAGCATGTGCAAACTCAAGACACATCAGTTGTTCTGCAGGCAACTTGGCTTTATGGTCTGATAATAAAGTCTATTCTTCTGAAATCAAAAACTCCAAGTCTTTGAGAGTGAGTTTTTCACAAATGGGGCAGAAACCACAACAAATTGGCAACCCCGGCAGGACGGAACAGGGCAGAAGAGTGACCACAGCAGCGGGTTGACTGGACAAGCAACACTATAAAAGGTGGCCACCTAAAAGGTAAGAAATTGGCTTATTTAATTTTGTGTTGCTTGCCAGTTTACCTGGGGTGGTAAGAACGCTCTAAAAGCTCTTCCAAATTGAAATAAATAAAATAATATAAATAAAGGGTTTTGATTCCAGAAGAAATAATTGCATGCAATGATCTCTTTTTTTACTGTTGAGAGGGCTTTGATGGAAATCAATAGATAAAAACAGATAAAGTAGCCTAGGCATATTCCTCATGTGTTGCGGAATTAAAAATATTCCTCATGTGTTGCGGAAGTAAAAATATTCCTCATGTGTAGCAGAAGTAAAAATATTCCTCATATGATGAGGAATTAAATAGTACAGAGATTTTTTGACCAGGAAGGCAAACATTTTTGTAAGTGTATGTGTAAAAATCCTGCAGGTCACTCAAGAGGAGTGGTAGAATAGTTGCATTCTAGAATTATTTTGTCTGTGTTTGAATGTGTGTGAATGGAAGTGTTTGACTGAGTACAAATATAAGCCCAGTACCAGTATTGGAATGTATGATGAGTCCTTAACAATAAAAGGAACACAGAGTTATATGAGCCCTAAAATTTAAAAAGGGACAGGATGAATGGAGTAAATGTTGTCTAATAAAGAATGTTTGTCTTTTATGTGTTGAATGGATGTTGGGAATTGAAGCCTGTCTTGTGAAACTTTGGAAAGTAATTTCCTTGGTTAACAGAAATCTTGGCTTTGTGGGTTGTTTGGCAATTCTACAAAATTGCAACATTTAACCTTCCGTCAAAATATGAGGCAAAAGAGTAATACAGTATAAACTAACAATAGGGAAAATAATACAAACACTGAGACAACACAGCTGTAAAACAAAATGTGCATAAAAGAAAAAAAAGTTAACTTTTGGCTGGCAGAACACAGTTTAGTCATTGGCTGTTCTATTCAAGCAACAAGCCTGATGTAAGATTAACTAAACTGAGAAAAAGCAGCTGTTGACTGGTCATAACGCCTAACTAGACTGTACAAAGTACTGTGCAAAGACAATTATTTAACTCCATACAGAGAATTTATACAGTTAAGTGATATAACTATGCCTATAAGTTAATTTCACAGTGAGAAGTAAGAATATTAAAATAATAGAAAACTTTAAAGTAATTGAATTTCATTTGGGAAATCACATTATCTGAGAAAAAACTTTGACTCCAGTGTTTTGCATTAAACTAAAGTCAACTAAGTAATTGGATTTTAAACAAAGGTTGTATTAAAGATAAGTATTGTAATAATACATAAGGTATAATTATGGCAGCCACTCCTGTGGACATATTAGGATTAAAATATCCATTGTGTAAAGAACTTATAGATAAACTCTCAAACAAATGGCAAAAAAGAACCAAAGATAGGATGACAAAATGGCCAAAGGAAGGGACGTTTGATGTATCTTTGTGTGAGGAAATGTAAACGCTGATAAAAATTTACAAAACTAAAGATGAGTAAAAAAAAAAAAAGAGAGAGAAGCAAAAAGAGAGAGGGAGAGATAAGTGCTAGCATTGCTCAGGGAAGAAAGAGAAAATTATCTGAAAAATATAAGACATGCTAGAAAAATACTGAAGGATGCAGAAAGGGAGATGAGTAGGGAAGGAGAAGAGGCCCTTGTTTAACCACCTCCATATGTGCCCTCAGAAGGTTAGTTCCCAATACTCAAGGGAACTGTAGAATGTTTAGGAGAATGTGGATGGTAGACTTATAAAAAGAAAGACAAACAAGAGTGAAGAGACAGCATAGGAGAAATGAGAGAAACCTGCCTTTAGATTGTTAGGAACAGGAGAGTTATTCTCTTATTGAGGACAGTAGTTATCAAATCCACAATGGAAATTTATGTCAAGAAAATGGGAAAAGAAATTAAAAAGAAGGATTTTGTAACTGGAGTATGAAAAGTAAATCTTAAATGAGAAAACTTCACATGCATGTGTCTGTTTTAAGTTCTGTCCATACAAATTTATGAGAAAACAAAATTTTTGACAATATTAAATTAAACACTATAATGTCTTGATATCTAAATGTAAAAACCCATGATTATATGTTTTGTTTTTGATTTGTTTAGATATGTCTGGAGAACAATTTACATGTGAGTGCAACTTTATCGGTGTAAATTGGTCAACTAACAAAAATAAGACAGGTAGCATTCATTATTTTTGCTAGGGAATGTCTGAATGGAGAGATTGAGAGAGACCTGTTAGAGCCCTGAATAGAAACAGATCATGTGCTCTGTAAGGAGAGTGAGCAGGAGGGGTTATACCCTGTACTAAAAATATCTCGTCTCTTTTGATGTCTCCACTCAAACAAAGGGGCGCCTCGAATTTAGAAAAGATAGACAGCAGATTCTTTTAAGATTAGATATTTTTCTTTTATTTCTTGTTTTATATATTCAGTGTAGGCATTGGTTGATCATGGGTACACTGAGAGCTGCAACTGAGACTAGAATTAAAGAAAATACATTTAAGAATGAGATCATTTCATGTTCTCTACTTTTCAAATTTGCTTTGAGAAGTTTTTTCTTGGGTTTGTTCTGTGACGAATCATGCCAGATAAAATTGAAATAAAGTCCCAATATGTGATATATTTAATTATGAAAATAATTGAAAATGCTAATAAAAAAATGGTCATTGGTAGCAGGTGAAACCCATGGAGAAACATTGAGAGTAAATTGAATATCATAAATAATTTCATGTTGTCATCATTATGTGTATGTTGTGCACTAACTCATTCTGCAACTAGTCTCTCACCATTGTAGATGACCTGGCCAAATGATTTATTGTAGCAGCTAATACTGCAGGAGGAAGTCAGAGGAAAGAAAAAAAAAAGACTGAAAGATGTGGGCTATTATCAGATTGGCCCTCACACTATCATGACTGCTGGTAATCATTACTGAATTGACATTACAAATGTGGATTAAATTTCCCTGGATAAGTTGATTTCGGTCATATATGAGTAATTGGATTTTTGACTTTCCAACTGCCATCCATGGGTTCAATACCCATGTCTAAATTGTTCTGAGGGTCTAAATTTTAATTCAGCATCTAATTGCTGAGTTATTGATTTAAAGAGTAAATATTACAAATGTATGGCAAAGTAAGAGTTACCTATTGGATTGGTACTTGCCTAAATTTTCCAGAGTACCCTCCCTCACTTTAAAGAAAAAGGGTAGTGGGTGTTACAAAAAAATGTATGGAGTATCTTTTCTAGTGCAAATATTTAAATTATGAGATAAATCTATGAAAGTATCACTTTAGAGGCATACGGTTTCTGTACAGTGATGTTTGTCTCTACTATTTAACTGAATCATTTATCATGAAATGCTGAGGAATATAAGAGAATAATAACTGAAAAATCTTATTGTTAAATGATGCTAAACATTAGGATTTAAAGAGACATGAGAAATTAAAAGGATTTAATGTATTTTACTGATCAATTATTTCAAAACACAAGAGATTTGATGAATTTCAATTGTGGCTCTTTTATACTTTATTGTGTTTAAACATTTTTTGTTGTTTCATTAGAATGGTATTCAGAGAAAGGAATCATTATAGAGTTATTCCACAGAAAGAAAAAAGAAGGGATAAGATAGCTGTTGTAAATGTAAAGCTCAGCTTGAACAGAAGACTAAAGTAAGTTGAATTGAATGTAAAGATAATGTTGAAAAAGAAAGGAAAAGCTTGTGTTTATTAAAGATTTGATGGCTCTTGTTTTAGAAATCATTAATTGAAATAATGCAGGTCTATATGAACATACTATGTGAAAAAAAAGACTCCCAAGGTATATGGCGTTTTCATGAAGCATAAATGTTGCATCAACTAAGATTAATGCATGGTTTTAACCAATGCATAATGGGGGAAAGTAATAACAATGATTAAATAACAGTGATAAGGAAAATTAAATAACAACAATATTGGTCTTAATTTTTAGATTGATGAGTTTTTTGTCAACATGTGAAGTCTGTGCTCAAAACAATGTCAGAAAAAGGAATAGTAACAGCTCATATGCCAGTGCCAGAAGGTCCATTAAAGCATTTGGTTATGTATTAAATGGACATGAGAAAGATAGATTTAGCACATGTCTGGAAGCAGTGCTATCAGCATATCAGGGGTCAGGAACAGTAATCAAATTTCTAATGAGAGAAGAAGGTTGAAAGTTCTGGAAGAGATTTTTTTGAAGATGGTTTAAAATGGAAAAGTTTGAAAACAGTTAATATAATGAATTCTTATAATGATCACTGTTCACACTTTTCACTCTTGAAGGATAACTTAAATATATTATTGTGAGATTCTAAAATGAAAAAGAAGGAAAAGCTGTAATGAGATGGAATGTCCCCCTCTGAACCCCTCCCCTTTCTCACTCTTTGTTTGATAAGTATCTGCTTGAAACAAGAAACTCAAGAGCAGATGTTGAAGTGTGTGCTAAAGGCACATCTTTAAATTGTTTAATTTTCTTTTATTTATTTTTTATATGGAAAATTATGTGATGTGACACTAATGTTAGATACAGTGATATGAAGGAGAGGTTCAAACCACTTTCCTCATCATGATTAAAGATGTTAAGGACAATTAAGGTTTTCCCAATTCAGAGGACAATTTGAAGTTAGGTGTTTATATTAAAGATAAGAGATTAAGTTGAACGTTCATCTGAGAGAATAAATGTAGGTTCAAAACTATCTAGAAACCATTATTGATTAAGGTGATGTTTTATATTAAGCTTCCTAGAAGCTTGACAGAGGCTACCCTGTATTTTGTTTTATCGCAGTTTGAAAGAGTTACATTGAAACAGTGATTTTCTCTGTAAAAGAGTTTATTTCTCTGAAAGAGCATTACACAGCGGCGTTGAACGTCCTTTTCAGGACACGTCTTTATAAAGATGGCATTCCGCCCCTGTGTAGTTTCTGGATGCAGTGATTTCTCCCCACCTCTCACGGTCATAAAAACTGCCTTGCGTGCCTGGGCTGCGATCACAAGCAGGCAGCGTTTTATGAATAGTTAATGTTCTCAGTGCGAGAACATAGCCATGGCAACATTGCGGTCACGCAGCTTTCTTTTGTAATGAGAGAAAGCCACTTCAGCCGCCCCCCACGCCTTCCTACGGGATTGACGCAGGCGCCGTGGGCGATGAAGGCGATTTGGGGACAATGACGGACTCTGTTCGCCGGGTAAACCCCCTTGAACTGTCCGCCTCCCCGGCACGCTTGCTTGCTTCAGAATTGGACATCACCGCTGCATCGGAGAGCGTTACAGCGGCATCGGATGCTGATCACTCGCCTGGGCCGCCACCTTCGGGTCTGCTTGCCCAGCCTGAGCCTGACGAACGGAGATCCGCTATGCTTTCCCGGGCTACTTGATCGGTCCCGCGGGCATGTGCGCCGCTCACAGTCGTACCCCCCCCCCCCCCCCCCGGTTCCTTTCTTCTTGGGCATGCATGATGAGTTGAGCAAAGCCAAGGCTTCTTCCAGACCTGTTTGCCTCCCGGGAGACCTCCCACTGCCCGCTCTGGTACGCCCGCTCAGAAGCTCCACTCGGGGCAGATGCACTGACGCACAGCTGGCCAGTGGGGCTGCGCAAGTATGCATTTCCCCCAGTGAGCCTTCTTGCACAGGTGCAAGGTCAGGAGGACGAGGATCAAGTCATTCTTGTGGCTCCCTACTGGCCCACCCGGGTCCGGTTCTCGGACCTTGTACTCCTCGCTACAGCCCCTCCCTGGCGAATTCCCCTGAGGAAAGACCTTCTTTCTCAGGGACGGGGCACACTCTGGCATCCGCATCCAGACCTTTGGAACCTCCACGTCTGGTCCCTGGATGGGACGCGGAAGATCTAGCTGGTCTACCACCCACGGTTGTAGCCATGATCAACCAAGCCAGAGCCCCTTCTACCAGGCAACTCTACGCCCTGAAATAGCGTCTGTTCGTAAATTGGTGTTCTTCCTGGGCAGAAGACCCACAGAGGTGCGCAGTTAGATCAGTACTCCTGTTCCTACAGGAGAGGTTGGAGGGGAGGCTGTCCCCTTCCACCTTGAAGGTGTATGTTGCAGCTCACCACGACCCAGTAGATGGCAAGTCCCTGGGTAAGCATGACTTAATCGTCAGGTTCCTAAGAGGTGGCCAGAGGCTAAATCCCTCCCGGCCATACCTGTTCCCCTCCTGGGATCTCTCGGTGGTCCTCACCGGTCTTCAGAGATCCCCCTCCGAGCCGCTAGAATCAGATGGCTCAGGGCCCTCTCTTTTAAAAGACGGCCCTGCTGATCACGCTCGCTTCCATCAAGAGGGTCGGGGACCTGCAAGCGTTCTCTACTAACGACACTTGCCTGGAGTTCAGTCCGGCAGACTCATATGTGATCCTAAGACCTCGAGCGGGATATGTGCCCGAGGTTCCTACCACGCCCTTCAGAAGATCAGGTAGTGAACCTGCAAGCACTGACCCGGAGGCAGACCCAGCCCCCTCACTGCTGTGTCCGGTACGTGCTTTGCGTGCATACCTGGAACGCACCCAGAGCTTCAGATGCTCTGAGCAGCTCTTTGTCTGCTTTGGGGGACAGCAGAAAGGGAATGCTGTCTCCAAACAGAGGCTGTCCCACTGAATGGTGTCCACCATATCACACACAGGCTGTGCCACCCCTCCTACGGGTCCGAGCCCACTCCACCAGGAGTGCAGCGTCCTCATGGGCACTGGCTAGGGGCACCTCCCTAGTAGACATTTGCAGAGCTGCGGGCTGGGCAACACCTAACACCTTTGCGAGATTTTACAATCTCAGGGTTGAGTCAGTCTCGTCCCGTGTTTTCTCAGATCCGAGCCCGTAGAACTCGGTACACGTCGACAGTCTGACCGGGTGAATCACTTGCGTCCAGTGCCCTTTCCCTCTGTCGAGGTAAAACAGTGCGCCTTCTTCCCAGGAGACCCCTTTTAGGTTCCTGGTCGATTCCTCCCTAGCTCTCTTGGGTCTGCAGTTCAGCGGAGGAACTTGCCGACCCAGTCCACTACAGGTACCCCAGGCTACCCCTACTGGAATAGGTGCTCCACAGATCAGGCCTCCTACGCGGACTCCTCCTGTGTGTACTTCCACAGTACGGTCACCTCACGAGCTGACCCGCATCTCCCTTAGGCAGCCCTCCGGTCGCCATGTTGTAGCAACTCCCCCCTCCTCGAGGCTGGGTCTACCACCACGCCATTCTTCCCACATGTGACCGAAGAGGCCATGTGATGTATTTTGCCACCTCTACCTCCCCTTTCGGGTGGGTGTGGCCTCCGCAGGGTCTTTTCCCCCTGAAAGAATAGGAATTTGGGTAAGACCCCCTTTCCATGATGCAGTAAGGGCCCCGGCTGCTCTTGCTCTATGCCGAGAAAACATAGAGAGAAAAGAGGCCCGGCCAGGCTTGGCCCGTTCCCTAGATGGAAGCGTCACCTTGTTCCCCTCTAGGGTAACCAAAAGGATCCCGACGACTTTTTCGGGGCATTGGGGAAGAGTACGTGCAGCCTGAACACAGTTGGTTGCTTGTGCACGTGAAATACCTGCCCGCTTCTGTGTCAGCACGTACACGGCTCAGCGTATGGCGTGATTTGAAGTGGACCCCTAGTGTCGCTTCTTCGACATGACGTCGAAGTGAGCGACAGATGGGGAACGTCTCGGTTACGTATGTAACCTCCGTTCACTGATGGAGGGAACGAGACATCGTATCTTCCCGGCCACATCGCTGAGCCGAGCCGCTGAGGTCCCCGGAACACGCCCGGCTCCTCAGAAAAATCCTGAATGAACGAGCGTATTTCCCTCGCCTTTATATCCGTATCCGGGGGCGGGTTATGCAAATACTGTTCGCCAACTCTCATTGGCCTTTTTTCATAGATCAGAGGCATATTCGGCGCTCGAGAGAGTCCCCTAGTGTCGCTTCTTCGACACGACGTCTCGTTCCCTCCATCAGGGAATGGAGGTTACATACGTAACCGAGACGTTTACGGATACCAAATTATTAAGAATTGACTGATAGGACTGAGCGGTATCAGACCAGTGGCAAGAGGTGGTGACCCAAAGACGGAAAGACTCTCCAATGGCAAAATGAGAGCAAACTAAGGCAGGGGCACCACCGCCCTGGAAACCTGCCCAAGATGTGAGGGTAATATGGGTTTAAGGGTGTGGATGGATGCTTTTAGGTTAGAAGCATCAAAAAAGAGGTCTAATAGAAACCTGCCTGAAAAGTGAGTTCCACTCAACCCGACTCTATTTTAATAACTGCTTTATTAAAACATTTAATCACAGTGATAAATACTAAGCATTCTGTCACTGTACATCAGAGAATCATACCCTGTGTTGAATATTATTTAAAGATTGGATTTGGGGGTAAAATTTTGAGAACCGTTGCATACAAAGAAGTGCCTAAATTATTAAAGAAGTATTGAACAAATCTGAGAATGTTTGTATGATGAAGAATTAGGATTGAAAAATTTAATGAAGAATAGAAAAAGAAAACATGGTGGTGACTAAAGATTAAAATTGCTTGGCTTGTTTTTTTATAACAATGTAAATATAATTGTTTATGAAATGGGGTGCACAATTGGCTAAAATTACTATAATGATTGGAATAACAATCCTTGTTGGAGGGAAAATAATCTGGTGTGTGTTAGCATTGATTTTACATTCTTGATCTGAGCAACAGTAAGTAGATTACCTTGATCAATGTATATGGTTCAATGCAATGACAACTAACCTGGATGGACAGAAAGACCAAGATGGAAGGAAATTGATCCTTCTAATGAATATATATAAGAAGATATGAAGCACCACGCCCTGGCTGTAAGTGCTAACCTAACCTCTCCCCAATGGGTGACCCTCTTCGATTCGCAAAGTATCTGGGTTGAAGACATCTACACTACAAGCAAGAACTCTTAAAATTATGATGAATATTTTGTATGATACACTCTACATAACTGTGACAACCAAAAACAAGACTGAACCAGCTGCACACACATGCTTAAATATGTGAAGTTGTGAAGGTGTGACTTTGAAAGTCACAGAGGGGGGATATGTGGTGTATTTTTATCAAGTTAAGTATACATTAATCAAGTATAATCGATGCCATTTTATTCTATAATTATTTCTGATGGTCAAGTATGTATTTTACTGTGTGTGTGTGTGTGTGTGTGTGTGTGTGTGTGTGTATAGAGGCCTGTGAAAATAAGGCCCCTTAAAGAGGCTCCAGATGTTCCCTTCTAAAAATAACAGACTGAAGACACAGAACAAAAAGTATGGGAGTTTTAGCCACGCTTTGTGAGACCTATGTAAGTGTGTGCAAACTCAAGACACATCAGTTGTTCTGCAGGCAACTTGGCTTTATGGTCTGATAATAAAGTCTATTCTTCTAAAATCAAAAACTCCAAGTCTTTGAGAGTGAGTTTTTCACAAATGGGGCAGAAACCACAACAAACTCAAAGATGACATACTGTCACAACCTGTTCCTATCAACTTGATTGAGCCGTCTCTTCGTGCTTCATCCAAAATGCTTACTCCACCCGAAGTCCAGAGACTCGTAGTTGAGCACGTAGTGGCGAAGTGGCTGCTCAAGGGCATATACAGCCCAGGCTCAAGAGTATTTTCCAGAAAATGTCCCAGGCCTGGCAACGAGGTAGATTATGACATCTGGCGTTCCAGTGTCAAACTCATTTTGAAAGACCCTTCTTTGTCTGATTTGCATGTGTCTAGGCTGATACTGGACAGTCTTTTATAAAGCATGTAAACCCTGAATCTCCTTCTTCCGCTTACCTCCAGCTGTTGGATTCTGCTTTCGGAGCTGTGGAGGATGGAGATGAATTATTAGTGAAGTTCATGAACACCCTGCAGGATGTCAGTGAAAGGCCATCCAATTATCTGTATTGGCTGCAGTCAGCATTAAGGGCGACCATCAAAAGAGGTGGTGTTATCCCAGGGGAGGCAGACAGGCATCTCCTCAAGCAGTATTGCAGAGGCTGCTGGGATAATGACCTAATCATCGAACTGCGGCTAGAACAAAAGCGAAACAATCCTCCTTCCTTTGCAGAGCTTCTGCTTACAGAGGAAGATAAACACAGAAAAAGCAACTCGAAAGTAGCAGCATCTTGGGTCTTCCAAGCAGAGAGCATTGATGCACTCTCAGAAAGCGTGGGTGTCTGCTGAATTGGAGCAGGAGGAAGCTCCAAGAGTCAGCAATCTTGAAACTGAAACACCCGGGCAGATTGTTAAGCTTCAGAGTCAGTTAGCCAACCTTGCGATCTGACCAAAACATCCAAAGAATGTTCCGTCGCAAGGGGTAGTCAAAAGTCCTGTACCACCTGATCGAAGGAGGTCAGGAGATGCTGTGAGTGTAGTTTCAGCCAATGGGAAATCGACTGATAGACCTAGGCCGTAGGACTAGACGACGTTGTGTCGTCTCTCTTGAGGATGGCCACATTGCGTCGTCCTGTACTTCTGAGCCTAATCTCAAGCTTGTTGCTACAAAACATAGACTCTTAAGGGGTAAGCAGTTGCAGTGGGAATCCCAGAATTCCACCACTAGCTCCAATTTAAACTAGAGTCAGTTCCTGTTGTGGGACAGACAGGAGCTCTAAACCGAGCCATCCCATTGTAAACCGTGTCTCCAAGAAATGCCAATTTTCTAGAAACCAGAGTGCAAGCCTACCCAAGGGTTTAGCTGGTGCTAGATGTGTTGCTGAAGTCAGCATAGCTGGTGAGAAATGTCATTGTTTACTAGACACTGGATCGCAGGTCACAAAGTCCTTTTATGAACAACACCTCTCAGAATATCTGATTACCTCTCTTGATGACATACTGGAAGTAGAAGGCGCAAATGGTCTTTCTGTTCCATAAGTAGGTTACTGTGAGAAATATTAATTGTACATGCTGTCTTTAGTTTGACATCTAACTCTGTCTGCGCCTAACATAACTCTGTATGTATGTGTGTTAATCATAGAAAGACACCACATGCACAAAGAGTCCATAACCTTCATAGATGCTGTTAGTTTCTCTTGTCATATACTTCCTTGGAATGTTCTGTGCTCCAACGAGCGCATACTCCTTTTCATGAGCTAAATATCTCAGTTGGAGATAACAAATATCTAGGACTGTTTTGACCTCATACGATTACCATTCCTGCACTATTCCGGTAAACAATTTCTTGTCCTTGGCTGTCTTGCTGTTTTGCTGTCACTGTCTTATTGGCTGTTAATTGTTCTTTGTTCTATGAAAGGTATAAATATTATGCTTACTGTATTAAAACTTTGAGTAGATTGAACACGAACCACTGTGTGTTGTTGTTCTTTCCTTCGCGAAGTCTCCAGAGACTCAGACTCACGACTACACTTCACTGGGCACAGAGATAGAGAGACGGGAACAGGGAATTGGGGACCGTGGCTAGATCCAAAATATTCCTAACAGTTTGGGGCTTCGTCCAGGGTACCTCACAAACAAGGTAAGTCGAACTTTTGACGACTTTATGTTGGCCTGTTTGTTGGGGTATCTCTGAACTGTATAGTGGAAGCTGATAGCTCTGCTCGACTGCAGAAAGGGAACTGATCATTCCGACTTGGACCAAGTGCATGTCAATTAAAAAAAAAAAAAAAAGAGATATACAATACGGATGTTTAAAAATATAAAACATATATAACAAACCACACTCATATGTGCCCAGTCCAGCAGGCGTCAGAGCTGCGTGTTTGGAGAATTAGATGTTGTTTGTTATGTGTCTCCCATTGTTTGGCATTTTTCTTTGTGAAGAGTATATGTGTCTGTAAGTGTGATTACGTTTGAGAGTGAATGTTACATGAGCCCTGTAAATACAGGGACAAGTGTGAAAAGTTTGTGTTGTCTAATAAAGAAAGTGTCTTTCATGTATTGAATGAATGTTGGGAATGAAAGCTGTCTTGTGAAGAAATTTTCCTGGTACAAAAATAATAACTTTCAGAGGTATCAGTTTTTACAACTGTGTGTTTAAAGAAGTATTGATAAAATAAACAAAAGGGGTTCTAAACGAAATAAATAAGAATGGGGGACAAATTAAGTCGTCCCCTGCCAGGGGAATTACCAAAGGCTTTCAAATGGGAAGCAAAGAGTATAACTGTTATTTGTTATTTTGTTTGTGCATTTGATGTATTTGAAGAGCTATCTGTATTGTTGAGCAATAGCTGAATTAAAAAGCTTCTGAAATTAATGTTATGACATTTTTTAGAGTATATATATATATTTACGCTCTGATAGATAAATGGGATACGTGCATGGTTACAGTCACACCTCGATGGTTCAAATTGATAAAATGCAAGTGCAACTTGGCACTCAAGTAATAACATTTCCATTAGATAAATACAATCAAAAACCGCTATTGGCATGGTTGCAGATCAGAGGGCCCCTGGTTTTCAACACAATGCCAATATGCAATGAAGAACATGATAAAAGGATAGACGATCTGAAAGGAATAAACACCTACTGACCCATTACAATTTCGGAGGGTAAAAATACCATCGATTGTGACTCAGCCGACAAATTACAGAAGTTGAATTACTGTTGAATTAACACCATTATAGCATAGGCATACTAGTACTGTACATGACCATAAAATTGTGATTGCGATCATGAAATTCCTATTGTAATTATGTTTAATACTGCATACCACTGATGAAAATGTTAACTGTAATAATCGTCCCACTAAATATGACAGAGGCACTAGCAATATGCGAAAATAATTACCCGACCCAGTTAAGTACATTCTAGAATACGTGAATGTTTTAAAGAAACTTACGACTTACAGTCAATTGACTGGACATGATTATAGATTCATACTGTACAAAACCTTACCTCCAGGAATAACTGAATTGATATTAATTGATAAAGTGCCTTTGTTGGATAAAAAAAAAAGAAAAAAAAGTTTGATGAGCCATAGAAAGGAGAAAGGAAAAATGAAGAATTAATTAGATCAATTCATGGGTAAATCCAAATCTATGGTTAAAAAGGGTAGGGGGACCCTCAGTGGGATTATAAATGCATAAGAGTCATACGAGGTGTGGAAGAAAATAAAACAATTCTGGGACAAAGGTCCTGAACGGAAAGGGACCAATCAAACGCATGCAGCGGTCTCTGTTTTCAAAACAAGGTGCCTAAATATGATATTGTCGTGAACAAAGCTTTAACCCCTAGCTTCTCAGAGACACCATGCGCACTGTTGTATCCCGATTTAACACAATTTAAAGGCAACTCAATTACGGACGAATTAGATTCAGATTCAAAGAAAGATACGAGCGAAGGTACAACAGCTGCATTTCCTTTTATCAAGTGCCCAGACGGATATCATATCATTTCACTAACATTGTCAGAGACGCTGGCTATATGAAAAGAATTACCATATATAAACCGCATACATTTATCATCAATACAGGCGTATCTTAAAGTTCATTAACAATGCATTGCTATGCTCTGTATTGCTCTATTATGGGACGGATTCTAAACACTGTGGGAATTAATGGCATTAAGGTTAAGTGTCATATGACACCAAAATTGTAAACACAAACTTGTTTAAAATGCATGATTGTGTAATTTTGCCTGACTCTCCGTTCTGCTTGCTGGTCTGTGATCAGATGCATAAAAAGAATTCAAAATTTGGATTCTAACTCATTACAATTGCTGTTTCCCTCAGTATATTGTCAGTCAGTCACTCTTGACAGAGTGAAACTCATATTGACTTTTCAACATCCCAAAACCAAGATTCAAATGCAAAGCTTCCTGGGTCTGGTGAACTACTGCAGGTCATGGGTACCGAACTGTTCTTTATATGGTCTCCCACTCAGGTCCACTACCACTGATTCAGCTCCAGAACACATTGAATGGACCAGGGAATTGAATAATGCATTCCAAAGCCTCAAGAAAGAACTGACTAAGGCACCAGCCCTGGGTCTACCAGACTACACCAAGCCTTTCCATTTGTACGTGCACGAAAGCGAGGGCACCGCGGCCACGATCCTCGCACAGGCCCATGGGGGCCCATACAGATTCCAAAACACTCGATACAGTGGCTGCCACAGCTTTAATGGTTCAGGACGCAGAGCGAATAGTATTATCACTGCCCCCTTACCCCCTTACCGTCCACACCCCCCACCAGGTAAGAGTGATTCTGCAAAACCTCACCACACAACACATGATGGCACAACGAAGGAGCGGGTACGAGGCCACCCTTCTAGCAACAGCTAATTTAACTATTACTTCCTCATCCACAATGCATGGCCCAACACTATGTGTACACTTATTTGCACAAAATGCTAACAAAGGGGGCATTCAATGACAAACATGATTGCCTGTCACAGATTTCAGACCAAACCTCTTGCAGACTGAACGTTTCAACGTCCGCTCTGGAGGAGGGGGATTATTGGTATATAGATGGATCATGTTCAAAACCGAACGATTCAGTATATTGGTGCAGCTACTCAGTAACCCAACTTCCAGGTACCGTAATTGAGGCATATTCCTTACCATACAAATCAGCACAGGTGGCAGAGCTGTTCACATTAATAAGAGCATGCCAATTGGCAAAGGGCGAAATTATCAACATCTGCACAGATTCTAAATATGCATTTGGGGTAGTACACGATTTTGCAAAATTATGGGAAGCAAGAAACTTCGAGACCGCAGAGGGAAAACCAATTTCACACCAAAATTTGGATTCAGAGCTGCTGAAAGCAGCACAGCTACCGACAAAACTAGCTGTGATCAAAGTAGCAGGTCACGTTCCGGGGCAGACAGGGGAGGCTAAGGGAAACAGATTAGCCGACGAGGTGGTGAAATGGGCAGCGAAAGAGGTAATAAATAGCCCATACGGGACAGAGGAGGGAGAAGTTCAGTTTATGGCCAGCACGCTAATTCAGGATCTAGACATAAAAGTGTTACAAGCAAATCCCATGGACACAGACATCGCCCACTGGTAAAGTCAGGCCTAACAGCCTAGACGGACTTCTTAGAGACCAGCAGGTCTGGCTGGCCTTGCCAAAAACAGCAGCAGTAACACTCTGTAGGCATTACCATGGGCTCTCACATGTCGAAACAGAAAGTGATAGATGCCATAAATCGAGAATACTGCATCCATGCAGTCAGAGCAACCGTAAATCTGATCCTAGATTCATGTCTGATGTGCGCTCGAAATCACCCACATAAGCAAGTACCGCATTAAAACTTACCGCATCCTGAGGCGCCTTTTCAACACCTCCAAATTGATTTCACTCACATGCGAGCATGCAGGAACCTAAAACCACTCCCTGTAATAGTAGATAGATTCTCCAAATGGACCGAAGCATTTCCATGTGCAAGGGAATATGCAAAAACAGTAGTTCCCTGATGGAGGGAACGAGACGTTGTGTCCTCCCGGCCACGTCACTGAGCCGAGCTACTGTTGTGGCCAGACCAATTCCAGCTCCTCAGAAAAATCCTGAATGAACTCGACGTATTTCCCCGCTTTTATGTCTGGGGGCGGGGTATGCAAATACTGTCCTCCAACTTCTCATTGCCCTTTTTTCATAGATCAGAGGTATATTCGGCGCTCAAGAGAGACCCCTAGTGTCGCTTCTTCGACACAGAGTCTCGTTCCCTCCATCAGGGAACGGAGGTTACATACGTAACCTAGACATTCTTTCATCCACCAGTCCTGCTTCATGAAAGTAAGACAATTCCAAATTGGAGAACTAATGTGTTTTTCCCAGGAGAGAAATTACAAATAAGAAAAGAAGAAACTGATCAGTATTTTACAGAACATTGAACTACTGATGGTGTATGGTCACCCATAACCATTTGATTGATATTGAGATCCTTATACATTGAACAGCTGTGATAATCTGAGATCATTTATTTATTTTATTTTATTTCATTCTGAAACCGAAAATACCAACCTGTGTGTATTTTCAGGGTTTAAGGAAATTAAGGAAAGTTTTCATTGATTATCTGTATTGTATGTTGTATGTATAACTTTGTAATTTACTTTATTTTATTTTTGTATTATTTTCACTCTATCAAAAAAGGAACAAAATAATATTCCAAGTTCAAATCCAGCTCAGTGCCTGTCTGTTATTTCTCATTACAACCCGCTGCCTCCTTCACGTTTCCTAAATCTTCTGGCAAACCTATCTGGTCCAAAAGTAATTAATTATTGCCAATACCTTAGACACCTGCTACATGTTACTTACAGTTGTAATGTGACCTTCATTTAATCAAAAGAAAAAATACTGTAATCGGTTAATTTGAATAAAAATCAATACCTAGAACATAAAAGTGCCTGTAGTTAACTCAGTTACTTTGTAAAATATTTGGTACTCATTGAAATCAAGATCATCTAGATCTCAAACTAAAGTAGTTGAAAAGCTTTGGTGGGATACCCAGAAATGCCAGATAAACAATGGGAGTAATCACAGAAAACAGCAAGCATATGTATATGTATGCATTTCATTACCACAAAAAGACATTATAGGAAGTTCAGTGGTGTGTCACAGCAGTTTGACACTCCCTCTTCTGTTTCCACTGTGCACAACTGTTTATGTGCTGTGTGTATCCACATCTGTTCTGCAGTCCCAGCAATCAAAACACTTTGCTTTTTGTGTAGAATTTTCTATGGGAGTTTGCCATTTGATATAGACATACTGGTGTCTGTTCAATTGGCTGGCTTTGTTCTTTGCATGCTCATGTATCAGCAAATCTCAGGGATTCACAGTTCAGTGGGTTATGGGTCAGGCCCATTTTCCTTGAGCTTTCCACCGATATCTTTACATATATTTTAATTCTGTTCAGACTCTGAGGGGGTATGATTCATGTAAAGTATTTCTAAGCAGAATGCAAAAAAGTGTGGGAGTCCAACTTTTGAACAGCAGACGCTTTACTTAGTCTTAATATGAGTCCATAGAGATATGTATGAAGTAGGAGACAAAGTTAAAAAATTGGGAGAAAGAGAGGGAGAGAACTTAAAGTAAAAGATAAAGGCAGTCTTGATTTGTCTGGTGTGTTTCTTTAGATAGCGACATCTATACAGAGCATTTTCAGTCTAATTAACTACATCTGTCAGGTCAGACGAGTGCATTCTTCTTGGTGATATAAAAGTGCCATGAATATGACTACATACAACACCTGTCAATCATCTGTTCTGGCTCTAATGAGAGCTTGGCTTCAAGCTTGACAGACTTCAAATGCCCGAAGAATTTTCCTTCCCTCGGGAATAGATGAAAAGTAGTGGTTGAATCTTCCAAGTTAAGAGGTTATATAAATCTATGGGTTTGGAGAAAGAACTGAAATAGTTCCAAATTCAATTTCCTTTTCTACCATTTTAGCTCCTTTTTCCAAGTCCAAACTCCCTCTCTCAGTTTGTGACTCACCAATTCCATGCAATTCATTGAAAATCTCTTATTTCTGTTTCCTCTGCCTCGTTGTCTCTTTTAGTCTTTTTCTTTCTATAATTTCCCCAGATTCTCTCTCTCTCTCTCTCTCTCTCTCTCTCTCTCTCTCTCTCTCTCTCTCTCTCTCTAGTTCTAGGTTGGAGAACATAGCATGAACCAGTAGATAGACCATGTGTACTGTATGTTGAAGGCAGAGTCAGAGCAGTCAACTGAGAAATGTGTTTACTTAAGATAGAATGCTGTCCAATTCCAATAGCAGACATCATCAATACAACTTAACAAGCTGCCAATGAGTTTGAGGAGCAAACTAACTTAACATACAAAGTCACTTGTAGTTTTGTTGGGTATATCTTTTCTAAATGTGTTTTAAATAACTCTGGAGGAAAATGTTGTACATGGTCAGATGTATCTAATAATTATAAGCAATCCATAAAATCATATATCAGGACAAAACAAATATAGTTAATATGTTCCTCTGCCAAGTTTATGTATTGCCAAGATTTGCTGAAATTTAAAGCCTCAATCTTCCATAAGAAACTTGGGCAAAAGATGTAGAGAGAACAACAATAGTTGACCACTGTGCTGCACAACCACTATGAAAGGATATCACAAAATTCATAACAGACATCTCATAAACTATGCTGTACAACCGCAATGCAAGAAAAAAAGAGCATCATAAGCACATGTTTTAGCTAACAGACTCTGACTCCATGACAGACTCTGAGATTGATAATAAGCCTGATTGAAAAGGTAGGTTTTTACCTTTTAGGAACACAGGTAAACTGTTCCGCAGTTTTGGGCCAGCTATATCAAAAGCACGGTCGTCCCTCGACTTCAGTCTAGACATAGGAACCATCACTAGTCTCTGATCAGATGACCTTATACATCTAACAAGTGTAGAGGTGCCAGTCCATTTGAAGTCTTAACAACAAAAAGTTACATTTGAAAATCAATTCTATAATGGACTGGCAACCAGTGCAAAGAGTGTAAGACAGGGGTAATGTGTTCATATTTATGAGTGCTAGTCAAAAATCTAGCATCTGCATTTTGTGAACCCCCCCTCCCACACACACACAAAAAGGAATGATCATCTGTTTATTTACTATTGTAGTAGCCCCGTCCTAATGCTGACCAAAGAAAGAAACATAGCAAGCAAGCAAAACTTTGTTTTCTGCAAGGAGAGTTTAGAGCCACTGGACTGTCAGTTTTTGTATCAAAGAGCAAAAATAATCTTCCATTTTGCAGAGAGGCTCAGTCCTATTACACCTGTTATAAATAGGCCAGGCCACTCTGCAGCAGTATGCTAGAAAAACCAGCCCTAACACACATGAACGAAGCAGGTTGTCTATTTTCCTCATTACCTGCACCCCCTCCTGTGCAGGCTCATCATACAATTAGAGAGGTTTGCAACACAATGGGCCAGTGTCCAGCTACCATTTCCTAACCTCCTCTCAGCCAGCCCCATGTTGAATATGCAAATCGACATCTGCTACAGGACCCTTTCTCCTTATGTGATATGCAAATTTTGCCAGATTTGCCTCTGCATTTCTCTCTCTTCTGATTCTCTCTATTTCTCCGCTCATCGGTGCTTATCCCTGCCTCCTTCCCAATGTCTGCATTCCCCGAGCTTGCCAGGCGAGCAGATGTGTGCAAAAGGAGAGCAAAACTTCAAACAGCCGTAATAATGATGTTGCAGATCACAAGCAAAAACAGTCAGCGAAGACGAAGTTCTGTGCTTATTAGCAAACAATGATGGGGAGCAGGGCGTAGAGTCAGGTTTCATGGAGGGAATCTTAGGTCTCTTTTCCTGAGGCCTCGTTATGAGCCTGAAAATCATTTCTCATCCTCGGTTTTCCACATTTTCTCTTAATGAGGATGAAGGCTGGCAACCTTCCTCGCACTCTTGGCATTTTGTTATGAGATTATTTGTATTATGAGCATAGTATTGAAATAAATAAGTAGATGAAACTGGATTCTGTATGTAGGCCACTGTTGGCAATCCGGCACTTTGATTAGTGTGAGCACATGTGGAAATTATTGTATTGTAAAAAAAAATGTTTAAAAATAAAATAAAAAATTCTTTATTTTAAGTTTATAGAAAGTGACCCTTTAAAGACCATGTACCAAATCTGCTCACGTTTGGTTTTCTTTTCAAATATAAAAAAGACATGCAAGAAATGATTGGTCTCACAGCAAATGCACATGTCATTTTAATTTTATTTTGAGTAAGTCTAATATTTAGTTCTTGAGTAACACGTCTGGGATAATGTGCTGCTACTATCAGGCAGATACTGTAGAAGTCGCATCAGAACTTCAGTGTTTGAGAAGCCATCAAAAGACACTATTATTCTACAATCCAATGAAGAAAATGAGTTTTGATAAGAATTTTTACATTAAAATTGCATTAATACATCAAATGTGACCTGATTTATTTATTTTTGTTTTTTTAAAAGCAATATTCTGTATTAAACATTACATGAACATTTAATGAACATTAAATGAAAACATTTAGAGTGCCTTTTGAGAAAAAATTAAAATAAATGAGTACTAAGCAAGTCTCACAAACTTGTAAAACAAGTAATGTTGAATTGATCCAGACAGATGCTGTCAATAAAAAGTGAAAGTACTTTTCGACATCAACAGAAAGTTGTTCTCCCTCTGAAAAATGTATAGACTGACCAGTGATGTTTAGTTACAACTAAATGGATACTGAAAATATCAGATGTTCCATATGTGTCCAGTTTTTGTTTAGCAGTTTCTATCAGAATTTTCTATTGGATGATTAATAAAAATAAAATAAAAAATGTAATCAAATGTGAAGCATTTCACATTTGAAAGGCCTGCCTGTCTGTCTGTCTGTCTGTCTGTCTGTCTTTCTGTCTGTAAAGGTTCTCTGTCTGTCTGTCTGTCTGTCTATTTATGGTCCGTCTGTCTGTCTGAGAGCTTATGCATCTCTGAACTTTGAGAAAAGGCCAATGAGAAATTGGCAGACAGAATCTGCATGTCCTGCCCCCGGACATACGGGTATATAGGGAGGGAAATGCGTCTGTTCATTCAGAAATTTCTTCGGAGCAGACCAGTTGTGTGAGCAGCGAGCTGCGAGTCACAGTCTGTTTCCTCCCATCTCTGGCGTATGCTGTTGGATCTTCGGCGCATATCAGCGGCTTTCTTCTTCTCTGCACGGCAGTGCAGCTTTGCCCCTGGGTGTTTCGACAGCGCTGTTAAAAGAGAAATTTTCCCTAAAAGAGTATTTTCTTTAAAAGAGCAATACACAGCAGAATTGAACGTCCTTTTCAGGATGCATCTAAAGAAAGAAGTCTTTATAAAGACTTCCACCCCTGTGTAGTTCCTGGATGTGGTCGAGTTCTCTCCACTCCTGGCGGTCACAGGCACTGCCTCGTGTGTCTGGGCCGCAATCACACCGAGGCAAGCGTTTGTGGATGGTTCGTGTTCTCACTGCGAGAACCTTACCATGGCAACGCTGCGGTCGCGGCTTTCCTTACGCCACTCCAGCCACCCCCCGCGTCGTTCCTTCTTTCCAGGGGATTGAGGACGACCCGGCTGGCGATGGAGGCGATTTGGGGATGGCAGCGGGCTCAGTTTCGCCGGGTACGTCCCCACGAACCACCCGCCCCCCCGACACGCTCGTTGACTTCCGCCCGGGCTCGGGGTGACAGCGGCTCGCCTTATGGCCAGTCTGCCTATCCTTTTGAGCCCCCTGAGCTGGAGGATGAGCTTGCCGCTGCATTGGAGAGTGTTCCGGCGTCTGACGCGGAAGACTCGTTTGGGCTGCCACATCTTCGAGTCAGCATGCCCAGTCAGAGACTGACACCCAGATGGCTGACATGCTTGCCTGGGCCAGCGTGTGGTTGGACTGGAATCCTCCGTCCTCCCCACAACCTTTGCGGCTGGATGATTGGTTCCTCAGGTCTGCACACCTCTCACAGCCACGCACCCCAGTTGGCCACACACCCCTGAAGGATGCGTACTTCCACGTCTCAATCTTGCCTCGACACCCTTTCTACGGTTTGCGTTCGGTTTGTGCGCTCACAGGGACCAGGTGCTCAGACACCTCAGCCATTTAGGGCATCAGGTCAACTGGGAAAAGAGCAAGCTCGCCCTGGTTCAGAGCATCTCTTTTCTCGGCATGGAGTTAGACTCGGTCTCAATGTCAGCACACCTCACCAACGAGCGCACGCAGTCAGTGCTGAAATGCCTCACCTTGTTCAGCCCAGGCACGTGGGTCCCCCTAAAACATTTCCAAAAGCTCCTGGGGCATATGGCATCCTCCGCGGCAGTCGCGCCTCTGGGGTTGATGCATATGAGACCGTTACAGCACTGGCTTCAGACTTGAGTCCCGAGACGAGCATGATGCCGCGGCACACACCGTGTGTTTATCACCCCGCCTGCTGCCAAACTTTCAAACCCTGGACAGACCTCTGTTTTTTACGGGCAGGAGTCCCTTTACAGCAGGTGTCCCGACGCGTCCTGATCACCACAGATGCTTCCAAACAGAGTTGGGGTGCCGTGTGCAATGGTCACGCAGCCACGGGCCATTGGAAAGGGCCCCCGCCGCGCTGGCACATCAATTGCCTAGAGTTGTTGGCTGTACTTCTTGCCCTGCGGAGGTTTCTCCCACTAGTTCGGGGCAAGCACGTCTTGATCTGATCAGACAGCAACACCATGGTAGCATACATAAATCGCTTTGGAACGTTTGGCTGTCTCCAAACAGAGGATTTTCCACTGGGTCGTTTATGCCATAGCATTGGCCTATCTGGGTGTGATAGGCCAATGCTATGGCATAAACGACCCAGTGGAAAATCCTCTGTTTGGCCGTGCTTGCCCCCTTGCGGGTTCGAGCACACTCAAGTGTGGCATCCTCGTGGGCACTGGCCAAAGGCAACTCCCTAGCAGACATATGCAGAGCAGCGGGTTGAGCAACACTCAATACCTTTATGAGATTTTATAATTTCAGGGTTGAGTCGGTTTCATCCCATGATTTCTCAGGTCCGAGCCGGTAGAACTCTGTAATGCGGTAACAACTGACCGGGTGTACCGCTCGCATCTAGCACCCTTTCCCTCTGCTGATGCAATACCGTGTGCTCTTATCCCAGGAGATCCGACTAACTCCTGGATGACTCCTCCCTAACCCTCTGGTCCAAGGAATTCGCCAACCAAACCCAATGCGGATTTATCCCCCTGTGTGTATTTTCCGCGGTACGGTCACCTTGCTAGCGGACCCGCGTCTCCTTTGGGCAGTCCTCACTGATCCCCGGACACCGTGTTTGTAGCAACTCCTCCCTCCCTCCCCCAGTCTGGGCAGGTGTGGTCTCTGCTGGGTCTTTCCCCCCTGAAAGAATAGGAACTGGGAAAGAATGCCTTCCCCGATCATTGTGATAGCGTTATGATGGCCCCAGCTGCTTTAATTGTTTTCGAAAAACATAGAGAGAGAAAAGGCGCAGCTGGCGTGGTTTGCTCCCATGCTTGGCACGTCGCCTTATTCCCCCCATATCGGGGTGTAAGGAACCAGAAGGTTTTGATGATTTTTTGGGGAAGGGTACGTGCTGTCTAGCACAGCCTATCGTCTTGGCACGCAACCTACCTGCCTGCACCTGTGTCAGCAGCGCATGTACATGGTTCAGTGCATGGTGTGATTAAAATTGGACTGCTAGTGTAACGTAGATGGGGAACATCTAGGTTACTGTTGTAACCTCTGTTCCCTGATGAAGGTTACAAGACCTTGTGTCCTCCTGGCCACGTCGCTGAACCGAGCCACTGTTGCGGCCAAACCTCATTGTCGGCTCCTCAGACAAATCCTGAATGAACAGACGCATTTCCCTCACTATATAACCATATGCCTGGGTCGGGACATGCAAATTCTGTCTGCAAATTTCTCATTGGCCTTTTCTTAAAGTTCAGAGATGCATAAGGCTCTCAAGAGAGACCCCAAGTGTTGCTTCTTCGACACAACATCTCGTTCCCTCCATCAGGGAACGGAGGTTACAACAGTAACCTAGACGTTCTCTTTGTTCTCCTAGTTTTGAAGTTTTCAGTTAGTGTGTTGGTGAGTGAGAAACCACTCCACATAATTCAGTGTGTGCATTCAAATTAAATCTATTGTGCTGATGCAAATTAAGTTAATAAATAAATTAAGGACATCTTAAGTTCTGATTCAAAACTGCCAACAGTAAGCACATATACAGCATCATTTTGTAAGTACTACCCTGCTACATAATTAGTAAAACAGCTTCTGTGGAAGAAATTTAATATGTTCTTTATGTTGGCATTTGATTATATTTAGAATCTTAGAAATATGATGAATTAAATAAGATTAATGTAGTGTCGATATATGTGCATGTCTTGTTAATTTGACTAAGTTTATGACGGAGACAGAGGGTCTCCACTTAAGGGTAGTATGATAAAACAATCTAAACAATATGTCAGTTATGGCTAAGACATATCTTCATTTAGCCTCAAGAAACAACCTTGGGGGAGGAACAACTATAAAGAAGGAAGGCTGCCCCAAATCGTAGTCACACTCTGCAGGCACTTTGTATGACTGTATGACTGTTGACCTTTTCTTGCAAGAAAATAAATAACCTTTAAAGACAATTGGTACATGTTTGTCTCTTATTCAGTGATGTAAAATTGTTTGCCACCACAATTTGGCGTTGTCGGCAGGATTCCTTGGATGTGCCTCTTGACCCTGAGAGCGGACGGTGACTGATCATCCTGGACTGAGAAGTTCCAGCTCTACCTCGTAAACTTCAGAGAGAGGGGCCGACCACTGTCAGGGTCCGAGAGGGATACCACTGGAATCATCAAAAGAACTGAAGTGGCACAAACTGAGACTGGTAAGAGACAAAGTCTAAATTGTTGAAAGTACTTTGGGGGGATTGACTCATGATGTCAAAAGAAACACTGTGGTGGACTAGTACAGATTACTAGTCCAGACTAGTACAGATTATTAGTCTGGTGGATTCAGTTAATCCACGGGAGTTGATCCAAGTATTGTGAGCAAGTTGTGAGTGCTCACCTTTTCAATTGAGGTGAAAATTGATCTCTCTAGAGACGTCTAGAGTTATATGTAGGCGCGCCACAGAAAAACCACAGAAAAGAGGGGCCATCATGGGGAAATCTCTGAGTAAAATGTGCAAAATGAATCAATATGATAAACCAGTGTTTGGTTTTATGAAAAAAGCACATGGGGAAAAATGTTTGAAGGGTATTAAAGAATTAATAAAATATCATGATTTCCCTGAAGAGGGAACTTTAAGTGTTACTAGGCTGACAGCGGTGCAAGAGTCAGTAGAGGAGGGGCCGGAACAAAAGGGGTGTTGTGTGAGACATGTGTGTGTGGATTGTAAGAAAACAAGCATGTTGTGGTTGGGGGAGGCAGAGCGGAGAGAGAGAAAAAGAATGCAAAGGGAACTAGCGCATAGGGCAGTAGGGCCTGAGGAGAGAAAACCTAACGATGAGAAAAAACCCACTGCACCAACACCTATTAACCCTTTTTCTGTTTTATCTGTTTCAACACCACCACCCAATCTGTATCCTGTTGCTGAGCTGCAAGCGCTGAAATTGAATCCAGACCTCGACTGCTCTCCTCCAAGGCCACAAGTTCAAGCCCGGGGAGGCGACGAAGATAACAGCCATGTTTTCCCAAAAGCCTCATCACTGGAACAGGAAGACGAAGGAGCAGCAGGGGGGGCTGAGAAACCTCCAAAAAGGTCAGCTTCAACTGGACACTCACATAAGTCAAAAAGACAGAGAACTGAAGTGACAATGAGAACTGGACTGAGGTCCCAAATAAGAGAAGAAGAGGAGGAGGAAAAAGAGTGTCAACTCCCAATGATTGAAGTGGCTGGACCGGAAGGTTTGATGCTGGTCTATAGACCATGGACTGAAAAAGAAATAAACCGACCCATGGCCCATCTGCCCAAACCAAGTGAATCAGGTGAGAGATTTGCTGAGGCACTAACTATTTTCTGTCAAGAATTTAGTCCAACCATACAGGAGCTAAGGCGACTGTTAACTGTGAGCCTGGGAGCGAGTGACTGGCATAAAGTGAGTGGCAAGGTGCCAACAGCGGACAGCAAGCGGAGACATCCGGACTGGGATCATGCTGAGAATGAGGTCTACCGAACAGCTGTCCAGGTGATAGCAACTGCTATGAAGACTGCGTTTCAAACAACGATTGACACAACAAAGGTAACCAATTGTAGCCAGGAAAAAGAGGAGTCTGTTAAGGACTATTATGTTCGATTGTGTGATGTGTACAGCAGATACAGCGGCATAGAGGAACCTCAAGAAAGGGGTGACAAACCAGGGCTCTGGGAAAGTCACCTGAGGAGCAGTTTCATGAATGGACTGAGAACGGAGATCACAATCAAAGTGAAATCAAGGTACATTGACTGGAAAAATGGACGAATTGAAAGTGTCCTAAATTATGCATCCTCAGTATGCTACCTCAGCAAAACTGATGATCATGATTTGAGAGACTGTAAGGAATGCAGACTATGTAAAGAAATAGGACACTGGGCAACCAACTGTCCGAACAGCGAACAGGCCGACTGAGAGAGAGGAGAGCGGAAAGGAGGGGGTCTGGATGCGCAGCCAAAAGCAGCTACAGATAAGGGAAGTGAACATTCCATTACTTCACACACGCACACATACACTGATTCTTTGGCTCTCTGCAATGAGGAAAATGCTTTGGTTTGCAATGCTTTTATTTTTCCTGATGACATGTGGCAATTATGTAAAAATGATAGCTTTCGTAAACTACCAAAATATCCCCTTAAAGTTGAGGGTACAGTAATATTGTTCACCGTAGATAGCAGTGCCAGCAGAAGTGTCATACGAACATGTGATTTGCAGTGTTTACCAAGGTTGTCTGATGATATTCACGTTTCCCTGTCTGCATCAGGCCATCAACTTACTGACAGGTTCACTGAACCTTTAATTTGTGAGACAAAGTCAGGGCATACTTTGAATCATAAATTTATTATGTCACCAAATTGTCCTATCCCATTGATAGGAAGAGATTTAATGTGTAGTTTGGGCCTGACATTGATAGCAAATTCTGAGGGAATTAAAATAATTGAAACTGAACAAAGTTTTTTGTTAGAAATTCCAAAATGGGCTTATGAATGGGGTGTCAAAGACGAAAACTGGGCTTCATTAATGTGTAAAAGGGCAAAGGACAGGGTTGAATCACAAAATGTAGACATTATGACTTCGACTGAATTATACTGCACATCACATGTTGTGGTTGACAGAGATGAAAGCTTCAAGAGAGAATGGTTGGCAGAACCGATCAGAGATAAGTTGTGTTTCAACTGTATGTTTTGGAATGATCACATGTGTGCTTTATCTGTAAGATTGACAGAAGAACAGAGCGTGTTTTATTTAGTGGCTGGGTCTGTACCGCATTTATCTTTAGCTAAGGCTGTAAACCAATGATGGTCCGAGTTAGGGCCTTTTGTGAAGAGGTGTGTTGAATCTGAAGATTGGACAGAGTATGATCAGGGCATAAAATTTAACAAAACTTTGAATGCATATGCTACTTGTTGCAATGAGGATCATAAAGTAGAATTTATGAGAACACTAGTCCCGATTCAGGACAATGATGATGAGAGCTGCTGCAGCACAGACGTTAATGCGGATAAAATTCATCCGGCCTTAAGTGAGGTCCCTTTGAAATTGTGGGCAAAACATAAATATGATGTGGGGTGAATTGCAGGCTGTGAACCAGTGACGATTGTACCAAAGTCTGATTACAGACCATGTCAACAACAATACCCGTTGAAAAAAGAAGCAGTGCTTGGAATCACGCCAGTGTTCCAATCACTACTAAAAGAGGGGATAATTGTGCCATGCAGTAGCTCTCCTGTACGTTCTCCCATTTTTCCTGTGAGGAAAATCAGAGATAAAGGTGAGCCTATCGAATGGCGATTTGTACAAGATTTACAAGCTGTTAATGCTGCAGTCAGAGCCAGGGCTCCAAATGTGCCGAACCCTTATACTATTATGTCCCAAATCCCACAGAATGCAACATGGTTCTCTGTAGTGGATTTGGCTAATGCATTTTTTTAGTGTGCCAGTTGATAAAGATAGCCAGTTTTGGTTTGCATTTAATTTCAATGGCGAGGCATATACCTTTACGAGATTGTGCCAAGGTTTTTGCGAATCCCCAACAATATACAATGAGGCGAAGTCTTGAATCACTGACTCTGACTCCAGGCACAGCATTGTTACAATATGTTGACGATCTTTTAATTTGTGCATGTGATGAACAAACGTGTGTGACTGATAGTGTGACTCTCTTGAAGCATCTGGCGAGAGAGGGCCACAAGGTCAGTGTGTCAAAAATGCAATTTGTGAAACAGGAAGTAACCTTTTTAGGTCATGTCATAACGCCACACAGTAAGTCCCTATCTGACAAGAGGGTGCAAGCTATTAGAGAGGTTCCAAAACCAATTACTAAAAAACAAATGCTGTCATTTTTGGGGATGTGTTCCTATTGTCGAACATTTATTCCAAATTATGCTATTGTGGAGTATCCCCTGAGAGAATTGACTGTAGGAAAGGGGTTAAAATCCTCAGACAGATTAATTTGGACTAATGAGGCTGAGCAAGCTTTCAATGTTGTGAAAGCCCAGTTGAGTATGGCTCCAACATTGGGCCTTCCAGATCCAGAAAAACCTTTTGTACAGATGGTGGATGAGAAAAATGACTTTATGACATCTGTGTTGTTGCAGAATCATGGGGACAGATTGAGACCAGTGGCCTACTTTTCTGGTAAATTAGATCCGGTAGCAGCAGGCCTACCTCGTTGTTTAAGAGCAGTAGCAGCTGCTGAGAAAGCTGTTTTGGCTTCAAGAGAATATGTGGGTTATTCTGATGTGACCTTGTTTGTCCCTCATGCCGTATCTATGATTCTGCAGGAACAGAAAACTTCGCACTTATCAACTTCACGTTGGTTAAGGTATAACAATTTGTTACTTGAAATGCCAAATGTTATTGTTAAGCGTTGCACTGTGTTGAATCCAGCCACCCTTCTCCCCACAGAGGAGGATGGCGAGGAACATCACTGTTGTCTGACTGCTATTGACCAAATATGTACACCACGACCAGACCTTGCAGACACACCGCTCGAAAACTGTGAGAATGTTTTGTTTGTGGATGGCTCTGCCTTCAAAGACAAAACAACAGGCTCAAACTGTGTAGGTTACGCGGTGACGACTGAATTTGAAGTACTGGCCTCAGGGTCATTGCCCTCAAATTACTCTGCTCAGGCAGCTGAACTTGTGGCTTTAACAGAAGCCTGTAAAATAATGACTGGAAAATGTGTGACGATTTACACAGATTCGCACTATGCATTTGGGGTAGCTCATGATTTTGGGGCATTGTGGAAACATAGAAAATTTTTAAAATCAGATGGGCGTCCAATTCTTCATGCTGGCTTAGTGACAAACTTATTGGATGCTATTTTGCTACCTGACAGGATTTCTATTTGCAAATGCGCAGCGCATAACAACAAAAATGATTTTGTTTCAGTGGGAAATTGCAGAGCAGACGGAGCTGCGAAAACAGCTGCGGCACACCAGAAGGAGCTGGAGTGTACAATGTTATCTGAATGTAACCTTGATTTTTCTGACTCTTTACAGGGCATGCAGTCTTTTGCTTCTGAGGCAGAGAAGGCTGGTTGGAGGAAATCAGGATGCAGCAATAAAACCGGCGTTTGGTTGAGTGTTGATGGCAAAGCTTGTTTACCCAAACATTTTTTTAACCATTATGGTAAATTGATGCACGGGTTGGACCATGCATCAAAAGGGTCGATGGTAACCCAATTAACGAAAGTCTGGTTTACAAAGGGGTTCACAACATTTGCTGAGAATTTTTGTAAACGTTGTGTCATTTGTACCACACACAATGTGGCAAAAGGGATAAAAATGCCCTTGGCATCCCATCCACCACCAGAGGGAGCGTTCGATCATCTAATGATTGATTTTATAGAACTGAATCCTGTGAAGGGAAGAAATATTGCCTGGTGATGGTGGTTAACTGAAATAGTCCCAAGATGGGGAATTCCGAGAAAAATTAGTTCAGACAATGGAACACACTTTGTGAATGAAGCAATCACACAGGTGGGAAGATTTTTGGGTATTGATATGAAACGCCACTGTGCCTATAAACCTTCAGTGGGCGGAGCTGTAGAACGTGAGAACGCAACAATAAAAAACAAATTGGCAAAATGCTGTGAGGAAACTGGGCTCAATTGGGTAAAAGCCCTACCAATAGTCCTGATGTTTATGAGGATGAGACAGAGGCCCAGATCAAATCTAAGCCCTTATGAGATAATGTTTGGGAAGCCTCCATTCATGGGTATGGAAGGGGTAAAACAGCGAGTGCCATCAACTGAATTGTGTGAACATAACATGTTGAACTATTGTAAAGAAATGTCTTGTCTGCTATCAAACATTTGTGTGCAGCTCAAGGAAAAGCAGCTGATACCCAATTGCATGACATCAAGCCAGGAGACTTTGTGGTGATAAAGGATCTGAGGAGAAAGAGCTGGAAAGCAAAGAGGTGGCTGGGTCCGTTCCAGGTGCTGCTGATAACGCATACAGCGGTGAAAGTAGCAGAGAGGGCAACGTGGGTCCATGCCAGCCATTGCAGGAAGGGTCCACCTAAAGAGCCAGGAGAAAGATCGGAGGAGACAACGACGACCATTATCCGCACAAGCAAGGATAACCAACGAGAAACCATTCTGAAGTAACCAGTGTGCAAGGACAGGCACGAGCGGAGCTTTGGTACAGAGTGGGGAGAAAAAAAACCAAAGCAATTTAATGATGACACAACAAGCAGAAGTTAAAGTGAAATGTACTAATTAAGTTGAGATATGTTTTTCTATTCTGAACATCTATATTATTTCTTGTTTATACTGAGGTGACTGCGGGTCTGATTTTATGTCAGGAGTGCAATAACAGTGTTTATTCATTTAGCCCGGCTTCAGATAAAGTCTTTTACTAGCTTGCTAAATTAGAAGGGATTATCCTAATAAAACAGCCTAAGCTTTCTTCTTTTAAAAACCTTATTTCACAAGTTTAAGAGGGTGATCATTTATATGAAAATCAGAGATGAAGAGTATAAGTGTGATGTAGTAACTTAAACTTGCTTTATTATTATTATTTTGTTTATCAATGAATGATAAAAGAGGGGAATTGTGGAAGAAATTTAATATGTTCTTTATGTTGGAATTTGATTATATTTAGAATCTTAGAAATACGATGAATTAAATAAGATTAATGTAGTGTCGATATATGTGCATGTCTTGTTAATTTGACTAAGTTTATGACGGAGACAGAGGGTCTCCACTCAAGGGTAGTATGATAAAACAATCTAAACAATATGTCAGTTATGGCTAAGACATATCTTCATTTAGCCTCAAGAAACAACCTTGGGGGAGGAACAACTATAAAGAAGGAAGGCTGCCCCAAATCGTAGTCACACTCTGCATGCACTTTGTATGACTGTATGACTGTTGACCTTTTCTTGCAAGAAAATAAATAACCTTTAAAGACAATTGGTACATATTTGTCTCTTATTCAGTGATGTAAAATTGTTTGCCACCACATTCACTATTGAAAAGCTATTTGATTTTAAAACTAGCAAAGCTTCCACCTCGCTACCAAGAAATTTACTTAAGCTAATAGCTTTACTATTTGTAGGGAAGCTACTTCCCATCACTGAACTCTTATTGTCTGCATTATAATCTTGGCTCAATGTGTTGGATTATGTGTGCTGACAGCTAGGCCTCGGCTCTGACAGGTGCTTTTGTATCAAATTTTTTTCTCTTGTTTCTGCCAAGTATAGCCCTTCATATAAAATATTGTTTGGAATAATGTACGGTCTGCCACAAGGCACCTCATTGTACGTGATACCTTTAGGTTATATCATTATGAAACATGGCATGGCATTAGATTTAATTGTTATGCAGATAACACTCAGCTTTATATATCCTGGAGAACAAATAAAATATCACAGCTTTCAAAGTTGATGGGCTGCATTTTGGACTAACCCTAACTCTAACCTAACCCTAACTAAACCTACACTGTAAAAGATTATCTTGTCAAAAAAACAGTAAAGAACTGGCAGTAGGGATGCCAGCATGTTGTTGTAGAATTAACGCTGTCTTGCTGAAATAAACAGCTAGATACTGTTTTTACAGCTACAGTATACAACTGTATACATACCATCTACTGCTGTTGAAATTAACAGCTATGTTCCCAGCATACACTTGCAGCATTAAGAAATTACTTAGATTTTTTTACTATTTACAGGTTTATTTTGATGTTGTTTTTGTTGTAGTCTAAGTTACTTGTATTTTAATGTTCAGCTTTTACTCTTTTACATAAAAGTATGTTTGTTAATTGTCACCACTGTTGCGTTTTGTATGCAGAGAGTTGATTTCTGTGTCTTGACAACAACTCAAGTTATGCTGCAAGTTCATAGAAAACACTCAATTTGCTGATATAATTCTGCTGAAAAAACATTTACTGTTTATGTTTTTATGTACAATACATCACTATTGCCAAATATAGTGACATTTGCAAGGTAGGATCAGATATTCAGTCTGACCTTAGGTTTTGTCTTCCAATTAGCACAGTGCAGCAACTTGTGTTTTACTTAAACATAAATTGACTGGGTGGAGGAACCTAATATAATAATAAAGAAACACAACTATTGATAACAAAATAAACAACTCCAATTAAACGAAGAATTCTATTAAATCTGAATAAAACCTTTTGTACTTGTTTTTTGTTTTTTTTTGTTTTTTTTTATTTACATTTTTGTAGCCCCAATGCATTGCCAAAGCATACATACTTATTCAAGCGCTAAGGCTTATGGGTATTTCACCATTATAACCCACAATGCAGTGCTATCCTGTTATTTTACTGTGTACAGGTTGTTGTTTTTTTTGTTTTTTTGTTTTCCAATAAAAATGTCACTGTTCAATCCTGGAAAAATTGTACATTTAATATGTACATTGCTTCAAAGGTTGATTTTTTTTTATTTGACTACTCATTTGACAGACAAGTGAAGGCTGATATGAGATGATAAAGAAAGAGGTGTTGGTCAGAAACATCATGAAATCTGGGGGGGAGGGGTTAAAACGTACCTTTCACCAAGATGATATCATGATTTTGAATGTTCATTTTCCCCTAATGCCTTGCATAGAACAGCTATTTACCATAAAACTAGTAACTTCACAGTGAGCCTGCTCGTGATCTCCCAGAATGCAATATTTTTAACAGCAAACTACTTAATTTAAGAATCACAGTAGATAGCTGTAGGAATTTGGCCGTAAATTTACAGCAATTTTTTACAGTGTAGCATTGGTCTGGACAGTGACTGGATGCTGATTAATTTCATTCTGCTTTATTCTGATAAAACGGTAGCACTAGCCATGGGACCAAATATTTGATTGATAGTTCAAATGTGGTGTCTTGGTGCAATGTTATTATTGTTTTCAAAAAATGTATATATATATAATTAACCCTTTCATACATATCTTGGGTCTTTAGCGACCCGGGACCTCATTTCACCCCCTGTGCCGCATCCATTTTTTGTAGTTATGAACACACCACTTTAGAATTTTTTTCATTATTTAGTATCTATATAAGTTTACGATCACAGGATATATATTTCTTTGTTTATTACAAGACAAATGCATACTATGTTCATACCAATAAATCCTATATCACATTCCTTTTCTGTGTGACAATGGTGAATTATCAGTATTCCATATGCATGTACACATAAATATTATACATGCTGTTTCTTACTTAATGTGACACTGATGTGTCAGTGATTGACTTTATTTACATTTGACATTGCTATTTGACAAAGAAGCAACATGGAAGTAAACTATGGCAAGTGTAAAACATGAATAGTGTGATTTGGCTATTGTCATTTGGGTGTACTACTGAAATTAAGTGTCTATTTAGACACAAAAACATTTTGACAGCCAGTTGCATCTCATGAAATGTCAGTGTGGAGGTAATAAAACCCTGTTTTATATTTATTGCATCATATCTTTCATATATGAAAATAAAATATAGAAATATATCAGAATATTCTATTATTTTCAAATTGTCTTGAAAAGAAATTGAAAATGTGATGCTATCTGGGAGTTTTTTAAATCCATTTGTGATAGCTATACATGGTGGTTATCTAAAGACCTTAGTTTGTAATAATGCTTGATGAAACACCCATGAATTTTAAGGTTAACTGGTACCCAGTTTACCATTATGATTCAACAGGCTGATATTGGTTTCACTGTCCCAGAAAAATAAGCATGGTCAATCCCCAGTGATATTACTGCCATGAGGTCCAGACAGTTGTCTGGGTCAGCTGGTGATGATGTGGTGTCTACATGAGCTGAACTTTTAGAGAGGCCACAGAAACCTAGAGAAAGTTCTTGGTAATCAATCAGCTTAATAAGGTGTTCCTCGGTTTCCACAAAGAGCTCACCGGGACTGTCAGGGAGTACTGTCACAGCAACATTGGCCAGCTTCCTCATTAATCAAAATGTGTGTATATTTGTGTGTATGTGTATGGGATTGTATATATAGAAATATAGGACCAACTTCATCTCCGAAAATCATAGACAAATATCAACAGCTATGCTTTGACAGAAACAGTTGTTCCGGAGTAGGTGTGGATTGCATTCCTGGGGTGTGTTTGTGTCGATTTGGCAGAGCAGTGGTGAGAGAGCGTGCTGGAGAGGGACAACGTGTAAGCATTTCTTTATCACATTTCCTGTAACAACTGGCAAGTGGGTGGACAGCTCTATTTGACAGTGCATCTCTTACCATTCACATTTTTTGTGTCGCCCTTCATTAGAGAAAAAGAGAATAGTGGGGGTTGCTGAGAGCAAATGTTACTCGTCTGAACGGATACTGTGAAATGCAGAGAAAGGGAGGAAAGCACAATTATCTTATCTGCAGCTTGGTTTGAAATCCTGTGATTTAAGCAATGAACACGGATCCAACATTCGTCCATCGCAGAGAGCATATTACTCAGACCAAGACAGTCAAGCAAAGAAGCATTATGCAGTAGACAAGTGACACTGGTGTCCAGCTTCCTGGTAACATACAGCCTACCCCAGTTCTCATTATAACATAAATGACAGGATACTATAAACAACACTTTATGAAATTTTTTATTTTTTGAGCAAGTTTTCAAAGCTGGAAAATGCATCTCCTGTGCATTCTTGTGATATTTTGACAAAAGTTGACCTTGATATGCAATTATTAATGTGCATGATAGAGTGTGCTATTCAGAGATTGTAAAACCATATGAATTTGATTGATTTCTTTGCATATTAAAGAAGTCTGGTTACTCTAACAATAGATCCTATATTAATTTCCGCTCTTCTTCACGGCTGAAATATTCATGGCGGATACTTCACAGAATATGACTATGAATATTTAACATGAGTTTTAATATTTTAAATAACACAGATGATGAATTCGTCTGTATATTGGGACATACATTTTAGAAAAAAGCTTTTCTGTTCACAGTTCGTTCAGAACAGAACAATGAAAGAATATATTAATTCCATTCAGTGACTGGATTTTACAAGTCAAAAGCTATAACAGCATTCAACCCATCATGCAAATGAAGGTTGCATGCTGGTGATCAACAGTTATCTTACTGAGGCTGTGTCTCGTTTAGCTGCACTCAATTCTACCTTTCTCAAGAATAAGAGTAAAACCGGCCACCTTTAGCGGCTCGGCTCAGCGACGTGGCTGGGAGGACACGACGTCTCGTTCCCTCCATCAGGGAACGGAGGTCACATACGTAAACGAGATGTTCCCCGTCTGTCGCTCACTTCGACGTCATGTCGAAGAAGCGACAGTAGGGCTCCACTTCAAATCACGCCATGCGCTGAGCCGTGTACGTGTACTGCTGACACAGAAGCGGGCAGGTATTTCACGTGCACAAGCGACCAACTGTGTTTCAGACTGCACATACCCTTCCCCAATGCCCCAAAAAAGTAGTCGAAACCCTTTTGGTTACCCTAGAGGGGAACAAGGTGACGCTTGCCAACTTGGGAACGGGCCAAGCCTGGCTGGGCCTCTTTTCTCTCTATGTTTTCTCGGCATAGAGCAAGAGCAGCCGGGGCCCTTACTGCATTGCTGAGAAGGGGTCTTACCCGAATTCCTATTCTTTCAGGGAGAACAGACCCTGCGGGGGCCACACCTGCCCAAAAGGGGAGGTAAGGGTGGCGAAATACATCACATGGCCTCTTCGGTCACAAGTGGGGAGAATGGCGCAGTGGTATATCCAACCTCGAGGAGGGGGGAGTTGCTACGACACGGCGACCGGAGCGCAGCGAAGAACTGCCTAAGGGAGATGCGGGTCAGCTCATAAGGTAACCGTACCGCGAAAGTACACACAGGAAGAGTCCGCGTAGGAGGCCTGTCCTGTGGAGCACCTATTCCAGTAGGGGTAGCCTGGGGTACCCGTAGTGGACTGGGTCGGCGAGTTCCTCCGCTGAACTGCGGACCCAAGAGGGCTAGAGAGGAATAAACCAGGGACCTAAAGGGGTCTCCTGGGAAAGAAGGCGCACTGTTTTACCTCGGCAGAGGGAAAAGGTGCTGGACACAAGCGATTCACCCGGTCTGACCGTCGACGTGTACTGAGTTCTACCGGCTCTGACCTGAGAAAACATGGGACGAGACTGACTCAACCCTGAGATTGTAAAATATTGCGAAGGTGTTAGATGTTGCCAAGCACGCAGGCCTACAAATGTCTGCTAGGGAGGTGCCCCTAGCCAGTGCCCATGAGGATGCCACACTCCTGGTAGAGTGGGCTCGAACCAGTAGGGGGGTGGCATGGCCTGGGTGTTATAGGCCAACAGGATGGCATCCACCACCCAGTGGGACAGCTACTGTTTGGAGACAGCGTTCCCTTTCCGCTGTCCCCCAAAGCAGACGAAGAGCTGCTCAGAGAGCCTGAAGCTCTGAGTGCATTCCAGGTAGGCACGCAAGGCACATACCGAACACAGCAGTGAGGGGGCTGGGTCTGCCTCCTCCCGGGGCAGCGCTTGCTGGTTCACAACTTGATCTCTGAAGGGCGTGGTAGGAACCTTGGGCACATAGCACGGTCGGGGTCTTAGGATCACATATGTGTCTGCCGGACCGAACTCCAGGCAAGTGTCATTAATAGAGAACACTTGCAGGTCCCCGACCCTCTTGATGTCTCATATGCATCAGCCCCAGCGGCGCGACCGCCGTGGAGGATGCCATATGCCCCAGGAGCTTCTGGAAATGTATTAAGGAGACCGTTGTGCCTGGCCTGAAGGTGGAGAGGCACCTCAACACTGACAGGGCACGCTCGTTGGTGAGGCGTGCTGATATTGAGACCGAGTCTAACTCCATACCAAGAAAAGAGATGCTCTGGACTGGAGTAAGCTTGCTCTTTTCCCAGTTGACCTGAAGCCCCAAACGGCTGAGGTGCCTGAGAACCTGGTCTCTGTAAGCGCATAGTAACTCTCGCGAGTGGGCCAGGATAAGCCAGTCGTCGAGGTAATTGAGTATGCGGATGCTGGCTTCTCGGAGAGAAGAGCAAAAGCTGCCTCTGCGACTTTCGTGAAGACACGAGGGGACAGAGACAGGCCGAAGGGGAGGACTTTGTACTGATACGCCTGGCCATCGAATGCGAACCACTGGAAGGGGCGGTGCCGAAGGCAGAATAGAGACGTGGAAGTACGCGTCCTTCAGGTCTACCGCTGCAAACCAATCTAGATGCCGGATGCAGGTTAAGATGTGTTTCTGCATGAGCATTTTGAACGGGAGTTTGTGCAACGCTTGGTTGAGAACTCACAGGTCCAAGATTGGTTGTAAGCCACCGCCTTTCTTGGGTACAATGAAGTAAGGGCTGTAGAAACCCTTCTTCATCTCAGTTGGAAGGACAGGCTCTATCGTATCTTTGAGCAAAAGAGTGGCGATTTCTGCTGGCAGGGACTGGGCATGTTCGCCGTGTACTGCGGAAAAGAAGACGCCCATGAAGGGGGGCGGGGGCCTGGAAAACTGAATTGCGTAACCGAGTCGAATGGTCCGGGTCAGCCAGCGAGATGAGTTGGGGAGTGAAAGCCACGCGTCCAACCTCTGCACTAGGGGCACCAAAGGGACAATTAATTTTGACGTTCTCGGCGGAGCTTCGCAGCGGGGCGGAGCAGGTAGGGCAGCGTTGGGAGGCGATAGGGTGTCCCGAGGCTGGGGTGCTGAGAAAAGACTCAAAGCACTTACCTTGCTCCGCACATCCGGCAGGGGGCAGGTTAGTGACTGAGGAGGAGGTCCAGGGTAGGCGTCCTCTAGACTCGTCGGAACCGGCCGACCGGGGGACAGCCGTGGGTCTGGAGACGGGTGGTCCGTGTTCAGGAAGCCGGGACTGTTGAGATCTGGCAGCAGAGTGCCGTGAGAACGGCATTTGCGGGCCAGGTGACCCAGAGACAAAGGAAATAGCTCTTTTATTGAGAATGTGGGTACCGCAGCCCCATCTAAGGGGGGTGGCAAATGAAAATTGCTTTTTAAGAACAAAAGATTCTCCTCCCGGCCCTCCACCGGGGGACGGAGTTCTCTTACCACCTCCAGAGCTAACATCTCGGTCGCTGGGTCGTCCATCTCAGGAGTGCCTGGGAGCCTTATGGGTCCTCGAGGTGGCCCGAGAGACGGGGGTGTCTGCTTCCTGCAGTGTGCTCGATGCTGGGGCTGAGAGCTGGGCCCAGGTTGAGGCGGAGCAGGTTTCTTAGCCGCAGGGGGACGCCCTCTGTGAGCAGACGGGGCAGTGCCCGTGTGCCTGCGCGTTGACCTTCATGGCTCTGAGGGCAAGGTCGGTCAATGAGCGCAGTTCCCGCAGCACATCGGGGTCAGGGCTACCCTCGTGCAGATCCCTGAGCACCTTGGCCTGGTGGACTTGCAGGATGGCCATGGCGTGCAAGGCGGAATCGGCCTGTCCTGCTGTGCTGAAGTGGGGCGGCTGAAGTGGCGTGCTTTCTGTTGAAAGCAAGCCACGACCGAAAGTCAAATGCTCACTTGGTTACATAGAGGAAGCTGATTACAATGAATATCATGTCTCCTGTACCATTCTCAAGATTTACAAGTTCATGTTTAAATATGCACTATTTTTGAGTGGAAGATTTGTAAGAATACGAAACAAAGGACCATAAATCAGCTGTCGGAAAAGACAGCCCAGCTGACCATGTGACTCTGAAAAGTCACTTCTGATTGGTGCAGGACACCTTTGGGGATGCGGCCAATTTCAGTTCAAATGATCCAAGAAACAAGCAAAGAAAGAACACAAGGACACGCACTACACGCGGGTACATCTCCAATATTGTGCTCAATGTGCTGGTTTGTTAAATTGTTAAATACTTTGAGTAATCCGATAGTAAATTGATGTAGACTCAAATAAGATTAAATGGATTTTAAGGCATTGTCAACAGACTCAATAAAGTTCATTTTCACAGTATTGATAATTTTTTTCACATTCTGTCACTCTTCTCACCAACCTGTCTTATGTATACATGTGTTAGATTAGATTTATGTTTAGAATAGCAATAAAGTTTGTCTGTATTCAAAGATGAATGACCATGGTATATTTTGATAAATAATCTAATCCGTGTTTCTAAAAGATTTCGCTACAAAACTGTACCTAAATATGTGTGATATTATTTTCAATAAGCCATGAGAATAATATCAATCCAATAAGTGAATTAATCATAATTCACTTATTAAATCAATTCCTTACAGTTGAAATTGTGAGCGGATACAACGAGACGTTGTATTGTGATTTAAATGGTGGAGAATTTATTCAGACAAATAATCTAGTCATTTGTCATTTATTTAATTGATAATGGTTGTCGAATGTGACTAATTCCATTATACATGGAATAGCTCACATATTTCGAGACCTAAAATTCCCTTCTAAATGTATCATACCAAATACCCAACAACAACAACAAATGCTGTAAAAATAAAATATTATTAATTGTTATTATGCAGTTCATGATACCTAATGCAATAATTAATGTTAACGAATGGAACCTTATTGTAAAGTGTAAACAATTTGTTATGGCATGGATGTTACAACCATGAACAAAAAACATATAACCAGGCATGTCTACATACTAGTGACTGTTTATTATTAAGCAACTTGGCAGAAGTGTTGTTACTCATTGCACATGTGCAGAGGTTAATCAGTCAGAAAAGAATCATTTACATATCTTAAATGAATTACAAATCTTAAAGATACAATAACAGCCTGTTTAAGGTTCAAAAGGTTAAACCAAACCAGAGAAAGAGTGGAAAATATTATTGTAAATCTTTAAACAAAATGAATGTTTTTTTAAAACCTTGAATAACATTATTTGGACTTCAGGGGGAAATATATGATATTATAAAAGATTAGTATTGTGGACAGGTGCTAGTCTCTTTTTAGATCTCTGTAAAGCAGTTCAAGGGAAATGAGGAGGCGAGAACCGTCTTGACAATGTAAATAATATTTTAATGATAAACTTAAAGCAAAGGACAAAACACACACATGACGGACATGTCCGTAAATGATCTCTCTCTCCCGCACCATCCTCCGCAGTCGGCCTTTATCCCTCTCGGAGGCTTGATTAGCCTAATAAGTGACCGGGTGTGTAGACTCACGATCCGGCCCCGCCCTCCAACCTGCCACAATCTGTCAGTTTGCTTCCAGTTAAATTGTGTAAATAGAGAGCTGTCCATCTCAACACAGGTGAAGTATGGTGTGCCACAGGGCTCGGTCTTGGGACATTTGTTATTCTTCTTCTATAGTATGCTACCTTTAGGTTATATAGTTAAGAACTTGTCATTGCATTAGCTTTCATTGTTATGCAGCTTGAAGTCCAGAGAGATGGTGGAAAGTAGTCTTGCAAAACATAAACAAAATGACAGTTTTTGGTGCAAGAAACCTTGACTAAAATTATTTGGACTCCAGGGAAAAATGTAAAAATATGCAAAAGTGTATAATATTGCCCCTGAATAAAGTGTAGCACTTACAAACCAAACTAAGGCTATGTCTACATTCATCCGGATACATTTGAAAACAGCATTTTCATTTCAAAACACTCTCCATCCACACAAACATTTTCAAACATTTTCCAAAAGTTGCTCGTCCACACTTAAATGTATGAAAATGCTTAAATCATGTTGCTGCGCATGCAGAAAATCCCCACTGCATGTATGGTCTGAAACACAATTGTCCTCGTGTTCCGTCACCGGACACCAATTCCGAGTAAACTTTCCTTCGCCTTTAAAGGAATGCAATATGAAGGTTGTACAAAGTGACATTTATTTTTTAACAACAACATCACAGTGAGTATCAGGCACAACAGCCCTGCTATAACACAGGCCGCCATCTTGATTGTTTTGGTTGGATAGATCACATGACTAAAAATGCGTCATCATTTTCCAAAGCATCCGTTTTCTGATAAATCTGAACAATCTGGGCAACATGTCTGTAATTCATGTAAATGTAACTTACTTCTACCTGCAAGTCCAACCAACTGTATTCCTGCAGTAATGGCCTGGCTTGTGACTGTAAACACATCCATCCACATGACCCCCAAGATAGAGCGTGATGATAATTCCCAAAACGTACTGCACGCAAACACACCCAGAGTAGTGTCAGAAGAAGATAGACACTCCCACACTCCGTAACCATACAGTGGTATTTTAAAACAATGCATTCCCTTAAAACATAAATAAGAAAAAAAGAGGTGAAGTCTATTTCAAAAGCAAACTCCTGTCAAGCACTGTCTGCTATTGAGCTCCAACACTATATCAAGCTAATGGGGGAAAAGTGGGTCAACATGAATTATTCACAAGGTTCTTCCATTTAAAAGCAGACACTTTGAGTATGTCTCTAGAAAAAAAAGTAGAAGAGGTCTTAGACAACACTGTGGATAAGACAGATCTGAATTTTAAATCACACAAGTCATTAGTTCAACCTGCTACTACAACTGATGCCACCCATGCATCTAATGATCGGTAAACTCAAAAAGCATACAGAGTTAGACACAATGATAATATGTAATGATAATTCATAATCTGTAGGAATGCATGTTTATTCAATATTACCTCTCACATTAACACTTTTATGCAACAGAATGGGGGTGGATTAGTAAGAAATATTTGATATTCATAACAAAAAATTTTAAAATTAGAAAGATATTAGATAATTTCTCATCTTTATGTCTCATTTAGAGAAACATCTGAGACGAAGTTGAAACAAAGTTCATACTGAATATATGAAAGTGTGACCTTTATTTCTGGAGAGGCTTCTCAAACATTCCACAACTGCCTACATAAGAGATGATTAATTGAAACACTCATCATGAAAAAATAATTTTTAACAGTGTTTCCTGAGAGGTAAAGTGAGAGAAAGAGAGAGAGAGAGAGAGAGAGAGAGAGAGAGAGAGAGAGAGAGAGAGAGAGAGAGAGAGAGAGAGAGTGTATTTGGACCATTGGGAAAATGAAAGTAAAAACCGAGCATTATAAATGTTATCAGACCCTAAACAGAACGTATATTCTAGCAGAATATCTCCACACTGTAAGAGATCCAAAACAGAGACGGATCCTCACAAAATACAGGCTCAGTGATCACAGTCTGGCCATAGAAAAAGGCTGACACAGACAAACATGCTTCCAAAGGAAGAACAAGTCTGTGCTCACTGTGACACTGGTGAGGTCGAGACAGAGACACACTTTCTCCTTCACTGTGAGGTGAGATAGAAATACCACCACAAACTCTCAAACCTCATGCCACAGTTTTCCAGTTCAGCAGAAACAGATAAAATGCAGGACAATGATGCATCAGTTGCAGCTAAATTCATTTTTGAGATGCACAACCTCAGAAACCAATCACTGCCTTAATGAACTTCAGTCACAGTACTTTTATTTTCTTATGTTCATGATGTCATGTTAAAGGCTTATTTTATATTGTATATTATATATTTTTATTATAGTTTTATTTCATTTTATTCATTACCTCTCACCTTACTTTAATTCTATTTTCATTGTTATTTGTTACTATTTTATTATTATTATTTGTCTTGTCATTATTAGAGAGAGAGAGAGAGAAAGGAGGAATGAGTGCGAGAGAGCGATATACATTGAATAAATCATTGAATGTATCGAGGAAGACACGTAATGGACGCAGATTTAATGCCCCAGCCTTAAAATGAGCTGCTCCCTGCAGTTAGGTGTGTGATTTGGTATTCTTATCATAAGAGTGTTTTTCTGTGGGCTGGTATTATAATGACAGATCAGAGCAAAGGGCTGAAAAGGTCAGAGTAAGCACAAGCTCAATCTGGAGTACTATCTTCATTGTACTCTTAATTAAATGTCAGCAACACGGCCAGGAGGAGTCAAAGCAGGGGAGAACACCTGGATCTAAATGTCACCTCTCACACAAGCCTGTTTTCTCCGCTGACAGCCTGACGAAGTGTGGCAACAGAGCAGTGCTAAACACTGAGGTGACAGCATCTGTCTGTCTGAGAGATTACTTACAGAGCAAAAAGTTTTAATGCATAATGAAATATGTGATCAATTCAAAAGGTATCATACATGTTTGTTGTTTTTTATTAGGTGACTGCTCAGACTAGAACTGTAGAAACTTTAAGGGGGAAATGGTTATGACATTATTGAAATATTAAATATTTTGAAAGCTAATGTGGATAACATAGCTCAGATAAATTAGATTAGGAAGAATTTGATAAGACTTGTTTGAGTTCATATTGAAATCTCTGAATTTTGATAACAGATGTTGGTATCTGGCCAAATTTGAGCCCAGTTTGAGACATTGTTTAGATCTCTTCTGAAACTCTACAGAAGACACATGTGAGATGACTAAATCCCCTCTCTGAGGAGAAAAATTGTACAAGTAGGACACTCTCACTGCACTCTGCCGCCACACCTCTACAGTCCCGGCATGCTGGATGCGGACCCCCCGCCTTCAGCCCCACGACGGTTCCCCAGCTGTCCGGTTCTGACGAGTCTAGAGGACGCCTCCACCGGACCTCCTCCTCAGTCACTAACCCGCCCCCTGACGGGTGTGTGGAGCAAGGTAAGTGCTTTGAGTCTTTTCTCAGCACCAGAGCCTCGGGACGCACCTTTGCCTCCTGACGCCGTACTACCTGCTCCACCCCGCTGTGAAGTCCCGCCGGGTACATCAAAAATAATCGCGACCCTCTTACTCAAAGACACGATAAAGCCTGTCCCTCCAACCGAGATGAAGAAGGGTTTCTACAGCCCTTACTTCATCTTACCCAAGAAAGGTGGCAGCTTACAACCGATCTTGGACTTGCGAGTTTTCAACCGGGCTTTGCACAAACTCCCGTTCAAAATGCTCACGCAACAACACATCTTAACATGCGTCCGGCATCTAGATTGGTTTGCAGTGGTAGACCTGAAGGTCGCGTACTTCCACATCTCAACCTCAACATCGACCCTTTCTACGGTTCGCGTTCGATGGCCAGGCGTATCAGTACAAGGTCCTCCCCTTTGGCATGTCCCTGTCCCCTCGCGTCTTTACAAAGGACGCAGAGGCAGCCCTTGCCCCGCTCCAAGAAGCCGGCATCCGCATACTTAACTACCTCAATGACTGGCTCATCCTGGCCCACTCCCGAGAGTTACTATGCGCCCACAGGGACCAGGTGCTCAGGCACCTCAGCCGCTTGGAGCTTCAGGTCAACTGGGAAAAGAGTAAGCTCGCCCCGGATCAGAGTATCTCTTTTCTCGGCATGGAGTTAGACTCAGTCTCAATGTCAGCGTGCCTCACCAACGAGCACGCGCAGTCAGTGTTGGAATGCCTCGCCACATTCAGGCCAGGCACTGCGGTCCCTTTAAAACTTTTCCAGAGGCTCCTGGGCATATGGCGCCCTCCGCGGCAGTCGCGCCACTGGGGTTGATGCATATGAGACCACTTCAGCACTGGCTCCAGACTCAAGTCTCGAGACGAGCATGGTGCCACGGCACACACCGTGTGATGGTCACCCCCGCCTGCTGCCAAACATTCAAACCCTGGACAGACCTCTGCTTTCTGCGGGCAGGAGTCCCCTTGCAGCAGGTGTCCCAATGCGTCCTGGTCACGACTGACGCCTCAAAATTGGGTTGGGGCACCGTCTGCAATGGGCACGCAGCCGCGGGCCGTTGGAAAGGGGCCCTGCTGCGCTGGCACATCAACTGCCTAGAGTTGTTGACTGTATTTTTTGCCCTGCAGAGATTTCTCCCGCTTGTTCAGGGCAAACACGTCTTGATCAGATCAGACAGCACCACCACGGTAGCGTACATAAAGGTGGCATACGCTCCCACCACATGTCACAACTCGCCCGTCGTCTCCTCCTCAAGTCACTGCCAGCCACTCACATCCCCGGCAACCTCAATTTGGTGGCGGATGCGCTATCACGACAATGCTTTCCCAGTGGAGATTGGAGGCTTCACCCAGTCGGTCCAGCTCATTTGGGAAAAGTTCGGCAAGGCTCAGGTAGACCTGTTCGCCTCCCAAGAGACCTCCCACTGCCCACTCTGGTATGCCAGAACAGAGGCTCCCCTCAGGGCAGACGCACTGGCACACAGCTGGCCCACGGGGCTGCACAAGTATGCATTTCCCCCAGTGAGCCTTCTTGCACAGGTGCTGTGCAAATTCAGGAAGGACGAGGAACAAGTCACTCTAGTGGCTCCCTATTGGCCCACCCGGGCTTGGTTCTCAGACCTCATACTCCTCGCAACAGCCACTCCCTGGAAAATTCCCCTTAGGAAAGACCTTCTTTCTCAGGGATGGGGCACGCTCTGGCATCCACATCCAGACCTCTGGAACCTCTACATCTGGCCCCTGGACGGGACGTGGAAGATCTAGCTGATCTACCACCTGCAGTCTTAGACATGATCAACCAAGCCAGAGCCCCTTCTACCAGGCAACTTTATGCACTAAAGTGGCACTTGTTCGCGAATTGGTGTTCTTCTCAGGCCGAAGACCCACAAAGGTGCGCAGGCAGGTCAGTGCTCTCATTTCTGCAGGAGAGGTTGGAGGGGAGGCTGTCCCCATCCACCTTGAAGGCTGTCCCCATCCACCTGCTATCGTAGCTAACCACGACACAGTAGACAGCAAGTCTTTGGGTAAGCACGACTTGATTATCAGGTTCCTAAGAGGCGCCCGGAGGTTAAATCCCTCCCTGCTGATCGTGCTTACCTCCATTAAGAGGGTCGGGAACTTGCAAGCATTCTCTGACACTTGCCTGTAGTTCAGGCCGGCAGACACACATGTGATCCTAAGACCACGGCCAGGCTATGTGCCCAAGGTTCCTACCATGCCCTTCAGAGACCAGATAGTGAACCTGTAAGCGCTACCCCGGGAGGAGACAGACCCAGCCCCTTCGTTGCTGTGTCCGGTACGTGTTTTGTGAACATACTTGTGGACTGCATGCAGAGCTTTAGACGTTCTGAGCAGCTCTTTGTCTGCTTTGGTGGACAGCGGAAAGGGAATGCTGTCTCCAAACAGAGGCTCTCCCATTGGGTGGTGGATGCCATTTCATTGGCCTATCGCACCCAGGCCATGCCCCCCCTTGCGGGTCTGAGCACACTCAACAAGGAGTGTTGCGTCCTCATGGGTACTGGCCAGAGGCACTTCCCTGGCAGACATATGCAGAGCAGCGGGTTGGGCAACACCTAATACCTTTGCGAGATTTTACAATCTCAGGGTATCGTCCCGTGTCCTCAGGTTCAAGTCAGTAGAACTCGGTAACATGCTGATGGACTGACCGGGTGGATCGTTTGCACCTAGCGCCCTTTCCCTCGGTTGAGGTAAAACCATGCGCTTTTTCTCCCAGGTGATCCCACTCACTTGGTTCCCTGGATGACTCCTCCCTAGCCCTCTGGGTCCACAATTCAGCAGAGGAATTCGCCGACCCAATCCACTGCGGATACTCAGATCTACCCTTTACTGGAATAGGTGCTCCACAGGTCAGGGCTCCTATGTGGACTTCCCCCCCTGTGTGTATTTTCTGTGGTACGGTCTCCTTACAAGCGGACCCGTGTCTCCCTTGGGCAGTTCCCACTGTCCCCTGGTCGCTGTGTCTGTAGCAACTCCTCCCTCCGAAGAAGTGGGATCTACCACTGCGCCACTTCCCACATGTGACCTAAAAGCCCATGTGGTGTATGTCACCACTCTTACCTCCCCCTCTCTGGCAGGTGTGGTCTCCACAGGGTCTTTTTCCCCCTGAAAGAAAATGAAATTGGGTAAGACCCTGTGGCACCGGGGTCATGGTCAAGCGCCCGCCCGGGAGAGAAAGCAGTAAGGGCGCTTGCACCTGAGTTAAATTATGTCTAACACCTTTCTCTAATTTCAGTGAGCAAGGGAGAGCGGCATAAAAAGCAGCCACAGAACCTCCAGGGGAGAGAGAGAGTTGGACAAAGCCCTCCTGTCTAGCGTGTGAATTGTGTGTGTGTTATAAGTGAAGAAGTTATTGTGAAGTTATTGTGAAGTTGTATCTGGTTGAAGTGCACGGATTAAAGTCTTACCGGTGCAGTCGAAGCCCTATTCCTGTGTCTTCCTTCCCTCAGTGGAGAAGTGTGCTACAGACCTCCTTCCCCGATGCGTGTAAGGGCCCAGCCGTTGACTCTATGCGAGAAACATAGAGAGAAAAGAGGCCCGGCTAGGCTCGGCCCGTTCCCAGGTAAGCGTCGCCTTGTTCCCCTGTCTAGGGTAACTATAAGGATTCCGACGACTTTATGAGGCATTGGGGAAGGGTACGTGCAGTCTGATACAGCTGGTCGTTTTGACACGTCAAGTACCTGCCCGCTCCTGTGTCAGCAGTACACGTACACGGCTCAGTGCATGGCGTGATTTAAATTGAATCCCTAGTGTCGCTTCTCCGACACAACATCGAAGTGAGCTACAGACGGGGAACGTCTAGGTTAGGTATGTAACCTCCGTTCCCTGATGGAGGGAATGAGATGTTGTGTCCTCCCGGCCACGTCGCTGAGATGAGCAACTGTTGTGGCCGGACCATTTCTGGTTCCTCAGAAAAATCCTGAATGAAAAAGACGTATTTCTTTATACCCGTATGTCCAGGGCCTTTTTTCATAGATCAGAGGTATACTCTGTGCTCAAGAGAGAGGTTACATCCGTTACCTAGATGTTCTTCAAAGGTGGTTTACTGACCTTAATAGTTCTATATAGAACCATATGTTCCTGAAGAACGCTTTTGTACTGAAAAGTTTTTTTGCGTTGAGATTTCTTTATTCCTGTCCTTTTGGTTTTTGAATATAACTGTCAATAAATTATTTCAAAGCCACTGTGTCATTGGTTCACTCACAGCACTGGAGTCTTGGCAGCTCAACTGACAGCTACACAGAGTGTTTCACCAAAATTAAACTTGATATTATGCCGTTGAAATATTTTAAACATTAATAGTTTTAGCAGGGATGTTTTCATGGACAAAAAAAATCCCATTAGCTCAGTTAAATGGGAGTAAGCATTTTCTTAATTTTTTTGGGAGCAAATGTATTTTAAGAGGTTGCCAAATTTTAAGTAATGATTTATAACACTTTGGCCACCGCTATGGCTGTAACTGTTCATGTTGCAGAGATCGCATTTTTCTCAGCTCATTCACGTCACCAAAATCCTAGAAGAATATAGAGTAAACAGTATGGCAGAATTTTTCATAAGCTGTTACTATTTTAAGTATTAACATTAACATAGCTCAAAATTATTTTTCTTGTTGCAACATTGACGTCTACGCATTCAATAATTATAAGATATTTTACTCAGAGTTTATTAACCTTTAGATTTAGAAAAGAAAAAACCTGCATCCTGTTATTTTTTGCAAATATATACAATAATCTTGAAGGGAATTTATGATCATACAACCAAGAGCTCATAACTCCTGTTTTAAAAAAGGGGGTAATTTTGGATTTGTATTGTGATATCAAGTATCCATCCCACATGGGGTTATTGACTGCTCTGATAAAAGCATATTCTTGCCTAAAAGCTATCAGATTATGTGAGTTTTAAGAACATTTATCTTTCTTTTTCATTTTAATTTTTTCATTAATTTATACACTATGATTTTTTAATAAATGTAAATTCTTTGTGTTATAGGTTTACAATTAAAAGCAGCTACACTATGTCTTCCAACTGTGTTCATTGAGAATACTTCTCTCCGCTTCTCCATTAAGCACATGAGTTATAAAGACTGAATTTTTTTATCCATTTAGAATTTTGGAATGTTTCAATTATTTACTTACATTTTTTATGCAAAGACATTTTGCCCAGTCACAAAATAAATAAATAAATAAAATAAAATACTATCACTCTTTATTTCACTTTTTCACATAGTGAATAGCTCACATACATTGTCCACATTTACTGAGACATAGACTGTGAACCTTAAAGACCAGAACCAGGGTTTCCCAGCAGAACATTGCCCAGTGTATCATAACAACATTCAAACCTGTTTTTAAGATGGTGCCACGGATGGCAGCCACAGTGTGGAGTGCTCCAGTTCTTTTGTTGTTTTTGTTTATTTGTCCTGTGTTTAGCAATATTTTTCCAGTCAGGGACGAACTGCTGAACATTCGGCAGCAAATACCAGACAATCTTTTCCTGATTTTTGACTAATCAGATGCTTTGCTGGACATTTTAGTTGGAGGCGCAGCTGAGTTGTTTAAGAGATGCAGGAGAGGGAAACAAGCAGTCACGTTGGTCAGGCTTCGTCAGCGCAGTTTCAAACAGCGCTGCCAAGTATTCATCTAGAAAATCTGACCTTCACTTCACACAAACATCAACAACTCTTGCAACCCCCCTCCTTTCCCCTTCTTCTACTCAACCTACACTTAAGATCTGTGAAGAAGAGGTGTTCCGTGTCTTCTGAAAACAATAGACAAGGAAAACACAGGGCCCAGATGGTGTTTCACCTGCTTGTCAAAAAATCCTGTGCTAACCTGCTGGCCCCCATCTTCACACTGATCTTCAATAGATCACAAGAGCAGTGTGAAGTCCCATGCTGCTTCAAACACTCAATTTTCATTCCTGTCCCAAAGAAACCCAAAATCACAGGACTTAATGACTACAGACTCCTCGCTCAAACATCTGTGGTCGAATTATTTGCGATACTGGTGTTGGCCCACCTGAGGGACATTACTGGACCCTTTCTATATCCCCTTCAATTTGCTTATTGAGTGCAGTCAACATGGGATTGCATCATATCCTGCAACATCTGGACAGACCAGGGACTTATGCAAGGATCCTTTTTGTGGATTCCAGTTTGTCTTTCAACACCATCATCCTAGCTATTCTCCAAACGAAATTACACCAACTGTCTGTTCCCACTTCTATCGGACAGTGGATCACCAGCTTTCTGACGGACAGGCAGCAGCTAGTGAGGCAGGGGAAATTCACTTCCAGCACATGTAAAATCATCACTGGTGCCCCCCAGGGATGTGTGCTCTTCCCACTACTCTTCTCCCAGTATAAAAATGAATGCACTGCATTCTGTCTTCTCTGTCAAGCTCCTGAAGTTTGCAGACGACACCACTATCATTGGTCTCATCCAAGATGATGATGAGTCTGTATTCAGAAGGGGAGGTTGAATGGCTGGCTCACTGGTGTAATCAAAACACTCTGGAGCTGAACACGCTCAAAACGGTGGAGATGATTGTGGACTTTAGGAGGAACACCCCATCGTTGACCCCTTCACCATTCTAAACAGCACTGTGACAGCAGTGGAGTCATTCAGGTTCCTGGGCTCTACCATCTCACTGGACCTGAAGTGGGAGACGCATATTGACCAATCGTGAATAAGGCCCAGCAGAGGTTGTACTTCCTTCGCCAGTTGAGGAATTTCAACCTGCCACAGGCACTGTTGATACAGTTCTACTCGGCAGTCGTTGAGTCTGTCCTCTGCACTTCAATAACTGTCTGGTTTGGTGCAGCTACGAAATCAGACATCAGAAGACTACAAAGGACAGTTCGGACTGCTGAGAGGATTATCGGTTGCCCAGTGCCCTCCCTTCAAGAACTGTACACTTCCAGATTGATGAAAAAGTTGGAAAAAATCACTCTGGATCCCACTCACAAAGCTCGCTACCTTTTTCAACTGTTGCCTTCTGGCAGGCGCTACAGAGCACTGATCACCAGAACTATCAGGCAAAGGAACAGTTTTTTTCCCTCAGGCTATCCATCTCATGAACAGTTAAAGCTTCCCCATAGAGCAATAATAAATGTGCAATACACAGCTTAGACATACTAGCTATTGTACTGTACATATATATATATATATATATATATATATATATATATATATATATATATATATTCACTTTTTATTTTTATTCTGTTATTAATTATCAACATTGCTTGTTGTTGTATTGTTTGTGCACTGGAAATGTCTTTCAACAAGACAAATCCCTTGTATGTGTAAGCATACTTGGCAATAAAGCAAATACTGATTCTGATCCTCCCTCCATCGGCTTGTTATCTTCCCACACGAGATAACGGCACACATGTACACGCCCGTCCACGTGATATTAAAGAAAACGGGACTCCTCGAATCAGACTACTTCCACTACTCCCAGGTCCAGTTCTGTTGCTCACGTTCCCATTGTAGGTGTGTTCAATGTTGGACAGGGGTCATTCTGGGCACTCTGACTGGTCTGCGGCTATGCAGTCCATATGCAGCAGGTTGTGATGCACTGTGTGTTGTGACACATTCCTCCGATAGCCATCATTAAAATTTTATGTGACTTGTGCCACAGTAGACCTTCTGTCTGTTCAGACCAGACGGGATAGCCTTTGTTGCCCTAGTATAGTCAGGACATTACTGATGTAAAAAAACAGCACCATCACTATTTTAAAAAAGTCATTTTTGATCAAATCTAGACAGGCTCCATTTCCAGCAGCCATCACTCTAACAGCTTTTCCTTGAGTAATCATGCTAAATTGCTAATTTGGTACTAGAAAATCACTTTATATCACCATTATATATACAACTGAAAGCTACTTGTTTCATTAAATGAAGCTTAACATTGTCTTTGTGTTTGTTTTTGAGTTGCCACAGAATTCAATAGGCTCCCCCCTGGAAACTACACCCCTGGACTGGAGCAAGAAAAAAAATAACTGTAGAGGAACCTGACCTGTGATTTTATGATATATATATATATATATATATATATATATATATATATATATATATATATAATCCAATATTATTTTGCGGCTTGAGCTAAATTCGATTGGCACATGTAAAAAATGTTTCCTCTTCCCCCGTTTCACTTTGAATGTAAACTTTACCGGTGTTATTATCTGCTTATAACATGTGTGCAGGTGTTGTGCTCATACCATTTATATTTCAACATCAAAACCAGAGAATAATAAAACTTGTGTAATCTCGGGATTCTTAAGTTTCTAATAAGCTTGTTTTTGTTACTTATGAGCATCTTGCACAGTGTCATGCTCCGTATTATCTGGTAGAGTCTGGCTGATAAATGCAACTTTGCTGCTGCTGCGTTTCTGCATAGCAAATGCACCGATATGCGTGGTGATGTTGGCGTAAATAAAACGACATATTTGATGTACTGTAATGCCAGGACATGACACCATTTTTTGGCAAATTCGACAAGCTGTAAAGCTACAATCTACTTGCCATTTGCCATCAATCTTCTCACCTATGTACTGTAGATATGTTGCTCTGTTTTTCCTGTGAGTGCTCAGCACCCCTTCACCACAGAGGAGATTGTTTCGCAGCACTCAGTTTTGCACTGCATGGTTTTAATTACACTATAATGTGTTTGTTTATGTATTGTATGATACATATGGTATTGTAGTGAGCCTTGTATCTTACGATACAATATTTTTTACATCCCTATAATATATATATATATTGTACTGTGCAAAAGTCTTAGGCACTTAAGATGTTTTACACAAGCATTTGTCTTAAGATGGTTATTTATATCTTCAGCTTTAGTGCGTCAATATGAAATATAAATGTTAGACTCTCAAACATTATTATTGCAAATAGAACAGATTAGAATAGAAGAACAGGGAGCCCTGCAACAGTTGGCATGGCTTCCACAAAGCCCCCCACTGAACATGTAAGCCTGAGAGTACATAAAGAGACAGAACCAATTGAGACTAAATAGATTGAAGAACTGTGGTGAATTCTCCAAGAAGCTTGGAACATCCTATCTGCCAACAACAAAGAAAAACTGTGTCCAGGTGTACCTAGGAGAACTGGTGCTGTTTTAAAGGCAAAGATGGCCACACCAAATATTGATATAGCTTTTTTATGTTTACTGGTCATTATTTTTGAAGACATCTTCACTATGCAATATTTTTCACAAGTGCCTAAAACGTTTTCACAGTACTGTATATATATATATATATATATATATATATATATATATATATATATATACACACACAACAGTTAGTTAGATGGTCTGACACTATAAGCACTCTACGCTTTTATTATTATGCTTGTTTTTGTGCCATTCTAAACTATAGTGTAAGAGCAGTGCAGATGTGTTAAGAGCTTCTGTTTGTCTTGTTTTTATGTTCCATATGTTAGCCAGCAGGTGGTGGCAAAAGATCTTTTTGTGTGTAATATGAGTCAGTTAGGTTAGGTGAAGTGAATCTGTGTCAGCTAGTGTTTACATAAAACAGCTTTTCGTGATCGCTTGTATTATTACTACTAAAGCTAGGAAATAGCTTTAAACGGCTTTAAACTAACAACTTCAACATTACAGCTGAGAGACACAACAGACTGATTAATTACACAATGGGTGCTGTTTAAAATGGCGAAGGGCATTGCGGTTTCTATAGTGATCAACTATATATATATATATATATATATATATATATATATATATATATATATATATATATTATATATATATATAAAAATTCTACAAACAATACCATCAGGTTCAAGTCTTGGCTCTGGCTTGGCCACTCAAGGACATTCACAGAGTTCTTCCGTAGCCACTCCTTTGTTATCTTGGATATGTGCGTAGGGTCGTTTTCCTGTTGGAAGATGAACCTTCGCCCCAGTCTGAGGTCCAGAGCACTCTGGAGCAGGTTTTCATCAAGAATGTCTCTGTACATTGCTCCATTAATCTTTCCCTCAATCCTGACTAGTCTCCCAGTTCCTGCCACTGAAAAACATCCCCACAGCATGATGCTGCCACCACCATGCTTCAATGTAGGAATGATATTGTCCAGGTGATGTGCGGTGCCTGGTTTCCTCCAGACATGACGCTTGCCATTCGGGCCAAAGAGTTCAATCTTTCATTCATCAGACCAGAGAATTTTGTTTCTCATGGTCTGAGAGTCCTTCAGGTGCCTTTTGGCAAACTCCAGGCAGGCTGTCATGTGCCTTTTACTGAGGAGTGGCTTCCGTCTGGCCACTCTACCATACAGGCCTGATTGGTCTTCTGGAATGTTCTCCTCTCTCCACAGAGAAACACTGGAGTTCTGTCAGAGTGACCATTGGGTTCTTGGTCACCTCACTGACTAAGGCCCTTCTTCTCTGATCGATCAGTTTGGCTGGGTGGCCAGCTCTAGGAAGAGTCTTGGTGGTTCTCAAACTGCTTCCATTTATGGATGATGGAGGCCAGTTGGTACCCCCTGATGATGTGCTCATTGGTATCTTCAATGCTGCAGAAATTTTTCTGTACCCTTCCCCAGATCTGTGCCTCAATACAGTCCTGTCTCGGAGGTCTACAGACAGGTTTGTGCTCTGACATGAACTGTTAACTGTGGGACCATATATAGACAGGTGTGTGCCTTTCCAAATCATGTCCAATCTACTGAATTTACCACAAGTGGACTCCAATCAAGTTGTAGAAACATCTCAAGGATGATCAGTGGAAAAAGGATGCACCTGGCTGTGAATACTTTTTATATTGTGAATAATTTTTTTATTTTTAATAAGATTTCAAAGATTTCAAAGAAACTTCTTTCACGTTGTCATTATGGGGTATTGTTTGTAGAATTTTGAGGAAAATAATGAATTTAGTCAATTTTTGAATAAGGCTGTAACATAAAAAAATTTGGAAAAAATGAAGTGCTGTGAATACTTTCTAGATGCACTATATATATATAGCCAATATTTCCATTCTATTGCATAAAATACCTTTAATGCAAAGGAATGTGAAAGGTAAGACTGAATAAACATCCATCTTTACAGATTCTACATCTCTCCGCCTCTCAACTGACAAAATAATACATTTTTGTTGTTAATTTAAGGAGATCCAACTGTCCATTTCTCTCTGTTATTAATACTGATTAAATACATTTTTGAGCATTTAATGAGGAAATGCACTATTCAAATGATGCTTGGATGAGTTTCACACTATTACATCATCTATTTCATGATTTGCATCAAACGGCAAGGATGACAAGGAGTCGAGGTGAGCTGGGCTATATGGAAAATTTTGTCTGCCAACAAAAAGTTAAGACTCATCTTAGCTTTCAGTTTGTAAAATATAAATGCTTGAGATCTTTCATCCCTTTTTTCCAGCTGTGTAAAGCACAAAACCCTCAAGACTGTTTCTGTACTCTGAGAGAGCTCTCCACATTCGCTCAACATCTCTAAATAGCCACTCTGCACCCTAGGTTGTCCTAGGTGACCCCAATACTGAGGACCACGGGGACTTGACATAGTCTTGTCAGCCAAAAGTGCCCAGATGTCCCTGTGATATTGGGCACACGTCCAAGCTGTCCGAGTGGCTGAAATACTTCTCATGCCTAAAGAAGGGCAGTGTTGGGGAAGCTACTCATATTTTAAAGTACAGTAGTTAAACTATAGTCAAGCTACACTTTTGAAAAAGTTGTTAGCTACACTACAACCTACTAAAAAAAATAGCTAACTACATTAAAGCTTAATGTACAAGTTAATCCTTAACTTGTTAAACAGACTGATCTCACTGTCAATTTGTTGACAGTTAGTCGAAAGTTCTTCTGCTGAATTCAGTCTGTGCTTACCCAAATTTATAGCACTGCCCCATTGGCCGAAGTGGGGAAGATTTTTGAACTCATGGGCACGTGTGAACTCCAGATTCCAGGTAAAATGTCCACAGACACAAAAGTCATAAAAGTCGTTAATCGATTTGTTATTAGTAGTTGTAATACAGTGAAGAGAAATGCATATTTTATTAACAATGCGCCCTAACCCCAACCCTAAACTTAACAGTCAATTGAGTAAAAATATTATTTTTGAGGGAAAATGGCACTTGTCGTTAATTATACAAACACGATAACACATGTAAACACACGTAAACTGATACAAAAATGTCTGATGGGAAATTCTCAGTAACTTGACAGAATAGGACCAATGTCAGGGTACTGAAACATTTGGTAGCAACATGTTGACTTCACGCGTGATCATGTTGTTTTAACTATATAATGGCATAGTTTATAATTTAATCAGAGCCAAATTTTTCTGGCACAAAATGTATGGTTTGTAAGGAATGTAAGATGCAAAATGTAAGGAACAGTCTAATTTGGGTGACCATCAACTTATAGTTACAGTACATTTACAGTAGATAAATGTACTGTATACGACATACACTTAAACAGGAGAATTAAAACTATATAACTTAGTCAAATACAAAGTAATGAACATCAGCATTTAACATGATATTTTGCTATTATAATATGACCTGAAATACCAGGAATCAGTGAATCATTTTTTGAATCTGTTTATTTACATGAAGCGCATCATGCTTCAATGCTACAAGTGAAAGAGAGAAGGGACTTTTGATTTACTTGAATGACTCCAAGGACTTTCTAATGCTACCTGAGAGAACAGTTTAGGACTAATCGATTCACTAGAGAATGAGTCAGATTTTCCAATGCTACATTTGGGACAGAGGACAGCATTTCAATGTTACTTCCTCTTGCTCGGCTGTGATGCTATGTGCACAAACAATGAGTTATAAAAAAAAACAGCACTGTAGCATTTGGTCATGTTACATGGTTACTTGTTGGAAAATGTAGCTCATTACAGGAAAAGCTACATTATTTTGGAAAAAGCTGAACTAATGTCATGCTACTGGAAAATGTAATTCAAGTATTAGTTTCTCTACTTTTAATTAACTACTTCCAAGGGGGGTTGAGTGATGCTACTAATTGAATAAATTTTTCAGTAGCATGACAGTAGCTCAACTTTTTTGTTAAATAAAGTAGCTTTTACCTCTACAATTATAAAGTACCACAACAAAATGCTACATCACTGTTTTTAATTTCTCATTGTATTTTGTGTGCAGTCAGTCAAGAAAATAGAGGCAATATCTCGCTAACTCGCCTAAACAGACCTCTTTCTGATATGTAGTGTTGGAAAGTCTTTTCTAGTTTATTGCATGTTAATTAACCGATTAAAAAAATGTCACCGATTTGAGTCCCTGCATGGCACTTTTAGGTCTTCCTTTTATAAAGAAATATTTAGCTAAATGCTGCTGTTCTATGCTTTTGACTTTGTAATATAAATTAGGATGTATTCTAATTTAGCTGTTGCTGTTGCTTCTATGTTTAGTGTAAATGCTGTTTTTTCAAGTTTAATGCTATTACCCTAATTGAGATTTGAGTCACTCAAAAACCCACATTGTTTTTGAGCCAGAAAGACATGGCTCTGATTAAATTATATAAGCATGCAGTGTAGCTAGCTTCTTCAAAAGAGGAGCTTGACAGTGGTTTAACTTTTTAAAATTTTTAGTAGCTTGTAGCAGGCAAACTACACTTTCAAATCAGCTTCCCCAACACTGATAGTTAAAGGGGAAGTGAACAGCTTGCAGGTAGAAGGTCAGTCACCTAGAGTTTGCTGAAAAGAGACTGGCTCTAAAAGCTGCACAGGCACTGACAGTGACTGGCTTTGACAGTGAGACATTGGCGAGAGGTCCAAAAGGAAGTGACAGAGGAGAGTTCCTGTGTGAGTGAGGCAGAGAGGCTGAGACGCTGCACATATGGTGAAGGGTTTCAAAGTTCCTGTCTGTAGCTCTCAGAGGAGGCCATATGCCCCCACAGCAGGCCTGGCCACCTATGGACTGCCATTATCTGCATAATTTAACATGTAGAACAGGAACAGAGAACACAGTAAATGAGGCATGTGCTCCTGGACAAATAAGAAGAATGGTGAAGAGGGCAATAATGGATTTGGCACCACAGGGCAGTGAAGAACCTTCTGGAAGGTTGTATCTGTCCTATTATTATGGACTTAAAAAAAATACAAAAGGCAGATGCTATTTGTACCCTGGTGCAAATAAAGGTAGATGCTATTAACACCCCAGTGCAAATAGTGTCAGATACTATTTGCATCCCTAATTAAATACTAACATACAGTATAGTGGAATTACTGCAGAATGCTAATTGTGTTTATTTAGAGTCCCACAGATAAACTACACCAACCACTACCACTAAACCTAACGCTAACAATCCTTTACAAAAATTACAGATGGTTTTATTTCAGTATTTTGTAGTAAAATCACAGTAACCACAAATTAAAAAAATGGTTACTGTATATTAACACTAAAATACTGTAGTAACACCATTGTTAATTGCAACAAATCTATGGTTTCTGCAAAAAACATGGTTACTTCAATATTACTATAGTAAAACTACCTTTATTAAAATTTGTATGTAACATTTCAAGAAGTAGTAAAGTGAACCCAGGTCGAAAAAGACAGTCTCACCTGTGCATATTTCTCTAAAAGTGTAAACATATTGACATTACCTTTCCTCCCGGAGGTGCATGATGAGGAGGTCACCTTTTACTGCCCGAAACCGACTTGGGTAGTCCTTGCCCTCCGGGCCACAAAGGTCACAGCGCATGCACTCGGACAGTCGATGGCCACCCTCATGGTCCAAGAACGCCATCTGTGGCTGAATCTGGTTGAGATGCGGGACCCCGACAAGGCTCGCTTTCTCAACTCCCCCATTTCCCAGATAGGTCTATTCGGTGATATCGTAGAGGGCTTTGCCTAGCAGTTCTCAACAGTGAAGAAACAGACGGCGGCCATTCAACAAATCTTGCACCGCCGCTGCTCAAGATCCCGCATTCTGTCTGCTCGCCGAGGGCATCCCCCTGTGGTGGTGAAACCTTAGGCAGCTCTGCCCCAGCCAGGGCCCAGCTCTAAGCCCCAGTGTAGAGCTCCCCACAGGAAGCGGACGCTACCGTCTCATGGACCACCTCCCGGACCCAGAAGGCTCCCAAGCACTCCAGAGACAGGCAACCCAGGGAGAGAGACGTCTGCCACGGAGCTGGTATCCAGACGACTCCATTCCCCGGTGGAGGGCCCGGTAGATAATCTTTTGTTTCCTTTCCATGGCTGGGTTGCCACATCAACTGCCTAGAGTTGCTGGCTGTATTTCTTGCCCTGTGCAGATTTCTGCCGTTGATCCGCGGCAAGCATGTATTGATTCACTTGCAGCGTTCACTCTCATTGCATGTCGCAACTCAACCACCATCTCCTCCTTTGGAGTCCGCAGCGACTGAGGTTGCTGCACACCACTCATTTCACAGGCAACCTGAACACCACAGTGGACGCGCTGTCATGTCAGGAAACGCTCTGCTTCCTGCAGGAGAGGCTGGAGGGGCGGCTGTCACCCTCCACCTTGAAGGTTTATGTAGCTGCCATAGCAGCTCACCACAATGCAGTGGATGGTAAGTCGTTAGGGAAGCACGACCTGATCAATAGGTTTCTTATAGGCGACGGAGGCTAAACCCTCCTAGGTCATGCCTGTTCCCCTCATGGGATCTCTCCTTTGTCCTCTCTGGCCTTCTGGGAGCCCCGTTTGAGCCACTAGACTCGCACTCACTTCCATCAAGAGGTTTGGGGACCTGCAAGTGCTCTCTGTCAGCTACACTTGCTTGGAGTTTGGTCCGGCAGACTCTCACGTCATCCTGAGACCCCGACCGGGCTACGTGCCCAAGGTTCCTACGACCCTGTTCAGGGATTAGTTAGTGAACCTGCAAGTGCTGCCCTGGGAGGAGGCAGACCCAGCCTTAGCATTGCTGTGTCCGGTGTGTGCTTTGTGCACATATTTGGATTACACGCAGAGTTTTAGGCAGTCTGAGCAGCTCTTTGTCTGCTTTGGTGGACAGCGGAAAGGGAACGATGTCTCCAAACAGATGCTTGCCCATTGGATCGTGGACGCCATTGCGTTGGCCTACCAGACCCAGGCCGTGACCGTCCCCTTGCGGGTTCTAGCATACTCTACAAGGAGTGTGGCATCCTCGTGGGCATTAGCCAATGGCACCTATCTAGCAGACATCTGTAGAGCGGCGGGCTGGGCAACACCCAATACCTTCGTGAGAATTTACAATCTCCAGGTTGAGCCGTTCGTGCTATTTTTGATAGGTCCGAGCATGTAGAATTCGATAATACGGTGACAGCAGCTAGCCAGGTGTATCGCTTGCGAATAGCGCCTTTCCCCTCCCCTGAGGTGAAGACGTATTGTCTACTCCCCTAGTCGAGTCCACAAGTCACGTACCATGGGTGTCCTTCCTCCCTAGCCCTCTGGCTCCAAACTCAGTGGAGGAAGTTCGCAACCAGACCCACTGCAGTCACCGACTTGCTTGCACTGGAATAGGTGCTCCACTGGTTCTGATTATTCCAATATCCCCTGTGATGTATTTTCCGTGGTACGGTCCCCCTGTTGGCAGACCCCTGTCTCCCTTGGGCAGAGCTCCCTCTGGTCGCTATGTTTGTAGAGATCCTCCCCGTCGAGGGCAGGACCTACCACCGCGCCACTTCCATGTGTGGCTGGTAAGCCCATGTGACATATTTGCCACATGTTAACCTCCCCTGTTGGGCAGGATGTGGCCCCCGCTGATGTGATCCCAGCTGCATCTAACACTCTATAGAGAGAAAACATAGAGAGAGAAAAGGCAGCGACTGGCGCAACAGCAGTCCACATAACATGTTCAGTGTTGTGGTGTTTTTAATAGGGACCCCTAGTGTCACTACATTGACACAACATCAAGTCCACAACACTGTACTAAGCTGCTGAAAGGGCCGGGATCTTACTCGGCTCCTCAGCTCAAAACCTGTCTGAATAGACACACGCTTCCCTCCTTTTATACCCATATGTCTGTGGGAGGGACATGCAAATTCTGTTTGCCAATTCTCATTGGCCTTTTCTCAAAGTTAAGAGGTAACCGAGGCTCACTACATCAACACAAGTGTCACTAGTGTCACTACATCAACACAACATCTCGTTCCCTCCATTAGGGAACGGACCTTATGACAGTCACCAAGATGTTTTGCGTAAAGTCACCATTAGATTGATGTGTTTCCTGGTACCTTTTTCTTGCACAGGTGAATGTGTGACGCTTAAGTAAATTTCTTTGAGTAATCATTTGATTAATGACTGACCTCAATCATTCTTTTATTTTATTTTATTTTGAGAAACAATACTATTATAAAATCACCATATGTTGTATTTACTTAAAAAGCAAATGCAAAAATGCAGCATATACACTACCTAGTTTTGTAGACAAAATATAATTGTGCCACCATATTAATTTATTTCATTATAAAACTAAAATATCATTTAAAAAAAGTTTTTGAAATTGATGACTTGGAATAAATAATAAAGAAAAGCAGCCAATAAGTAATCAACATAGATGAGAACTCCTTCAATAGTGTTTAAAAATTATCCCAGGGTGATACCTCAAGAAGTTGGTTGAGAAAATTTCAAGAGTGCATGTCTGCAAATTCTAGGCAAAGGGTGACTACTTTGAAGATGCTAAATTCTAACACAGTTTTTATTAATTTTGAATATTTGTTTAGTCACATCATAATTCCCATAGTTCCATTCATGTTATTCCATAGTTTTGATGACTACTATTATTCTAAAATGTCAAAAAACAAATTATAATAAAGAATGAGTAAGTGTTTCAAAACTTTTGTCAGATAAGTAAATCCAACACATCCAAAAGTTCACCCAAATACCACATACAGTATATTGTACTCAATGTTTTTTTCCCTTTCATGTTTGGTATCATTTTAAATGTCTCAGTGCAATTGGTCAAATTGTCTAATTTCCAAAGCAGTAGAATAGATAAGAATAAAGATTTCAAACTTTGGAGAATTCTGTTCTCCTGTTGTGAGTTGTGCCCCTATTAAGGCACGGACACATTTACCTTTGCACGTTGAAATTCCGCAGGCAAAATATAATCTATGTCTGAATATCAATACCACCCTACTATATAATATGGCAAAAACAGTATGTAAATTGAGTAGTATGTCTGAATCCTCAGTATTCATAAAAAAAATTAAGCGATAAATACCCGGATGACCTAATATGTGCGCGAGAATCTGAAGTGCGGATCGACTAGGCACTTTACAATCCCATAATCCATGAGAGCTGAGGAGACGTCACATTCTAAATGCTGGATTTAAAAGAACAGAGTTGAACCCATGTCAGACAAATCTTTTCAACTGTAAGTGCTACCCACATCTATTATATCACTTCAGAAGACATGGATTTAACAACCGGTGTCGTATGGATTACTTTTACGCTGCCTTTATGTGCTTTTTGGAGCTTAAATGTTCTGGCCAACATTCACTTGCATTGTATGGACCCACAGAGCTGAAATATTTTTCTGAAAATCTTTATTTTGTTCTCCAGATAAAGAAAGTCATAGACATCTGGGATGACCTGAGGGGGAGTAAATGATGAGAGAATTTTCATTTTTGGCTGAACTATCCCTTTAAGCGATCTTTTCCAGCAGGGAAAGAAAAGACATACATGCTAAAGCCCTTTACCTATGCCACTGGATTCCACTGTCATTGGACTAGTGGGTGGTTCTTACACCATGTCAAAAAATTATATAATATAAAATTTAAATAAAGCTATGGTAATATCATGGCACTTTTGTGTGATTTGTTGTTCTTTCTTTGTAAGTGGCACTGTAACCTTCATCATCCGACATGGTGTGCAGTTAGCACTGCTTAAATCTCCAAAAAAAAAAATCTGTATGGTACTATATCCTGAGTAAAAAAAAGGATTGCTATAAAAGATCTGAACATTTTGTCTGAAAAACAACATTAATCTACTAAACTCAAATTGTCGCCATGGACATTTAATTCAGTTTGAAGATAAATATGGTATTCTACAAAAAAACACATCTAGAATCTTGCACTACAACTTTGCATACCCAATGTATTGTTGGTTTTTCAGATAGACAGGAATATTTAATAAATTACAACCATGGGCAAAGTATCAAAGAGTACAAAGCGATTTAGAGAAAAAATCTGCATTTGGCAATCATCACTGTTGATTCATCCCAAATCTCCATTATCCACATTTCATACCTCAACTTCATCCATCGTTCATCACTCGTTCCCCATCACATTTTCTCTGTCCTATGTTCAATACCAAACTCCCCTTCTGTCTCTTTCCCTCTCTCTTTCTTTCACTTCTGACATCCAAATCATGGCACAGGATCTGACAAAGAAAGAGAAAAACAGCACCCTCATCATTAAGTCTATCAAAAAGCAGAGAGCTACTGATGATGTTCTCTCCGGTGGGTTTCTCTCCCACAACTCACTCAACCAAAGGAAGGAATTAAAATGGCAGGGGAAAAATATTCCCCATTCTGTGCTGGAGACTGCCTTGTTCTGGTGTGATGTGAAAACACCCCTTCTAGTGTAAATATCAGCCCTAATTAAAAGAAGAGGGGGAACATTAAAAAGTTATGTGGCAAGGGGGGAGTGGTGAGGAGACGTGGGCCATGCAGACTAATGAAAGTGAATGAGGAATTTGGGAAAAACTAAAGTCTAGAATTTACAGATTTGCAAAGATATGTAGTGTTTTGGGGTTCATATCAGAGAGAGTAAGACCTTTGATCCAGTTTGTTAGTTTGTTGGAAAGGCTCTTATACTGTAAAAGCAAGAGAAATATGATGTCGTCAATCTTGATTTGTCAGAAAGGAATACTTTGAATCCACACAAATGTCTGTCCAACTGCAGAAGAACTTAATACACACTGAAGTCCTCCCTGAGAGCTATATGAAACCACATATCAAATGTGAGACTTTGGGGTTGTTTACTGTGCAAGATGATACTAAGTAACCATCACCAATGCCACTGCTGGCCAGGCTCAGCAGCCTGTTGCTAAATAATGGAGATTATTTCATATCAAAACAAATCAGAAATAAATCTAACATGATTTTTTGTTAAACATGCTTACACATAACTTTTTTAAGGCATACTTGCAATTCAGTAATTGATCCCAAGTATATTTAAAAAAAAATCATTCTAAAACAAAAAAGAATGTAACATATTTTATTCATTTATTTATTTATTTGATAAAATTCCACTGATTACAACAATAAATCTGTCTTTAACTACACATTGTCAAAAGAACAACCAGTCAGTAAGTGCACTGCCTGAAGTATCACAAGCCTCAAGTAACACTTACATTTTTTTTCACTTTCACGTGTAAATACAGTATAAACCAAAATCATCTACTTTGCATTACGTGCAAATAGTGTTAGATGTTATTTGCAAATAGTGGCAGATACTGTTTCCACTCCTAATTAAATACTAACATACAGTATCACAGCAGTGTGTTTATTGTGTTTATTTAGATTCCCACAGACATCCTACACCAACCTTCCTTACAAAATTGAACCATGGTTTTACAACAGGAACCATAGGATCACTATGGCGTTTTGTGGTAAAATCATAGTATAGACTATTGGAGTACAAATAGCTATATTGTGTGGCAGGTGCTATTTATACATAATGCAAATGTCACTCAGTAGATGATTTCAATAACCATTACGATATATAAGTGTTTTTAATTCACAAATAGGAGCCAGCTCATTAGAGTCATTGTGAGTACACTGGCCAAGCTTTATGTTTCACACTGTAGATAAATGTTTTTTTAAAAACGCTCATTGGAGTCATTCTTTGGAAATCGGACTTCATTGGTTGTGCTATTTTTTTTGCAAGGTAGATTCTGTAGATTCAGAGTTGGCACTGAGTTGTGTTGCAGGAAACACTGCCAAGAGTATTTTAGTATGATGTTCAGTCCACATCTGTGGAAAATTGCATGTTAAGAAACAATTTACGGAACTAAAAGTCATGAAAATCAAATGCTTGCAGTATGTTTAAAAATATGGAACCTGTTCCCGTTTTCACAAATCTATCAGCAGTACTGAGTAAATTACTCCTATTGTAATCAGTACTTACATTGTAGTCAGTAATGTAGTCGTTTAGATTTTTTTTTTTTAAGTAAGCTTTTAGATTAGTTTTGGATTACTTTTGACCTAATTCTTGATATTAAATGTCAAATGCAATTAAGTTGGACAAGCTTGTATAATTTTGACATAATGTTGCTTTAATGTAAAGTAAAAAAGATCAAGCAGATCAAGTTGGGTTCTGAACTCATGACTACATTGTTACAGCTAGTAAAAACATGCATCAAACATCCACATCTACCCAGCCTTGCTTTTTTTTTTTTTTTGAAATGCAGCCAATAACCTACAAACAAGGAAGTCTTAAATAATGCCTAAACTGAAGACTCTGCTAACTAAATTAATCTGACTTGATAGATGTCTTTACGGACTTAATGGCCTACTCGGACAACACATTATTTCCTAGAGATGGCAGAAAATACTCAAAACAAACACAAGCAGCATATCTATCAACCACAAATAATATAATATTGAGCAGCAGCCATCAGAGCTGCATTGGAGTGACATCACCTCCCTTCTTCAAATGATTGTCTAGAGGAGGAGCTGTTGATCAAGACCTAGTGGACCAATGGGGATGCAAAACGCCCCCTGATTTACATGAAACTCTACTCACAAGTTTTGGAAAACCAAGCACAGAACTTGGAAATAAAAGCAAAGAAAAATACAGCGTAAGCATACAAAAAAATTAAAATATGAGCAAAATTGTCAGAGAGCACAAAAAACATAAGCAAGGAAAACATGATTTTGTTGCAATTCTGATGACTTTGCTTTAATTTTTCTGTTGTTTTTTTGCAGCAAATTTTAAATGTGTTTATGTATTTTTAATTGATGCTTGTTAATTTTGATCTGCGTAAATTATTTTGATCTGCGCTTATTATTTTGATCTGCGCTTATTATTTTTGGATCCGTGACCGCAATAGTTTTGGTGGGATTTTGATCCCATTCACTAATGCAATCGGTTCCCCATTTGGTGGATTATCGCTACATCTTCTGTGTAATTATGGCTGGTGGCAGTTATCAGTTTTTTATGTGTGTGGAATTGCACATGAATATTTATCTATAGAATATCAGATGTAGGCTGCTTTTGAATGACAAATTTTAAATATTAAAAAGAAGAATTAGAGTGAAAAGTTAAATATGAACAATTTACTGTCTTTGCCTGATTAATCATGTGATCATGTAATTCATAAAAAGAAACTGTAATCTCATTAGAGTATTTTAAAGTGTATTTTAAAGTGTAATTTAATCTAATTATAAGTACTCTATTTTTGTAATATGATTACATGCAACAGATTAATTGTAATCCATTACTACCCAGCATTGCCTTACAATAAATCTTTCACATTATTCCAAAGAAAAAAAAAAATTTGTTTTGTTTGTCATAATCTTTCATCAAAACTTAAATTCCACTGCCACTAAAATTGCTGTAATGCTATAGATTTATAAAAGTGTTACTATTGGGGACCAGCAGTGTTTTGGTCTGATATTAGTAGGCCCTACTCCATCATTTACTACAAACTTGTGCTTCAGCTTCATTCTGGCATGGAACACCTACTTCATGATATCATCATGATCCATCCTGGATTTTTTTCAAGTTGAATATATAATTTCCACCAGATATGTAAAATTACAGCAGTAAAATAAGATGTGAATCTCATTTCATATTGATTTAAACACTATTGGCTTTTTGATATCAATGTTATCAAAAACACAGGCCAGAGTGCATCCAACACAACACCTCCTGAGCTCCTGAATTGAGCTTGACTAAGATCAGGCATCTAAAACATTTTCATGTGTCACCTAAAGAGTGTGTAATTTTTCAGTGTTAATATAGGTTGTCCTTTTTACATTTAATATGCAAAATTCACCTTTTAATTGCATTTTTTGCATTTCTCTTTCTCTCTCTCTCTTTCTCTCTCTCTATCGCTCTCTCCTTTACCCTGTGACCCTCTGTGGTTCATTCTACCCTGAACAGTAGCAAAGGGCAAGCACAGAGGAGAGGCACTCATTAAACATTCATAGCCTGCCTGCATATATCCGTCACACATTAATGTGTGCAAAACACATAATGCCTGTATGCAAGGGGATTGTTGGCTCTGTCCCCACAGGTGGGACTTACTGACAGAAATCAATGCAGTTGCTTGTCCATATGTTACACAGGGTGCACAGGGGAGAACAAAAGGTAAGAAAAAAGAAAGAGAGAGAGATTCAGACAAGAATGGATCTGAGTAAGCATATTACTGCAGTGGAGCTTTAGTTTTTACATACATGCAGAAAATGGTCTGGCCTGAGGCCAAACCCAGGAAAACCAGACCCACTGAGAAACATTCACTGTGTCAATTCTACCTGTGGTCCGATGCTCTCTGAGAGATGTGATTTTGGTAGATTCACAACTCACACCTACATTCATTTTTAAAGGGATAGTTCACCCACAAAAATGAAAACTCTCTCATCATTTACTCACCCTCATGCCATTCTAAATGTCTATGTTCTTTATTTCTTCTGCAGAACATAAATTAAGATTTTAAAAGAATATCTCAGCTCTGTAGGTCCATTCAATGCATGTGAATGGTGGCCAGAACTTTGAAGGTCCAAAAAGCTTATAAATGCAGAATAAATATAATCCATATGACTCGAGTGATGTAATCCATGTTTTCAAAAGAAATATGTTAGTGTGGGTGAGAAACAGATCAACATTTAAGTACTTTTTTACAATAAATTCTCCTCCCTGCCAAGTAGGTGGCGATATGCACAAAGAATGTGAATTGCCAAAAACAAAAGAATGTGAAAGTGAAAGTGGAGATTGATAGTAAAAAAGGGACTTAAAATTGATTTTTCTCACCCACAGGACTTGATTGAGACTACAACTTTAGATTTTCTAAAATTGTTATCCATGTCGGCACTAACAATGTCCGGCTTCGCCAGTCGGAGATCACTAAAGATAATGTTAAAGAGGAGTGCGAATTTGCAAAAACGATGTCAGACACTGTAATATGCTCTGGTCCCCTCCCTGCTCGTCGTGGTGACGAGGTTTATAGTAGATTAGTGTCACTCAATGGCTGGAAGTCTGAGTGGTGTCTGAAGAATAAAATAGGATTTATAGACAATTAGAAGAGTTTTTGGGGTAGGCCTGACCTGCTAAAGAGAGACAGACTCCATCCCTCCAGGGAAGGTGCTGCTCTCCTCTCTAGAAATTTAGCTCATAGTCTGAATAATGATAGTATTTGACTAACTGGGAAGCAGACAAACTGGTTAATCCGAACATCTGCTAGCTGTCTGGAGATGTCACACAGGTCACAAAAACTACAACACATAGAGACTGTATCACCTAGATATCTCATAGTGTCTATTCCCCGAACTACCAAACACAATACCCTCACTAAATCATTTAGAAAAAATTTGATTAAGGTCAAACTTGAACAAAACAAACAAATTAAAAATACACATCATGTAAAAATAGGGATACTAAATATTAGATCTCTTTCTACCAAAGCACTAATTGTTAATGAAATGATTACAGATCATAGATTGGATGTCTTAAACCAGATTAATATATTAGTTTAAATGAATCTACTCCCCCAGGTTATTGTTATAAACATGAGCCTCGTCTGAAGGGTCGAGGAGGAGGTGTTGCTACAATTTACAGTGAAGTTTTTGGTGTTACGCAGAGGACAGGATATAAAAGTAAGTCTTTTGAACTAATAATGCTTAATGTGACCGTCAGATATAAATTAAAATCTCTGTCATCTTTTGTCCTTGCTACAATGTATAGATCACCCGGGCCTTATTTTGATTTCCTTGGTGAATCTGCTAATTTATCAGATCTTGTAATTACTGTAGATAGAGTTTTAATTGTTGGTGACTTCAACATTCACATAGATAATGAAAAGGATAAATTGGGATTAGCATTTATCGATATTCTCAACTCTCTTGGAGTCAGACAAAATGTAACAGGACCAACTCATCACCATAATTATACGCTAGATTTAATTCTGTCACATGGAGTTGGTAATATAGAAATTCTACAGCAGAGCGATAACATCTCGTATCATTACCTCATCTCTTGAATGCTGCAATCAGCTGATGTTACTCAATCTACACCACACTATCGTTCAGGTAGAACTATTCTTTCGACCACTAAATATAGCTTCACTAATAATCTTCCAGATCTATCTCATACACTCAATAAACCCAAAGCCCAGATGAACTTGATGAAATAACAAAAATATAAATGCAGACTTCTCTAGAACTCTTAATATTGTTGAGAAAATTAAAGAAATAAACCCTGCACCATGGTACAATGATCACACTCATGCTCTCAAGAGAGCAGCTCGGAAAATGGAGCGCATGTGGAAAAATACAAAATTAGAAGTATTTCATGGTGCATGGAAGGATAGTGTCTGTAGCTACAGACAGGCACTAAAAGCTGCCCGGTCAGCATATTTTAGGAAACTCATAGAAAATAACCACAAAAATCATAGGTGTTTATTCAGTACTGTGGCTAAATTGGTTAGGAATAAAGCCTCAACAGAACCAGATATTACGTCGCAGCACAAGAGTAATGAATTCAAAATTGAAATAATCTGAAATAAAATTGGAATTATGCAATCATCTGTCATAGCACCTCAGAAAACATTGTCTAAAAATTTTCCTCACATGCAACTTCAATTCTTCTCTGTCATAGGTCATGAAGACCTAACAAAACTTATCGAAACATCAAATGCCACAACATGTTTGTTAGATCCTATACTAACTAAGCTCTTAAAAGAGGTATCTCCTGTAATTTCAGAACCTCTTCTTAATATTATTAACTCCTCGCTATGCTTAGGACATGTCCCAAGAAACTTTAAAATGGCAGTTATCAAACCACTTATTAAGAAGCCACAACTTGATCCTGGAGAACTGGCTAACTATAGACCGATTTCAAATCTCCCGTTTATGTCAAAAATACTAGAAAAGGTAGTATTCTCCCAAATATGTTAATTTCTACAGAGAACTAGTATATACAAAGAATTTCAGTCTGGATTTAAGTCTCTGTCATCACAGTACAGAGACTGCACTTATCAGAGTTACAAATGACTTTTTCTTATCATCTGATCGCAGCTGCATTTCTCTTCTAGTGCTTTTAGATCTTAGTGCTGCATTCGACACAATAGATCACGACATTCTCTTGAGTAGGCTAGAGAATTATGTTGGCATTTGTGGAGTTGCATTAGCATGGTTTAGGTCATATTTAGCAGACCGCTACCACTTTGTCTATATAAATGAGGGAATGTTAAACCAAACAAAAGTAAAATATGGAGTGCCACAGGGATAAGTTTTAGGGCCTCTGCTTTTCTCCTTGTATATGCTTCCCCTGGGAGATATTATCAGGTTTCCACTACTATGCCGACGATACACAACATTTATATTTCTTCAAAACCTGATGAGATTTCACAATTCTCCAAATTAGCAGAGTGTATCAATGAAATAATAGATTGGATGGCCAGAAATTTCCTTCTACTCAATTCTGACAAAACAGAGGTACTAATTATTGGACCAAAAAACTCAAAAAATAAGCCACTACAATTTAATTTGACTCTTGATGGATGTACTGTTACATCATCTTCAACAGCGAAGAACTTATATATTATATTTGATACCAATCTGTCCTTTGAAAATCAAATTACCAATGTTTGTAGAACATCATTCTTACACCTAAGAAATATTGCTAAATTACGGCACATGCTCTCTGTTGCTGATACCGAAAAACTAATTAATGCATTCATGACCTTCAAGACTAGATTATTTTAATGCATTACTGGGAGGATGTCCAGCAAGATCAATAAATAAACTTCAATTGGTTCAAAATGCAGCAGCCAGAGTGCTAATGAGAACCAAGAAATATTATCATATTAGCCCCATTTTATCATCGTTACATTGGCTACCTGTTAAATTTTGTATTAATTTAAAAATTATGTTAACTACGTACAAAGTTAACAGAATGGTCTAGCTCCACAGTACTTAAGTGACCTTCTACCATGCTATATTCCATCACGTTCATTATGATCGCAAAATTCTGGCCTGTTAATAGTTCCTAGAATATCAAAATCCACAAAAGGAGGTAGATCCTTTTCATATTTGGCAATTAACTATGGAATAGTCTCCCTAATACTGTTCGAGATGCTGACACACTCCCTCAGTTTAAGTCTAGACTAAAGACTCATCTATTTAGCCAGGCATACACCTAATTTATCCTCCAACCCACAATTAGGCTGCTTTAGTTTGTCTGCCGGAACCAGAAACCAGAAACATTGATCATGATTTATATCTCTGTAATAAATGGAATGGCATCTATGCTTATATTATTTTATTTGTTTTCCCTGTCTCAACCTCGGGACTCCTATCCTGAGGTCACCAGAACCGGATGGATCCAGAACCATTCCTGCTTTGTGTTGGACTCCACTGCTACGTGTCACTGAATGATGATGACTAAATGCAGCCGGTGTCAACCAAACATCACTTCAGTCTATTATGATGAACTGATGCCAACTCCAACCATAAGACATGGGATACTTCATATGCCATTGTCTGAACCTTGGATTTAGGATGAACCACACTGAACCTCACCGAAATTACCGGCCAGGTTGAACTGCATTTCACATCCCTGATCTCTGCCTGCATCACCTCGGTCTATTGATGGAATACGATCTTGAAATGGAATGCATAGACTAACAATTGCCAACAAAAGCCTTCATCAGCCAATTAATAAGGACAATTGCATCTATGTGAACTTCTGCAGTTAATCCAGGATGGGCTTCAAAGACATTGGTCATTAATCTTATAGTTCAAACAAAATCGATGTTTAAACACTGACCCTTAACATTTACTTAGTTTAATCATTTTAAACCATGACTTTAACTATACATAAGTAATATTTACATTATATTGATGATGTTAGCCAGAGGGGAACTGGCCCCCACATTGAGTCGTTTCTCCCAAGGTTATTTTTCTCCATTAATCAACATCTTATGGAGTTTTGTGTTCCTTGCCACAGTCGCATTCATCTTGCTCACTGGGGTTATTAATACAATTATTATTTAATTACTTATTTTTAAACTCGATTACAATCGTATTTTATCTAATTACACAATGATGATTCATCGACATGACATAGTTTTATCGTCTGTTAATGCCTGATATTCTGTAAAGCTGCTTTGAAACTATGTGTGTTGTGAAAGGCGCTATACAAATAAAATTTACTTGACTTGACAGCCTCAAAGGGTGAATATAGTATATTTCATCATTCTCTCCGCTTCGGAACACTCCACCTACAAATTGTATGGCTAATCAGACATGAAAACAGTCTAAAATGACTAAAATGCTCATCTTTAAACTGGATTAACAGATATATCATGATAAACCATGCTTGTCACAGTTGACCACAAGATTTCATCTCTGAGGATGTGCTGAATCATAACTTATCACAGAGTCCTAAATGGGTGACATGAGTGATGGCCAAAGAAAAAGTCAGGTCTTCTCGAATTCAGCTTTCCCTCACTGGCCAGCTGAACGGTAACCAGATCACGGGCTATTAGTGTCACAAACGCTAACCCCAGTGGAGGACAGGGAGCTCAGGGGGTGATATTATAAGAGTGAAAGTGAGTCATGCGCCATGGATTATCTGAATGAGGCTTTATTTTAATGTGAGTCAGTATCTTTACTGGAGCTATAACAGTGGGGATGTCTGAATATGTAAGAGAAGGAAGAGAGGCATGTGTGAGTATGTGTGAGTTAATATGGCCCCTGGGGACGATGAAACAGCTCAGACGTGTATTGCGCTTATGTGTGAGGATGGGCTCACTCGGCTGCGTAATTGAGTGAGATCTCGTCCTCTCCACTTTCTGCAGTACCTTGATATCTAAAACTGTGACTTCTGCTCTCAGACGCCACACACAATGAAAGCCTGAGTGGAGATGACTGGCACTAAGGCACAGTGTTCACAAGTCCTCTCTTTTAATATTCAAGGAATAGTTGGGACAAAATTCAGACATTACTTTCATTTACCTAGCATGTTGTTCCTTCCACGGAACACAAAAGGAACAATTTAGTAAAATGTCCAAGCTACCCGTTTACATTCAACCAAAGCAAAGAGTCAGGTCCACCACAAAGAAGTTTTTTTCTCTCTCTAATTAAAGACCAGAATTATATCACAATGTTGCGCTTATTTTGGTAGTTCAGTGAAAAGGGTCTAAACACACCCCTTTTAAAGAACTGCCAAAATGCTTGAAAAACATGAAATGTATCTAAACTTAACATTTCTATTGAATACAATCATACCGACTTACCACTTGGTGGTGACAGTGAGAAGAAACGTGATGAAAACGATGTAGTGACAACAGCACCAACTGAAATTAGCTGGGCCTGACACGAGACACAAAACATGTGGTGATTTTTGATCACACTTCATTTAAGACTTATGTGTTGGTGATTATTAATAACAGAAAACGACGACGTCTTCCACTGGGGCTCATGGCCGCGTTACAGTGGAGAAGAAGCTGGACAGCCTTGGACACAAAGGAGCTGAGGAATGCTGATCTCCTGGAAGCACCGAGTGGGTTCTTGCAATCTGGAACATGCAGATATGCAGCTCTTCTGTCGGTGGAAGATTCATCATCTGGAACAAGCAGATGCGTGAAACTTGGAGAGGTTTGATCACCAGAGCTAAACCATGTCACTGTAGTTATCTCCCTGGTATTGGGATTCCGAACTTGGTGTTGTAAGAGTCTCTTGTAATGAGATTCGGTACTTGGTCAATTTTCTTCTGTCTCACGGATGGACACTAAGAATGTTGGGTGATCTGTTATCTTCTTTCTCTCTGTGAACCAGAGATTGAGCATGTTGGATGATTTGTATTCTGTTACATCTCCTACCACTCAGGCCAGTGATTCAGAATATTCATAATTCTGTTAATGGAAATAGTAAAAGTTTTTTGGTGTCACAAATTAACTTTGTGTGAGGAACAGGGCGCAAAGTGTTTTAGTGTTTGTTGCTGTTTTACTTGTGTGAAAGTGAATTGCATTGTTGTAGCACCTCTAATTTTTATTTCACCAGGAAACTACTGCGGTATGTACAACGAGCTACGTAAGTAATTTCTCAGATATATAGGTATATTAACATGATTTTATTAGACCAGGTTGGGTTTGGTGCTGGTCTAGCTTGTGGACCAGTACAGTCATGCTTTAACAAATAAAATTTAAAGAAATATTTCACCCAAAAAAGTAAATTCTGTCACACACCCTTATGTTGTTCCAAACCACCATGACTTTCTTTCTTATGCATAACACAGTAAAAGGCGAAATTATAATGAATATCTTTCAATACAATGGCAGTTGATAGCGACTCACTTTAAAGCTAAAATAGGATCCAAAAGTATATTGTGCATCATATTACAAGTCTAATAAAAGCATCCTATAAATTTTAGTGAGAAACAACATGGAAATTTTGACATTTTTCACATTAGTTGCAAAACTCTTACAAAAAATATTTAAAAAAAAATCTTGTGGCAAACTAGCCACAAACTTGCCACTCATTATTTTCACAAACAAATGAGCTTGTGATTCACCGCAAAAGTTTGCAAGAAGTTTGAAGCCCTTCACCAGTAGTGGTGAACTTGCTGCAAACTTTGACAAAAATAGACAATTTGCCGCAAGTTTGCCGCAAATGTACCTTGAACTGTTAATTTTGTAAGGGAAGTTTTCATGTGACCATGCAAGCCTATGTCAACGAGCTTGAGACATGAATCAATGGCATTGAAGTCAAACCTGCCGTGATGAATCTTGATATGTACATGCGTGAATGAGATTTGAGAGCTTTGGCAGAGTGCAAGTTCAGTGAATAGCAACTTACTGTAAAATGCAGACTGGTTCCTCACACAAGGCTATTATTGGCCTGCAAAGGCAAAATACAGTAACTACACATTTTGCCAAAATTGAGTTATGACTGAAATCGAGTCTTTTAGAGTGATTCAGAGAAAACAGAGTGAGACTATTTTATAATTTCCCTCACAAAATTTGCCGTTTATTATTTTCACATGAAAATTAGCTTGTTTGCCAGAGGTTTGCAGCTCTTCACCAGTAGTGGTGAACCTGCAATAAACCTTTGACAACAATGGACGACTTAACGCAAATTTGCCTCAAAGCTCATTTGCATGTGAACATGATTAGTGGCGAACTTGAGGCAAATTTGCTATGAACTGCGGCTGAATAGGACTCACGGTTCAACATGAAACCACAATCATGTGACTTTGCAAAGTGCTCAAACAAACACCTGCACTCACAATACATTCACAAGTGCGGTGATCTTTTAATCAGTCAGCGCTGTGGTGAAGTAACCAGTCTCGAGTTGTCGACTGACACGGTCTGCCTTCAGGGAGGGTGTGAAGCAAAACTGGTATGACATAGTGATTGATGCTCCCAATCTGTCTTCATCACACATAGTTCCACATGACTGTCACTCTGTGGTGGTCTTGCTCTCATTAGCTGTGATGTGGACAGGGCAATGAGAGGATAGAGAGGAAGGGAGAGAGAAAAACTTTTTAGAAGATGGTTAAAAGGAACAATTCACCCAAAAATTTAAATTCTGTCATCATTTACTCACCCTCATGTTATTCTAATGGCTCATGGCTTCCTTGGAACACAAAAAGAGACATTTTTAAAGCTGTGTTCCAAATGATGCACTGTACACTAGGCACTTACAATATACACTATGCACTCAGCCATGTCGGAATTTTTCAAGTGCAGTATCATCCCAAATTGAACATTTAACTTTTTTTTGGTTTAACAGCTGACGGAAGTGTAGTTTCAAACGCATGTGATATGTTGCCACTAGCTTTAGCTCATTAGCCAAACTCTTTTCAATACTTACAGTATATCTAAAATAATGTAGATGTTCACACAGTATAGGGTAATGGTAAAGCATTCAACTTATATTTGTAAGGTGCTGTCTTGACTGAAGTTTCACTAGTTCACCACATTCACTATTGTTTACAATTATTTTGTCAGACCAGCAATGCAGCCAGATAACTCCACCCCTTCCCGTTCATAAGGGAATCTGCAAGTGCTGATTGCACAAAGTGTCCAACATTCCATACTCCGCATCATCAGGGTACTCATAGTGTACTTCTTTTTGTTGCATTTTTTTTCATACTACTCGCAATACTTACACTGTAATATGACGTAGAATATTGTAGAAGTCTGCAATTTAGGATGCATATTATGTCCTGGCTACTCGTTTTTGCATAATGAATGAAAATAGAGTCTGGGTATGTCAGGCTTAAAAATTACACAAAAGCACCATAGCATCATAAAAGTAGTTAATACGAATTGTGTGCTATATTCCAAGTCTTCAGACACATGATAGCTTTGTGTGAGGAACAAATGCCATTTACATCAAGATTACATATTTGGTTTGAGAGCTATAGTGGATGGACATTTTTTTCAGTGAATAATGTCTTAAATTTTATACCCACACAAAAGTACTATATGGCTTCAGAAGACTTGGAATATAGTGCATGAGTCATATGGCCATTTTATTTATTTTTTGTATTTATTTATTGCCATTTGGGAGCTTGACAGACCCGAACTCCATTCACTTTCATTATATGGGAAAGAGTGGATAATACCAGCTGGAATATTCTTCTAAAAATTGACCCATCATTTTCCATGAGAAGTCATATGGGATTGTCATGACATGAAGTTGTGTAAATGATGACAGAACTTTCATTTTGGAGAGAATTATTTCTTTAATGTGACATGAATCTGAAAAGGATGTCTATGACATTGGATGTCAATTTAGAAGCCAGTCTTATCTCTGCTAAAAACCCATCTTAGACATCTGTTTACAATGTTTCTAGCATTATGAAAATATCCATAGTATTTGCTGACAGAAAGCTGGTGTATGACTAGAAAAACAGCAGCACTTCTGAAGGTTGGCCCGACAACACAATCTGAGCCGCACCACTAGAGACTTCATCTCTGTGTCCCCCTAAAGCGAGAATTAGTCATACTGTCTACCTCTCTCGAATGTTACAGTCTTGTTTTCAGAGGAAAGAAAGCCTCTACCTCATGCCTTGCCTCTGTTGGAGAAGAATCAATGAGTAAACAAAGCAACAATGGAAACTTGAAAAGGTCAACACTCACATGAAAATAAAGACCTTGTTCCTCATTCCAAATGCTCAGATTTTTCATCATGCATTACACAAAACATATAACAAAAGGTTAGCTTAAGTGCTCACGTATTTCCTTGAAACAGAGACAAAGCACAGAATCGAGTTCTTCCACATGTGGGTTCTTATATGCAGCAGAAATTTTTATCTGAATTCTGCAGTCAAAGAGCAGTCATATAGCTTGACAGCCATCCGAAAACAGTAGGACATTTACTTTTTGCTGGTAATACAATATACAGTATATATAAATTTTATATATATAAATATATATATATTATATTATATTATATATATATATATATAATATATATATATATATTATATATATATATATATATATATATATATATATATTAGGGCTGTCAATCGATTCAAATTTTTAAAAGTGTCCCAATTAATTAATCATACAAATATTTGCTGAGAAAGTCCCTCATGTAACAATAATTCAATATGTAATGATTATACATATTTATATCAATATATAATTATACATTATCTTTAAATATTTAAAAATGATATATATATAAAATATTCAGATAATTAAAATGCATTATAAGAGAAGAGTTAATCATTGATAAGACAATACAAAAAGCGGCTTTAGAATACAATGTATTGTTTACTACCATATTATTGAACATAAGCCAATCATTGGCATACAGTTCACAGCAATCCATTTCATGCCTCTTTGGGGTGTGAACAAACCGAATGGGTTAAAAGGCAAGCTTGGCCAACCTCCAGTGGAGTAAGAGTTCTGAGTTCTTCTCTTGCTCCATGCTCCACTTCCTCTTCAGCTCCATGCTCTGGCCTTCGTGGTTTGTAGCCTCTTGTCTCTCAAGTTCTGTGCAATGTATAAGTCCAGGAAGGCTCGGAGTAAAGCTCAGAGTAAGCCCTTCTCTTCTCTGCACTACGACACACACACATGATGGGAGGCGAGGTGATCTGTTTTCCATGTGGAAGGCCTCGCTTCAAAGGATCATCCATTAACGCAATAGGCAATAAACAATTCATGACCTTAACAGATGTCCAAATCACCAACGGAACAACCCGAATTTTCCAAAGAACCAAGCAACGCAAGGCAACGCAAGTACATCTCCAGACTTTGCTGAAAGGGCTGATGTCTCTCTAATATAATTTGAGTTAACCGATTGAAAATCAAGTTACACTGAATTGAGTATCTATGGTTCTCAAGGCATTGTCTACAGACTCCATAAAGTTCCTTTTTCTCTGTATGCCACCAAGTCACTCTGTTCACTTTACTCACCAACCTGTTTCATGTTTGCATGTATTAAATTCATTTTTTAAGTTTATATTAGCAATAAAGTCTTGTTTGTTTTCAAAGATAATTTGACTGTGGTATATTATGATAAATATTGTCGTCACTTCATTTTCCAAAGATCTGGCCCTAAAGCTATACCTAAAAAATTTGTGATATTATTTTCAATAAGCCATGAGAAGAATATTACTCCAATAAGTGAATTAATAATAATTCCCTTATTCAAGCTAATTCCTTAATATAGATATTGTGAGCAAATACAACAAGACATTGTATTACGATTTTAATGGTGGAGAATTGTATTCAGACAAATAAACTAATTATTTGTCATTTATCTCTCTTCTAATGTTAACAGCTAATTCCATTATAAATAGACATACGGACAGTTTAATTAAATTTCTAACACACATAATGTTCATAATTATCATTACCATACATAATGAAGGATGTATGTGGCACTTTAATCTGTACTGTGTACAATTCCAATATAAAAGTTCCTACACAGTGTTTTAACACTGTTAAAGGGTGTCGATAGGAACAACGTGAAGCCCCGTTAATTGTGTTCAAATATTCTTTAATCATAATAAACAATACTTCCACCAAGTAATACAGTATATATTGGTAGCCAAACTGTTTGTGATATTAAAGATGCAGTGGCCCCAAAAATACACTTTTGGACAATTAAAACTGTCACACTTAAAAATGTATGAATGTTATTGCATTAGATAACAAGACCAACAAGTGGCATCCACAAAAAAAAGTGAAACTTTTGAAAAAATCTAATTGTCTCAAGGTACTTTTTAGTGAATGTACTGAATGAAGTCAGTTCCCTTTAAGTTCACATAGGTATCATAGCAGAGTAAACACAGGTGTAGTTCAACACATTAATGGATATGTTCCACTAATGCTTAACAACCAGAAAGCGTCCGACTAATTTTTATCATAATTTTGATATCTGTTGTTTCATTATTTTATGAATACTTATGCTTTTAAAAATGTGTTTGTGTTATATTTTTTGTAAATAAATGAGACTGTTGATATTTTCTTATATAGCAAAGTCATTCATAGATCTTTATGAGTGGTCCAAATAATTTTTGGCCGCATTTATGTTGAATTAAATAGTTACATTTTCAAGGGCATGCATTAGTTGGCTGTTCTCAGAAAATCAATACAAAAATTATGACCGTTTCCAAAAAGGTTTCCCAAACACCAGGGCTGGACTGGGAAGAGAAATCGGCCTGGGATTTTACATTGAAAGTGGCCCAAATCTTTGTTAGAGGCGGGGGCGGGGCGGGGCGGGGGGGGGGGTGATCCAATAGTTGCTTATGCTTTTCTGCATATTGCGGCACCGTTTTGTGGCTCGTTATGCCAGTCATTACTATAAATTATAATATCATCAATATATGCGGCGGCATATGCCGTGTGCAGTGTGAGGATCTTGTGCATAAGGTGCTGAAATGTTGCCAGGGCTCCTAACAAACAGAATAGAAGCGTCACGAATTGGTGTAATCTGAACGGTGTGGAAAAAGCTGTTTTTTTCAGGATATTGTAGTTAATGGGATCTGCCAATAACCCTTTGTTAAGTCCAGTGTCGAGTAAAATTGAGCCGCACCCAACAAAACTAGTCAATTCATGGCATTATATATGCATCAAATTTGAACACCGCATTCGCTTTCCGGTAGCCAACACCGGACCGGACCGAGCCAACGCTTTTCGGTACCAGAAATACCGGGCTGGCCCAATTGCTGTGTGACATTTGTATTACACCCATTGCATCTAATTCTTCCTGAGCAATCCTTTTTTTGTGTTCAGGAAGACGATATGGGCGGCTACAAACCACCTCCCTTGGGGTGGTCTCAATATGGTGCACTATGATGTTCGTGCGACCAGGTAGGGGTAAAAACACATCTGTGAATTCCGCTTGCAACCGGGCAATGTCTGTAAGCTGCGACAGTGAGAGGTGGACTCCGTATGGGACTAGGGTGAATTAATCTGGTTTGAGAGATACCTCCGGCCCGAGCTCCTCCCTCTCCAGAACTACCATTGCTAAGGCTACAAGCACCGCTTCCGTCCTTGGTTTAAGGAGGTTGAAGTGGTAGATTTGATGTGCTCCTCCCCTATCAGTTTGCCTAACCTCATAATCGAGATCTCCGACTCGTCGTGTTACCTCAAAGGGTCCTTGCCACTTGGCGAGTAATTTGGAGCTCCAGGTGGGCAGCAATACAAGCACTTTATCTCCCTGTGCAAATTCCCGTAGTCGAGTGCCCCTGTCATATAGTCGGCGTTGATGTTCTTTCACTTGGAGCAAATTCTCCTGTGTTACCTGCCTCAAAGTGTGGAGTTTTGCTCTATGCAAGAACATGTTCTTGGTCAAGAACATATTGAATTTGTTTCCTCCCAAGCTTCCCATTTGACGTCAAGCAAGCCGTGCGGCTGATGCCCATAAAGTAGTTAAAATGGGGAAAACCCTTTGGAGGCTTGTGGGACCTCTTATACTGCAAACAACATACTGCAAACAACAGGGGTTCGAGCCACTTATCCCAATTTTTTGCATCTTCAAAACTCAAACTTACGAATCATGTTTTTCAAAGTCTTATTAAATCATTCGACCAACCCGTCGGTTTGGGGGTGATAAACGCTGGTGCGAATCGATTTAATGCCTAATAATTCTTACAGTTTGCATAGTGTACGTGACATGAATGTTGTGCCTTGATCAGTGAGGATTTCCTTTGGAATCCCCACTCTGGAGATAATTCTGAAGAGTGTCTCCGCAACACTACGTGGCGAGATGTTGCGTAGAGGCACTGCTTCCGGATATCGTGTTGCATAATCCACCAGAATGAATACCCGACCTAACAGGGAACGTTCCAACAACTTTGGCTAACATTATTTAAAGGTTTGGGGGGAAAAAAATTATATAAAACGTTAATGGAACATCCTTATAACGTTATTAACCTTAAAAAACGTTCTACTAATGTTAAGAAAACTGGACATTTTCATGTTCCCACAACCAAATACTAACGTTAGGAAAACGTTCTTAGAACATAAAATTGTTAGCTGGGACAAAGCGATGAATGTGTGCAGTCCGCTCTAATGGCCCAACAAGCTTCATGCAAATTCTCTCTAAGGGGACCTCGATCAACGGCAGAGGGCGCAATGGCATTGTCGGGGTGGCCGGTGAATTCACCAACTGGCATTCACGGCACACCGGACACCATTTGCGTACGTCACCGTGAATGCACGGCAAAAAAAAAAAACGGACAATTATATGGTTAAAAGTTTTTCAGAACCTAAGTGACCAGCCATTGGGTTATAGTGAGCCGCCTGGAAGAGTGTTTCCTGGTGGCTCTTTGGTACTAATAGCTGAGTTGTATTCTCTATGAGTGTCCTGCATCACTCGATACAACTGCTTTAATAATAGTAAAGTTTGGGTATGTGAGCGCAACATTTGACTTGAGCTGTTGATCATCAATAAATTTCACCTGGTCGAAGGCATACTTGAGGGACTCGTCATGCGACTGCTCCAGAGGGAAATTCCCATCAGGGAAACCCCTGAGTACGGGAATTCCCCTGTCTACATCATCAGGATGCAGAGCAGATTTCGACAGACGTGCCACCGCCTCCCCCACCATAGCATCACACGTCACACACTGCAACCATATTTTTCTGTCATCCACACACATTACCCTCAATACATTTTTTTAAACCAGGCCAATTGATCCCCAGAATTAGTGGATGGGTGAGGCAAGAATAAACCGTAGCCTCGACTCTATAACTTTTCCCCATAATCGTATCTCAATGGTAGCCACTAGATACTTGAGAATGTCACCATGCACATACTTCACCATCACCAGCTTATTCCTATCCAATGTCTCGCCTTGCATCAAGCGTTGGTGGGTCGAGGTTTGAGAACAACCCATATCCACCAAAGCCTGATGTGTATAACTTTTTACTCATACTCGATATGCCCCTGCCCGATTGGGGGTGGCCTGTGGAGCATCTGGGATCTGGTCCAGTGTCCCCTCCTCCATCACTGGACACCGATCCTGACTGTGTCTGGCTTCCTCACAGCTCCAGCAGACCAGCCCAGGCCTTCCTTCTGCACTCGTGGGGGCCTCGCCAACCTGGGGGGGATAGCGGAGGGCGAAATGGGGAGTAGGAGGGACAGACAAGGAGAAGGGTTTGGGCTGTGCTCCTCCCCAATTCCGAGGTGCCGGAAATGGGTAGGACCGGTGGGGGGGGGGGGGGTTATGGACACAGGGGATGGAGAGAGAGAGGAGAGTGAGAAGAAAACACTGCTTTGCTGCCTCCTGGAAATGCTGCCATCTAGTAAATAGAAAATAGAAAGCTCCCACTCGAGGCATTCGTAACTTGTCTGATGAACTTGAGCACGAACAGAATTGTCAGCAAGTTGTGCTCACTGATTGGAATTAATTTACATATGAAGTCAGAATTGCAGCCTGCCGTGTTGCTTTTATACCCTGAAGTAACGAACATTAGGCTAAGCCTTATATTTGTCTTCTTTTTTTTCATCACAAAAACAAACAAAAAAAACATTTGGATGATTAACAAAAGATCAGGAGCTTCAGCCCTATCAGCCAGGGTCTAGCTATGCACCTGCTAATTACTGCAAAATGTTAACTTGGAAACACTTCTAAAATCACAGCCTTAGCAATAAATTTGACACTGCAATATGTTATATGCAGCACATTTTTGAAGTCTACTGCATTGCAAAATTAGAAGATGGCAAAAAGCCTATTTGTGAGATGGATGCAACAAACATTTATGTATGACAGTGTGACCAATTCTGCATGTGGTAAACGCACATTAATTTCTTTAAAAAACACACACCTTCACTTCAGTAATTTATATTCATTAGTATTTTCACTTATATACTATATGCATCCAAACATGATGGCCTGGGCATTTGGTATATATCACATTACCTCATATGCATTGCAACACCTTTGTGCATATCTCCTGGCTAATCCATTCTGTTTTATCACAGCATTGTTGAATTATTGGTTCTGATTGGTTGATACATGTTCCAAGGATTTCGATTAACGCTCTATAAATGCACAGCTGTAGAAGTTCCAAGTTTGTTGACCACAATATATTTCAATATCTCTTTGTCATACTCTTTGCAAACACTGTTGAATTAGTAATAGTACTAAACTGTAGTACTAAAAAAACTGTTAAATATTAAATAGTTAAATGTTATTGCAAAATTAATCTGCTTTTATACAATAGTTCATAATTTATCATTGAAATGGACATGTAACACCTTGTCCTAACCAGATGTGATAAGATAGAAATAAGATTTTAGGGACAAGCGATCTTTCTGTCCATTCCAAGCACAATGTGACACCTTGAAATTAATACACTAAAATTTGTATAATTAACAATAAAATGTAGAAAACAGAGCAATTACAGACATCAGTCTGTTTATTGAACGCAACTAATTTTCTCACATAAGCTCCGTAATGCTTTCTATAGCAAACCCTGAGGGGATAAATACACAAGCACACACATACACAGGGCAAAGTTACGTTATGAATCCTTATCTAGTCTGTTATGATTGTTTATGTTCACGCTGTACTCCTGTTGTTATTTCGCCAGGCTAGTGAGACTCTGTCTTTATTATATGGTTATGAGAAAGATTTAGACCAGTGGTTCCCAGCCCCATTCATGGAGGCCCCCCAACTCTACACATTTTGGATATCTCCCTAATCAAACACACCTGATTCAACTCATCAGCTCATTAGTGGAGTCTCCAAGACCTGAACTGGGTGTGTCAAAATTGGAGATATACAAAATGTGCAGTGGTGGGTAGCCACCAGGAACAGGGTTGGGATCTACTGATTTAGACCATTTGTAGAATGGGCTGCCCAGCACGACATCTCGAAAAAATATAAACAATTCCAAAAATAGAAAGCCCTGACACTCGTCATATGTCGTGGCTGTTTTGGACAAAAACCGATACCTTTTTCCATGTTAATCGCGTGTTGCAGCGTTGCGTCTGATTAGTACACGGTGTAATAGAGTTACAAAAGTTTATATCAAGTAACTTATGTTTGACTTTACCTCTTCCTCTATAATCCATTTGTATGAAAACACCCAAACATCAAAGCTGACAACTGAGTGGATTAATTCCTTCACGTTACATTTCCCCAGTGCTGCCACTCAACCAAGCGTGCTTAACTAGAACTCACATCCTCAATCAGGTGAGGGCAAAAGTCATTGCCTCAACAATTTCCTTTGCATTTTAGGAGATGAAGTGTGGTGTAGTCATCAGGCCCCTCACCAGCCCACCTCTCTCCCATTAACCGAAGAAACCCTAGAAGACCGACACTTTAACCTCCTGGTATTTTCCCTTTTTCTGACATTGAACTCCTCCAGTGACAGTACATCGTCTATAAAAGTGGGGTTCAAAATATTTTAATTGCAAATTATAACAGTAACAATTCATGTACGTGAAAAGTTTAATAAAAAACTTACACATTGAATAGTAGAGTAAATTATGAAAAAAAATAACATTTTGAGGGGGTGATCTTTAATGTGGTCAATGTTACAAATTTGTTACATTTCATCAGTGACCTAGAAATAGTGAAATCATAAATAGGTTTTCTATTTATGTCATGACATTTATTTGTTTTAAATCTTTAAAAATACCAAAAACAATGTTTTAATCCCAGATTTTTTACGTGGATTTTTGAACCCCACTGTACAGTATGTCTTCACAATCGAACCATCTGTTAGCTGCCTTTGCATTATCACCTCACCATCATTTCTACATATGTACATGCACACATTTAGCAAACGTCTTCCCTACAATTAGAATATACGAGAGGTGCTGTGAGGTATATGTATGTGACATGGCGAATACTGTACCTGTCAAGACTCTGAAATTATTACAATCACACCCTGAAGCATGCCGGAAAGCTTGTCAGGTGGAGATGTCTTTCTCTCTGAATATGTAGCTGCATCTATTATGCAAATTAGGCATACAGACAAATCGTGTTCTGCAGAGAGAGGTAGGGGACCAGGATGAAACGTCTCATTGTGAACAAACCCGAAATGCACTCCAAATTGGAATTTGTTCATTAACTATATTTGACGTGCCCTCAAAAAACGTGGGTTGAAAAATCCTATTTTGTGGCATAGTGTTGATTTCAGCCACTCTGCAATATGCAAGTAATAAATCTCTGTCATCTATAAGAGTGTCGTTTGTATTTTCTTCCTGCACAGGGTCATGACTTCTAGAGAAGTTATATGTAATGAATTGAGAGGCAAAAGTTTGCAACAATTTAAAATTTCCTTTACTAGTGGGAGTAAAGGATTTGTACGATGCATGTGCAAAGTGATTTACTATATCGTGGCCTAGTTAAAATGCTAATTCATTTGTGAAATAGGCTTAAAAAAAAAAAATAAAAAAAAACAAGAGCTCTAAATGTACAGAATAATACAGAAGTTATATAAAGTACAGTACATGACATATATATAAAAATTGTAGTAATAATACTAAAGTAAAATACTACTATACTATAGTAGTATAATACTACTATAAATAAACAGTAAACCCTTTGCTAAAGTTGTGTCCTAAAGTTCTTTAACATGTCTTTTTACACCAAATGTGTTACTCCATCAATATTCAATTAAACATACTCACTGAGCACTTTATTAGGAACACAATGGTCCTATTAAAGTGCCTGACATGGTCTTCTGCTGTTGTAGCCCATCCTCCTCAAGGTTCGATGTGCTGTGCATTCTGAGATGCTATTCTGCTCACTACAATTGAACAGAGCAGTTATCTGAGTTCCCGTAGCCTTTCTGTCAGCTCAAACCAGTCTGGCCATTCTCCGTTGACCTCAATCATCAACAAGGCATTTCTATCCTCAGAACTGCCCCTCATTGGATGTTTTTTGTTTTTGGCACCATTCTGAGTACGCTCTAGAGAATGTTGTGCATGAAAATCCCAGGAGATCAGCAGTTACAGAAATACTTAAACCAGCCCATCTGAACTGAAGCTTCAGATCCATATCTGCATGATTTCATGCATTGCACTGCTGCTGATTAGATAGTTGTATGAATAATTATGGGTACATATGTTCCAAATAAAGTGTTAAATTAATGAACTTTTAAACATGGATCAATTAATTAAATGACAATCAAATTAGCCAAAGCATATTTTAAATGAACATGCATGGGGGTTGCAGGGGTGGAGCCAGGAGTTTTTCAAAGGGATGGCCAGGCAGGAGCAAGCGATCAGACTGTGGTAGCACAAAAATGTTCGGGCAGCATTTTTATATCAACGGACTATGACACCCGGGACAGAGAGGTGCGGTGACCTTGGTGTGCATACATATTAAGTTTGTACATTTGTACAGAGATGATTTCACCTCTAAAGAACTAAATTGTGCCAAAAAATTTACAAAAAAAAGACTAAAACAGCAATTGCCAAAGGGATGGCCAATGGGGTGGGTTGAACTGTGTTGAACTTTCTTGAGAATTTGCGGTCTGGACACATGCACATTCCATGCGGGTGTATTGATGGGCATTGAATAGCATTAGCAAGAATGACATAACGTACACCACACATCTGGCAAAAGATGCTAAACATTATGGCGCATAATATTTATGGTTCAAAAGAGGCCATAAAATGTTGAATGTAAGAAATAAAGGAAGCAAAAAGGTTGGGTATTCATGCATAGATATTGGAAAATTATTCTCTGTTATATGAAGTATCATTGAGAGATAGGACAATGTTGAGGAGAGCCTGATGTCTTTCATTAAAATGCAAAACAGGTGCAAAGGTGCAGCTGCAAGACAACAAGTTTTATAAATGTGCCCTTGCCATTACATCTCTAACAGAATGACACTTTATAAAGAACAAGATATGGCTAAATCTACAGAATCTAATACATTAAATAATCAAACAAAAAATATGACATTTTGGGAACTCACTGACAATGAATTACACCCTCTGATTGCGTTGCTTATTTGCATGCGCTGCTGGCATTGTTTGAGCATCCGATTCGGATTCAGTAAAGGAATTATGCACATCAGGTAACAGTGCAAACACCCCCCAAAATTAGTGATGAATGTACTGAGTTTGAGATTGTGAAGGATGCAGCAGTCTATGATCTGGCATATTTTAGTGATAGAGAGAGACATGTTCATTGTTTTCAGTTCACACAAATTACTGTTCAAACATTTTATATATATAATATAACATGGAAAAAATTATTTATTTATTCAACAAAATGAAATGTTGTCTGTTAAGCCATCGATGATAATACCACTGGAACACTGAATTGGCTCAACTGCGGGACCTTGTGTATGGGTTCCTCCTCTTTATGCATCTATTAAATTCTCAATCAGTCAGTCTTTTGTTGTTTGTCTCTGTATTCAACAACATTACACAAGTACAGTATGCCCAGTGATTTATTCCATTTTTAAAGCAGCATATTGCGTTCAATATTGTGTGACTTGAAGAGATAAATGTTGAAGAGGTAAGTCAGGAGCCTTTGTAGGTCAGTGATCAGATGGACCAATCATGAAAATGGTACATTTACCTATTTTAATTAAATGTCAGGTGTTAAAACTAAATAGGATTATATTCCTTTCCAGAAATAAACTGTATGTCTGTTGATGTTTCTGCTTGGGGACCTGCTATTGGCTGTTGTGTTTGCATAATTAAAGAGGTAGGTCTATGTAGGTTTTGGGGACAGTTTGGGGTTTTTATTAACTAACATTTAAAAGTAAATGGGATTATAGTTATGTTTCAAATGTTAAATATGGTGTTTTCCTTTTTACAAAAGTTTTGTTCTGCTTTCATGTGCATTCACTTGCATTGAATGGACCTACAGAGCTGAGATATTCATCTAAAAATCTTTGTTTGTATTCAGCAAAAGAAATTCACACATCTGTGATGGCATGAAGGTGAGTAAATGATGAGAGTATTTTAATTTTTTAACCATCCCTTTAATTTAAATATACATGGCACTGTGCTATACCAGTGCATATACTGTAGTGCCTGGTTGAGCTGGAATGCGAATGTAAGGGTTTGAACCGGAACTGTTCAATAAGTCCATTACACTGAATATTATGTTTGTATTTGTTGGGAAGAAGGAAAATGCTGCTCCAGGATCCGATTAACGTTATCTGCATGACAAATTCACAGATAGGTAATGAAAGAGTTTCAGAAGAAGCCCCAAAAAAGGAAAATACTTTTGTGCTGAAGGCTCTTGATTTATCGTTTGAGAAGACAAGCTTACCCTTTGTACTTAAAAATCAACCATCAAGTGTGCTTGACAATCAAATGCATATTCACACACACATTGCTAACATTCACACAAACATTGCAAATAAGCCTACCGATGTTTCATGATAACAAAGATGTCAGACAGAAAGTATATTTTAAATCGTTGCTAAAAATAGCATTTCTCCATGGAATAACCGGCATGTTGGAAAAGGAATATTTTTATCAAAAGACTTGGGACATATTGAGGTCAGTCTGATGTGGTATAGTCCCTAGATAAAGACAGCGTGAATTAAACAGGGTAGCCTACAGTTTCTTTTTAATACCATGTCATTTGAGCAAAACGCATCTAGTCACTTCTGTAAACACACCCCACCACACGGGCAATGTTTTCCACAGTGCATTTTAATTCTGGCATATGATTCAGAGAGCTGTAATCTATTTTGATGTAGCAATGCCCCTAACTGAGCAGGGCCAGGCTAATGCATTCCCTTTGAACATCCTGAGTTGGATGGAGGTGTCCATCAAATGGCAAGTTGAATGCATCCAGCCTCCCTCTCACATCCTTACAAACATTCTCGCCTGCTCATCCAGCGCTATGCTTGACATAGGTGGTGAAATAGGGGCGACTGCTGCGACAGTGCTCAAAGCACAGCCAATCCCCAGAGAGAGACTGTAAAGCTCCTACCAACAAAACAGAACCCTGCACTGTTTTACTGCTGTTTGTCCAATTATTTTATAAAAATCTAATATTTCCTTCACACTGTGAATACTGTCCTTTTAATGGGACACAAAGTAGACCCATGTGGTTATTTATGTGTATTTAATTCAATTTCTGTTATAAGCCATTTATATGACCAGATTCAATACTTTATTACTTCTAGTAATTTAGTACTGCTACTTCTAATTGGTCAATCGTGGCATCTGCAATCAAATATTTGTTTATAATGACTGCTAAACTGTATATTTGACCATTGTCCCAATCTCCAACATTACTGTATGCTGCTTTCATGTCTCTTGTAGCACATTGTTCTCCTTTATCACATAATATTCATACATAATCATTTCCACTAAAATCAATATTTCCTGTTTGGCAATTTATTATTTGGTAGATACCTGCATAAAAAGCCAGATATTGTACAGTACAATCAACCTAAACCCCATTATGATATGAGACCCCTCAGAGACTGGGTCCTGATCACCCTATCAGGGTTTATTTTGTGATAATTACCAGCTGACTATACATTATACTTTACTTGTATTGTAGTGTTTTCATTGACTTCAATTAAAGGCCCAATGAAATCAAAAAAATTGTCACTTTTTGCCCATGTCTATTAGTTTTACGGTCATTTACGGCAAGGGTTTTCAAACTATTTGATGCAAAGGACCGCAAAAATTATGATCCCCTTGCGAGGGACCCCTTCCTAAAAATTGCCTGTAGGTGTGAGTGTGAGTAAGAATGTGTATGTTTATGTGTGTGAGACCCTGTGATGGACTGGCCACCTGTCCAACGTGTTTCCCTTCCTTCGGCCCGAGACAGCTGGGATCGGTTCCAGCACTACCCATGATGCTGCATAAGATAAGTGGCTATAGAAGATGGATGGGTGGATGGATGGATGGTTCTGATGATTTCAGAATGGAACTGTAATAATGTCAAATTTAGTAAATACTTTTCTTTTTTTTCGCGGACCCCCTAAAACTCCCTTATGGCCCCCTATGGGGTCCCTGGACCCCTGTTTGAAAACTTCTGATCTACAGTACTGTGCAAAAGTTTCAGGGAGTTGTGAAGAATGTCAATGTCACTAAGAAGTATAGTGAGGATGTTTTCAAAAATAATGCCATGAAACGTTTTCATATATCAGTTAACTTCATACAAAGCGCAGTAAACATAAACAAAAACAAGAACAATATTTGGTGTGACCACCCTATGCATTTAATCAGCAACAATTCTCCTAGGTACACTTGTGCGCAATTTCTTAAAGTTGTTGGCAGACTGGATGTTCCCAGCATCTAAGAGAACTTGCCACAGTTCTATGTATTTAGCTGTTTCAATTGCTTCTGTTTCTTCACGTAATACCAGTCTACATGGCCAGTATGTAGACAACCCCGCAGAAATGTTCCAACATCTAGTGGAAAGACTTTCCAAAAAAGTAAAAATTGTTGTAGCAAGTTGTTTAAATGAAAGTTCTGTCATCAGTTACTCACCCTCATGCCATCCCAGACATGTATGCCTTTCTTTATTCTACTGAACTCAAACAAAGATTTTTAGAAGAATATTTCAGCTCTGTGGGTCCATATAATGCAAGTTAATGGTAGCCAGAACTTTTAAGTGCCAAAAATCACATAAAGGCAGCATAAAAGTAATCCATACAACTCTAGTGGTTAAATCTATGTATTTAGAAGTGATATGATAGGTGTGGGTGAGAAACAGATCAATAGTTAAGTCCTTTTTTACTATAAATATCCATTTTTACATTCTTTTGCTTTTGGTGATTTGCTTTATTTGTGCATATCGCCACCTACTGGGCAGGGAGGAACATTTATAGTAAAAAAGTTCTGAAATGTTGAAATACTTTTATGCTGACTTTATGTGCTTTTGGGACCTTCAAAGTTTTGTTCACATTCACTTGAATTGTATGGACCTACAGAGCTGAAATATTCTTCTAAAAATCTTTGTTTGTGTTCAGAAGAAAATTATATTTTACATCTGAGATTGCATAAAGGTGAGTAAAGTTGAGAATTTTCATTTTTAGGTGGACTATCCCTTTAAATTTTTTAAAACGGGAGAGTTGTTTTTGTGTTCACATGCTTTTGGCCATGTAGTGCGTTTGCCTGCTATGATGGATATAGTTGCCCTCAAGACAGCAAGAAAACAGTACCAAAGAAAACACACAGACATTTAAAGACCTTTCTTTTTCTCTGTGATCTGACAGCATAATGCCAGTCAGGGGCGCCCGCAGGATTCTGATCCATGGTACACAGAAGACAATTTTTTTTTATGTTGAATAACCATAAAACTCAAAACGTAAGATACACAACATACAATAAGATTAAATAAAGTAAAACAAATGAAACAACCAAATTTACAGCATGACAAATCATTTCTCTGTATGTTTTCCAAATAATCCAGAAAATGCCTCCAGCTCTTATTAAATGTATTAGTGGAGTCCTGAAGTTTCGCCAGCATTACATTAGCTTTCTTAATTCAAACGTTTTAATTTAAGTTAAATTGAAATATTCTAATTTATTCTTAAATTAAAATACATTTTATGATAAACTTACATTTAAACCTCTTAAATTGACAGTTCATTTGCACAATAATTTGTGTGCGCACGATCTGTCAATTGTCTTGTCATCTTAATATACATTACTAATACAACTATAGTCTATGTGAATGTTCATATGTGTCAAAGCTTGTGAGGCACTGTCCGTCTTTCAGGATTTATGTGTGCATAAAAGTTCAGAAATTGTTCTCTGCGTGCTTTTATTATTTTTTTAAACACTAGTTGGGTTTCCAGCCAACAATTTTTAAGAAATCCTGAATCCTCAAAATTTGCTTTAAATGTAATGCGCCACGAAGAGGTGGATTTTCGAGATGCGCATTATTGTGATGGAAACTAGAACGTGTTTTGACCATTTGTGCGCGTGTTATGATTGTGCTGTAACTTGATGTGACTGATCGAACGACAGGTCTGACATGGGCACACAATTCTTTGAACAAAGCCCTTGGTATTCAGAATTTTGTTTAACCCAAAGTGTGTCCTCACAATCCACCAGAACAGTTTTGAGCATGGGCGCTCCAAGGTATGCATGCGCTGCTGGCATGTGGGCATCGCAGCCCAATTCAGCCCACTTTATATCAGATATTACAATTATTCTACCGCGTCTCCTGGCAGCATTTGATAAAACAAAATACAATAGCTCCAATTGGAAGGAAGTCATTCAGCTGATCCATAATGTCAGGGCGGGCTCCATCAAAATAACGCGATGGATAGATCAAGATATTGGATGGAAACGCATAAGGATTCATAGTTTCTTAGTCGCATTTTTAGAAATGTGCTTAAAAATGCGAAACGTTTCGATGGAAACCCAGCTATTGTTAAATGAGAGGGTGTCATGAAACGTTACATTCTCCTTGTCAACTCCAGATTAATAACCAAATACATCGAGCGTTCCGCCAGTCATATTCATTCAAAATGAATTCGAGTTTCGCTATGAAACGTCTGATGGCCTTTTATTCAGTTTATAATGTATTTTATTTAGTGTGTAATATAATTTTGTTATTTTAGTGTGTGGTTATTTTTCCCATTGTATTTTAACATAAAAAGACATACATCACCTTTCATTTAGAAATGATGTAACAGAGAATTAATATTGAAATATGGTAATGTTAGGGAATGCAGTGTGCCTACTCAGTGTACATGCAGGGGCACCGCTGATGCCAGTCAACACCCACTGCACTGCACTGAGCAGAGCGAGATTTAAAGATAGACAGAGGAAGCAAAAAAGAGAGCATGACCTCTCTCGCTTACTATCTCCATATTTTCTCTAGGAAAACTCGGTTTTGCATCATTGTCCGCAGGACAGCGGGACACCTTCACTGTGAGAGCATCCATGCATTTGTCCAGACTGTTGACCTGCCTCCCTCTCTTACCACTTTTCCACCAAAATTGTGCTGGCGCTTGGCTGGGTGATCAGCAAACCTCTAAGAGCTGGCCCAAGTTTCTACTTGCCTTGAGAACCAAACACTGATGTAACTGCTACCACATAACCTGCCCACAAATAAACATTTTGTGTCACAGTCTTTGTTTATGGGTCATGTGAGTTTTTAGAATATATTTTAACTTCCAAAGTCATTTTTATTTATCTTCTTTCTGCGATTGAAGCTGCTTTTGAAGTCACAAGATATAACCAGTGCCGTGCAGTCAGACCCCTCAAACCCTTTAGAGAAGGGGGGACATAAATGGAGATGGAAAAATTATTTAAATTATGAAATGTTCTTTTTTTTTTTTACATGTACACTGGCAGCCAAACGTTGTGAAAAATGTACAGGTTTTGCTCTTATGGAAAGAAATTGGTACTTTTATTCACTAAAGTTGCATTCTACTGATCATAATGTATAGTCAGGACATTAATAACATGAAAAATTACTATTACAATAAAAAAAATACAAAAAACTTCTTAAACTACTTCAATCAAAAAATCCTGACCTTTGCAGATCATTGGCATTCTAGCTGTCAGTTTGTCCAGATACTCAGGTGACATACCCCACGCTTCCTGTAGCACTTAGATGTGTCTGTCTTGTCGGGCAATTCTCACACACATTACAGTCTAGATGATCCCACAAAAGATCAATGGGGTTAAGTTAATTTCCAAATATCTGTTGTAAAATGTCTGTATTTCTTTGCCCACTATAACATTTTCGTTTTGGTTTTCTGTTTCAAAAGTGTATTTTTCTGCTTTAAGTTTGTATTTTTTTTTTTTAAGGCCTGCATCCCTGAGTCTTCTCTTTACTGTTATACATGAAACGTGTTGAGCAGGTAGAACTCAATGAAGCTGTCAGCTGAGGACATGTGAGGCGTCTATTTCTCAAACTAGAGACTCCGACTTATCCTCTTGTTTAGTTGTACATCTGGCCTTCCACATCTTTTGTTAGAGCCAGTTGTCCTTTGTCTTTGAAGACTGTGTGTAAACCTTTGTATGAAATCTTCAGATTTTTTGGCAGTTTCAAGCATTGTATATGCTTCATTCTTCAAAACAATGAATGACTGACGAGTTTCTAGAGAAAGCTTACTTTTTTTGCCATTTTTGACCTAATATTGACCTCAAGACATGCCAGTCTATTGCATACTGTCTGTGGCAACTCAAAAACAAAGAGTGACAGCAAATCAAAAGCATTATTTTCACCTTAGGGGCTGGCCATCAGGAGTCTGCTCCTTCACAGCTTCAAGGTGAAGGGGTTAGGTGTTGAAAGTGTAAAGTTTATCTTCCAGCTGCATTTGTGTCTCTACCCAGGTCTGACGGCATACAGTGCATCAAGGGGTACCTGGTTTATGCACTGCACACCACTGGCTATAACACATAAAGCAATTCATTCACACATACAGTACTGTGCAAAAGTCTTTTTTGACTTTCACAAAAACATATGTCTTAAGATGGTTATTTATATCTGCTACTCTGGTGTTTCAATAGGAAATATACATTTACTCCCAATCATTAAATGTGCAAATAGAATAGAATAGAAGAACAGGGAGCCCTTCAACAGATGGCATGGCCCTCACAGAACCCTCCACTGAACATTGGGTCAGTCTGGGATTACACGAGGAGACAGAAGTAATTGAGACAGCCTAAATAAATAAAAGAACTGTGGTGAATTCTTCAAGAAGCTTGGAACATCCTATCTGCCATCAACCTAGGAAAACTGGGTCATGGTGTAAGTAGGAGAATATATTGATTTAGCTATTTTTCTGTTCACTGGACATTGTATGACATTAAGTGATAAATGAAAACTTTTTGCACAGTACTTTATATTTGTAAATGTTGTCTTAAAGTCTTGTCTGAAAGTTTAAACTAGTTTAAATAGTTTGATTGTTAAGCAGAGCTATTTGTTAGCATTCCCATTCATCTCTATGGCAGTTCTCAGCTATTGTACAGTAGGGTTTCCTGGAAGTATGCGAAATGGAAGATGCCATCTTTCGTCATGAAAATATAATACTGTTTCACGCTTTGAAGAGCTCTTCAAAAACAATCTGTTACTGCAAATAGATGTACTATAATGTAATGAAATAATTTCAATTGAAACGTTTCTAGGAAAAACATTTGAATTCAGAAAACTTGGCTATTTTGAATGAATGTCAATGGAGAAACACACACTTTACACTTTCAGTGTAGACAGCTGATCATCTTAACAGCGATCTAGGGATCTATATTTGTTTCACATCAGTCTTGCAAGACTTTGTGGTTGTTGTTTTGAAATAGTACTTGATGAGGACATTATCTCGCCCACCGGCCTCTAATGTTAGTGCTTCCTGGTTCGAGACCAGCAGGTTTTAGGTGCCGATTTCTCAGGCCCAGAATTGCCTTTTCAGCAATGGAAAAATGCAGAATGGTTCCACATGATGCCACAGTCTGCTCAGAGCCTTCCCATCATGCTCTCCTGGATATCAATCACCAGGAAAGGGTGGGGGATATAAGCAAGTAAACAATCTGAATCATAAACAAAGATGAATAGTATCATGAGTCATATTCCACTCAGACTGCAGACGGACACTGCATCCTCTCCGACTCAGGTGTTATTGCATTAGGATGGATTGGGAAGCGTAGCCAACACACAAATGGAGGAATACGAAAGAGTGATTGCTTTTCTTTTTCCTCACTCCATCAACTACAGCTTTTTATACCAAAGTGAGTTCTGTCGGAAATGGGGTGAAATTTCCAGACTGCAAATGGGTTGCAGATATCTGAAGGAGAGACTTTAAGGATTCTGCACTTTAAGTAACTTCTTTTGATATACTTATTTCCAACTCAAACTCAATTTTCTCATAGCATTCACAGCAACAAGCTTCATATTTACCTACCTGTGAGTCTTGATTACATCACCTCTCTGTTCAGCGATGGGTAAAAGTCTATGCTTGATGGCATTATTGAGGGAATTAATGTGTTAGAGAATAATCTGATCAATGACCCTACTGATGAAATAAAATGTTTGTTCCTTTTGAAATGTTTGTGTCTGAAATCCGATGGTTTTACTTTTAAGGAACAAGTAAAAATAAATTTACTTTCTAACTTGAGGCAATACCCTGCAGTGAAAAATATGTAAATAAATAAAACCAGCTTAAACTAGCCTAAATTGGATTGCTGGTCTCCCAGCCTGGTCAGGCTTGTCTGGTTTGTTGGTTTTAAAGGGGTTTTCAGCACTTTTCAGCTGGTCAAGCTGGGAGACCATTATAGTATATTATAAGAATTTAACTATATGAACAATCAGAAATTAACAAATATTTGTAATTTTAAGTCTTAAATAAATTTTTAAAAAAAAGAGGATCCACAGTGTCCATCCAATTCTGTAAATGCCTCACAAAACTGTGTGTAGCACACCCCTTCATTCAAACACTAGCTGGGAGACCAGGTAGACTATCTGTAAAGAGTGACAGAGACGTGGGTTCAGATAATTCTTTCCTTTCTTTTAATGGCCACAGTCTCATACAGCACTTCTCAAAATAATCACCTTTTTAACACACACACACACACACACACACACACACACACACACACACACACACACACACACACACACACACACACACACACACACACACACACACACACACACACACACACACACACTTCTTAACTAACATAAACAACAACGCTGCCGTGTACATGTAGATCTCTTTCTCTCTCTCCCTCCTGTTGGTTCTGTGGCCGCTCTTATGCCGCTCTCCCCATGCTTACTGGAATTAGAGACAGGTGTTAGGCTCAGGTGCAAGCGCCCTTACCGCTTTCTCTCCCCGGACGGACGCTTGACCACGCCCCCGCTGCCACACTATCTTAAACCATCTAATCAGCTTAGGCTGGTATAAACTGGTTTTGTGCTTTTAGGTACATTATTAGAATAAAAGGTACCGCTAAAGGTACAAGGGCCATCATTGGGGTGATACCTTTTACCTTTTGTACCTCAAGTTAAAATGTGTTAACTTTAAAGGTACATTTATATTTTTTGTTCCTCTAGGGGGGAAACAAACTTACATTTTGTCTCTTTAAGGGTACAAATATGTACTCAAAACAAGGATACCACCACAGTAATAGCTTTGTACCTTTAACAGTACATGTATAATCTGGTTTTAAGATATTTTTTAAAACAAAATCAGGAGAAATACCAGCATTGTTGAAGGGAAAAGAAAATGTGCTGTTTGGAAAGAGTAAATAAGCATTTCTTCAAGAGTGAAATGAATGGAGGGAAAGAGAAGGAGAGAGAGGAGTGGTGGTCAAAAGGAGTGGTGGTGGCGTAGTGGGCTAAAGCACATAACTGTTAATCAGAAGGTTGCTGGTTCAATCCCCACAGCCACCACCATTGTGTCCTTGAGCAAGGCACTTAACTCCGGGTTGCTCCGGGGGGATTGTCCCTGTAATGAGTACACTGTAAGTCGCTTTGGATAAAAGCATCTGCCAAATGCATAAATGAAATGTAAATGAGAGAGTAAGAAGAGATAGCGATGTAGAATTCAATAGGAAGGAGAGAGTGATTGTGTTTACCAGCCTGTTGTTTTCCAGCTCCCTACAGCTGAAAATCAGTTTTGTGAGCACACAGGGATTGGGTAGATGCATAACAGAGAGAGCAGTTGGTCATTTCACAGCTCATGCTTCCCACAAAACAATGCAAAATTAATTATGCCAAATTACCTCCTAATTTCTCCCTTTCCATTTTATATCTTTATTTGGCTGTTGCACCTGCCGCCCCCCAACCCCCTTCATAACCTCAGACTGCCAGAAAAATATTCAATTTCATATTTAAATATCTCTCAAAATACTCATATTCTATTTATTCACACATTTAAGGTTGTAAATGTATTTTTATGGTTACAGATGTGTGCATATGTTAGTATGTACAGTGGGGTCCAAAAGTCTGAGATCATATTGGAAAATCTGATCCCACCCACACATGCGTGGACTTTGTATTTTGCCCTCGCTATATGCAACGCATCCTTTAATTTAATTTAAACCAACTGATCTCAGTTCAAGAGACTCTGTGCTATCAGTAAAGGGTTAAACAAAAGTCATGTCATGTGAACAACATGGCGCCGATCACAGCAGAGTTTGTCTTTGGGAGAAACACCAACAAAACCACATCTAGTAAGAAACCAAATTAAGTTTTTACATTGAAAACTTTTACATTTACATATCAGTCAAAAGATGTCATTTTTATAGCGATTTATAGTGCCAAGCTGCTAAACACAATGTACACTAATGTGAATTCCTATTTTTACAATGCGCTTTTACAAAAAAAATTGCATTACAGAGGATATATGGATTTAGGATATATGGATTAAACTGCTCTGAGACCAGTGTAGGCAGACATGAAAGATGGCAAACTGAAGATTAAGTCATTCACTAAATAGGGAGCAAGGGAGCATCCTATAGCTTTCCTAAGAGGCTAAGAGCATTCAATCTAAACTTCCTATCAAAAGTTCAGTTTCATGCTGCAGATTATGTAAACATAAAAGTCAAATCAAGTCAAATAATTTGTATTTATATATTTATTTATTTTTGCTTATCCCAATACACATTGTTTCAAAGCAGCTTAAGAGAAAATCATCTGTGATGTAACATCTCAAAAACATGAATGACCAACTCTCTTGGAAACATAATAAACAATTTGATAAATAAAAAACAACGGACTTTCTAAATAGGTATTATTTATAATTTCAAAACTTAGTCCCGCTGTCCTTATATGTGGACATACATTTTTAGGAAAACTATTTGGATTTATTTTTTCTTTGCATGTTTATTAGGTGCTACTAGTTACAAATCAAAAAAAAGGAAATGGACAATGTAGCTATCGACATTTTCTTTGAAGCGATTGATAAGTTGAAACTAAATAAATCTCCTGGAAATGATGGTCTGACCACAGAGCTTTATAAGAAATTTTCAAATGATCTACCTCCATTTCTCCTCAAAGTTTATTTAGAAAGTCTTCATAGGGGTACTCTCCCACCCTATATGACTCAGGGTGTTATAAATTTGATCCCTAAACCTCAAAAAGACCATGCTCAATTAGAAAATTGGCGACCTATTAGCCTCCTAAATAACGACTACAAAATATTAGCCATGATTTTCAAAAGATTAAATGTGTTCTAGATGATATAATTGATGAATGTCAGTCAGGTTTCATGAGAGATAGACTTATTTCAAATAATATTAGACTTGTTCTTGACATTTTAGATTACTCAGATTTGATCCCTGATGACAGTTTCTTGCTTTTTCTTGACTTTTATAAAGCTTTTGATTCTGTTGAGTTTCCTTTTATTCTCAAGTCCCTGAATATTTTTGGTTTTGGCCCCAATTTTATTAACGCAATCATAGGTTTAATGAAAATCACTACTCATAGGTTTAATTTAGAGAGAGGCATCCGTCAAGGCTGTCTCACCATATCTTTTTCTGCTTCCTATGCAATTATTTGCCATCCACATTCAAAATAGTAATTTGAAAGGTATCTCTGTAGCAAATCGATCAGTATTAATAAGTCAATTGGCTGATGACACAACTCTATTTCTGAAAAATAAAGATCAAGTTTTTTAGCTTTAGATATAATTAATTCTTTTTCATCTGCTTCTGGTTTAGTTCTTAATATCAACAAATGTGAACTTTTATCTGTAAAACATTCCACTGATGTTAATATTTGTGACATTCCAGTCAAATCTGAAGTCAAATACTTAGGAATAATTATATGTAAAAATCAGAAAAAGAGATAAAATCTTAACTTTGAACCTCTTATCCTCACTATTCATCGTAAATTAATCTCCTGGTTACAGCGTAATCTGTCTATAACAGGTAAAGTGTTGCTGTCCAAAGCAGATGGATTATCTCGGGTTATCTATCCCGCAATGTCACTGGATGTATCTGTGGAGATTTGTAGAAAATTGGACAAAATTATACTAGACTTTGTTTGGAATTCTAAAACTCACTTAATAAAAAAGAGTGTTATGATAGCTGATCGGGCTATCGGGGGTTTTGAGTTAGTGGACTTTTCCACTCTTAATAACACTTTCAAAGTTAAATGGATAAAATCATTTTTAAACAACCCCACGTCCTTTTGGAATGTCATTACAAATCATATTTTCAGTTCAGTTGGAGGTTTACATTTTTTCTTGCGCTGCAACTATGACGTCTCTAAAGTACCTTTAGCTTTGTCTAGCTTTCATAAACAGGCTTTAATATGTTGGTCCCTAATATATAATTATAGTTTTTCTCCACATAGTTATTTTATCTGGAACAACAAAAATATTAGATATAAAAATAAATCTCTTTTTTTTCATAATTGGTTTGACAAGAATATACTTTTAGTGAGTCAACTTATAGATGATAGGGGTGTCCTGCTCAGTTACGAAAAATGTATGCAAGATTTGTCTTTTCCAGTACCCCCAAGAGAGTATGCCATTATTTTTGATGCAATTCCTGATTGTGTCAAACTTTTAGTAAAGCCTGGCCCTAAAGGTTTTTTTATGCTCTCCTCCTATTTTTGACAACAATAATTTATTTGTTGACCAATGTCTTTTCAGTAACATGTCAAACAAAAAAAATTGTTTAATTCTTAACAGGTGTCAGATTCCTGCTTGTGTAAGCTTTTGGAATAATAAGTTTAATGATATAGAATGGGGAGATTTCTGGCTCCTATTACAACATTTTTTGTTATCCAATAAAGTTGTTGAAGTCTCTATTAAAATTATACATAATTGCTACCCAGTAAATTATAAACTTGCTAAATTCAATAATAGTATTTCCCCTATGTGCTCCTTCTGTCATCAGTTTGAAGAAACAATTATTCATTTGTTTTGGGAGTGCACTTATTGCAAAGTATTTTGGGTAGACAGTCCAACCTGATCGGCCCCAAATTGTGTCGGTCCACCGTAAAAATGCCCGGTTGCATTCCAATTGATCACTTTAGAAATGATGCCCGTGAGCTGGGCTGTATTCAGGCCTGCACTGCAACAGTACAAATTACACACAGAGAATTAATGCAAGCCCACATTATATTCATCATATGTAACCGGTGTTGATCTGCAAGTAGATATTCAACTTGACCAAAAAAGCTACCTTGGTGAGTTATATAAGTTAACGTTAGCTGCATAGCTAATATTCATTTAGCCTCAGAAAATAACCACAATGCTCATTCAACGTAAACAAAAGCTACAAAGCATAATTAAGTATTCAGAAGAAAAACATTAAAGCCTGCAAAAAATATGTTTGAAAATGTCTACTGATATCTTCCCTCAGTTTCTTAAACTTGTTTCTGTTGAAGTAACGCGTGCACCGCTGAACGTAATGCTGCTGCAATAAAGAGTAACATAACACGCTCACACTTAGAATAAGAGTCCAAATAAATAATTAATTACATATTTAGGAAGATTGCATTGTGGTGCAATATATGCAGACTTGATAGGTAAAAATTACTCACCAAAACAGACGATTTCCCATTGAGACCCATAGGAATACAGAATGTTGGGGAATACCAAGATGGTGGCGCAGTAGTTTCACTGTTGTGACATCATGAGCAATCCAGTTCTATATATAGATCAGTGGTTATAATGCTGTATGTGTTTATTTTAACGTGATAGTCATTTAATCTGCTAAATTTGGAACATGAAATGGAATTAACAGAGTTTAAATCAGTTCATTGCACTTAATGTTCTCAGTTTGGCATGCTCCTCTGGTCATGTGATGTATTGCTCACAATAGATGAAGTTGCTGTTTACAAACAAATGCTCCGCCCCTTCCGCGTTCATTTGGTTGCCCAGAAAAGAACTGCTGTCTATGAGCACTTCGTTCAAATAGTGCTGAAACTGCCCAAAAAGTTTGTTTATGCATTTACCACATATTATTGGAGATTAGGGCTTCTTTAAATTTCAACCAGATCATTGTATCAGGAAAACTCTGATTTTACATAAATGATGACACTTCACACATCTGTTCTATTAGTCACAATTGACCAACAGAAGCTGTTGATGGATATTATCTTTTTTTTACAAAGAAATCAATCAAACTCTGACCGCAAACATCTTTTTTTTTATTTCCAAAGTGCTGTCACCGTAACAGATATGAGGTCAAATATGATCTATATGATCAAGACCACCAATATGCAATATAACGGGAGGAACAGGACCTGTCTTCACCACTGCAGCACATGGACTACTGTTTAAGTGAATAAAACTAATGTTTAAATATAATAATAGTTCTATAGTTTGAACTAAATTCCAAAGACCAAGAGAGCTATTTTGAGTACATCAATGCCTACATGTCCAGTAAGCACTTACTGGACTTGAAGGACCAAGATATGAGTGAGCTTCTAGCTTTACAAGAGATTGTGGAGTCCGTTATGCAGACCTATACTGTTACTGTACCATTGAATGCATAATGATATTGATGACACACAAACCACACCTACAAAACATTCAACCACTGGCACTGATAACAAAAAAACTACTGACAATGTCCAGAGAGTATCACCTTCCATTATAACTGACACAGGTGATGTAAGTGTTGTGAGTGCCATCCCAGATAGTGAAGTACACAGAAAGCATCCAAGTTATGAAAAGTTGAGTAATAAACTTCTCCACTACATAACATCTGCACACCACCCAACACAGACACAGCCTGTGTCGTGAGTTCAAAATTAAATGCTGAACAAATTGGCAACCATGCTTCAGGCATCACATACAACGGTGTGTGCAGACAAACTTAGGATGGAATAAAAGAGAATTTCAGTGATGCAGAGATAGTGAGAGGTGTTCTCTGCATAATAAAGCCTGGAAATTTCAAAGACATGCCGATGAACAAGGAAGATGTGACAGCTGAAGGTTTCTTCAGTCACATCTAGGTGATAAAAACAGCACAGAGATGTTCCAAGAACTAATTTGCACAATGAAAAGTAAAGTGAACACAAAACACCTCAACAGTTCCTGTCTTTTCTCAATCCTCTTCGCTGCCAAAGAGACAAACGCTGATGTGAAATCCAGTCCAGACACTATTCAAGATGTGTTTCTGCATACTATATATCAGGGCCTGGGACACAACCATAAAGAAATTCACAGTGAATTAAAACCTTTGCTTACAAACAATAATGTCACTGATGAAGCAATATTGAGGCATGCAATGAAAATCACAAGTGATGAAAGTGAGAGATTGAGAAGGCTGGGTCCAGAAAGTCATTCCAAGCAAAGTCTGGCAAGTTTCGCTCAGCTGGAAGTGGCACCTGTAACAGAAAAAAACTATGGAAGAAACTTCTGGACAGAAAAGCCAAAATGACTCAATTAAACAACTCACTATTTGGATTGGTACATTTACCAGTATGGTAGACTCTCCTTTCTAGAAATCTCCAGCACTGTCACCATCACAATCAGTGCAACCTGAACATAAGTGCTGTAAGTGCACTGTGAATAGCCAGCTCTACAAAGGGGAAGAAAACCCCATGGCTGCCCAAAGTATGTTGAAAATGGGCTGCGGAACATTGTTTCCTCTGTGGTGAAGAAGGACACCTGGCAATAGGATTCCCTGAAAACATAGGCATCTTGGAAATGGGAAGTGGTCACTGCAGAGGGACAACCAGTGACCAGACCACATTAAGCCTTACAGCGAGAACCACAAGCCTACAAGAACATTCTCACATGTTAAAAGTTGAAACATTGAATGACAAAATGAAGCTCAAACAGAAAAATATTCACAGCAGAAGGATCCAGACACATGACTGCATTCATCACCCCCTGGGGACTTTATGAGTGGCAGAGAATTATGAATGACTGTCCAATGTCCCTGTTGGAGATGCTGGATTCTCTTTCGAGGAGCATGTGGAAGGAGTTTTCCAAGTACTTAAAGCCCTTCAGCACCATGGAGTCAAACATAGGTCAGAGAAGTGTGAGCTTTTCTGCAATGAAGACAGGTATGTGGGTCGCCTTCTGCTGAAGGGGTGCAGATAGATCCAAAAGACCTTGATGCAATGCTTTCACTCAAAAGTAAGACTCTACAGACAGTTGGTGATGTGAGGAAACTCCTGGGCTTCCTGAGTTACTACCGTGATTTCATCCAGGATTTCTCATGTGTGGCTTAACCAATCTCCAGGGAAAGACTGAGATATTACCACCTCACTCCAGTCGAAGGAAGACAAAGGGTCCTCAGATGCCCTCCAGGACTCCTGTTGAATGGACAATTGAGCATCAGAGAACACTTGAAAGATTAATTGACATGCTGGTAAATCCACTAGTATTGGCCTACTCAAACTTCAAACTGCCATTCACGCTTCACACTGATGACTATCGACCAGGCAAAGCAAATATTGATTCATACACACTTTCTCGCATTCCACTTGACATTGAAGAGTGCACAGAAAACATTAGAAGTAATTAGAAGTTGTGTATGTGACCTGGGTAGGTAGACATGCTGCACAGAAGAAGGATGTGGTTTGAATGCTGCTCTCAACGTGTCTTCTCAAGACAGAGACCAAACACCTCACTATGCATTGCTGCCAAAGATAAGTCATGATGAACTTACTAGAGCCCAAAGAGAAGACATAGTTATATCCAAAGTGATAAAGCTGAAAGAAGATAACATGGTACCAGACACTGAGACAAGAAAAGATGTGTCTGATGACACCAGAAAACTGTTGTACAAATGGTACAGAATACATCTGGAAGATGGACCACAGAGAGGCGACAAATGTTCTCTCCGCCAAATACAAATGGCTTGCTCTGGAACACCTGTCAAAATGGGACATGTTGGAACAGACCAAGTAAGGGAAAGATCTACTGACCTTTTATGAAGAAGGAAGTAGAGGAGTACATCACAAGGAAATGTTCAAGCATCATGCAGATAAAAGCCAGTCGCCAATGTCCGAGCAACGGTAGGGAGTATTACATCAAGCTCACCTCTGGAACTTGTTTGTATAGACTACCTGCACCTGGAGCCACTCCAAGGGTGATATGAATATATACTAGTTGTCGTGGATCACTTCACATGATTCGCCCAAGCTTACACCACAAAAAACAAATCAGGGCGAACTGCAGCTGAGCGTCTCTTTAATGACTACAACCCTTGCTTTGGTTACCCTGGTAAATTACACTATAATCAGGGCAGAGAGTTTGAAAATGAGCTCTGCTGCACTTTCCAGCAGCTGTCAGGAGTATGTCATTTGATAATGTCATCCTATCACCCCAAAGCAATCCAGCTGAAAGGTTTAATCAAACAGTCTTGCAGATGTTAAGAACACTTGCAGACAAGGAGAAGGAAAGTGGAAAGTTAATCTCCTACAAATTATACATGCTTACAATCGTATATGCCATCGACCGGGTATTCCACTATCTATTTGCTGTATGGACGCCATCCTCACCTCTGTAGATCTGATATTTGATCTTGTCCAAAAGAGTGATCAAGTGACACACAAAATATTTTCTGAACAGTGAACCAAAAGAATAACAGAAGCTTACCAAATTCCAAACGAAAACAGCAGACAAGCCAGTGCCTGAGGCAAAGCCCACTGTGACCTCAAAGTCAAAGGTGTAGTGTTGAAGCCTGGTGATAGAGTCCTCGCCAGAAATCTCTGTGAATATGCAGGTCAAGGAAAACTCAGGTCTCATTGGGAGAAAAATATTTCTGTGTATTCCGAGAACAGGTAGCAGGCAATCCAGTGTATGTCATTAGTCCAGAGATTGGAGTATCGATACCTGCTGCTACTATTAAATTACTTACCTGTGGAGATATTACCAACACCGGCACATCAAGGTGAACCTGAAAAACAGAGAGAAAGCAGACAGAAACTGAGACAAACAAGAGAAAAAGTGTAAATAGAACCTCTCATTTTGTCACACAACAGATTCCGAAGAGGAAGATTGCTCTGGAGGATACTGGTTGAGAATACCTGTGAGTTGGACAGTCACAGAACATAGGAAAGAGAATACTTACCAGCAACAGCCTGCATTGATCCAAGAAACACTGGTCACTAAGACAGCATCACAAGTGCTTGTAAGGAAAGAACAAAGTCATGTACATGTACCAATGCAAAGAAGAGACGGAAATATTAAATTGCCAGTCAGAGAAAACATGAGACCAGTGGAAAGTCAAACAGTAGATAAACCGATACCTGATCTTATTCTCCCTGCTACAGACGACAATGATGGTGGATGTGTTGAGTCTAAGGAGGTGACAATCCCAGCTGTTGAATGCCAAGACATGAACAATCAAGCTGAAGTTACACTACCTGCCAGAGATAGGAGGCCAAAACAAATGTGCACTAGATCAGCCTTCATTGCAACCACACACCACCCTCAACACCGTGGCAGCACATACACTACCTCACATACCTTCATTGTGCACACCTTATTACAATCCCCATCCTTTACATCACATACACTACACCCTACTGTACTTTGCACCTTACCATTTTACAATCCCTATAGATCAGGGTTCGGGAACCTTTTTTCCACTTAGGAGCCAATTTTAGAATTTTTGGTTGATGCATTTCTTCGAAAGAGCCATACCACAAACAAATAATTTCAAAAACAATGTTTTTCAATAAAATAAATTGTTTATATTGCCAATAGACTACACAAAAACAAACAAATATTCAAATAATAATAGGTAACATGTTGCAACATGGAATTGAGTACATGCGTTTGTGTGGGTCTCCATAAAATTACTTCATTTTACAATTGTTCATGAAAAATGCAACTTCGCTTTTGGGCTGGGTGATATGTAAAAAATATTTTGATGATAATCACATTTAAAATATCACAACATCCGATTAGTGAATAATTTTGCTTGATATTTAAACATGAAAAACTTAAACAAAAGATATTTCTAAATTCAAATTGCACTTTAAACGAAACGAAAAAAAAAAATATTAAAATAACGAAGTGATTAAAGACTCTAATATAAATCTTATTATTAAATATAATAACCTCCACAAATACATACATTTATGGTCTCCAACGGCCCCATTTGCCATCACGCAAGTATCAGTATGCGGCAACAGGTGCAAATTAAGAACTAAAAGACAATTATAAATGTAAAGATAATTATAATAATCTGCCTAATAAATAAGCCTAATAAATTCCTGTGTTTCCAAAAAATCTTATCGAATGTGATTATTCCGTTTGTTAATACAGTTTATGCTGCCTAAAGAAAAAAAATTGTTATTAAAAAGAATAACTACATTTTAGCTTCAAGGTGAATGTGTCTTGTATTACTTTATGATTTAATAATTTTCGTCTTTGTTTCTTTAATATATATATATATATATATATATATATATATATATATATATATATACAGTATATACCTGTATATATTACTGAACCTGCAGATTCACATTCACTATGAGAAAGGCATTCCGGGCCGCGTCATCAGAGCGTGCGCGAACCAACTGGCTGGTGTTTTTACGGACATTTTCAACCTGTCCCTCTCCCTGTCTGTAGTCCCCACATGCTTCAAAACATCAACCATTGTGCCTGTACCGAAGCAAGCCAAAATCACTTGCTTAAATGACTGGTGTCCTGTTGCTCTGACCCCCATCACCAGCAAATGCTTTGAGAGGCTAATCAGAGATTACATCTGCTCTGTTCTCCCACCTCTTTGGACCCATTACAGTTTGCCTACCACAACAACCGCTCCACTGATGATGCCATTGCATCTACAATACACACTGCTCTCTCCCACCTGGAAAAAAGGAACACATATGTGAGAATGCTGTTTGTAGCCTACAGCTCAGCATTCAACACCATAGTGCCCTCCAAGCTTGATGGGCTTAAACGGCTCAGGCAGATGTCAGGTGGTTAGAATGGGCAGCAACATCTCCTCATCACTGACCCTTAACATTGGAGCCCCGCAGGGCTGTGTTCTCAGCCCACTCCTGTATTCCCTGTACACACATGACTGTGTGGCGACACATAGCTCCAATGCCATCATTAAGTTTGCTGACGATACGACAGTGGTAGGTCTGATCACTGACAATTATGAAACAGCCTACAGAGAGGAGGTGCACACTCTGACACGCTGGTGTCAGGAGCACAACCTCTCCCTCAACGTCAGTAAAACCAAGGAGCTTGTAGTGGACTTCAGAACACAGCCCCATCACCATTAATGGAGCACCAGTGGAGAGAGTCAGCAGCTTCAAGTTCCTCGGTGTCCACATTACTGAGGAACTCACATGGTCCGTTCACACTGAGGCCGTTGTGAAGAAGGCTCACCAGCACCTCTTCTTCCTGAGACGGCTGAGGAAGTTCGGAATGAACCACCACATCCTCACACGGTTCTACACCAGTACTGTAGAGAGCATCCTGACTGGATGCATCACCGCCTGGTACGGCGATAGCACCACCCACAACTGCAAAGCCCTGCAAAGGGTGGTGCGAACTGCCAGAAACATCATCGGAGGTGAGCTTCCCTCCCTCCAGGACATATATAACAGGCGGTATGTGAAAAAAGCTCGGAGGATCATCAGAGACTCCAGCCACCCGAGTCATGGGCTGCTCTCACTGCTTCCATCAGGCAGGCGGTATAGCAGCATCAGGACCCACACCAGCCGACTACATGACAGCTTCTTCCCCCAAGCAATAAGACTTTTGAACACATGAACTCTCACGATCAACAATCAGCACTGCACTTTATTAATCTTCATCTTATTATCTCACACTGGACTGTCAAATATATTCTCCCCAATTCAATTAGTGTATATATATTTTTATATACCCTTATCTAGTGTATGTGTATTCTATATTGTGTGTATTGTTATATTAGTATTATGTTGTGTAATTATGTGTACATTTGTTATGTAAATTGTGTTGTGTAAATACGTTGTTTATTGTAAATTGGTATATGTCTCGTCACTGTCATGACTGCAGTGTTGCTCGGAACTGCACACAAGACTTTCACCTACTGTTGTACTCGTGTACACAGTAGTGTGACAATAAAGTGATTTGATTTGATTTGATAAGGGTGAACTGCTCCGTCACAGTACCTCACGAGATGATCGGAGATCATTTTCAGCATTCTCATAAACAACATTATTCTTCCAAACAGTTTTCAGTTGAATGAAACAGAGAAAAGGAGTGATAACTTTTTACATGTGCTTATTTCACGAGACAGGTTCCCGTTGCACGTCTCTGAACAAACAGTGAATCAGACACGAGCATTGACTGCTTTTCTTCTGTCTGTTCTTAAAAATATAATAAACTGTGTGTGGAATAATGAAGGCCACTTTTAAACTTCTTTTGTTGGTGTTGCTGCAGCTGTTCCCTGTTTGAAGGATGTTCTATAGGAATGTGTCTCTTGTCTCTACTCTCACGTTTCACACGTAGCTCAAATGTATGTCACACCCATATAAGGTAATGAACTATTTCATTGGTGGGGGTCCAGTGGAATGTGGTTTTTCCTGGACCATATAACAAAGTGCTGAACAATAAACGTTGAAGGAGGATTTGATAGCATTGGGTGTCTGTGTCATTTCTTTCTTCCCTCAGCTGAGCCGTATCGAGACGGGGATTGCAGATCAAGAAATAAATTAAATACATTGGATGACAAAATTATCTAACAGTGTGTTTCTTCAAGCGCACTTCTTTATGACTAACAGCATTTCTTGTCATGTGTCACTCCGAGACATCTTACAGGTCACCCACCTTTTGCAGGTAGATGAGCAAAATTGCCCACACATGAAATATATTTGATGAGGAGCTCGGTTACTGGATTGAGGCACATAAAAAATAACATTTTCTCGTAGAAAATGCTCTTAACAGCTAAGATCAATAGTTATTGAGAAACGAGGCCCAGAACTCTATGAATGTTTGTGTGTTTTGGAGAAGCACTTTCATTGCACTCGTGAACAGCGGAGCTCACTGCACGCACACATCAAATCAGACTTTTCATTCGTCAGTTCTTCAGAATTTAATCATGTTTCGTCAAACGCGCATTTTTGTGTCTAATTTCTTGTAATATATCACTCAGAGAAGTCTTACAGGTCGCCTTCCACAGTGGCTGGTAAATCAGCAATATTCCGCATGAAAAATCAGCATTTGGTGGTCGTTCATTTCAAACATTGTTCACTAGGAGTAGCTGTATGATACAAATATATACAAATTCGGGAGAAAGGAAATCAAGACTGTCATTGACTTCAAGCTTTGTAATCGCACCCACACTTTCTGCTGGAAAATTACCTCCATAAATTTTAAAGGTTCATGTGTTGGTGAATGGTGAGAGTCCTGGCGAGCCACTTGATTTTTAACAAAAAGCCACTTCTGAGAGTATAGGTTCCCTAAAAAAAATGTTTTTTGTTTGGTTGGTCTTTATGGGAATACAATTTTTACATTTTTGTATGAGCCAAGCCGTATGATATTTTTTAGGATTCGTCAGCTTGTACCAATTATTACGAATTGGCATGTTAATGTAATGAATGCATTGCCAAAAAAGACATGCCAGCTAAATGACTAGATTGTTTAGTACTTAATTTGTACTTTTCCTAGCTGCTGATGTAATTGTCACAATATATAATCTTTCTTGAAGTTTACTAATGGTATGTAGGTGTCTGCCAATCCAAAAATTAAAATGTTAATGTACTTCACTATGTATGTCTCCACTTTAAGGTCAACTTTTGTTCTAGTTTTCTCATGTGCTTGCCTTTTTCTTTTGGTTGACCTTTCTTGCTCATGACAGAGCAAGCAGTCAAGCAAACAGAGATGATGAACAATGGATTACGAGCTATGTTTGTTAGTTTTCCGCCTGCATGCACCAAACACTAGAACTTTTTAGTGAAGCCTTTCAGTGTGAGGATGCCGGGGGCGTCTCTCTGCCTAGTGCACAGATGGGCACACAGAGGCGGCAGACCCCGACAAACACTGACAAAACAAAAAAAGAGAGAGATTTTGCTAATGGAAGTGACCCTATGCTGGCTTACAAATCCACATCCACATTGTTACATAAAATCTCTAAAATTGTTACTTAGGAGGAAATAGCCAGAGGACTGTTGCGAATCCATCAATGAGCTAGTAACTACTCAAGCAATTATGAATCAACTAGTGATTATGTGTGGATTTATGCAAGCATGGAAAGAGAGGCATCAAAGAGTGAATTTAGGGTCATTTGAATAATATAGCTGATAATGCCATCTGTCACTCTGCAAATCCAGTCTCAACCAAACAGACAATGTCCTACAGTGAATACCAGGAGAGGAGTGATGAGGACCATTGTTTTCAGAATCATCTTTATTGCCAGATATGCTTACACATACAAGGAATTTGGTATATATATATATATATATATATATATATATATATATATATATATATACACACACACACACACACGTAGTGCAAATACAAATCTGTTATATACAGTGCAAGGGAATGTAATGGCAGAAGAGGTTGAATGTGTTGGATAAATATAAAAAGACTAAACTGTGAATTGTACATAATTATTGCTCAATGGGGCAGTTTTAACTGTTCATGAGTTAGATAGCCTGAGGGGAAAAACTGTTCCTGTGCCTGATGGTTCTGGTGCTCAGAGATCTGTAGCATCAGCCAGAAGGCAACAGTTCAAAAAGGTAGATTTTTTCAGCCTTTTTCCTCACTCTGGAAGTGTTCAGTTCTTGAAGAGAGGGCAGGGGGTAACAATAATCCTCTCAGCAGTCCAATCTCTCCTTTGTAATCTTTTGATACCAGATTACATCGCTGCACCAAACCAGACAGTTACTGAAGCGCAGAGGACAGACTCAATGACTGCTGAGTTGAACAGTATCAGCAGCATCTGTGGCAGGTTGAACTTCCTCAACTGGTGAATGAAGTTCAACCTTTGCTGGGACATTGTCACAAAGGAGTCAGTGTGGATCTACCACTTCAGGTCCTGTGAGATGGTAGTGCCCTGGAAACTGAATGACTCCACTGCTGCCACAGTGCTTTTTATAATGGTGAGGGGGGGTCAGTGTTGGGGTGTTCCTCCTAAAGTTCACAATCATCTCCACCGTTTTGAGCGTGTTCAACTCCAGGTTGTTTTGACTGCACCAGACAGCCAGCTGCTCAACCTCATTGTCATCTTGGATGAGGCTGATGATAGTGGTGTCATCTACAGACTTCAGGAGCTTGACAGAGGGGTCCTTGGCAGTGCAGTCATTTGTATACAGGAAGAAGAGTAGTGTTGAGAGCACACATCCCTGGGGGCACAGGTGTTGGAAGTGAATTTCCCCTGTCTCACTAGCTGCTGCCTGTCCGCCAGAAAGCTGGTAATCCACTGACAGATAGATGTGTGAACAGAGAGTTGGTGTAATTTGGTGTGAAAGCCGAACAAAAGTCCACAAAAATGATCCTTGCATATGTCCCTGGTCTGTCCAGATGTTGCAGGATATGATGCAATCCTATGTTGACTGCATCCTCCACACACCTATTTGCTCAATAAGCAAATTGAAGGGGATCTTGAAAGGGTCCAGTGATGTCCTTCAGGTGGGTCAACACCTGTCTCTCAAATTATTTAATGACCACAGACGTCAGGGCGACAAGTCTGTAGTCAATAAGTCCTGTGATTTGATCCTGAAGACTTTTGAACACTTGATCTCTCACGATCAACAGTCAGCACTGCACTTTATTAATCTTATATCTCACACTGGACTGTCATAATTATATTCTCCACAATACATCTATTGGATATATATTTTTATATACTCTTTATTTATTTTTTTGTATGTGTATTCTATACTGTACATTGTATAATAGGATTGTGTTGTGTAAGTATATGTACATTTGATATGTAAATTGTTGTGTAAGTATGTGTACATTTGATATGTAAATTGTGTTGTGTAAATCTGTTGTTTATTGTAAATTGGTATATGTCTAGTCACTGTCATGTCTGCTATGTTGCTCGGAACTGCACACAAGACTTCCACCTACTGTTGCACTTGTGTACATGGCAGTGTGACAATAAAGTGATTTGATTTTATTTGATTTTATTTTGGGTTTCTTTGGGACAGGAATGTTGATTGAGCATTTTAAGGAGCATGGGAATTCACACTGCTCCACTGATCTATTGAAGATCAGTGGGAAGATGGGGGACAGCTGGATAGCACAGGATCTAAGACAAGCAGGTAAACGGCCCTGTGCTTTCCTTGAATTTTATTGGCACACCTCTTCTTCACAGATCTTAAGTGAAGGTTGAGTAAAAGGAGGAGGAGGAGGAGGGGTTTTGCAGGAGGTGTTGGTGTTTGTGTGAAGTGAAGGTCAGAACGGGTGTGGGGTGTGAGATTGGGACACTCAAATCTACAGCAGAACACATTCAAGTCGTAAGCCAGATGTTGGTCCCCTGCAGTCTTGGGGGCAGGAGTCCTGTAATTCGTAAGCTGTTTCAGCCACTCCACACTGATGCATGGTCGTTAGCTGAAAACTTGATTGTACAGGACTTTATCCCCACCTCTGTAAGCATCCTCTTTGGCCTGACAAAGCTGCCTGGGTTCAGCTGTAAACCACAGTTTGTCGTTGTTGTATGTTAAATAAGTCCTAGTAGGAACGCACATATCCTCACCTAAACTGATATATAATGTAACAGTATCTGTGAGCTCGTTCAGATTGTTGTCTGCAGCCTGAACACTCCAATCACTGCAGACAAAGCAGGCTTGTAGTTCCAGCTCTGCTTCGTTAGTCCAACTTTTTACAGTCTTTACTACAGGTTTAGCTGATTGTTGTTTCTGTCTGTAGGTTGGAAGAAGATGAACCAGACAATGATCAGAGCATCCCAAAGCTGCTCTAGGGACAGAGCGATATGCATCATTTATTGTTGTGTAGCAATGATCCAGTTTATTTCTGTCTCTGGTTGGATATGTTGTTAGTATTTGGGCAGTTCACGTGGGAGGTTTGCTTTGTTAAAATCCCCAAGAATAATAATAACTGTGTCCGGGTACTGTTGGTCCGTGTCTATGATTTGATCATCCAGCTGTTGCAGCGCGGCGTTCATGCACGCGTGTGGCAGGATATAAACACTCACCAGAATAAATTAGAAAAACTCCTGCGGCAAGTAGAAAGGCTTACAGTTAATAAAGAGTGCTTCCAAATTAGGACAGCACATCTTCTTTAATGTTGTTACATCTGTACACCAACCTTCACTGATGTAAAAGCACATTCTACCGCCTCTCGATTTCCCAGTTAAATTTGCCTAGGCCTCTGACTAAAATGTCCAGCAAAGCATCTGAACAGCAAAAACAACAAAAGAAATGGAGAGCTCCACACCGAGGCGGCCATCTTCTGTATTTTATGGGAGCAATAGGTTCAAAATGTAGAAGAATGTCTTCAAATGCTGATGATTATCCTTTTTCTTTAGGGTCCTCTCTCTGTTCTTCTTTTCAGATGTCTTGATCCCCTCTTTTGTCCGACCAAAAAATAAATTTTTTCCAGTCACAATATAATAATTGCCATATTTGATTTGGGCTCTATATTAGGTGTGTTCAAACTGTGTTTTGACTCACCGATCGGCAAGATTTGCTGGTTGCAATTGGGGAAGAGTTGAAAAGATAGCCGTTAAGTCGAACACTTTTGCTACCCATCGAGTGTTGAATCCACATCAGTTAAGGAAGATTGCGCAATGTTTGTTTTCTTTATTGCAAACAGAGTGGAATTCAGATTGACAGATGTTTGAATTATATAACCATAAACATTATTCCTTTGAAAGGGTTATGTGCTGCTTTATACAGTTAAACAAGGCTTGTTTAAAGGAGGACGCACAGTATACCGAAGCATTCAAAGAACGCATCCTACCTAGCACGCAGCCTTCCAAACGAGACACAGCTATTGTTTCTGTGCCATGCAAAATTGCTGCCTATGAGCATTCTAAATCAGTCACTTCTGAGATTTAATTTCAGTTATGATGCTTCCTTAGCCTGTCTATACAGGCAGTAGACATCTGGGCAGGTTTTTGGAACAAGCTTTAGACATCAGTGTCACCAAAATCAGGCCTGGAGGGAGTCATAAAGACTCTACACCAAAGCTGGCTTCATTACCATATTTCTGTTACTGTTGCCAGTTGTGATGAAGTAAGGACTAGAGAAAAGCAGTTTAAATACTTCAGCACACCTGTCATAGTCCCAGCCCAACAGAGTGCTGACAGCCAGTCAGGGCAGAATGAGAAGTCCATTATGACACATACTCTCCTTTACCATCTTTTACTATGGTACAGGATGCCAAACGTTTAGACTAGATTGAAATGTTCTCTAGATCAACCCTTCAGTAAGGTCTTCCTCTGGGTAAAACATTTAACAATACAATCATTTAGGTTTAATAAATGATTCCATGTTTAAATTTCTCATGACAGTTCAGTCCTAAATTGAGCCATCAAATGCCTCTGTAAATGTACCTGCCCATGACATCCTCCAGACAGCTGCCTTGATATGCATGTAAAAGCACTCAACAAATGATTTGTTTCTCCACTTTAAAACAATAAATAATAAGACACTAAGTTTCACTCAAATTTAAAGGAATAATTCACCCAAAAAAATTAAATTGTCATAATTTATTAGTCTTCATGTCATTTCAACCTGTATGGCTTTCTTCTGTGTGTAGGACACAAAAGAGGAAATTTTGCTGAATGTTCAATCTGCTTTTCCAATGAAAATGATAACGTTGTGCCATGTTTGGCATCAATGTTATTGGTTCTCGCAAGAGACATAAAAATAATTCTGAAACACAATCAGAATTAATTTGTTTTTAAATATAATTTATATGTAAAATATCACTTTCAATTCAATGCAACAATTAACGCAATAATGGTTTTAAAACAATAATATGGAAAATTGTTCCGCTTGTGTTTCATGAATGAGGCCCATTGAATGATGTCGGACCTGGCGCAATGTATTTGCAAATTGATCTCATTGTGAATTTGGTGACAGGAGGTCAAAAGTTCAATGCTGAAATCGGTCTGTGCTTACTGAAATTTTAAGCTCTGCCCTTAGTGGCTGAAGGGGTAAGAGTTTTCTAAATTTGGCTAATTCATATGATACGACTTTCACTACAGACAATTACTTATTTTGACATTGTTTCCATCTTATATACGACAATTATTTGCTTCTGTTACACATAACAGCTTCCTATCATTACACACACTACTGGGGTTTACTAAGGGGTTTGGTTAAGGACATAATATTAATAAGCATGGTCTTGACACCTCGCGAGCGGAACTCGTGCTTCTTGCATTACACATCCGGGCATTTGGACATGATGAAATTGTATGAATTAATACGAACAAAATCTTTCAAAATCATACATAATGGCTACCTTGTAAAATATGTGCAGGTTGGTTTTTTCACTCCAGTTTCTGGGCGAAATGTCCACAGAGAGGTGCCAAAAGTTGGTGGGGTTTTTTGTTGTTGTTGTTGTAAATAATGTAATACAGTGAAGAGCAATGCATATTTGATAAAACTTTACCCCTAACCCAAACAATAAACCTAACCATCAATTGAGTAAAAATGGAATCCAAGAGAGAAAATGGAACCTCGAGTCATGCTCGTCGTTGATTATGTGAAAGCGATTACTTAGTTCCAAAAGACTTGAATATAGTGTGCAAGTCATATGGACTACCTTTATGGTACATTTTTGGAACATTCAGCAACCTCAGTCCCTATTCATTTTCGTTGTATGGAAAAGAACAGCGTGGACATTCTCTAAAATTTATTTTGTGTTCTATGGAAGAAAGTCACACAGGTTTGGAACAACATCAAGGTAAGTAAATAAGGCCATTCTTTAAGAAATAAACAGCCTTCACATTTACACTAAAAACTATCTTTAACCTGATTTATTTCAGAGACTGTTTAGCCCTGGACAGAGCACTCATATTAATATGAATGGAAGAAATTGGAACACCCATTATGGCACATGTAGAAAGTCCCGCCTTAAAAGTAAAAGAGCCAATCACCTTTTAGATACAGACATCACATGTCAGTCAAGTCTTTGCAGAAGATTTTACTGCTGATTTGAAATATGTTCTTTGATCATAATCTTGACCAACCGTTTCAGAGATTTCAGTAAGAAACTATACTTTCATGGCACTTGTATCGATAGAAAATAGCTGCCTGGGAGCCTTCCAAAGATGGCAGCTGAGTGGACTGACTTGACTTGAAAGGGACTTTGTTCATTTCAACTGGAATAAAAAATGACAGCACAAGTGAAACATTACCAGTGTGTCCTCAGTGGGATGGAAGACTTTCTTTGAAACTATGCAATATAATGGCTGGACTCAATCAAGTGATTACAGGCTCTGGTACACTGAGTCAGCACTTCACAAGGACGGCTCTACATGATGGATCCAGCACAGCGGCGCCTGCAAACAAATCAACTTTGATACCACTGCATTCTCTGAGTGTGATAAAGGGTCTAAAGGATGTTCCTTTAAATAGGCAGGAAATAAATATCAAAGCATGATGCTGCATTCAGCTGCGTCCAAAATCTGGTGCAGCTGCCTTGCTGCCTCTCTGCCCAGTAAATGACTTCACTCGCAAAAGTTGGTGTATGAAGGTACTTCCAAAAGAAAATGGGTTTTAGACAGCCTTTCAAGGCACTGTAACATCATGTCTAATGATCTAAAACAAACTGAAAAGAGCTGTAAACTTTTCTAAGCAAATAATTACTGACTATAATCGATAGAAATGGAATCAAAAAGTTCAAAAGTAAAAAATCTGGATATTTATAAATTAATTTACTAATTTCAACCACTCCTTCAGATGCCCTTTGTTTTTCAGCAACAGCCAAACCGCACACACGAAATTATGTGATATCATATAGTGAAGAACATCTATAATGCCTTCAAAAACTGACCATATAAGAACATCTCAGTAAACAGGATGTGAGGTAAACGTTGGATTGGACATGTCTTGACGCCTGCAAAGGCAGCATCTTTCACTTTTGAGACACAGCTTCCAAGTAGGGCTGGGAGATAAAACATTCTCTATATTTCTCACAATAAAAAAATCCACAATATCTATGATAAGCTTGAATAATTTTCGATATTTAGCCTGTGTTCTACATACAGTATAGACTATCAGGTGCGTGTCGCTAAAAACTCAGCAGTTTGGCAGTCTCAGACTGTATGAAGTTGCTAACGATTACGCTACGCCAGTCACCGTTGTCCAATTTCGGACCCCGGATTGATTCTATCTGGACCACAAGACATCATGATGAAGGTTGCACAATCACATTGTCTCTAGTGAGCAGCACAACAAAACGACAGTGCTGTGTATACCAGATCTGATTTTTCTGCACTGCATTCTTGAATATTTTTAGCACCAAACACACTTAATTTATGCCCTGTCCCGCTCTGCACATGTTGCCTCTTTTTCCTGCTTGCAGGTAAATATGAGGTGCCGCGCAAGTTAACGTAGTTCCACCTTTAGACCAACGTTTTTATTAATCAGCATGATTTGATTAATCAGAGATTTAATATTAAACAAGTAGATTTCTGTTCTAATTTTGTGAAATAAATCAGATGTAATCTCTGGCATGGATCACATGACAATAAAATTACTAGTTTGTAGCGTAGTCTTTCTCAATTTAATGAAAATATAAAAATGGTCCATTCATACTTTTACATTTTCTGCATTTTCTCTCATGGGACACCCCTGTACCCTCATTCAGCTTCTATGCCCCCATACTTGCTATCTGAATGTAACAAAATATTAACATAAAACAAACAGATGGTCTTTTAACATTCATATCCAACTGCACTTGATTGATTATCTCTATAAAATATTTTAATATTTTGATAGAAGATCCCTCAGACACCTCTGCTTTGGCTCTGGGCACCCAATGCAGTTTTGTAAAGACTATTTTGACTGTTTAGGATTTTTTTTCTCTTCTGCCAACTGGAAATTCAAAAAATTGTGCAATGTACACATTTGAATGTACATTGTGATAAATATTGATATTGAATGATATGAACAAGAGTGTCATGATAATATTTTTGCCCATATCACCCAGCCCTGCTTTCATGCACTGTGTCCTCTTCATGGGGTGTGCAGCCAGTAAGGACAGGCAAGTGCCAAAATGCATAAATTGTCTTTGTCTTCATGAGCTCTCATCTGTCCAACTTAATAACAGATCTGATTATGTGTAATAGGGATTATGTAAGATGAAAGCTCTCAAAATCAAATATCAGCTGGATGCAGGGTGCTGACCCTAATCTGGTCTGTTACGACATCTACTTATTACAATATTCACAGTCACGCCACATGGAGTCTGTCACACAATGAACACGTATAATAGATTTTCAAAGGAAAAGGTTAAAACTGTTATGCCAATCTGCATAATCAATAAATTCCTACTATTCTCTGCACATGACCACAGAGGAGTCACAGGTAGGATAGATTTAAAGTCATACTACACACAGTCCATCGAAGGACTGTCTGATGTATACTGCACACAAAAAAATGGCAAGAACTGTTAAAATTGCCAGTTCTTATCCAATGGCTGATTTCTATGTCACCTCCAGGAGTTGGTTGCATAGGTTTTTAACAGTCTGTCAGGAAATAAATCTATGATTAATAGGTACAGGGTTTTTACAATGAGCACTCCTAAGTGTAAACGTATCTGTGGTTTGCCAAACATTTGCAAGGTTTGAAGCATAAAATCTTTGAAACATATCAACATAGTTTCATGCCAACTAATAATAATTTACACAAGATGGCAAAATCATAAGAAATCGTTAATTTATTTATTTTGCAAACTCATGTGATTTCGCCATCTCATACTACTATTACAACTTATCGTGAGACTGGGATAAATACGCACACCGACCATTTAATTAGGTACACATGCGCACCTACTTTTCATGTGATTATCTAATCAGCCAATCATGTAGCAGCAGTGCAATGCACAAAATCAATCAGAGGTCAGGAGCTTCATTAATTTTTACATCAAACATCAGAATGGGGAAAAACAATTTGATATCAGTGATTTCCACCATGGCATGATTGTTGGTGCCAGACGTGCTGTTTGAGTATTTCTGTAACTGCTGATCTCCTGGGATTTTCACAAAGAAACAAAAAAACATCCAGTGAGTAGCAAGTTCTGTAGACAGAAATGCCTTGTTGATGAGAGAGGCCAACGGAGAATGGCCATATTGGTTCGAGCTGACAGAAAGGCTATGGTAACTCAGTACAATTGTAGCAGGCAGAATAGCATCTCAGAATGCACAACACGTCGACTCTTGAGGCGGATGGGCTACAACAGCAGAAGACTACGTTAAGTTCCACTTCTATCAACCAAGAACAGAAAACTGCTAAGGGCACAGGCTTACAAAAACTGCACAGTTAAAGACTGGAAAATCATAGCCTGGTATAATGAATCTTGATTTATTCTGAGGTACACAAATGGTAGTCCCATTGCAGCCTCAGCTTTTTGTTCTTGGCAGACAGAAGTGGAACCCCGACATGTCCTTCTGCTGTTGTAGCCCATCCACCTCAAGATTTGACGTGATGTACAGAGTGGTTATCTAAGTTACCGTAGCCTTTCTGTCAGCTGGAACCAATCTGGCCATTCTCCGTTGGCCTCTTTCATCAACAAGGTGTTTCTGGTGGTCTGGGTAGCTCAGTGAGTAAAGACGCTGACTAAAACACCTGGAGTTGTGAGTTCAATTCCAGGGTGTGCTGAGTGACTCCAGCCAGGTCTCTTAAGCAACCAAATTGTCCCGGTTGCTAGGGAGGGTAGAGTCACATGGGGTAACCTCCTTGTGGTCACTATAATGTGGTTCTCGCTCACAGTTGGGTGCGTGGTGAGTTGTGCGTGAAGCCTCCACGCGCACTGTGTCTCTGCGGTAACACGCTTAACAAGCCATGTGATAAAAGGCATGGATTGACTGTCTCAGATGCAGAGGTAACTGAGATTCGTCCTCTGCCATCCTGATTGAGGCGATTCATTATGCCACCACGAGGACCAAGAGTGCATTGGGAATTGGACATTCCAAATTGGGGAGAAACTAAAAAAAAACAAGATGTTTCAATCCGCAGAACTGCCACTCACTGTTGTTTTTTGTTTTTGGTACCATTCTGAGTTAACTCAAGAGACTTGTGCATGAAAATCACAGGAGATCAACAGTCACACTTGGTTCAGTTTAAGGACGAGGAGAGGAGAATCACAAATGGCTTTGTTACAGTAAGTGAAATGTGTGCTCTGTGTATCCACAGTGGATCTAATTCATTATAAAGTCCATTAGAGTTTATGTGGCAGTCGACTGTAACTTACACTTTATTACTTTGAAATTAAATCAAATGAAAGAGCCATATTTGGTTTCAGTGCATTTTGGATAACTTAATTTCAGGAAATTGGAATATAAATCTACAAGAAAGAAATTTTAACTGTTCAACACTATATTGAATGGTTTATAAGAGTGCATATCTTTATTTAATAGCAGATATTAATGTAGATACCTGTTGTTAATCATGTTCCCAATTACTGCAGAACTATGGATGTCATGTGTTGCAGCAAGTTAAACTGATGTGTTTAATTTCTGTGCCAATTGCATCTACAAATGTAACCGCAAAATTATCACCTTTTTCAGATTCCAGAAAACTTACCCCCATCCAGAGGTGGGTAGTAACTCATTAAATTTACTCCATTACATTTACTTGAGTAACATTTTGGGGAAAATTTTACTTTTAGGGTAGGTTTAAAAGTGGGTACTATTTACTCTCATTCAAGTACATTTCTAATTAATTATTTTACTTCTTTACAATGTTTGGCGTTACTGTCATTATATTACTGGGTTTATTTTGAAATAATGTGTAATTTATTGAGAGATTATTGAATGGGACTTTTATGAGAGCGGAAGTTCACAGCTGTGCATGATGAGACTGTCACTCAAGTCATCAGAGCAGCAGCATCAAACTCTTCAAAGTGAAACACTTTCTTCACTCCACACAGTGAAAAAAATAATAGTTCTGTCATGCAATGCCTTCATTTAACACCAAGACAAGCGGATATTTCAAGATTAATGTCACAGCTCCAACTTCAGGCAGCATGCTAAGGTAAGTTTTGGCTCTTATTCTGTGCCAAATTCTGTGTCTTATTGTGGGTAAGAATGAGTGAACAAAAGTAGGGAACAAGTGGCTCACTCAGAATTCAGACACTCCTACAAAATAGCGGAAACTCGAAATAGTGCACTATATAGTGGATGGGGCGGTTTCAGACACAGCGAGTGTTCCACGATCAGGGTTGTTGCCCTACATAGATTGCGTATTCTGTATTTAGAGAGTGTCGGTACTGCTGTACAGAACTAACGATCTAAATACTTACGACACTAAAAACAGTTACTACACTCAAATAAGAATCTGCAATGAAGTAAAACAGGAAGTTCAGCACTCAGGCAAATTACTGCAGTCCAGCGACAATGAATGAGAAGCAAGTGTGTAAAATATTGCAACATATCTCAGTTTTGGATTGCAATACACAAAACAAGGAATCGCAATACTATCCCAACATAACCCAGATATAGAGTTATAATTGTATCGCCAGTTCCCTGTTGCTTCCCACCCCTACAATGGAATCAATAGTTTCACAGTGTTCTCTGATGCAGGGTAAACTCTAGTGTGCTGGCATCCTCACAAATGTTCTGAAATGGGTTTATAACAAGACAATTGCTGAAAATATGTGAACCAAATCATTTACAGTCTTGCCCGAGTGTGAAATACAGACGTCCTTGGCTTAACTGTCCCCTCAAGCTTTAAGTGCTTCTCCAGATGCCGATTCATGGTGTTAAGCTTTTCACAACCTTGTTCTAGATGTGCCTTAAACCCATTTAGTATAATCATATTCCTGTGCTTTCAAATGAAAATACACCACTGTTACATGCTATTTGGCACTAATTTTTACTGGCTTTTACCTTCCAAGACCTCGGTCTGCTGCTTGTATGCCCGTATTGAGAGAGTGATTCAAAACAATATGGACTCTAATACTGGCACGTTAAATCCTAGAATTCAGCTAAGCCTGAACTCAAGGTGACCACCGCACCTTGGCACAAGACGGATTAGGCCCAGGGATTTAGACTACATAAACTTGAAGAAGAAAGCCTTCTCTATGTGGCCGACTGCTCTCCAAGAGAGGAAAAGACACTCCACTCCTGTATTATCTATTAAGCACTCCTATTTGAATAAGGGCACAGCTTTTCGATAATGTATGTATGTGTCCACAGGGAGTCGCACAGCTTTACGGGCAGTAAATATTCAGCATACTTGAATATTTTGTAGCAACATGTCAACTTCACATGAGATCATGTTGGTAATTGACGAGCATTAGAATTCGGTTGCAGATTCTGTGTGGGCCTGAATTCATGGTAGAGAATGTATATTATGTACATTTACGTTTACATTTATGCATTTGGTAGATGCTTTTATCCAAAGTGACTTAGGCTGTTTTCACACTTGGTTCAACTGCTTGGTCTAAACCCAAGGTTGATTCTACCCCTGTACTTGTACCTTGGTTTATGCATCATCAGTTAAGTTCTAGTGGCAACTGTTTAATACACTAGCTAGGTAACAACTCAGGATGGGTAGAGGCCAGTTTTACTGTTTTATTGGTACGTACCTTTGTCTGCTGCGGATAAATTGCAAGAGATGTGCAGAATGTAAACTGCTCTCCATAGACAATTTATTAAGATACAAGCAGCTATGAGAAATGCATTAAACAATATTAAATTTAACAGGGAGCACGCAAAGATGCAAACTATATATCATTAAAAGCAGTTCAATTTCACAATTTAGGACAGATTGCTTTCATACCAATTGCAAACTGCAATGGAGCTTACACAAACTGTAGCCCAAACCATATTGTCAAGTGTACCTGTCTGCAGTTCACTGGTGAGTATCGTAATTCAGAAATCCACTTTCACACCACTCAGACTGGCATCAAACAGACTTGGGTCTGCACCTAAAGCTCTAAAGTGAAAGCATCTTTACATTGCATTCAGCTTAAACACTCACTGAGCACTTTATTGGGAACACTATGGTCCTAATAAAGTGCCTGACATGGTCTCCTGCTTGTGTAGCCATCCTCCTCAATTTTCGACGTGTTGTGCTTTCTGAGATGCTATTATGCTCACTACAATTGAACAGAGCAGTTATCCGTACCAAGATACCGTAGACTTTGTCATCTCAAACCAGTCTGGCCATTCTCCATTGACCTCTCTCATCAAAAAGGCATTTCTGTCCACAGAACTGCCGCTCATTGGATGTTTTTTTGTTTTTGGCATCATTCTGAGAAAACTCTAAGAGACTGTTGTGCATGAAATCCAAGGAGATCAGCAGAAACAGAAATACTCAAACTAGCCCATTTGGCACCAATAATCATGCCACTATCAATATCAAAATTAGATTTTTTTTTCTTCCCCATTCTGATGGTTGATGTGAACATTAACTGAAGCTCCTGACCTGTATATGCATTATTTTATGCATTGCACTGCTGCCACCTTATTGGCCAATTAGATAATCACATTTTATATATAGGTTTACAGATATTTCTAATGAAGTGCTCAGTGAGTGTACATTTTATCAGATCATGTGTTCCCTGGGAATCAAACCCATAACCCAATTGCTAGCACCACGCTCTATCAGTTGAGTTACAGGAACACAACAGCCACTTGTCCTCCATCAGGCCGAATAGCTCCAAGCATGGTGTGTAACGGTTTGAGTAGCATTTCCACTTTGGCATGGTTAAATACGGTCTTATTGCTAATCGTATCCTGGTCTCTATTTTATCAGCATTGTTAGCTAACTGTACTCAGGACAGATAACTGTACTATGTGATGAATTATGCCTGGTAAACCATTCATTCAGTCCCTTCTAATCCTGATTTTGTAGTGCCACAGTGAAAAATGTAACCATAAATTTGCCAACGAGCCTTGATAAGTACAAAAATGCCACTGTTCCAGAATGGTAATTGTATGGCTCAATTGAGGAACAGTGCCTAATTTTATGCATTTCTGAATGCAAATACACAAAATTGAACACAAACCATATCTGTGTCATTTTAGAACAATAAATGAGGAAGGACGCAATATCAGGGTGTTATTACAACTGGGTTTGGGACGCGTTACCGCAGCATCTTGATGAGCATTCCCTTCTGAAGCTACTCTGGTCAAGTGAGAACAAGCAAGTGAAATTAAGACTAACTTCCCTCTCCAGCTCCTCTCACCACCTTACCTAAAAGTAGCTAGGGAGGCCTAGCGATAGAGAAAGAGACTCATTAAAAACACGAGTTGCTGTGGTGTGCAGCAGGGCCCAGAACAGAATCCAATTATCACCTGCCTTTTTCTCAGCACAATGGCATCAATACTTCATTACAAAAGAAGCATCCACAGAGATTCACACTCAAACAGGGCTTATTCTCCAGCCCTATGGCTGTACTCCTACCTGTTTCGGCTCCAGATAATGGCTGCGCGTTCAATGCATACTCTTCCCAAAGCCATAATTGTTACTGATCCTTATGCTGATAGCATGCTAAACGAGTGTTTATAGCTTGCTATCCTGCTTAGCATTGCTTATTCTCATACATCATTTTATCATTTAGGTAATTTTATCCTTTGCCATTTTACTGCATGCTTCTGGTTTTTCCTCTTTTCTACTGTTTCATCTGTGTATTATACTGCACGCACCCATTTCTCTCATTTTTTTTTCATGATACAACATGCGATGAATACCTGTATCACCTACTGCTTCTTCCGAAATAGACATTTTGAATTTCCATTTAGCAACGGGGTCTGAGGAGCATCAAATTCAGTTGAAAAAGCATTGGAAAACTGCAATTAGGCTGGCAATGTCCAAGTGTAAGTTTTATAGGTAGTAAGATAGTTGTTCCTCATTTATGTACTTGTTTAAATCCAATCAAATAAAGCATTTAGCAGTTGTAGTTAGTACTAGTGGTTGACTGATATAGGTTTTTTTAAACTGTCGATGCCGATATCTAGAGAGCTGTGTGGCCAATAAAATAGTAAGAGACACGAAAACATTTATGTACATGAAAACATTCATAAAATTTCTCAAAATTAAATGAACTTTTATTTAGCAAAATATAAACTCAATTTATGTAAAAAAAAAAAAAAAAATGTAACTTAGTAAAAACAGAAAATATATGCGTTAAAACATTACGATTTTGTGTGTATTAGGCCATGTCCACACATCTTTTTCTCTTTTTTTTTGGCCTTTCATCCACACAGAGATGGCGTTTTTGACAGCAAATGCTGAGAAAAGTACATTTTAAAACGCTGTCTTCGCATTGTAGTGTGGACAGGGAAAACTGAGATATCTGAAAACAATTATGTATTTGTTGTCACGTGACGCAGAACAATCAAGATGGCAGACAATATTTTAGCTGCATTTTTATGCCTGCTAATCAATTTTTTAGAGTTGTCAAAGATAAATGTTACTTTGTACATCCTTCACAATGGATTACTTCAAAGGCGATGGGAAGTTTACTCGAAATCACTGTCCATTGACGGAACACACAATTACATTTAAGACCGTGCTTGGAATGGCGATGCATGCGCATTAAGGGGATTTAAGAGTTTTCATACATTTTAGTCTGGATGAGCAACTTTAGGAAAATGCTTGAGAATGGCAGTGTGGGCAGAAAATGTTTCGAAAACACAGTTTTCAAATGTAATCTTCTACAGTTACATAAAAACCTTTGTAATCAGATTAGTTACATTTAAAAAAAATGGGATTACTTTCAGGATTACAAATTTTAATTTCTGACAAAAGAAATAGCACATTTTCCTGACAAAGTGATACAGACAGCTGTTTGTTTAGTGAGAGATGGTTTAGATGCGCGTTCTCTTCGGGTTTTCTCTCATGACTCACTTGAGCGCATTCTACAGTCGCATGCACAAATAACTCCTGTCTCACATCAGCACTCTGCTCTCAGGCCACAGAAAAACAAGCATTATTTTCTTGTTCATTTTGTCATTATTCGATCTTTAAAAGAGAAAAGAGAAACAACATTAATGTTCAGTGGAATTTATGCCTTCCTGCTGTGAAGATGCTCTCATTATCCAAGGACCTGAGAATTTGAAAAGAGCCGCACAGCAATCACATTAGTTAGGTTAGCTAAAATTAGTTAATATTAAAATGTGTTAAAAGTAGTTAGCCTTAGTGCTCAAAGCAATCCGTGGCCCTCATAAATTCCCTCAGGAATACCTGCCAATACTAACATGATTTGAGCATCATTGCTGGTACAGCATAGAAATCACCTGGTTTGCATGGTTGGAAATGCAATCTGTACTATATTAGCCAGGACGTCCAATATGATGTTCCTTTCCATTTTGAAGCTGAAAAAAATGACCCCTCCACCAGATGAACAGTACTTAAACCTTCATCCTTTAAGAAAAAATGAAAAACATTTGAATTCAGCAATGCAAAAATCAACTGAAAAAATACCCCTGGAAAACCTGCTAAGACTTTTTCCTCCTTTTTCACCTCTCATGATGTGCCATCCCTGATCATTATTAACAAATCCAAATTGTACACATAAATATCAAATTATTTGAAAATTAATTCTTAGGAAAGAAAGCTCAATGATGAATTGATCTGATTTTGATAAATTATTGTTGAGAACAATTCAAATGTCAAATATTCAACACTTATAGTAATTAGGAATAATAATTGAAAAGACACACTAAAAGTTTAAATCTGTTTTGATCTATTCATTAAAACTAGATTTTGTTTTCTTTTTGGAATCAAAACAGCTGTCCTTCCTGTCTCCCTGTAGTGCTGTCTTAGGTGTCTCACAGTATGGACATTGCAATTTATTGCCCTGGCTACATATGCAGTCCTCATGCCTCTATGCAGCATGCCTAAGGCACGTTCATGCAAATGAGCAGGAACTCTGGGCATCTTTCTTTTGGTGTTTTTCAGTAGAGAGAGACAGAGTCAGTTTTTATAACAGTGACCTTGATTGCCTACTGTCTGTAAGTTGTTGGTGTCTTAATGACCGTTCCACATGTGCATGTTCATTAATTGTTTATGGTTCATTGAACAAGCATAGAAAACTTTGTTTAAACACTTTACAATAAAGATCTGTAGTTATTTGGATTTTTACAAAATTATCTTTAAAATTCTGTTGTTTCTTTTTTTACCTGAGTTTACATGAGAGAGAGAGAGAGAGAGAGAGAGAGAGAGAGAGAGAGAGAGAGAGAGAGAGAGAGAGAGAGAGAGAGAGAGAGAAATACAGGAACTGCCATTACAATGGGGTTGAAATCTTCCCTCCTATATGCTAAAAAGTGAAATTATGCTGTTGAAATGCTTTTTATGCTGATTTATTTATTTTAGCTGATGAATACTGTAAACACTGGTGGCCAAAAGTTTGGAATAATGTACATATTTGCTGCTTTAAAGGGAAATTGCACTTTAATTCACCAAAGTGGCATTCAACTAATCACAAAGTATAGTCATCATTACTTATGTAAAAAAAAAAAAAAAAAAACAGAACCATCACTATATGAAAAAATAATTTTTTATCAAATCTAGACAGGCCCCATTTCCAGCAGCCATCACTCCAACACCTTATCCTTGAACTAAATGAAATGCCCATTTTTAAGTATTACTCTTACATTTATAATTTCTATTAAAAAAATATGATGCCTTTTCCTATTAATAAAAAAATATAGCTGCAAGCAGCAATACCGGGGACAAGCCTGTTATTGGCCGCATGAGCAGCGAAAGAAGCATTGTGACACATTTTATGTTAGAATTCTGATGAATGCTGTAGGAGTTAAAGGTAAAAAACAAACATCTATGGCAATGTTTCTCAAGATACACTACAGTTCTATTTGCTTGAACTGGTTGCAAATTAAAATCTCTATCATCGGCAGAACAAAAGTCATTGCTCTTTTGGCTATTAGTGCATTGATCAAGAGCGTTTACTCAAGGTTGTGCAGAGGGTGTTAAGTGCAACATTGCACACTATACATTGTTTTGTGTATTCTCAAACACTGTGTAGGATTTTTTGGAAAAAATAGGAAACGTCAGTTTTTACATCCATAGAGTTATATGCAATACATTTATAGACATCTATGCAATATTTAGATAAATCAAATTCAATCAAAAAAAATGTTTGATTGAACTTAATTGAAAACAATTTGACTAATTGATTGAATATTTCAAGTAAGCACATTTAGCCATTGTTTACTACAGGTTATCCAGAATTCACATTGACCACCCCTGTTGTTGGTGCTTTAGGGTTTGAGATACAGATTCCAAATTTGCTGTGGTAAAAGTTCTGACTGTCCTCTAGCTGTGTGCAAAATTTCATAACTTTCTTACAAACGGTTCTATGGGCTGCCATGGACTCCTATGGCAGGAAAAAAAAGAATAAGAACACTTAATGATTCACCCTTTCAGGCCTTGACCCCTAATTATTATTATTATTATTATTATTATTATTATTATTATTATAATACAGTTATTATTTACAAATATATTTTTTTTTTAATTTCAAGCACACATTTTTGCAGTGAATAATAAATACAAATTCAAACAAAAGAAATTAAAATAAAATCAATATAGCCAACAAACAGGTGAAATTCCCATAAATCTATCAGGAATTTTACGACAAGACACCATTATTTAGTTAAATAATAATAATAATAATGCATTTATATAGCATCTTGCCAAATTTAGCACAGTTTAAAGGAGGAGGATAAAAAAAAAGAACATTTTTCAGTTTCTTCATTTTACATATTCCTAATAGATGAATACTCTGTGGAACGTTTAAAACTTTATGGACCATTTTAGCTTTTTTCAGAATGAAGTCTTAACTAGTTAATAGCCTTAATCTCTGATGTGAATATAAATGTGGTCAACTTTAAAAGACAGATAGACATATAGGCTCCGATATGAAATCATCAATTCAGGTCAGGAATTTAACATCTCGCTCAGGTTGAGGCTATAAATGAATGCATGAGAATCTCGTGTGATACATTACCATTTCAAGAAGTGGAAAATGTATATGATGTTGTATCTTAGTTAATGTTTCACAAGCTCCAGACGTAGGGTGGCTAGATGTCCTGTTTTTTCTGAGACAGTCCCTTATTTAATCACTTTTTCTAGCGTCCCAACTTATTCTGAAAAAATTGTGTTTTGTCCCATATTTCCCCTCTCCTAAAATATCTCTATCACCTAAGCAGCTTTCTCAGTCATTTCTCAGCCGTGTTATTTGAAGTACACGACATGATTAAACTATCCTATCCAAATTCTCTATCAATAGTTATCCAGTTAGTGAACTGACTGAAGATTTAGTTTGAAAGAATACACCAATTAAATTTTGGCTGGAAAAATGTCACGGAAGTTTACGTGTACATTTAATAAGGATCTTCAAAAAGAGTTACATAAAAATTTGTTAAAAAAAGGAGTCACCGACAGAGCCTAGTAAAGTGAGGTGTGAGATTTTCCATCGCACGTGGAGGCCACACCAACATCACTCAGCATGTTCCTAAAAAAGCATGTGGATGCTGCTAAAAGTATGACTGTCACACCAAGTGTTAGTGATTTTTTTTGTTAAGCAAAGTTCAGAATCTGACAAAGTGCACGCAAGTGAAGGTTTATTTTTCATTCTGTTGTGCACGGCCATAGTTTTCGTTCAGCTGACTGCATTTAAAACTGATCATAAAATTTTATGATAAGAAATATTGTTCTGCCCGCGCCAAATCTGAAGCTGTCATATGCAACATACTCGCTTTTTTGTGCAGCTGGACTATCAGAAATGACTGCAGCATGACGACACACATTTCCTCTCTCTTGATCCAGCTCTTGAAAGAAAACGTCTCAGTTAGACTTGACATTGCGTTAACTAATGCATATGGGGAACAGAAACCAATCATGCCGCACTACATGTCATAACTTTCTAGAGAGGAAACATGGCGGCGCAGTCTTATGGGACAGCGACTGACATGTGTATGCCGCAGTAAGTGATCCTCATGATGGCCAGGAGGAGAACATTAATAATGAATATATGATCTATAGCCATATAGTATGAATTACTCCTTATGAACCCAGCCGGGAAGGGAGTTTATTTATAATGAAGTTCTTGTGACTTATGGAATAATAACAGCCTGAATGCAGACAGTTGTGTAAATGATGCGGAGCCCATACTTAAAATGGGGGCATAAGTATATATATATATATATATATATATATATATATATATATATATATATATATATATATATATATATATATATATATATATATAGTCCGGACTGCAAGAGCCCCACTTATGAAGACGAGACTGTCCAGGTACCTCTGGGGGAGGCCACTCGGTAGGGGCGGTAGCATCATCCACTGACCAGTCGTCCGATGTGGCAAGAGAAATTTCCCCAGCGTCAGATCCACCAAACGAGACGAGGCCGCACGCTCCTTCAGAGGGCCAGAGCTCGTCTTGCACATAGCGTATGGGGAAATATGTGCTTTGTAGATATCGAGGGGCTCATGGGGTCCGTTCACCAGCAAGCGTCAAATGGCGAGGCGGAGTGATGTTCGCCGGAGCACTGCAGGGGAGATTCCGTCCACTGTCTGGTGTGTATCGATGGGTAGGTAGAGGGCTGGTGTCTGTGCACCTGTTTTACAGTGGTCAGTTCACACCAAAACGAGCGGTAAGTTGGGCCGGTGGGGCTCAAACACCATAGCCAATATTAGAATATTGGTGTTATTATAGAGAGGTTTCAAATAGATCGTGTATGAAGGCACTCCCCATATGTGTTGTCGCAATGTTAAGTGGACTGAAGTCGTAAGGGAACTACACATTTTCTTTCTCAAGAAAAATGCACAGTTTCTAAGAGACATTTTCAGCGATATTTCCATTAACTTTGGATTGGCTTCGCACTCAAGCAAACAGCCACATTTAGCCGTGCAATGGAGATAGAGAAAGACCACATATATATCAGCCAAGTGGCTTTGCACATTCATGGCCTGAGTCTTGCAGGCCAGGCTGAAGGAATCATTCATACAATCTGACATTAAAAAGCAGTTGGATGCCATGGTTGAAGCTGGTGACATGCGAGCGGATGATTTATTTTGTGCACTGAGAATCTCTTATTCATCATTGGTGGATTACCTCCAAAATTGGAGCCATTAATTGGAGAACACAGGAAAAACTTGAGTGGGCCCTACTGAGAGACATCCCAGAGTGGAAAGACATTCAGTGCAGCCTTGCAACACTTCTACTTCAGAATCCCTGCTCTCAGTTTGATTGACGAAGCCACGCTATTTGATGAGTGGGATTGCATGAAAAACATTGTCACTCGTCACAACAGTGAGTGGAATATGAACAAGACGGATGTGTCTGAGAGATGGACAGATGTTTTTTATGAGCTGGAGAGCAAGACCATCAACTTCGGAGTCTTAGCCAAGGTCGTAGAGTTTGTTTAATGCCAGCCTGGGACATCTCCATCTGTGGAGCGTGTGTTCTCATTAATGAACGCAGCACAGATAAATCTCGACTCTGTGTAACAGTTGTGAAGGAAATGTTTTTTGAACATCTTAATATTGGACTGGACTGCTCTGGGTGTGTATAATCACGACCCGGCCCCGCCCTCCGCCCTGTCACACAGTCATACAAATATTTTTTATATTATTCAGATGAATCCATTATTCGTTGTGAAGGTTTCAGGCACCTCCCTAATATACACATTTTAAATATGCATTTAAAAAAAAAATATTTGATTTCATAAAATAATTTTCATAATGTAATTTTTTTTGGACATATTCAGTGTACAAACGGTAGTGGATAATTACTTTACATTCAAAAATAAACCTCTTTCCAAACAAGAACTCATGAGTGGTGTGATGGCCGACAACGTGCCCACACAGCAAGGCGGTAACTAACCCATGCAAGAACACATCTTTTCCTTTTGTTTGTATGTTATTTTGGTTACCTTTTACTAAATTATATCCTTTAATATGTTGTTACAGATCACCTTATATACATTTCATAATAATGACAGACACAGATTTGGTTCATTACATTCACTTTATCATTTACACTTGTATCTTACATGACTAGGTTGGGTGCACACTTTCTAGTTGTCAGAGGTATATTGTGTTAATGTTTATTTCTTTGAGTTTAAGTTACCTGCATGTGGAAAGTGGAGGTTTGGCGCTGCCTGGGACGCAGAGCTTCAGTGGAGGTCCATTCCATTAAAGGACTGGCTGGTGTCAGTGGCTGCCATTTTATGCTGTTGGGTTAATCCATGTTGCCAATTAGCAGGGGGTGGGGGGTATGATTGATTATATGCTTTGTTTATTCTATTTACAGGATACTTGTTTATTTTCTATTATAATTATTTGAGTAAGTTATTTTATGACCTCTTTATTGATAATTTGAGTTTTTGTTTTGTTGTAACTGTTAAGTGATGATTGTGGTGTTCCCTGTGTGTGTATAATGGACTAGTCCTCGGTATATATAAGTTCCCCATGTGTGTCATTAGAGAGGTCATGTTGGTTTGGTTAGTTTGATTTGATTTCTGTTAAGTTAGGTTCTGTTCAGTTGACCCTTTTCCGTTATGGGCCCAGACCTGACTTTATTTTCATTTATTCAACTATTTTGATTTTGTAATTAATTTTTTTGTATTTAATAAATAATTTTTGGTTGGAAATCCTGTGTCCTTTGCCCTTGACTGCTTGGTCCCTCACAAGTGGTAACAGACAATTTCAATGTAGGTTAAATGCTTTTAAGATTATTTGCGGTAGTTCTTTGAAACACAGGCACATCACCTCAAACTTCCCTCAGATTTATCTCATGGGATTGAAGCATCGTGCTTTGGTATCTGTATATAGGACCTGATTTCATTTTAGAATGGACCTACTAATAGTAACTGTCATTCATGCTATTATAAATAGTGCAAAGAACAAGAAAAAGTGTAGAATCAGAAATATTTATTAACTTTGTTTTTAAATGTTCTCAATCGTAAACTTTATCTCCAGGATTAAAGCTGAATTCTGTAACTTTATCCATGTTAAAATACTTTGTCATATCCCAGCTTAATGGGGCTGTAAGCTATATTTTCATGGAATGGTATGCAAAAAAATGTCCTACTCCCTTAAATTATATTAAAGTGTCCTGAGATATTTCACCGGTCCCTGTGACAGCTGTAGACTTTGTAAACAGCAAACAAAAATAAGTCTGCGAACCATGGAGACATCTATTCGTAAACCATTCATAGGTTAATTTTCTCGAAAACTGTAAACACTGTTGACTCTGTGGCACTATAAAAAATCCTCTTTGTTTGAGCAACCTGCTTTGACTCAATCCAACAATGTTACTCAACCAATGGCATTAATTGGGGGGCGGGACTATCTGATGGTTTGAACAACAGCAGACAAGAGACGTATTCAGAAAACTGTTTTGAAAACATTGTTTATTTTTGCAATTCAGTTCGGTGACGATAGTGTCGAAGAAATTACATACATTACTTCAGCTTTAAATGTAAAATAAAAAAAACTTTGACACCACTGTACACCACCAAGAGGCAGCAAAGCTTTTTTTAAGAATAACTCCTCAACTAGTTTCTTTTCACTAATTCATGATGCAGTAGTATATTGGATGCTAAATCAAAGTGAGAAAAACAAGTGCCATTACTTTGTGTTAACTTGCTATAAAATCAAAATATATGTCATGTGATTTTAGAATACCTGTTCTTATATTACAGCACAAGACTTGTGAAAGACTACATGCAGAACAGTAGCTGCACTTTAAATAAGATTGCATCATCCCTCATCTCTGTCTCTAATCTGCACAGACAAATTTAAGCCTTTAGTAGGTCTAAAACAACCCAAAGCATCCAATCAAAACACTTCATCAGAAATGTCAGAGTTTAAAGGTCAATAAGGGTCATGTCAGCAGCCAGCTGGAGCAAAACCTTTCACAAATTAGATGTTTGCTTTTCAAAACATACACGCTGCATAACTGAGATCCAGCAATTTCAAACTGATCGATTATGCAAGCAGCTGCTAAAAGGCAGAGAGAGAGAGAATGAAGAAACAATCTGAGAAACTGAGCTTTATTCTTTGTATTATTATCAGACTTCGTTTTCAATGGTCTTTTTTCATATCACTGAATTGTGCAGAGAAATTTTAAAAGAGTGTGATAGAATATATTTGTCTTATTTTGTGTTGTTTATTGACTAACATTAATATGTTCACATTAAATATGCTATATAGGACTGTATATTGACATAGTGCTTTTTATTTATAATATTTACAATTATGACATGACTTTATACAGTCTTTGTTATGAATATAACATCGTCTTATGAGGATTTCCAGTTTAATTGTATCCAACTCATGTACAGATAATTACATTCCTGAATAAATGATCAAAAACCAACAAGTATTTTAACCCTGCTCTCCCCTTCATCCCTGCTTGATTTGGCAAAATGAAGCCATGTCATTTTAAAGATATAGCCTAACTTTATTAAAAGAAAAAGAACATTTTGGCTCTGGTAAGTAAACAGAGCCAAAAAAGTAAAAACTTTTTTTTTTAGATTTATAAAAATACAAATAAAAGATTGCCGGCTTTTGTTGCATCGCAGAGTGAATATAAATGGAATTTTGGTCACATTTCGGTCGTACAGTGACATCAAATGAAACGGGTCAATAGACCTACTTGACACAAAGCAGTATTGCTTCCTCATTATGTAAAATGAAACTGACAGGTTGTGTCATGTTACTGGTACTGGCCGTGCATAATATCATCAGTGATAAGTGATAATTGCCATGTGGTACTAATATTTCCATTGTGCCTGGTAGTGCATGATAATTCAGTATTAGATGGGAGGAATTTTATTAGGGTGTAAAATGAAGGACAGTCAGAAAAAACTTTAGTGGACAGTCCATAATTAATGTAGTTAATGTTCCACCTGTGGTCACCTTTGAGAGCCTGAGGGGAACAGACTTCATACATCGGCTAAAATGGATTTGGGACCAGTTGGTTTAAAGTCATTAAAAATGCCTCAGAGATGTGAAGTTAGTCCTGAGAAAAGCAGCCTTTGTTTGCAGATGTCACTTGGTCTTTTATCCAATGACATTCATACAGTTTTAAGAGTGACTTAAGAATCAAAAATTGTCAATACTTTTGGTGTCACTGAATGTTAATAATAAGATCAACATTGAGGGCTTTATCTTATACTGTTACACAGAGCTGTGAAAATGGAGGAGACGTCCAGCGATGTCAGTGTAATCCATATATCACAGTGAAATATTTAGCAATTCCAATTCCAGAAGTTCACAAACAGCCAAGCAGACCACACTACAGATGAAAATCTCAGAAAGAGACAAGACTGATGACAAGACAAGAGAAGAAATTCTTTATACAAGATATTTAAAAGCCTGGGGGAGGGGGAGGGAAGGAAGGACACTAGAGAGATAGAAAGAACCATCTCATTAGTAGGCAAGTACACCAAGACCTCCACCCTTAAGGCCGCACAGGGTCTTGTCATCCTGTCAAGCACTCTGAAAGAGAAGAAAAGTCAAAAACAAAATAGAAGAGCTAAAGAAAGTAATGTACATGTGTCTTTCCACCCCTGTTCTTGTCACTGGAGTTTAAGTGTAAAGTACCAGCTGTGCTAGTGCTGATGTAGACTGTGTATTCTGCTCAGTGGGAGTGTTAAAGCCACCATGGGCCACAGAACAGACTCAGCCTGAGGCCTACACAGACAGCAGCACTGAAAGACATGGCAAAACAGCATGTTACTGCTCTATTTATGGAGGAAGAGAAACTAGAAGGGGGCAGAAAGAGGGAAGAGACTGAAAATAGTGAAAAGAGAGATAAAGCTCATGGTTGAATCTCATGTAAACCGTAAAAAAAAAAAAAAAGAAAGTTCCCAAATTCATTAGAAAAACATTGGGGAAAAGAAAAACAAAATCATATTTTGTGATGCCTATTTTTTTTTTTTTTTGGATATTTATTATTTGTTATGACATTGTTTATGACAATTGAAGTTCCTACTAGCCTACCGTAATGCAAGAAATAAAATCACACTCATTACTGTAGCCTTTGCATTACCCTAATAAAAATTAGATTTCATTTTGCATTCTGGTCATGAGAATTTGCATTCTTTACAGAAATCGGTCTGTGCTTAACGAAAATTAGATCACTGCCCCCAGTGGCCAAAGCTGGAAGTGTTGTTGAACGTATGCACACATTGTTTGTGTGTACGTGATTATGTCCTGGTTCCCACGGGACCAGAACCTGTGTCTATGGTTGTTTAAGGGAAAATGTGTTAACACTTGAATTGTCGCTTGTCAGTAATTTGCTGAATGGGGTTAATTTCAGGTGCATGAACTTTCAGAAGCAGCATGATTTGTCTGTGTGAGGGTGTGCTTAACTGTCATGAAAATTTTATGTTTACTCATTTGGCAGACACTTTAATGCAAAGCAACTTACAGAGCATTCAAGGTATAAAAGTACATCACCAGTTTCTGTGTTCCCTTGGAATCAAAGCCATGAGCTTGGTGTTTAATACGTTGAGCTACAAAAACCAGCCTACCAAAATAATAAACTAGAAGAAAAAAAAATTTGTCCTTAAAATATAATTAATTTTCTTTATGCAAAATACAATAACAAAACACAGTATGTGGTGAAATATGACAGATATTACTGTGAACTTATTATACTAAAGGTAATATGGGGTACTTCAAAGTCCAGCTCTGCTCAATCTAGTGATGCTCTTCCCCTGTTGAATCGCACCCTCCATTCAGGTCACTGCATAATTGTGACATACATCCCTCCAGTCCAAGCACGATTCAGACACATGACCCATGGAACGCCTGGCAGGCTCCCAACAGAGGCAAAAGCCTGGCCTTCTGCTCACAAGCCTGCCAGCCATTTTATCATTAAAGTACCTGCATTTTCCACAATAGCTGACTTTATTTGACAAACTGGTTTCACATTGTTACACAACCAAGAGGACCAGTAAAAAAAATAAAAAATTCTACAATGTTCCTATGCTGCCTATGTCTAAGGCAATGTCTAACGGCTTTGAAGCCATCTACATGCTAGTTTATTGCTAAATGTTAAATTTGCAGTATTTCTCTTCCAGGAAAATGGGCGAAAAATATTGATGACTCTTCTTGTGTTAAACCAGATTTTAGTCCAATGCACTCTAGGGTGAGAATGTCTACTCTAATATCACCTACAAACAGTTAGCAAGTAGTAAATAATGGGCTGAGTACAGAATGGCATACCACCATACAGTATGCCATTTCAAACGCTAAAGCCTATTCACCCCAACATCTTTCATACATCAACCAGGGTAAGAAATTACTCAGGGCTTGGGGCAAAAATGCCCCAAATATTTAAAATGTGGAGGCAAACAGTGCCACTGTAGTGAATTCCTCTTTTTTTATATATATATATATATATATATATAACATTTGATATGTTTCAAAATGTTCTTTTGTAGATCTTGAACATAGATAGAGACCACACTGGGTCCAATTTTAAAAATGCTAGCGCTAAGTGCAGGGTTATGCCATTAGTCATACATGCAAAGTCAGTGGGCATGGCCATGAAAGTTTTAGTATTTTCATAGTAGTATGCGCAAAATGCTTATGGGCTGGGTCAAGTGCAATTTAATTCAGAGGTTCTTCTCCGAGACTGTCTGCGTCCTATTATATAGTCCATTCCCTGTCAAGAAACAGTGATATAAACAAAGATAACACTTTCACCATTAGTTGTTAGTGTAAATGGACTTCATGGAATGAATTAGAGGAATTGAAATATGGACTATTGTGCATTAACTGCATCATTGTTGAATGTCAGTGACACGTTCCTTTTATACGCATGGAAAATGTGGCCCTTGTCAGGATTTGGATTTATGCTCAGTTCAATTGTAGAGAATGTGCCTCTACTGGCACACAAATCATGGCTAGTATTAACAGTAATTGTATCAGGGCCTGGGTACCTCAATGTGTATTGATGCTGACTACCACTCCTGTAGTCTTGAGTTCGAATCCAGGGTGTGCTGAGTGACCCATTCAGGTCTCCCAAGCAACCAAATTGACCCAGTTGCTAGGGTGGATAGAGTCACATGGGGTAACCTCCTCATGGCCGCTGTAATGTGTGGTTCTCGCTCTCTGTGGGGCGCATGGTGAGTTGTGCGTGGATGCCGTGGAGAATAGCGTGGGCCTCCACAAGCACTACGTCTCCGCGGTAACACGCTCAACAAGCCACGTGATAAGATGTGTGGACTGATGGTCTCAGGCATGGAGGCAACTGGGATTCATCTTCCGCCACCCAGATTGAGGCGAGTCACTACGCCACTATGAGGACTTGGAGCGTATTGGAAATTGGGCATTCCAAATTGGGGAGAAAAGGGGAGGGAAAAAAAAAAACGTAATTGTATCGGTGCGCACTTCACACCTAAAGGTCGATTTTTTTAAAATGTAATTAATTTATTTAAATTTACACTTATAACTATGAAGTTAAAACATGAAGTGGTCAAAAAAATCATACCAAATACAAACATTTTATTCTGTCCAATTTACAATACCAATACAAATTTGATCATAAATACATACAATTGTAAATATAAACACAATAATAATTGAAAAATAAACCAAGAAAGTTGAACACAAATCTCATAAATATGTGTTTCATAAAATGGCTCATTGGCTCAAACATTGATCGTCATGGACATATTTTGATGTTCCACTCTATTTTCAGAGTTTGCACATGACAAATGCAGGAACTAAGTTTAGACTTGGCTCTAAAAACAGACGTGCTTTTGAAACGTCTTTACGTAATCACCTTTTTCCAGTGTTGTAGTACTCGAGACCGGACTCGGTCTCATGTCCGAGTCCAATATCCTATTTTCATGATCTTGGTCTGATCATGGACACATGAGCAATTTGACTCGGTTTGACTCAAACTCGAACAAGTGCAGACTCAGACTTAACCCCGTGCCCAATCGAGTCTCTTTTCAAAAAAACACAGTGAAAGTTTTGACTTATGACAAATACTTTTTTTTATGTTGTCCCACATTTAAGTCTGTCAAGTAGAGTCAGTACTAGTGATGCCCAGTTCACAAACAAATAATATTATTGAGTCGGTTCTTTTCAGCAAATTGGCCAAACAAGTTAGCAAAAAGGTTTGAATTGTTTGGTTATTCAGTCCAATTACTTCAGGCTGCTATCTCGCTGAATAATTTGCAGCAGTTTCTCAATCAAGCATCATCAGGATATTTAAGAAAATGGAAAACAAACCAACCATTGGATAAAGTGGATATTGACCAACAGTCAACAAAAGACTACTTATTTGATAAGTAGCTTTGAGAAACTTCCATTGGTGCTGCGTCTTGTAAATAAAAGAGTTCCCACTCTTTTCAACCAATGAATTTCTATGACTTTTCCATGACTTGAAAGCTAATTTCCATGCCCAAACATTTAGCTTTTCATTCTGTAAATGGCCCCAAAATCACAATCGCAAATTTGTAAAAAACAAAACCACACCATATTTGATAAGTTAAATTGAAAACATTTCATTTAAAATTTAATCCATACGAACACATTGCATGAATCCTAAAATGGGTGGGGATTAGCGGCACATCGTTGTCTCTAAGGATGCTTTCACATTTGGTTCGATTGCTTGGACCAAACCAGAGTTAGTTTCCTCCCCTTGCCCCCGCTGGTCTCCGTTCACATCATATTATATGGGTCCAAACCGTGGTCAGATTATGTAATTAACATGAGTACAAGTGCCAGCTGTTTACCACTGTAACTAGACAACAACTCAAGAAGACATCAGCTTCCCTGTGTTATTAAAGTATCTCTTTGGAATTACCTTCAAAACTTTACATGCACAGAATGACACTTGTTCATCTCCCGCGGATGAGATGAATATTAGCTTTTGTCTGCTGCAAGCCCATGGATGCGTTGCAAGAGATGTGAAGAATCTGAAGGCGGTGTATTTGGACACAAGCAGGTATGAGAATATTATACCATAATAATTGCAATCGGGAGCCTGCAAAGACGCAAATTAAACGTCATCACAAGCTGTTCACTTCTGCAATTTAGTACGATTGCTGTTTTTTTTTTGCTGTTATTAATGCATTCACATTATCCAAACAAATCAAACTTTTACATAATTCGAACACAGGTGTGCACCAAAAGTGCTAGTGTGAAAGCACCCTAATTGGTCAGGTATTCTAAATAACATGATATATTATAAACTTTTCAACATGTTTTTAATCCAGTGCAATGTAACACCCCTATTAAATATTTTAGGATAACAATACATTTATAAAATAATTACATAAAGCATTACATATCGCTGTGTTTTTTGCCTTTGTGCAGGACCGCCACCATTTTTTAAAAGTTCCTTTGCCAAGTAAAAAAGAACATCAACTGTTAAATGCAGGTCTCAAAACACCTGTGTTATACTCAATTCTCAAATAGCATACGTACAACACACAGACGTCTATTTGATGTGTGTTTACATCTGGAAGACGTATGTCAATAAGTATGTCTCATATGTCAATAAGACATTCAGCAAATGTTTATGATTTAGAATGTTTGTAAATCTGATCTTTAAGATGTTTAGCAGATATTAGATGGTTCCAGATGAAAAAGATCTAAAACAGACATCTCAGAGATGTACATGTGCTATCTGGGTTTGTTGCACCACATACTGTATTGAAGATATAAAAATACTTATCTTAATGTCATCAGTGTGCATACCTTGAGATGAAACCTTGCAGGCAAAAGAAATGCTTACTTGACAGTGCATGAAATATAAACTCCCTTTTTCAGGACACTGTATTTTAAAGATATTTTGTAAAAAGACAAATAACTTTACAGATCTTTATTGTAAAGGGTTTAAACAAAGTTTTCTATGCTTGTTCAATGAACCATAAACAATTAATGAACATGCACATGTGGAAAGGTCATTAAGACACCAACAACTTACAGATGGTAGGCAATTAAGGTCACAGTTATAAAAACTTAGGACACTAAAAAGAGAACTTTCTACTGACTCTGAAAAACACCAAAAGAAAGATGCCCAGGGTCACTGCTCATCTGCGTGAACGTGCCTTAGGCATACTGCGTGGAGGCATGAGGACTCTAGATTTGGCCATGGCAATACATTGCAATGTCCATACTGTGAGACACCTAAGACAGCACTATAGGGAGACAGGAAGGAAAGCTGATCATCCTCGCAGTGGCAGACCACATGTTAAAACACCTGCACAAAATCGGTACATCCGAATATCACACCTGCAGAACAGGCACAGGATGGCAACAACATCTGCCCAAGTTACACCAGGAATGCACAATCCCTCCATCAGTGCTCAGACTGTCCGCAATCGTCTGGACTGAGGGCAAAAAGTGCTCTTCACTGACAAGTCACAGTTTTGTCTCACCAGGGGTGATGGATGGACATGGATGGATGGGTGTTTATAATTGAAGGAATGAGCGTTACACTGAGGCCTGTACTCTGGAGCGGGATCAATTTGGAGGTTGAGGGTCCGTCATGGTCTGAGGCGGTGTGTCACAGCATCATTGGACTAAGCTTGTTGTTATTGCAGGCAATCTCAACACTGTGCATTACAGGGAAGGTGGTACATGTGGGACATGTTCCTACAGACTCATCCTGACATAACCCTCCAGCATGATAATGCCACCAGCCATACTGCTCATTCTGTGCGTGATTTACTGCAAGACAGGAATGTCAGCGTTCTGCCATGGCCAATGAAGAGCCTGGATCTCAATCCCATTGAGCACACCTGGAAAATGTTGGATCTGAGGGTGATGGCTAGGGACATTTCCGACAGAAATGTCCAAGAACTTGCAAGTGCCTTGGTGGAAGAGTGGGGTGACATCTCAGAGCAGGAACTGGCAAACCTGGTGCAGTCCATGAGGAGGAGATGCACTGCAGTACTTAATGCAGCTGGTGGCCACACCAGATACGGAGTGTTACTTTGATTGTTAACACTGACATATCATAATTGTAATACCAATTTGTTCACTTAACATAGGACATGTAATTTATTACATTTTTATTCTCAACTGGTAATATTGTTTAACCAACATAAGGTTAAGCAAATAATTAATTAGGATTATTTGATATATGCACCTAGAGTCAATAGTACTTTAAACTATACATTTAATACATTCATAAAAAAACTCTCGTCTTAGACACAGCCTTCACTGGTCTCGGTCTTGTCTTGGACTCGGCCCTCTCCAGTCTCAGTCTTGACTCGAACTCAACCTACTCGTGTCGTACTGGACTTGGACTCGTTAATGAAGTGGCAAAAAGCGCAATTTGGTATTTTCCTGAGAAAAAGGCAGTGTTGTAGTCAAGACCAGCACATCCGTAAAATACACCCACAGGCAAAAAATTCCACCCACGTGCACTTGCTCTTTGTGCTGGCACAAAATATTGCGTTAGATATTGGACAAAACATCGCAAGCGCAAAAACACAGCGCGCAAGTGGATTTCAACAGTGTGAGCACACAAATTAACAACTTGCGAGCAGAAATAACAAAACCGCGAGTCATGATAGGTTTCACACACGCGCGCAGGTCTGTACACACGCGCGGGTTACTTTCTGCATACGCGCGGGTTACTTTCTGCACGCGCGCGCGAAGATCTGTACACACGCGCGAGTTATTTTCTGCACACACGCGCAGCTAAAATCTTTACGAGTTTTGGCACAGTTTTGACACTCAGGGGCGTGGCCCAATCCTAATGCTATTGGCTGCTGACCAAATCCTGTATTGATTGGCTGCATCTCTTCGAATCTCTCGTGATTGGCTGTTGTTGGAAGAGGACAGTCAGAAAGCGGAAACACTTTTTTGTAATTTTTTGACAAGAAAAAACATACAAAACTCTCTTAGGGGAGAAATAAGAAATATAAATCAATAGGAACAATACTATTATTGACAGTGTAAATGAAAGAAAAGCGTCCCCTACACAATACTGAACAACAAAAAGCAAACAACAAGGGGGTATTAGTTAAAAAAAAACAAAGTCTCGAGAGCAAAAGGCTAGAGAAAAAATTAAAATATTAAAGAAAAAAATGAAAATAAAAGCATCATTTAGACGTAGCATACAAGTGGATATTTATCAAAACAATTGTCTGGATATATAAAATTTAAACCTCTTTCTAAGAAACTCAGCAACCGTAAATATTTTATAAATTATTTTAAAGTGAGTCTCTTTGACTAAGGGAAAGGGGCCATTTGATGAATTTGAAATGTGGGTTATCTATGGAAAAGGCATTCATATTTGGACCTTGTGCACACAATCCTCTATTATAATCCAAAAACATTATAGATTTCAAAAAAATCATTAATACATTTGTTATTAAATTACATTCATTAATGACTAGATTTGGTAAGGTTGATGGAAGTAATATTCTCACATTCATCAATGTGTTTTGGATTAACTGCAATAATGGTAATGGTATTGATTTACACATTTTATATTCTCTATAAGTGCAGTTAAGATTATACTTGAGCAAAAAGGCAAATATGTTCCAAGTTACCATTATCATCTAATATATAACACAATACCCGTCTCATACCAATCACTTTTAAACAATGATTTCCTATTAATTGGAATGACCCTGTTATTCCATAGGGTGGATCCATGGGGAGAAAAGTTGTTTAAATATAATTTTACAGTATTGGAGAAGTTGTTTGTGGAAGTTTGATAATTTAATAGGAATCTTAGTTACCTCAAAATTACATTTTAAAAGAAATTCAAGCCGACCTGTTTTATTAAATAGATGAATCTATGTATGTGAAACCACATAGAGTAAGGTTGTGATCAGTATGATTTCAACCATTTACTCTTAAATGCCCCAAACATTGATTCAAAGTCCAAGGGGTTGATACCACCCTTATCATACTCTTTCACTAACTGTGATTTCCTAATATAATGGGGGTTTTTTTTCCAAAGGAGGGAACTGGGAAGATTGGGAATCAGATGATGGCAGACAGTAAAGAGGTTATGGTTTCTTTCTAAATTTCTGGTAGCTGTAAGAAGTTTTATGTGTTTATATATACATGTGTGTTTTCTGTCTTTGATAATAACTGAAAATAGGTGGTGTGTGTGTGTGTGTGTGTGTGTGTGTGTGTGTGTATATATATATATATATATATATATATATATATATATATATACATATACACACACACACACACACACGCACACACACACATGCAAAAAACATCTTACAGCTACAAGAAATTAAGGAATTTAAAAAGAAACCATAACCTCTTTACTGTCTGCCATCATCCGCTTCCCAATCGTCCCGCTTTCTGACTGTCCTCTTCCAACAACAGCCAATCACGAGAGATTCGAAGAGATGCAGCCAATCAATACAGGATTTGGTCAGCAGCCAATAGCATTAGGATTGGGCCACGCCCCTGAGTGTCAAAACTGTGCCAAAACTCGTAAAGATTTTAGCTGCGCGTGTGTGCAGAAAATAACTCGCGCGTGTGTACAGATCTTCGCGCGCGCGTGCAGAAATTAACTCGTGCGTATGCAGAAAGTAACCCGCGCGTGTGTACAGACCTGCGCGCGTGTGTGAAACCTATCATGACTCGCGGTTTTGTTATTTCTGCTCGCAAGTTGTTAATTTGTGTGCTCACACTGTTGAAATTCACTTGCGCGCTGTGTTTTTGCGCTTGCGATGTTTTGTCCAAGATCTAACGCCATACAAAAAGTGTTCTTAGAATTAGTGCTGTCAATAAAATTGGTTAAGTTGCGCACAGATGTAGCGCTGCATTTTGCACACTCACAAAAATAGAACCCACTGTGTGATATATGTTAGAAATAATATGGCCTAATAAAAGGTAAAAAGTGCCTCTGAAAATCAATTCCCAAGGCAAATATATCCCCTTAATAAAAAAAAAGTAAATTAAGACATTGATGTCAAAACAGGAAATAAAATGTGCTTCGTTTTGCAATTTCACCAGGGTTTTTAACTGCAAACTTTGAACGAAACCCTTGGGTAGAGGCACCAACTCAATGACCACTAACAGAAGCATTGAGATCATAAATCATAACTTGGACTGGATCTTCAATCACCCCATAGCAAAAGAGAAGCCTTCGGAAGTACAGCATCAAGCCCCCAACAGCATCTTATTCACTGACGAGGAGAGAAAAGCCTTGAGAGAGATCAATAAAATGAGCAGGCCCACAGGAGTGTGAGTATGGCAATGCCATGACTCAGAAATAGGCAGCCTGACAAAGAGTGCTGTACAAAGAGATATAGAGATGGCTAAACGAAGACAAAACGTTGGAGACAGCAAAGCCAGCAAGAGAGAGAACAAGAGCTTAAAACCGCAACAATGGTTGGCCAGGTAGCCATGGTAAGCTAGACGGATGGTATGGACAGAGGGTGAGATGCAGAAAGAATTGTCTAGTCGGATGCTAATGACATCCCTTGTGACAGGTGCTGGCTTTACCTACTGTCAGCTGGTTGATTTGCCAAACCTATCTCCTTGTCTTGAAATGAATAAAGAGAGCAGATGTGATTCAATTCGGTTTGAGAGCTTTCTCCCACCTCAAGAGGGTGGGAGAAAACCATGCAGCAACAGTCAACACATTCTGTTACCTAAAGTAGGAATGTTTCTAAGAGTACATTTTTCAAGCCTTTTTCTCCCTGGCTGGAGCGGCAATGGTGGGGATGAATGGGGAGGACACTTTGATGTTTCTCTTTGTGCGCTCCAAGCATTGATTATAAAAGCTGATGCAGCCAAGCCAAGTGAGAGCAGGGCAGTTTTCATTCAGAGTCTCTTGGTGAATAAAAATGGCACAAATTGAGGAAAATCTACTTAGAAGTCATGCTTGAAGTATTGAATATAGGACCTTGTGAAGCTGAGTCGTAGAAAGAATGTGAGCAGGAGAGATTTGTAATTAAACAAGACTTTTACATTGCTAGTAGTACTTGAGCACCGGAAGCTTGCAATGCTAGGGTGTTCTAGGTGGGATCCCAAGACAAAGTTGTTGCTAAGGAATTCTGTGTTTTTAGTGCATTGCTATGTGGTTGCTACATGGATGCTTGCTTGTAAGTCAGAAGAGTCCACCTCAAAGTCGCAGTAATATGCTGGTCCCTAAATACGGCCCAGACCCCACATATTCAGGGCTGGACTGGTAATCTGGAATACCGGGCAAAAATGAGCTGCCGCGATATGCAGAAAAGGACAGCGAACACCCCCCCAGACTGTATTAAGGTATGTGATAATTGTAACATGTTGTATAAAAAAAAAGCACTGTCAAAGTACACTCACTAAGCACTTTAAGGAACACATGTACACACACATTTCAAGCAATTATCTAATCAGCCAATTGTGTGGCAGCAGTGCAATGCAAAACATCATGAAGATACGGAAGATGTGCTCTCTGGTCGCAGTGAGCCCCTCGCCGCTCACGGTCGGTGGGCTCATACACCACTGCATTTCAGCGGCTGGAAGGGGACTCCTCCGCCCCTGACAGCGGCCCGGACCACTCCAGGCGATCGGTTAAGAGCCCCTTCTCCCCTCGCGGTCGGCTGCTCCGTTAGGGTGGACGGCAGTGGCGAGAACTTTACTATGGCGTATCCCTCCTCCTTTCTGGATTTCGGCAACAGTGAAATGCAGTTTAATGGAAAGGAGGAGGTGAGAACTGGCTTGTCAATGTAAATAATATTTTAATGAGAAACTTAAGACAAATACACACATGACCGTAAACGATCTCTCTCTCTCTCTCGTCACACCACCGTCTACCATCGGCCTTTATCCCTCTCGGAGGCTTAATTAGCCTGATAAGGGACCGGGTGTGTATAAATCACAACCCGGCTCCACCCTCAGCCCTGCCACACACCATTTCTATTTCATGCCTCTGTAAGCCTGTTTATCGGTCCAATGGCTGTCTCCAATAATACGGGTGAAGGTCTCTGCACGTTATGGTCTTTCCTTTTACGCAACACAAGATTAAATGAAATACTTTTTCTCTTATGTATTACCTCATTATTTCATCTGACTCCATAAATGAAAAAGGTTTTAATGATATCTGAGCATCATTAAAAGTGAGCAAATGTTTGATTATTCTTTTTAACTCTATTATATTTTACCCGTTCAGATTAGGAAACTATGTCGCTTTGAGGTCCTCGCATGTTTTTCTCTTTTATGCGGGTCTCACGATCACAAGCTCATCAGTGTTGGATCATCAAACAGAGGTTATTGCTATATACCTAAGATCGGTCACATTCACGTTTACACAAAGATACTTCAGTATAGCCCCCATGGAACTGCATACACTTGAATTTATCTTAATGTTTTCTTCAGTAGAGGTCACAGCCACTATTACAGATGTAAGTTGACCAACATAACTTCTCTTGTAATAGTTTTGGATTGTCCATGTCGTGGTTTCCCACGTACACTTATCTGGAGAAACATCAAATTAAAACAGAGGTAAGACACACCCGAATTTAGATTGGTCAAGCAGCATTTGCTGTTCTAAACGGAAATTCCCTTTTTGTCTTTGCAAACCAAGTACACTTGACCTACAGATTTCTCAAAAGAACCATCAGGCATATTCATGGTTATAGTAGGGTTAATGGTTGGTTCAACGATCCGTTGGGTCGGATTGCATTCTCACCACAAGCGAACCGTTCCAAAGTTCCTTTGAAGTCTGACCTCGTCGAGGTAGTCTCAGACTGATTGTTTTGGTGTGGATCTGAGTGTGATTAGTGTTCATATTTGCCTAAAAACACCGAAGGGAGAAAATAAACCAGGTTCAAGCCAAGGGTGAAAAGGGGATTTTTTTTTTTTTTTTTTTTAGCATTTCATCATCTTGCAGGCAAAAATCTTAAATTTGCTAATTTAGAGAAATAATAGCACACCTCTACACAACACCACATGATTCGATGTATCATTCATGTCAGGATGTACAGGATGTTACACTAAGTTTAATACTTGATGATATGGGTTTGGTTAGTGGAAGTACTGTATGCACAATAGTAACAGTGATGCTTGCCTTAGAAAGCACCACTAATAAGCACCTCAGAAATCTCGTGATCAGCTCTTCGTAAATGCAAGACTAAAATTGGCAGCTCATCAGTTCAAAGCTCCAAGCTATAAGCCAAACCATTTAACCAGTGTCTTCCTAACCAGATTAATGTGCTTGATAAATTATTTATTCACGAGCCTATTACAGTACAGAAATAGTACTATGGCACTCCTCAGGAAAGAGATAAATAAGACTAATCTACAATGTCAGTAAGCTACCTGGGGACAAATTAATATGACTTAATAAAATGTGTGGTTTGGGAGTTAAGATGTACAGTTAAATAATAGACGACATACCAAACAGGCACACATTTAGCCATTTAAGATGAGAGAGGTACCTAAGATGAGAGAATGGCTGATAAATGTGCTTGTTTGACCAAATAATAGTATGTGTCCTAAATCTATTTGTTACAAAAATCTACCAAAATTCAAATAGATAAAGTAGGCCAACTAATTTTTATTTAATTTTGCATAGATACTGCATAAAATAGATGTTTGCTTAATTTAACATAATATTGTATGTAGATATCCACAGAGGCTGACCACTGATAACAGTTGTTGCAATATTATCAAGACTGAAGTCTCAGTCAAACTTCCTTGCACTGCAAAATTCCAAAGCCAAAAAAGGCATGGTCGAAAGTGAAGCGAGTTTAAAACTTGCCAAGCAGCCTCTTTTTTTTTTCTTTCCTTCCACTACCTACATAGAATGATCTTAAGACATTCTCTTAAAAATGCTTTCAAAGAAAAAGTCCTCTCAATTTAATCTCAACCTCCCTTTTTATTAGTCTACCTTTGTCTTTCTGAAGTGCAGGCAATAAAATAATCCATCATACCTCTAATTTACTCAAGATGTACTTTCAATTCACAAACCAATAATAAATGGCCGTTGCACTGGATTCTGACCCTCTGTCTCAGTTAAAAGCTATTGAGAAGTGACCAAGTCATTGCAGTGTCTGCTGGTTGAGTTTGCTATGTGGAGACCAATTCTGAGGTAACTTGATTTATAATTAGGTTGGAAGTCAGATTTTTGCAGAAAGATCTCCTTACCCTTCCCTTTCTAGACTTGCTTCAGTCTTACTAAAATTAGAGCTGAGCCGAAGGCAAGGCCTGCAAAGGCATAGCAACCAGAGAGGGTCAAACATGAGACCAGATAGAGAAAGAAAATTGCTGGTTGGGTGGATAAACGGAGCATGCAAGGTGAATTACAAAGACCTGTAGAGAGCGAGCAGAGGAGAGAGAGGCAGAGACAGCCTGAGGTGGCCAACGTTGTGACTACAGCACAAGGGATGTGTGGGAGCCTACATCTCAGTAAAGCACACACTTCCCCCACACCTCCTTTCAAGGCAACATTTAACATAAAAATTGATTTAAATCAAGCCCTAAATTGCTTCAGAGGGATTCAATCCCGTGGAAGCACAGACAGGGGCCTCGAGTTAAGAGCGCAAGATAATGAGGCCCAGGGTTTCCATGTGAACAGGGGGGGAGCATTGCATATGTGCGGACATGTTAGTGTGGACTGCACCACTGTCCTGTGACAAACCACTGGGTTTAAACCACATACCCAACAAGGAACAATCTCAAGTTTAGCTTAAGACGGTGGCTATTTGCTATAAACTATTTGCTGAAAACAAGGATGAATCAATTACTCATCTATAAATACACATGCTGGAGATAATGCACCATAAAGGTTCTTTTGCAAGACTGTGTTCATCACCAAGCAGACCTGATACTTCCTGTAGAACGTCATGCTAGCCCAATTTCCTTCAACCTGTGTGACCTGCGAGTCTCACTGATTCTCACAAGACATTTGAGCATGCCCACATGAATCACACATTCCATTAAAACACCACAATCGCTCCACAGGCCCACTTACATCGAGAGTTGATCTAAACATAGATTTCTAAGTGCACAAACCACAAAAATGATTCTTCACTGTGCACAAAATATTCAAGTCTAAATGGGATTAGTTAATTATTCATGAGGGCCGCATGATGCCAATGTTTTTACCATCATGGTTTCTGAACATCCTAACAGCAAAATCGGTACTTAAGAGATTTGACTGTCCGAATGTTACTTGCACTTAAAATGGAAGTCAATGGGGCAACAGTTGTATGGTTGCCCGATAGACCTACATTGTAAGTGCATTTTAGTTAGCTTTTACATACTGCAGAATGAGTCAAAGTATTTGCTGTGGTAATTCACAGCATGCAACCAAGAGTTAAACTTGTATTAGTATTTGAGAGCCACCGATTAAAAATATGTAGATATCAGATTATTTTAGAGCAATATCTGCCAATACCGATAGTTTGTGGTTCTGATTTTTCTACATCGTTTCAAATCACTGATAATTACACAACCTTGGATGAAAGAAAAACAATAAATAAATAATTGTATTCTCTGTCTCTACATGTCTCCAGCGTTCGAGTAACTGGCCATACACTGGTTATATATAAAAGAAAATTACATGAAAACTTTCCCTTACATTAATTCATAGTAGATAATTGTAGGCTCATGTTGAATTGGTAAGAGATATCTATCGATCTATCTATCCATCTAAAATAATTCACTTCAACTGATGTCCCTTTTTAGTTGAAACAGCCTACACTTTAGCTTCAACAAATGTATTCCTTGTGTGTAGCAAGGTGTATCAAGGTAATCAAGTCCGTTAAGTAGTTTCACCTTTTAAATTTCAACAGTGCAACTTATAAACACACTGCACAGGTTTAATTTGTTTTTAAACAATAGGTCAATGTCCAACAGTGCAGATAAATTGCTTTTATCAGTTACAGATATTTGACTAATACACTAGTGCATCTCCAGAATTTGCAAGTATTTATACAGGATATTTATTAAAGCACTTGCATTATTCCCAATGTGAGAATGAGTCTAAAATGTGACAATAAGTCTTTCAAAACAATAAAGACACAGTTTACATTTAATTTTTTTATTTGACAATATTTGAGGTCAAACATAAACTTGTAAAAACACAAAACTAATGTCATCAGCATTTCCCCCTGAAGCAGATCTTCATTTGCAGGCTGGGTGTGAACTTGGGTCAAATGTGCTTTTAGATGCACTTACTTCCAGAGATCACAAACTAGTTTGAACGATTTACAAATTAACTGCAATTCTGTCAGCTCCCCAAATGTCACCAATCTGTTTTTTTTAATCCCCAAAAGGCTTAGTTTGCTACTATTGAGAAGGCCAACTGCTGTGTTGAATGACAGACACTTCATGCACTCAAAACTAGTTCAACTTCATGGCAACTCCAAGCCCATCAAACTCAAAACAAATAGACTCTTGGCACTTGTATTCCATTGCTAATACCAAGCAATTTCCATGATTTCCCCACATTGTGTTGGGTGCATTTGGTAATGTGGACTTTTAAAATCATGCAAAGGAATGTTACTACAGCAACAGCCAAGGTGGCGGTGTCCAAATCTTATCCTGGAGGGCTTCAGATTACTCAAGCCAGATTCCACATGAACAGATTCAGTCCCATCACACCACATTGAGGGAGAGCCCTTTAGGAGATTTGGTTATTACCAGCATTTTCACACTGAAAAAGGTGGCCGGCAGCCACGGTTCTCCAGGAATGGAGCCAGAAAACGTCATAGAACCATTAGAGCCACTCCCCATGCACTCAACTCTCTGACTCCCTGGAGTGAATGCACTGGTTAGGTGCAAAACAAAATAGCCATGCAAGAAACAGACAGACCAGGCAGGCGTGCAAGCAATTAATTTTAATTTATGTAACCATGCTTCCTGTCTTCGGCATACAGAATGAGTTTTGGGAGTGAGGAGCTGCCAAACCACAACTGTTGCAGACTGTCACACATGCCTTTTATGCTACAATAGAGGCATTTACCCTGCAGCTGTAGGTCATGAATGTCCAACACACATTCCTATAGCCATGTAAACAGAGGCCCATTAACTGCAGGGATGGCTTAAAAATTTTCTTCCAGAGCGTTCTCTAGACTTTTTGCCTCCTAGCATCTGTCTGGGAAATAAATTAAATATTCCCATTATCTGCTTTTGCAATTTCTCATTAAGTTGAGGCCCATATACATGTCGGTAAACCTTCTACCTAATTGTTTGATGTCACTTGAGCGGTGCATGATGCTTATTAAAATCTGTGCAGAGGACTGATTTGTGTCTAATGCAATAAGGCAGAGACCTGTTAGCCAGTCAGCCACCATTGGTGGCTCCATGGGGGGGGGGACAGACAAGCTGTCATCAGCAGTAATTGGTCAGAATGACAAGCCTAAATCCAACTTGTGCTGGGGGGAAAATGAGCAAAAGATCTAGATACAAAAAAGTTCAGATACACTGAGAGTGCACAAATATATTTGGTGCCAAAGTCAAACTACAGAGCAGATTAAAAACGAAGCAGTTTCTGGGAAATTCATTTACGGGCAAGAAAGACCTTTATCCATCAGGTATAAGTGGCAATTAAGCAATATCACAAACAAAATTATTAAAGATTGAGTAAATTACAATTTAAAATAAAATTTTTGGTTCAACAAAAATAGTTCTGCAAACAGACAAGTGGCATGATAGCCCAGTGATGTTAGCCTAAATATTAGCACTCTTGGAAAACCACTTCTCCAAATTAGAGGGCTGAAATTGTTGTATAAACATCAATTAGATAAAAATAAACACTGCGAAAGCTTGAGCATGTTGTCTTTGGTTCAGACCCCAGATTTAAGTGTGAATCATTCAAACTCTAAGACAGCTGCTGTAGCATAAGCCAATTCAAACTAATAGCTCCTCTAAATGCCCGACTCTTTAAAAAGCAAAACATAGGGGCAAATCAGCATGTACATTCCTCAGAGTAAGGTGTGACAGGATGTCATGCTTGTCTTGCAGAATAAAGCACTTGAGTATTGTCAGAGGTGGACATCTGGAGAGCATGGACAGAATGTTAATAGCTCATTAAAATTATTTCTTGACCAACAAAACCAGAAGAGGTCAATTTAAAAAAGATGAAAATGTCATGTTACGTATGCTCAGAAAGAGCTTGAGGTGAACACTAAAGAGTGCCAGAAACATTATGGGACAGAGAAATGACCTTTAACCTCATCCACTATGACTGGTGACAAATATAGAATACATCAGCACAAAGACTTATTCTATCCAATAAGAGAATGCCCATCAGAAGGCTGATATACACAAGTGGTGCACCTTGCGCATATTGGGATGGTGCGAACTGGAACACTGATTTCCTTTAGCACACAGAACCACTCAGTCCTTCTCAGAAGATTGCCTTCAGACCTCTGGGTTTATGAGAACTGCCATTGTCCATGGTTCCATAAAGACGGCTGATGTTCAAAGATATGCTTTGAACAAACACTTGTCTTTTCCTGTAGAAGAATTGACAGCCAATCAGCAGAGCAGGCAAGAGCGAAGCACACATGCAACTCAGAGCCAAACATTTGAATCATCTTAGACAAGGAGTGCATTCATCACATTATGCCACAGGAGCTACCAGTAATTACTGAGCAGAGTATTTTCAGGAGTTTAGAAAAAGAAACAGGAAGCCAGCCCATCCGGGCAGAGCAACTTTGTACCATTTAATTATCCAGCAGAAGGTGCACATTTCGATAGCCATTACTCATAATTATTGAAATTAACAAGTACAATCCAGAAGAACAATTAAACAATGGAACTTCATATCTGCATAATTGCAGTTTCTGTGGAAGGTATAACTCACCTGAGCAGAGGTCTCACATTCTTCTAAAAACTGATTCCATTTCCGGAAATTCCCATGCGCCATTACCTGAGGGAAGAGAGAAGACTATGACCAAATAGTCAAACATAGTTGAGAAAAACTATGTAGTATTTAGGAAGCTCATGCAATCTGCAAAGTTTGAGTCATGCAACTCAAGCTTTCCCAGGTAACTTTTGTTCTGTTAGGACATTTGAGTTTTCAATACGTTAAAGAATTAAAAATCGCAGATTTGGCAAAAGAAAAAAATAGGAGCAGCATTACAAACATAGATGGATCTAGATTTGACACTGAGCACTTTTAGCATGAGTTGCATTACAATTCTGGCCTAGAATGTTAGAACACACATTTTAAAGACACAAATATTACTGCGTGTTTGTATATTTTTTTTTTCCACTTTACTTTTATTTTTAACGACTGAATCTTTTAAATCATTGCACGCTGTTACCAAAAAAGTTTTAAGTAAATAAATAATATAACACACTACCAACTTAAAAATTTAGGGTTAGGTTTACCTTTACAATGCTGCACTTAAGTTTAACAGTCCTCTCCTGTCCTCTTTACTAAAAGCAGCCAACGTGTCTTTGCATCAGACTTGACAGATAAGGCCCCTGCAAGCTTAACTTTTAAATTCAAGTTATTTCAGGCTGGTCAATACATTTCCCATTCTGAGTAAGACCAAAAATAAAATGTCATTCAAGAAAAGTTTAATACATACCCAAGCATCGAATGCTTTAGCTCTCTCTATAGACATTAGGAAGCTATCCAGGTTATTTTAAAGAGCACAGGTCTTACCTCTAGGGTCCTTTTTAAGTATAAAAAGAGAGAGAAACATTAAAGGTGTGCTTTTAATTGTCAAAACACTTTAAACAGATTCCTTTAGTGTAGTTTATGTCTTCAGACTACATGCATTGTTTTAAATTTACAATCTGTTTTTTAAGAGGAAGAAGGTTGTAACCGAAGGTTCTAGGTTATTTGAAAGGTCATTTCAGATTTTATGATGACAAAGAAAAATAAACCAGGTTAAAGTTTCATAAAAAAACAAACTAGCTTTATTGACAACTGCTGCAAAACATGTTTCGGACAGATTTAGTTACCTATTTAGGCAAGCTTACACATGTGTCATTCTGCATTTTATGGAGAGGATACAAATACTAAATGGCAGTAAAGTACAGTTTGGATGTAGGTTGATTTTATTTCTTTTTCCTTTATTAAACTATATACAATAGAGTCGGTTTTAGCTGCAGTATCCCTTTACATAATAAAAGAGATGACCCTTGTGGAGATTGTTGTCCAAATCCTTTTAAAGCAGATTTTGCATGCAGTTTATATAGCATGGTGACATCCATGGTAATCTGACTTATTTGATTTTTTTTCCTTTTAAACACAAGTAGCCAAACATAGGTTATTCTATAGAACTGTTTGAAGAGTAACATCTTATTTTGACAAATTAAGGATTTGAGGACAGTTCATCTCAACAGCGTCTAACTGGGCTATATTTCAAAACTCTAAAGATACAAGGAAAAATATTGAGGCCTAAATTTAAATTTACAGCTTTTAAGACTATTTAAAATCAAATGAGGAATAATCAAATGGCTGTTGGAAATACCATTAAAGAATTTTTTTCCTTTCAGTAATTTATGTTACATATTACAAGACAGACATTAAGTTTAGGGTCTTTTCGATATGCTAGTATTAAACAGAATTTTGAAATGTAGCCTACATGGGAATCTGCAACTGCACCTTAGCAGAGATTTTATGGTAACACAAATTAAAGTGGTGTCCTATGACACATAAAAAGTTGCTGTACAGTTGTTGGGCTTTACCTTTCAACTAAATACTTTTTTCCAACCATTGGAACATACATTTACCATCGACAAATGCAAAAAAGCAAGGGTAGGTAGGTAGCAGAGGAAGAGATATTGGCCAAAAAGAAAAAGGAAAAAAAAAAAAAGCCATGTTTTAATTCTATTCCTTGTAAGGTAATGTTGATTCTTGAGGCATTTAAATGCCAATTTGTTGAGTTTTCCTTTTTATAATGTCCAGAGTTAAAAAAAACAAAAGCAGACAATTACTTTTGTCGGGTAGCTTAAAGCGTGAGCTGCCAAAGATGACAGTTGACATGGTGACGTGTTGGGTGACGCTCTGCTAGTCAGACTTAGTATCGCCCATAGGGGTGTTGTTCCCTGTATCCAGGCTTAGTCGGTCTCTGAGTGGGAGCTTTCCCACCACCAGCCGCCTGCTGTGTTCCATTCCAGTCATCTTGAGCTATAGGATCAATCACAAAATAGGCAAGTGTTAATTTTACATACTAAAGATTCCTTGTCAACTTAAACAGCAATAAAAGAACTGTTTTCTGCAGTTACACCATTATTAATCGCCATTAAATTACTCTACCTTTTTAGGAGACTCAATTATCAACAGATATATAAGGGTTGGGCTATTATCAACAGATTAAAGCAGGAGTAAAATCTTACCGTAGTTTTCGTAACCCTCCTGTGTCTCTCCATGTCCATAGTCATAGTATTCTGGCTCTCTGGGGGGGGGGGGACAATGTAATGCTAAATCCTCAGTGCCAAGTACAAACACAACACAACCCCATGTCTCAAAACAACGAGAAACTGGCCTGAATTTCCAATTGTAACTTACTAAGCCAAGAACAGCTTAGAGATGTTTCCAAAAGCCTCCATAAACCACAATAATCGTAAGCAAAGATGATCTTTTTGGGGAAACTTGACCTTATAAAATCCCAAACAGATTTAAAAAAATATGATATACTGGACCAACTTACGCCTGCGGCTGACTGTAGTAGCTGTTGTAGGTTTCATAGGCTGCCTCTGTGTAGCTCTCATCATACGACTGAGGAAATAAAATAGTGATGCACATCAAATCAACATCACCAGAAACACTGAGAAAGCAACTCCTAGTATTGTCATTATTTACTGAACCTCATGCTTTTCCAAACTCATACAATTTGCTTCCATGGAACACAAAAGTAGAAAAAGAAAAAAAGCCTGCATAGAATGACAACCTACATGTTTATTATAAGTCTTTGCAGGTCTGGAATATGAGGGCAAGTAAATAAAATTATTTAGCATGAACTACCCCTTTTTTTAAACAAATTCACAGGTTATTTATTGAATTAAAACGTACATATTCTTCATATGCCTCTTGGGCCGGAGGGTGAGAAGTTGGTGGAGGGGGCAACCTTGGTGGAGCAGAGGCAGCTGGACGGCCACGGGTAGCAGCCGCTCCTCTGGCCGTCTGGGCAGGTGGCCCGCCTCTCCCTGCGGGAGCTCCTCTAACAGCTCCACCTCGAGGTGGGCCACCACGAGCACCTCCACGTGGGGGCATACCACGGCCCCTGTAATAAAAAACATTTTAAAGCATTATTTCTTTGCTCTCCTTAATTGTTCATAAGATAATTCTAAATCCAAGTCACAATGGATATATTAAGCATGCATATGCATAAAGTGGGTACCTGGGTGCTCCTGAAGCCGGGTGGGCTCCACGGCCTCGAACAGGTGGACCTCCTCTGCCTCTGCCCGCATGTTCCTGACCACCGTTTAGATACTTCATCTCCATGAACTGCTCCTGGCAAATATCATCCATCATGTCCTGTGACAGTAGAAATGAGTAGCATTCAATTAAGCAATAAAACAAATGAACAAATTTGTTTAGAGTTAAACGACCCCATTCCTAATAGTTGCAGCACTATAAACAGAAAGCAGAGACAAAAGATGATATCAGCAATATACAAGCGCAAATGACCATATTTAGGCTGCTTTAGTTGGATTATGGGATTTCACAATACTTACCGGAAACAAGAACTTTTTGATCTCTTCCATGGCGTGTGCCATGCGCAGGTATGCCTCAGGAACAGGAGCAAAAACCTCAATAAACACATGAAGCTCCATGGACAAATGTGAATACTTTGGCTCTCCACCTTTTCTCAAGCCTTCCTCCTAAAGAACATAAAATTTGTTAAGATCCAAATTAGACTTGTCTGTATGTTCATTTAACTTTCATGCAAATACAATGAGAACTAATGCACAATCCTCCTTGCAGCATCAAATCCACCTTCCTATTCCTCAAGTTTAGAGCTGTCTTTTCCAGGACCAAAAGTGATGTTCCCCTAGCTTAGTAATTTTTGCAACAATAACACTTAAAACTTGACAGTACATTACCTTGGTTTTGTCCCTCATGGATCCCTTCCCAAGTACCGAGATCTTGGCACCCGTCTCCTCCTGCAGTCTCTTGATGGTGTTCCCCTGCGGTCCAAGGATCTTTCCAACAAAGTTAAACTGCACAAAGCAACAGACAAAGTTAAATTAATTCCCAGCATTTGAAAAAAATCTACAGTGTTCCACAAAAGCAAGGGATAAAGTCACATGTTTACTTTCAAAGTGACACTCAGTTAGCTCCTAAACTGTGTTGGGTGTAATCCAAAGTATTTAGTAACTAATCTATATTTTTGTCAAAAAAGTAATTTAAATAATGTGATCACCTTTCCAATTAAGTACTTAGTAAAGTAACCAGATTACAATTTTAGATAAATATTTAAACACTTGTTGTGGACTACTATTTTTAGTAATTTACCAACACGCAAGAGTCTCCTGTTAAATACACATGCCCAATTGTGTGAAACTGACAGGTGTGAGAGAGAGCACAAAGTCCAAAGTCATAAAAGTAATGATATCACACAGACTCTGCTGACTCTAAGATATATGGCATGCACAAGACAAATCTGGAGATGCATATCCTCAGTCAGGGAAATCAATATTTTATCAATCTCAAGTCTGGTTTAAAAAAAACAACAGCCTTTTCAATCAGTGTTAGCATAACGAATCACACAACTCACACTAAACTGATATCCAAGTAAAACTTAAAAGGACAAAGAGAATGAAAGACTGGAATCTGGAAAGTGGATGGAGGAGCAATGAAACGTTAAACGCAGCTAGTCTCATCTGATCTGGCAAGCTAACTTCAAGGACACAAGAAATAACAGACACACACTCAGAAATAGAGGACACCATCAAACAGTCTGAACGCCTCTGGCAGGTAAGCATTCAGCAGTGAAAGGCAAGTCGTCATGGGACTTGCACAAAGAAACTTGCATTTACAAAATATCTTAAGCCTCTTCATGACAGATTACAGCATAACATAGGATTTGGACATCAAAGAATGGCAAAACTGTCAAAATCCATTCCTGATAAGTACATGCTGATAGCAGACCAGCAGCCAGCTGTGAGCAGATAAATCTATTAGCTTCCAACTATAGTTCACTCTTTAATTACTTCATCCAGTGCTCATGACATTTTTGACCTGATATGTAAACCAGTTTTACTCCACTTCCCAGTTTCACTATGAACTGCATTTGAATATGCTCAGAAAGCCTCAGATGACCTTTGTTTACTCTTACTGAGGTGTTGCACATTCTTTCAATGCAAGATCTTATCAACCACACAAACAGTAGAGTAAAGCCTCCTTTGATATTTTGAGTCGGTGGCTGTTTAAGTCTCCAATCTTACAACCAACAGGAGACGTTTTGTCTTCAGGTGTGTGCTCTGCCCCGTTGAGCATGGACTGACAAGGAACCAAAGCCAATGAAATATAGAGCGCAAGAGGAGAAAAGTCTATTGGGAAGCAGAAGATATGAAAAAAAAAAAACATAAATAAAAACATCTCTCTACCTGCTGTATTTTCAGCTGTTTTGACGGCACTAAAAACAGCTGTAACGGGGTCCAAACCATTTTGAGTTTCCCACTTTTAACACAATTAGAAATTGGGGAAGTGCCACCCAATAAAACAAGAGTTTAAGCTCTGACATTTACAAGTGGATTTAAGGCTAAATAACCGTCTGATCTGACTATTTTAAAAGTGAATACATTTTGGAACACTTCCCGAAATGTATCACAGAAAGCATGCACATTAAAAGCGCAGTTACAGGTACTGCACTAAAATAACTATGAATTCTTCTCTAAACGTCATATTTGCATATAATTAATCAAATCTGTGTCAGTTATAAATCGTTTCCGTTTCTTTTATGTTTTGCGATCTTATCATTCAGTAAACACAGCCGTAATGACTGATGTATTCCTCATGAAATCAGAGACTCTCCTCGAAATCCAAACACAAATGGTCAAGAGACGACCAGGTGTAACGGTGATGTGTCTCGCTTGTATACTTGTGATCGGATCACCTAAAATGCATCTTAAACCAGACGTACACATGACCTCCATCAGGGACAAATGGTTGTGTTGATACACCCAGTCTGCTATATGTTGTGCAGTGTGCACACTATCACAACAAAAATCAAGACCGTAACAGGGTGCCGACTGCAAGTCCTGTAGTGTGTGCTTAGCTCAAAACAACAAAGTATACATGTTCCTAAACAATTGCTGAGACACTCACCTTTGGGTATTGTTTGACTGGTATAAGGACCCTTTCCTTCAGTTTGATGTTTGTCGTTGTGAAGAGGTCAAGGTAGTTTTCGGTTTCTTTCTCCCCTGTCTCGCCTTTCTGAACCTTCTCGATTTCTGAAAGACACAATGAGAAACAATAAGCTATTGTACAAGTTAGCATCTGGAATACCGTCAGTGAACTGTGATGAAACCATTACATTGCATCAGATCATATGAACACATTTACAAAGCAAAAACAGGAAATGGAGATAGAATCAGGTTACTACAATTATATTATTGCACAAGCCGCTGTATCCTCTTGGACATATACAAACCGCATTCATACCAAACCCACTAGATACATTTAAACACATTGCCTGATTTTTAGCCAGACTGGAAACTGCACAGTGTTAGAAATTCATGGCATCCAAGAAAGCAAACAAAAGTCTGACCTCTCTCGAAGAGTCAAACCTTGATGGATGCAGCCAGAATACAACATAACTTAGACACCCAGAATTGTAATACACTGAGATTTAATTCATGTTACCAAAAACATGTCAGGGCCACAATATTCTCTTGGTCAGAGTACTTGCCCTCCCCAAAAACATTATCTTAAAACTACAAGTAGGTGCTGAATACAGCAAAAAGGCTTCTTTTTTTTTCTCCGCTGTACCATGTTCATTTCACATCAATGGTAAATGTAACTTGGCGATGTAAGGGTTTAGTTCAGGTTTTAAAGAAATGTGCTTGCCTCAAAGACAGTGTGAGGAAACACCATCAGTCAATACACTGAGCTTCACTAAAGGGCTTTGTTTTTAATCCTACAAAATTAATGGCGTGACTTCAGTTATTATGTTGTAAGTAAAGGTTACTTGTGGAATTGATCAGTTTAGAGACCGACCACAAGTTACTGTAAAATTCGCACTAGACGTTTGATGAAAGACATGTGTTGAAACGCCTCCAGGAAAATACATTTCCGACATACAAAAAAAAAAAAAAACTCTTATCCCAGTTGCAATACTTCCCGCTCTAAAAGCCACATATGGCCTGAAACATGGTTTGTATTACAACGACAAATCCCAAACTACAGATATTCATCCGTCTTCAATTTCAATCTCGGTTGATTTAATCTAAAACGGTCCAGACCTTTAATCCTCGAATGCACCACTAGAAATGTATGTTCCCTGTGACTCGACGGATACAAAGAAACGCCACGTTGCCCATTTAGATATGGACGTTTTTGCTTGAAACAAACAATTGTGCTCTCTTAAATATTTTCTGTCGATATGCCATTTAGTAACGACTGAAATAATTTAATTTCCCTAATAAGTTTATTACAATGAAAAATCTGAATTTAATTACATTTTAGAGCTATTAACAATCATAAACTTAAGTTTAGAAGATGTGTAATTTGATTTTAAAAAGTCTCTTATTCAATACGCACGCGAGAATTTCACCACACTTAAACTCAATCCAGCACGCGGCTCATACTGTACTCGAGCGGAAATGGGACGCTACACAGGGGATATAAACTCTACAACAGTACGACATAAGCAAAAGAAGAGCAGAGGACAGTAGTCCGAAAACATTTTGTAAACTAGGTTTATCTCACTATCTCGAAACACGCCGAACCATCCGAAAATGGCTTTAGCAGCACGTGCCTTGCTCGCGCGAAGTACACGGACCCCCACGCGCAGAAACGAGACTTTTGTGACGGTCACCCTCCGTCCCAGATTCGATTACGGACGATTCCAGCGGGTTCTCTCCGATAATACTACGACTAATATATATATATATATAAGTTAACCGATTAGATGTTTTCGTTTCCCCCCTTTCATTTGCACAAAACTCCGGGGTTTACCTGCTGAAATAAGTTTCATGGCGTGTGTGAACGACGAGTCCAGACTGTCTCGCTCCGCCAGCAGCTGCGGGAGATATTTGCTCTCGTCCTCCATGTTGAGTTTGTAAATAAGTTAATAAACAGACCTCAATTGAACACCGTGAGTCCGGTAGTTAAAACTATTTAAGTATCCACTTCCCCGCAATACGAAAGCGTGTTCTGATGATTGCAAATGGCTCCGGTGCGCGGTTGGAAATAACTGAACAAAAGCTTTACGACGAGCGCAAATGACTTGAGCGAGCGGAAGTGACGTCACGAACTTACATGGGACCGCCCACTTACATGTGGTAGTTTTTTAAATTAGCATTTTTGCTTTGGGAATGGGCTCTGTTCCTCTTGAATTGGATACATTTAAAGCCTTTTCTTAGGAAATAAGATATTAAATGTCAGTGTGTGTGTGTGTGTGTGTGTGTGTGTGTGTGTATGTATGTGTTCCTTTCATGATATTAGTGCTGGTTATTCCAAAAATAAATAAAAACAATCTGTTTGTTTAATCATAGAAAATGAAAAAAAGGCTAATGTGCATGGAAAAAATAATGTCTGTAATTAAAAATATGGAGATATCCACAAAGGGTTGTATAAGCTTCTGTTGGCTTCCAAGTAGTAAAACATCCAGGAATGGCATATTACCACATACTATAATGTTTGCTGCCCTCCTGTGGATAAAAATAGGGAACTTTTTGGCATATTGGATATGGGCAAAAAACTAACAAATTTGTGCACAAGAACAGTTTTTGAACTAAAGATTATAATAATTAATTTACTATGTTTACTGTGTACTTGTTCAATAATTGGCATTTCATATCATATGAGTTTTTATTAAATTGTAGGCAGCCATGTTATTACTATAGTCTTTTACTATTTTCTTTTTGTCTCTTGTGAAATACATGGAAGTGGAATTAACCTTCTCTTTAGTACTGTCTGTGAACAAAGCTTCACGCTGCCAGCACTGACAAGTAGTGAGGGCAGCTGTGGTTTTGCATTGCGAGGCCTGAAAAACCTTTTTGAAACCTTCTGAAAGCTTTCAGAACTGTCAAACCTGCTTAGGCCTTTAGCACCACCACCCTCTGCCCTGCTCTCCCCTCTGTCTCACTCAAGGTTAACATGCTCTATTTGTGAATGTCAGGCTATTCAGACTCCCAAATGTGGCTGCTGAATCCTGTGGCTTTTAAGGCTGGTTTGGCTGGTATATATTTCTCCTCTTCCCTTTGTTCTCTACATCTCTCCATCTCTATTCCTGCCAGGACCATCTCTTAAAAAAGTACAGGGCCTGGGAAAAAATGGTATGTTTGTCACCATGACTTATTACCAATACAATTAACAGAATAATTAACTTAGTCACATTATTTGATAGATTTAACTTTGTTTAGTGTGTAATACAAAATAAAGTATTATTATTTTTACATTCATTTAAATGTATATTTTTCATTGGAATATCAGTGTGCATATCCCCATTTATCACCATTAAAATGTCATGCTTTCACTGTCTGAATGGTTTTGCTTTATGCTTTTTCTTGTCTTGGTTCCGGCATATTCTTGTTCAGTCCTGTTATGCTGTGATATTTCCCCATTTAAAGCTAATGGTTTGATCTTTCTAATCAATTTAATTTTTATTTATCATATTTAAAGGGCCAGTTCACCCAAAAAAATTTAGTCTCTCATCATTTACTCACCTTTATGCCATCTCAGATGAGCATGACTTTCTTTCTATGACCTTTAGAAGAATATCTCAGCTCTAAAATGCTCATACAGGCAGCATAACAGAAATCCATACAACTTCAGTGGTTTAATACATTTCTTCAGAAGCGATATGATAAGTGTGGGTGAGAAACGGATCAATAATCTTGCCCAGTAAGTGCCAATATTCATGAAGAATGAGAATCTGAATATGAAAGTGTAGATTTCTGGTAAAAAAAAAAAAAAAAAAAATCACCCACACCTATCATTTCGCTTCTGACGATATGGATTTAATCAATGGAGTTGTATGGATTGCTTTTTTGCTGCCTTTATGTGCTTTTGGAGCTGAAATTTTACAGAGCTTTTAAGAATCTTCATTTGTGTTCAGCAGACTGTCATACACAACTGGGATGGCATGAGGGTGAGTAAATGAAGAGAAAATGTTTGGTTTTGGGAGAACTATCCCTTTAAGGGAGTGGAATCATAAAAAGTTTATCTTACTGTATTTCTCAATATTTCCTTGTGTGTACAATTATCTGGCCTGTGAAGCTTAATAAGTCAACTCTGTTATAAAATATAAAACCACAGAGATCAATTTTTATTGAAAATATTTTTCTTGGTACAAAGCACAAAGACATTGTTGCACCAATCTTCAACGCTGTACCATTCCACCCCAACGCATTCTGAATGTAACAGGATTTGCACAAAACATGTTTTGAAGTAGAAATGTTATTAGGTATTAATATGTTTCAATTACGATGTTTGATTTATTTATTTTTATTTATTCGTTTTTGGGTGCAGCTTATCAAGAAAATGTTATAGTCCTATTTTACTCAATAATCAAAAGAAACAAATAAGAGATGATGTTCTTCATATAGAAAATGAAGCCTATATTTTGGACAGTTAAGACGTTTTAATTTGTAATATTATTTTTATTACAGTTAAGCACATTTTATAATTCTCATCACAGCAATGCAAATATAAATAAATATTATTTAAATTGTTCACAGATTTATATATCATAATAGTTCTTTCATTTTTGGATTTTTTCTTCACAGGCATATTCCAGGATGAAAATGCCAAGATTCATCGGCTAAAATTGTGAAAGAGTGGGTCAGGGAGCATGAGGGATCATTTTCACACATGAATTGGCCACCACAGAGTCCTGATCTTAACCCCATTGAAAGTCTTTGGGATGTGCTAGAGAAGACTTTACGGAGTGGTTCGACTCTCCCGTCATTACTACAAGATTCCAGACAAAAATTAATGCAACTCTGGACGGAAATAAATGTTTTGAAGTTACATAATGTTGTCGAAACAATTTCACGACGAATGCAAGCCACAGTGGTCCAACAAATAATAGAGTATGCAATTTATTTTTGGCCAGGCAGTGTACTGTATATATACAATATTTGATTGTATTTAAATTTTAATTATACTTTCTCATATTCTCATTTAGAAAGTTGACCCCTAATCTTTCTTTCTTTTCTTCTCTTGTGACAAACATATTCTATGACCTGAGACAAACACTTCGACATTGTAACGCCACATTTAATCCTTTAGGCTCCGATGACACTTGACATCATGCATTAGTCTTGCTGACATAAAGTACATTCCAAAATACATTTCTTTGCTGGTGAAATGCATACTAATTACCTAAACAAACCAAAACACTGACATTTGAAACTAGGAGAACACACCTCTGGGAACAAAAGCATATCTCAGCAAGAAAAACCCAAGAAAGTAACTCAAATATAATGTTTTTGGCTAGCATTATGAGAGAGGATCAAATCGTTTTATCAACTGCTGTGCTATTGTTTTCCTGGAAGCAACAATGTTTGCGCTGCACATCAGGATTTGGCTTCACATTGCGCAGCCAATGAATAGTGGCTTTTTTAGCCAATTTGGAAGGCAGATCTTGATGAGGAATTGTTGTACTATTTTCTTCCAATGACCTGACATTACAGATGGAGGTCATTTATCATAATAATCTCTCTGTATCTCTTCTTTTTCTTTCTCCAAATGAATCTCTTGATATATGAAAGACATGTTTTAAACAAATTACAGAATTCTGCTACAGAATACGTACAGTATCACTCAACCTGATTTCATCAGAGTATTAGCATCACCATCAGCTTGATTATCATAATGACAAAAAGATGTCAACACTTTGGTGTCGCTGCACAATTGAAGTGATCACACGCTGGGGATATTGTCATCAGTGAAAGAATGGGAGCAGAGTGTGAGACATTGAGACCCGTCTCAGATAAAGAAGTTGCCTGGGCTTCATTATCATATAGAGAAAGCGACTTTTAGGGTTCTTGATTTACATAAGCAGCAATTTAATTTACATTACTCTTGTTACTGAATACAAAGTGTACTATTTCACTTGCGATAAACACTTTAGCATCTTCACCTTAAGGCCGTCCGACATCCTTTTTTCCTTACAAGAGATAAACTGAGAACGTTCAAAGGCGCTTCACAAAAAAAATGAAATCTCCCTGTTGGACCACTTACAGGTTGCTGGCAATGGTTTGTTAAGGTGAGAATATAATGATTTTAAAATAACTTTTACCCATGAAATCTGTTTGATAAATAACAGATCTTAAAAAAAAGAAGGTAAAATTAGTTAAAAGTAAAATGTGCTCATATTTTGGGTGGGGTTGCTCAAAGAATAACACACTTTTCCCCATGTCATAGCTTCACGGGAGCTCAGATGATTAATCAACCCAGGGTTTGATTATATTTAACCTGCTTAAGTGCCCCAGGCAAGATTGGTTTCCTGAGAAACAAAAAAAGCACAGCACATTTGTTCAAATAGACTAATGATGCTGGAATATTCACTTCAAAAGAACAACATTTTCAAAGCTGTTCTATCCAAGCACACAAACACGTTCACGCCAGCTGAGAGTGAAATGTCATGTGTGCTTCTCTTGCTCTCTGTTTGATCAGTTTGTGCCGGTGTGGGTCTGGAGTCCCTATATGCTGCACCTTTGAGCTCTGGTTTCAGCAGTAGACCTGTAATGATACAGAGACTGTAAAAAGAAACAGCCGTACACTGCAGGTTTAGAGCCTGAATTGCCGGTTTCCAAATAATGATCCCAAATGTAAGAATATCATGCTAATGGTTTCTGATGCCACAGTTTGTTAGCAGCAGTGTAAGGTTAGAGTGCCATGAAAAGTGGAAGTATTGTGCTAAACTTGTGTGCAGGTCATTCCAGTTTTGGGAAAACAAAGGGCTGTTTTTGAGAAGTAAGTTGCAAGAAATAAGCAACAAATTATAAAGATGGCTACTGGAATCACCATGGTTTACCAGTTTCTCTCCTTGTTGTAATTTCAAGGATAGGCGAGCAATGCAATGCAGAAGACTGGAATGGGCAAAGAGATTTTAGCCTTATAGGAAACCTAAGTTCAAAATGTTTGTAGCTCAACTGGTAGAGAATAGATCTGCAGACTGATCTAATTTTTTATAGCAAAAGTTCTTCTGCTAAAATTGGTCTGTGTTTAGTTAAATTTAAAGCACTTCCCCCATTTTATCAACCCAAACCCCAACTCTCAACCTAACCATCAGTGGAGTAAAAATGTACAGTAAGCATGGAGGGACAATGCACCCTCTGAATCACACCCATCATTTTCCACGGGATGAGAAATCTGTGTCTCTGAGGCTCCTCACATAACACGCAATCAGTAGTGCAACAGGAAAAGATAAAGTGTTGTATTTAAAGATGTCTGATGTGAGATGGTGCTTGTCAGTAACTGGTAGAATGGAACATTCAGTGGCAACATGTTCACTTCCTGTCTGGTTATGTTGGGAGCTAGCAACACCAATTACCAATGGTAATGTTTCATTACAACATATTACGCAGATCAAATTAATGCACAGATAGATAGAAATTAAATATTCATAGCATACTCTTAAATATTTATACACGGTATATCATATCAAACATTCAGAAATAGCATTAACCCTTTCAGAAATTACAGTTCTATATGACTAATGTGATATATTGAATATTTTCTAAATTCATACAAACGTTTGTGTGGGTTACAGACCTACAGACAGGAATTGCACATGCTGTCAGCCACTGACTGTCACTCTGAAAAAACAAATTCTCCATACATCCACATTTAAATCTCAGAACGTTTATATCCCTTTGGATACATTTTACACTGGATAGTTATTTTAAATAAAAACTGATAATTGCAAGGATTCATACCTGGAAATTCATACCTGGAAATCCTTCCCAGCATTATCTATTAAAGCATTATTAGAAATCCTCATCTAGTAATAATAAATGGCTGTGATTGGCACATCCTGACCAGTGTTGAGAAAATTAACAGGTACCATTTGACACCGCCATCTACCTAGAGGGGATTTCACAACACTAGTTGGGTGTTACCAACTTGTATAACAGAGGGGGAAACAGACTCACAGTCAAGCAATTGTAAGGTATCTCATTCTAAAATATTTTCAGCATTGATCAAAATTATATAAACAAAGACAGATGCATGATTGGTGCTGGGACAAATCACCCCCTTCACAGCCAGGGGTGGAGCCAGGAGTTTTTCAAAGGGTTGGCCAGGCAGGGGCAAGAGATCAGTCTGTGGTGGCACAGCCATTTTCAGGCAGCATTTTTATATCCACCCCCTAGCTCCGCCACTGTTCACAGCAAGTCAAAATCACTTATTAACCTTCTCAGTATAAAGTTATATCCAATATTACAACTGTCTTGGTGATGTAACGCCTGTAAAACCCTGTAATCACGTTAAGCAAATTTATCACTCAATAATCATGTAGAACAGAGACTTCATTTTATCACACTAGCATCATGTTAACATGCATAATGTTTACCTCTTGTGGTTATACCTTTTAAACAGTGAGTAATTCAACATATATCGACTGACCCCATTTACTTCGATTAAAGGTGATATTCTGTAATCATGATTTTGCATCTCTTCTTTTATGAATAAGGGAGAGATGAGTCAAAATGATGTTTTTTTACCACCAGCATCATGCCACAAATCCTGTAGATTGAGCTGAACCTTTATTGAAGCAGAATATTCCTTTAAATGAAACATAGGTATTCCATAGTCTCCTGAGCTATATGACAAAGCAACATCTGAGCAAATAACATTTTCCTATGGGGCCTTATATTGTTCTGATCTAATTTCTCCGGTTTTTATGATTAGGCCCATGAAGTGAATGATTAAGGGTGAAGATATGACTTTTTTTTAACTCTAAAAGCCTGTAGCCAAACCCTTTTGTAATAACCTTGTTGTAGTAACCCCCATCAGGGTTGAGGTTGAGGACTTACTTTCATGTATGACTATGGCACCTTCTTACCTCAAGTTTTTTGATTGGCAGCTACATTCATTGAGTCTTTTCTCTCATGTAGTCGAGTGACTTCCACTGTCTAATTTGATCAGTCAAGCTTGGCCTTTGGTTTGGGTGAATGCTTCTGGCTGAATGGCTGTCTCTCTCTCTTTTACTCTGCTGGTCTACCTGACTCAGTCAAAACACACATAATGTTGACAAGTGGTTGGAGGGAGCTGTCGGCACGGTCTGCGGTAAAAGAAATGGTGTACTGCCAGATCTGCTTTGCGTTCTACACGTGTGCCTAGTTTACACCTACAAACATGATTCAGTGCATCCCAAAGGCTTTGAAACCCACAACCTTATTTGAACAATACTGAAAAAAATATTTTTGCTGCTTGCTCAATTTACTTAATTAATGAGCTAATGCAACGCAATACTTGAAAATTTTGTCACAAATTTTGTCACATTTTGTGCAATTTAATTTATTTAACATTTGGTGTTAATGGTAACATGATCACATGGGAAAACGACATGTTGCTTCTGAAAGTTTGTGGACCCTGAAATAAACTGCAAAGTGACGAATTACTGACCAACGTCATCCCCAATCAGACATTTTTGCATCATTTCAACCATTACCACCTTTCCCTCTAGCACTACTGATGAGAAGGGGGTTCTGGTCCTGTGGAAAACAGGAAGTAAATCGCAGTCCCATAAGCAATGGTGAGTGCAAATGTGTGGTCACATGTGTGGTCATATGTGTGGTCATGTGTGGTTTACCTTGAAATACAATTTTTACTCCACTGATGGTTAGGCTTAGGGATTGGGTTAGGTGGTATAGTTAAAACGTTGTCTGTATTACATCATTTACAACTAAAAATGCAACTCACTTTTGGCGCCACTCTGTGGACATTTCAACATTACTTCCAACTTCGGCCACTGGGGGGCAGTGATTCAAATTTTGGAAAAGAACAGACCGATTTCAGACACAGTGTAGAACTTTCGGCCTCCAAACACCATACGATTCATTAAAGGAATATTCCGGGTTCAATACAAGTTAAGCTAAATCAACAGCATTTGTGGCATAATGTTGATTACCACAAAAAATGATTTTTGCTAAAAGATACTTGTTTAAACGTTTAGGGGACTAAAAGCCACAAAGCACCAATTTTAATCTTTAAATGCAAAAGTTATATTGACACATCTAATTTTATTGTGATTTACTCAATTCAGTAAGGTTTCCTTTACACAAGGTATTGATTTAACAGTTTAATTTAATGTAAAGAAAACCCATTTCCGACGTGCGGAATCACTGTCCATTATTGACAGTCACTGTCCACTTTTCCTTAACTTAAAATTTGTTCTGTCCTTTTAGATGACCTCCATCTGTAATGTTTGTAATTCATGTCACTCATTATAGGCCTTGATTGGGCTGGCTGCCAGAACATTAAGAGACTTTACAATTACTTGTGAATAAAGATTAGCTCTCTGAACAGTTTTCTCTTCTCCCCCCTGACTCTAGGTGATCTATGTATTGGAACAGAGTAGACATTTAAGGATCTGCAAGGTCAGTGACATTATAGTTGCGTAGATTCCCTCAGGGGAAGCTTGGTGGCTAGAACGCTAAAGATACTAATTACAGCTCACATGCGGTGCATTTTGAAACAGCAGACACCAATGAGATGTGAACTGGCAATAGGCCGTAGTGTGTGTCTATGCATAATTCAAAAGCCTCAAACAAAAAGAGATGACGATCAGAATACATGTAGCCGAGACTGGGGCTAGTTGTAAAACAGGGAAGTTATCACAATTGCTGTGTCTCGTTTCGAAGGACGCGTCCTTTGAAGGCTGCTGTATACCGAGCATCCTCCTGTAAACAAGCCTCGGTTAAAACGAGACGACCTTCCTATGACAAACGGAAACAGAACTTATCATGGTTGTTATGACAGCATGCCACTCATTAATATGCGTGAGCACTTTGAGTGAAAAGGGAACAAAGTCCCTTTAGAAGGGAATGTACAGTATGAGGTAAATTTTAGGAGAGGTATAATGATGTAGAGAGAAAAGGAAATAGATTTTACAGGTGTACTTTTAGTTTAATACTTTATTTTTATTATATATTAATATAATTAAAAATATGATATACTCTGCACCCATTTACTGAGATACTTCAACATGAGAATAAACATTACTTGCATTTGAACATCATATTTTCAGGCATATTGACGTAATTTTTAGTCAAATGATGTTAATTTCTGCTTAAGCAAAGAATTGTGGGTTGTGAGTGCCCACGAAGGATACACCTCATGCATCCTCTGAATTCCCATGAAAGAAGGTCACATTCGAAGGCTGCATTCGGAGTGTCCTACTCGCTTTTCTGAAATGAGACAGCCTTGATGACATATGCGGCTGACAAATGTGGTTACGGTTGGGAGGGTTACGTTTAAAATGCAATCCATTACAAATACTGATTACTTAAAGTAATCAGTAACAAAGGTAGATTTTAACTAAAAGGATTAACTGTATCCTCAGGACAAGGTTATTTCTCGTAAATTTGTCAAAGGTGTTTTAAATGTTATAAATTCATAAATGTAAAAATTAAGTAATTAATATGTGTTTGCCAAAACAATTGTTTTCTTTATGAATTGTATTGTGTTTCATAATTGTTTTGCTCTTAAAGTTTTGCAGAAAATTCTGGGTTCCATTGTGAAAACTTTCCCCCATCTCCTGCTATTGATTATGTTGTCACAAAAGGTCAACGAGGTCAAAAATAAACCTACCCTGAGAAATATTCACAGGAGTGTGACTACTAGCCCCTGTCTCCCCGATAATATAAATCATCAACAGGATATGGTGGAGAATAACCAGAACAGAAATGAAGGAGAGCTCTATGAGTAAATGTATGCAATGTTATGCAACATGCACCAGACCAGACTGTGATCCTAATCGCCCATCAACAAATCAACAAGAGCCCTCAGCACTTGACAACAAGACCTTGAGTGTGGTTATCACCCTGGAGCCCCGTCTCAATGTCAGACTGACCATGTTCACAAACACATGTATACAACAACACATACAGTGTCTGCCAAAGAGAAAAACACCCAGAGGATAAAGTGTGTAAATGACCTTTTAGAGTGGAGAGCTGAAAGACAGCAAAGAGCAAAGCGGAATATCAAATCATGTTCTTACACTGACAGCAAACACTGATTCGCATAGTCACTTTGTGTTCATTGTTGTGTACTGCACATATAGCTGCTTTTGAACTACACATTGAACATACTGGTATTTAGTGTTGCAGTTTATATCAGCCCTGCTGAAAAAAAGCAGCATAGCTGGTCATCATCACATGTTGTGGAGCAGCATTTAAAACACAACATATGCTGATGACCAGCTATGCTGCTTTTTTCAGCAAGATACTGGTGTGCTGGTGTTCCAACAAGACGTTTTGGTTAGTATAACCAGTAAGACTTCTAACTCAACATGTTGCTACCAATGTTTGGGTCTCTGACATTGACTCCATTCTGCTGAGTTACTGATAAGTGCCATCTCCCATCTGACATTTTTGCATCAGTTTTACAGTGTTTATCTTTTCCTTTGGTGCTACTGATCAGAGACATGGGTTCTGTCACTCGGAAACCAGGAAATAATTGTGTTCACAGTAACAATGAGCATGATTCTGAGGTTGCTTTTTCCCTCTAAGATTACATGATTATTCTACTGACGGTTAGGCGTAGGGTTGGGGTTTGGGTTAGGGTGTATGATAATAAAATATGCATTCCTATTGACTGTATTATATCATATAAACTAAAAATAAATCATATTACAACTCGCTTTTGGCACCCCTCTGTGGACATTTCACACAGAAAATGGAGCTCACATGTGCCCATACATTTGACAACACTTCCAGCTTCAGCCACTGGGGGCAGTGGTTCGAATTTCGGTAAGCACAGACCGATTTCAGCTGAAGAACTTTTAACCTACTGTCGCCAAATTCTCTAGTTATGGTTCAAGTCCCTCCTACAGTGTAAGTCTATGGTATTTTGCCTGTTTTAACATCTGGTGAGTGAAAATTCTATTAGGTAAATATTATTAGTAGTGCTTGCCTTTGTTTTTATTTAATATTCCCCCACCAGCAAAGCTATGTTGGCTTGAAGAAGGTAAAGGGAGGTCATGGGTGAGTTCCTCATTGTAAATGGATGGGGTCTTGCCTTCTGAAAGCTTTTTAAATCCTCTTTTGATCTAACAGGTCTGTAAAAATCTGTGTGGCCATGATAAGTGAAAGAACGTGCTGTCAGGGGAATTCAAAGAGCGATAATGTACCATCACTTGATAAAAAATACAAAAAAAGCTTTCAGTACCCGGGAAAGATGGAAGAGGTGCACATCCCTAAGATTTTCCACTCCTTCAGCCATAATAGGAGAGCAGGTTTTATTTCAGATGATGTGCATATCATCAAAAAATATCATGAATAAAGTGCACGGAAAAACTGTAAAGCAACTGAATCATCAATATGATCCTTTGCCCTTTAGTAAAGGAACAATCTGTAATCTTTTAAAATACTCAAAGCTTCAGGAAATGGCTTTTTGTCATAGAGTCATCTCTTTATTTTGTCCCTTTATAATTAAGGTTGTTCAGACTGAGTTACTGTAAGTGTGTTCTCTTTGATGACACAGCACTATTGAAATCTTAAAGAGACTGCTTATTCAATCTACAGTATATGACGTTTACTCACCCTCATGCTGTTCCAAACCCTGTATAACTTTCTTGGAACACAAAAGGAAATGTTAAAGGGATAGTTCATCCAAAAATGAAAATTCTCACATAATTTACTCACCCTCATGTCATCCCAGATGTGTATGACTTTCTTTCTTTCTTCTGCTGAACACAAACAAATATTTTTAGAAGAATATTTCAGCTCTGTGGATCCATACAACGCAAGTGAATGGTCACCAGAAATTTCAAGCTTCAAAAATCATATAAAGGCAGCATACAAGTATTTAAGACTCCAGCGGTTAAATATACAGTATGTCTTCTGAAGTGTATATATATATATATATATATATATATATATATATATATATATATATATATGGAAATATATGTGGGAGAAAAAACAGATAAATATTTAAGTCCTTTTGTACTATAAATTTTCTCTTTCACATTACGAAATTGAAAGTGAATGTCGAGATTTATAGTATAAAAGGATTGAAATATCGATCTGTTTCTCACCCAAAATGACTGCATCGCCTCAAAAGACACATTAAACCACTTGAGATCCATAAATCCATATGGATTAGTTTTATGCTGCTTTTATATAATTTTTGAGCTTCAAAGTTCTGGTCACCATTCACTTGCATTGAAAGGACCTTCAGAGCTGAGATATTATTCTAAAAATCTTTGTTTGTGTTCTGCAGAAGAAAGTAAGTCATACACATCTGGGATGGCATGAGGATGAGTCTATGATGAGAGAATGCTCATTTTTGAGTGATCTATCCCTTTAAGCAGAATGATAGGGACTGATATCCTCAGTCACCATAAACTTTCATTGAATGGAAAAAAAGAGCAGCGTGGACATTCTTTAAAATTTCACCTTTTGTGTTCCACAAAGAAAGCCTCTTTGTTGGAACGACAGAGGGTGAGTTTCATTTTTTTCAAACATGTTCTCCAAAGGGCATTTCATATGATAATCATTATAGGTAGTGCATCTCATTAAAGACATTTTACATAAGAAAGGTAAAATTACACAATGGTTTTAATCCCGCTAAGTTGCTGAACAAGCTTTCTCCGCCCTCTGTTGCCTTGAATGCAGTAAAATAGTGGCCATATCTGGGGATTATATTATGATTTTCTGTTAGAGCCAGCAGTGTGGACAAGATTCTGACAGATTCAGGGCAGTTAGTGTGATTTCTCTTTACTGCATCCCTTTATAGTGGCTAAAATAGTACACGCTGAATAAGTACAACGGCCAAATCTGGAATTTTTCACCCTCTGAAGGGCAAACCAGCTAATAATTTTTTAATATCGAGATCAGGAAACAAGGCCTTTTTTCACTTTTTGTTTCATCTCTCTCTCCATAATAAAATATGAGACATGTATCAGTAGAATTGAGGGTATAAAGGCGATAATGAGTTCACAACAGGAGAATCACAACCAGCCAGCTGAGATATTTTGACAGCTGCAATGCATGATGCACATATTAAGAGTGGGTATCTTTCAGAAGACATATTCGCTGCATTGAACCTTACAAATAACTTACAAGCAAGTCACCACTTTAATGAGTTAAAAGAAACTCATGTGATTTGCATTATTGTATGGAAGCCATATCATGATTTTAAAGTGAAAACACTTTGAATGTAGAGATTATTAAGAATAAAAAGGCCCTATAGGCCAATATAGGTAATACAATACACTGAATATAAGTATGTAATACATGTATTGTTATTCTGTATAAACAACCTTTGTTATAGAATTACAGTATGTGTAGATCATTCTAAACTTGAAGGTACCTATATCCTCTATAAAAGATAATGGCTTTGCTCCCACCTAGTGGTTACTAGATTTAAATAGGTAGGCACATGAATGGTACAAAATTGCCACAAAAAAAATATGGTGTACAAAATTGCAGATCACACATTCTTAGTTATTAATTATTAGTGAATTATTGCAAGTCTTTTTGCTCAGTTCCATAAACCACAAAACAAGGTCCACAAGACATTTCACAATATCACGCTTTAACCAATATCCCACAGTCTGATTACTTTTACATTCTCTAATTTCCGCTGAAAGCACCTCAAGTCTTATCCTATAGACTTTGTGTGTGAAAATCTATGGCTTTACTCTGATCTTATTATCTCTGTGCCTCAGGAAAGGTAGTATATCTTCACTGGAGTAGATGTCCACCCTCTGGTGACTGCACTAGTGTGTCTTCTAGTAATCATCGAGATAGGAATTACACCCAAATACATGCTTCAAAAGATAGCTGTAAAGAATTACTGTAGTTCAAACAGCAGTAAACACTGAGCCATTTTCAAATGTCATATTAAGATGTACAGTCTAAAGCGTAATTTAAAATGAATATCTGAATCTGGAGCATTTACATATTTAATATGCATATAATGTCCCTGGGATGACATTATACATTTATATTATAATTAATCTAAATTATTCATATCGTAATTAAGATTTAACATAAGTAAATGGTCTGCACTTATATAGCGCCTTTTTAACCTTAATGGTATTCAAAGCATTTTACACTGTGACTCATTCTCCCATTCACACACACATTCATACAAGGCACTAGCCTGCCATTGGGAGCAACTTGGGGTTCAGTGTCTTGCCCAAGGACATTTCGGCATGTGGAGTCGTGTGGGCCAGGAATTGAACCACCAACCCTGTGATTAGTGGCCGACCCGCTCTACCATCTGAACCACAGCCACCCCAGAAATAGTGGAAATAGTGTTACTGCAACCAGTTGAAGCCTTTTTTTTATAATTTTTTTTTTGTCACATATACACAGTGAAATTATTATCATTATTTTTGTCTGCATATCCCAGCTAAGCTGGTGTCAGAGCACAGGGTCAGCCATGATATGGTGCCCCTGGAGCAGATAGGGTCTAGGACCTTGCTCAATGGCCCAAGAGTGGCATCTTGTTGGTGCTGGTGCTTGAAACCAGAGCCTTAACTGCTGAGCCACCACTGGCCCCACATTGGAATAATGTTCATCTAAATCTGGAGATAATCAGGGTTCTTTCAGCCATCGTTATTCCATCAAACGTATTTGGCTGAAGAAGTTCTTTACCCATTAGCTGATCCATATATTTTAGTTTTACATTAAGGACTGAAATCATTTAATTCACAGCATTTATACTTTGAAAACATAAGAGCTAAAAGAATTAGTTCTATATGAAGGAAACCCCTATTCAGCCAAATTACAAAGTTTTAAAGCAATATTTACTATGAGGTTTGCTTTAATTTGATATACAGTTGGTTTGATTTATTTTACAACTGACAATAACTCAACCAGGAGGTAGTGTAACATTTGGGGTCCTGAGGAGTCAAGAGGATAGGAGACACAGGAGTAGGAACTTTAAATCCTTTAATGACAAAGCTGGAGTGGTGCAAACACTGGAGTAGAGCAAACAATAACAATACACGACTACAAACATCTCAATGCAAACATAACACACCAAACATCACTATACTCAATTCAAGGACTGACCCAGACTGACAAAACTAAAGGATGTATATACACTAGGAACTAAAGGAGGGAATGACATACAGGTGGGAATAACGATGGAGTAATTAGGGCAGTGACTTGTGGGAAATGTAGTGAGGGAGAGAACATCAAAATAAGAGTCCATGAATCAAGCACAGACAGACTGTGACAGGTAGCTAACATATATTAAATAAAATATTATTATCTATTTTTTTTATGTTAATACCGTTAGTTTTGACTCATATGCCCAAAGATGACAGGTATTAGTCTGTGAGTTGCAAGGGAACATCTTTAATTTTGTAACACTTTACAATAAGGTTGTATTAGTAAACATTATTTAACATTAGTTAACATGAACTAACAATGAACAATACTTTTACAACATTCATTAATCTTGGTTCATGTTAATTTCAGCATATATAGTAATACATTTTTAAAATAAAAAGTATATACACTATGTTAACATTAGTTAATGCACTACAAACTAACATGAACTAACAATGATCAATGTTGTTTTTATTACTTATCAAAGAATAAAAAATGCAGTCCAAAAAAATGTGCTGTTCATATTTAGTTAATTATAACTAATGCATAAATTAATGTTAACGACTGGGACCTTATCGTAAAGTACCAAAGCTGCATATATTAACATGTTAATTATTAACATTAGTTAATGCATGATGAACTAACAATGAACAGTTGTATTCATATAAATTAACATTAACATTAACCAAGATGATTAAATGTTGTGAAATAATATTGTTCAATGATAGTTCAATGATATCTAATGCATTTACCAAAGTTAACAAATAAAACCTGTTTGGAGATGCATGTATGGGGTCATAGGTTATTTGTTGGTCCCTCTCATGCACTGTGTCGATCTAAGATTTTAACAGACCTTTACCACATACCATTTTTTATGTGGTGGAATATAAATGCTTTCTCCTAGCAACAGTTACAAGGGGAGCTGGGAATACTTTGCAAACCATCTCCTGTGCCTGCCTCATTCAAGAAAAATCAACCAATCATTTTCACCACAAGCAGGTAGTCCCGCCTCTCTAAATGGTGTCCATGTTGGATTAAAACCCTCATAAGAACGTAGTAAGTGCGCCAAAATTCAGTCAATATTCAAACAGTAATTTCTCTGTAAAATACCTCATTTTGATGGATAAACCATTCAAATATCTGAATTTAAAGAAGTCACACGCTTCTGTATTCAACCATTACTATGTTGACAAAAACAGATGAAATATTAGCACCACAGTATAAATTATGTTTGTATCTTAAAATAGTTTATGTAAATAAAGGCGATGCTCTTGTGCATCATTTCAGTCTTGATTCTCCCACAAATTAAAACAGATTGAACTGAGCTTGAAACTGAATGTGCAGTTTAATTTATATCCTAATTTATATTCAAACCAATAAAATATCTTCTTTAGTTTTTATACAGTTTGTAGTAGAAATGATCAAATCTTCCAAAATAAACAACCCTAATAGCCTGTGTACATTACCCAGAAGTCTATTCGATGTGTGTGTATACATCTGGCAGACATATTTTTAACGTTGTTTGCTCATCTCCGGTACGTCTATAAGACAGATGTCCCTAAGTATGTCTCGGATGTTTTTTGATTTAGAATGTTAGTAAATCTGATCTTTTATGTTAATTAGATTGTGATGCTTTCCAGATGAAAAGATCTAAAACAGGCATCTCTGAGATGTAGATGTGTTCTCAGAAAGATAATAAATAGTTTTGTACACATCTGCTCCCATGCTCCCACTTTGTTATAGAACGGGGGGGTTGGGGTAGTTTTAGGTTCTAATCCACCCTAACATGACTTTTTATTTTAATAAATGAAAATTGCATCAAGTACATCATGTGCAGGGACATATCTGTTTGCATTGTGCTTTGCGATTTGACTGGATAGGTGTGGAGCGAGGAACGAGTGCATCTGGATGAACTAGAGGACATCGCCACCCACTGTCACTGAACGCCACTGATAACAGCTGGCTTTATAACATAAATTTGTTTTTAAAAACTCCAGCGCTGGATCGCCACTTATTATAACCCATTTGACTAAAATGGAAACTCCTGCTCAAGAACTTGAGAAGAGTCTGCATAGACACTTACCTGGCGAAAGCTATAGATAGCACACATATGTCTCCGAGACGTCTGTATTAGATCTTGTCATCTGGAAAGCATCACGGTCTAAGGAACATCTGCTAAACATCTTAAAAATATCAAATTTGCAAACATTCTGCTTTCATAAACGTCTCAAAGACATGTCTTATTGACATCCGAGACATACTTATTGACATATGTAAATATTGCTAAAAAAAATGGGCATGGCCTCTGCAACCTAGATACAAGCGAGCAGCTCTGAGCAGCTCATTTTCTTCCTCAGCAGAAAGGAGGGATTTATTTTAAGGGATCTGGCAACCTCTCATGCATCAGCGTTCACTGTGAATGGATCTGAACTACACGCATCTTATATTCTCGTTGCTTAACAACAGTTTCTTCTCTTACATTGTTTGATTTGCTTTTAATGTAACTAATATTTCCAGACATATACACTTACACAACTGAAAGCGTTTGTCGGGAACAAAACAATCAAGATGGTCTGCGCTGGATTCACCTGCTCCAAGAATTCCCTGTGCGCGCTCAACATCCTCTATGTTGTGAGTAACCAATGCGAGAATGGAAGTTACCATATGGAACATCTTTATCAGACTTTATTTGATCATTTTAAGAGCTGCTTTACAAATGGTCGTAAAATATATGTTTTTGTGTTTAATACAGTCCTTGGTGTAGCAGTCATATGAATTATTTAGAGTGATTGTCTGTGTGGAATGAGGCCGATGAGCGGTTCTGGTTTCACCCAGTGCACAGAAACACAAACACAGGCTGTAGAATAACATCCCAGTTGGGTCCCATTTCCTCGTAACTCCTCTGTTTTGGCTGTCGCATCCTGCCTTTGTTCTGGTTATGTAGATATCCTACCTCATTAGTCTTGATTAAGCTCTTGTCTGCATTCTTTCCATTACATTACTAAGAAAACCTTGTAATCAGCTGATCTTACACTTGTTACTTCAGGGGTTGAAGCAGAAGCTCGTGGGGTCATTTCTATTTAAGACTATATGTCCAAAATTATTACTTTGGCCTGCCACAAAAACCTGCTGTTTCACTAATTGTGAATCTGAAGGAGAAAAAAAAACGTTTAAATTGACAATTTTGTGGTTCTGTGAATGAATATCTTCTAGTCTGTATCATATTTCCTTATGTGACTGAAGGTTTGTCTTATCTTGCTGCTAATGTGACACAGCACAGATGTTGTTGGGTCATTCACTCTGGATATGGTGCCATTTGTGTCCCCATGACGTGCTACTGATAGGATTATTAAAGGAATATTCCGGATTCTATACAACTTTTATTTATTTTTTACTTTAACCTGGTTTATTTACAAAAAAAAAAAAAAGTGAGTTCCAGTGAAGCAGTAACAATGGAAGTGAATGGGGGCCAATTCGTAAATGTTAAAATACTTGCCGTTTCAAAAGTATTGCCACAAGACATAAACAATATATGTGTTAGTATGATTTTAGTGTGATAAATCACATGCTATCCTTTTCTGTGTAAAGTTATATCCAATTTTACAATTTCGTGCCATGATGATGTAACACTGTAAACCCTAAAACGATCATACAAACAACAATTTAACCAAATTTACAGCTCAAATAACACGAGTGTATTAACAGAAGACTGTCACATTGACATCAAGCGTTTAAAATGCGTACTGCAGTCCAAATTCTAAATATTGGAGAGAGTTGTTCCCCCGCCCCCTCCTCGCCACTGAAGCTCACGCGGGTTGCCAGGTTAAGGGCACGCAACAGGAACGTGCAAACTGACAATGGCAAGCATCGAGCCTTAAACTGTAAGTTCAAGCTCATGCTAATGTTTACATTTGAAATGTTTTTATTTTTTGCAAATTATAAACCAGAGTACATGGATTTTTTATATCTCCGTCAATGTTAGCTTGATTGCTAGTATTGCTGGCTTCCATGGATTCAACGCGCTGTGTTTGCCGCTAACTTGTTTAAAATCTGGCAACCCGGGATGGCGAAATACTATTGGTAAATGTGCACTGGGCGGGATCACAGAGGCCAAAACACAAACAGAAATTCCGGGCCGGAATAGACATTTCAAAGTAGAATATACTGGCTGTATTTTTTTCGGTGAAGCCAGTATTTCAATTTAGCATGTTTCCTAAATCTCTGATAACATATTATGATAATTTTCTGCTTTAGAACAGTAAATATATTACATATGCACCTTTAATGCAAGTGCTTTTATAAAATTATAAGCTTCACATTTCTGCCTTTAACCCCTCCAAAAATTGGCCCCATTCATTTCCATTGTAAGTCTCTCACTGTAACCTTGATTTTTGCTATTATTTATTTTTTGAAGAAAAGAAGAAACAAGTCGAAATACATTTTTGTGCTAATCAACATTATGCCACAAATGCAAATTTCCCTTTATGGGAAAATGTAGGATTGCTGTTTAAACCATTCCCCTGTTAAAAATAGTGGTTAGACATTTCTGATAGCATATTTAAGGGAGTGATCTAGTCCTTCTAATGATGTATATGGTGTTATAACCCTTGTAATTTGGGCCTGAGGTGGGAGAAATATGATTTCTTGAAGTAGTTACCTTTGAACAAAATCCTGAAATGTTCAGTTTCCCTGGAATGACCCTGTTATTGTTGTTTACAATCGGTACACTATTTGCTATCTGTATTCCTGTTTCCCTTCCTAATGATTTCTCCTCGTGTCTTACTGACTTCAGATGGTGAGTTTGCTGATGATTGGCATCGCTGCCTGGGGCAAATGTTTTGGGCTGGTGTCGAGCTTTCAAGTGGTGGGCGGCATCATCGGTGTGGGAGTCTTTCTCTTCTTTGTTGCCCTTGCTGGACTTATTGGTGCCATAAAGCACCACCAGGTTCTGCTGTTCTTTGTATCCTTTACTGCAATCAATCATAGAAAGTGTACTACAACAACTTTGTTTAATGTTTAAGTATGATCCATTTGAATCAACTATTTCCATTCATGTTAATTTTTAAGTGCATGCAATAAGATCAACGTGTATGATCCTGGACTCCACTGGACTTTTACTGTGCTGTGTACAATAAAAAAAATATATATATTTTGTGGTGAAGGAAATATAGCAGAAAATATTAAATAGGCCTTCTTTCTTCATTGAATAAGTTAGTTTAAGCATGAACCTGAAGATATTACGTAAATTCCACATTAGTGCTCAATTCAAACATAATTAATGCTTAAGATATAAATATTGTTTGTTATCTTTACAATGTCTAAAGTAGAAATCCTTTTTATATTTATTTGCTAATTTGAGTAAATTTCACAGGAAAATGAAATAAGTACGGTGTGCTTAACTTTTCAATGCTGGTGTTCCCAGCATGCCTGAATAATGAATGAGCTTGCACAGGTTTCACTGTTTGCAAGTATGTTTACACTGTTTTTATTTGACTTTGATGTTCATTTTGGTAACTTCTTATTTTGTGAAGTCTGAAGATCATTTTTTACACAAAACTACAAAATTCATGATCAAAAAATGTTACTGTCATCATGCTTTGTGCCTCAAGTGTTCAGGTCTGTGTACGCAGCTCTGTATCTTGTTTCAATCACCATTTGAACCAGCAAGGTTGTTGTCTAATAGACTACATATCATGCATTAAGCTTCCCCGTGGAAAGCTATGTGTGTCATGTGGTATGATTTAATATGTTAAAAATGCATTGAAATGCTAGTACACTATAGAGCTGTTTAGTCGTGATGTCAATTTGTAGACGAACGTCTAATTCGCCATGGGTTTCCTCTGGATTTTCCTCTGGGTTTTCATAATGGGTTTTTAGCTTATGTTTAAAAAAGGTCCGTGGTAAACATTACTTGATGATACATTGATGTTTTGATCTACAACCAAATGTATTTTGAAAGTGACGTGCGTTTTTAATTCCATGCGGCTTCAAATTTCACATTTCAGGTATGACTGTGTGTAATTTAGTTGTAGAACAAAACGTCCTCATATCGTCAGGTAATGTTTAAAAACTGAAACTGAGCATTGCAAAGTTAACTTTACATGAGAATTTCAAATTAAAGCCACTAAAAATTGGGTGTAGCATTTACTTGAAAATATAGTCTGTTGGATTTACTAACAATTTGTGGGTGGATGTTATTTCCTAGGTTTTTCTATGTAAACCTCACTGTAAGATTTCAGTGTAATATTTATGGAAATTGGACATTTCTGTTAATTATTTCAGATGGTTTAGCCTATTAATAATACAAATAATTGTTCAAATGATGATGATTATTTATTAATAATAACTTTTTTTTTTAATTAGACTTAATTCTTTCTTTTTTAATGTGATTTCTAAGATTTTTAAATATTTTTTAGAGTAATGTTAAGTAATTTTTATATGAATTTAATAGAAATATATAATAAAATATTGTATATTTTACAATATTATAATTATATGTATGTAATATTAATCAAATATAAATTATATATTTAAAATCTGGCCTCATCCAAATAAAATATAATATATTAATTTGCATTTATCAGGCCTGTATTACAAACAAGTCTGGACAGATTGACATGATGTGCTCTTTAGAAAATGCTCACATTTTTTGTTTTTATTCCCTGTTTTTGTTCATTGCTTTTCAAAATGAGACAGGAATATTTACTACTCTTGCAATGTGTGACGACAGGCAAAAACAGAGGATCTAAGTGCAGCAATTTATTGAACAAAAGTAAAGAAAACTCAGAGCAAAGAAAACCACAGGAAGCTGGCACAGAGCATATCAAAAACCATCAAGAACTAACAGTGGAAACAGGGAAACCAAGGACTTAAATACATAAGGAACAAACTAGGGAACGAGGAACACCTGGGTCAACAATCAGGGAATGAGAACTAATCGGGAAAACCAATCATAAAATAAAACTACAAAGGAACTAAACTAAACTTCAACATAAAAGCACAAAAACAAAAGACAACAGGGAACATGACACAATGCATTTCACTCTGTGACCATAGAGTGGTGCAGTTAACATGACAAATGAGAATGTACATCAGTGTACTTATTGTACTGTAAAAGTCTCTCTTTTGTTATGCACACAAATAACAACTGAAGATGAATTAAAGGCATAGCTGAAATACATCTAGAAAGACGCTTATTTATCACTACACTTCCTTAACCTGTAGGCCGGGTAGCAATGATTGTAATGTACGATTATTCCAGTAGTCTGTGGAGAGATATGTCAGAATAATTCATTTCTTAGTTGGAATAAATCATGGTTTATATTTCATAGTTTATAGTGTAACGCAAGTCTGTCTGTCTGTGCCCTTTATTATGGAATTACAAGAGGAAATGCACTGCTGTAGGGTCTATCTATTTATATATATATATATATATATATATATATATATATATATATATATATATATATTTATATATATATATCTGTCTGTAGCAGTGAAAAAAATATTCATGTACTGTGATTTCACTATTTATATTTCTACATTCTGATTTCTGTGTTTCAAACCTTAATTCACTGACAATAGTACATGATAATCCTATCCCTGGTGTTTGTAGTTCAGTTCTCAGTATCCAGTGCGTGTTTGGCTATTAATGAAGACCAGCAGGTAAGAGTAATTACTCTGATTCACTATATATATATATATATATATTATATAAATGATCACTTGGATCACGTTGCTAAGATTTAAGTTCTGTGTAAGTTTTAGCCTCTAGTGTGTTCTGTGTGGTTCCTTACTGGCCCAAGTCAAAAGAGCTTACCCCTTAATTCTTTATTATATTCTCGTGCCTAAAATGTGGTTTAAGTCTGTGGAATTTTTTTTTGCTCAATTTTGGTAAATTTACATTAACTTACAATTTACATTGTAAGTGCCTCACTGGAATAATTTTTTCTCCCAATTTGGAATGCCCAAATCCCACTACTTAGTAGTTCCTCATGGTGGTGCGGTTACTCGCCTCAATCCGGGTCGAGGAGGACAAGTCTCAGTTGCCTCCGCTTCTGATACAGTCTATCCGTGCATCTATCATGTGGCTCGTTGTGCATGACACCGCGGAGACTCCCAGCACGGGAGGCTCGTGCAACTTTCAGCGATCCACGCACAACTTACCACGTGCCCCATTGAGAGGGGAAAACCCCTAATCACGTCCACGAGGAGGTTACCCCATGTGACTCTACCCTCCCTTGCTTCCGGGCCAATTTGGTTGCTTAGGAGACCTGGCTGTAGTCACTCAGCACACCTTGTGATTCAAACTCATGACTCCAGGGGTGGTAGTCAATACTTGCTGAGCTACCCAGGCCCCCCTCACTTGATTTTTTAAAAGAAAAGCCACAAATGCTGTCGATTAAACTTAACTTGTATTGAATCCGGAATATTACTTTAAAAAGCCTGATGCTTCTGTATCCCTCCAAATCTTTTAATCAAATATAGTCACTGTCACTTTTTTTATCTCTTATGCCATGTTGTGTTTTCTCAGTCCATGTGTTTTCATCCCTGTTTGCAGAATCACCTGTTGGAGGTGGGCTGGAATAATTCACTGACCACTCAGAGGGATGTGGAGAAGAGCTTGAACTGCTGTGGCTTCTCTCATATGGATATCAATGGAAGCTGTAATGCTGTAATTAACCCACACACAATTATATAAATTGCCCCTATGTGGGTGAAAATGACTGAGCTACTTATTTGGATGTTATTGTATTACTGATTATGCTTCTTTAAATATTTGTTAGACTTTATAGCATTGTGCACACTAGTGTGTGACATTAGTTTGGCAATTACAGTATTTGTCCCGTTATAATAAAGTGAGGAAAATAAGTATTTGAACACCCTGCTATTTTGCAAGTTCTCCCACTTAGAAATCATGGAGGGGTCTGAAATTGTCATCGTAGGTGCATGTCCACTGTGAGAGACATAATCTAAAAAAAAAAATCCAGAAATCACAATATATGATTTTTTAACTATTTATTTGTATGATACAGCTGCAAATAAGTATTTGAACACCTGAGAAAATCAATGTTAATATTTGGTACAGTAGCCTTTGTTTGCAATTACAGAGGTCAAATGTTTCCTGTAGTTTTTCACCAGGTTTGCACACACTGCAGGAGGGATTTTGGCCCACTCCTCCACACAGATCTTCTCTAGATCAGTCAGGTTTCTGGGCTGTCGCTGAGAAACACGGAGTTTGAGCTCCCTCCAAAGATTCTCTATTGGGTTTAGGTCTGGAGACTGGCTAGGCAACGCCAGAACCTTGATATGCTTCTTACAGAGCCACTCCTTGGTTATCCTGGCTGTGTGCTTCGGGTCATTGTCATGTTGGAAGACCCAGCCTCGACCCATCTTCAATGCTCTAACTGAGGGAAGGAGGCTGTTCCCCAAAATCTCGCAATACATGGCCCCGGTCATCCTCTCCTTAATACAGTGCAGTCGCCCTGTCCCATGTGCAGAAAAACACCCCCAAAGCATGATGCTATCACCCCCATGCTTCACAGTAGGGATGGTGTTCTAGGGATGGTACTCATCATTCTTCTTCCTCCAAACACGGTTAGTGGAATTATGACCAAAAAGTTCTATTTTGGTCTCATCTGACCACATGACTTTCTCCCATGACTCCTCTGGATCATCCAAATGGTCATTGGCAAACTTAAGACGGGCCTTGACATGTGCTGGTTTAAGCAGGGGAACCTTCCGTGCCATGCATGATTTCAAACCATGACGTCTTAGTGTATTACCAACAGTAACCTTGGAAACGGTGGTCCCAGCTCTTTTCAGGTCATTGACCAGCTCCTCCCGTGTAGTTCTGGGCTGATTTCTCACCTTTCTTAGGATCATTGAGACCCCACGAGGTGAGATCTTGCATGGAGCCCCAGTCCGAGGGAGATTGACAGTCATGTTTAGCTTCTTCCATTTTCTAATGATTGCTCCAACATTGGACCTTTTTTCACCAAGCTGCTTGGCAATTTCCCCGTAGCCCTTTCCAGCCTTGTGGAGGTGTACAATTTTGTCTCTAGTGTCTTTGGACAGCTCTTTGGTCTTGGCCATGTTAGTAGTTGGATTCTTACTGATTGTATGGGGTGGACAGGTGTCTTTATGCAGCTAACAACCTCAAACAGGTGCATCTAATTTAGGATAATAAATGGAGTGGAGGTGGACATTTTAAAGGCAGACTAACAGGTCTTTGAGGGTCAGAATTCTAGCTGATAGACAGGTGTTCAGATACTTATTTGCAGCTGTATCATACAAATAAATAGTTAAAAAATCATATATTGTGATTTCTGGATTTTTTTTTTTAGATTATGTCTCTCACAGTGGACATGCACCTACGATGACAATTTCAGACCCCTCCATGATTTCTAAGTGGGAGAACTTGCAAAATAGCAGGGTGTTCAAATACTTATTTTCCTCACTGTAAATCAATGTTCTTGTCTATGCCTTGGTTTTGTCCCTGTGCAGCCCTGCTTTCATTATAACACGTGCACCACATGTGCAGCAAAGATCCAGGAGCACGCTGGCGAAGTGCTGCGATTCGTTGGAGGAATTGGACTTTTCTTCAGCTTCACTGAGGTCAACCTTCCATCTGTCATCTGTCATTCATAAAACACTTTTAAAGCCTCCATATGTGGGATCTGGGGTAGAAATGAACCAGGGCATTGGGCAAAATGCCCCTGTTGTAATTTCCTCTGATATCTGTCTGTTCTAATATTTATATATGTTATTTAAAGGGGCCCTAACATAAAGAATCAAATTGTCCTTGACATTTAAGAGGTAATTTTACTATAAAAACATACTTTTAAGTTTCAAAACTTCCTCCGCACTGAAAAAAGAGCATTATTGTGTAGTCCAAGCTACCAAAACAACTCGTTCTGTACTTCCTCCACATTATGATGTCACACTGTGGTAGACATTTGCATCTGACTGCCTCCAGAACAGCACATCAGTGCCTACTTTACCCTTTATTAGGGCTGGCAATAAAACAATATCAATATTTATTGCGATAAAAAAATCCATGATATCGATGTTAAGCTTTTGAGTAATTTTCGATAGTTAGCCTGTGTTCTACATCTAGACATGCGTGTTGCTAAAAATCCTAGCAGTTTGGCTTTCTTATCGTATGTTTCCACTGGCACGTAGTGAGCGAATGTGAGCGAGCGCTTTCAATTCCTTCCTATGGAAGCCGAGCGTCAAGCTCGCAAGTTGGATTGTAAAATTGACAGCAGCGCTGGGCAAGCGGTTCCCTAGCGTTGGGAGTGTCTTTGTGCGGATTTCTTCCATGTCAGTGTAAACGCAGCCTCAGACTTTATGAAGTTGCTATTGCCCCCGCTACGTAGGTCACCGCGTTCCGGATCCGGACCCCAGATTGATCCCATCATGACATTATGGCGACGGTTACGCCCTCTCATCGTCTCTAGTGAGCAGCGCGACAAAACAACAGTGCCGGTTACATCATATCTGATCTTTCTGCGCTGTATTCTTGAATATTTTTCTCTAGCACTGAAACACGCTTTACTGATGCCCTGTCCCGGTCCACTTCCGCTCCTCTTTTACCCCTATGTGAGTAAACATGAGGTGCGTGTTTCCAGAGCGCCTTTAGACCATAACATTTTTCTTTCTAAATTTAGTTTTATTAAACAGCATGTTCCAAGCCTTTAATAAAAAACATCATCTCTGACAAGGATGAAAGACTAGTTTGTTAATTGATAATTACTAGTTTGTAATCTAGTCTTTCTCACTTTAATGAAAATATAAAATTGGTCCATTCAGACTTTTACATTTTCAAAAGTTTCTCTCTGGAGATTCTTTCATATCCAACTGCACACAATTGATAAACGCTATAAAATATTGTAATATTTTCATAGAACATCCCTCAGACACCACTGCATTGGCTGTGTTTGGGCCCCCAACGCAGTTTTGTAATTTAGACTGTTTAGGATTTTGTTTCCTCTTCTTTTTTTGGAAATTCTAAAAAATGTGCAATGTGCAAATGTGATTGAATAACGTGATAAATATCAATATCAAATGAAATGAAAAATATATTTTATATTATATTATTTGCCATATCACCCAGCCCTAGCTTTAATCACTTCCATAGCCCGCCCAGTAGTTGAGCAGTGAGATGGCAAAGAGAGAGAGAGCAGGTCAGTCAAGAACAGACAGCCAATCATAACAGTGGGCGTTTAAGGACTAAAACCGAGTGTTTCTGACAGATTGTCAGAATGAGGGTGGAAAATGATCCTGTTTTACAAATATATGAAATATATGGTCTTTGTTGAACAGTCTTTACTAATATTATAAGTGAACCTTAAGGAAAATATTAAAATAATAAGAAAAGGCATGTCATGACCCCTTTAATATGTAATATATTTCATAATATTCTATTTTAAGCCTATACAGTTATGGGTTTAGTTTAGGTTTAGTGCCTCTGCGGACACAGGGGTTGTCTAATTCGTTCTGTATTAACTGTCTCAGAGCCAAGAGTTGTTGAATGTGTAACTAATAACTAATATGAGGTGGATATGAACTCCAAAACTTGAAAAACAATTACATAATAATCTACAGTTGCAGTAGACAGTGGAAAGCTGAATAATCAAACATAGGCCACTTATTTACATTGTATTCTAGAAGACCATTTATTGTCTTATGATATCATGTGTAGAGATAGACGATATATATCGTTTTACCAATTAATCTGTGCCAGACTATTCTTTACACTGCCATTAAAACAGATAAGTGTGTATGTGGCCTTTATATGAACTTTCACCATTGTCAAGCATAGCCCTTATAGTTTCTCTCCTGTTGTTCTGCGTATTTCAGATCCTAGGCGTTTGGCTGACATACAGGTACAGAAACCAAAAGGACCCACGGGCAAATCCCAGTGCTTTTCTGTAACCTCTCCAGGCTCAATTCTCATGACGACTTCACTTGATTTGTCCTGAGCACTTGTCTAACTGCTGGAATTCTTATTGGAGATTTGTTTAAGGAGAGTGTGTTTTTGCTTTTACTGAAGAGGAGACCAGCCTGTGTGTTCGTGCTGCTATATATATATATATATATATATATATATATATCTATATATATAATGCTTTTGATTTTTCAAGAGTACAGTGTGATAGCACTGTACATTATGAGGCTGTATCCTGCTTTTGTGTAAAGAATACTCTGAATCAAAGAACATTACACCAGTACACCAAATACCAGTATGCAGTAGGCACATGAGACTCTAATTGGTTAAACCACAAAGACCATTTAGTCATAAGATTGCAGTTTTATTATTTGTATTTAATGTGATCTGCAGTGAACAAGACTGACAGTGTGTGAGCATGACAATATTTACATTCTGACTGGCTGTCACACAATATATTCAGCTGGATGATGCATAAACTTGGTTTTCTACCAATTAACACACTTGCCTAGAAACCCTAGACACATTATTTGGATTAGATTTCATATTAGTATGCAAAAACAAAAACATAACCATGGAAAATAAAGGTTGATGGTAGAATGTTTTCTTGAACACAGTTTAATGATCTCAGATTTCATATTACACGATTGTTTATCTGCCTATTTTATTCCTATTTTGTGTGTGTGTGTGTGTGTGCGTGTGTGCTCGTTTTACTGGCTTGATTAATATGGTTTTTGCTTCTTGCATGTTTCCTCATTGAAATGTAAATCTATACTCAATGGTTCTGTGAACTATGCTCTCAAGTGTTTGAAAAGAAAACAGAAAACAATAAAGACTCGGAGGACACAATTGTTCTTTCCCTGATTTTATTTTTGGGCTTCCACAATGCTTATGGTTGAGGGTTTTATTGTCTGAAATTCCTTTCCAAGTGAATATTAATGACAGCAACTTCCTCCAACCTCTGACCAATCAGAAACTGACATGGTCAAACGCTAGCTTATAACCAAGCAACACAGTGACTCATGAAAATATGTTGCCAGTTACAAAGGCCCCTCCCACCAGGATATGAGCCGAAGACTCTTTTAACTAGAAAACCTAGTCATGGCAGTCACATTGCAATTCACTGTTTTAACACATTACAATGAGGACTGGCTTTCAAACAAATTTATTCCCAAAACAAAACATTGAAATACAATATATCAAAATGGAATCCTGAAGGTAACTGAATCTATTCAAAGAACAAGTTTTAACATTTGTACAGGGCTTTACAGTGCTTCTCTGGCCGTCAGTAAACCAATGACAAAATAAAAGTAACCCTCAGGGAAGTAATATCCTCTCTGCAGACAAAAGGCCATGCCTTTGTGTTCACAACTCTGTCTTCAAAAACTTTAAGGCTCTTTGCATGTTGCTTAACACTGTGGAAACAAAGGCAAATAAATGATTAGCAAGAGTACTGTTAGTATGATAATTTTGTCATTGGGTTTACTTGTTCAAAAACCTTCTTAATGTCAGACTTACAGAGTTTAATGTCAGCCGGCTCATAGGCATACATGCGGTTGGAATAGCGCCCAGTGATGTCAGCTCGAACAGTCATGGAGGGATCTGGGATACAGGAAATGGAGATTTAAAATCAGCTTAACAATTTGAGTGAAATTTAACATTCAGACAAAGATGCCAATGGACGGTTGAGTCAGACAGCCAGTTTATTGCTGATTTAAGAAGCCTTGCTGAGCCATGGAAATTTGGTGCACTCAGTGACAAATTAATTTTCAACTTGTTGAAAAAAGAAACAGCGCACGAGTCAGAGAGAGACTGCTTATTGAAGAATATAAACATACTCTGGATAGGTCTATCACTCTTGCGCTCCAAGTTGAAGAGGCTACACAGTGTGCAGCTAAAAAAGCGGTGAATAATGCTGCTAAAACAAGCTCTGACATCACTACTGTACATGCAAATGCAGTCACTGATGAGAGGCTCCAGCCTGCAGGTGTAATCATCCAGCAAATGCAGCTTCAGTCAGGTCAACAAAGACAGAAGTGTGGCAACTGTGGGCACGTTTGTCATGCCGACAGGTCCCCAGGCTGCCCAGCTATTGGCCGAAAGTGTAGGCAGTGCTGTAACCCAATCACTTTGCAAGGTGGTGCAGGTCAAAGCTCAGCTCATGTTCACTTAACACATCACAGCCCTCAATAGCTGTAATCAACACAGTCGGTCCTAACTCAGTCACATTGTCTACATGTGGTGTACAGCTGAAAGACTGTTGCATTCCGCTGTACGTTGACAAGTGTCATTGCTTAATATGGCCATCTACAATCATTTTTTCTCAGACTCTTGAGTTACACCAATCACCTCTGAAGCTCTGTGGTTATGGCCAAACCAGCATTGGATTGACTGGAGTAGTTAAGCTGCCAGTATAATATGGGCAGAAATGTCTGGTAGAGTTCTCATTCTACATCACACAGCATGGTGCTAATCTCCTGGGTTTAGACCTGTTAATCAGCCTGAGGTTTTCGCTGCATGACAACAGCTATCCTTCGGGTGGACTCTCCATGGCAGACACAGTTTTCCACTATCTTCGGTGGTTTGGGCGACCTTTCTGCTTTCGCCCACAAACCCTTGCTTAACCCAGGTGTGCCACCAGTTATTCAGCCACAACGCATGGTGCCTCTCACCATGCGTGACAAGGTCATCATCAAACTACAGGGGATGCTGATAGTAGACCTCATTAAGCCCATTGATGCCTCCCCATGGGTCTCAAATTTTGTACCCGGGCATGGCCACTCATGATGAATGCCTGACACAGGTGTTCACAGACCCAGCAATAGACTTAATGGGTCTTCAGGTGTCCAGCTCAGGCATCACAACTCTGCAGTCCATTGTAGAGGCCATCCTAAACCTCCCAGTGCCAGCCTCAGCTGTAAAGCTTTCATCCTTCCTCAGTATGACCACTTAATATCTCAAGTTCTTACATTATTATTCTGGAATCACTGCCCCCTATGACAGCTGCACAAACATGAAGCCCCCTGGGCATGGGCAGCGGAGTGCGAGCATGCTGTTCAACAGCTCAAGCATCTTCTCACATCACCACCAACACTAGCTTATTTTGATCTCTCCAGTCCCACCTTGGTAACATGTGATGCCTCAGCAGTAGCAGTCGGAACAGTCCTGTCACAGCTGCATGAAAGCATTGAAAGGCCTATTGCTTTTGCTTCACAGGCTTTGAGTCCTGCAGAAGTACTCAGTGGGAGAGGGAAGCATTGGCATGCATTTGGGCATGCAAGCGCTGGCACATATACTTATATGGACAATCCTGTACACTCAGAACAGACCACCAGGAACTCACTGCCCACATGTCCATTGCAGGGACTGGCCACAAGCCTCTCTGGCTCCACCGATGGGCTGATAGGCTGAATCAGTACAACTACAAGCTGCAGTTCACCCCCAGCAAAGACAACGTGGTGCCGGATTTACAGTCACGGTCAGTTGTGGACTTAAGCGGCACAGCCGTACAGCTGGAGTCAGAAATGGAGAGCGACCTTGTGCAGCTTGTTTATGATCCCCTACAGACCGCAGTGTCTCTGGAAGAGCTTCAGCAGGAGTCTGCAGCAGACCCACTCTTCATCACCCTCAGCACCTACATTCAGGAAGGCTGGCACCCTACTTACAAGTTAAGACAGAACTGACATGCTGGGGAGAGTCATGCATTGCACGGGGACACAGAGTAGTCATTTCTGTCAATAACATACAAGGGTCATGTGGGGAGGGGCAAACTGAAGCAGAGATGCAGAAACGTGGTTTGGTGGCCGGGAATTGACAGAGAGTTAGAGGCTCTTGTGCGTGACTGCGCACCATTTCTGCTTAGTGGCAAATTAGGAACTCCAACCCCATCACGCATACAACACATTGATTGCCCCTCCAAGCCATGGAGGCATCTCCAGATGGACATTTGTGGGGAACTCACCTCTGTTCACCTCTAGTCGTGGTGTATGATCTCCACTCGAAGTGGCCTGAGGTCGTGCGTATGGGCTCAGTTACAGCCTCTGCAATAATTAAATTTCTGGAGCAGCTCGTTTCCTGGTGGGGGGTCGCGCGGGTAATTACTACAGGCTACAATCCACAGTTCATTTCCGGTGAGTTTTCATCCTACCCAGCAGTCAAGTGAATAGCCCATATACGTACTGCCTACTACCATCCCCAGGCTAATGGGGGTGTGGATATATTTCATAAAAGTCTGAAAAATGGCATACATGCACACCTTGCCCAAGGTTTTTCCTTTTAAGGTTGTTCTCTCCCAGAACCACTTGCATTATCGCGCCACCCAACATGCCACTACAGGGGTGTCCCCTACCAGTCTCATGCTCGGCAGAGAACTGTAACTACCGATAACGAGGCTGTGCCCACCTTATCAACACCCAGTGAACATTTAGACAAGTACACGAGTTCATCAGCACCAGTGAGATATGACGGCCAGGTATGATGGCAAGTATCATGCACGGCCCACCAAGATAAGACTGGGTCAGAGCCTGTCGGCCTCACCGCAGAAATAAACTTGGCTCTTTCATGTCTGAGCCCCTCAGCAGCTAGGGCCGGTCACGTTTGAGCTAGCTAATGGGTCCCGCTGGCATGCCAACTGCCTTCGAAGAATGCCCACACCTTCAGCTATGGAGGACAGCCTGAACCGACCTATGGTGATGGTCCCTATGCTACTGCCGCAGAATCTGGATCCTGATGCAGTCGCTAGACAGGAAGTGGTAGCTGATCTCTGCCAGGGCCCACAACCTTCAGCGGCCCCTGTGACATCTCATCCAGTGAGGGCGAGGGCACGTCCTGTACACTTTCAGGACTTTGAAACTACATTTCATACTTAGATTCGGGTGGAGGGGGGGAAATGTTGTGGTTGTTAACCAGTTCTACATCCTTATTTATCTATGTTTAGAATTTGTGGTTTCACATTGTGCACATAGAGCATCTTGTTTGCTCGCTTTTGTTCAAAAGAATGTTTACATGCAGTGTCACAAATTTGATTAGTGACCTAGAAATAGTGCAGAATTTTCTTTCACAAAAACTTTTTTGTTTTAAAAATGTCAAGATCCTAAACTTATTATTTAAAGGTTTAAATTAGATTTTGAATCCCATATTTTCAGTGTATGTTTAATTATAGACTTGTTATAAAATTAAATCATGGTGACAGTTTGCAATAAGGTTCCATTCATTAACATTAGTTAATGCATTAGGTATGGTTAGCCTATTTTTACAGCATTTAATCTTTGTTAATGTTAGTTAATAAAAATACAATTGTTAGTTAATGTTAGTTCATAGTGCATTAACTAATATTAACATGCAACTTTTCATTTAAAAAATTTATTATTAGGCCAAATGCAGAAATTAAAATTAACCAAGATTAATAAATACTCTAAACATTTTTGTCCATTGTTAGTTCATGTTAACTAATGTTGTAAACTAATGTTACCAAATGGAACCTTATTGTAAAGTGATACCAAAAATATTAGTCATGAATGTTTCTCAACATCCCTTATGATTAAAACACTCACCAACAAAGAGGATTCTTGGAACGTACTGGCCATCTGGAGACAAGTGCTTATCTGTGGTCTCATACTGCAAATGACATGAATGCCAGTTAAATTTACATACATTCACAAGATAGATCACAGAAACGGACCTGGGGCCCTTTACAGAAACCATAGCAATTTAAATTTTCTGTTTCTGATCTCATTTACAACCTTGAATGTGTCAGATCTCAACGTTAGACTTAAGGATCATTCACCCAAAAATGAAAAATTTCTCATCATTTACTCACCCTCATGCCATCCCAGATATGTATGATTTTCTAGTGAATGGTGACCAAATATTTGAAGCTCCAAAAAGTACATAAAGGCAGCACAAGGTTAATCCATAAGACTCCAGTGGTTAAATCTATGTCTTCTGAAGTGATCCAATCAATTTTGGATGAGAACAGACTAAAATATAACTCCTTTTTCATTCTAAACCTTGACATGAGCGGTCTCCTTGGCAATCATGATTTCAAGCTTGATTACACATCCCGGTGCCTGATGCATGCGCAGATTGCTAGATGGCACCAGGAAGTGTAATTAATGGAGGATTCCACACGTATCTGCTCCCTACTACCATGATGCATACATACCTACGAACACACTTTTCACGGAGGATTCCTCACGGATCTGATCTCTAAACGCACACACATCTACAAACACATGATCGCCAAAGAGACGGCTGATGTCATCATTTATAGAGAAAGGGGAGTTACATTTTGGTCTGTTCTCACACAAAATTGATTGGATTTCTTCAAAAGACGTATTAAACCCCTGAAGTCATATGGATTACTTTTATGATGCCTTTATGTGCTTTTTGACACATATGGACCAATAAAGCTGAGATATTCTTCTAAAAATCTTTGTTTGAGTTCTGCAGAAGAGAGAAAGTCATACACGTCTGGGATGGCATGAGGGTGAGTAAATTTTGAGAGAATATAAATGTTTTGGTGAACTATTCCTTAATTATTGGACATTTCCTAATAGAGCCTCTGGACTTTAAAGATTTGTATACTCATTTGTATACCACCGCTTGAGTCATGAGTTCGAATCCAGGGGGTGCTGAGTGACTACAGCCAGGTCTCTTAAACAACCAAATTGTCCCGGTTGCTAGGGAGGGTCACATGGGATAACCGCCTCGTGGTTGCGATTAGTGGTTCTCGCTCTCAAAGGGGCATGTGGTAAGTTGTGTGTGGATCGCGGATAGTAGCATGAGCCTCCACATGCTGTGAGTCTCCTGTCATACACAACGTGCCACATGATAAGTGCGCAGATTGACGGTCTCAAAAGCAGAGGCAACTGAGACTTGTCCTCCACAACCTGGATTGAGGCGAGTAACTGCGCCACCACGAGGACACACTAAGTAGTGGGAATTGGGCATTCCAAATTGGGAGAAAAGGGATAAAACAAAATAAAAAGATTTGTATACTCACCACCAAATTCAAGATGATGAATTCCTCATCGACCAGATTCTGGATGTCTTTATCCTCAGCAAAGGCCTTCTTCAGAGCTAAAGAGATCAAATAATAAGGCAAACATTGATTCTACTTGGGATTTTTGCACATACAATATCTCTTGAATCACAAAGTGGACAAACAAACATTCATTGTAATAAAAGCAGAATATAAGCCTTACCCTGGCTGTGTGGGCAGTCCTCCAAGTGAAAAATGACCATCAGGGGTTTGTTCCTTAATCACAATAGAGGTTACAGACTTTATACAATATAGATATCAGCAGATAAAACATCTATACACATACAGTATAATCAATTACTAGACTATTGAACATTACATAGTCTATGCTATATTCTATATGGTGACGGTATAATGAAAAGTATCTGAGCTTTTCTCACTTGGAGCGTGACCAAAATAGAGCTTCCTCGTACGTCTGTGCCCAGATCAGCTGGTCACCCCAACCTAAGAGGAAAAATATGAATATTGAAATTGGAGTCTGGACACACAAACATTTAATCAAGAGTTAACATACATAATGACTGTTTTCTGTTGCACGGGCCATTTAACTCATGTAAATCTGATTTTAGGAACAAAAGTACACAAGGGAGGACTAGGATAGTATTTCGACTTGTTTTCTGTTACGCAAAAGAAAGAAAGTCATACAGGTTTGGAACAACATGAGGGTGAGTACATGATGACAGAATTTTCATTTTTGTGTGCATTTGTTAGACACTTTTATTTAAAGAAACACAAAGTGCATTTAGGGTACACATTTTATCAGTTAATGCATTCACTGGAAATCAAACGAATAATCTTGGCATTGCTGGTGCTTTGAGCTATATAACACAAAAACTCTACAGATCATTTGAACCATTATTTTGCCAGTATGCAAAAGGTGCTCAAAATAATAACTTTCAGGAATGAAACTCACCTCTTGAGAGAGTCTGAGGAACCCTCTTCTCTTTCTTTGCAGTGGTCTTATCTAGCTTCCCTTCCATGGCTGAGGAAAAGGCCACCAGGACCAAGAGTACAGACAGCAACCCTTTCTGCATCTTCACAAGCTACAAGAACAAGATATATCAATAAAGAGTTATTAAGAATGAACTAAGTAAAAAGCATGGTTCTAACATCAGTATATTGAAGCTTACTGAGAAATATCAAACACTGTGTCCGTTTCTATTCTTAAGGTTAGTTTGTGTATGTCAGAGTTTTTTTTTTTTTTATGTTTTCTTACCTGTTCTCAGGTTCCCTGTAGAGTTTGTTCAGGTTCAGTCTCCTTGTCCCGTCTTTGCCTTTCTCTTTTACCAGCAGTACCTTTATACACCTGCTCACCTGAGACTCCGCCCCTAACCTCTACTGTTCTGGAATGTGATTCTGCAATTCAATATAATTCAGTCCCATTTAGTACGCAAATTTCCTATTACCTCTTTTATTTGATTCTGTGCCAAAGACAGGTCAGCAAAGAGGCATGATAAATGATAGGGGACAGGTGTGATTAGGCTTCTTATGATTGGCTAACGTCTGATCTGTGATGTCAGATGGTACATCAATGGGATTTCGTAATTTTAGGCATGACGTGTTATTAGAAGCAGAAACCAAATTATTACAACAGTATAACCCATTATGAGTGTGATGCATATTTATTAATGGTATTTTTTACTGTGAAATACTGAGTTCAGCAGGACATTTTTTGGAAAGAAAGTATGAATCTCATAATAACATGCAAAAAAGTGAGTTTTGCAGATTTTAGTGATGTTCTACATTATTGCTCAGTCATTAAAGTCATTTAACGGAAATTGGAAGGAAAACGATTGCGAGAACGTAGACACAATCCATTCAAGTGGAATATGGTGCATTATAATTCATCTGATCTCTGTAAAATGATAGGGTGTTTATTGCACAGGATTCTAATAAGAAGTGTAGAGTTTGCTGGTGAAAACCCATTCATCAAACATTTGCTTAATAGGGCACTCTAAAGGAAGTTTCCTGAATGCAGTCCCTTTAAAGGACTAACGTGTCCTTAAGACTGTTGAATCTATATGACAAAGATTTTTTGTGTAACCTTTATTTATATTGTGCTTTTTTATACATTATTTGACATTTTTTAATTGAATTTAATTGAAACACAATTAATATGAAATATGATTCATGAATTGCTATTTATTTCACTACTTATTTTAATTTATTAATGTTTTATTTAATTAAAAATGGATAAAAAATAGAATGCATGATTAATTTAAACACAATGAATATGAAATATGATTAATGAATTGCTATTTATTTCACTGCTCATTTTTTTATTTATTAATATTTTATTTATTTTTTTTGGAAATGCATGATTTATTTTATTTTATTTCTACTTTTACAGGACAAGCATCATCCTTTAGTCAAAGTCAAACTTAACGAGATTCTTTTTAGGAAATTACAGAGCAGACATTTAACGTACGTTTGTGCTGAGCAAAGTTTCCATACATTTAGCAGACTTTTCATACAGAATGTGTAATATCTGCAGAAACTAAATGACAGAAATATGATATAAAATGTTAAAAACAGACACAAAAATGTGTCTTATAATTTGGAACTTATACTGATAACTGCATTACATTTGACAGTTGAAGATGATATTGTGTAACATCCTCTGTCAAGTTTCTCAAACAAGTAGAGAATGTCAAAATTTCCAGACCAAGTCATGGCATCAGTGCTTGTAAGTTAGAGAGGTGTATTCTATTAGTCAAATTCAGCTTCTCTGAAAACTTGTGCTACAGTCTCTCTGAAAATAATGTTGTAATTCAGGACTGACAAAGCTGCTTTCCACCAGCAGCAACTCTGGGATCATGTGACCACCGGAGGATCAATGCTGTCTTTGTGCAGAGCACAATCAAGTCAGGGCCTCCACGAGAACCAAAACCACTCTGAATGAATCAAGTCTTTTTATGACTTCACTCACCGTGTCCTTCAGATGGACATTTCTCTGTCCCTATATTTTCTGCCATTGTTCTGAAAATGTTCAAGCTGAACACAAACTCAAAGGGTCTACAACATAGGATGTATTAAACAGTTCTGATGAACCTTAAAATAGGATGGACGAGCCATCCACACATCATCATTTAAAAGTTCAAGCCATTCCCTGTTCAGATCACACAGTGAATCTTTAAGAGGAGGTTGAAAGTTCTGCTGCTGAAATCAGTCTGTGCTTACTGAAATTCAAACCACTGCCCCCAGTGGCCGAAGCTGGAAGTGTTGCTGACCAGTTTCTAAGTGAAATGTCTTCAAGGTGGCGCCATTAGCGAGTTGTAGTTTTTATAATAAATGATGTTAGACAATCATGAGGAATGTGTATTTTATTAAAGTAAAAATGCAATTTAAGAACAAATATGCAACCTCCGAATCACACTCATCGTTGTTTATGTGAAAACAATCATTTTCTGGTTTCCACTGGACCGGAACCTGTGTCTCGGAAATTGCTCTCGTGATGCACCATGAACAGCGCCACAGGAAATGGTTAACACATTTAAAAAGATGCAAATAAATGTGATTATTTTGCAGGCTGCAACCTAGTCTAAACTTCATTTGTGCAAACACAGTTTTATGTGCCATGTTCTGTGTTTTGCTGCAGTATCCTGGTGAACTGAACACTAGCGGTGCTACAACTGCTACAAAAAAAAATTTGTTTGCACTAATATTTACACCCTACTATTTTATTATATTGAAACACTTTTACTGTAATGCATCATTTAAAAAAAATAAAACAATTACATTTTAACCCTTGAATTATAGACCAACCTTCATTTACACACTTACTCAAACGTGATTTGACTCTGTTGTAGCTCATCTGATGGAATGTTGGACTTGGATTTGGAAACCGAGCTTTGAGCCCACTATAGATTGTGTTTAGGCATTGGTTTAAGGTAAGGATGTCTGTTTTACTATATGCGTTATACTCATTAAAACAAAATGTACTTTTAAAACCATGTTTGATTCCAACACAAGTTCACTTGCTTTTGGCACCCCCCACTGGACATTTCTCTAGGAAACGCCAGCCAAACGTGTAATGAAGCATGTAATATTGGTTTGCAAAAAATGTTGCCAATGTCACGTACATTTTATGAGATCAGGCCGTTTTTCTTACAGTGTTATTGGATTATTACATGAGTTGAATGATCGAGTTCGATGAATACAGTTAACAATAACATTTGTGCAAATATTGAAAAAAATGGGTATTTAGCTATTTGTCTTCTTGCCATTTTGTATAAAGGGGACATATCATGTTACTTTCTGGGTGTTACAATTTCTTACAAGAGTGTATGGGATTTGGACATAATAGGACACTGATTTGTAACCCATTTGTGGAAAGTTCCAAGAACACACATCAGTGTATTCTGATCCAAAATTCCTCAATTGATTATACACTATTTACAATATATCTAAAACTTTATGAAGCAGGAAAACTATCAATGCCTTGGAAATGCAAACATACAGCAAATAAGTAGTTGCACATTTTCCTGAGTTACTGAATGTACACTAAAGGTGTGAATGCTTGTCAATATGAAATGAATATGAAATACGATGGATGATTTGCTGAGGTGTCCTTAACTCTGTTGTCATTGAGTCAATTGATTCAATATGACTAACATTTTTGCTGCTTTTTTTTTATTTTCATAGTATAACTTTTTCACTATCTTTTTGTTTTTTACTTTTTATTTAATTTAGAATGAGTATTAGATAGGCTGCCTGAATTGCTATTTATTTAAAAAAAAAAAAAAAAAAATACTTTTTTATTTTATTGAATTGAAAGTAAGAGATCATGCAGTAATTGCTATTTCTTTTACTTTTTTTTTCTTTTTTTTATTTATTGAAATTAAATGAAATATTGGATGTACAAATTGCTGAAGTGTCCTTAACACTAAATTATTCTCCCATCACCTCCAAGAACCCAATGTCAATATTTGCCCTACAGGGTTGGGCGCACAAGGACACTCCTTGCCACACACAGTACAGCGGACATCTGCACCCGACTCCACCCTGAGAACACGGATCTGACAGGCAGGAATGCAAACGTACTGTGAATTAACTGTTAAGAGATTTGACTGGATTGACAACTGAGGGAGAAGAAATTCTGGTACTAGTGAAGCTGTCTGGAGCAGAAATGTAACGTAACCCTGTTTAAAGTGTTCAAACAATGAGGCGTTTGGAGGTTGAAAACATACAAGCACTAAGAGAGAGTGGAAATTATAGTCATGCGGTCCATCAATGAGTCTAATGTGGGCCAAGACATGGCTGTCAGAAAATGTTGGTTACTATCAAAAGATAAAACATTAAAGGGATAGTTCACTGTATTGGTCACTTTATAATGCAGTTATAATAAATGGGGACAGGAGATTTAAAAAGGGCATAAAAGCACAATGAAAGTATCATAAAAGTACTCTATATGACAATGTAATTCAAGTCTTCTTGAAGCCAAACATTCGATTAAAGTGAGGAACGGTCTGAAATGTAAGTTGTTATTCACTGAAAATCTTGACATCAGCCCAAGCTCTCCTTGACATGTTCATGCACATCCCAGATGTGTATGACTTTGTTTCTTCTGTAGAACACAAACAAAGATTTTTGGAAGTATTTTTCAGCTCTGCGGGTCCATACAATGCAAGTAAATGGTGGCCAGAACTTTGCAGCTCCAAAAATCACATAAAGGCAGCATAAAAATAATCCATAAGACTCCGGTTGTTAAATCCATATCCTCAGAAGTAATATATGTGTGGGTGAGAAACAAATCAATATTTAAGTCCTTTTATACTATAAATTCTCCTCCATGCCCAGTAAGTGGCGATATGCACAAACAATGTGATGACCAAAAACAAACGAAGTATGAAAGTGAAAGTGTAGATTTATAGTAAAATAGGACTTAAATATGTATCTTTTTCTCACCCACACCTATTCTATCGCTTCTGAAGACATGGATTAAACCACTGGAGTCTATTAGATTAATTTATGCTGCCTTTATATGCTTTTGGAGCTTCAAAGTTTTGGCCACCATTCACTTGCATTGGACCTACAGAGCAGAAATATTCTTCTAAAAAATCTTCGTTTGTATTCATCAGATGAAAGTCAGTCATACACATCTGGGATGGCATGAGGGTGAGTAAATGAGAGAATTTTCATTTTTGTGGGAACTATCCCTTTAAGGAGTTTTGAAACATGTAAATACTGCAAACATACCACATTCATAATTTCTTAATGTTTATTAATTTACACATAGAAAAACAAAAATGTACATATCTGAATATGCTTTTTATTGTTTAAGCGGTACTCTTTGACAAATATACATCTCTCAAAACAATAATGATCCTAATTTAGATAGAAAAAAAAAATATCTTCCAACTTGTATCAAAATAAAACCATGACAACAGAACAGTGAATCAACCAAAAAAAAAAACAAAAGAAAAAGTCCCACAAGAGACACAATAGCCACTGTTTTCACAGAAAACACCTGAATAAGTTTGGCCTTGATAGTGGTTTGTAGTTAGGCTCAGCTGAACACTGATAGAGCAGGACATACACGACTCCAGCATGACCCACCTGAGTCTGAGCTGGACTGACAGTCTGACACCATGAGAACATATGTGAATGCACACAGCAAATCATATGATAGCATCAACATCAAGTAGGAAATTATCACAACCAATTCTCCTGATTGTCATACTACAGCAAACAATATTTGATATCTCTTTAGCAGGTTAGGTAAGGTCATTGGACTCCATTCAAGTACCCAACGAGACTTCAAAATGTCGTATCTTGTGCCCAGACACAAAAGGTAGTATTAACCCTTCAAGTTGTGATTCACATGTACAGAATTCCAATTTGGGCACAAGCTGAACATAACACCAATACATGGACACTTCAGTGCTATAGGACTTAGCTGAATAACTGTCAGCTGTGTTTCCCAACTGTTTTTTTTTTTTTTAAACTGAAACTTGAAAAACATTGAAAATAGGAGGACCATGTGTGAAGTTGGCCTGAGGCACTTTTTATGTGCCAAATGTTTAGTCAAATTTGATAGACTAGATGGTTTTTCACTCGTTTAGAAACCTGAAAATAAAACATCAAAGAGTGCGCCCTCTTTTGGCAACAATAAGAGGGACCAAATTAAACCAATAGAATCTTAAAAATCTCCAGACTGAGTTCTAGTATGCCCAATAACTTTGGAAAGTTTTACATTTCATGATGAGAATCCTAGTTGCACTCTTGACTGGTGCCCAAATTTAGAAATTTGTGCATCCAGGATCTTAAGGGGGGGTTTTGGGCAACAAGGAAGATTCAAAATTGAGTTTTTTTGAATTGTGAACCACTGGTAGAAGACAATTATTTACATTTTGTCCTAGTGGTTATAGGACAACAGAGTACAATCTTAAGCAGTCAAGTGACTGGTACACAGAATCACAATAAAAATATACATATGCATCACCATTTTCAAAGAGAATCTAATTTCTTCTTGTTGCTTTTCATTTGCGTTCATATTGGATGAGGCATAGTAGTGTGGAAAAGGAGAAGTCGATCCTGTACAGGCGGAGGAAGCAGACGGGATTGTGTAGTCACAGACGCAAACATCTCCGTCCACATCGTCCTGTTTCTTTGAGTCAGATTACTGTATATATGGCTCATTTTGAGTCCTGTCGCCAACTAGTGGCAAGTTCATAGAATGGCAGTTTTTCAGTGCGAATGTCCATGCTGAGGGGGAAGTGGTGGTCCATTCACACCAGGATGGTAAAATGCACAGTTGTTTTCGTACCGGCAGTTTCCCTTCACCATGAAATGGCGACACACTGGCCTCTTTGACATATCTAAAATGAAAGAAAAAAGTTTACATTATTTAAAAGCTCAGATAATCAAACCCATTTCAATACTACTAGTAATAGTTTGAACGCACTTCTGATATTTAATTTTATGCAATTTTAATTTTTTTTAAATGAATGGGGACTCTTGTTCAACAATAAATAGTATTTCTATTTAAGGGCATCAAATATTTTTATAGAATAGATATGTGTTCATACTTTTGACAGTTGTGATTGAGAGTATTTAACCATCAAACTTACCGCCCATGTTGTTATGTCCCCCGCGTGGTCCTCCACGACCCCCTCGTCCTCTGAAGCCCTGATCTCCCCCTCTCCCTCTCCCCCGGTGGAAGTGGCCACCCCGGTGTGGGCCTCCTCTCATGGAGTCGTCGCCCCAGTAGTTGCCATTGTCCACCCCGCGGCCCTGTAGACCGGGTGGGGGACCCATCATGCGTGGACCGCCGGCATTGAAGGGTGGCCCGTGGCCATGGGGAGGAGGGGGGTGATTGAAATGTGGCCCACCAGGTGGCTTGTTCGGGGGGAAACCGCCGTTCATGGGCATCTGCATGTTCATGTTGTTCATGTTCATGCCAGGGCCATGACCAAGCAAACCGGTGTTCACTGCAAATTCAGAAAAACAGACAATGAAAACACTGTTTGAGCACCATACAGTTTTTCCTCAACAGAGTTGAAAGTAAGCAAATACTTACTTGGTGGAGCATTGACAGGCGGGTTCTGATTTTGGTTCTGATTCTGTTGCAGAGAGCCCAAAAGCTGCTTGATCTTATCAGAGAAATCAGGCTGTTTGATCAGGTCCTCTGGAGACTGGTTAGTTCCCTGAGCACCCTGAAAACACATAGCAAGACTTAGAAAACAGAGTCTTCGTACATTATAAGTGGGACATAGCTAAAAAGGGGCAATGTCGATGTGATCTAGACGTTTTCTTACCATAATAGATGAAAGCAGTTCCTGCACATTAACAGCTGGGTTATTACTGGCAGGTGGGGTGTTGCCTTGTCCCTGAGGGCTGCGGCCGCTGCTGCCCAGGCTTCCCATGAGGTTGGCCAGAACAGGAGGAAGCTTAGAACCTTCAATAGCAGCAGAAGAGGGGCCAGCAGAGGGAGCGTTGTCATCGGGCTCCACGTAATTCTCTTCCATCATAGCAGAGTCCTACAACACACAGAATGAGAGGTCAAAACAACATACCATGTGGGAAATTCTACAATAAAAAGAAACATGTACATTTGAATTCAAGTAAAACGGTCACTGTCTGCCTTACCTCGTCCAATGGGATGAGACGGGGAGGCATGGGCTCATATGGCTCAGGCTCAGGCTCATGAGGGCTATCTGGAACACTGCAGAGAGAGAAACAAACTCTATATGTTAACTTAGTTGAAACTGTTGTGTTTTTAAAGACAACAGGATATCAAAATTGACCCAATTTACAATTAACTTTAATAAATGCCCCTGAAACTACTTATTTAAAATACAAAAATGAACCAATAATATCATAGCCTACTTTTCACGATACAATCAAATCCAGATGCATAAAATCAAGTCCCATCCAGCATTATTTGTCATTAAATGGATAGTTTCATGTTGTCTTGTAGTGTACAATCAATAAATGTGACACACTGCCACAGAAAAACTAATGGAAATAGAAATATTGGCAGGTCTTGGGTTACCTCTCCTTGCTAAGGAAGATCTCCTGCAGAATGCCCATCTCTCTGTCTCTCTGGATCATCTTCTCTTGGCTGGTTGCTCCTGGAATGACCAGGCTACCTAATAGGGTCAGAGGTCTTGGTGGAGTCCAGGGTACCCTTTCCTCCATCGTGTCGTGAGTATGACGACGGGCCATCTCAAACGTCTGCCTGTCCATCATCAGCTCCCGTTTGGCCGCTTCACCAAAGTCCTTAATTTTATTGACGTTCACTAAGGGAGAGGGAGTGTTGATTACCGAACAAGTCCAACAAGTATTTATTTGTGCGGATAAACCAGTGAGTGAAGGAAGTAAAGTCTTACCCCTTTCAGTCTCATCCAGGTCAAAGTAGAAGTATTCTTTGAGATGATCTTCTTCTGCCCAGCGAACACTTTTCTTTTTCTTCCCTTTCTTAGTCAGACTCTCCTCCTCGGCACGTGGTTCAGACAGAGAATTGGGCTTATCACCTGAAAACATGCAAGAAAGTGTTTCAGATTCACATTCATTCAATTGCTATGGTAGAGCTCACAAACCAGTACCAGTCAAAAGCTTGGGCAGACTTGACTGATGGTTTTTATGATCTGAAATGCTTTTTGATCTAAAGGCTTAAGCTTAAATGCTAAAAAAAAATTGTAGACAAATATAAACCTTTGTATTACTTTCTTTACATAACTTCACATGGGAAAACAGTGTATTTAAATGGAAAAGTTGGAATATATAGTGAATAAAATCACCCAACAAGTGCACAGCACACATGGGAACTCCTTCAATACAGTTTAATAAGCATTGTAAATTGCACCTCACCAAGTTGGTTGAGATTATGCTCAAGAGTGTTCAGAGCTGTAAATTAAATTATGATTAAAGTAATCCATTAGACTCCAGTGGTTAAATCATTGAATCCTGAAGCGATATGGATTGGTGTGGGTGAGAAACAAATACATTTTTAAGTACTTTTTTACTATAGATTCTCCTCCCTGCCCAATAGGTGGCGATATGCATAAATAATGTGAATCACCAAAAACAAAAGATAAAGAATGTGAAAGGGGAGATTTATAATATATATAAAAAAAGAAAAAATTAATACTGGTCTGTTTCTCACCCACACCTACTATATCACTTCTCAAGACATGGATTTAACCACTAGAGCCTTATGGATTACTTTTATTCAGCCTTTGTGCTTTTTGGAGCTTCAAAGTTCTGGTCACCATTCACTTGCATTTTAAGGACCAAGAGAGCTGAAATATTCTACAAAAAAATCTTTGTTTGTGATCTACAGAAGAAAGTCATCCATCCACATCTGGGATAATCTGAGTAAATGATGAGAGAATTTTCATTTTTGGGTGAACTAGCCATTAATTGTGGAAAATAACGCTAATAAAGAACGAGTATGTACAAACATTTGACTGTTACTGTATTTAAACAACTGAAAATGCACTGTAGATTATACAGTACAACAGAAAGTAATTTGACTCACCGGTGTCCATGGCTTCAGGTTCCTCAGTGGGCACAGGTGTGCCGGGCTGCTCCAACTCTTGGTTCTCATGAGGAGGGGTCTGAGATGAAGGAGTCTCAGGGGAAGATGGTTTGGCCTGTGAGCCAGAATACACCTGTGGCTTACTGTCAAATGGACAGGGCTGTGTAGGAAGCACAAGGGAAAAGGGAGGGAAGAAAGCAAAATGAACATGGTTAGTTAATTTGTGTGTGCTCCTGGAGAAATACATTTCCACAAAGTATCTCATGAAAGAAACAAAATAAATAAGGGATGTCTGAATTGGCAAACCTTATTAGAGGTGGGAGAAACAGCTTTAGACTTTTTTTTCTTGATCTTGATGCCAGGCACTGGGGCAGAATTGAGGGCATCCAAAAATCCAGTTGCCTCCATAGCTAAAAGAAAGAGAGACATGATATTCAGCACTAATCTAAGGAGGAACTTTCTTTATGAAGATTAAATTTACCCAGAACTACTCTCTCAGGAAAAGCAAAGCTTTTTTTGTAATTTAACATAACCATATTCCTCGAGTTAAGAAACTGAACAGGCATACTCACGCTGTGCGGGTATAATTTTGACTTTGATCTCTTTGGTAGAGTTGGGGGTGGTGTTAAGGGGCTTGTACTTCTTCTCCACTGGAGGTGTGTCAGATGGTGTGGTGCTATGGATGAATGGACAGAAAGGCAGAGTTTAATCATACATTTAAAAGTAAAACTGCATTCAAATTTGATTCAAATCATCAGCCAGATATGGAAGGACATGAGACTGCTTATTAAAGGAAAGAAAGAAAGAAAGGAAACTGAGTGTCCATTTACCTTGGCCTCTTAAGCATAGCTGGTTTGATGTTGTATTTTTCTCCGAGTTGGGGTGCAATAGGATTCTTCTTTACAGGAACTGGAGCTGGGCTCTCTACCTCCAAACCTGTTGACAATATAAACCAAGAATTTTCAAACCAATGTTGCCATCATAGACCCCTGGTATTAAGATGTGTTTCAGGCGATCCGATCACAAGGGATCAGCGCTAAATACAGGTGCAAACGACAACAGAATTTTTTGTAATTGGATCACAAAAAAAACAAAAAAAACACACATTGAGGTCAAAAACGCATGTTACAGCATCGCATGTGAGGTGTAAACGGTAATACATCCCGAACAGCAATGAAGCGCCACCCTTCTCAGGTCAATCAACCACTAAAACAAGAGTTTAAAGAGGCCTTGTTTGAGATTTGACTTTTCATTTAGTGTGTAATATAGCTGTTTGTGCATGTAAAAGGTCTGTAAAGTTACAAAGCTCAAAGTCCATGCCAAAGGGAGTTACTCTCTCCCACAGAAAACACTGCTCCTGAAACGCCTGGTTTGCAGTCTGGCCATTACTTCCATGACATAGCTCGAGTTATAAGTTGAACGTGTGAAATTTGTAAAAGACTGACCTGTGGAGCGGATCTTCGCATGACTTGGAGCATAAGCTTTTGGTTTTTCTTTCTTCTTCTCCTCATCAGCTGCCTTTTCTCGTAGCTTCACCTCTAGACGCACTTTTCCCTCCTCCTTTTTCCGTTTCTTGTCTGATGAACAGGGTTTGGTTATTCACACATAACAAGAATGCTGGCACCGGCAAATGAACTTTAAAATGGCAGTAAATTTACTTCAACACAAACAGAGTGACATTAAAGACAGCGCAAGTGATAAGACATACCACTAGGAGAGACTCCACTGGAGATGCTCTGAGAGCGGATAATGGCCATCCACCCGTCCACCAGCACTAACGCAAGCTTCCTCAACTCTGAAAGAAAGACATGAGTTCAAACCTAAACTTAGGATTTGTTTTACAAGCAGACTGAGTGACATTGATTTATGAGACATGTGCTCTTACCATCTGTCTCACCACTCTTGCTCAGTTGTTTTACCAGCTTGGCTGTGTTATTCTAACAGAGAAGAAAGAAACATAGAAAACATTTTAGAGGTCTGTGGCTAATTCTATTTCTTCAATGTTGGTTGTATGGGCCATGTGTTTGGTTAAGTACCTGCTTGAGGTGGTCCACAGTCAGGGGAAGTTTCTGGAGGGTGAGCAGAATTAGCTGCAGTAGAGGGGTGTTGGTGGTGGTCTTTGAGTAGGTGAGCCAAGAGTTCAATAACTTGTAGCCCCCAACTCTGATAAATCTGGATGGAGGAAAAACCCGGGTTTTGGAGTTAACCATGACCATAAA